>JAPYKT020000009.1:7707857-8992500 GCA_028749325.2 Caryopteris x clandonensis | reverse complement strand
AGGAGAAGTATTACTTCATTTGATTTGGCTTCACCAAGGATCCTCTACTGTTTAGGATTGCTTTCTGCCACACAAGTCGATGCAAAATATATAGTGATTGGATGAAAAAGCTAACAAGATATTTGACTTGATGAAAATGAAAGGGGCATTCCGAGAATTGAACTCGGGACCTCTCGCACCCTAAGCGAGAATCATACCACTAGACCAAATGCCCAATGTGCTAGACATTCTTTCTTGCTTCAACATTTCTTTACCCCAAGAAGGCAAATGGAAGTGAATGGGTGGTGAATGTTTAATAATGGCTTCTTCCTTGTAGATAATTTTTTTCTCCCTTTTTCTTATTTGTCTATAGATGTTTGTTTGCAGTATAGTAGTCATCATGTTACTCCATGACTTGGTTGACTTTTATGAAAATAATGAAAGTTTCACATGTGAGTTGTTCCACATTAACATATTGAAGGATGAAGATTAGCTTATAAGCCTAATGAGTTACTTCTATTGCTATTTAGTTTTACGATGGAACCTTACTAGGGGTGCTTGGTCTCTCATTTACATATCGGGTATGTTTTAATATGTGTGACCATACCAAATTCATGCTTAGTCTCTCTTTTATATATCGGGTATGTTTCAATGTGTGGGACCGTACCAAATCCTCCGAACGTAAAAAAACTTCTATCATGTTACACCAATCTTTGGTTCCCCCAAGATCTGATTTTGAAAATAAAAATTTGAAATATTTGATTGGGGGGCTTTCCCAGAATCAAACATGGGACCTCTCGAACCCAAAGTGAGAATCGTACCACCTGACCAAATGGCCACTTGATGTGAAAAATCCTATTATGCTAGTATATAGTAGTGTAGTTAACTGCTTTCTTGCTATTTCAATTTGTAATGTTTGAAGGGCTTGTCCGTCGAAGAGGAATTTCTGATCTTTTTATTCATAACAACTACCAATCTGGATTGAAGTGAGCTCATCTTTCTTATTGAAGATGGAGGTTTAGCCCTAGAGACTGTAATATGTACAACCTTTAATTGCTTTTTTCGCTCTTCCTCTCCCTTGTAGACAGGCTACCTTTTCATCTGTAAGATTTCATCTTTATTGCATTGCATTCCATTCGAGTTTCTTCTCAAGGAAAAATAATGAACTGGATCCCAAATTAACGGGTACAGTTTGTGTGTTTTTCTAATAGGAATCCTTTTTTGAAAGATCCCATTTTTCTGATGTGGTCAGTCTCAAATATGATATCATATTATATCTGGATGGTATTAAAGATTGGATCAGAGTAAGATCTACACAGATTAAATAATGTTTTCAGTTTGTCTTTCTTTAATCCATAGTCTGCAGAAACTGCATCTGCCATTGAGAAATGCATCTTTTATGCTTGTTGACACACACATATATTGCAATAAATACTAGTATATTCATGAGGCTTTCTGTAGGATAAAACCTACACGTCAGCAGTGGGCACAAAAATGCATGCCTCCATTTGTTTTGAACGAAAGAGACTATCTAATAACAATCAAGAATCAATTTGCCTGTGCATCTGGAGAGTTGTCGGCACTTCATGCCGGGCCTAACCTTGCCACTGAACAATGGGTTGGACCCAACAAAATCGTACTGTACCTCAAAATATTCCGGCCCAAGTATTTAAATTTATCAAATCTAAAGATGGCCGCATATAGGTGAATGTCTGGCAAGGCAGCTTGTGGTTTGGGCCATTGCGCATCACCAATGTGTTGCAGTACTACATGTCTTCGCACACCTCACAAAGAAAATAAAATGATGGACCAATATTTGAGACTAATAGTTCTGGATAAAAGATCGTTGTAGGAAAATTGAGATTCGGTATTTTTATGAAAAAACGAAAATAGCCTATGTGTTGAAATAAATCATAACAAATAATCACATTAGATTGTTTCCATTTTTCAAACTAAAACGATTAATTAAATAAATATTAAAAAGTTTCTAAAATTATAATTTTAGCCAAAATAATATTATTATTACTAAATTATAGGGGCATTCCGAGAATCGAACTCGGGACCTCTCGCACCCAAAGCGAGAATCATACCACTAGACCAAATGCCCGTATTGTTTTCAGTGTCTGCGATCTTGAACCTGGAATTTGTAATCTCTAGGCCTCATATGAAGACTTCCCTTGCATTTTTAAACTAAGCAAAAGCATTTATCAGTGTGATTTTGCTTCACTTAGTTAGGAAATTGCATAAAAGAATGGATTCACTTTGATCAAAAGATGGGGGCATTCCGAGAATTGAACTCGGGACCTCTCGCACCCTAAGCGAGAATCATGCCACTAGACCAAATGCCCGACTTTTGGACAGGGTTTCTACCATTTTGTATATCAAAGAAGGTATTGGTCTGCCATCTTGAACAGGGTTTCAGCTTTTATCTGAATTGGTTGTGGTTAACTTATTCGGCTATGATTTGGGCCAATTTGATTTTAGACTGGCTTTCAAGGGCTATACAATTGAGTGCACTATGAAATAGAACAATACATATTTAAGATATTTGTTTGTTAAACATTAGTTAGATGTTAGGCAGTTATTTTTAATAACAGAAAATCGAAAATCATACAACTAGACCAAATGCCCTCTTGTTCATATTCAAAAGATTTTATATAACAATTCTATTATCTAATTAACAATTTTCATTTATTTGAAGGGCTATTGAGTTATTAGAAAAGCTATTACTTGGCTGGTTACGTTTTGGACTGTTAATGATAAATTTATGTGATATACTATTCATGAAGCTCTCATTGGTATAGTGCACAACATCAATTCATATTTATTATAATCTTGTTAAGCTTATCATGTTATTCTCCAAACTGATGTGGCCATTGAAGGAGCTTCATGCCCAAAATAGTGTGTGTGTGTGAGAGAGAGAGAGAGAGAGAGTGCAGATTTTAGATAAATACAGCTAGAGTACATATGTTGTATTCTTCAGTTGTCGGGTTTTGTTTTGATAATGCTAATTCATTTTATTCTTGCAGAGGGACTTCCAAGATTGGTTCATTGTACTCCTTTGTTGTGAGGGATCTTGTTTGTGTGAAGGACTGAGGTAGATCTATACGATAATTTGACAAATCTTGAGGCCGATAAATATATATAATTCACCCTTAATATACTTCAATTATTAATTCATGATGTAATAACATTAATATAATAGACCAAATATATATATATATATATACATATGTAAAATAAAAAAGTGAAAAGAACAATGATTTGGCATGAAGGAAGATGTCTTTATTAGGAAGTGGAATTGCTAAAAGTTCGGAAAATAAGGAATGAAGGGGCATCTCTTTTCCATCCGAATTTCACTGCAGCCCACAAGTTTTGTGTCCTTTCAATCTTGTTTATAAGGCAAATCCCAGTGAGGGTTTCTTCATCCATACAGAGAGAGAAAAAAGAAGAAAGAGGGTGTAACAAGAGAAAGAAGAAGCAATCAGAAACCGAGAGAAAAGAGAACAACAATAGTTGTTGAACAAATCCATTATTTGTTCTCTTTTCTCTGGATAAATAAGAAAAATGTCGTTCGCAGGTACAACCCAGAAATGCACAGCCTGCCAAGGTACTGTCTATCTGGTTGATCGCCTCGCCATCAATAACCGAATTTATCACAAGGCATGTTTCAGGTGCCACCACTGCAAGGGCACCCTTAAGGTACATATATATACATATATGAATGTCGGTGTGTGTGCGCGCGCGCATGTGATTCATAATTCGTGCTAATAACTTTCTTCTGTTTTTGTTGTACTTGCAGTTGGGAAATTTCAATTCTTTCGACGGGGTTTTGTATTGCATGCCACACTTTGATCAGATGTTCAAGAGAACAGGCAGCCTCGATAAAAGCTTCGAAGGTATTTAATCAACAGGAGATGCTACACCCGATTAAATACACCAAAATTTTAGATTTGTGTGTGTGTGTGTGTGATAGATACTGAAAACACTTGAGCAATTATGTGATTAATTCCTAGTATTTCATTTTGCTTCTTTGGCTGAAATCTTGCAGGAACACCAAAAGTTAGTAAGCCAGAAAAGGTAGAAAATGAGGTAATATGCATTCTGAATTCATAATGTTGTCTGTATATAAACGTTAACTTTGTGGCTAAACTGAATATTAACATTATACAGAATGCAAGCAAGGTTTCAGGCATGTTTGGTGGCACCAGGGACAAATGTGTGGGTTGCTCCAAGACAGTTTATCCCATTGAGAAGGTACATTTTCTTAATTCCATACAGTTATCCCAATCTCAATATATTTAACACAACATATGTGAAATGACATCATCAAATTTTCGAAAAACATCTTTTACAATTAGGGTTTTTACATCCATTACAAATACACACACACATGCACATATAAACACCATTTGCAACCGAGGAACCCTACCAATATCCAGCATCCATTACAAGCACGCTTGCGCGCACGCACATAGCTAGCTCGTGGACAAGAAATGATGGGATCCCACCATTATTTGAGGACCCTTTTGCATATAAGTTGCATTTCAAGAATGATTTCTTTGTAAAATCTTAAATTGTGGGGAAAAAATTAGGTAACCGTGAATGGAGCATCGTACCACAAGAGTTGCTTCAAGTGCAGCTATGGAGGTTGTACCATTAGTCCATCAAACTATATTGCCCACGAGGGAGTTCTGTACTGCAAGCACCACCATATCCAACTTATCAAGACTAAAGGGAATCTGAGCCAGCTTGAGACTGCTGAGTCAGGAAAAGACTCAGCACCTTCTGCTGATATCACTGCTGAGTCATGAAAAATGTTTCCACCTTAGTTTCTCTCTGTAGATCTTTGTTATTTTTTTGGTTCAGAATTTTATTTTATTTTATTTGTTCTTTTGAGTGTGAATTTTGAGATGATATCCACAAGCCATAAGCAGGGATTTGCATATCTTGATGTATTTTGTTTGTTCATCAATATATTTAGGATTCCTTGTGGTACGTTTATAAGTAGTAATCGCACTGCTAGTATGGTTGATTAAAGGTAGATTTAAAAATAAATAAGTAAATGAATAAAAAATAAATAAAACTGAAATTAAAATCTTTGAGCTTGAATCAAGCTTGATTCCAAGTTATCACAAATACTATTTTACATTCTAAAGTCTAAAGCAATTTTTCGTTGAAAAATATCCAATCAGTATTTTCTTCTGCAATTTATTTTATTTTGAAATACAATTAATAAAACGGCTAACATGCATCATACTTGATTATATAATAAAATGCCTAAATATACTAAGTAATGAATTTTTCTTTTATTATTTTCTCGGGATAATTGATCATAAATTCAGTCCATTCAAAAGTCAGGCAAGTTAGATCTCAAGCACGCCCACCATTAGTACCAAAACAAGACCCATTTAAATTCTTTTAAGCCCAAACAGGCCCATTGTCATTATGGTACATAGCACAAGTATATTTCTGAATGCCTAGGCATGCATATAAAGCTTGAACCCAACTAGTTAAGGAAATCCCTCTTGCTGAGTTCAGATGTCGATGCTGAATGTGTTAAAACATTACCTCATCATCGTCTCGATCCTACACCAAATGCATTGCACCTGATGTATTATATACTAATTCACACATACATTCATGTGGATATATGTAAAATTTGTGGTGTAAAATATACCAGATATTTTGAATCTATTGTAGGATAGGGAAAGCCCCTAAGCTGGTACCATCAAACTGAACCATCAATATCTACCCAAACACAATCTCATTAGGTATTAAAAAATAAAAAATAAAAAAAACAAAAGAAGAAGATGAAAGCAGATATAAATGGAACATACAGGTACTGAAAAAAAATCCAGTTTTTGATCGCCTCTTATTATTATGGTCCAATTATTTCCAAATTGCTGCAGACAAGCAGGCAGCAATGGATGCGATGAAATAGCATACACAGAATAAGCATAACGTCACCAGACAGCAGACTAGTCCCTCGCTATTACAAGGCCAGAGGCCAAACTGTCTTTACCATAATTATATAAATAGAGCAGTCCGTAACAGATACGAGCACTGGCTTCAATCCAACATGGGCTCCACCACTAACCCCCAGATTTCTTCGGGCATGGCATCTGTACGTACAAGAACAACAAAATCAATCCAGGAAGAGAATATATGAGCAAAATCTTGGCCTTCTGAAAAAATAATAATGATACATATTTTTTTTTAAATCCATAATCTAAGAACAAAGAGGTTGACTCAAACCTAGAACCATCATTGCTCTAGGTAGTGGATGCACTTACATCTTGGGCTAGGCCACTTTGTCAAGCAAATTATCTACCTTAAAAGTATAAAAATTGATTTATGTCTTCAGAAGTGACACAACTTCAATCAATATCATAAGCTGAATGTACGTCGAAGTCATAGATATAGTAATAATGAAAAACAAGAATCAGGTTCACTATCAGACCATAGACAACAATGTAACAAGAAGGCAATCTTCAAGTACCAGGAAGAGAATGTACTATAAGCAATCATATATAAATTTATAGAAATGTGAGACCAAGCATTCAAATCACTCTCAATTGTACTGAACATCTTGTGTTAAGCCTTTTATTTCATTTCCTAGAAATACAGAAAAAATATCTTGCAACTTCAACAGGACTTCAAGCTATGGCAAGCAAAAGATAGTTTTTACAGAATTTTGATAACTACGGTTGAGGTCTAGCCAAATTACAAAAAGACTCAATGAAGTTTTCATTTTCCCCAAGAAATACCCCTTGGACTATAAATAGCCCCTGAGGATTGTATTTCTCTTACAAACACCCTATCAATTGGAGTAAATTGCAAAGAAACAAACTTTCATGGGTTTTCTTTCTGTCCTTTTTTTAAAAATAATTTAGGCTAAACCTCCAGGTAGTTATTTTAATTATCCATAATTTTCTATTGGCAATAAATATCTTACCATCTCATTAGTGCTTCTTCCTCTCAGTCTCAGCAAAGCTGCCACAGCAGCTAGAGCATCAGCTTCGGCAGCGTCAGCCTCACGCATTGCCTCCTCAGCTTCAGCCAGAGCTGTTTCTGCTTCAGCAACTACTTGAGCTGCACGTGAAGCAGCTTCTTCTGCAGTCATGTTCCTCATCTTGGCTAATTCAGCCTCTATTTCGAGCATATTATACAAATCGTCATGATTGAGAACTGGAAAGTCTCTATCTCTTCCTTCAGGAACTATGGGAGAAGACTTCCTTCTAGCAGATACCATGGATGTTACAGATATCTTGTTCTTCCCTTTCATCTGCAAAATACAAATAACCTTCAAATTTAAGTCCAAAAACAAAACCTGGAGTTTTTATAGCAAATAAATTGCCAACTTAAAGTCAACTCTCAAATTAAAGAAAGATCAACAAGAACAGTAAATAAAATTAGACAGATACTAGAAATCCAACTTAACAAGTTAACCTGTTCTCTTAAAGTTTGCTGAAGTATTGGTTTACAAAGGGGGAATAGTAAGACTAGAAGAAGAAAGCTCACAATTAACTATAATATAAGAAGTTCTTTTGGTTCAACTTTCAAAAATATAAGTCTATTTGAGATGGGTTTCCCAAGAAACTCTTATAGGTATTGCAAAATGTTAGACAGAAGAGTTCTTAAATGAGCATACCCCCGCCCCACCCCAAAAAAGGGAAAAGAAAAAAGGTTCCGGCGCCAGAAATGACCATTTATAAAGTAAACTTCAATAGATGTATATTTTTCCTAAATTCAGTCATTATTAATCAACAGATAAATAACCTTTTACAAATGAACTTACATATATAGAAGAGTGTTTGGATTTTTTTCATATCCTCATGCTTTCAGACTATGTTCTAGAATCTAGAACATAACCCAAAACAGGAAAAAGCATGCATGCAAGGCCTTGAGGGTGTTGCCAAATATTGAATTCCAAAATTCATTGCATCTATCACTTTCAAATCATATATCTAAAAAAAATCATGTTCTAAGATTCATTATGATTTGACATCTCAAAACTACCCAATAATCCACCGCCGCGCTCTTCCATGGGTATAGCCATTAACCCCACACATCACTGCAGCTCTAAATTCAGAAATTCGTATCTGCACACAGACACCAAACCTCCAGGCACTACCTACCCATGCATTTCTAGTACTGTTATGGAAATCTCATAAATTCTCGATTGGATGCCAGAAGGTTAGAGATATATAATGAAATGTAAAGGCATATGGAATAAGTATTAGGTATGCATACTTAAGACCTCATTTTATGCGAGTCTAATCATATGCATATAAAATTACCGAGGCAACTTTGACAATATCAAGACTTATCAAAGGGAAAGTTAATGTTAAGCAAATCATCCATAGAATACATTGAGCAATAATGTATCTTTTTAAATCTATCAATCACACAGTGGTAATAATTACCTTAAATGTACATCCACCGCATAACACATAAATGAGCATGTTTTTGCACAAGATTGCACGAAAGAGTTTCAAGACCTATGTCACATAATCCACCAATGCTGGCTGGTGATAAAGAGTTGTTTTAGGGCAAATTCATAGTGAAAACACCACCACTAGCCATTTTGTGATTTCTTAAGCCGAGCCCCATCAAATCTTTTAATCAGCCACTGAATCCCTAAGTTCTTGTGCTTAAATTCGCATGATAAATGTGTTACATAAATGTTTCACAAATGCTCAAGATTTAGTGGAAATCAATAACGATGGAGGAAAAGAAGGAAATAAACTAGACAAAATGCTGCTCAAAAGATAGAAAGAATAATTACCTGAGCTTGCGGCAGCGGCGGACAACAAGAAAGGAAAAACAAGGGTTCTGGTTTTCATGCTTTGCAGATATATAATATAAGAGGGACCCTAATGGGCTTGGTTTCTTGGCGTATTCCCGTCTGATTAAAAATGGCCCAATTGATAATGAAAGGCAAGTTCTTTGGGCTACTTTCCGATATTAGAAGTTCAGATAAATGGGCCAGCTTGATATTAGAGTAATATGCAATGCAATTTGAAGAAATACAGATTAACATACACGCTTTTACGTTTATTCTTAATAACTGCTACATGGAAATCTCAATCTAAAAAAGATCATAAACCACTCCTATATTAAGGATGGTTCAGGACAACTAAATTTAATCAGATTTGATCTTTATAAAGAAAGTCATCTTTATAGTTGTGTACAAAGGAATGGGACCATGAACATGAAGTAGCGACTTAATATATTACCCGCTTTGTTGACTTGACTCCTAAATCTATTTCGCCAATGAAGCATCTAAGGGCTAGAGACGAATTTTACAATATTAATAAAATCTTGATTTTAATTATCTAGTTAAGCAGTCTAACTTCGAAGTATCAATCAACAGTGTGATTTGTTTTAACATACAATAAATGAATCCTAATATTCTTCTATTGCCTGATTTAGGAGAAAAATGACAATTCTAGAACTGCAAGTGATTGACATGCTAAAGCCGAAATCTCAAGAAACTTAGCTTCGTACAAACGTAAAAAAAATCACAAAATGAGAAACATGAGTTCTCTGCGTCTAGCTTGCTCCACCATCAGTGTGCATGAGTGACCTCAAGAAACAAGGGTAATATTAGGACACAGAAAAAGGAGTGATATAGCAGCAGGAAAGAAATAAATAAATTGTGTTTGCATCCCTTTTTTTCTCCAATACACCTGCCCTACGATGTCTACAAGATGGATGAGGCCTTAAGAATTTTTCGATATAATGTAAAAAAATATATATTACATACACCATGACAAAATTTATACAAAACTTTGACATACAAAGTTATAAAATGAAGGCAACAATAAATTATTTCCAAACAAAAAATAGTAATCAGTTTCTAGAAGCAACACATGGCATCTTAATAAATATGCCAGCCTATTTAATGTACATACATACATGTGTGTATATGTAATTTATATCTATCTTATATCAGTGAAAGCTTCCACTTCACCCACATCTTCACAAACCTTTTGCATCCCTACACAGGCTCTAATGATGAAGCAAACACCTAAAGCAACACAGTTAAGTCTGTCTGCTGATAAAGCGTGAGTCACATTTTACATGCAAACAGAACTCACTCTTATTGACTATGATTGATGTCAATCATTCGCAACCATTTCATACGCAGGAGTAAGTGTTTGGGAGTAGTAAATCTAGCAAGACTATACACCACTCACAGAAGCTAAACTAGTGTCAATTTTTACATAGATCATCCTATAATTGGATAGATGATCTCGATGAGGCTTCTATTCCAAGTTCAGTTGGCACTAAAAGATCGTTATGACCAAGTAGAAAACATCAACTACTTTTACACAGCCCAAATTGTGATAAATCTCAAATATAGCTCATCCTATAATTGGAAATTCGGATGGATAGTCTCAATTGGAACTTCAATTCTCAAAATTCAGTTAACATTATAAAAAATGCAAAATCCAAAATGATTTAAGTACATCAGTGCTGCATTATGCTCAGCAAAAAATTGTGATAAATGCCACACCTCACGATAGCTATTACGGAAATCATTTGACGATGAACCACTTGAAGCAGCCAGGGCCCTCCCATCCATTTTTCCATGCCACTCGTGTTCTTTAGATAATCCTAATCAACAACAAAGATAAATTGTTATGAAACCAGAATGATCAAATTGCTAGAATCACAATCCGATTGATTTAGTATTCAACCTCAAAGAGACCAACAATGGATTGAGAAATAAAAACGCACTGACTCAAAGGCTATTAAGATGGTTCAGTGCGTCAGACTTAAGAGCAGAGCTTCTTCATCTAGAATTCCTTCTGTTTCGACGCTCCCAAGGTTGTCTAAAGGGCAAAGGCTTCACCGACGTGAAACACAATATAGTCATTTTTTCTTTGAATTCTAGCTGCTGGTCAAGTGACGCAGTAACTCGCTGATATGATCAAGCAACCTTCACGGAGGTCTGTATGTTTCTTACTGAAGCAATGCAGTCTTAAAGGTTTGAAGTGAAAAGCAGGCTGCAGTACAGATATCAGACTTAACTATCATGATGAAATCGGTTCTCCGGCGTACTCCGCCGGAGACCTAGCTTCTGGAAGCCGGAAATTAGGAGAATGAGAAGTCAAGGAGAAACAAACAAAGTTCGCGCGCTCGAATTCTTCCTAATTAGGGCAAGATTGCCCTAATTTGTGTAGTAAGGGAATGGGGCAGAAGGGCTTCACTAAAACTTTGGACCAACTACACAAATAAAGAAATTAGGCCCATGAGATGTACGAAACATGTAAAATAGAAACGGGCCATGAGCGCAATCAGTTTTCCTCCGCTTAGCCCATAAAAGAGAAACGGGTCATTCCAATTTGCTGGGCCGCCCGACTGTGAACAAAATGGGCTAAACGTCTGGATATCTGCCCTTTTATGCCCAACCAAACGCAGCCCTAGAGTAATATTAATAAGAAAATGAAAAACATTCATATTTTCTGCAAACAACTAATATTTTTAAATAAATACTTCTAAAAAAATTCATTTTCCAGTTAATTTTTTTTACGTAATACTTTTATTTTTTAAAAAGAGTTTTATAATTGTTTAACATTTATTTCTAAACAATACGCTTCAATTGAATTGAAAGTGTATCGTTCAGAAATACGATACTTTCAATTCAGTTAAAGAATTGCTATTTTCATCAAAAGTAGTATTTTTTTTTTAATAAATATTAATAACAATCAATTATATTAACGATTAAATGCATGCAATAAATGTTATACAAAATAATATTCTTCCAAAAAAATAAATGACACATTTCATGTGAGTAAATAAATTATATTTACTATAAAGGTAGTTATCTGTGTCCTAACAACTTTATAAGAAAATTTGTGTAAATGGCTACTTTAATTTTTCTCCCAATCGGTAACTTTTTAATTTGTTCGTATAAAATGACAATTCGTACAAAAAGCATTTAAAAAATAATTATTTCTATTTATCTAAAAGTGATCATAATGAATAAAATCATGTTAAAAGAAAAAAATGATCTTGCTAAAAATATATTTCTTTCACAAAGAGCAAAAGTCGACGCGGAAAAGTGAATTCACCGCATAATTTTAACCCAATTAACTAATTATCTCACCGTGAAATGATCTCAACCAATTATTTATTTCATTTTTCAATCATTGTAGACAAAAATCTTTTAAAACAAATAATATCTCATGTACTATTAAAATTATTTACCTTATTTTGATCAACACACACACACACTCAGAGACAAACACAAACATTGTACAGTATTTTGATACAGATGGCCTGAGAAAGGTTACACAATTGAGATACATATAAAGTTCAACTCTAGTAAAGCATAACACAACAAACCAAAGGGAGTCTTGAGGCTCGATCGACTTCGATGTTCGGGTGTACAGAATTCCAGACTGCATACAACATAGTCTAACTTCAAGTTTAAGACACTATTTTGGAAGCAGGGGTACTCCGAGGAGTGAATTATCTTCAAGAACATTCTCAGTTTCACCATTTAGGCATCCAACGTGGGATAACCAAAACAATAAACACATTTTTTGCCCCTATCTACTTGTTTACTGACTTTTGCCCCATGTATTTTAATTTCTGACAATTTTGCCTCGTATACTTTGATGGTTTTTTCTTTTTTGGTAACTTTTGCTCCCTGTACTTCACATTTTTGCCCCATGCATAGGTAAGAGGCAAAGGTCGCAGTAAGATGGAAGTACAATGAGCAAGATAGAAGAAATCAAAGTAGGGGGAAAAGCCAAATTTGAAAGTACGGGGGCCAAACCATTGGAATGTAAAAATACAGAGGGCAAAATATGCCTTTCCCCGATAAATAACACCAGGGAATTACGAGTAAAGGAAAGGTAGATAAGAATTTGCACTTTGCAACTAACCGTAACAAACTTGAACCTCCATCTCTTCTAAATCGGTATTGATGCCACAGATTACAAGTTGGATAGGGAACCACTGGCTTGATTCCGTGTTTCAATGCCATTGAGCACAACTTGGTTGGCCCAAGAAGATATCAGATGATGAGCAATTGCAAATGGCCCTGGTACAAACATAGGAGCGAGTTCCCCACTTTCCACATTGAAATCGGAGGACAAATTTTGTTCTTTCTCCACCCCTCTGCACATTTGTTCCACTTTAGCTGCTGCTGACTCCTGTGCCTTCTTGTATTCAGCAAATGTGAGAGCTTTCTTCACATCTTCTCTGCTGTGCCATTTAGCATCTACACAATGAGAAGAGCTATGGATCACATCGCATCAGTAGAAAAATGAACATTACATTCACTTCTTATAGCCTTTAACACATTGCAAAATGTTAGATGTCCTACATGAGAAGGGTAAGCCCATATGTGTGAAAGTGAAAGTATGGATCTTACTAAAGAAATTTATAATAAAGATTGATGTTTTAATAAGAAAATCAACAATACCCCATCCTCAACCCACACACCCACCCCCTGTGGGCACAGTGCAGTACAGAAATGCAACCAAAGGTGAGAGGGAAAAATATAGATTACCTTCTAGTTCCTCCTTATCCACATTTATGTCAAGTGTTTTAGCATATGCAAAGAACCCAACCATTAGCTGACATGGCATGCTTCCAGGTCCAACTGAGAAACACCACAAAAAAAGTACAGTGTAAGACAGAAGTAGGCCAAATTGAAGATAGTAGGAGACAAGATTGAAGAATACTATCATTAGTTGAAGGCCTTATGCCAAGAGGACAGATGTCCACCATAAAGAAGGGAATCAAGCTTCAGAAATGGAGTGGAGGGAAAGAAGGAAATAACTTTTTTTTGGTATCAACAATCAGTAATGTGGTTTCTTTTTCTGTCCTTGTAGTGATCCAGGTCTTCCAATTGTAGAAAGAAATCTATGGAAAATGTTGATGTGAATTTTCTTCTACTCGGACAGGATAAGCATAGTATATTCCGTCCTTCTCATCTATCTGTTACGTCTAGATTCCACAATTTTCATACTCCGATATATTTCACTACATAGTTATATATGCACCTAATTTTTAAACTTTTGACACCTTCCTTTTATCCCTCGGTAGCCCATATAAAGCATGCAGCTAAGGATAATGCCAACATCCTGGCTTATCATGTCTCTCAACAATTCCAGCACCTGAACCAGAGTAATATTTTCCCAGTGTTAATCGTCCAGACACCAGAAAATCGTTGCACATGTGGTAGGAGGGGTTCACAAGTAAAAATCTGATTTCAGATCCCCCAACAGATGGCCTATTTAAAGAAGTCTGAAATAAGAGTTTGCCTACACTCATAGTAGTTTTTCCAGTATTTATCCTTCAATACACCATAATGTTACATTTGGAGGAGGCAGGGAGTGGAATGGGGAGAAAGGGTTTTAATAATTAAAAATCTGATACCAATTCTAGATGATCTAAAGGAGTCTAAAACAACATGGGTTTCTACAAGCCCACGTTCATATGTACATGCTTGGCCTGCATAGTGTATGACACCTGGAGATATGCCCACTGGATTCATCTCTGCTTGAAGTGTCCTTGACCATTTAAGCACTATGCATGTAGAACTATAATGGGTTGCAGATTTTAGCAATGCGAATCTAAACATGTGCAGGGCCAATAGCACAAACCCAGAAAACCAAGCTGTAAGTTTTGGTTTCCTTTTCATATTCTTTTGCAGAAAACATAATGTTTCCAACATAATATTCACCAAGAAATACATTGAGCTTTATATCATCTTCATCGGTTTGTCCAATTGAAGCTGCTAAAAGAAAAGGTTGGGGTACTGATAAAAGAGATTATACCAGGCCATGGTTGAGAACTGTGATAGACAACTTCGTCAACTTCAATGCCAGTCTCCTCCCAAGTCTCTCTCCTTACTGCCTCTTCTAAGCTTTCTCCTGGCTAATTTTGACAACCCAGAGGAGGAGGAAGAATTACATGATAAGAATCTAGGAAAAAAGATTACTCCGAGAACCTGAAGCAGAAACTACCCGAGAAACAAACCTCTATAAAACCAGCAAGGCAACTCCACATGCGTGGAACAAATCTTGACTGCCTACTTAATAACGCACGGTCATTCTCTTTATCTATAACTAACATAATAACAACCTGTCGGCACAACAACAGGAGGGGAGACGCAGGGTTAGTACAAAACAAGCCAATTTTCACCTTAAGGGAAAAAAGATCACATGACATACTGGATCAACACGAGGATAAATCCTCTTTTTGCATAATTCATTTGAGCACTGCTTTCGCCTACCAGACTCAGCAGGAATCGTCTTACCTCCACAATAACCACAAAAACGTGCTGTATTATGCCATTCTAACAAAGCTCGGGCCTGATCAAACATGACGTCAATTAAAACCATATATAAGTATCAGGAACGCATACAGCCACCTAGCAAATATAACACCACACTTAAAAGAATAAAATGCAGATATATTAGTTAAGCCCACTATATAACAAGTGAAAGGGAATAGAAAGTGCATCCTGAAAATTGTCTCTCAATTTTATGATAATTCTGGATTGCACTCCCAAAATCTAAGCACAAGAAAAACCATATCTTCTCATATAGAGAAATATGCAAGCAGGCACATCGAAATGTAAAGCCAGACCATAGCCTCTAGGGTACTTGCTCAAAATAACGTAGGGATAAAAGATAAATTGCAGCAATCCTTCTGGAAAAATCAGTAAAAACATCACGATATCTGACATCAAAAATAGTTCGCTGTTGTTCAAATATGTGGTGCATCCTGGTTCAGGAATACTCTTAGATTGCTGAAACTATCTACCTGTCTCACTTCTGAGTTTCCTTCCTCATATAACTACATGTATACAACTTCCAAAATTCAGGCCTGCGCATAAAAGTATCATCTACAATCAACAAGCGAGCTATTTATGCAACTCCAGTGAGAGGGATTGTTATCGATTAAGTTTTTCTGAAGATGTGGGGAACGAGGACAATACTCGACCAAAGGGAACAAAAATGACAAGCTCTGGAAAACACTGCCAACGGTTGTCACAAAACTAAGCTAGCTCACATTTGCGCCAAGAACCATGAATTTCTCTCTTAGTATCATGCAGAAAACAAAAACCATAACTTAATAGCCCCTGTATTGTACCTCACTTCAACTTGTTAAGACAGCACAGCAGAGAGGATCTTCGGACAGAATACTTAGTATCAAAAGTCCTTCATTATGTGCCCTTAACCCATTATCCCATTATCTGAAATGGAAGAAGGGTCCAGACATCTGATACTAGACCGTGTGATAAGCAAAGGAGCAATATAGGATGAAAGCAGAGTGAACTTCACAATACTCAATATTATGCTTCAATCAGTTATACAAATCACAAAAATGCACACAAACTTTCAAAGAAAAACAGATACACTTCAACAAACTGATCCATTCAACAATATAATATATAAAGAGCGATTAAAAGGCCAGAAACTCACATGCCCAGCTATGGCAAGCTCACCCATGGCTATCGAATCAGCCCAATCAGTGGCCACCATAAGAGTCCTCAACTCCACAAAGCAAAACTGTCTGGCTCCTAACTCATTCACCAACGAACTCACCTCCGACACATCGATAGCCCAGTACACAACATCATCATCATCATTTTTACACCCCAAATACACCAACAAATCATCGGTCAAATTCACTTGAGAATTCTCCAAGTACGCCTTGCACTCGCCCAAACTCAACCACCCCAGATGCCACTTGAGCCCATCGGTCTCCGAACCAGCCAATGGCCTTCCCTTTCTGAACGGCAAAATCTTGAAATCAGGAGAAATGGGCTGAGTTTGGCCAGAAATCAGCAGGGTTCTGAGAGTTTGGAGTGCGGATTTAGCGGAAACGGGCTCGCTTGGCTTTGGGGTTCTTGATTTTATAGGGTTTCCAGCGAAGGCATGCGAATTGAAGGTCATAGTGCAAAGGAGAGTGCGAGAATTGGGATTGATTAATGATCTGAAGAAGAAACTGGTGATTGAAGATGAAGAAATAGAGAACATAGTTTATGTTATTTGGAATACGGAAACGGTTAAGTTAGGAAAGTCGTGGCGTGAGCTTCTTGGGTTTGTGAACTGTAGCGTTGACAAGTGTAGTCATTTGGTACACAACATAACTCTCCATTCAAGTATTATTATTATTATTATTATTATTATTATTATTATTATTATTATTATTATTATTATGAAATTAATTACATCAACACTATTTTTTGTATGCTCCACTACAAACATTAAATTCTTTCGCTTTCATTTAAAATTATAATTTACTACCAACTTTAAGAGATGTTAACGTCCAAACTCTAATCCAAATTTCAATGCAATAAACGCAACAAAAAATAATATTTATGAATTAGATAAAATTGTACGAGAGTATCATACTAAATTCTAGGAATATATTTAGAATATGCTCACATGTCTGAGTATAATTCTATTCTTATAATTTTTAAATTGTAAAATAAAATTAAATAGTAATATTTTATATATATTTTTAGATTGTATATAGAAATTTGGTATTTGACCCAATTTGTTGGAGTGGTGCACATTTCAAATTTATTATTGGAAAATGCACAGTTGACCATCACAATAATCACGAGTTTCTCCTCTACTATTTGTATTTTATATTATTATCTCCTCCCTGTATTAATTTTATATATATATATATATATATATACAACTGTCACATATACAACTTATTTATAAAACTTAAATATACAATTTAACCAAAAAAATAAAAAAAATAGCAAAAGGATCTTAACTTTCAAATTTTTTATTTCTCTAAACAGAAAATATTTTTGAAATATAACACTTTGTTTTTTAAATGGAGGAAATAATATATTTCGTGGAAACTGATTTGTTCTTACCTAAAGAAAGCATTTTCAAGATTTGCAAACCCAATAGACTCCTGGTTCAATGCCATTAATTTATATCAAGATTCGGATTTCTATGAACAAAACAAGATAATGTTCCCAAATTGAAAACAACGTTGGAAACATAAAAACAAACGTTATGGCAGCTAGGCAATCAAAATGACAGCTCATAAACTCAGCAACAAGACAATGTATATACTAAAACAAACGAAGAATCTGAAATCACCAAGGAAATGAAAATGTAAATTGGAGTTGGAATTTACACCACCATTGGAAAGTAAGAATTCATCACTGACAAATCATAGTTAAGTTGACAAATTATTAAAAAAAAAGATAGGAACAATTGTAGTCTGTGGACACAGTAATGATGGGTTATAGAATCAAGAAGACCCTTCAATCCAAAGGCAAAATCACAAGGCCTCAACCCTTTTCCTCCTCAGTCTCATTACTCAAAGCATATTGTCTTGATCAAAAGCATGCATCCAGAAGGCAACAGCAACACAAAGCAGCCAAACTGCACACACAAATTACACCAGTTTATGCCCCACATTCATTCACTTTGCCCACAATAAAAACCAACAAAAAAATGGGAAATCAAACACATTCTTTAAAAACCAACAAAAAAAAAAAAAAAAAAAAAAAAAAAAGGAAATCAAACACATTCTTTAAAAACCAACGAAAGAAAAAGGGAAATCAAACACATTCTCTAATCTAAAAACCAACAAAAAATGGGAAATCAGGTGCAACGAGGATTTTTCAAACACATTAGCATTTATATAGAATTTAATTGGGTTTCTAATTAGAGATGACGTCAGGGATTCAAAATTATCAGATTTGAAATTTTGGGTGGTCTATTTTCAAGACTTCAGATAAGGGGATAAAATAAAGAAACAACGGAGGGGCTTTTGTGGGATTTAAATAATTTGTACAGAACTGCATCGGGAAACCAAAATTCCCTAACGACTAACGAGTCCACCAGCCGAAGGGGAAGCGCGCACGTTAGCAACCGTGCGCCGGTAAACGCGTTGACTCCCGGTCAATTCATCAATTCGACAAACAAATCACAGATCCCTCAGATCTGAGTACGGCGCAAGCGATTTCACCAATGAAAACAACAAATTAACAAATATTTTCACACGCATGCAGAAATATTTAACTGACTCCGAAATTTGATATTCGTTCAATTGATCGGAAGAAATTTAGGTCTTACCATCCTTCCATGAAACCGGCACTACCACCGGACTGCTGTTGTTGTTGAGGCGGCGGCTGCCCGTACTGAGGGGCGTACTGCGGCGGATATCCCTGGGGTGGGTAGCCCTGAGGGTACCCCTGGGGCGGGTACCCAGCCGGAGGATACGCATCCTTCGGATATCCCTCCGGTGGGTAACCTGTTCGTTAAAATCAACAGACAAAAGATCCACGCCAAATTCCACATACTTGTCAATGAAAAATCGAAAGACTTTTAGAGACGAAAAAGGAGAAACAATTACACGAAGAACTTGCCTTGTGGAGGAGGAACACCAACAGGGGGTTGATTCTGATTGTAATAACTCATGATCTTCCTCTAGATTGGAAAGAGATGATTGTAACTGTTTCTGTACTTGTGAATGGAGAGAATATCTGCTTTTCTAGAGAGAGAAAACCGGGCGAGTCAAGCACAAGTAGGGCTGCAGAGAGGGGTTTTATAGTGTTAGAGAGGGAAAGTGCGTGTACAATGCGCGTATTGGATGACTTCACATCGAAGTAAAATCTCATCATCTGTTTCAAGGATGTTGGCATGTTGCATTCCATGCCATGATTATTTACTTGTTTTATTTTCCCTCTTTTTTTTTTTAAATAAATATATCTCCAAACAAGTTTTTTATTTTTTATTTTAATGCAAATAGTTTTTTTTTTTTTTTTTTTTTAAATATTATGGGATCGAGTCGTGCAAGATAGATCCGAGTGAACTCAAAAAATGAAGTTTAACTGTTGTTTCATATAATATTTTTTTAATAAAAGATAAAAACTTAAATAAAAATAAAGGAGTTATTAATAATAAATAAAAAAATAAAAAAAGAAGCTTCACTATATTTAATTAAATAAATGGGGATTGTGAAGATATTTTGTTCAAACTAAAATATATTACTTTTTTTTAAAAACATATTACTTCCGATTAAAATTTAATATTTTGTTCGAGAAAAAGTAAAACTTTAAACAATACAAAAAACTATTACATTTTACCTAATAAATATTATCTTTTATTCAAAAAAGTAGTAAGTTAAAGGTACGCATTCTCAATAAGTACTGAATCCATACATTATTACACATCCAGATTGAATCGACTGAAAAAAGAATGAGGATCATATGGATAATCATGAAGATAATTTGTTGAAACTAAAATATATTACTTAATTTTTAGAAAGTATTACTTCTCACTTAGATTTAATATTTTTATTGTGAAAATATAATATTTTATTCAAAAAATAATAACAATACAAAAAAATTATTTCATTTTACCTAATAAATATTACCTTTTATTCGAAAAAGTAGTAAGTTCAAATACACACATACATATATCAAAGGTACGCGTTTACAATAAATATTGAATCCATACATTATTACACATGTCCAGACAGAATCGAGTAAACGTAGTACATGTGAATCCTCAGACACATAATTCTTTGTGTCCAAACAAAATTACCCATTGCAAGAATTGCCTGAATTGATTTACATCTCATGAAATTGATAAATTGAAAATAAGGATTGATTAGCAATAGAAATTAAAGGAAACGACATATTAGGAGTGCCAAGACTAACTTTCCAGCAAATCAATTTATTGTAGCCAATTAATAATTATTCGACTACCACATGCTTGCAACTATCGCCAACTCATGAATATTCTCTTAATTATGAGAATTCAATTATAAATAACTAAATATTCCATTTAAACTAATGGATTTATATTCTAAAAATTAATAAAAAGTTCATTTATATTGTTTGACCGGTTCTTTTAAGTATTAGCATCAGATCTCGTGCGATATGCATAAATTATTTTGTATATTTTTATTATTAAAAAATATGTTATTTATTACTAAAAATATTTGCAAAAGAAAATATTATTTTTTTGTAATATCTAAGTTAATGATTTTCATATTTGATTATGAATTTATTTAGAAACTTCAAGTCAAATATCATCAAATTATAAATTGAAAATTTGAGTTTATGTACAAAATTTCAAATTCAAAATGGATATTTGTATTGGATTAATAAAATTATAATTTAAAAATTATATATCTGAATTGTTTTATTTTTAAAAAATTAATATATGAAATTTAACATAATAGAATTAATTAAAATTTTGCAAAAATGAATATTACATTTATATGAAAATAATTGAGCACTTTCATTAGTAGATTTGAAGATTAAATTGTGACAAAAAAAATTGAAACAAATTAAAATTATTTTAATTTTCCATTATCTGATTTTAAACACACCAAATATGCTCTAAATTTAAATATTGATCTGTTCTTTTTTAGAGAATTTGAAAATTGATTTGAAACGTACCAAATACGTTGTAATCTAATATTAGTGACTTGAATCACATAATATTTTTAATCAAAAATTTAATAAATAAATAATATATCATTATTTATTCTATTTTACATTTTTAGAAATAACATTTAGTTGAAAAAATAAATTGAGAAACATACATTTCACTTATATATAATATAAATTTTCTATAATATAGATATATGCATATTAGATATACATAATACATATGCCTTATATATATATATATATAATTATTTGATATATAGAGAGAGGGAGAGTGATTTGTTATGTCACTAATAAAATCAACTTTATTTCATGCAATTATATAAATATGTGAGAATTGACATTATATGTTACTACTATGAATAAGGATTTGTAAAATTGCAATGATTTGAAAGAAATTTGATTTGATTGTAATAAATCGAAAATTATTTTTTCCACAATTGATGGAAAGATATATAATCTATTTTGTAAATAAAATAGAATTTTGGTTCGATTAAAATAAATCTAAAATAAATTATTATACGTTTCATATACTTTCCATCAATCGTGTTATCTAAATACGTGGGTACCATTTAGACAAAACAAATTGAATTTTTTTAAAATGAGATATTAGAAACGAAAAAAATAATTTTTTTTGCTGCTTATCTAAGGTTAAATTTTAATTTATTGTACCCCTGGATTATGTGTACCGGATTTAGACTGCATATAAATATTACCTCATAGTTTTCAATAAAAAATTATAAAATAATTTAATTTATTAATTAATTTATTCTAGAAACAAGACTGTTATTGGGATTGATGAAATATATTTTTATACATATCTTTGCCAATAAAATAATACAATGTTTAGATATTTTAAAGATTGATTATTTTAAAATTATATTAAAAATGTATTCTATTATATTTTTAAATAAATTAAAAATCACATCGCACTTTAATAATAATTGTTCGTTAATCTTCTCATAAACCCGATCAAAATAATAGAGTTTTATATATTTATTTAAAATTAGAAAAAAAATTATGGATATGAGGTGGCATCAAGTTCAAATATCATTCAGGGATCAAATGAAATTGGATTTGTGTTCAAAATAACATTTCCAAGTCATATCAAAGATGTCACAGGGCTGACCACTACAAACGCTACGCCATCTTAATTACTTCCTTTCTCAAATTTTTATATGAGAAAGTCAATAACATATTAATAAATAATAATAATAATAATAAATAAATAAATAAATAAAAATTTTATGCCGAGAGAGAAAATAATTTACAAAAATAATTTTATGCGTCCGGGCATTAGGTCTCGAACGGTTATAGCACCTGCCTCGTTCATAGGCGAGCGAGTAAGAGTGTCTTGTCTTCTTTTCTTTTTGTTTCCTTGTTGAATATCGATACCGATCGATCTGTCTATAGAGTTGCTTGCTTTTCTCTCCGTTCCGTGTCGAGGGTGGTCCGTCCACGCATAAGAGACTGGTCAAACCCGATAATGCTAAAATATGGGTAGTGGGTAATAGAGTCACTTAATGCGTATATGACCTAAATTTGTAGTGCGTAGAGAATAGGTTATCTAATGTTGTAATGGTCCAAAATTTCTTCCTAGTATCCAATGATTTTAATTACAGCTCCCAAAAATTCCGTCTTGAAATAAAAGTTATGTTTATCATAAATATAATTATATATTTTTTATTACTTAAATAAATTCATATTTTCTTATAAAATTTTAAGTTATTAATTTTTATTTATACCACTTTGTTTATTTGTTAATTTAACTTATTCAAATTAAGTATTATATATTAATTAATAAAGTGAGATATTAATTTTTAAAATATAACATTTATATTATAATAAAAAATAAATCATAAAATACTGAGATTAAATAGGATGTTGCCTATATTATAAAGGTGTAATACAACCTCACTAAATATGATTTTAATAAAATAAAATAAAATAAAAAAGGATCAAGAAAAAAAATATATATATATAGTGGGTCCAAAGAGTTGTGGGGAAGAACATATTCAGGGGAGTGGGTTGAATTTGGTGAGCAAATGATATTTCATGGTCCTTTCCTTTTATCACTGCCAAATAAATAAATAAATAAATAATAATAATAATAATAATAATAATAATAATAATTATTATTATTATTATTATTATTATTATTATTATTATTATTATTATTATTATTATTATTATTATTATTATATGTATATATATTGCTAATGTAGGCCAACTTGTTAAGCCCAAATAGAGATACCACGGCCTGTTTGATTAATTCAAATCAGCGCCCAGGGATACCTTTTGGGCCTTCATTTGTTTGGGCCGATTCAATTTTGGGCCCTAAATTTTTTTATGGCCCAACAAATTAAACTAAACTTGAGTGCCAAAATTAGGGGATGATAAGTTGGGATCCTAAAATTACAGATTGGTTTGATCTATTCTTCTATGACATAATTATTGAAAAATAATGGGTTCATACTAATGTTCTGACAATAAACTAGTGAAAATGTAAGAATCGATGTTTTCTTAGGTTTTGGACAAAAACGAACATTATTCGAAACGAGGCTAGATTTGATGAAAATTTATTTCTATATGTAGGTAATTCATTTTATTTTCAAAGTAGATATTATATGAAAATATTATTTTTAAAAGACATATTTATAGAAAAGATGTGCTAGGATTATTTACAAAAGAGATATTCATGGAAAAGACTTACAAGGATTCTTATCTCCGTACCAAAAATCAACCCAAGGAGAGATTTCATCTCCTTATCATACCAAAACAGTCGAAGATGTTATGGTACTGTTTGTTCATTTGTAATAAAATCTATAATTATATAAAAGCAAGACAGCTTGGCTAAATTACAGTTTTGTTATTTTTCCGTCAAAATTGTTTATTAATTTTTGAAAAAAAGAGATTGGATGTTATTGGAGGTGGGGATGTGAGATAGTGCATAAATGATTGACCAATAAGCTTCTTTTACTTTTTTATTTTATTTTAATTTTTTACCTTAATTTTAAAAGTTTATAACTTTTACGTCTCAACTTATTTTTTCATGAAAATATATCAAATAATTTATTTTTTCAAGATTTTTAATCTGATATCAATATTGAGTACATAAAAATAATTTTTTTAAAATATAAAATATTTTTTAGATTAATTAATATATTTGATATTTAAAATATTTTTATATAAATAAAATTGTGAGATTTTAATACAAAATAAAATTATATTTTGTATATCACGAATTTTTATTTTAGAAAAATATATTATTATTTTATAAATTTATTTATTTATTAAATAAAAGTAACAAAATCTCACACAATGTGATAATGCGATACAAAATAAAATGCAAAATGTAATAATTAAATTACTATTAATTATAATTTACTAACTATTATATTATTATAAATATTACAAATCGTACAACGCACAGGAGAAATACTAGTTGTGATAATGTGAACACTTAATACCTCGTTAGCACATGTAATAATAAATACATTTAACTATCACAAGAATAAATATTCATCGTACTTGTACACAATAACAATCACGCACACACACACACACATATATATATATATATATATTTTTTTTTTTTTATTTTTTTTTTGAATCCTACACACACAATGTGTGTGTTTTACTATGCACAAGTATTAGAAGGTGGAATGGGTATGATTTGGTTTAGAGATGGACATACATAAAGCGGCCGTACTTGATGGATGGGGTTTGTGTTGATGCCATAACAAATTAATTCCATCCAACTGTCACCCTTATTTTTATTTAATCATTAAAAAGTTAAGAAAAAATCGAATAATGCATGAATATCGATCTCTAAATTTAGTTACACATTTTTATCTTTAATAATAAATAAAATTGAAGACCGATAATTTCTGGGTTTATTATCTAATCATTCATTCGTTACATAATAAATAAAATTGAAGATCGATAATTATCGCATCTATTATTTGATTATTAATTCATTACAAATCGAACATTTAACTTTATATGCAACTTTCCATCTTTACTATTACAAAATTATGCTTCTAATCTGTAATTTTCTAGTATTGATTCTTTTTACTCACAATTAAATGAATATATATATATACAAGTTGTCAAATTTAATTTTTAATTAACCACTAGCCCTCCAAATGATGATGAGAATCATAGTTCTTTGGTTTGGAATATAATTATAAAATATATATATGTGAATTATCGAGCTGGAGCATGAGATAAAACACAAACTAAAATCGAGAATTTTGGGTGCTAATAAACATTTCTCTAATCAAGAAAATAATGCATATCTCTAAATTTAGTTACACATTTTTATCTTTAATAATAAATAAAATTGAAGACCGATAATTTCTGCGTTTATCATCTAATCATTAATTCGTTACACAATAAATAAAATTGAAGATCGATAATTATCGCATCTATTATTTGATTATTAATTCATTACAAATCGGACATTTAACTTTATATGTGATTTTCCATCTTTACTATTACAAAATTATGCTTCTAATCTGTAATTTTCTTGTATTGATTCTTTTTACTCACAATTAAATGAATATATATATATATATATACAAGTTGTCAAATTTAATTTTTAATTAACCATTAGCCCTCCAAAGAATCATAATTCTTTGGTTTGGAATATAATTATAATATATATATATATATATATATATGAATTATCGAGCTGGAGCACGAGATAAAACACAAATTAAAATCGAGAATTTTGGGTGCTAATAAATATTTCTCTAATCGAGAAAATATAATTAATATCTTCCCAAGTTGAAAAAAACAGAAAAAAAAATATTCAAGGATGATTGTGCTTCTGTGTGTAGATATAGTCAAGGTGAGCCTCAAGTGTTCTTCTCATTATGCATTCATCTTCTCCTACTCCATTGCAGCCCTTCTCACCAACTTCATCATCCTAATTAACATAATCAAAACCAAAACAATAATTAATACGACAACAAACAAGTTTGGTTATAAAAAAAGTCGTAAAAATACAATCTTTATCTTTTTTTAGAACGGATGTAGTATTTAATATCTTCAATATAACCTCTTACAGGCTGGTGAATGATTCTGTATTTTGGCCTTATGGGCAGAATTCTGTGTGTGTGTGTGTGTGGGGGGGGGGGGGGGGGGGGGGGGGGGGGGGCTTACCCGGGCATGAGATTCCACCGGAGTGACGTCGGAAAGTGCAGGGCCACGGCGGGCAAGGATATGATCGGAAAGTTGAAGAAAAAGGAAGAGGGTTATGATGCAAAGGGGGGTGAGTCTGGGCTTAGCCATGTTCTTCAGTTGTGCAGTTTGTGTTGTGGAGTTGAACAGGAGAGTTAATTTATAGAGAGGGGGTTCAAGAGTTCAACAAGATGAAGGGCAGTTCTGTCATTTCATTAGAAAAGTAATATTTTGGGTAATCTAGAAACATTGGTAGGACACAATCATTGTTTGACCTAGACAAAATCATGACTTTGACTTTCTTGCAACCTTGTGACTGAATTAGGATCTTTCAACTTGCCATTAATATTATTGCTCAAAGACTGCGGATTTGAAGCATGAAATTTCAAATCCTAAATTCCCTAAACATTCAATATATATAGCAAAAATATATACTAAATCCGAAACAACTAAGTGGGGAAAGAAAATCAAAATCACTTACTAAATGGAGGATATATTCGTACAGAGATTTACACGTCTTTAATTCGTTCGAAATGTTTATATCCTATTGAATAATAAAATGTATGTTTGAGGAATAAAGTAAAATAGAATAAAAATAGTAAATGTCAAATAAATAAATTTAATTGAGTGTGAAGATTTCAGACGGGTATCTTTTTATTTGTTATATATGTTTTTTTATGGATCCATCCATACACCGAGAGCAAAAATTATTATATATGCAAAAAAAAAAAAAGATTGATTTGGGTGTTGGATTATTTATATTAGGTTTGAGGTATAAATATTAAATAGTTAATATATTTTTGTATTAAAAATGAGATTATTTAACAAAGTAATGGTATTTAAATAGAACTTCTGTCTTATTTATATTTAAATATATTGTGATAGGTTGAAGTATATTGTGTATGATTTGAAGTATTTAATTGGGTTTGATTTACAAATAAAAAATTAATTAATTAATATTTCATATAAATTTGAAATATTTGATTGTAACAAAAGTATTATTTTTTTTAAAAGATGAAAATGAATCATAATTTTTTGTCATATTAGATAAGTTAAAAAAATTAATCTTTTTTTCCTTTCAAATTTATGATTATTTTGTTTATTTTATTTAATGATTATGTTAAAAAATTGTGAATTGAAGTATTTGTATTGAATTTGAGCAACGTTATGTTGTTTTAAATATCTGTATTGCGTTGAACAAAAAATATATAACTTAATTGGATAAATGTTTTTTTTAAAAATACATTATTTTAAAACATTAATGTGTTTTTATTTATAAAATAGACAAAATTAACCCACAAAGTATAGTCTTACAATATCCCTTAAATGCCCAGATTGTTTGATTAATAGCAGCCAAATGCAGTTAGGGTATTATCGTAACATTTCACTCTCCTTGACCAACCACATCCACATTACCTTGTCATAATGAATTAGGCCACGCCTACCCAAATATAAAAAGAAAAGAAAAAAAGAAGTCCAAATAATTGAACGGAACAACGGGAGGAGGTTATATGTTACCCTTGAGATAGTGTCTCAACTACACGTAATATATATCTTATGATGTAATTTGAAATAGAATTAAACTAACTTTTAATTTTTAATTATATGTCACGTGTCACACATCCAATATATTAAGTTAGTACGTCATACTGACGGCAGTATAGAAGTTACCATGGACTACATCAAAATATTATCTTCTTGATAGTACATCAAATATATATACTTACACAGATATTCATATGAACGTGCGTAAAAATATATTGTAAAAAATGCTTGATATAAAAATACAATTTAAAAAAAAAAAAGAAGATAGAAATAAACATGGCACGGTTTCGATTTGGAACTGGAACAGCCGGTCAACGGTTCGGTTCAACCATTGACCCAGTTTCGATTCCAATTCGGTTCCAATTCTCAGTTTTTTGGAACCGAAACCGACGATGCTGGTTTCGGTTCCGATTTGGTTCCAGATTGAATTTGAAAATTATAGCCGTTGGAGATCGACGGTTGAGATTAAATAGCCGTTGTCCGTTGATCTTCAACGTGTGAGATGGAATAACCGTTGGGAACCGCCGGTTTCGAACCAGAACCGGGAGAACCGAAACCGAAACGAAAAAAAAAAGAACCATGAAACCGAAATCGGGAGAACCGCCGGTTCCGGAACCGGAACCGGAACCGAAACCGAGAGAATCGCCGATTCCGAAACCAGAACCGTATATATGACGATTCGATTTCGATTCCGCCTTTCACGATTCAAAAACCATTGGTTCCAAAACCGAAACCAAAACCGTACCCTGTCTAGATAGAAATAAGCAACCTTTTTAATTGGGACATGGAAAAGTATGGAGAGTTGACAATTATGTGGGTATTAATGGTGGGATTGTTTGGTTTGAAGATGAAAAGTATAAAATTTAGAACCAACATACACACACACACACACATACGAAAGAAGGTTCCATGGTCAGAAATTCTTTCGCCAACTTTAAGGATAGTATTTTTTATGTTTTAATTGTTTATTTTAGCATATTATTATATTTAGTTTGATTTTCAATCTTCACGAGTCGTTGTTCCCATCCCATTTATTACCTCAACTGTATTATTTTTTTACTTTTTTCTTTTTAATAAATATTAGTGTCACAGATGCGTAGTTGGAGATGTTATTGATAACCAATTTTATCTGCGTGGCTGCCTTTCCACTTATGATTCAAACCATAAAGAGTTAAACAATTATTTTTATTTATTTTATTTTATTGTGTTGACCAAAATTAATTAATTTGTTTATTGCAATTTCGTGTTGTTTATTATATTAATGCATGCGGATGAACAAAAATGCTGTCATTATTATACACTTGGACATAGATATAAACCTACCATTAGTATAATTTTGTTTTTATTTTTATTAATTGGATGAAGGTAAAATCATAAATTCTCGTTTCTACGTCTTTAATTATTGATTGATTTTACTTATTCAATTACATATAACTTATTTACGAAATTAGCTTTGTAAATTTTTATAGTGAGATATTAATCTTACGTTAAGAAAAATTTGAAATATAATTTTTATTTTAGGATAAAAATATTTTTAAAATACGACTCATACTTTAATAAATAATTCATTATAAATTAAATTAATGAAGAAGAAGTAGTTAATCAAACTTAAACTAACAAAGTGACTGCATCAAACTCAATCTCTACTCCATGCAGTAATATTATGTCACACAAAACTACCCATCATTTAACTTTAAAAAGGAAAAAAAAAAAAAAAAAGTCATCTATATTTATTAATTAGAAAAAATAAATTATTTGGGGGTCAACTTTCAGAATTTTCTTGAAATATTATTCGAAGATAAATAAAATAATATTCCAGAACTCAACGTCAAGAGTTTCAAAGATCAAAACAATCTAGAAATCTTAAATTTCAAACAAATAAATTTGAGAACCTTGTTCTTTTACTTTACTTTCACAATTTAAATGCATGATTTGTAATGTATTTATTTATGAAAAAAAAAGATCGAATAAATATATTGTATAATTCTATTTTTGGAAAATATTTAAATTATATAATAACTTTATTTCATAAAAAAAGAATTAACTTGATGTATATCATATGTCAAACATATAGTAGAAACGGAAAGAGTTATTTGTATTTAAAAAAAAAAATTTAAAAGAAGATAAACCAATCAGATGCGCCTGAAGTAGAAAATCAAAGTTATTTGCACCTTCCCAACCCCCCCCCCCCCCCCCCCCCCCCCCCACACCCAGCCCACCAAAAAAAAGGAATATTAAATTAATTTCCATCACTGATACTCCAGTAAATAAAGTAATAAAACATGTTAAATTAAGGTGAAAAACTTGTATAGGTTATGAGTATCAGAAATAAAAAACTATAGAACCCTCCCAGAGTTTGCTTTGGCTATCACTAGTATCTGCTTCACCACTCCATCACATCTAAATGTTTAATTCACATAAAACTACAAGACTTGCCATTTTCTAGAATGTGCTATGGAGACGATACCTGCTTCAACTTCTTGGAATCTGTGCTGTGTCTGTGAGATCTCGAACGGTCTTTCTCGTCATCGTCTAAACTTGTATCATCAAAAGAATCCATATATCGCTTCTTGTGTTTCTTAGTCCTGTCCCTTGACCTTTTGTTCTCTTCCAGACTATAAGAATCTGATCTATCACTATCTGTGTCACTTGTCTTATGTCTCTCTTTGCCCTTTCTGTTTTCGCTGCCTCTGTCGTTATTTTTTCTACTCCTTTCTTTCTCCTTATCCTTTCTCTCCTTCTTAGTCTGCAAAATGAAACGTTTTTTCACCATATGTACATATATATTATTGCAAGTTGATGTACATATCTATGCATGACATGAATGTGCAGGAGGTCCACGAAGATAATGAAGCAATAATTTAAAAAATATATGAATGCATCAAATCCATCTTAAATAAAATTTCTGATTTTCTGAAAGAGCTATTCTGATATGAGCTGCTCATATTACTGGTATGCTGAAGGCAAGTCGAAAATGGCACAAGTTATATTCGGATTTCAGTGAATGAAGTCTACAAGTAAACAGTTAAAATCATAAGAGTTATACCCATCCGGCCGAAAAAAAAAAAAAAAAATGTTATATGTATGCAAACAGCAATGCAATCATCAATGGTGCTATACGTGAGTTCATCACGGTGATCTACAAACAAATAAGTGCAAGTTGTGTTATACCTTCTCCTCCTTCCGCTTCCTCTCCTTTTCTTTTGACTTCTCTTTAAGTTCAAGAATGACCTTATCAAAGATTTCCCGGAAAAAGCTCTCTTCCCCCACAAACCTGTCCAAGAGCATTCTTAACTGATGAGTAAATTCATGTGTGTATTCAGCACAATAAGAAACAGAAACATTAATAAATTTACGCTTTGTGTAGAAAAAGACCGACAATTCAGAAAATTTCAAGCAAGGGTAAAGTCGTTTCTAATAATCATGATTGCCATTCAAAATTCAGAGAAAAGGAGAAGGAATTCAAACAAATTCTTAAAAGTGAGCTTTATAGATCTGCCACTATAACTGCTGCAATCACTACAAAGCAGACAAACTTAACCTCTCTTCAACAAGTGGTTTGCAGTCTTCCCACTTCGAAGATGATGTTATATCCTGTTAAATAGCCAAAAGTTGAAAATAATTATGGAATAAAATAATATTTAAAACCCTCGGAATCACTGATGAACAACCAATATATACCTTCGATGTAAAAAGGAATTGGTAGACATCCTCAGCTAGACGCTTACGCTTCTTAGCTTCTTTTTCTTCTTTCTCCTTGGCAATTTGTAATAACTCATCAAATATAAGCTGCAATATAGTCACTTGCAAATTAGATTTCAGAGACCAATAATCAGTGTGGAAGCAAAGATAGATTTGAAAACAAAATCCATGATAACATAGCATTAATGAGCTTAAATATATATACATGTAGTCTTATGGTACTTGCTGGGATCAATGTGCAATAAGATCCAAGTATAAACCAAATATACAGCAACAATGATAACCCAGATTCCCAATATGGGAAGCAACTGAAAAACAGTAATACAGTTAAAGAGTAGGACTACACTGAACAGTGAGCACCACAAACACAAGCTTAGCAGGGAACTGAAGTATTCACATTCCATTGATACAACAAACAGGTTTGGACTTTCTCCCAGCTGTGAAAAACGTAGTCATGCATCTTGGACAACATCTAAGAATTGTAAATTCTTAAGCTCATGCCACATCCAACAGGTTAGTAGGACAAACACTACCCTTTTCTCCAGGCACGAATGTTTGCCTGTGAAGCAGCTTTTGGATCCTCCAAACCTATGATAAGGTAGAGTTTCATATGTTTCAATTGTCAGCCTTCAGCCTCCATATTCACATATCTTCAGTTTATTGCTATAACCTTGACTGATCATACTAGAAACTTAATGTCTATTCGCAGTGGGAAAAAGCTTGAAGCATGTGATGTCTGGGCTTCCACATGTTCAATATACAATACAGATAAAATAAGTACCAAAACTCATGCTAGCAAACACGTATCACATTTTGCCGAACAAAATTGTGTCAGGAGCACAATATTGCCATTATCATGCAGAGGAATGATTAAGAGGAAATCCACACCTTTAAGTTGATATCTGATATAGATTTTGAGCTCATTACTTTGGAGAGTGCAACCTTGAAGTCATCAAGAGTCCAAGTCGTCGACAACAATATCTAGAACCAAACAAAATTTGTAAATTGATCAAAGAATGAAGTCCAACTAATACCAAAATGATAAGCAATACCTTTTCATTCTTTATAGCTTCTTCTATTTTCTCCTTATCCTCCGAAAACTGCAAGTTAATTTATCAAAGAAAGAAAAAGTTACTGTTGGCACCATGTCAAAAATGCAAGGAGAAAGAAGAAGGAAGAAACTACTCATTTTGACAGGCTACATATTGTAATTAGCCATTAGAACTTTAAAGAGAAACAAATCAATCGAGACAACAACACACTTGGTGAAGTGGTCATGACTGTACTCCTTTTTCTTTCCTGGAAACTTCATCCCTAATATCACAGAAAAAAATCCATTTTTAACATCATCTTGGATTGGACTGTCATTGATAAATGCAGTAACATGGATATTAAACATTCATCAAGTTGTTCGACTTTGTTCTTTTGCATCAGCCTCCACAACCATCCAAACTTTTAGAACCTATGGGACTTGCTGGTTTTATAAGAAAGGCAATGTTCTTTAAGAGACTGCAATGGTGTTAGCATAAATACTATATAAGTGGTAAAAATTGTGCTGGCATATACAAACATAGGACTGTCAACCTATACTTGCATTTAGGGCTGACACAGGATCAGTGAGAGAAAAACACAAGCATTCATAACAAAAGAATTTGATAATGTATCAGGTTTATTCTAGATTTTATAGGTCAATCCTAAAAAATAGTTCAGAAAATGCTTGATAAAAATACAGGTCCAACTACCTGTTTCTCGAGGTCATCTATAACATCATCAAAGAGATCTTTTGCAGTAAAACCTGAGGTGTTTGAAGATACAGCCAGATATGCAGGAGCATCTTTAACCTGCAATCATGTCAAAGTTCAAATCGAGAGCAACACAAAATTCTTTTTACATCACTGCCCAAATAAAAGCAGAGCAGAACCTTCACACAATAGTCTCGCCAATGAGAATTTGCTGTAAGGATGCCATTAGCTACATGTTCCTCCATTAGCTTCCGAAATTCATCGCGATTTTTTCGCTCTGCTTTTCTCATTTCCTCCTATTTCAGAATTTCACATATTTATTACTGGTAAAGGGTGACGTGATGGAGGAAAAGAAAAACGATGCTGCCATAAAACTTTTTTAAATATCTGACCATTCGCAATTTTCTTTGTTCCTCTTCCTCCATCTCTAGATCTCTTATATATTCCTGAAATATGCCACCACAGCAATAGTAACGAGCCATATCTAATGACAAATTTTCATGCCATGGATAATTATAATCACAATTTGACAGATATATGAGAAAGCATTACTTGGAAGATTTCCAAGCGCTCGATCTTTTCAAGGCGTGAGCATCTCTCATCAGCTTCTAGGCGGTGCTGCACTTTTCGCCATTGACTACTTGCCTGAGTAAGTAAGATAATGTATGCATTATGGTATCAGTTACTACAAATATAATATCAACCAAAGACAATTACCTTGATAAAGTCACAAGATTTTAGAAATTCCAAAAATTCCATTTTATGACGCTTATGCTCCTCGAAAGCCTTTGCTCGCTCCTATTCAAGATATACAGTAGGTTAAAAGTCACCGGGGGAAAAGAGTTCCACAAGCGGGATAATTATAAGCTATCACTACACATTAACAGCAATTATAACAAACTGCAAGATCAATAAAAAATTGAAGCCGTTCATATTTAAAAATAACAGAGAGAAAGAAAAAAATAAAAAAACATGTATTTATGGCTGATAATAGACCGAATGGTCCTTATTCAGTACAAATCAAAGAAAACACTCAGAGAAAATGCCCGAAACAGATCATAAATAACCAAAACTTGAATATAAATCCATTAAACAATTTAATATCTAATAATGATCACATCCTGCCCCCTTTGGAAGCTTGAACAACAACCTCACTCTTTTCAAGCTAAAAAAAGCAGTAAAAGAATTACCTTTCTCTTAACCTCCTCTAGATGCTCTTCAAAGAGGTCCTCACGATCTTTAGCTCGTTCAACAGCTTGAAAACGTTCATCTTTCTCAAACAGTGATACTGCTTTGCTGCAACATTAGTCCAATTATATTTAACAAACAACCCCCATGGAAAAGAGGCAGACAACATAAATACTTCATTATGTCCAAGAAAATATAATAATGTGTCATAAGAAGACAAAGACAAACCTCCATCTTGTTGATGATGTCAAATCTTTAGATTCCTGGGAATATTAGAAACCAGGAAGTATTTAGGAATGAGTCATAATTCATAAAAATCTTTAATATTTTCGTAATTTGCAAGTAGACATGGTTTTGACAAAAACAATGCAGCAGAATATCAAATTTACTTGTAACATTATCTTGAAATTGTGTCTTGCTTTCTTCTGTCTAGAACGTTTCTCTTCAGCTTCCTGTTTTCTCTTCTGCCCCACAAACTGATATACAGATGTTTACACAGTAAATAATAATTTGCTCAGTAGAACGCAGCTGTTGGCAACTTCTAGTTGACCATATCATAAGATAACCATCTAAACTACTTCATAGTAGAGAGCCTAAAGTTTACCTCATTGAAAGCTTGTTTTCTCTCTCCAAGAGATCTCAGTGCACCATATCTCCGGTCATTAATTATCACCCTCATGGCCTGCTCAAAATCATTATGTGTAAAGATTTCCCATCTAATGATTAGAAATTGTAAATAAAAAGCTACAGACCTGGTCCCAGGTCCAGTCAGACCCAACATTTGCCGTTTCCAAAAGAGCTCTGAAAGCATTCTTTGCCTCCTAAAGCAAATATTCACAAACAGAGGAGTAAAAAAAATTAGGAAGTGATTTGAAGTAAATAAATGATAAGGAAACAACTCTCTTCAATTGCTATCAACTTATGCTACAGGAATTAGGCCAATCTGCAATACCTCTTTACTCTCGTAGATTAAAGGTTCATGCTCTAGTTTTTTAGCTTCAGGTGCATCATCAAGTCCTCCACTTCCAGAACTTCCTGCTCTTGTGTTGGCTTCCTAAAGATGAATGAATGAAATGAACAATTCATGTTGCACAAGTGCCATAAAAAATAAAAAAAAATAAAAAAAATAAAACTATAGAGGAAAAAGGACGAAGTAACTGACATAGTGCAGAGGCCAAAGAAATACCTCTGCATTATCAGCTAAAGTTTTTACAGTAGATGGTGCAGCTTCCAGAGGTGACATATTGGAGACTCCCCTGAAGAAGCATAGAAAGTAATCCATGATTATGATCCAACAAAATACTGGACACAACTAATCAAAGGGAACATTGGATACATTGGTGAAGTGATGTCATCAGCCATAGCAATTGGACCAGGTGTGTCTGCTGAAATCACTGGTGTACCAATTTCTGGTGGAGCATGCAATACAGCTTCATCTGATGTTAAATTAGTATTGTCCTCTTGCGTGCTTGATAATCCAGAAGCTACTGCAATTTCAGGATTACCAGCAGGTGTCACAGAAGCTGGGCTTGACACTGTTTTTTCTTGGGTCGATGAAGACAAATTATTTGTATTGGGTGTTGATGCTTCATTTTCAGAGACGGAAACAGCTGCAGAAGCATACGAATTTACATCCTTGACTGTAGGTGTTTCCTCACACGAATTCATATTCATTCGCTCACGAGCCAGCTGCACACAAGTTTATGCGCATTATACAAAGGGACAGCCTAGGGAAAGTGAGGATCGTTCAATAGCAGATTTTATTTGGTTACCTTGACTTCATCTGGCATAGCCCATTTAGATCTTTTGGTGACCTTATTATAGTAAAATCTGTAAAGAAAATATAAGCTAGTCAGCACAAATCATATATAAACGAAGTGGAAAAAAATTAGAGCGCTGGAAAATGATTTATATGCAGACCTTCTACCATCAGGAGTTGTGAATTCTCTCCAGTCAGTAGATGCATCTGCCCTCTGTAGACACAATAGCTGAATTAGTGGCACATTGAGAAGAAAATGGAAAATTCCAAAACCATCCTACTGATAGACCGTATAAGATTATGCAAATCTAACTACCCGTGTTAAAATATTTATACGTACGTAATTGATTTTCCTCAACATTTTTCCACACTATTTACTATGTAATAAAGCATTTTGGAACATCAAGTACAATATGAACATTTTTAAACATACGAGGTATACGATAAGAGAGTTAGTTTTTCTAGGCAAGATCTTTATCACAGGACCAGGGCTATGGAGATATATCATTGACAGATGGTTCAAGCATGAAGACCAACGTGATGGTGATGTGGATCTTTTATTTATTAGGATATCTTTTGATAACATCAAGGTTAAAAGAACAAATTGAAATTGACGATTACCTGTTGGGCAGAAAGACGCCCTGAACTTAATGGAGTGAAAATACTGTTCCAAATCAGGATTAATATTTGATGTGCTTGCAGCAATGTTTAAAGTAATTATAAATATTCTCGAATTTTCTCATCACGACTTGCACAACATTATTGAGATAGAGAAACTACAAACGGCTGTCCACATAAAGTGATTTATTGTAAATAAGACTGATTTAAAAGATTCACATGAAACTCACAAGTGGAAAAACTTTAAATGCACAATAACCAACTTAAAGTTATTTTCTTTACCCAAGTTATGTTAAGTGTTAATTCATATCAACAACTGTACTTTTTATTTCACAAACGTATTTTTTTAATTATTTTATCAGCAGAAAAAATTGTCCAAAAACATTTGCATCAAAGAAATATAGTCTGAGAACATCTTATGACAATACCTGAACAATAAATAAAAATGCATAGAAAGATACATGGTATTTAAGGCACTGACACACCTCAATTGGCGTCATCAATTCTAAAGGTTTTTCCCATGAAGAAACCCTTGTCCTTTTGTTGTAGAAGTATCTGCATTGAAATGTATTGTAATTACAACAAGGGTTATAACAGAAGTACAAAAACGTGCATTATTGCATTTTTGGGTAAGGATTTGACCATTTAAATTTGAATTTTTTTTATTATTCCACCAGCTTATTATGTAGCTTTCTTATGTTACAAATATAATTTAGATTGCAAATAATAAATGGCAAAGAACTCATAAGTTGTATGTACACATGAATAATGACAGGAATTATTGCATATTTGGCATTTAAACTAAGTATATTTATTCTCATCAACAAGGCAACAAGTTTAAACAAAGCAAAATTTTCCACCACGTTGCCGAAAATATTAGCCATCCCCATACCAAGATTTTTATTGGAAAACACCAGAAAAGACCTGATTGATATAGGAAGGCAATACACAAGACAGCATACCACCAAAAATAAATTTGCCTCATCCTTCAGATAATTCAGTGACCTCTATTTTCCGTTTAAAAACTTAAGAAACGTACCAAATTAAAGTGGACTTCAAACATTCTTTTCTAAGGGAAAAACAATAATGGCTTTAGAGATATACTCTTTATTTTAGCATGTTTATGGAAGCCAAAAATAACATTACCTTTTCAAATTAAACATAACAGAATTAAATTACATTTTGAGGTGTTTGCAGTGACATGAGCTCAGAGAAGGAAATTACAATCTTATTGTATAACATATTAAAATCACCAGCAGATGGCTACAATCCAACCATGCACATGCATTAAAAGAGATAGCCCGTGCCTTTGAGACTGCTGATTCTTTGCCAGAAGCAAATTGAAAGAATAGATTGAATAAACAAAGCTATCAGCAAGATATGTCTATTTTTCATAATGATACATGGATGTATATTCATGTCTCTCAAATTTCAACAAATTCATAGAGAAAGCTCATTGTATTAAACAAGAACTAAGCATATGGTCCTAGAATCTGGGTATTCTTGGTGTAACTTGACATACGAACGTGGTCATTTCAATATAGAACTACATTAAAACATTTGGTGGAGGCTGTTTCAAGTTTGAGGATTATATAAATATGCGAAGTAACTGTTCAGCCCACAGACAACATCATATATAGTAAAGATTTGGATCAGAATTTAACACAGTCACATACTTCTTTCCATCACGAGAGGTGTGCGCTATCCAATCTGATAAGGCCTTTTTTTCTGGCTCAGGCATACCATCCTTCTCCTGAAACCAGAAGGAAATATTTAAAATATTATTTTTGGCATGGGATGGTAAAGCAGAGAAGATAACAGATTGAATGCAATACAAATATGAAGTAAATGCAGAAAATCTGCTCTAGACTAACCACTCCAGCACTCTTTTCCTCAGTCATCTGAGGAATACCAGATTGTGCATTATGATTCCTATTTGGATACCATTGTTGTCCTCCAGAACTTTGCTCTCCATTCTGCTGCAAAGGCGTGACAGGCTTTATGTTCTGGGACCCAGTTGAAAACCATGTTTGTTCTCCCACACTTTGTTCCGCAGTTTGTTGTATAGGCAAGGCTGATTGCATGTCCTGATTCCCAGTAGCAAACCAAGGTTGACCTCCTGCTGGAAAATTGGGATTATCTGTGTGGGACATTGGTGGATGCTGGGCTGTAGAGGCAGCATTCATTTGTTGTTGGCCAGACGACGAAGATAACTACAAAAAAAGAAGGAAAAAGAAAAAAGAGATTATTTTTTTATGTTGTTGTTCTTGGAAGCTACACTGACTTCACAAAAAACAAAGCCCAAAAAATAAGTCTTACACTGTATGGCATATGAGATATTCCGGGACCACCATAATTGGGCATGTAATTATTAGGAAGTGGTTGTGCAGGAGCAGACATTATAGGTCTGTTGACCTGGAAATCTGGCTGTGCAAGTGGTGGTCCTTGAGGCAAACCATGACCTTGTGGAGGAGGCTGTGATGGCAGAGGCGCCATGGCTTGAGGATACTGGACTGGAGGGTGAGGCGGCATCCCCATATTTGTATGTCCACTTGGCGGAAATTGCTGAGGAGCCAATGGAATATACGATTGTGGTTGGGGTGGTGGAACCCCAGGCCGAAACTAAAACAAAAGAATGATATGAGCATTTGTTACTTCAAAAACAAATAAAAAAAAAGCAATGATAATACTGTATTATTGGTAACATTCTTATATCTTGGTTGAAAGAAGAAACAGGTGAATCTTACTTGCATCGGCATGGGAGGAGGAGGAGGAGGAACCACATGACCAATCATATGAGGCTGAACAGATTTTTTCCCATGTAAAAGATACAAAAATCAGAAGCAAAGAAAAGAAAGAATAAGAACAGAAGATCTTAACATCGAAAAGGATTTCACACAAGCAGCAGAACAAAAACTAGATATGAACAATTAATCATATTTCCACCATACAAAAAACAGAACATAAAATAGATCCATGCACTTCTAACATCAGATACAAATTTCCTCAGAAGTAACTATAGCCTGTACCTTCCCCAAGCTAGAGGATCAGGGAAACATAGTTATCCTAGGAAATTAACTTATATGTGCAAAGTTTATGTAGGAAACAAAGTAATAACACCTGACAATTTAAAGATATGCATGAGACACCTTCACATAGGTCTAGCCATACTTATGCTGCATCACTTCATTACCAATTTTGACTTAGCATATTTATACCTAAAATACACGTGGTTGGATAACTTTACTAATTTACAAGGATGGAAATAACATTTACTCCCACATACTAACCAAATAATACTCACTCCGTAAACTACTTCCATAATCCATAATATATTAATGTAACGAAATGTGTTTATCAGAATGTGTGCAATGATTTACGTGCAAGAGGCTTCAATAGTAACTGTCCAAGACATGCATTAATTAAAGCGATTCGGTAAAAGCATTTATCAAAAACATGTTCCGGTCTTCGCTTAAAAGTAACGACAGGATTTTTTACACCAGCCACGTGTACAGCAGGACTATAACACGGAACATTTTAAGAGCTGGCCATTGGATAGAGTACAGAACATGCAAAGGGGCTTAAGCACGTCATGCCTAGAGTGCTGACACAGCAAAAGATGGCTCAAAAAAGAAAAACTACTGCACTCAAGTTTACCTTGAAGCTGTGTCGAGTCAAATCTTTTAAGTACCAATACAAGTAAGTATGTTCCATTGCACCACAGGCACTCAAATAACTTCATAAACATGTGCTATGCATGTTAATCTCTAGTTACTTCTCCTTTTTTTAATTCATATAAAATAATAGAAACCAAAAAGACTTACAAGGAGATTTTTTTAAAGATATGAAGCATTCAAAATAACTTATATAAGTAAGCATCTCAAGATAAATACCTGCATGCCTGTGGACTGGGGATTATTGGCCATTTCAGACAAATGACCAATTTCTGAAACAAACATGGAAAAAAAACTAGATATTAGTAAATGAGTTTGAACGACTTGACAGTCATAAAACACTGTTCTTCCTAATAGAAGAACAAGCTAACAGTCATAAGAGACCTAGTCTTACAGCAAACAAACATCAATGATTGTCATCAATTATGTGACAGTTAATTTAGTTGTACTAGGGAATATTACATATTTTCCAAAGGAAGAAACAAAAAGCGTACATTAGGAAATAGTGAATTTTTTCACCTAAAGCCGTCTCTGTTTCTTGATTAGTACTATAAAACACATGACGAATCATACAATGGCTTTATTATACATATATGAAAAATAGCTTTAACCTAAAACACAAAAAAGATACTCACCCTACTGATCCCAGTTTGAAATCAGGAAAAAACAGAGGAGAAAGAACCAAAATTCTCACTTTTAATCTGGAAAAAAGCATCAACTCAACTTAGATTTAGTTGACATGCTTTTTGTTTTTTATTTATATAAACAAGAATATGCAATTTTGCAAGTACACTTTAACACACAGAGCATAAAGTCATATTAAAAATCTCCAGGGCATCAGAGAAGATTGTTGATAAAACTGAATCCAATCAGACCAATCATGAGTGATACAGCACTCATCAACAACTACGTCCTGCCTTATAGTATAACAGAACCAAATTCAAGCAAGCAACCTAAAAATAAATAAATAAATAACCAGCATTCAAGAAAGAAAACCCTAAAAAAATTTAAAAAAAAAAAAAAAAAAATCTAAATATTTTGAAACGAGATGGGTTACAGTTTTTCACATAGCTTCTTTAGCCAAAAGGAAAGAGACGCTCATAAACCTTAACATTCTTCAGCCAAATTTCGCAACATGATTCCAGAAACGACTACAGCAATGAATTAAACTCGTCCTCAATCCAACGATAAACCCAAAACCCACTCCCATACGTTATAAAATGCAGAAACCAAAATTTTTCTTCCTCTTGATTTTCTTTCATTATTCAACAATTCAAAAGAAAAAAAAAACTGTAAAAAAGTCAACAGAGTGGTGCACTGAATTACATTGGGATATAAGCGAAGAGGCCCCGTTTCAAAAATGCAGCCGCAGGCTGCTCCCCGCCTCCGCCGCACACAAATTACAAATAAAAGCAGAATAATTAATGAAAATGACAGAAAAGATTGGACTGGTGTCGAAATAAAGTTTGGGGGGATGACAAATGATGCTTAGGTGGTATATATATGTCATGCGACCGAGAGTTTTGGGTGGGTTTTAGGGGAGACGAAACTGAAATACGCAGCAATTTATATCTACAGGCCCAGACAAAAAACCCATCCTCGCGATGATTCGGCAATCTCTGCTTCACCATTCTTCCGCCACATTTCTTTCCTTTTTAGGCGCTTTTCTTTGTGAGTCCTCATTTTCAACTCTTTCTTCTTTCAGTTACCCTCTACTTCTTTCTTATTTTATTCTTTCATCTTTCCATAGTTTTCCTTCGGTGCAGGGTTCTCTGAGGAGCAACACACCCCCTTCACACGAGAATTGTATTGCATACAACGATTTTCCCTGTACTTCTATTTCCCCTGCGTTATTTTATAGGGTGTTTCTAAACACATAGCAAAAATTACTATTCACACCATTTTAATTTTTTTAAATAAATTTAAATATAATATAAATAACAAATATACCCTTATATATATTTTAAACAAAATCATAATAATTTTATTATGATTGTTCTTTATTTTTTACTCCAAACAAATATTTCAACTTTTATTTTGATTCGTTTGAATATAGGGTTAATGTATGAGTGTGTTTAAGCAAATAATGAAGAACATCAATAATCAAAATATTAATATTTTTTTAAGAAAATTACATAAAGGTATATATATGTCATTTATATTCTATTTAATTTTATTTACTAAATTAAAGTGGTGTAAAAAATAATTTGTGCGGTGTGTTTAGCAACACCCTATTTTATAATAATGTCTCGTTTGGGATGGTGGACAATTCATTTGTATTAAATTTTATTTTTTTAGATTAGTTAAACAAAATTTTTAATTTATCAAAAATAAATATCTATTACTATTTTATACAAAAATTAAACGCGATTTTAATCAAAATCGCACGATGCAGCTAGATTTATTATATTACTTATTGACTTGAAAAGTATTAGTACAGTTTATTATGTTAAAAATAGTAGCATTATTTATCAATTAAATAAGTAATATTTTTTAATTAAAAAAGTAATATTGTATAGGATGCACAAAAGACTCACTACTTTTTTGTGTTTGTTCGTCAAAATTATTTTACAAATTTAAATAATAAATTTGTAATTAATCAATTATTTAATTATTTCAAAATATTTTTAATACATATTTATTATTTTCTCATTATAAATTGATACATACTGTATAAATGATAAGTTTTACAATAAACAAAAAAAATATATTATTTTACTAAACTAATACCACTAATAATTTTCATGAAAACATTTGGGATACATTCCTATAACTAGTGCAAACATAATCATAATAATTTGGATTGCATTTATAATGTTTCCCCTTGTATTTCTATTTATTAGTATGTTCTCTCGTACGATGTACGTATGGATATATTAATTTTTTTATAAATTTATTTTTATATAATTTCATAGTATAAGACTATTAAATTTAAAAATACATAACATTCATATTTTTAAAATTATATAATTATGTCTAATAATTTATATGTGTAGCATAATTATGATAAGAGATGTAAATATTATACATAAATCATAGAAATATATAATGTGTAAAATAAACCCACTACATTTCCCAACTTACATAAATTCCAATATAAGAAAAATAATATTCTTTGTATTTTTAGTGTGAGATTAACTTTCTTAATTTACGGATAAATTAGTTATTTACCAATACTAATATTGTTCAATAATTAAAAAAATATTATATATGATTTAAAAAAAATATCCAAATTTTAAAAGTTATTTTAGCTGGTACTTCTCTTCATATTTTATATATATTATATGCAATATTTACTATAAAACAAATCATGGAATATATATTATATACAAGATTTACTATAAAGTAAATTATGGAATTTCCTAAAAAATTTGAACAACAACTATATTCTAGCAAATCATGGAATTCTCTAAAAAATCTTAACAAACAGCAATCATTCTTAATATTATAATAAATATAAAAATTAATAAAATCACATAAATTACACTTACTATTTTTGTAAACCGAGAAAAATATATGTTACTATAAATATGTGGACTTCTGCTATTACATATATATAGATTAAATGTATAGAATAATAATATTATTAAGTGTTAATGTAAATGTTAATATATATTATTTTTTATATTGTTATACACAGATTACTCTTTACAATTATAAGTTATAACAAATTGTATAAAAACAAATTTAAGTGTTTAAAAAGTTTTTTCTTTGTCAAGTTGACAAAAAATTAAAGTTGCATTTTTTAAGACGGAAGAAAAAATATTTTATAAAAATAAATATTGAGTGTGTTTAAGATGAATAAAAAAGTAAAATTGCTCCACAAATTGAACAATATTTATTATTTTAAAATCAGTCACCACATCACCATAGGTAACTTTCCATAAAATATTAGGGTATTTATAAAGTCATCACTAAATATACTCTGGACAGTATGTTAATTTTACTCGTAAAATTAGATATAATATAAATAACATAAATATTCTTATTTAAAAATAAAAAACATACATAAATTTTAATTTTTAATAAATCAATAAATATGTATTAATTTTTGTGTGGATGAAATAAATATTTATTTATTAAAAATTAGAATTTGTGTATATTTTTAATTTTTAAATAATAGTATTTATGTTATCTACATTATATCTAATTTTATGAGTAAAATTAATGTGGTGTACAAATCAAATTTAGTAGTGGCTTTAGAAACACCCTAAGTGTTATAATTATATTATATCTTTAATATTCAAGTAATTAATTTGAATATGTTTATTTTATTATATTTTATTTAATTTATACAAAAAGAAAAAGCGTTACCGGCCCACTTTAGAATTGTGACAAGCTGTAAGGACCGGCCTTCTGTCACATACATTGGGCTTATATTGGGCTCTTTTTCAGATGGTGAGTGCAATTGGGCTTTTATTAGTGGGTCCATTCTGTTTAAAGAACCCAATTAAACATATTGGGCCTAATCATATCCAACCCGCTTTACATATTACGCCTTCTTCTTCTTTTTTTATTTTTATTTTTATTTTTGGGCACTTGAAAATAAAAAATGAAAATAAAGGCCGAAATAGAGTTATTACATTAGTTCAATTTCAAAACATGTTTACTTCGTAACCTTTACGCTAAGATGAAATTAAAAATAAAAATATTTATTGATTGATTATTTGTGTTAAATTTAAATATTTATGTAAGTTGGACGATTGATATTGAATTTACGATACATATAAACTCTAATTACATAATTTGTTTCTTAAAAAAAGTTATTCTAGAGTTATTTATTCTCATTTTAAAACATGTCCTCAAATTTCGATTCTCAATTTGAAGTTCAATTTAACAACAAATTTAGAAAATTAACAACCATATTTTCCTTCTCATTTTTCTTCATCCAACTCATCAAATATCTCCAACTTAGCAAAATGAATTGAAGATTGCAACCAAAAGAATTCCAGAAGGATTGATGATAAGATTATGAAACCATTATATCAGCTCTGCTGCTTATCAGATTCCTCAGCTCAAGATGATGACAAGTGTAGGCCTATGATTAAAGAATAGTACAATTTGTTAGATGATTTTCTGTGTAAAATTTTGATTGGTTCATGAGGAATATTAGCTGATATAGTAGGCTTATAAGTAGAATGTGTACAACACAATGTATGTATTCACGCAAATGATCAATCAAGAAATATATACAGAAGCTTCATAGCCTCATTCATGGCTCAATTCATCATATTTGCTGCTGTATGTTTTTCTTCATTATGTCACCATTTTACACCTTTTCTTTCACAACCTAATTTGTCAAAGCTGATTACGATCGAGAGAAAATCAAATACATAAATAAACATCAACTATAAAAAATATAAGATATATATAAATATTAGGGTTGAACCCTGAATTAAAATTAAAATTTTAAAAAATATCTTAAATTAAAAAATGATAATAATTATTAAAATAAACTTATTAATTCAATTTTAATATTAATAGCTTTATGATAAATTGTATCCAAAAATATCATAATTGGGTAAGGGGTTAAAATCAAGTAGTGAAAAAGGTCGCCTTAATAATTGAAGGATGCTTCAACTAAACGATATCCTTCAGCAGATATGTTCTTCTTGGATCCGGCGGCAATTTTTATTTTTTATTTTTCATTTATTTTTATCTAACCATGGTTTCCAACTATATTGGCCTTTTTTTTTTTTTTTTTTTTTAATATCTAACCATGGTTTCCAACTATATTGGGCCGTTTTTATATTAATAATATATGATAATATTATTATTATTAAAAAAATTATATAATAACTATAAATTTCAATTATATTTATATAAATATTATGTGATTTGATTTTTTTATTATGTTATATTACATTGTTATTATTTTAAAATATATTTTCATTAAATAATAAATTATACAATTTTCTAACTGAATTTTAGAGTGTTCCCAATTCAATACAAAATTTTCAAACTCACTAAAACCTATTAAAGTGGAGGAATAAATTATAATATTATATAAATTAATAGTATAATTTTGCTACAAAAAAATATTTATATTTTTAGATCAACTCATATATTATTTATTCATATCCAACACATATATCAAAATATAAATAAATATTTCAGTTCATAAAAAAACTATATTATATCCATACAAAATTAAATACAATTATTTATTTTAAGATATGAAATATTATTATCAAATTAAAGATCATGAAAAAATGATTAATTTGATATGTGATAGGTCAAAATGAATTTAAAAAGAAAAAATTATTTAAGTTTTAAAATTTTAGTAAAAAATAAAAAATAGAAGAGAGATCATGTCAATAAATAGTTGACTGATGTAAAGAAAATACAAGAATCCTCATAATTCGTTTCGTATTCATCTTTTATATAAAGGAGGAGAAGGATTATAGTTTAATTTTTGAATGTATTTAATCCAATAGATGTATAATATTTGATGGAGTGACACGTTAGCAGGAGATTCTTCGTCTTTTATATAAAGTATTGAAGTGTAGATATAGATAGACGTGAATAAATTATAAAATTATATTTTATGAAACATTTTAACATTTATATTATATTAAGCAATTTTAAAAGTTTATCCCATTTGTTCAAATTTTATGATTAACTTAATTAAAAATTATAATAAAAAAATAAAAAAATATATAAAAATTAAAGATTATGTTAAAATTTTGAGGAGTATAACACATGACAAATAACATATTTAATAAACAGGAAATTTTTGAAAGAAATTTTGAAAATTATTTAAATAAATATAATTAATAATTATTCTCAAAATAATGACATTAACTAAAAATTATATGTTACTTGAAAATAAAAATAAAAAACTGAAAATTCTGACATAAGAAAAAATATAACACGAGCAAATAATTTTTTTTAAATCATTAAATTAATAAAAAAGAAAGAAATAAGATTTGAAAATATTTTTAAATTATTGTTTATTAATTTTCAAGTTTTTAGGACAACAGTAAAAATATTTATCAAAATTTCAAATATATATAATTTTCGCGCATTATTATAAATTATATTTAACATCAACATCTGGAGACATAATTTTAGTTATGCTTATATAAATAATTTTCAAAATTTATTATATAAGTTTTATATTCATTTCATATTTTATTACCTTGTTTTATATTTATCAAAATTTTGACATAATATTTAACTTTTGTTATTTTAATATTTTTGCATATTTTATTTATAATTTTAAATTAATTTAACCGTCAATTTTGAATTAACGAGATATAATAATAAATATATAAAAAATAGGGACTAAAATATATATTTTTAAAAGGTTCAAATTAGCGGAAAAATAAATAAAGTGTAGAGTTTGATTTTTCTATAGGTTATCAATTAATTAACAATTATTGAAATATTGTTCTATAATTGTTAATATTGTGAAACGTTATGATAAATTTGTAAATTTAGCCTATAGTAAATTATAAATTTATTTTCAAGTAACTCATCGACGTATTTATTGTAAGTATCGTATAGATTTATTTTTATAACAATAAAAATAAGCTACTTGAAGTTTTTTCCAGTGTTGCCCCGATCATTAACTTATATTTGTTAGAAAATAATTAATAATACTACACAAAAACTTTGTACATTATGTATACCGTGCAGCTCGATCTACAACATTATTTATTTAACTAGAATGTATTATTTATTTATTTAAGAAATATTAATACTAAATTGTTATCTTAAAATATACATAAATAAATTTCCAACAAATAATTAATATTTTTTAATTAAATAAATAATATTATAAATTAAATATAAAGTGCACAGAACAAAGAAAGGAAAAGATTAACTTTCATTTTTAAAATTCTTAACCCTGGTTAAGTTTCCCCCCGTCTCAGTGCCATGAATATGGACTCCTGAACTCCATTTCATCTTCAACAATCCAAAGGCGTCTTGATAAACGCCGTTGTGATATTTCCGCCACTTCCAGCACTCTCTGATTCTCCTATCTTTCCTTTTTTCCACCCAAAATTCGAATTTGATTTCCATTTTGCATTGAAAATGAGAGAGTGCATCTCCGTTCACATTGGCCAGGCTGGTATCCAGGTCGGAAATGCGTGCTGGGAACTTTACTGCCTTGAGCATGGCATTCAGGTGAAAATATCTTCTTCTTTCTTGTGAAATACCATTCTCTTTCAATGCGTTCGTTTGAGTTTTTATGTTTCTCATAATTTTATGTGTGATCAGGATGTGAATTCAGGGTTAAGTTGGAAAATTGTGTTCTGTGGTAGATCTGTGTACTCTGAGAATGGAGATTTAAGGTTTTTCGCGTATACTTCCTTTTTTTCTGGTCTACTTTCCATCGATGCATGTACATGATATTAAGCTCTAAGTTGTTTGATTTTTCAGGTTTATCGGTAGATCAGTGAATTCTTTCGCAGAAATGTACGAGTTTATCTAAATTTCGTGATCTATCATCTATTGATGCCTATATATGATATTAGGCATTATATTGCTTTAATAGGTAGATTCAGTGGTAGATCAGTGAAATTTGTGAGTATAAATGTATGAATTGGTTAGATACATCAGGATCATAAGTTTCATTGTTGTCATTCTATTATTGTTATCAACCAGTTACATGTCTAGAATAATTGTGTGATTGGATATTTGGATAGAAATGTACTTACATAGTTGTAAGCTCATAAGATTTAATGGAAAACGTATCAAAATTGTTTGGATCTAAGGTGGATTTGGGTGAAACACATCAAGACTTGACATTTTCTTTCTTCACTTCAGCCTGATGGGCGGATGCCAAGTGACAATACTGTTGGAGGAGGTGATGATGCCTTCAACACCTTCTTCAGTGAAACTGGTTCTGGAAAGCATGTTCCACGTGCAGTCTTTGTGGATCTTGAACCCACTGTGATCGATGAGGTTAGAACTGGAACCTACCGACAACTCTTCCACCCTGAGCAGCTGATCAATGGCAAGGAAGATGCTGCCAACAACTTTGCCCGTGGCCATTACACAAGTAATCATTTTTTTCTAATTTCCTTTTACCTTTTCTGTTAATATATGGTAATGGTGGAAAGTGGGTCTTTGCTCTGTATTTACTTTGGGAATTGTGAGTGTGCAGTTGGCAAAGAGATTGTGGACCTCTGTCTAGACCGTATCAGAAAGCTTGCTGACAATTGCACCGGCCTACAAGGTTTCCTTATTTTCAATGCCGTGGGTGGGGGCACTGGTTCTGGTTTGGGCTCCCTTCTCCTTGAGCGTCTCTCTGTTGACTACGGCAAGAAATCCAAGCTGGGATTCACTGTCTACCCTTCCCCACAGGTTTCCACTTCTGTTGTGGAGCCTTACAACAGTGTTCTCTCCACCCACTCCCTTCTTGAACACACAGATGTTGCTATACTCCTTGACAATGAGGCCGTATATGATATCTGCAGGAGGTCTCTCGACATTGAAAGGCCTACCTACACCAACCTTAACCGCCTCATCTCTCAGGTAATGCGTAAATGCTTTCTGTTCAATCAATTGTATCATGATTCTTGCAGAAATTTGCAATTTTAGGACTCGTTAAATATATATTCAGCCTTCCATTTTAGGACAATAACTTCATGTAGGACACTAAACAAAATGCCTTACTCTTGTGAATGTTAGGTGATCTCTTCCTTGACGGCCTCTCTGAGGTTCGATGGTGCCCTTAATGTGGATGTAACCGAATTCCAAACCAACTTAGTCCCATACCCCAGAATCCACTTCATGCTTTCGTCATTCGCACCTGTGATCTCATCAGAGAAAGCGTTCCACGAGCAGCTCTCTGTAGCCGAAATCACCAACAGCGCATTCGAGCCTTCATCCATGATGGCTAAGTGTGATCCTCGTCACGGGAAGTACATGGCTTGCTGCTTGATGTACCGTGGTGACGTTGTACCTAAGGACGTGAATGCAGCTGTTGCCACCATTAAAACCAGACGTACGATCCAGTTTGTGGACTGGTGCCCTACTGGATTCAAGTGTGGAATCAACTATCAGGCCCCCACCGTGGTCCCCGGCGGCGATCTAGCTAAGGTGCAGAGGGCTGTTTGTATGATCTCTAATTCAACGAGCGTGGCTGAGGTATTCTCGCGCATTGATCACAAGTTTGATCTCATGTACGCCAAACGCGCTTTTGTTCATTGGTACGTTGGGGAGGGAATGGAGGAGGGGGAGTTCTCCGAGGCGCGGGAGGATCTGGCGGCACTGGAGAAGGATTATGAGGAGGTTGGGGCGGAGGGGACGGAGGAGGACGGTGGTGCTGGGGAGGATGAATATTAAGGGTGTTGGGATGGATTCTGCTTTGCTGGTTGATATTTACTGTTGAAGAAATATGTTTGAATATTTACTCTTAATGTGTATCAAATGTTGCTTTCTTCATTCTCTATTACTTCGGTGCTTGTGTGTATTATTGGCATGTTGTTCTATGCCAGCATATATATTTTAAATTTTAATAGTCTAGAACCTTTTGTTGATTTTCATAGCTTAAAAGGATTTCATACATATTATATATATATATATATAACTTTATTGTTAAAAAATGCACGACTTGTATTTATTAGACAATACAATTTAATACACGAAGTTCTTAATTTGAGTAGAAGTTCTGTAATGTGGTATTCGAAACTTGAGGGACGACTGATGGAAGAAGTCGCCTCATAAACTGTTAAAATTTTATATTTCAATGCATATATTTCGTAGGACTATGTTTGGACTAGACTGGAGGCCTCCGTAGCACAACCGGTTGTGAGTTGTAAGGTTGTGTCACAATCAAATGCATAGTAAAATGTAGTGTTTGTTTTGGATTGTGATAAGGTAGATTGCTATTGATATATCAAATCAATAGGTTTAGTAGAGTTTTGTTTGTATTATTATATTATGAGAGATAAATATTTGTCGATTTAATAATTGGTGATGTATTATTATATATATATATGCTAAATGGATGTCAAAATAAAGATCTTAAAAAGAGAATTAATATGATATAATTTTTATAAAAAATGAATTTGAAATAAAAAAGTTATAAAAAATTTGGGTGAAAAAATATATATTGAATAGTTTTCTTGGGAATGATGAGAGAAGAGTGAGAAAAAAGAGGTGTAGAATGGGCAGGGTTGTGCATGGAACAACCACAACCTACAACCTCGTAAACAAATACGGGTTGGGTTGTGGCACAACCCACAACCGATTGTGCAAAGACGTGTCCAAACATTATCACATATGCATTGTTGATTTAGTTCAACAAATAATTTCACCTATGCAATACTCGTTTTGTCCCAAAAAAATTATCAATGTTGACTAATTTATAATTTTTTATACTTAACGAACCAAATATTATTTTTTAGAAGAAATAATTTTTTTAATATATATATATATATATATATATATATATATAATTTTTTTTTCTTTTTCTGAACGGTGGAATTTTACGAACTTTGGAATGATTGATACATGATATTCTCTATCAACAAGATATTATAAAAAAAAAAACCCTAATTTCAATTGGCACGCTTCTTGTTTGGGATAAATGCAAGCCAATTTAATTTGCTTTAGAAGAATTAAACTAAATTTAGAAGCTTTCGAATTGCATGCCAATCAGCAGAGTTCATGTCACGTAACACATTGGTAGACTAAGTCTGACATAATTTGTAACAAAAGTAAATTAATTAGATTATTACAGATACACTGCTACTTATCCACAATTAATTAATCTCACATCAATAAATACGAAATGTGTAAGAAACAAAATATCCAAACCCGATTGGTTAGCATATGGACCCAGTCATAACAGAAACCAGAATGATAGGATCTTATGGCCTCGTATTTTTCTGTAATTATATTATACATTTGGACCAAGTATTGTCTTACAAAAGACAGATTTACAGCATAAATACATTTGATTTCATTAAAAAAATGAAAAAAAAAAACTAAAAACCCTAAAAACATAAATATATTAAAGTTACCAAATAGATGCATGGCCTCGTTTTAAGGAACTTCCCAATTATTATAGCTAACAAAGCAAAGAAACCTTCCTGAAGTCCTACTATTCATTTGACTGTTATAGTGGATATGAGCTACAAATAAGGATGAAAGAAACGTAAATTTATACTTGGAATAACTACTTTTCTTGCACTATTTGTCGTATTCTCTTATAAATTTACAATTGCTTGTAAGTTATAAGTAGACGAGATTGATTCAATTCGTTTTATACTCAAGATTCACACACACATCTCTTCAATACATATTGAGAAAAGGTAAGAAGGAGATATAATGACAGGATCAACTTTAAACATTGAAGCTGGAGATGATCGTTCCAAGTTTGATGATGATGGGCGTGAAAAAAGAACTGGTAAGATTTTTTATGTTTTACTACGGATCTAAGAGTGTTGATTTCAATTTTATGCGAGTTTAAAACAATTATGTTTGAGTTTGTTTCGAGTATTAATTGACTTGAGCTATAACCAGCTTTTTCGTTAGGTTGAAATACTTGTGGATCTTGAGTATTTGATCTTCATATCAAATTGAATTTTAATTTTCATTAAACATTGTGATCAATACTTGTTTCTTATTGTCATTTTAATTACATCGTATGAATCGACTTCAAAAGATCTTTATATTATTGTTCTTGTAATTTAATTTAATTTTCGACTCTATGTTTGATGAGCCATAATAGTTGTATGGAACCGATATTATTGTTAACAATCTCTTAACAAACTCACCAAGTCCATGCATTTGCAAACAACAGATTTTAATAGAAAATCTTGTGTGTTTCTCAAATCATTTTGACTATTTCTTTCTTTTTGTTACGCTCGGTGTAACTTTTTGTATAATTCTAAAAAGTTGTTCACTCCGTCTCAGTTTTTGGATAAAAGAACAGCTCGAAATGAAGTGTTATTCAAAATTATAAATGTAATTACTTCGTGCCTCAATTCATCTCGTTTTTCTTAGTTGTCATTTTTTCAATATCTTTTATTGCCGCCTTTAAAGGGTGGAGGTGCTCATCAAGTATTTTTTTTGAATTGGAATTAGAATTATATTACGAGAGCCGCTGGTATACGAGAAGTTCCACTCTGACAGAGATCGTAAATGTTTATCTGATGTATATTTTGTGGCTTCAATCAATTAATTAAATAACAAAAAATATAAAAAAAATCCTGTTGGTTTTTTGAATGAATATATGATATTTTTTTGTGGTTGAATTAACAATTAGTGATGGTTTTGTGGTGTTGTTTGGTAATAAATATACAAATAGGAACGATGTGGACAGCATGTGCCCATATAATAACAGCGGTTATTGGGTCGGGTGTATTATCTCTAGCATGGGCCATCGCTCAATTGGGCTGGATTGCTGGGCCCATTTCCCTCATGACCTTTTCTGTTATTACCTGGTTCACTTCCACTCTACTGGCTGACTGCTACAGGTCCAGTGATGGCTCTAGAAATTATGTCTACAAAGATGCTGTTAAGTCCTATCTAGGTATTTTTTTTCTTTCAATTATTAATTTATATTTTCACTTTGATATTATTTATTTATTATTGAAATTCTGAAAAACTAAAATTGGAAATTATTGTCTTGACACTTTGTGCAGGAGGATTAAAAGTTACGCTGTGCGGATTAGCTCAGTTTAGCAATCTCGTTGCTATAACTGTTGGATATTCAATCACCACCGCTATTAGCATGGCGTAAGTATGCAGTCTCTCTCTCTCTCTCTCTCTCTCTCTCTCTCTCTCTCTCTCTCTCTCTTGCTCTCTCTCTCACAGCATTATTGTGAACCAGGGCCATCACGAAATCCAACTGTTTCCACAAACATGGGCACGACGCTGACTGTCATTTGTCGAACAATCCTTTCATCATATATTTCGGAGTGGTCCAAGTGGTTCTTTGTCAAGTACCAAACTTCCATAAGCTCTCAATACTTTCTTACATTGCTGCTATAATGTCGTTCGCTTACTCCTCCATCGGCCTCGGTCTCGCCATAGCCATGATTGCAGGTCATCAGTTTCTGCACTCTATCAATGTATCTATGTGCATGCATTTGAGCAACACACACTACCTCTCCTATTGAATTCTTAAGCAGTTTCTTGCGCTTTTCACAGAGGGGGGGCATCCTAAAACTAGCATCACAGGCATACCCGTTGGACCTAATTTTTCAAGCATGGACAAGATGTGGAGCACCTTTTCTGCCCTTGGAAATATTGCCTTTGCTTATGGCTTCTCCGTTGTCCTTATAGAGATACAGGTCAGCCATGCACGAGTGTGTGCACCGCCTATATATATATATAACACACACATATATACAGAGAAAGAGAGAGAGAGAGAGAGAGAGAGAGAGAGAGAGAGACTGCATGATGCAAATGCATAGAATGTGATATTTGTTATGGCTGCAGGACACGATAAGATCGGGGGTACCAGAAAGCACAGTGATGAAGAAGGCAACATCTCTTGGAATCACAGTTTCAACTGTGTTCTACATGCTATGTGGGATTTTAGGATACGCAGCCTTTGGCCACGATGCACCTGGAAATTTCCTAACTGGTTTTGGCTTCTACGATCCATTTTGGCTCATAGACATCGCTAACGTATGCATCGCTGTCCATCTATTCGGAGCTTACCAGGTACAAAACCAACTTCCACAGGCCAAACATGGCTGTATAATGGTAAAAAAAACTGAAACAAATTCTTGTCATACTGCAGGTCTTTTGTCAGCCAATATTCGCAGCTGTGGAGAGCTGGAGCAGAAAAAAATGGCCAGCGAGCAAATTCATCACCGGAGAATGTCGCATTAGTGTGCCGTCATGTGGGAACTTGGACTTCAGTTTGTTCAGGCTGATATGGAGGACCTGCTACGTGATAATGACAACGGCTCTTGCTATGCTGTTCCCATTCTTCAACGACTTCGTGGGACTTGTTGGGGCTGTTTCTTTCTGGCCATTGACAGTTTACTTCCCAATAGAGATGTATCTTTCGAGAGCAAAGATCCCCAGATTCTCCTGCGTCTGGTTTGTGTTGAGATTGCTTGTTCTGGTTTGCCTCGTTGTCTCACTTCTTGCAGCTGCTGGATCTGTTCGTGGGCTCATAAAGTCGCTCCAAACCTTCAAGCCTTTCCACTCACAATCTTGAATTCGAAACTAATTTGTTGTTTCTATCCTCTTCGCATTCTGGATCGGCAGATACTCTTTTGCCATCTTCTTCTTGAATTTGATTCAAAATATTGTGCTAATATATCCATGGAAATGACTTTCTTGGCAAATTTAGATAGAAAAATAATCGGGGATAGAATTAATAGTGAATTAATTGATAATTATTGAAATATTAATTGGATTAGAATTCCTAAAATTATATGGTAGTTGTTGAAAAAATTCAGATTATTTATACATATCTGATTTTGTCGTTCACTAATTATCTTTTATAGAAAATTGTTACGTGCATTACAAAACAATTTATAAACATATTTAAATGTAGTAATACAATATTGTCAAAAAGATGCTGAGAGAATTTCAATGATGCTCTTTAATTATATAAATATTAGTGATAAAAGTTCAATCCAATAAAATAAATGGATTGATCTTTTTTTTTTTAAAATTAATTTACAATATTTTATAAGAAAAATTGTTTAACTTATTTTAGTCGGGAGCTGAAATTCAATACACAGAATACTAACCTTCTCCAACAAGAAGGTACCGCAGATTTTTGATTGCGCTGTTATTTTTTCCTTTTTTTCTATATATGATTATATCTTATTGTAATTTTTTTATCTCAATTATCCAAACTGAAATTAAATCAAATTTTTTTAAATCATATGATGTGTAAATTAAATAATAATAAAAATATAATTTAAATAAGTATATGAGATTTTAAATATTATATACAAATTTAAATAGAATTGCATAATATTACCCGACATTCAATTTTACATATATATTTTTTGAATATGATAGTTTAAGAATATAAATAAAATAAATATTATCTCAAAATTTAATGTTAAATAAAATTACATATATAATATTTTTAACAAATATTTAGTAATAAAAATAAATATTTAAAATAAAGAAAATAAAAATTATTGTGTAATATTAATTTTTAGTGGAGAAAGTAGTGCAAACTGTTGGAGAGACTATGCAAATTTTACGATAAAGTGGTGCAGAATTTGCACTAAGTACTGCAAATTGCTTCAATACAAAACTTATATTAACTCAAGTAGTTAATTCATAAATATTGTAAATTTTTTTAATCTAATATCTTATTTTAATATAATATGGTATGAAAGTCAAATTAAAAACTGTATAAAGGGGTTTATTTAAAAACTTTGATTTAACCAATCAAAATTATAACGAATATACACATTATATAATATATTGAAAACAACTAAAAGAAACCCTAAACTAAAGGCTAAACTGAAATATAAAAAATTTGCTCATGAATATTTCACAATTCACTGTTTAAAACGATGTTTTCATAATCAGATTGGAGATTGAATTGGTTGAGATATTGGGTGCCGGTTCAATTGGTTGGATCGATCGGACCGTCGATCCAACCGAAAAAATAAAAATAGTCTATTTTTATTTATTTTTTTGGTGTTACCACATATATTATATATTAACATCCACAAACAAAAATGTTTAAAATACATAATTTAAAATATGATATTAATACTTCATAAAATAGTTTTTTTCTATATTTTAAGTTTTAATTTTAATTATTAAATAAATGTATAGAAAAATCAGCTGGGTGGTTTTGACCGGTTCAACCGTGTAAATGGTTTTATTAATAGTCTGAACCGGTCCAGGCACCGGTTCCTTTTTAACCGGTTGAACCAGCCGGTCCGGTTATGAAAACATTAGTTTGAAGTTAAAAATTATTATGGTTAGTTAACCGAATCGAATCGAACCAAAATTTTTGTTCGAACAAGAGTTGAATTTTAAAATTAATTTGGTCAGTTCGATTTTAATTTTAATTAGGATCGATTAATGATTTTATAAATTCCATTGAATAACCATACCATTTAGCACTGGTTTATTGTAATTGATAAAAGTAAAAGTTACAAAAAACCATAAATTTCATGATATATATATATATATATATAATTTTTTTTTTTAAGTATAATTAATCCAAGTGAATTATTCAAGAACTCTAAGGTAATAATTTACTTAAAACTGTCCTAATTTGATTTGGTTTCCTTAAAATTCCCCAACTTTTTATTACACTCCATTTTCGAACAGCTTGTGGCGATCTCATCCGGAGCTCTCAATTTGATCCAACGGATGAATCACCCAAATCCTTAAACCCTCCAAATTATATCTTCGAAAGAGATGAGCCTCTTTTATTCTCTATCCCGACCTCCGGCAATGTCCGCCCTCCTCCGCTCCCTCCCCGCCGTTGCTCTCCGCGTCAAACCCTCCCTTCCGCCGTACCTTCCACTTATCTTCTGTCTTGGTCCCAAATTGAATCCTTCTAAACTTCTCCAAAAACGCGCTTTTTCATCCATTTATGCTTCGTCTTCTTCTTCTGAAACGCTCAGTGCCGCCCCCACTTCCAAACAACCCCTACCTTCCTCCGCTGACATCAATGCAAACGCCCTCGAATGGGTGAGCCGCACTGCTTTATGCGGCGAACTGGCCGAACCAAACGTCGGCAAACGGGTCCGCCTTTGTGGGTGGGTGGCGCTCCACCGTGTTCATGGAGGACTCACTTTCGTTAGCCTCCGCGATCATACCGGAATCGTGCAGGTTCCTTCTCTTTTATCTTCCCCTCTCCTATGCTATCCATATGCATTTATATCGCTTAATACACCCCACCCTCTCTCCCTATTCATCTATCTATCCCTCTGTTGATGAACAGGTAACTACCCTTCCGGATGAGTTTCCTGAGGCTCATGCGGTTGTGAATGATTTGAGGCTTGAGTATGTAATTGTAGTGGAAGGGGTGGTCCGGCCAAGGCCAATTGAGTCGATCAATCGAAAAATGAAGACAGGCTTCATAGAGGTGAATTCTTTCATAAACTACAGACATTTGGTTTGATTTTTCATTTTTATGGTTTTGTAGCGTGTGTTCATTTATGTGTTGGTTCTTCTTGTCTGAAAATAAAGAACGTGTTTGGCTGCATTGAGCTCGTTGAATTAAAATCTGTAAACCTTATGTTAGAATATACTATTCTGTTTTGTTATTTATTTATGTTACGTACAGCTAAATTATATTGCATCGCAAAATAATTATTTAGCTTATATGGTCGTCACGTAGACAAAGAAGTATTATGGGTTTTAATTATTTTGAAACTTAGTAGAACATTAAACCGCAGATTAATAATATGGGTTTTAGTTTGGATAGAGAAATTCTAGATCTTAAATGGATGGTTATAGTAACCACTAAAAAAAGTGGCGATTTTGTTCAAAATGGACAAATAGAAGGCTTATTTTGTTAAGGATGTACCTAATCTGTTTTCTTGTGCTTTTGCAATTAAGTGATTGTGCTCTTTGTTCGGAGATGGTTTAACAATTGTAGATGATAGGCTGTGGCTGTGATTTTCTATGTGCATAAATACAGTAGAGAATAAAGTATCCAATGAAACTTAATGAGGCAGAAGGGAATAGGATGGCAAGTTTACATATTTTAGGATCTAGCCCTCTATACCAAGAAAAGAGCTGTTGAAAGCAGTTGAAGATTATCTACTATGGTTTTTTCTTAATATTTTTTCTTACTTGGTTATGCACACAGGTAGCTGTGGAGCATGTCCGTGTGTTAAACACAGTGAAATTTAAGTTACCTTTTTTGATTACTACTGGGGATGATGCAAGAGAGTCTGCTAAAGAGGAAATAAGATTAAGGTAATCCATGTATTAATTATCATTCGGCTGTGACCTGGAATGCAAAATTGGGGCAATGGCTACTTTATACGGCTGAAGGATGTTTTTCTAGTTAGATGATTTACAAATTTTAATTTTTAACATCACTTCATAATTATTAACTTATTTGTTTTAATTATCCACATCCAATCTCTAAAATTTGATCTCTGCAGATCCTTTTGGATGTCTCTATTATGCTTGACTTGTGAAGCTAAGCAGCTGTTTATGCTGGCATTTGCAACTACTATACTTTATCATATTATCTCTTCTTTTTGAAGGAATTTAAAGAAATAAAAGTAAAATGCACAAATGCTTCCTATCCTATATCACAAAGAATTTGAGTTTAGTTACTGCCCATTAGTTAGCTAACTAAAAGATTGATGTACATGTCAGATACCGATACCTTGACTTGCGGCGACCTAATATGAATTCCAATATCATGTTGCGACATAAAGTGGTTAAACTCATTCGTCGATACCTTGAGGATGTTCATGATTTTGTAGAGGTATTAATTGAGTAATTTAGTTTTTCTGAATGCTATTACGAATATTGTTTATTATTTATAATCCTTGTGTTGATCCTGACCTTTTAATGGTTGTAAGGTAGATTGAGACTCCAATTCTATCTAGATCTACTCCAGAAGGTGCAAGGGATTATTTAGTGCCATCAAGAATTCAGGTAGGTTATTATTGTTTTAGTCAGATGGTAAACGGCCTGATTTTTTTTTTTTTGGTGCTTTGGTATTCCTATATAGTTGAGGCAATGATTGAAATTTGTAAACACTTGCTTCAAATTTCACTTAAACGTTATCTCTCATGCTTGTTCTTTACTCTTGCTTGAGTTAATTACGAAGATTTCTTAAGTTACAACCTAACTTTGGCTTTGTGATCTTGAGCTCTATTAATAATCTTGTGCTGATTGGTTATTATGTACCATGTAACAATATCATGTATTTGAATTATTTCGTTATACAAGTGTTTTCTTTATATACTTGCTTTGCAAAGGGGGAAAAAGTGAAACATATAGCTCTTTCATAAATGTCTGCTTTATAGGGTTTGTTTCTCTAGAAAAGTATCACTTTTTCTTGGGTACTGTTGGCACATCAAGTGGTTTATCAAAGAACTGTTTTTGTACAAAGACAGTGAACACTTTTGTGCTGATTGAGTGACTATCATCATGAAACAAAGATCTGATACTTGATTCTCTTTTATGAAGTCCGGAACATTTTATGCTTTGCCGCAAAGTCCACAGCTTTTCAAGCAGATGCTAATGGTCTCTGGTTTTGATAAATACTATCAGATAGCAAGGTAATTTTTTTCCTTTTGCTTTTTCTGGCTACATATTTTTCTTGCTGCATATCACTCCTTGTCACTTTCTTTTGCCTCTAAACATGCCATCTGTTAAAATACCCCTACAGTGCTTGTGATTGCGATTTGGTGTTCCAAATTCAGAAATCATGATTTTTTGTAAGAAGATTACTGAGCATTCTGTGGGCATGCTTGCATTTAGTATGAGGATGTCTGACAGGAAATACGATACAGATTCGTTTTCGTTTCTTGTTTGCAGATGTTTTAGAGATGAAGATCTAAGAGCAGATAGGCAGCCGGAATTTACGCAGCTGGACATGGAAATGGCTTTCATTCCTCTGGAGGACATGCTGAAGCTCAATGAAGATCTGATTAGAAAGGTTAGTCAGATTGGCCTCTGGTTCTGTAATATCTAATATTTGGTCTCTCATCAAGTTTGACATTTAATAGAACGAGAAAGAAGGAAGAGGGGTCTTGGGATATTGTAGCTTATCTGTGCTGTTTGGTCATTGGCTCTTTAGCCCAAAACTCATGTTTCTCAATGCTTAAAAACCTATGAGTCTGATTAGGCCAGCTTCATTGAGGGCCCACTGGCCCTGCTTCTGACCTGCCATGCTAGCTGATAATGCATAATTGTATTTGCATTAGAATTATGCTAAGGCCTTGTGCATGTTATCTCTAACAATCTTGTAATTACTTCTGAATTCTGTTGTGTCTTTTAGTGCTTGAATTACTTGATGTAGACATTCTGTAAACTTTAATTGGGTTCTCCCATGAAGAAGGTATCATGATACTACGGTTGGTGAGTGGTGGCTTTACATAATGTCCCGTGTGCAATTATGTCCTCACAGTCATGTAGATATTCTAGTTATTTTTTGTTGTTGCTGACATACATCTAGACAGTTTTCTCTAATGTGGAATCTTATCATGACCAATTGAACAGGTTTTTCTTGAGATCAAGGGAACTGAATTGCCAAACCCTTTTCCAAGGCTAACATATGCAGAAGCTATTAGCAGATATGGTTCGGATAGACCAGATACACGTTTTGATCTCGAACTGAAAGATGTATGTAATTCATTTTATGTTCGGCAAATTCCTAGTGCTGCTTTGTTTTTTCAGATTAAGGATAATGTTTTTCCACTGGACCAGTGTTTTTTTTTTTTTTTTTTTTCTTCTTTTTTTTTTTGTAAAAAGTTATGGAAGTTAACTGGATGTGACCTAAAGATAATAACTATATTTTTACTGAAATTGGAAAATATTTGATCTATGTCTGGTTTTAATGAACTTGAGTTCTGCCTTTAGGTATCAGATATTTTCAGGAATTCTTCCTTCAAGCTTTTTGGTGATACGTTGTCCAGTGGGGGTATTATTAAAGCACTATGTGTTACTTCAGGAGGCCAAAAGTATTCGAATAGTGCTCTAAAAAAGGGTGATATTTACAATGAAGCTATTAAATCTGGGGCAAAGGGACTGCCTTTCTTAAAGGTCTCAAATGATGGTAATAAAAACATTTCTTACACATGATATGTGCAAACATTGTCATTGTCAAGATAATATATGTTCTTCTGCAGGTGGCCTTGAAGGGATTCCTGCGCTAGTATCGAGTTTGGGGAAGACTGAACAAGACTTGTTTCTAAAAAAGCTATCTGCTAGTCCTGGTGATCTAATACTGTTTGCGGTGGGCAACAATGCATCTGTTAATAAAACCTTGGACCGATTGAGGCTGTATGTAGCGCATGATTTGGGCTTGATTGATCCTGTATGTTAAGAGTCCTGACTTTCTTTAAACTACCGCACGTGATCCTCCCCCCCCCTCCGCCCCCCAATAGAACTTTCTTCTCTGACCTCTATGCTGTGTGTTTTTTGTTTTTTCTAGTCAAGACATTCAATACTATGGGTTACTGATTTTCCAATGTTCGAGTGGAATGATTCAGAGGAAAGATTTGAGGTATGTACAATATTTATCTTCTGCTGATCCAAATGCTTACAACGCTTGCATCCTATCTATGCTCTAATCAGTAAAGAAATCATGTGACGGCGTTATTATTGTTTTATTGGCTGAGTTGATAAAGGGGCAAGATCTTGAAGTGGTTAAAGAGCTTTTGTTTTACACTTCTTATGTACTCATATCATATTATTCGGGTTTGTAGGCATTGCATCATCCCTTCACAGCCCCTAACCCTGAAGATATAAAGGACCTTGCCTCTGCACGGGCCTTAGCTTATGACATGGTTTACAATGGAGTTGAGGTACATGAATTCTAATAGATCCCCGTGCAAGACACCAGTTTGAATTGTGACAGCCACCACTTGACGATTGATTTGATTCTCCGTTTGATAGATTGGTGGGGGAAGCTTGAGAATTTACAAGCGGGAGGTCCAACAGAAGGTTCTGGAAATTGTTGGCATTTCCCCTGAACAGGTAAGCTCATGCTAGTTGCTCATTATAAGTTTGAGAAAGTCTTCATTTTCATTTAACTTCAATTGAGAGGCAAGTCTACATGTTCCAAAGCTGGATTCTTTGGAAAAAAAAAATTCACAAAGCTGGGTTTGTTCAAGAAAAAAAAAACGTGAAGCTGGATATTGCTTTCATTCTGAGCCTCTCATTTTATGGCTAAATATCATTTTTATATGATTCGTTCACAATGTTCCGTATTTTCTTTTGTGCAGGCTGAAGAGAAGTTCGGCTATCTTTTAGAGGCTCTGGACATGGGTGCCCCTCCACACGGTATTGAATTCGTCATTTGGAACAAAAAACTCTGCAAAATCACAAATTACACCCACACATTTGTACTTTAATGAAAATTGAAAGTAATTGAACGAAACAAAAATAAATTATCCATCGAAATTATCTCTGTAAGATTCAAACATGCTCTATGAGTTGTGTGGACTGGAGGAAGACAATTTGTACACAATCTTTTTTGAAATGTCATCTCATTTTTCTCGACACAAATTTATGATTGGTCTACCGTTGTGCAGGAGGAATTGCATACGGGTTAGATAGACTGGCAATGCTATTGTCCGGGGCTAATTCTATCAGGGAAGTTATAGCTTTCCCAAAGACGACCACTGCCCAATGCGCCCTTACTCGTGCACCCTCCGTTGTGGACCCGGATCAGCTGAAGGATCTCTCCTTGAAGACAACCTTAAATTCTTGAAATATTTCAACCTTCTTACGCACTTATTAATGATTCGGTGTGCTCCTAACTTCTCTCAAAACGAAAGCATGGTGATGGGTGGTGCGATGAAGGTAACAACATTTATCTTGCATTTTGTATAGTGGTAATAAAATGAAGAGGTATTGCAGGAGAGAAACCTGTGAACGTGTATACTAGATTTTGATCTGATTTGAAGAGGATTCGTGTGACCAAATTGTAGAATACTTGTGTTTCCTTCAACTCATTGCTTTCAGAATGAATAATTATCAATTCAAACAGGTAAACGATTTGTATATGGGTTGAGTCGAGTTGAGTGTGTAACTGCTAAAGATTGTTTAAAGTATTATCGAATTTCTAATATTATATTTGATTATTTATTGGTTTGAATTTGAAAGAGCTTTAATTGAGCCAACACGAGTCGAACTTATATATTTTATCAATGTATAAGTATGTTCAAACTTGTTTAATATTATTATTAAACATAGTTTAAATGAATTTTTAATAAATAATCTTGAATAATTTAATTTGATTTTCAACCCTGTTTTCAAGAAGATTGATTGAATATTTTTTAAACAGTCAACTTTACCATTAATTTTTGTGATAATTAAAAAGTAGGATTGAAACAAATACCTAATTTTTTATTTAAAAAATAATACATTTATATGTGAAGATAATTGATAAATATAATTCCTGTAAATTAAAATAATAATAATAATAATAACAAATAAATAAATAATAGCCATACTTGCATAACTAAGTAATATTTCTCTACAAGCTTCTAAATGGAAGATATTGTACTTAAAAACTATACTTACCCACTTTCATTTCGGTTGATGAATTATAAAACAATAGTGTTATCCAATATTCTACAATTTACCCAATTTAAATAAATTCTAAAATTATTCTACATTATTTTAAAAAAAAAAATTTACATTATAGTTTATTATTATTATTTTAAATCTACTAACAAAAAGAAAGACCCTTGATTTAAGTTAAGCTTTAATGAAAGACAGAAAGAGAGCGTGGAGTGAGGAAGGGTAAATTTCTGTAGTAAATTACCCTACAATTCACCGCCAAATCTAATTTATTTACCGTTGCAGTCTCTTATACTAAAAGCTCCTTCAATTTTTTTTTAAAAAAAAAATTAATTATTTTTTAGTAGAAAAGTCGAGTTCATAATTCATGATTTACGAGTTCATAATTTTTTGGTTGAGGTTCAAATTTAGAGTTTATGATTCATGTTTTGTTGTTAGTTACGACATATATATTTTTTCATGATTTATGGATCCTAAATTCTCAATTTTGGTCTAAATTTTTAATGTTATAGTGGTAAGAATGATCTATCTATTTCTAAATCATTTTAATTTTGTAATTAAGTTCATTCAAGTATCCCCATACACTTATCTACCTACATTTACAAAATAAATAAATTCATGATTTTTTTGTCGTTATTTAAATAAAAACAAATAAATATATTATATTTATTTATTATATTTTTGAAATATTAGTCAAAAGTTAACTTGGTAATATGAAGGTCAGAAGAAAATGTGGAGCAAATTGAGGTTGAAAAGAAGCAGTGAAGCACATGGTCCGTAATTACCGCCTCATATTAATACCCTACTTCTATAATTTTACGGTCCCACATTTGTATTTATATTTATTTATTAAAAATATAATTAAGTAGTCAAATCAAATAAAATAAATAGAATAGTTATACATTTTTAATAGAAAATTATAAATTATCTAATATATTTTTATTTTATATCAAAATTTAGAAAAATTATTCCAGGGTGTTTTTTTTTTTACAATGTTGTTACAATGTTATATTAGTAAATATTTGAGAAACCAATTATCAAGTAATATGACTGCACCATTTTTTACGATCGTGTCAATATTATAGTTAAAGATGGGTAATGGACCGTTGATTTTTTTTTGTTATATTTGATTTTGATTATTTTATTTTAAATTATAAATTAATAATAACATATTTAATATATATATATATATATAATATACGGTGGTTATTGTAAAATATATAATGCAAACATGGATAGGGTGCTTTCATCCATAGTGGGTGTCCTGAGATACATTACTTGAAGCAAAAGGGGGTCGGCAGTGCGCCACAAGGTGAGATCCTCTCCTTGGCAGCGATGGTGAATCACATATGGTATGCTCGTAATAAGCTTGTGTTTGAAGACATACCGTTTGAATTAGATAAGATCTTCAAAGCTATTCAACGAGAGGTATATATTTGTTTGTTTAATATGTACCTGATAGATTGTGTTATAGGACATTTGGAGGATCATAAGCACTAATGTTTGTGTATATGGTAGAGATAGGTTTCTCCTTGTAATGGGCCGTGTGCATACTCTTGTACTTGAGATCACGATATGTGGTCTCTGTTTGGTTGGTTTATGGAATAAAATGAGATGGGTGTGTGCATGGGGACTACTCGGCCCAACCGTAGTAGTGCACCCAAGTGGCGTGTGTGTTCCCCTGCATCATTCTCGTTGTTTGCACTTTCTTAGGGTACTCTTTTCCTAGAATGGTCACGAGGTTTTTAATGCGGCCCACCCCATTTTCAATTCGGGCTTTTTTCATTGCGGATTTGTCACAACTTAGAATTTTTTTGATTTGGCCTTTATATTTTGATGCACATTCCATTTATACATAGTTCTAGGAAATTATTTGAATCTTCCGGTCAGGCAAGGTTGCCTTGGTTTGTAAACCCTCAGGCATGCCTGATTATTGTGTAATCATAATCTTTTTTATCTATCTAAATCTGTATTTTCCACTTAAAAAAAAAACTCATTATTTGTAGTATTATGACATAAATAGACAATCTACTTTTTATAGTTTTGTCCCAATATGGGCATTTGAGTTTGGTGTGTGGGGAGAAAAACAGTGCCAACCTAAATATTTAATTTTGGGGATTAATAAATTGGGGGAGGCTAAATTAATATTTAATACAAAATTAATATTTAAAGAATAAAATGAAAGTTCCAATATTATTTTAAAAATAGTTCTTAACTTGAGAAAAATAATAATTCATGAAAATTATTTTTTGTGTTTCGCTAAAAATTAAATTATTAAAAACAGTAAAATGATTTGTTGTATTTCGCCGCCGAAAAAAAAAAGTAATATAAAAAATAATTTGTTTATAGTAATTGGAAGTTTCTGTTTGCCGCCGCAAGATGGTGACATGTGTTCACATGACCAGGTGACTTTACCTGATAACGGTTTACTTTTTTGTCCGAACCCAATCCATCGCTATTAATAGAATTATTTAATAGAGTAAAAAGAAGATATAGTATTCACAGCCATTAGATTGTAATTGTTTATGGTTGAAAGAATGTGTAATAAATTTATTATAAAATATTTGAATTGAGAAGTTTTTAAATAATAATATAAATATAATAATTATATTGATGTTAGGATAAAATTTGTAAAATAAATATTATAATAATTTAATAATTGGGTAATTATAAATTAATATTTAAAAATTTTAAGATAATTGAGTGGGAGAGGAAGAGATAGAGAAAAAGATGAGGAAGAACGTAGTTGCTATCGATTTTATTTTATTTTGTTAATGGTAGGAAGTGTGGTGTTGAATTGATTTAACCAAAAAATTATAGTACAAATGCAGATTTAGATCAACACGTTTCTTTTATTTTGAAATTGTTAGAATTACAGAAATATGATTTGTGAATTTAAAAAAATCCTGAATATAATAGAAGAAAAGGAACAGCCGAAATATTTCCATATTTAATCGAACAGCAGAAATTTCAATTAAAGTAAAACAAGAAAAGGTTTGTTTTTTGTAAATAACACTTCTATTTTTATTGAAAATACAACACTCCAAACTTAATTAATTATTCACAAAATATTATATACATCGAGTGCACTGTATAACATAATATATTTTTATTTTTAACTAAAAATTATTATTACTGAAATAATTATTTATTATTTTTAAAAGATAGTATTTATTAATAAAATATTAATATTAAATTTTTATAATATTATTTATTAATTTATAATATATTATTAATTTATTTAAAAAAATATTACACCAAGTGTACATGTAATATGATTGTATATATATCACCATCATTCACGAGACTCATTTTTTGACAGATAGAATCACACATGACAAACAGCGGGCCCCACGATACTGAAATTATTACTTCCACGCGCATGCACAGTTAGTTATATCCATGTGGCATTTTATTAATACCCATAATTTTCAATTAAATATATATATATATATAATATTTTAAACATGATATTTTTATAAATGTATATAAATAATAAAATTAATATATATTTCTCAGTCAGAAAAAAAAGGGAAAATCCATCACCTTATTACAATAAAAGGTAATTAATTCCATTTCTCGTAATAAAATATAAGACTTAAATAATAAATAAATTTACATTCCTTTAAAAAAAAAAAAAAAAAAACTATTTTCCGAATATCTGCAACACTTCCCATTATAAATACCCAACAAAACCAGCTCCAAAACCCACACAAAAAAATGGCTTCCCCCACCATTTCCCTCCTCATACTTTCCCTCACAGTGACCGCCGCCGCAGCCTCCGCCCCTGATCCCGCCAATCAGAATTCCCCACAGGACTTCCTTGACGCTCACAACCGCGCGCGGGCGTCGATCGGCGTTCCACCGCTGGCCTGGAACAACACCGTGGCCGACTACGCCCTGCAGTACGCCCACAAGCGGTACCCGGACTGCAAAATGGAACACTCGATGGGGCCGTACGGCGAGAACCTGGCGGAGGGGTGGGGGCGGCTGTCGGCCGTGGACGCCGTCGGAATGTGGGTGAGTGAGAAATCCTGCTACGACCACAGCTCGAATGCGTGCGTGGGAGGAGAGTGTCTGCACTATACACAAGTGGTGTGGAAGGATTCCACTCATCTGGGCTGCGCTCGCCTGCAGTGCCGTAACGGTTGGCTGTTCGTTATATGCAACTATGATCCTCCTGGGAATTACATTGGTCAACGTCCCTACTAGAATTTATTACTTTCTAATTCGGGTATTCGATGTTAGATTATTAATATTATTATAATACATGTTATTATAAGTTATTTGAGGTTATTATATAGTTCATATATCCACAAAAATAGTGGAGATATTAGACTTGTTATGTATCATAGTTTCATGTTTCGATATATCATGAACGAATTTATGATTATATAGTATTTTGAATATATTATATTTTTATAGAGCATATAGTTTGATTGAGTGTTAATTTTCGATTAGCTATAAAATTGTTTAAAACGAAACATCTAAGTAATACTAAAATGACTTTTGTGTTGTATTCATCAGAATGAAAAATCGAGAAAAAATAAAAATCAAGGTAATTTAGAAAAAAGTCAAGGCCTGTGTAAAACATGTATCCAAGAAAAACAAGAAAACAAAGAAAAAGGAAAAATCAATTTTCAAAAAAACCAAAAAAAAAAAAAAAAAAAAAAAAAAAAAAAAAAAAAAAAAAATAATAATAATAATAATAATAATAATAATAAAGAAAGAAGAAGAAGAGGTGGAAGTTGATTCTTCTTCAAACCTGCCGGGATCCAAACCCACAAAGTCACAAAGTAATTCTGGTAATCAAAGCCACTCCCCAAATTGATTCTGATAATTCAAAAACACGGTTGTATACTCCGACGAACACGCTGCCGCCGCCTCGACATCAAGATTCAAGGCTGTGCATGGTCAGAGGAGCGGGTGTCACCACCGGAGGCAAGACTTTGGAACTCCGAATAAGCATGAGTTCACAGGCCTTCAGATCAACATGCTAAAACAGCTCCTCCAACGCCGCCAGATCCTTCCCATCCACCGCCTCGTCCCACCACCACCTCCCGCCGGCGTATTCCTCCACCATCCGCCTCTTCTGCACCTCAGTCTGCTCACGGAGATTGGAAAAACGCCTATTGTAATCCCTAATTGTATTCGCCATAACCGCCGTGCAATTCTCTCGTGTCTCCCCTCCGCTGCCGGTGAGGAACCGATCGACGACGGCGCATGCCGTGGGATGACCAAAGGAGAAGACGCTTTTGGCGTTAAACTGAAATATGATAGCGATTTCGGCGCCGGTGAGAATGCTTAATTTACTTGCTGAGTTGAATAATCCAAAACGCCGTTTTGAGAATGTAACTGAACACCTGCACGGGTTTTCGATTTTCTTGATTTGGACTTTCTCTTTCCTTTAGTTTTCTCTTAAGGATGCTATTATTGTGTCTCAAGATCACCATTTTCAAGGATTTCCGGAGCAGAGAGACTGGAGATGGTAGGAGGAAGAGACAAAGGTTAAACAGAGAACCTCTAGAGCTTCTCTAACAAGAAGTTACTTTAATATTTGGCGTCAGTTTTCACCAGCATTACTCAATTCTCTTCACCAGTTTGAAATTTTTGAAATTTTAGCATTATTTTTAACGCAAATTTTTATTGCGCTATTTTTTCTCTTTTCTTTTTTATATGATTATTTTTTTTAATATTTAATATTGTAATTTTTTTCTCTCAATTATTCAAACTGAAATTAAATCAAGTTTTTTAAAATCATATAATGTGTAATTTAAATAATAATAAAAATATAATTTAAATAAGTATATGAGATTTTAAATATTATATACAAATTTAAATAGAATTGCATAATATTACCCCACATTCAATTTCACATATATATTTTTTGAATATGATAGTTTAAGAATATAAGTAAAATAAATATTATCTCAAAATTTAATGTTAAATAAAATTACATATATAATGTTTTAAACAAATATTTAATAATAAAAATAAATACTAAAAATAAAGAAAAAAATTATTGTATAATATTATTTTTTAGTAGAGAAAATAGTGCAAACTGTTGAAGAGAGTATGAAAATTTTACGCTAAAGTGGTGCATAATTTGTACTAAAATTATGAACACTGCTCGAGATGGTCTTAGCGCAGATATTTTATTACGCTACTTTTTTTTTCTTTTTTATATGATTATATCTTTTTTTAATATTTAATATTATAATTTTTTTATCTCAATTATCCAAACTGAAATTAAATCAAGTTTTTTAAAATTATATGATGTGTAATTTAAATAATAATAAAAATATAATTTAAATAAGTATATGAGATTTTAAATATTATATACAAATTTAAATATGATTGCATAACATTACCCAACATTCAATTTTATATATATATATTTTTTGAATATGATAGTTTAAGAATATAAGTAAAATAAATATTATCTCAAAATTTAATGTTAAATAAAATTACATATATAATGTTTTTAACAAATATTTAGTAATAATAATAACTATTAAAAATAAAGAAAATTAAGATTATTATGTAATATTATTTTTTAGTGGAGAAATTAGTGCAAACAGTTGGAGAGAGTATTTACATTTTATGCTAAAGTGGTGCATAATTTGCACTAGAGTAATGAAAATTGCTGGAGATGGTCTAAAAGTAGTGTAAAAATTTCAAATACTTCAAATTGGTGCAGAGAATGAAGTACTGTTGGATGATGAAAACTGATGTCAAATGCTAAATTAGTTTTTTGTTGGAGAAGCCCAAAAGCATGTCGATACGAAGGCATGTGAACTCATGCTTCTTCAGAATCAATTTGGGAAGAGGTTTTGATTACCAGAATCACTCTGTGACCTGTGGGTTTGGACTCCGACAGGTTTGAATAGAGATGTTTAACGGGCTAGTCCTGTCGGTTTCGTGCTAGCCCTAATGGGTTTCAGGTTAATCGGACTTTGATTTAATCGGGTCAATTTAAATGGATTTGATTATTGTGAACCTAACCCTAACCCTACCGGTTTTCGGGCTAATTGGGCCACTATCGGGCTATGAGTCAAAATAGTCAAATTATATATTTAAATTTAAAATTTTAATTAAATGCATATTATACACTATTTAAAATACAATTTTAGATAACATTAAAAGATTATATATTTTAGAACTTTTATATCACCATACAAAATTTAAAGATTCAAACATTTAAGTCATATATACTATTTCATGCTCTCAATTATAGCTCTAAGAACATTCAATGTCATAAAATTTAAAATCATATTACATTTAAGTTCTAAATTTAAATGACAGTATTTAGAATCTTCTAGTAATTAAATATAAATTTTAATATCTTCTACTAAAAATCAAATATGGTATATGAAAAATAATAAAAAATTGTGTATATTATTAATTCGATATTAAGAAATAGACAAATAAGAGAAAAGTTCGGGCTATCGGGCTAGCCCTATAGGGCTGCGGGCTAATCGGGCTCGGGCTAAACGGGCTGATTTTTAAACGGACTGATTTTTAAACGGGCTAATAAAACCAAGCACTAACCCTAAAAAATTTTGGGCTAAACGGGCCGGCCCGTCGGGCCATGGCCCTTTTAACATCCCTAGGTTTGAAGAATCAACTTCTGCCTTTTTTTCTTTTTTGAAAATTAATTTTTCCTTTTTCTTTGTGTTTTTTTTTTTTTTTGGATTTTGTTGGGTATATGTTTTCACGTCCTTTAACTTTTGTAGATTATCTTAATTTATATTTTTCATCGATTTACAAGTCATGTTAGTATCACTCAAATGCTCAATTTTGAACAATTTTATATCGAGTCAAAGAATAACACCCAATCAACAATAATTATATACGATTATATCTCCGAACACTGTATATATATAGTGGAAAATATGTAAAATATCATAGAAAATTATAATTATTCCATTAAAAAGATTATCTTGCTTCAATAACTTTTTATGTCGTAAAATATAGTGATCATATTTAATTAAACAAAATTAAAATTTGTACATTACTTAAACACAATTTTCTTTAAACAAACAAAATAGTAAATATATTTATAATCTATTATAATATATTGAAGAGGCTACATAACCATAAGCTCTACCATCAAACCATGATACATAAAAAGTCCAATATCTCTTACATTTTTATTGATGTATAAACTATATAATAACCACAAATCTATATATATACTAAACTGATTATTTCTATATTTGTATTATTGTATTTTTGCCTATTTTTCTTTTCAAATATGAAAAGACGAATTTTCAGGAAATATTGTTGTATTGCTAACCAATAAGCATTCTTTTTTAATTTTTATTTGTTAATATTGAAACTAATAAAATATTTCATATATCTTCATAATAAAAAAATGTTCACGTTAATATACCGAATTTTATTCAATTTTCTTGATTTCAAAAGAAAATACTATATATTTGGTAATGTGATTTTTGTATTTTATAAATAAATTAATTAACGTTCACATATGATTTTATATATAATATGTATATCCTTATTATAATTGTGGTACATATATAAATTATTAAATATAATTATATATTTTAAAAAAATATTAATTTTAAATTTTTTTATAATTTAATAATATTATACTATAATAATATGTTCGTTCATCACACAAAACAACATACTAATAACTTATAGTAAAATATATCCTTTTAATTTTTATTCCAAACTTTTCAGTACATATATATATATAACGTAAGTCCCACGTCACGTGTATACGTAATAACAGTAATAATATAATAACATGGAATACCCGAACTAGAAAGTGAGAAATTCTAGTACGGGCTTTGACCAATGTAATTCCCAGGAGGATAATAGTTGCATATAACGAACTGCCCACCGTTCTGGCACTGCAGGTTAGCACAACCCAGCTGAGTGGAATCCTTCCACACCACTTGGGTATAGTGCCCACACTCTCCTCCGACGCAAGAATTCGAGTTGTGGTCGTAAAAGGATTTCTCACTCACCCACAAACCGACGGCGTCCACGGTCGACACCTGCCCTGGCCCCGCCACCAGGTTCTCGCCGTACGGCCCCTTCGAGTGCTCCAATGCGCAGTCCGAGAAACGTTTCTTGGCGTACTGCATGGCGTAGTCGGCCACGGTTGTGTTCCAGACCAGCGGCGGGACGCCGACCTCCGCCCGTGCGCGGTTGTGGGTGTCGAGAAAGTCCTGACGGTCGTCGGCGGCGGCGGCGGACATTGTGAGGAAAACTATGAGGAGGGAAATGATGGGGGAAGCCATTTTATGTGAGTTTTGGAGGGGGTTTTGTTGGGGTATTTATAGGGCAATATTTTGGAAGTCGTTTTTGAAGGAATGAAAATTTTATTTGTTCTTTAAATCTTATATTTTCCTTTTTATTTTCTTACCTTATATACATTTCTAAAAATATTATCTTTACAATATTATATATATATATTCAATTTCATATTCCATTTAATTGAAAATTATGGCTATTAATAAAATGCCACACAAATGAAATATGGTTAAAACTCAAATATATATGTTCGATACTCGATTCGAGTTCAAGTTCATTTAACCTCAGTTTGATAATAATGTCAAACAAGCTTGAACACGCTCCTATGTTTGATAAAATCTAAAGGTCGAGCTGGTTAAACAAAATTTGATAAAATAATTATAAAATATCATACTATTCGAGTTCGACTCGTGTTTGGATCGATTAAACCTCGTTTAAACTCGACTCGATTAATAATCAAATTAATTTTAAACAAAATATTATAAACTCGATAATATTTCAATACATAACACCTTAACCACAAAAAATAAAGTCTTTTTTTTTTTTTTTTTTTTTTTTAAGTCATGGTTTGCAAGTCGTGTCCAAAGGTTTGGAAATTAAACACATTTGGATTCTTTTCTTCGGTGTGGGCATGGTTTTCTAGCCGTGTCCAAAGGTTCAGGCATTGCTATGAAATTTGTGGGACCTTAAAAAAATTATAATATAATAATCCTTATTTAATATAAAAATAAGAACACTGAAAAATAAAAATTTGGCCGGGTGTTATCAGCACAAAAAAATTACAACTAATATAAATTAAAAATTCTTAAAAATATGCTTAAAAAAACACATGTCACTACAGAAAATTTATGCATTTTTTACTTAACATGTTAAAAAATAAAGTAGTTTTATGTAAATAAAAAGTAATTTATTTTAAACTAAAATTTTAAAATTCAAATAATATTTTTGTTGCAAATTCGTTTCTGACATGTGATACATCAAATTAATTATTTTTTATGATCTTTAATTTGATATAAATACTCTATGTATATAATAAAATATTATATTGAAAATATAAAATAAATATTTTATGAGTTAAATTATTTATTTATTTTAATATGCATTGAGTTTGAATAAAAAATGTGTTAAATTTTTATATGAATTTGTGACAAATAAAAAATAATAATTTTTTTTCATAAACTAAAATTATTATATTATTCAAGTATATATTTACTTGTTATATTTTAATATGTTTTTACCGATTTTAAATATTTGTATTAACTTTGATAAATTATAGTAAGTTCATTGAGTTTGAATTCTAAAATTTATTTCGTTATATAAATTTTTTTTATTAGAGACTTTTTTTTAGAGAATGACAATACACTATATATATGAAATTATACTTCAAATGGACTTGAGTGAAATTTTAAAATTTCTTATATCTAATATATAGTTATAAAATAAAATACAAAATTAAAACATACTAATTTATAATAATAAAAAATAAAATAAAATCAAGACAAATAATTGTGGCCTATAAAAGTTATGGGCTTTGGACCAATAATACCCTAATTCCAATTTGTGTACTTAAAGAGGATAGGCCTATTCTTGGGGGTCCCTATCAAGAATTACCAAAGCCCAAAGATTAAATTCACAATTTTGTAACAAGAGAAAAAAAAATCACCTACCACTTAAATCGTGTGTGGCCATATTCTCACTTATCATATGTGGCCAAGATTAGTCATCCCTTCCCCAATTATTTGAGCAAGGTACAACCCCACAAAGCAGTTTTGCTCCTAAGAGGTACAATCATTTTCCAAGAAACGGACTGCTATTTTGTTCTTGATAGCGGGTCATACGGGGTGTACTGCAGAACATGTGCGAGCTCCTTCTAATGGAAAAATCAAATTCAACTAGGATTTGGTTCATCCGATACGTAGACGCTACGGGCATCCCGCGCAAGTCTCAACACCAAGATTAGTCATCCCTTCCCCAATTATTTGAGCAAGGTACAACCCACCAAAACAGTTTTGCTCATAAGAGGTACAATCATTTTCCAAGAAACGGACAAGTCTCAACAAATAAGGACCATAAACATAATCACATGAAAGGTCCTTAGTTTCTTTTTTACTTTTCAAAAGAGCCCTACTACACATGTTTGTGCATATCCATTCAATAATTTCATGCAACCCCTTTGGGCATTTAGAGGGAAATTCTTGAAGTGTCTAGAATCTTTACCGTTGGTTTTTGGGGACTTTTAGGGCTTGGAGCGGTTTAGCATATGAGATTGTCGTGTTTGTCAATTTTAGGAACTGTAATGATTTGACGCAAAATAGTAGAAGATTTGCTATATTCATTCAGATAATCTCACATCGATTAGATATTAAGCTGATAATGAATTTATAGTTGAAGACACACCTGCATTGCTAAGATATCTTTAATTCATTATATCAACTTCTTACTCATCATGAGAAGCTTGTCCTAGTTTTCTTATAAATTCTTATAAGATCTAAGGTGTTCTTGTGTTTATTTACTTCAAATAAATTTGATTTATCACAAATTACCTATATATATGTGTATATAACAAAAAAATAAATTATACGCACACTGGGTCGAACAAAAATTACCCAAATTCAGAAAAATATGTTCAAATATAAGATCGTTGAAAAATAAAAAGTGAAATTTAGACAATTAAAAAAATATATATATATAATCATATAAAAAAAAAAGGAAAAAAAGTAGCGCAATAAAAAATTTGCGCTAAAAATAGTACAAAAATTTAAAAAACTTCAAACTAGTGTAGAGAATAAAGCACTGTTGGAGGATAAAAACTGACGCCAAATGACAAAGTAGCTTCTTGTTGGAGAAGCTCTAAATCATGTTGATCTGAAGGCATGTGAACTCATGCTTATTCGGAATCAATTTGGGAAGAGGTTTTGATTCCCCGAATCACTTTGTGACTTATGGGTTTGGACTCCGGCAGGTTTGAAGAATCAACTTCTGCCTCTCTTTTTTTTTTCTTTTTCTTTTTTTTTTTTTTTTTTTTTGAAAATTAATTTTTCCTTTTTCTTTGTTTTTTTTTCTGGATTTTGTTGGGTATATGTTTTACACGTGCTTTAACTTTTGTAGATTATCTTGAAATATATTTTTCATCGATTTACAAGTCATGTTAGTATCACTCAAATGCTCAATTTTGAACAATTTCATGTCGAGTCAAAGAATAACACCCAATCAACAGTAATTAATATCTCCGAACACTGTATATATATAGTGGAAAATATGTAAAATATCATAGAAAATTATAATTATTCCATTAAAAAGATTATCTTGCTTCAATAACTTTTTATGTCCTAAAATATAGTGATCCTATTTGATTAAATAAAATTAAAATTTGTACATTACTTAAACACAATTTTCTTTAAACAAACAAAATACATATATTTATAATCTATTATAATATATTGAAGAGGCTACATAACCATAAGCTCTACCATCAAACCATGATACATAAAAAGTCCAATATCTCTTACATTTTTATTGATCTATAAACTATATAATAACCACAAATCTATATATATACTAAACTAATTATTTCTACATTTTTATTATTATATTTTCGCCTATTTTTCTTTTCAAAAATGAAAAGATGAATTTTTAGAAAATATTGTTATATTGCTCACAAATAAACATTCATTTTAATTTTTATTTGTTAATATTGAAACTAATAAAAAAATTCATATATCTTCATGACAAAAAAAATGCTCACGTTGATATACCGAATTTTATTCAATTTTCTTGATTTAAAAAAAATACTATATATTTTATAATTTAATTTTTGTATTTTATAAATTAATTAATTAACGTTCACATATAATTTTATATATAATATTTATATCCTTATTATAATTGTGGTGCATATATAAATTATTAAATATAATTATATATTTTTAAAAATATTAATTTTATATATTTTTATAATTTATTAATATTATACTATAATAATATGCTCGTCGATCACACTAATCATCGTACTAGTAAGTTATAGGAACATATATCCTTTTAAGTTTTTATTACAAACTTTTCAGTACATATATATAACGTAAGTCCCACGTCACGTGTATACGTAATAACAGTAATAATATAATAATATGGAATACCCGAACTAGAAAGTGAGAAATTCTAGTACGGGCTTTGACCATTGTAATTCCCAGGAGGATAATAGTTGCATATAACGAACTGCCCACCGTTCTGGCACTGCAGGTTAGCACAACCCAGCTGAGTGGAATCCTTCCACACCACTTGGGTATAGTGCCCACACTCTCCTCCGACGCAAGAATTCGAGTTGTGGTCGTAAAAGGATTTCTCACTCACCCACAAACCGACGGCGTCCACGGTCGACAGCTGCCCTGTCCCCGCCGCCAGGTTCTCGCCGTACGGCCCCATCGAGTGCTCCAATGCGCAGTCCGAGGACCGTTTCTGGGCGTACTGCATGGCGTAGCTGGCCACGTTTGTGTTCCAGACCAGCGGCGGGACGCCGACCTCCGCCCGTGCGCGGTTGTGGGTGTCGAGAAAGTCCTGAGGGTCGTCGGCGGCGGCGGCGGACATTGTGAGGAAAACTATGAGGAGGGAAATGATGGGGGAAGCCATTTTTTGTGTGAGTTTTGGAGGGGGTTTTGTTGGGGTATTTATAGGGCAATATTTGGAAGTCGTTTTTGAAGGAATGAAAATTTTATTTGTTCTTTAAATCTTATATTTTCCTTTTTATTTTCTGACTGAAAAATACATAATCTTTCTGCTCAGAAATGAATTTTATTACCTTATATTCATTTCTAAAAATATTGTCTTTACAATATTATATATATATATATATATTCAATTTCATATTCCATTTAATTGAAAATTATGGCTATTAATAAAATGCCGCACAAATGAAATAGGATTAAAAAATCATACCTACATATTCGATACTCGATTCAAGCTCAAGTTCATTTAAGCTCAATTTGATAATAATTTCAAACAAGCTTAAACATACTCATACGTTTCATAAAATCTAAAGGTCGAGCTGGTTAAACAAAATTTGATAAAATAATTGTAAAATATGATACTATTCGAGTTCGACTCATGTTTGGATCGATTAAATCTCGTTTAAGCTCGACACAATTAATAATCAAATCAATTTTAAACAAAATAAGAACACTGAAAAATAAAAAATTGACCAGGTGTTATCAGCACAAAAAAATTACAATTAATATAAATTAAAAAATCCTTAAAAATATGCTTAAAAAACACATGTCACTACAGAAAATTTATGCATTTTTTACTTAACATGTTAAAAAATATAGTAGTTTTATGTAAATAAAAAGTAATTTATTTTAAACTAAAATTTTAAAATTTAAATAATATTTTTGTTGCAAATTCTACATGTGATACATCAAATTAATTATTTTTTTATGATCTTTAATTTGATATCAATACTGTATGTATATAAATAAAATGTTATATTTAAAATATAAAATAAATATTTTATGAGTTAAATTATTTATTTATTTTAATATGCATTGAGTTTGAATAAAAAATGTGTTAAATTCTTATATGAATTTGTGACAAATAAAAAATAATAAATTTTTTTCATAAACTAAAATTATTATATTATTCAAGTATATATTTACTTGTTATATTTTAATATGTTTTTACCGATTTTAAATATTTATATTAACTTTGATAAATTATAGTAAGTTCATTGAGTTTGAATTCTAAAATTTATTTCATTATAATTTTTTTTATTAGAGACTTTTTTTTGAGAGAATGACAATACACTATACATATAAAATTATACTTCAAATGGACTTGAGTGGAATTTTAAAATTTCTTATATCTAATATATAGTTATAAAATAAAATACAAAATTAAAACATACTAATTTACAATAATAAAAAATAAAATAAAATCAAGACAAATAATTGTGGCCTATAAAAGTTATGGGCTTTGGGACCAATAATACCCTAATTCCAATTTGTGTACTTAAAAGGATTGGCCTATTCTTGGGGGTCCCTATCAAGAATTACCAAAGCCCAAAGATTAAATTCACAATTTTGTAACAAGAGAAAAAAAACCACCTACCACTTAAATTGTGTGTGGCCATATTCTCACTTATCATATGTGGCCAAGATTAGTCATCCCTTGACCAAGATTAGTCATCCCTTCCCCAATTATTTGAGCAAGGTACAACCCCACAAAGCAGTTTTGCTCCTAAGAGGTACAATCATTTTCCAAGAACCGGACAAGTCTCAACAAATATGGACCATAAACATAATCACATGGAAGGTCATTAGTTTCTTTTTTACTTTTCAAAAGAGCCCTACTACACATGTTTGTGCATATCCATTCAATAATTTCATGCAACCCCTTTGGGCATTTAGAGGGAAATTCTTGAAGTGTCTAGAATCTTTACCGTTGGTTTTTGGGGACTTTTAGGGCTTGGAGCGGTTTAGCATATGAGATTGTCGTGTTTGTCAATTTTAGGAACTGTAATGATTTGACGCAAAATAGTAGAAGATTTGCTATATTCATTCAGATAATCTCACATCGATTAGATATTAAGCTGATAATGAATTTATAGTTGAAGACACACCTGCATTGCTAAGATATCTTTAATTCATTATATCAACTTCTTACTCATCATGAGAAGCTTGTCCTAGTTTTCTTATAAATTCTTATAAGATCTAAGGTGTTCTTGTGTTTATTTACTTCAAATAAATTTGATTTATCACAAATTACCTATATATATGTGTATATAACAAAAAAATAAATTATACGCACACTGGGTCGAACAAAAATTACCCAAATTCAGAAAAATATGTTCAAATATAAGATCGTTGAAAAATAAAAGGTGAAATTTAGACAATTAAATATATATATATATATATATATATATATAATCATATAAAAAAGAAAAGGAAAAAAAGTAGTGCAATAAAAAATTTGCGCTAAAAATAGTACAAAAATTTAAAAAACTTCAAACTAGTGTAGAGAATAAAGTACTGTTGGAGGATAAAAACTGACGCCAAATGACAAAGTAGCTTCTTGTTGGAGAAGCTCTAAATCATGTTGATCTGAAGGCATGTGAACTCATGCTTATTCGGAATCAATTTGGGAAGAGGTTTTGATTCCCCGAATCACTTTGTGACTTATGGGTTTGGACTCCGGCAGGTTTGAAGAATCAACTTCTGCCTCTCGTTTTTTTTTCATTTTTTTTTTTTTTTTTTTTTTAAATTAATTTTTCCTTTTTCTTTGTTTTTTTTTCTGGATTTTGTTGGGTATATGTTTTACACGTGCTTTAACTTTTGTAGATTATCTTGAAATATATTTTTCATCGATTTACAAGTCATGTTAGTATCACTCAAATGCTCAATTTTGAACAATTTTATATCGAGTCAAAGAATAACACCCAATCAACAATAATTATATACGATTATATCTCCGAACACTGTATATATATAGTGGAAAATATGTAAAATATCATAGAAAATTATAATTATTCCATTAAAAAGATTATCTTGCTTCAATAACTTTTTATTTCGTAAAATATAGTGATCATATTTAATTAAACAAAATTAAAATTTGTACATTACTTAAACACAATTTTCTTTAAACAAACAAAATAGTAAATATATTTATAATCTATTATAATATATTGAAGAGGCTACATAACCATAAGCTCTACCATCAAACCATGATACATAAAAAGTCCAATATCTCTTACAATTTTATTGATGTATAAACTATATAATAACCACAAATCTATATATATACTAAACTGATTATTTCTATATTTGTATTATTGTATTTTTGCCTATTTTTCTTTTCAAAAATGAAAAGACGAATTTTCAGGAAATATTGTTGTATTGCTAACCAATAAGCATTTATTTTAATTTTTATTTGTTAATATTGAAACTAATAAAAAAATTCATATATCTTCATGATAAAAAGAATGCTCACGTTGATATACCGAATTTTATTCAATTTTCTTAATTTAAAAAAAAATATTATATATTTGATAATTTGATTTTTGTATTTTATAAATTAATTAATTAACGTTCAAATATAATTTTATATATAATATTTATATCCTTATTATAATCGTGGTGCATATATAAATTATTAAATATAATTATATATTTTTAAAAATATTAATTTTATATATTTTTATAATTTATTAATATTATACTATAATAATATGCTCGTTGATCACACGAAACAACGTACTAGTAAGTTATAGTAACATATATCCTTTTAAGTTTTTATTACAAACATTTCAGTACATATATATAACGTAAGTCCCACGTCACGTGTATACGTAATAACAGTAATAATATGGATTACCCGAACTAGAAAGTGAGAAATTCTAGTACGGGCGTTGACCAATGTAATTCCCAGGAGGATCATAGCTGCATATAACGAACAGCCCACCGTTCTGGCACTGCAGGTGAGCACAACCCAGCTGAGTGGAATCCTTCCACACCACTTGGGTATAGTGCCGACACTCTCCTCCGACGCAAGAATTCGAGTTGTGGTCGTAAAAGGATTTCTCACTCACCCACAAACCGACGGCGTCCACGGTCGACAGCTGCCCTGGCCCCGCCACCAGGTTCTCGCCGTACGGCCCCATCGAGTGCTCCAATGCGCAGTCCGAGGACCGTTTCTGGGCGTACTGCAGGGCTTAGTCGGCCACGGTGTTGTTCCAGGCCAGCGGCGGGACGCCGACCTCCGCCCGTGCGCGGTTGTGGGTGTCGAGAAAGTCCTGAGGGTCGTCGGCGGCGGCGGCGGACATTGTGAGGAAAACTATGAGGAGGGAAATGATGGGGGAAGCCATTTTATGTGAGTTTTGGAGGGGGTTTTGTTGGGGTATTTATAGGGCAATATTTTGGAAGTCGTTTTTGAAGGAATGAAAATTTTATTTGTTCTTTAAATCTTATATTTTCCTTTTTATTTTCTTACCTTATATACATTTCTAAAAATATTATCTTTACAATATTATATATATATATATATTCAATTTCATATTCCATTTAATTGAAAATTATGGCTATTAATAAAATGCCGCACAAATGAAATAGGGTTAAAAATCAAATATATATGTTCGATACTCGATTCGAGTTCAAGTTCATTTAACCTTAGTTTGATAATAATGTCAAACAAGCTTGAACACGCTCCTATGTTTGATAAAATCTAAAGGTCGAGCTGGTTAAACAAAATTTGATAAAATAATTATAAAATATCATACTATTCGAGTTCGACTCGTGTTTGGATCGATTAAACCTCGTTTAAACTCGACTCGATTAATAATCAAATCAATTTTAAACAAAATATTATAAACTCGATAATATTTCAATACATAACACCTTAACCACAAAAAATAAAGTCTTTTTTTTTTTTTTTTTTTTAAGTCAAGGTTTGCAAGTCGTGTCCAAAGGTTTGGAAATTAAACACATTTGGATTCTTTTCTTCGTTGTGGGCATGGTTTTCTAGCCGTGTCCAAAGGTTCAGGCATTGATATGAAATTTGTGGGACCTTAAAAAAATTATAATATAATAATCCTTATTTAATATAAAAATAAGAACACTGAAAAATAAAAATTTGGCCGGGTGTTATCAGCACAAAAAAATTACAACTAATATAAATTAAAAAATCCTTAAAAATATGCTTAAAAAAACACATGTCACTACAGAAAATTTATGCATTTTTTACTTAACATGTTAAAAAATAAAGTAGTTTTATGTAAATAAAAAGTAATTTATTTTAAACTAAAATTTTAAAATTCAAATAATATTTTTGTTGCAAATTCGTTTCTGACATGTGATACATCAAATTAATTATTTTTTATGATCTTTAATTTGATATAAATACTCTATGTATATAATAAAATATTATATTGAAAATATAAAATAAATATTTTATGAGTTAAATTATTTATTTATTTTAATATGCATTGAGTTTGAATAAAAAATGTGTTAAATTTTCATATGAATTTGTGACAAATAAAAAATAATAATTTTTTTTCATAAACTAAAATTATTATATTATTCAAGTATATATTTACTTGTTATATTTTAATATGTTTTTACCGATTTTAAATATTTGTATTAACTTTGATAAATTATAGTAAGTTCATTGAGTTTGAATTCTAAAATTCATTTCGTTATATAAATTTTTTTATTAGAGAATTTTTTTGAGAGAATGACAACACACTATACATACGAAATTATACTTCAAATGGAGTTTAGTGAAAATTTAAAATTTCTTATATCTACTGCATATTGCGAATGCTATTTGATATTTGATTATAAGTAGATAAAATATAATTATAAAGAAAAATAAATATACATAAAATATATTTAGAAAATTTGGTATTTTAATTTCTTTTTTTTTATTATGTAAAAAAAATGATCTACAAATATGTGTAAATCACACGCAAAATTTATTAATTTTTTCTTTGTATTTTATATTTCATAAGTATTTTGTTTGTGTTATGATCTCTTGTTTTGTTATATAATTATATGTTTTAATTTTTTATATCACTTATATATTTTATAATCTTCTATAACAAAAATCTAATTTTATAATATTATTAATATAATAAATATTTTATCCCGTGCATCGCACGGGTGAATATCTAGTTTTCTATAATTTAATAAGTATAGTAATAAACAAATTAACTCATTATAACAAACTCGCATATATAATTTTAGTTATAATCAGACAAAATTGAGTTAATTATTTGAAAAAAAAAGGTTAAGTATATGAATTATAAGACGGTGTAATATAATTTATTTATAATGAGAATAATCCGGATAACTATACGAGGGTTAAAATAATTGTAAACATATTTGAATATGAATAATCTATATCCTAAATAATTACATATTCTTGTTATTTGAAATCGAGAGTAACATATTTTTTTGTTGTTCATTAATTTTAATTAGTCCTTAAACCTTAACAGATTATATAATAAAGTTATCTTGTAATATTAATTATTAATTATCAATCTTTAAATAAACAAATATACATACAAAAATTATAGAATTTTATTTAACACAAAATGATCATATATGATATATTTATTTGTTTTTTATTTAAATAATGACATGAAATCATGGATGACATATAATTTTTTGTATCTTTTATTGGACAATGAAATTGAAATTCTCCAAAATTGATAGATTTAGTAACTCTATTAATAATATAGGTAGATAAGTGGATGAAAATACTTGAATGAACTTAATTATAAAATTAAAATGATTTGGAAGTGGATGGATCCTTCGTTCCACTATTAAAAATAAATAAATAAAATAAAAAAAATTAAAAGTTTAAACAATAAAGAGAATTCAGATCCATAAATCATGAAAAAAATTATATATATATATATATATATATATATATATATATATATATTATAACTGACTACAAAACTTGAACCCTACATCCTAAATTTGAACCTCTTAACACAAAATTTATGAACTTATAACTCTTGAATCATGAACTCTGTGTTTGAAGCTTTTTATTAACCACATGCACACATATTTATGTTTTTTTTTTTTTAAATTTACTATTTACTATCACTTAAAAAGTCTATCCCCACAATCTAAAATTTGTGTGTCCGCCCTTATTCAATTGTTTCAATAATTTATAGATATTACACCTGATACTCATAAACATATATTAGTGTGTGTATAAATATAAACACCTTATACATCAGTAAGCTTTACCAGACATAACATCTAAAACGGGCGTTCTCCAATGAAATTCCCTGGGGGATCATAGTTGCAGGTAACAAAAGTCCAGCCATTCAGGCACCGGGCCCTGCCGCACCCAACCCGAGTCGAGTCTTTCCACACGACCTGTGTGTAATGCAAGCATTCCCCTCCTACGCACGAGTTGGAATGTACGTCGTAGAAACTTTTCTCACCAACCCACATTTCCACAACCTCCTTCGCGCTCACGTCCCACGACCCGGCCCCTAGGTTTTCACCGTAAGATGTTATCGAATGTTCCATTGCGCAATCTTTCGATCGTTGTTTTGCGTAATGTTGGGCATAGCCTGCCACCACATTGTCCCAGACGAGGGGCTGGACGCCAACAGCAGCCCGAGCTGCATTGTGGGCTTCGACAAAATCTTGGGGGGAATTTTGGGCGTGGATGATGTGGGCTAAAGCCATTATTTGGCAAACAAGGACAATGGGTACATGTGGCCTACCCATTCTCTGTTGTTGCAGAAATGGCTAAAGTTTGCGCAGGAAAATGTGTTTTGAGTAATTTCCTCAGTTATATAGAAAGGGAGATTCTATCAAGCTTTTTAGAAAATGGATGGTGGAAAGAATTTGGGGACAGTGTTTACTCGATGCACCATTCGTTTATTCATATGGATTCCACCATCTATTTGAAGACCAATATTAGTGTGTGTGTGGTTGAGAGAGAGAGAGAGAGAGAGAGAGAGTGATCTTGTCTAAAATGTGGAACCATTCAAATATTATTGTTTCTCTTTCTACAAAAATCAAGAAAAAAGTACATTTGGATTAAACAGTTCTACTGAGCACTTTTTGCCAGCATAACAGATACAGTAAGGAGGATACATTTTGTTGGTTGCTATATAAAAGCAGCAAATATATTCAATCAAATAATACAGGGCATCACATACTTGTATATCAAACAAATAAACACAATTTGCTTGATGATAATTAAAGGTGCTTTGTTGGCATTATTGCCGTAAAGAATTTACCTTGATCAATGCAACGGTTTGAGGTGGAAAACTTGGCAAGCTGACTTGTAATTTTTCTTGGATGCTGCCTGCTCGAATTTCTTGATAGCAGGTTCGTTCTCTTCTAAGCTGGTTTGGATGAAGAGTCTTATCCACCAAGATGAGCTTCGTAACTTAGCCTATTTAATGAACACCGATGAGCTAATTTCAAAAGTACTCAACACGTTAAACATGCTGTTTATCAGTTGTTAAAATCGCTTACACCAAATCACAATTTAAATGCTTGTCTGGAGGACATTTCATCAACCAAGAATTATGTCTCAAAGGAAATTCCTAAACTTTTCTCCCATTCATTTTATTTAATAAAATCATTATTCTGAATGATTATCTGGGTAAATGTTTTTCATCAACCAGGGATCAAAGTTCTTAATATCTAAAAAGTAAATCCTGGTTACACTGTATGTGCATACTGTCATCCTATCAAAGCCAAGAATGAAAAATCTGAGATGCAGGGAGAGAGAGACTTACTGGACGCCCAAACTTGGAGAGCTCTGAAACTTTAGCTCTTTGCTGACCTGGGTAACCTGCTTTTATATGATAATTAGTAACTTGAATGTGAACTCAAAACTTGTTAGACACCACGAATACAAGACAACTCCTCGTATCTTTGGTGTAGCTGACAGGAAATAGATACTATTTACAGAACAGATCAACACTTTGAGCTACTATTCAAGAACCTAAATGCTAAAATCCACGGCAGGTATGGTCCGAACCCATTCTTGTGGTCCTAGATCAGCTTTCCTTATTACTACAAAACCATGAAATTGAACATTGTCATGGGGAACTATGCTGTCACACTGTGAGATGTGTAATTTTTATTTAAGAGAGTATTACACAAGACTTGCCCTATATTGAGATGATAAATTAATCAAGTGTAATTTATCAGTTCCGACACATTTAAATAATTATCTAATTATGTGTTGTAACATCTATAGAAATTCAGATCAAGAAACTACTAACCAGACAATAAAACTAAGCCATCAGAAGCCACCCTTGCTAGCTCTGGAACAGTCTTGTTGAGATACTTAGGTGACAAATAATCCAATGCATCTGAAACTATGACGAGAGAAAAAGACTTTGGTCTGTAAGGAAGAGGAAACTTGATATCGGCCACACGCACAATGCCTTTGTGCACAAGACTCTTGCAGCTTGCACTAACATCATCTAACTCGTATGGCTCAATACCCCAAGCTTCTGTGTCCTCTTCTTTCAACAGTTGAGAAACAACTGAGCAGGTTTCAGGGCCCACGTGTAATACTTTCTTCATGCTGTCACCATATGCTTTCTTTAAAATAGGTATTAATCTCTGTACTTCTAAAGTACATGAAACACCACCTGCATACCAAAAAAAAAACTTCCCATATTATTGTAAGATATTGGGGTTTCATATAAATTGCCAAGAAAGAATCCAGATAGATTATGGAGTAAGGTCTAAATATCACACAATCATCGTTTTACTTATCTAAGCAGTAGATCATACATTACATACAATGGAATATTCAGCCCATAAAGTAAGTCATGCAAAAGAGCAAGTCTTGACTGCATTAATAGCGCTAATATAAACATTAGATGCAGGATAAGACGCAGAACTGTGTGAACTGGATATGAATCTGTCTGATCTTTGACCAATGAAGGTGAACTTTTTTCACCAATCATCAAGTGAAAAAAGTATCATCTACTTCATACAAACAATAAAAAAACTAAGAAAAAAGGATTTCCTCAGAAAGTACAATATATAAAACATTTTCTACATGCAGGGATTATTAATCATAGTTGAGTTAGTTCACTGAAAAAGAAAATTTGCAAAAATTACGTTTATCTTAGTACTGAAAGGCTGGTTTAGATATGTTAAAACTGAGAACTTCACACACAGTAAAGATGTCTTCCTTTTGTGACTCAGAGCATTGCAAGTATAGAAAAAACATAAACACAAGTGTTTCTCAAAATACTAAAAAGACGGATCTCTCTTTCAAGTTGTAGAAAATTACCATCAAGTCTACTTAAAGCAGCTGTGTCGCCACTCCTGCTACCTGTCAGAAACAAATTAAAACTAAGATTAGCCAAAGTAATTTGATTTACCAGCAAAAAATTCTAAATCAAGATTATTTATCAAATGGAAATTTGCTATCATATGTTCAATTTATTGTTCTGCTAACATTTACCATAAAATTGGAGAATAAGTAAGTAAATTATCTAATAAACCTTCCTAGAATGTGTGTGTGTGTGTGTGTGTGTGCGCGTGCAATAAGACCAAGTACAGACCTGAACCATGATACAGATAACCAACAACCAGCAATGCTCCCTGAAAATTTGGAAAAGGTAGTCCGTCAGTCTGCTCGTTATGAATTCAAATACATACACGTACATTATTATTTATCATCAACAGAACTAAATACTAAAAGAGAGGGGGGTAGGCATCACCCTCAAGCATATTAGTTTTTCAATTGACAAAAGATGAAGTAAGAGAATCCAAGATTTACCACGACAAAAATTCCTATGGACAATAATGGAGATGGATGGGACTTGGAATGCAATGAACCCACAAAAGGAATGCTCCCACCATCTGCAAATCGACGAGCAGCACTGGGTCTTCTTGACATTATCTTAAAGTGGAAAGAACCTGTTATAAACGGATTGAATTCGCTACAAATAAAGGCCGAGTTCTTGGAGTAAATGATGCACAAAGATCTACACCAATTATTCAAATTAGCTGAGTAACTACATTAATCAAGCAACACATACTTCATAAATTATATTGTTCTCCAATTTAATTATCGTTATGTGATGCCAAATGTTCCAGGAATGCACATCCTTCATTTCTTCCTAATCTTAAAAATAACAGACACTAGATTATGAATAGTAGTAAATGCGTGAACAAGTGCATAAGCTTATCACCGAAACCTAGAATAAGCGAATTATCCATAAACTTTGCTCATATATTTTCCATCAATCAAGAATATCTACTAGCAACTACACTTCTACTTAAAATCATTTGGTCCAGAATTTAAGACTTCAGCTGACTTCCCATTCGAGATCCAAAGCACGCGCGTGGAGACAGATGAACTACAGCCCAAACAGAAAGTGATCAACAAAAGATGAGCTATTTTCAAGCTCTACAATGGCGTGGAACCAGATTATCAACTGTACAACAGAAGAATAAATAGCAAATGTCTGAAGACTAAATCAGCGAACAAACTCACTACTCCAAAGCTGAAGTTAGTTCTACTCAACTACGACATAAAATTACAAGATCGAAGCCATTAATCCCGTCAACAGAACAACAACAACATAGTATCTTGTTTTCTTCAAATACAAAATAGAATTACAAATACGTTGGAGAAGAAAGAACCATCAACGCAGCCAGAAATGCAATGCGAGGTTACCTAAAATGAAAAGTCGAAAGATAGAGGCGCGAGAACTGCAAGTTCGGGTCTAGATCTGCTGGTAGTTTTTGCTCACTCAATGAGCTCAGACGACAAGAGAATGCGCTTTAGATTTATTCGACTGGACTGGAAAATGTTTTTATTTAATTTATTATTCTTTTTTTGTGCCATTTTAATAAAATAATTGTTTAATTCTGTAATTAGTTGTTCGGGAAATCTTGATTTACTGGCCTTTAAAATGGTGACATAAATGAATGGGAAAAAACGGGAGTCGGCAGAAAGGGACATCCTTTATTGACATAATAACATAGTTTAATTATAACTATTATTTATTAGATATATCAGAGATTCCAATAAATAATTTTTTTAAAGAAAAATAAGTTATTATTTATAAAAAATTATTATTTTATTGTTGTTTTTGTTTAATTTTTTATAATTTTAGTGTTTATATTCATACTTAACTCGAATATTGCTTACACAAAATTTGCTCTAAAACTTGCATCTTCTTTCTCTTACGACATTTTTCATAGTCATCTCCGAATGCATTGAGGGATTTCTTTCATACTATATGAGTTATATAAAGAAGGTCATAACTGCCAGGATTGGAGCTCTTGGTGGTTTAGTTTTAGCAAGGGTCTTTCTTTAACCCCTCTTTCAGGAAATTTTTCTAAAGCGCTTGATATTGAGCTATTCAATTGGCCAATCTATTTTACGCTTGTCATCCTTGCCGCAGGTCCCACTCTCCGAGTGCCTCTAACATCCATCCTATAACGAGTCTGTAGGCCGGTCCTCGGGAGAGGCTACTTCGTTAAGCACAGCACAGAAAGATTCCTCCTTGAATCACTTAGCAACAAGTACGACTTAAAGTTCGAATAGGATAAAGTCCCTCTTGCGTTGTGTGTGAGCTGGATGGATCGATAGGTGTAATCCACCATAAGTAGTAGGCTAGGAATCTGTAAAACTTAATTATGCAAAATATTTTTTTTTTAAGATTAATGATTTGATCTAATTTTTGTTTAATTTTCAAAAACTACTAACTAACTATATATATATATATATATATTTGAGGAAGAATAGAATTATATAGCTACTAAAAATAAGTACAAATTGTACCCCAAGAACGATGTATTTCAATAGACTATCGAATAATTTACGATAAAAATAAGCATCTCAAATCGAGTAAGAAAATATTTTTTGTTTAAAATATTATTTTGAATTTATGGCTGAAAACAACTCGTCACCTACCTCATACTATTTTTTTTTTCAAGCTAAAATAATGTGTGAAATTATTTTTCTAGTAAAACACTCCATCTTCAAATTTATTATTACATTTATTAATTTTTCAAATACTTATTTTAAAGCGTTTTTTTTGTAGCATGGAATATAGACAAAACTTATATTTTATGATTCTATTTTTATATTTACATTAGATAGATTGTTGAGATTCCACTCTCTTTATATAATTTTTATTTATGGGCTGTTCTTTCCCTAAAATATTATTATAATATAATATTATTAAATTTTAAAAATATATAAAATTATTATTTAAAAAATAATTATTATATTCAATAATTTATATATATCATGATTATAATAAAAATATAAATATTATATATATAATTATATGTGAATATTAATTAATTTTATTTATAAAATACAATTATCAAATTACCAAATATATAATATTTTCTTTTGAAATCAAGAAAATTGAATAAAACATAGTATATTAATATGAACATTTTTATAATTATAAATGACATCGAATATGCCACAAATTCATAATTGATTTGATAAAATTAAGTAATTATAAAGATATATAAATTTATTATTAATTTTGATAAAATTAGTAACATTACCAATATTAACAAATAAAAACATAAAAAAATTAAAATGAATGCTTATTGATTGGCAATATAACAATATTTCCTAAAATTTATCTTTCCATTTATGAAAAAAAATGAACAAAAATAATAATAATATCAAATATAAAAATTATGAGTTTACTATTATATATATATATATATATATATAAATGTTTATCATATATTTGGTATATAATGTGAAAAAACAATTAAATTTTTTTGACACACGCTCTCGAGGTGCCATGTGGCAGAACTGGACAGTGTGTGTGGTCGTGATGTACAGAGAATGAATTGGACCGGGTCGCTCGGTGATCCGCTCTAGGAAATCATGGGCTACAAGGCCTATAATATAATTTCTTCATAGTTGGGCTTAGAGTGGATTAAGCCCATCAGTACTTAAATAGGCCCAATGTTATCACATATTTTATTGTTATGGTCTGCCACCTCTAGCTTTATTTCCAGTTCAATTTTATATCGAATTTAACACCACCTAAATATTTATTTTATTTATATAAAATGTCCAATTGTTCCATTACACGAGTCAAAATTAATAAAATTTAATATAGAAAATTATAAATAACACCATTATTATTATTATTATTATTATTATTATTATTATTATTATTATTATTATTATTATTATCTTAAAAGGAAATTAAACCATTATTAAAAATGAATAATCGATTAATTTATATAATTAGAAGATCAAATGACAGCGCATGCTTATCTTTTATATTTATATTATTGATTTAATTATTGTCGTTCAAATAATTCTGCCCTCATATTTGTACATATCTGATATGCTATAGTAATATTCCAAAATTCCGATGGAAGATACACTACTTCGGACACCTAGTTGTAATCAAACATCACTGTCGGCGACCCACTTTCAAGAAATCGAATCTCCAGTATGCAGCCCAATTAAGACACAATCTGCAGCACATCTGTATTTGTACCAATTTAAATATGTGTAATTAATTAATTTAAATTTATTATTTTAAAAAATGTAAAATACACTCCACCCCCATCTTTCAAGAAAAAAGACATGCTGGGGGGGGGGGGGGGTGTGATTAGTGATTACCTTCCCCATTGGAACTCAAGGAATTGAGCCCAATTAAATATTTTATGAAGCATTTTTACACTTGTTGTTATTTAATATTATATTTATTTGATAAAATTAATTTGAAAAATAAATGTAGCTGCTACGAGGCTCTAGCTAAGTAGAGGGCCTTTGTTGTGGGCGTAGAGAGAGTCTCAAACTTTCGTGGTTGGGGATTCGACTCCTGGTGAAAAGAGGGATTCAGCGAGGTATGGTACGTGGTCGTTTTAAGATTCAAAGTAGGCTCCTTGAGATGTTTGGAAGAACGAGCGCCCCCGTCTGATCAGTGTGAAAGGAAGTTCACCCCCCCGAGATTCTATCAGAGATAGCCCCGTGTTGACTGTCGTTAAGGCCCTTAATTAGGCTTTATTTTAGTGAGCGTTGGTGTTTATTTTAGTGAGCATTTGGATTTTAGTGAGCATGGGTATGCGGCTAACGTGTATAGGATAACTGTAACCCCCCGGACCACGAAACCAATCTCGAATTTTACATGTTAAACCACGAGGGCTGCCTGCCTCTCTTGGTTCACCGATCACTTTGACTCCTCTATATTAGAAATATGCCTCTCTAGGAGCATTACGATCTGCAGCTCAAATGGTCCCTTATGAAGTCTCTATTGGTCTTATGACAAATTGAAACATAAAATAAAATACTTATTAATTTATAATTTAATTATTTAAAAATCATCATCCATTAAAAAAAAAAATAGAATGAAGATCAAAATAAACATGAAGATTTTCCTTTCGAATTTATTAAAAAATATATATATTTCAACCTTAAAAATTACTTTAAACTAAAAATGTATTACAACTCGATTATTTAGAAATAATACTTTTATTGTGAAATGTAATTTTTTATTAAAAAAATAATATTATTTGAACAATCTATTTTCACATAAAAATATTAAATAAAAAATAAAAAAGCTGCAAATATGCACGCCCATCAAAAAAAGTGAATGTATAATGTACATATATGTGAATTCATATCAGGTCGGCTAACATAGACATTTTAAATATTTTTAAATTAAAATGCAGATGTTATATATAAAAAATTCATATATTTAATGCATATAAATATTTACGACTTATAAAATTACATTTTGTTCGGGCATTCACATTTTTCTGGCATTCTCAATTTTCCAGTTCACTCATTTTTTAACAAAATATTCAAAATAATTTTCTTAATATTTTTAATAATTTTTATTTTATTTTTATAGTAAAATATTGTTGATTTAAATTCTGGCCAAATTTCTGATTTCGCCAACATAACTCGAGAATCTCTCCTGGTAGAGAATATCATTATAAAATAGTTTATTTATAATATTTTGCCACGTGTACGGCTAACTGATGAGCTGGTTCCACGTGTTAATCAAACCCACGTCACTATTGACTAAAATTAACTATTAATAAAGTGAAGCAAAGCATACGTAAAAAAAATATAATACGCACCCCTAAATAAATATAATATGCACATTTATTATAAACACTTCACACCTTTATTAATATCTTCAATGGATGGATCTTCTTTTAAACGGTTGCACGTATAATATAATTTAAGATATTATTTATATAATTATAAAGATTATTTATTTAATTATAAATTTTTTTTTTTAAGATAACTAAATAACAGTACTATAATTAAAATAATAATAATACTTTATAATTAAACAATTAATATCTTAAATATATATGAATTAATAAATAATATTTTATAATTAGACAAGTAATATCTTAAATCGTGTTACACGTATAATCTTTCACAAGAATTTTTGCAAAATGTATATGAAATATATAATATTTAATTAATTTTTTCAAGCTAATACAAAATCCCAACGAAATATAAAAGGAAGACAACATTTTGTATAATATATCTCAACTTTCAAAAGATATATATATATATATCTCTATGAGATGAATTCCAAAATTACTTTATTAGCAATTTTCAAAATTTCAGCATTTAAACAGAATATTTCAGTTTTTCAAGATTCTTTTTTTATAGATATTAATGTAAGCTTTGGTACCAAAAGTCTTTTTTTTATATATTTTTATTATTAAAATATATTATTTATTATTAAAATATAAACAAAAAAAATATGAATTACACAAAATATAAATTTTATGTTTCAATTGTTATTTTTATATCTGCTTTCAATTATTTTATAAATTCTTTCAAGTTTTTTAATTTGAGTGAATCAAAATGATTGTATATATGACGTGATTTAAGGTATTACTTGTGTAACTATAAAATATTACTTGTTTAATTATAAAGTATCACTATTTTTTAAAATAATTAATTAAAAGTAATATATTTAAAAAAATACTGATACTTTGTAGTCAAATAAATAATAGGATGTTTCTAAAGACACCATTAAATTTACTTTGCACACCACATTAATTTTACTAACAAAATTAAATATACTATAAATGACATAACTACCTTATTTAAAAATTAAAAACATACACAAATTTTAATTTTTAATAAATAAATATTTATTTCATCCACATACAAAATTAATAAATATTTATTTATTAAAAATTAAATTTTGTGTATATTTTTAATTTTTAAATAAAAATATTTATGTCATTTACATTATATTTAATTTTATAAGTAAAATTAATGTGGTGTGCAAAATAAATTTAATGATACCTTTAAAAACACCCTAAAAATAATATTTTATAATCAAACAAGTAATATATTAAATCATATCAAATGTTAGACTGTTCACCGAAATTTTTACGATTTAATTTATATAAAAAATTCATGAGTCGGTCTGATAAGAGATCCAAACTTTACCTATAAAAAGTTGGGGCCACGTCAGATATATATAATAATATCACTACGTGTGCTGCGAAAGTGCATTAATTAATTAAATAAAGTTTTAGCTAATTCCCAGTTGAATAGAATTACAGAATCAGACAATTTGTGAAAAAGCTTACATTCCTTGTGATTCTGGAATGCTCAAAATCTGGCTTTAAAAAAAAAAAAAAAAAAAAAAAAAATCTAAAATATAAATCCTTATTTATAAGTTTTATTTATTAATTTAACTTATTTAATTACTATAATTTATTTAATTTTTTAAAATTCACACTATTTTTTAACAAAAATATTTTAAAATAAAATCAGAATTTAAAAAAAAATCAAATATGTGGTCTTCTAAAATTTTCAAAGTAAGAACTTGAAATTGCGTACTTTATTATCACACATTTTCCTCATTAAAGGCTATTTATCGTTGCATTTTGCCGTAATATATCAATATTTTAAAATAATTTTCTTAGAATATAACTTTTTAATATAATATAAATTATAATTTAATTTTCATTACTAAAACTTTTAAATATTAATTTAAATGTGACGCTGAAACTTATGCACCGAATGTTATATTTTATTTAAATATATTTGATAATTTGGTGGAAATGTAAAGGGGACTTTCAATAAAACCCATTACCTTCTAAAAAAGAAAAATAAATAATAAATTGTAAATTATTTAATAATTCTTTTCATAACAAATTTTTTGTTTGTTAAAAAAGTCATATTTCTAAATTTATTATTTCTAGTTAAAATTATTTCTTAATATATAAATAAATAAATAAAATATATATCAATAAAAAAAATTGTATAAGTGATAATTTGTAATTCTTCATCAAAATTGAGAAGGAATATGTTTTCTTTAGAACACAGTATATTAATGCTACAGAATAACCATGCAACATATTTCATCAAATTATTCTTGATGTAAAATAATAAAATATTACGTATAAACAACGATGTAAATTTTAAAATTCGAGCTTGGAATATAAAAAAAAAACACAACATCATACTGCGCACATTGTAGTTGGTATATATGGATAAAATCGTGTTATTTTTATATAAATTTTACCAAATAAAAAGTTATTATTGAATATTTTTCAATATATTTTTATAGCTGTAATAAATTGAATCGAACCAGACTAATTTGAAAATAAAGATATAATATTCGTTTTGTAACAACACAATAAAGTTTAGTGGTTTTGGTATTTCGGAAAAAATTATATACTTGAAATTTTATAAATATTATGAAATTTGTGAGAAGTTAACTTTTTATTTGAGAGACTTGTTTGAATATAATTATCCATGAACTTCAATATGTAAAATAGTAAATTGAGTTTTATATCTAAAATAAATATTTGTAAATGTTAATTAATATTGTAACTATTAATTAATTAATTTTTTTTTATTTGTTTACTAATTGTACTTCATTAATTGTAATTAAAAAAGAATAATTAGATTGTAGTTTATAATCAGTAAGAGTGAGAGAGAAAGAGAGAGGAGAAGGTAGAAGCAAAGTATAACTCACAGGCGTGGGGCCCACAACGTTTGCCATGATAAAAGAGATAAGGACATAACTGTAGAAATTAGAACCGCATCCGCACAGCATCAGCACCGTTGTCTCTGCTGAAAATACACAGATGCAACTATAAATAGGCTCTATTCCACCGCCAATTCCCCCTCTTCAGATTCTCCTCATCTTCCACCGGAGAATTTGCTCTCCAAAGACCACCGGAAATTTCGGGAAAGAAGAAAAGCAGCTGAGAGAAGTCGGCTAAAGCTTTGGGCGGCGGTGGAGTGGTGTGTTTTTTTTAGTTGAATGGCGGTGGAGTACAGATGTTGCGAGGGGGGATTTTTCATTCGCATTGCTGTTGTAGTGTTTCTGGTGTTGTTTGCGGGCCTAATGTCCGGGCTCACTTTGGGCCTCATGTCTCTCAGCTTAGTCGACCTTGAAGTTCTCGCTAAGTCCGGTACTCCCAAGGATAGACAGTATGCTGGTAGATTTGCCTTCTTTATTTTTTTGCTTTTGTTGCTTCAAATTTCACTGTTTTTTCTCTCCTTTCTTTTTTATCCTGGGTTAAATTATTTGATAAATCCGCCTTATGGTGAGTTTGAAGGTGTTTATATATTTACAAATTGGAATTTATGATTAGTTTCAGGTTCGAGAATTAATTTTACTGTTTCTGCAGAGTTCCGGAATTGATTTTACTATTTCACTACAGAGCGATTCGAGCCGTAAAGTTATGTCTTGTATTTTATGCTTTAGCTCCCGTACTGTAGAAAAATTAGTTCCGATTTAATGCTCCGTAAAAATAAATTATATTCTTTAATGGTTCCCTCATTCTTTCAAGAAAATCCGCAACACTTGTCCCTGTCAGAGAGTTTGTAATGATGGAAGATGATGGTCTTTAAATATTTAGTGTTGGAGGCGATCAATTTTTGTATACGACTGTAACTTGTTGTATAAATGTGTATCGGTGACCATGAAATAGTTTTTAAAGTATATAATTTCTGGTGGCTATCCATATTTGTTATGTGCCAGTTGTTTAAATGTTATCAACGCCAACTGCAAAGTTTGCTTTGCTAGTGCAGAATTTGAAATGATCTGGCTTTGTGTTAAACAGGCGCGAACTCTCAGTAGTTTTATTAATAGTTTCACTTTCTTATTACAGCAAAGATATTGCCGGTTGTTAAGAATCAGCATTTATTGCTTTGCACACTGCTTATCTGCAATGCAGCTGCTATGGAGGTATACATAGTTGAGGTGTTGTGCTTTTAATGCCTATTTAATCGTATCAGAGATTGTTTAAATTGTTGTTACTTTTTTTTTTTTTTTTTTTTATTCTCATTTCTTTTTTCAGGCTCTTCCTATTTTCCTTGACAGTCTAGTGTCAGCTTGGGGTGCAATCCTGATATCTGTGACATTGATACTTCTGTTTGGTGAGGTAAGGAGTTTTCACGGAGAAATTAACTATGAATTTGCTTTGAAGATAATTTATATATTGCTTTGAAGATAATTTATATATTGCTTTGAAGATAATTTATATCACCTGAAAAGATGCAGAAACAACACAAGTATTTATTGAGTGATTTCAATATTTTATTTCTAGTTCCTCTAAAATGGATATGTGAAGTGGATTGCATATTCCTGCACATGATTCCATATTGCAACTTTTGGTAGGATACCTAAAATCATGATGGAAAATGACATGATTTTTTAAAAAGTTGGGTGTTTATTAAAGCTAAATATAAAGCCTTTCATAGCTTTTAGGTACATGTGAAAAGGCTAATGTGCTGTGTTCTGATTATATGATGACCCATACCTAACTCGAGCACATTAAAATCTACTGACTGATATTAACAAGCTGAAATATGGAATTGGAATTGGAATTTGTGTTTAAGTGACCGTAATTCTTATGTTGTGCCTCTTCTGTACCATTTGTCTCCCCTTTTTATTGGATAATAGAATTAATTTGCTTTACCTCCTGGAACCTACTAATCCAATTTAAGTTGCCACTTTCCCTCCACTTAATTGATTTGGACCACCTCAGCTGTGTCAGCAACAAATATTAAACTTATGTAGTACCATTCTCAAATAAGTGGAGAAAAACAACTTATATGTTTCACGAATTTGTTTATATTGCTTTATATGGTATGGAAATTGAAAAATATTATAACCTATCATCTGCTGGATCAATGTGAAAGCAAACACATTATTTTATTCCTTCTTATTTCTAATATCTATTCGAGCATAAAGCAAGATAACAAACTACCATTAGATTGATTGAACAACGAGCTGATTCTATGGTTTTGTTTATTTAGATCATCCCACAATCTGTTTGCACTAGATATGGGCTTGCTATTGGTGCATCTGTGGCCCCAGTGGTTCGTGTCCTTGTCTGGATGTGTTTTCCAGTTGCATATCCAATTAGCAAGGTACACCATATATTTTGTGTTTATTCTCTATATAACGTTGTGCTTAGTTTCCACATTTTAACTTTTGTTTCATTTATTTCTGCAACTTCCAGTTGTTGGATTATCTGCTTGGCCATGGACATAGAGCTCTATTTCGACGCGCTGAGTTGAAAACCCTTGTTAATTTACATGGAAATGAGGTATGACTTATGAGGTGATTAAAAAAACCTGCCATGAATAGGATTTTCTCGTGTTCGTGTGACTGCTCTCACATTCCTTATTGAGAATCATCAAATTGATTTGTTGCTTCTTCATAGCTCTCGTCATAATAAAAATTTGTTAGCTCCGATGTACTTTTAACCCAAACTGCACTGGCTGCTTTTGTTCAGGCTGGTAAAGGTGGAGAACTCACACATGACGAGACAACTATTATTGCGGGAGCACTAGAACTCAGTGACAAAACTGCTGGTGATGCCATGACGCCAATATCTGAAACTTTTGCTATTGATATAAATGCAAAGCTTGATAGGTGATGCATGACTTTTTGCTCAGAAACTTTGCCTTGTTCTCACTTGTATAATTCTGACAATAAATATCATGTTTGTTATGGTATAGGTCCTTAATGACTTCAATTTTGGAGAAAGGACATAGCAGAGTGCCTGTCTATTATGAGCAGCCTACAAACATCATTGGCCTTGTTCTGGTACTTTCTTCATCAGTTGCTTTTCGAACTAGTTGATATTTATGTCATGAAGACTGATGCTTCTGTACACTGATCTCTGAAACATCTACAAAACTATGCATGAACACCCCCCCCCCCCCCTTTTCCATAATACAAGTTTAATGATCACAAGCCTGCTTCTCTAGTTTGTTTGCTATAAGTGCTGTTATACACTTCTGTTTGAGATTTATGATTTAGGAGTACCGCAAACGTATCTGCAGTCATTTGTGGCAAGCCTCGACCTAATACTGTATCTAAAAATGATTTTACTATGGGACAACTGTCCTTCACTAGGAAGCTTATGTTATGATCGGATTCTTGTTGAATTAAGTTACGGTCTTACTCGGACTGGGTCTTTCTGATTATACTCTTAACTAGAATCTTTTAAGATTCTTGGATTCTAGTGTTTGCTGACATTTATTTGGTCGACAGCGTTCAGATAATAAAACAAAAGTTACACATAAACTGTAACATATAAGTTGCGATGAGAAGGTTAATTTGTACTACGTCATTCTAATTGAAAGACTTGAGCACCCCATACTTTGATCTATTTTTTCAGCCATATTGTGCTTTGTCTGCATGGCCCTCAAAAGCGGCAGTACTTGCTTCCCTCATCCCTCATATTGAACTAAACATAGATTTATTTAAACATAATTATACTTATTAATTTAGTTATGTTTCTTCAATTCTAAGCCACAACAATTTCGATGCCTCCCATTTACAATACTGTGCCCCCTCATGTTTGTGATCAACATTTAATAATGCCCATGAATGTGTGGAATGGCTTATCAACTTTTGATTGATAGACCGATGGCGGGATTTATTTCTTCTTTCTATTTTCTTATCTTGTAGGTGAAAAACTTGTTAACAATTCATCCTGAGGATGAAGTCCCAGTTAAAAGTGTCACTATTCGCAAGATTCCGAGGTATTGTGGTGCTTCGAAACTATGGATGCGTCTTACCAAAACTGAGCATGATGTAGCAAAATCAATCTCTATCTGCTTGATTGGGCATTTCACATGTCTATGACCATTTACATGTCGTTTAGGCCCCAAAATTTGCCCTTTTGGAATAGCTGTCTATTGAAAACCATAATGGCAAAAATTAAGTTCATAATGATTCATGCTTACATATGCATGTGTGTATTCATGTTCGAGTGCTTCATACTTCAGTCAGCTCCTAAACACACAAATATTTGGTTATGTTTTCTCCTTTTCTTTTCAATTCATGGCAAGTCTGAAGTTTCCTTGGTTCAAAAAAAGAAGGTAATGGGGATTTCCTCCGGTGCTATCTTCTGGACCTGGTTTTTGCAGAATCAAGTAAACGAGCACGTGGGTTTTGTTATATGCTTGATTTGTCATATTTTACAGAATATGTTCAGTAGAAATTGATGTGATTCTTTCAAGTAAGTTTGTTGCATCAATTTTTGAGCCGGCTGACCTCGGTCATCCAGAGTTGTTTCTAGAATGAAGCATGCTTCAGGTTGAACATCATCAATCTTACTATGATCAACCATCTAATGAGAAAGGATGAAATTTAGTGCGCTGGATAGTTCCCAACTTATGATAATACTTGTTCTTCTATTTGTTCGTCTTAGGGTTCCGGAAAGTTTGCCATTATATGACATCTTGAATGAATTCCAGAAGGGACACAGTCACATGGCTGTTGTTGTGAGACAGTGCGACAAGACGACAGTCCTTCCTGATAGCACACGTGCGGGAGGTGGTAAGCTTTCCCGCTCTATCCCTCTCTCAGTATCTTATTTGCTGAAGGCATAAACGTTAAACCTACTATTTGCATGCTTGCGGGGGTAGATTCGGTGAAAGATGTGAGGGTAGACATTGACGGTGAAAAGCCTCTTCCGGGTAAGAATGTGAAGACCAAAACACCCTTGCAGAAATGGAAGAGTTTCCCAAACACTGGAAGCAATTCCTTCAAGGGTACCCCTAGGAAGAAGTGGACCAAAAATATGTACTCCGACATCCTGCAAATAGATGGAAATCCACTGCCAACGCTCCCTGAAGTAGAAGAGGCAGTCGGAATAATAACCATGGAGGACGTCATTGAAGAGCTTTTACAGGTAAAATCTGTTATTTTTTGGTTCACATTCCTGTACAAAATTAGGTTTAGGCATTTTACCTTATTTGACTAATTGCTCCTTGCAGGAAGAGATATTTGATGAAACAGATCACCATATCGAAGATTCATGACATATGGTCTGTGGATATTGAGTTTGTGTTAAAAATCTTGTTGTAGTGTAAGTATCGTAGGCCGTCCTTTGGGGGAGCAAGTTTTGGTTCGATGTATGGAGGCGTTTTGTTTAGTCTTTAGGGAACCTTTGAGCCATTGAAGTGGAGAGGAGATGCATGTTTCTTACTGATTACAGGATCTGGCTCAAACTTCTGTTCAGTTTATAAGATTTATTTTGATGTTTTCTGTTGTTTGCCCAGAATCTGTAATAACATGGGATGTATGTTCTGAAATGGCAAAGCTAGAGACCATGTCCGTATATGTACGCTGTCATGTAGTGTAAATTCCAAACTCTTGTGATTTTTACTAGGTAATTTATAACTCTTCATTTTTTCTCAGGTACAATTTTCTCTAACCATCAAGTTTTCTTTTATTTATTCAGCCTTAATTTATTCAATTATATTCAACCTATTTAGATGGTGAATTGTGTTAAGTTGCAACGAGGAAACAAAGAAAAGAAAGAAAATGAAGAATAAAGTCGAACACAATGAAGGTGGGTGTAAGCATGTTGAGACAACTTCTTAGCTTTTTTGGAATCGATTTGAAAATATATTGAATTTGATTTTTAAAGTTAATTAAGTTTTGAGTTGGAAGTATTTGAGTTGCTCTCGAGCTCAATTTTGAATTTATAAATACTTGATTTGAGTAGCTCTTGAGCTCGATCTTGAATTCATAAATACTCAGTTCTATAGATTTGCCGATCTAATATTTAAATTTATAAATCTTATATTTTATCTTTTGCATACTTACTAAATATTAAATCAAAGTTAATTAAGTTTTTGAGTTAGAAGTATCTGAGTTGCTCTCGAGCTCAATTTTGAATTTATAAATACTTGATTCGAGTAGCTCTTGAGCTAGATCTTGAATTCATAAATACTCAATTCTATAGATTTGCCGATCTAACATTTAAATCTATAAATCTTATCTTTTATCTTTTGAATACTTACTAAATATTTTAATTGTATATTAAATAAACGTATAATAAAAAATAGAAACAAAGGAAAAAGGAAAAAGTTTGAATTTCAATTGATATACGTAGAAAAATATCGGAACAATATTACAAAGAAAAGAGGAAAAAGTTGAACTACATAATTATAGTAAAAAATGACATAAAAGGAAATAAAAGAACTGAGAGTGAGACGTCCGCGATCCCGACCTCCCTCATCAGCAGCCGTTAAACTGATTTTCATCTAACGACTCATGTGAACAATCCGTGCCGAAAACTGTAATTAAATCTGGACCCTTCACTAGGAAAATAGAAATCAACGGTTCCAATCTATTCCAGTCCCGCCACAATTATCAAAATAACACCTATAAATACTCCCCCAAACGATTCTAATTCCATCTAACAGTCCAGTTGCCAATCTCTTACTCTGCAGACATTCTTTCCATTTACTCTTTTGAAACCCTAGAAATGGCTCGCACCAAGCAAACCGCTCGGAAGTCCACAGGCGGCAAGGCGCCTCGTAAGCAGTTGGCCACCAAAGCTGCCAGGAAATCTGCCCCAGCCACTGGAGGAGTGAAGAAGCCCCACCGTTTCCGCCCTGGAACCGTCGCTCTCCGTGAGATTCGAAAGTACCAGAAATCGACGGAGCTTTTGATCCGCAAGCTTCCTTTTCAGAGGCTTGTTCGTGAGATAGCTCAGGATTTCAAGACAGATCTGAGGTTTCAGAGTTCTGCTGTGTCGGCGCTGCAGGAGGCAGCGGAAGCCTACCTTGTTGGATTGTTTGAGGACACTAACCTTTGTGCGATTCACGCTAAGAGGGTTACAATCATGCCGAAGGATATCCAACTTGCGAGGAGAATTAGGGGAGAACGAGCTTAATTGCATTCGTATTCTTGTTGATTACGAGTGGTGGGCTGTGATTGGATTTGTTCTGGGTAAATAGGTGGTTTCTGGGGCTTTTGTGCGTGTTATCTTCTGATCTTATTTGCAGTCGAATTATTTACTTGAATGAATTTGTGGAACGATTATCCAACAAGTAGAAGTTCGTCATGAAGGGAAATATTATTTTAAAATTTGTGGTGTTTTAAATCTACGAAGTTTTTTACCGATATTGGTCCACATCTTAGATCATCGAACATATCAAATATCTGTACAAAATGTGGCAAAGATCTGATTTGCCAAGTAATAAACAGCTTTCATAAAGTGAATTGAAATATCACTATAATATAGTTAGGAGTTCTTATTTTATGATGCTGCAAATTACAATTCGCTTTATTTTGTCAAATAGTTATCAGCAAAACTCTGTCTCTCTAACGCATACACACACCCATACATCATTATCAATGGAAATTGTTTCATTTCTTTTGATAGCCTGGTTAACTTTCTGGAGAGCAAGGAAATTAATTTCGAGGCAAGACAGAACATATGGTATTGCATTTTCTTGCTGTTTTCAAGAAATTGTATTACCAATTATAAATTTGTGTCGATATAAATCTGAAGGTTTGTTGGTGATATATATATATATATATATATTTTATTCTTCATTAGTTCTCTCTTTTGAAAATTTATTTCAACTGATGAATGCCTGTCTTCTTTTTGGCTCTCTTGTTGTTTACTTTTTATTATCGGATTGAAAACCCCAAATTCAAGTGATTTTATCAGAAAGAATAAGGTAATTAAACTAAATACATGGTTTAGTTAGGGAAGAAAATCGATTTATGGATGGAAATTAAACATGCAGTATTTACAGACAAAGCCTCTTCATTCATGATATGAAGTTTAGGCGTACGCGAGACATCCTTTGTCGTATGACTGAATGGTTAAAGCGTCCAACTCATAATTGACGTTTATTAATAAATCCAACTAAATTTGAAAACCACAAATTCGTGTTAAATATTTAATACTAATTTACCAGGTTCGTCTGCAAAAAAGAGTATTTGTAAGTTAGATCAAATGCATGCCTCAAGAGGCTATTTGTTATTCCGGAATGGAATTAAATTATTCATAATTTAAAATTTGCAACATTCATATTATGATTCAATTTTTGCTCTTCACTAAATTTTTTTTGTATGAATCACTGAAAATTGAAATTTATACAACAAAGATTTTTTTTTTTTTTTAATATTTGGAGTAAATCTCTTTTTTTTTTTTTTTGGGTTTTTTTAACTTGTTTTTTAAGATTAAACTTCAATTTTATTTATAATTGGGGTGCAAAAACACTGGTATTCCCCACTCCAACAGGCGCTTGGGGCGGACCAAATTCCATCTCCATTGATTTGTATATAATTATCATAGTATTTCTGATATTGCTATTAATATATTTTTTGGTCAAATTAAAATTAGTAATTTATTAAATATCTCAATTCTGAATATATTAATTTAGGTATGCGGATTAATAAATACTAAAAAAATATAGTTGATAGTGTAAATTAAATAAGAACTTTTTATATACTGTAAGCATCAAAGATCAGTGGGAGGACTAGTGATTTCATCCACGGATCAAAGCATTGCCACGTCAAAGATCCGTGACCATTTTGTAACTAAATTCCAACCCTTGATGGGAGAGCTAGATAGTAACGGCTACGATCATATTCCAATCCCGCCACTTTTTTCGAAGTATCACTGATAAATACTCCCCAAACCCTCCGTTGTTATTCACCGCAAATATCAATCACCATATCAGTAGACTTTTCTTCCCGCATTTTCTATCGAAACCCTAGAAATGGCTCGCACCAAGCAAACTGCACGCAAGTCCACCGGAGGTAAGGCGCCGAGGAAGCAGTTGGCCACCAAGGCCGCCCGGAAATCGGCCCCAGCCACCGGTGGAGTAAAGAAGCCCCACCGTTTCCGCCCTGGTACCGTCGCTCTCCGTGAGATCCGGAAGTACCAGAAATCCACAGAGCTTTTGATCCGAAAACTCCCGTTCCAGAGGCTTGTTCGTGAGATAGCGCAGGATTTCAAGACGGATCTGAGATTCCAGAGCTCCGCTGTGTCAGCGCTTCAGGAGGCCGCGGAGGCCTATCTCGTTGGATTGTTTGAGGATACTAACCTCTGCGCCATTCATGCCAAGAGGGTTACGATCATGCCCAAGGATATTCAATTGGCTAGGAGAATTAGGGGTGAGAGAGCTTAACCGTAATCTCGATTGTTGTTGATTATTGGTGATCGATTTGAAGGGGTAGTAAAGTAAATCGGCTAAATTCCCGCTGTAGCATGGTCTTACTTCAATGAAATCGTGCAGCGCTTTTCTCCAATAACGTTTCAATTATGATTTCTGATATATGATTATTTTCACAAATCAAGAACAAAATAGCATGGTTCGTAGATCTGGAAGAAGCAGATTGGATGAAATTAAGTTAGTACATATAATTTCTGAAAGGTTCAGTGTTTATTTTGACTAATACTGATACTAATCTAAGGTTTCATCCTATATCATGGAACTAATACCAGTTTATTCTTTTTCCTTAAAACAACAATTCTTTTATTATGCTTATATATGTTGTTTATTGTGTCATAATTAATTTTATAATTATCTTAATTTTATGTGATAAAAAATTTAAATATAAAGATGTGATAGACCAATACAAAATAATTAAATGCAATATAAAGTGAAAATTATGAATTAAATAATTTACACATAATATATTATACAAATATAAATTAATAGAATTTAAGATTTAATGAATAAATTATAAGAAATATTGTTTTTTATAGTGCAAATGTATTTAAGCTTATATAGTAGGAGTTCAGATTTTGCTCTAAAATAGTGCAAATTAAGAGATGAGGTAATTTACTGTGAATGAACTTATTCGGGTTTAATTCTTATGGTACAAGTTTTGAGATGGAAAATGAATTTCCAGTACTAGGAACTTTACAAGTTATCTGGACATAGTACAAACTAGTAATGCATTATACATTGGTAAAATGAAGACATCTTTGGTTTTTACGTTTTAACCAAGCAAAAATTAATGAATAGGATGCTTTTACTAACTAACAGGGGCAGCTCTGTAGTAGGCTGGAACAGTAGCAGGGAAGAACATTTGCCTTACTCCCTCTGCTTTTATAATTGGGAAAATAATTCCAGATGCACCCTGTAAATGCCAAAAGAGGTCAACATTGGAAAATGCACAAGAAGATGCAACAATCATAATGATTTATACCAAAAGGAACAAGTGTACTCACCGAAAGCAATCGGGCGCCCAACCAGACCTTTCGAGGCGAAGGGAAAGGAAGTAACAATCGACCAACTCCATAGACGGCTACGGCGAAGAAATGAAGAAAGAGACTCAAAGGGCGTGGGTTTAGACCCGATAGTAAAGCGATAGGGCCGTTGGAGAAAATGCCTCCGAGGCTTAGATAGTCGAAACAAGCCTGGCGCATTTCTTTCCTTGCTGGATCAGGTGATGCACAGAAAACCTTGTAAAGAGCTCCAGCCAATGTGTTAATGGTAGATGCCACTGGCTGCAAAAGAAGCGTCGATATTCAATGTTAAGTCTCTATTTCATGCTTTAATTGATCTCACTAAGTTTACATGGGAACGATAAATTAGAGTTGGCAACTTGAGCCTAGCCCGAAAATGGGCCTATTTGGATTATGCAAGAATATGTGATTGGCCCGATAAAGACAATTGGGCAGGCCGGACTTGGTTCTGTTAATTGGTCAGGTTGGTCCAATTTGCCACCTTTAAAAAGAAAAAAATCTGTAGCTTACCTTTCTTAGAGTATAGAAGGATTCAAGATACTTGCAGAGGGTAGATGCATCATTCAAATCGTGTAACGGCCTAAGAAGATCTCGAATGACAACAATATCGGACAAGGCCACAGTCATTCCTCCACCGGTTAAAGGATGGCGCATGTTGAATGCATCCCCCAAGAGAAGCGCACCGGGTGTGGGATGAGGATTTGCTGGCATGCTTCTGTTAGGCATGGTCCTTATATTTCCCTTATCAATTGCAGCTATAAATGAATCATGAAGCTCAGCAGGAACCTGAAATAAAACATTTCTTTTCAGTTAGTTTATGTGGGTCAATTTGAGCTATAGAATGAATAAGATAGAAATAAAGTGCTTAAGAGAGCAAAATTCAAGGCACCTGAGGAGCCACCACAGTCTTCAAGTAATTGGCCATTTCACCATTGGCAATGGAAGGAACCTTCTGTCCGGGAACATCAACCAAACAACGTATCTCTGTACTGCTGATTGGGTAAAATAAGATGGGTGAAGGATCTCCAAGAACAACGTGCCCATGGTTAGCATATGGGAGGTCACAGTTTTCCAGGATCAGACCGACGAAACAAGAGGGATTGTCCACCTGAATTATGTATACGGAACTTTTAGACATTAGAATAATGAAACATTAAATTCATAGTTTCTGGAGTTGAGTTAATTTGAAGATAATGGTGAAAATCAATGTATTCACCTGGGGAGAACAGAGAGCTCGTCTCAAGTTTGAAAAACAGCCATCACAAACAATGGTGAGAGGAGCATAAGAAGTGATCTCCTCACCATTCTTGGTCTTGTATTGTACTCCTTTAACAGTTCCCTTTTCTTCAAGCAAGGAAGTTACCGTTCCTTGTTCAAGTCGTACGCTGTGCCACAAAACACGAATGGCAGGTAAAATTCTATTTTCGAGCAATTCCTGAATTTGAAGATTTGCAAGGCATTGACTTGTTACCAGTTAATTTAAACACAAGTTGCAAAATTAACATTTGACTTGCAGTTAAAAAGTTACTAGTCTTAAAAGTACAATTAAGAACCATCAAAGTCACGTATGTGATCCTAACACAGTCAAAATCATCAACCTAAACCATATAATATGTGTAAAACTCCAAAAAATACACTGCTTTAAGGTTATGAGATTATACTTAGGGAGGGTAGCAGCCTTTTCTCTCATCCTCTGTATGAAACGGCCATTGTGAAAGCTTCTTCCGGAGACATCCGAGTCAAATTGCTCCAGGGGATAAGATAACTTGGCGTTTTGACCATCCTTGTAAAGGGCATAGCCAAAGACTCGTTGAGCATCAATATCTTTCAAACAGTCTGCAGTTAGGTACAATTACATAAAATCAGAAACCAACTTTAGGACAAAATTTAATGAATCAACCAAACTCAGGTTGCATTAAATTATTGTGGACCTAACTCGACCCAGCCATAAATGCCAATAAATCTTGTTTTAGATGGATAAATTTAAAATTTTTGAAAAAGAATGATTGGGCCGCTGCAGTTATACCTTCAAGACCTAACTCAATCAATTTCAAATAACCACCAGGCTGTAGAAGCTCGCCCACGATACGATCTGGCTCGGTTAAGTCCCTTTCAATCACATGGACTCGCCGTCCCTCCTACAATTATCGTACAGGAAATAAAAATTTAATGGAATTCATTCAGCAAATCAGTTCAAATTTTCTTGACTTTCTTTAACACAACCTAGTAGACTTTTAAGTATAAAAAAAGCAAAAAAATAAAAGCTAGTAATGACAACTAGAAACTGTCTGATAAGACACTCAACTCCATCGCTGTAAAAATCTGATTACTCATACTAAATAGACTATTCAAGTCAAAATTTCAAGAATTATACAGGCAAATTTTTAAAGATACGTGGCTGCTATGGTAGCATCCTGCAAAAATCTATGGTGAACAGAGTACTATATTTGAATACTTCCAAATTATCAGACCTTTGAAAATAAGAATAAGCCAAACTTGTACTGTTTGATTCAGAAGTGAAAGTCCATTACTTCTTGAATTGGCAACTTTGATGCTTAAGGGGTGGGATTTATCACGTTGAGCATGAACAAATCTAACTGTAACATCCTAGTGACGTCTAAATCAAGTTTCTCTACAGTAACGTTCACTCCATTTTCAATTTAAGTTGACATCTTTCTCCGGATACGCAATAACAATTATTTGAATTTTTTAATTTGCTTCTAACCTAAACCAGCAATATTCAGGATCGATGGCTGGTTAATGTGAAAACCAAGAGCATAAGCGTATGTTGTGTAAATTACACAGAAAAGTAAGAAAACAAACACTAATAGTAGAGAACATATCAAGTTTTAAAATCCTTCCATCACTAAAACACCCAATCATGCAGAAGTTTTGGTCGTGAGAGAGAGAGAGAGAGAGAGAGAGAGAGAGAGAGAGAGAGCAGATTAAGGCACAAAATGAGGATTTCCCTACCTTGCCGAGGGTATAAGCCAAAGCCGCTCCAGCAACGCCGGCACCGACAATGATAATGTCAGCGTCGCCACCGTCCTCCTTGCGCAAACCACCTCCTGCATCGGCGGAGGTCTTAATCCATCCATCATTACCGACGTCCTTTGAACCCCTTGTCTTCCTTACCTTCCTTCGCAAGCTGTACAGCAACACGAAACCAAACAAAGAAGCGACGAAACCGCCAAAAATATACTGATCGATAATCACCATCTCCGATCACTTGAAGTTGCGGTGATGATCTGAAGCACCAACGATTCTGTCTCTCGACCCACTCTTCTTCCCCTTCTATGTTGTGTGCACTCGGTTTTCGCTGTGTAGGTGTGGAGTTGATATGGCGCCTATAAATAGCGAAAGAAGTTCACGGCTCGGCTTCGACACACGGAAAACGTATGTCCCCACCATAAATTAGTTAAAATGCAACAAGCCCTCAACTTCCACTTTTTATTTTAATGGGCCCCGCAAATTTTATTTTTTCTTTTTTGAGCTAAAAAAACTTTTATTTATTTATTTATATTATTTATTTATACTTTTCGCCTGCCATTTAACTTTTATTTGTGTTTCCGTTGAACACGTCCAATGCCATATTTGTATTCTTATTCAATCCCACCCAATTAATATTTATTTATTATTAAAATATAATAAAACTTCTAATTTAAAATGTGAACCCACTTATTTTCCTTCAAGTATGTCAATACTGTATTTATTATTATTATTATTATTATTATTATTATTATTATTATTATTATTATTATTATTATTATTATTATTATTTATTTATTTCTAACAACACAACACAGACAAGCCAAATAGATCAAAAGGCAATAGTGTGATTGCTATTGTAACATCCCAATATTTATAATGTTTGTTTTATTAATTCAAAAGAAAATTTATGCTTAAAACTAATTTACTTTGAAATTGGTATTAAAATATCTCATTTTCCGATAACATTTTATATCCCATAAATACATGAAAATTGACGTTAATGCTCGATCAACCAACTTGACATAGAATGATACTTAAAATGGCATTAAAAGACGAGAAAGACATGACCAACAGCAACCCCGCTTTCATATATGTCAATTCTATTCAATTTGGTTCCATCGATATAGTTGAAATAAAATGACTTGATATTGCTTCTTTAATGTCACAAAACTTTAATATATATATATATATATAACTGGCAAGTTTTATTTAACTTTTTTAATATTTTATTTAATTTTGCTATTTTTTTCCAAAAAAGGAAAAAAAAAAGGTGGTACTGTATGGCGGAGAGTAATGTAAGTTAGTTGAGGCATTTATAGTCACACGCCTAAACATACCGACGCAACTCTTTTTCTGGTCTTTGTATGAGAGACGTAGCAAAAGATCAAAGGCGCCACGCAATTGCATTTTTTCTCTAAAAAGTTGGCCATTGTTCCATATATTCTACAATAAAAATTTGAGTAAATTAATATTTAAGAATATTGAAATAATTTTATTATTTTATTAATAAAAATATATAAAAAGATATGTTTTTGTATGCAATAGTAATTCTGGGTACTATTGCATGTAATGGTCACAATTTGAATCAATTAAACAAATTGTTGGAATTTTCAAAGTGATACACTCTCGCAGAGCAGTATATTCTTCATGCTGATGGACAATGACTACGAATTAATATATTCCCCCGTTCAAAAATAAAAATACTACTTCTATAATAATTAAATTAAATTATTATTAATTTTCTTAATTTATTAGTTATTATATATTTTCAATCCAAATTCAATAAAAATAATTCAGGTCGCAATAAATATTCAACCAAAAAGTAATTATATTTTTTAAATTTAAAATCTTGTTTTACTGTATGTGGTATGGTGTAAAATTGAAGATAATGAAAGATGATTATTTTAATAATTATACGTAAAAATGGATTAAAAACGATCAAAGTATATGTATTGTTAAAACAATTTTCACTTATGGAAACTGAAGAATAGAAAGAAAATGCTATATATAGACTATGTTGTCGTTATATATTTTTAAATAGTAAAATATTTTTTAATAATTGATGTGACATGATTTCAATATTTTATATTTACGGGGTAAGGTAAAATTTGTATGAGATCATCGCGCATAATTTATTTCGTAAATTGGAGTTTTTTTATTTTATTTCTTGAATTTTTCAGCTTCAAGTTTTTTAGTTTTGTAGGATTTTTGTTTTAAGATTGTAGAATTTATAATTAATATTCGTACAAAACTATTATTAAAAAGAGTTTTGGTGTATAATACTATACAACACAATACTATTATATATTGCGTTTAAAACTTGATCAGTGGCTTAATACATGAATGATAATGTGTGTATAATAATAATAATATCGTTAATATGTTTATGTGACTCAAAATTTGATCATATAATAAAAATAAGTAAATAAATAAAAATATCTAAATTTATTTAATTATATAATTAGCAAAAATTATGTAAGTCGATTTCGTACGTATACAAAGATCAAAACCAAGCATACTAGCTAGTACGGATTTGAAATTTCTATTTTATTTTGCGTTTTATCTTTTGTTTGAAAATAACTACTATATAGTATGTGTAAGGATTATAATCCTTCGATTATTCTCATGAACACAATGGCTATATATACAAGATATGAAGCTAATAATTAGGAAACTAATTATTTACATTGATCACTAAATATATTATATATATTTAACATGCTAATTATTACATTGATCATTAAATATATACAATATATTTAACACACCCCTGCAATCAAAGTGTGAGGTTTACGAATGCTAAGAATGTCCCGATAATTCTCAAACAATACTAGCATAAGACTCTTGGTGAATATATCCGCAATCTGATACCGTGATGGCACATGAACAACCCGAACGTGCCCACGGACAACCTTCTCTCTAACAAAATGAATATTCATTTCAATATGTATGGTACGTTGATGTTGAACTGAATTTTCCGACAAATACATAGCATTTACATTGTCACAATAAACAATAGCAACCCTTTTAATCGAACAATGCAACTCCAAGAGAAGATTTCGAAGCCAACACGACTCGAAAACAATATTTGCTACCCCACGATACTTGGCCTCAGAACTAGAATGAGACAAAGTAGGTTGTCGCTGACGTAGATCGCCTCGTGTCAGGGCACCCACCAAATCTGCATCAATATAAGAGACATGATCCAAAATACCCTTAAAATAACGAATAACCTGCTTGAGAGCAGACATATGATCAACTCTCGGATCATGCATATGTAGGCAAACCTTTGACTTGGTTTCAATCGGAGTGGGAGACAGTTTACAAGATGACATTCCGGCATGTTCAATTCTTCGACATATTTGCGTTGTGAAAGAAACATACCACCTTTATTTCGAGTCACAACAATACCAAGAAAATAATTTAAAGGACTAAGATCCTTCATAGTAAATTCAGAACAAATAAGATCTATATTAGAGCATCGAAGAATATCAGAAGAGGTAATGAGAATAATACCAGAATTCCCACGGTCATGGCCAAACTTGCTGCCGCCGCCGCCATTGTTGTTCTGGTTACCATCCCCGTTGTTCTTCCAGCCACCTAAATTCTTGTGCTGATTTTTACCCTTAGCGTGCCCTGGCTGGTCAGAATGTGGAGCAGAGTCATCGAATTCAGCAGAGGAGGCGGCCACCATAGCGATCCTATTGATGTCTCATTGGCCATTTCGGTCTCTTCCAAGGTGAGCATGGAACGAGCTTGGTAGAATGGAGGTAGTGGATTGCTTTGACAAATAAGCGTACCCACACCCTTAGAAACATGGGTGAGACCTGAAACTAATTGGAGAACAAACCAACTATCCGACATCGGTGCACGAACATTCTTCAACTGGTTAGCAAGAGACTTTAAGTTTCTGACAATAAGCCGATACATTAGCAAAATTCTCCATTTTGAGAGTGGAGAAATCATGTTCAAGAGTAACAGCCCGAAAATGTTTGTTGTCTTGGAAAATATCTTGCAAATGATTCCAAGCTCCATTGCCGTAGCATCAGGTTCAAGAATTGTGTTCAAACGGTCATTAGAAATGGTGGCATAAATCCATGAAAAGACTATTGCATCAAGGGTCGACCATAGTTCGTCATCATCCTCGATTGACGAAGAAACCTTATCTTTCCCTTTGGAAGAGGGAATAATATGGTGCAAGATCATACAAGATCGTGCGGTAACCTTGAATAGTTCTACCCACTTAAAATATTGAATATTCTCCATTTCAAGGGTAATGGAGATTTGATTCTTGATGTTAGATACTGCAATAGAAGGGTGAAAATAGTTCTTGAAAGTCGACATGATAGGGCTGCCGGAGAAAGGAAGAATAAAGAAGAAAGTAGATTGGCCGAGTGGTAGGGTGGAGCAGAAGAAGAAGAATGTGCAACCCTAAACTCGTGATACCATGATGAAAGGAATTATAATCCTTTGATTAATCTCATTAACACAATCGCTATATATACAAGATATGAATCTTAATTGTAGACATAATTCGAGGCTAATAATTAAGAAATTAATTATTTACATTGATGACTAAATATATTGTATATATTTAACATGCTAATAATTAGAACATTAATTATTTACATTGGCCACTAAATATATATAATATATTTAATAGATACTACTAATTAATAAATATTAGATGTTAGATATTCTAAAATAAAAAATGAAACACAAATAGAATAAATAATTGAAAACCGGCTGGTACACGAGTGCGTTTGATCAAAGTTCCATGCAATTTCCCAATTAGGCATATGGATTTTATGGTGGTTAAGAAACTAAATTACCATATTTCTTTTATTTATTTAATGTTTTTTTCGTTGTTAATTTGTTAGGCCACAATGTGTGGGTAGTCAAAGTCGGCACCAATTAGTCTGCCAATAGACGGGATATTTGGACAAATTCTACTTTAGGATTTCAAATTTGGAATATATATATACATATATATATATATATATATATATATATCAGGATCATACAATTTATTATAAAAATGACATAAAAATTTCCAGTAAAAGTAACATAAATTAAATTTTAACATTTTTTAAAATTACCGATTGAACTTAGAACGAATGAAATATTCGATCACAATTTAAGATCACTGATTGATGAACCTATGCTCGAGGTTCCATATTTTCAATAGAAGTTGAAACATGATTCTTCCTCTACAGATTTAGTACAAAATGATTAAAATTAGTCAAATTCTGTTAAACTCGATCAAAGCTCGTTCGAAAAATTTAATAATCTCAGATACAAAATTTGAAGACGATGTGTGAACATTTATATATTGGGATTGAGTTCACATTCATACATGGTGAACATATATTAGACCTAAAACAATAATTTTGAATAATTTAGTTGTTTAGAGAATCAAAAGGAGTGTACCTGACCTAACCCCCTTGAAACTTTAGTTGGTATATTTTCATGCAGGAATAAACCGCGAGTTCCCATGCACAAGTCAATTTTGTAACACTTCACTTCCACTATCAAATTTTGCACACACACACACACACACACACACACACACACACACACATATATATATATATATATATTGTTTTAATTCTCACATAAAGTTCTTGAAATATTACAACTAGCACATAGAAATTCTCAATAAAATGACTTATTTCAAATTTTAAATAAGGTAATCCAAATAAAAGTATTCCGTTCGATAACTCGTCTATCAACATAAGTTGACTGACACGCTAAATTGTTAGTAAATAGTTTGATATTAAAAATATTCACTTATTATTATGAACATATATTAATGTACAATACGTGGATAGCTACTAATATTTACAATATAAATATTTTATTTTTTATAATTATTTATGGAAACAAAAATTCATAGTAAATATATGTCGAGTAAATAAAAAAGAAATAATAATAATAATAATATAATAATAATAATAATAATAATAATAATAATAATAATAATAATAATAATAATTATTATTATTATTATTATTATTATTATTATTATTATTATTATTATTATTATTATTATTATTATTATTATAATAAAAACAAGTGAAAGCGCAATAAAAGTGAAAGTGCTCCGTTTTTGACTAAGGTTATTGCTGTGTGCCCCACAAATAAGCGAGTAGAGAGAAAGCCGGCTTTATGGTTTGGTTTCATATCCACGGACACTGTCTTTGGGGTTGATTCTCTTGATTCTCTTTTTTCTATTTTCTGCCTTATTTTTAAATAAAATACTCATATAATAAATTGTATATAAAAATATATGTCTTTGGGGTTGAATTTTTTTTTTCTATTTTCTGCCTTATTTTAAAATAAAATACTCATATAATAAATTGTATATAAAAATATATTATTAAAATATAATATATTACGCAAAAATAACAACTTTACAGAAAAAAAATTAATACAGCAGATTAAACCAAGGGGTGTTTCCAAAGCCACCACTAAATTTACTTTGCACACCACATTAATTTTACTCACAAAATTAAATATAATGTAAATGACATAAATACCCTTATTTAAAAATTAAAAACACACACAAATTTAATTTTTAATAAATAAATATTTATTAATTTTTGTGTGGATAAAATAAATATTTTTTATTAAAAATTAAAATTTGTGTATATTTTTAATTTTTAAATAAAGGTATTTATGTTATTTATATTATACCTAACTTATAAATTAAATTAATGTGGTGTGCAAAATAAATTTAGTAGTGACTTTAGAAACATCCTAACCAGTGTCCCCTTGATAGAACACGTACATATTGCCCACTTGATTGTTTTAATAGATAAAGTAGAAAGACTTTTGCGTCATATTTTCCGACTTCTTATCATTATAATTATTTCCAGCATGATTTTCTAACTAATTATGCCAGTCCTTTTCATGTCTTATCCTATGGAAATGGTATTATTATGAATTAATCACAAAATTTCAGAGAAAAATCGATAATTAATTATTCAATGTATGAAATAATGATTACAGTAAGGGCCCGTTTACTTTCGTTGTTAAGATTAGTTGGGATAGGATAGGGATTAAGACTAAACGTGGGATAAGGATAATTTCTTATTTTTAATCCCGTGTTTACTTCGTAGGATAACTGTAGGTTTTCGAAGTGTAATTATATCCTATCAGCTGTTTACATTGTGGGTTAAAGTTGGATAACTCTGAAATTACTGAATTGCCCTTAATATATGGTATTACAAACCCTTAGCAAAAATAAGATATATATACTCGGACAATTTTGTAATAACAAATTTTCAGAGGGGTAAAATCGTCATTTGCTTTTTCTTATCCCATGGAATAATTTTTATCCCTGGGTATATGGCCGGATTACAATCCGCCATTTTATCCCGATATTAGTCATTTATCCCGGGTCGACTGGATTGACCCGAGATATAATCCTACAAAGTAAACACCGAATAAACCAGGACTAATTCCAGTAATCCAGGTTTATCCGGCCAAGTAAACAGGCCCTTAGGAATTAGGCTCATGGGCCGTTACATGATTTCTTTGAATTTATGGACCTACAAAAATAATAAAATACGAATAACCAAGCTCGATTTTATGCATGTTCATCACCTATTTACTTGAAATTGCTAAAATAAATTTAAAATAAAACTCATTTTCCCGTAATTTAAAATGATGGTAGAAAACAAAAATGTAGACTTTAGGAATCCTCGTTTTCCTTTAGGATGTGGGAACTGGGATTTTAGACAATAACAAAGTCTTGCGTGACAGCCCAAGGAAGACAGCTTTTTCCTCTTTCTGACAAATTAACAAACACATATCTTTAATTAATACATAAATGTTTTATTTGACTTACAAACTTAACCTAAAACTGGATTCTAATGCTAAAGTCTTCAAAGTTTTGTTCCCAATTTGACAAATACTAAGTCAATATAAGAGCAATGCTGTAAAAATGATCTCTCCATTGCATATAATATGGAAGAAAATCAATACACACACACATATATATATGTGTGTGTGTGTGTGTGTGTGTGTATTATAGTGAAGGTGCCCTATAAATTGGTTTTGAACAACTGAGCCTAACTAGTGTGTGTGTGTGTGTGTGTGTGTGTGTAATAGTGAAGGTGCCCTATAAATTGATTTTGAACAACTAAGCCCAAGTAGTATATATATATATGTGTGTGTGTGTGTGTGTGTGTATTGTAGTGAAGGTACCTATAAATTGATTTGGAACAACTAAGCCAAACTAGAGCTCCATCTGCTATTCGTATCAATGATGGAGCCAGAAAACTTGACGGGGAGTTCAATTAACAATACTCAACTTTATAAATGAATATTTGTATATAATTACATTATAATATTTTTATAGATTCTATGTTTTTTTGTTTTTTTCATATGGTAGCTTCATTGCTAATATTTAAAATATATTCATAGATTACTAATTAATTATACAAGTTAAAAACTAAAAGTATATTTTGTCTAATTATAATAAAATTTACTAAAATGCCCTTATAAAAAAAGAAATTTCAGTGCGGTCAATGCCCTTTGCTCCAAAGTCCCTTCAAATTCTAATTTAAACCATATATTTTATATTTCAAATAAGTGTACGTCTCAAATATTATCAGACATATAAGAATGTACAAAAGTTGTTATGTACTAAACTAATACCAACACATTCGTCTCATCCTCTACACTTTAACCATTAAAACACAAATTATTTCATTTTAGCCCGTTCCACCAACCTACGAGGGTATAATTCATAATAATAACTAAAATAGTATATTTTCTTTGACATTATATTTTGTCAACATATACATGTTTTCTTTGACATTATATTTTGTCAACATATACATGCATTAGTCATGACTATATTATTAAAACATATCAATATAATAAATTATAACATACATGGCAAACTACTAAAGAAGATCCAGATCCAATATTCAATCAAAAATATATTTAAAATAAAGAAAAACATGAAAGATAAGAAAATTTGAAAGAAACCCTATCATGTTCAAGATAGTTAAAAATTAAAACCCTCCTGTAAAATTGAAAATGAATGTAGTCTCTACATCATACATACATACATACATACATACATACATAAATGTCAACATATAATTAAACCCCCCCCGCCCCCCCCCCCCCCCCCCCCCCCCCCCCCCCCCCCCCCCACACACACACATATATATATATATATATTAGGGTGATATCATGATAGAATTAAATGCATAGTGATAGAGGAACACATTAATTAGTCGTAAATGGAGGTCCATCCAACAATTCCATCGTGTCCCAAATTTCAACTTGATGGTGGTATTGGTATCGTATGGTTGGTAGCTCCCATTTTATGAGTATTATATATATATATATATATATATATATATATATAATTGAGTTCTTATACTTTTATTTATGAAATGATCAATTTGTGCTTTTATTAGTATGAAAATTGCATCATTCTATAAATATTTAAATGTAAATAAATATATAATTACTTAATTTTTATGAAAAAAATACACCATATATGTGAAGTAGAGAAAAAATGATACAGTTCGACGCCCAATTCTTCTATTTATTTATTTATAATTGAATTCATGTACTTATATTTATAAATATGACTTCTTCTGCTCTTTTGTATCAACATTAAGCTTTTTTACTTTTTCAATGCAAATAAAAGTATAACTCAGTTTTTTTATAAATAAAAACACAAAAATTCAAATAATATATATATATATATATATATAAGATAGAACGGATATTTAAAGACATTACTTATTTCTAATTCGTGAAATATAAATTAATGGGAGCCAATTTACAAAGTGGAACCAAAAAATATTAAAACTACGTCGTTTATAGATGATAGACATAGGATCTTGTGTCGGTCCCAGTCCCAAATCCCAATAGTATGAGATTGATATTTGTGTGGGAATATGGATTGAAATTATTGATGAATTGAGTTAGAGTGTTTAATGTTTCAAAAAGTAGGTGTGAAATGAATGTTGGTACATAGATGAACTAATGGAATTCTAACCCAAAAACATATTTTTTTAATTTAAGAATATTTTCAAATTGCCTCTGATAATTTCATATTATAAATACAAGAAGTTTATAAAGTATGCCATCTCATCCCATCCCATCTCATTTGGTATTTAAAAAAAAAAAAAAAAAGAAAAAAAAAAAAAGAAAGAAAGAAACCTACTATCCATACAATCATACATTATATTTGATCATCAATATAATTACATTCATTCTTCTATTACCTCACAGTGTAAATGGACTTGGAGGCTGGTAAACTATAGGAATCTTTGACACAGTCATGTTCCCGTTGACGACATTCGGCGCCACGCTGTCATCTGCCATCACCGGATCAATCTGTACTACCCTCTCCGGCACAACCCTGTTCCCCTCCACCTTACCCAACACCTCAAAATGCATCCTCACGGTCTGTGGTTTCGTTCTCCACTCTGGAAAACCAACAATATCAAAAGCGTCGCCTTCTCTTTTCTTCTTCTCAACTGCAAAACTCATCTTTACAAAGGTCTGAGCAGACACATCCGCCTTCAAAAGCTTAAATGAGCCCTCTTTATTTGCTTTGGGACCCAGCACGGAGGAGAGCAGGGACTCGAACCCAAGCAAGTTTGGATTCAAACCATCAATAGATGTGATGGGCCACAATGTGCTGAAACTATTGGGTGCAAGAAGGGCAGTGGCTTCTCCTTGGAGATCAACTGCTGATATTGTATTACCTTCTGCAGCTTTCTTTTTGGTTGCAGAGGACAGCTCCACAAGGCCGGGTGCAAGGCGCTTTAGCTTGAGCCTGTGGTTAGCAGCCGAAGGTGATGATGAGGCAGGGGACGTGATTGACGTGGGGCCAACAATGCGAAGGGAGAGAAGAGGACCTTCCTGGGATTGGGCAGCATTGCGTAGCCACTCTGCTAAAGTTAATAGACCTGAAGCAAAAGTGTTACTAGTTCGATTAAGTGGAAGGGGGAGCTCAATTGGATGACGCAAGCTAATGGATCTGGCACCCTTAACAGTGACAACGGCACCTTCTGCTAAAACCACTTTCTTCAGCACACCAGCATCCACATCATGCTGTATGACATTTTAAACAAAAAATCCAATCACAATCTCAGAGAGAGAGAGAGAGAGAGAGAGAGGGAGGGAGGGAGGGAGGGAGGGAGGAAACACAATATCAAATTTCCAAATCCATAAATTGAAGCAATATGTAACAATGCCAGCCAACTTCACTTATAAAGATCTCATTGAATAACAAAGATTGTTCTCATCGCTTCAAAATAAGATTGGTTTACTAAGATAGAAATAGTATCACAATTCACAGTGCCCTTTGCAGTTGAAAGTAAAACGGAAACTGCTTCTTCAGCTAAGCTATAAAGACGTAATGGGTACGATTGTAACAAAAACAGTACATAGAAAAGTGAAAATAAAATAATTCCACCTCTATCATCTAAAACTAGCAGATTTCGATCCTCAAAACCCACCACATATAGCCACAAAGATTGTTTAGTTAAATCCTACCTCTAACTCTGCCAATGAAGCTAGAAATTCTTTCAAGAACATAATCCAATAATTATCCAAGAACAGAACAAAAAGGCACTTCTAAAAGGTTTTCTTAAAGCTGGACGATCGAATTTCACAAGCATACAACACAGAACTACTTGGTAATATCAAATTAAAAATGAAAACTCGAACTTACTGGCAATGAGATTCTCATATCCTTGGCATCCTGAATCCAAAGCTCCATGGGACCAGCCAACTGGAAAGGGGCAAGAACGGGCATCTTATCATCCAACTGCTTCCTCTCTGCTAAACCATTTTCCTCACCTGGCTTAACCGGATGCTCCATTCGGAAAATGGGCAAATCCACATATTCCCAACGATTCACATCCTCCAGTAGCTTAAATGGAAGAACTTCATTATCAACCTCCACATCAAATTCATATGCTACTGATTTCCCAACTTGGGCATCCCTCAAATCAAAACCGGATATCTTAAATTCATCAGCTTGGAACCCTAATCCCCTCACAATCGCCTCTTTCAAATCCTATTGGGAACAAAAATATAATCCACTTCATACATAACGTAAGAAACGATTGCAACGCCAAATCTTTTTCATTGGTGAAATTCTATATTATCAACAAAGAAAACAAAATATCTACCGAAAAAAGACAATATAAAGAAAATTCCTTTAAAAAAAAAAAGTTTAAACTCCAGAGGCCGAAATTGAATGGAGCATACCGAAATGGCTTTCGAATATGGAGGATTGAAATCTTGGGTGGAAACGAGAGCGGCAGACTTGGAGACCTGAATCACAACCAAAACCAAACAAAACAATGCAGCCAAATTCACTGATCGCAACCTCAAATCCATCATTTGGACAAAAGCTAAGTTCTGATCAAGAAATTGTTCGATTTGTTTAACCGATGACGATTCCCCAGAAATATTGCAGAAACTTTTGGAATCGGCCTGTTAAATAGTCCGTTTTTCGGTTGCGAAGACGCTTCTAGAATTATTATCGTTCGGTGTAGGTGATGGCGTAGATGTAACGGACCAATCAGAATTAACTAATTAATACGGCCTGTGTATTTTATTGGATGGATGACGTAGTTGGAATTTGTATTGGAGCGTAAATTAGGATTTGAAAAAAATAAAAAAATGGAAAAATATATAAAATCTGGCGTCGCCCGGACTCGAACCGGAGACCTTCAGTGTGTTAGACTGACGTGATAACCAACTACACCACGACACCGTTTTCATTGTAAGTTTCCCTACAAGAAATATAATAAAAGTAACTAAGCTTAAATAACATGACAACTGGAAACTCAATTACGTACATATGAGCATAATGTAGGAAAATAAACAACATATATATGACATATTACATTAAAAAAAAAAGAGACCTGAAGAGAACATTCTAGAAGGCCTCTAAAACACTGAACATAGTACATAAATTTCTGCTACATCTGCCTGTTAATGTTCTCCACCCAAATAAAAACCTGGGATTTAATTACAACAGAAAGGTAGTTAACTAACAACATGGCCAACAACTCAACCATGAAAAAAGTAAGAAAAAACCCTTCTGCCAAACAAGCCTTCCAGGTGGTGTCTTGGAATGGTGGAGACCTAACAGGTTTTATTGCCCACAAATAACCAAAAAAAAAAAAAAGAGAAGAAGAAGAAGAAAATTTGTTTCTGAGAAATACTGTAAACAAGAACTATTTGTTTGATCATGTTTGAGGCATGAACTGAGTTTTCACATGATTATTTCGAGTGAGCCGCGTAAATTCTTGACCAACTCCATCTTGTTCATGGTGGATTCTTCATCTTTCTGTAAAAACAAAAATCTCAGTCAAATAAATAGTACTATAATTTATTTATTTTTAAAACACACACATACTACACACACACCTGTTGTGCAAGTATTGTAATATTGAGAGTGGAATCAGCAAAAGTCATGACACAGCTGTTGACAACATATAGATGGAGTTTCTCAATCTCAACTGTTGTCTTTTCCAGTATCCCTTTTCTTTTCTCACAATGAATTATGATCAGAACATCTTTGTTGCAGAATCTTGCCTCAATGATTGGCAGTTGTTCAGTAACTGAGTTGGAATTTTCACCATCCCCATAGACTTTATGTTTCTGAATGAAAACCAGAGATTCCATGGACTTCTTCTTGTTTTGCTCTTCTAGAATCTTCACTTTCTCCTGCAGTTGTTTCATGTACTTGATAGCATCTCCGAGAACAGAAGCTTTATCCATCTATTCCAAAAATGATACAAACTATTTGAATAATCGGATTCTTGGAAAAGGACGGTTGATCAAAGATTAATTAATTAATTATCTTAATAATCTTGATTTGTATGTAGGTACCTTTTTCAATCCAGGGACTAGAGCAGACAAAGCAATGAATCTCTGGGTGATCTGCTCTCTCCTCTTTCTCTCAGCTAAAATGTGGTCATTCGCTTGAGCTATACTCGTGTTCGTCTTGAGTCTCTTAGACCCTTGACATGGCTTATGAACGAATTTTTTTTATAAAAAAAACAAATAAGAACTTAAGATTAATAGGAAACAGTTAATAAACTGATCAGAAGGGAGATTTAAAGAGAATTGTACGAATGAACGAGCTTCCATTTTTAGGGCTTACCATTTTGGTGAAATTTGAATTGAGGAAGTGAGCAGTGTTCGAAGATGGTGAATTTGAGTTGCAAGAATCCCAAGCTGTGGTTATGAACTGCTTCAATGGCATATCTGCCCCTGCTTGAGACGATTCCGCTTCATAAAATAAAGAAGCGGCAGACCCAGAACCATGCCCTTCAAGGTAATTTACAGGCCAATATTGGTGGAAGAAGAGGGGATCATCCATACCCTACAAATGACAAAATTTATACGGATCAATGAAAGACACACACAGAAACACATGTGGGTATGTGTGAATTCATGATAAATTTTTATGGAAGGAGAAATGTGTCACAAGATCAGCTAAGCTTGTAACCTCCATGATGAAAAACCCTGCATGAAACTGAAATAATGTTGAAAGAAATTTCTTGGAAACAAAATAGGATGTTGCGTGGCATTTATAGGTCAAACAATCATGGTTCTCTCCCTCTCTCTCAATTATTATGGTTCCACAAAGTCTTCACGGGTTGTCACTTGATATGAACTGGCATATATATAATATATATATATATATATATATATATATATAAATACAGAGAGAGAGAGAGAGAGAGAGAGAGAGAGTATATACTAGGTTAAAGAATCTTAGTGGGTTTCTTCAAAGCATACGATAGTAATCAACCCCAACCCACCGTCCTTGTGTTGTCGTCAATCAAAAGGACTCTTAACAGTCCTCATCCCTTATCGACACCTAAGCACATACTGATTTGATTAATTTTATGTTTTTACATAATAAGACAAATACTTACTTGTTATCCTTAACATGCTTCTTTTATTAAAAAATATACTGTTATTTAAAATTTTATAACGATTTTTTTTTATAAAATTCTATCCTTAGCCCTAATCCCAATAAAATCTTTTACTTTACAAAATGTTGTCCATTTTGGGTAAAAATTATTATGACTTTAACTAAGGTTAATTTATTCTCTAACTTTTTAGTTAATGATGACAATTATGAGAAGAGAGATGGGGAGAGATTAATTAGTGAGGTGAAAGTAAATTTTGTGAGCTCCTTAATTCTTAACAAAACTTTAAAATCAGATTTATTTTAAAATGAGAAGGTAATAGATGGTAGATGTTTTATGGTTAAATTTATTTTATATCTCCGTTAACTTTAACCATGTTTAATATACAATCTATAATTTATAGTTTTTTAATAATGATTTCTAACTTTCATTTGATTATGTCTAATTTACGTATAAATTCACTAAAATTTTAAAAAAAAATATTCAAGTGACGCTCCTAATTTAATTTTTCATCTATAAAGTCTAATCGAAAACAATTTCAATGTTTTCATTTATACCTTAAATAATTCCGATGCTGCAAAAATCTATCAATTTGGCATTGGCATTTGGCGACAGATTTCATGATTTTCAAGATCAATAAATTATAAATAGATTTTTCTTCCTTTTGGAGTGTGGGAAAAAAATTAACATCAGCCCTAACATGAGAGGGCAGAACTAAGGTGGGTAAAAAATCCCAATAAAAATTCTCTCATCTTTAATTCAAAGAATTATTACAACGTGCAATTGTATCAGATATCTGGCGCTTATCCGGGCCCACACCAAATGTCTTTTATATATTCATCATTCATAAGCACTTCCTTCAAGCAAGGGGCAGTTGCATTAGAGAAATAAAATGTGTGATTTGGTAGAGAAACAAGCTCCATAGTTGACTTCATGTGACTCACATATTATCATGTTTTGAAACAGGTCAACAAGCAAAATTAGCAAACAATTAAATAAAGAAAGTTGAACTAGATTTGGTGGGGTGCGCCAGGCCCGTGCAGTAGTGCAACGCATGGGCGACGCGCGCCGGCCCAGACAGCAAGCTGCCTTGATGGGCCGACCCCCTCAAAAAATAAATTTAATATCGTGTGGGCCGTTGGCCCACATATCAGATATTAAACTGATAAGAACAGATACTACACTTGATCTTAGCCAAAAGGCCGAGAAAGGTATGAGCTTTAAAATCACTGGGCCTCTCATTTTATACAATGTTTCCCTGCTGAGTTACTGTAGGCAAGCGATGTGGGACTTCTTATTTTCTCTATTTTTGCATTCATTCGTTTGAGAAGACGAACATAGACTGAATCGTAATATCAGCAAACGAAAATTTGCAGGAAATCAGACCATTTCACAATTTAATTGAAGAATAAAACAATAAGGATTTCTCCATCCAACCGGTAAACATTGCTTGCATGTGAAAATAATTAGAAAGATCCAAATTAACTATTATAGTTAGAACCAAATCTTATATTAAACAAGGACGGACTTTATATAAGTCGAACGAAGCAATCGATTCGAGCATATGGTAGTATTTTACTTTAAAACTTAGACTTAAAAAGAAAATTATTGAAAATATAATTATTTTGTTATTGTTGTTGGGTTCTTTAGTTTTTATTTTTTATTTTAAATTAAAATTTAAAATAAGATTAAAATATTCAAAAATTTCATATTTTGTTTTGTTTAGTTTGTACAAAAATAAGTTTAGAGTTTTATTTTAAAATTTTAACTCAAACAACAACAAAATTATTAGCTCAAGCCATAATATTAAGTTGATTTTCTTTTGTTCGATCTAATCAAGTCAACAATTACTTACAATATGGTGGATCCTTTTCATATATGTTTTTACGGAGTATATGACTATCCGAGATAACCTCTAATTAATGATCCTCGACTAAAGTAACATTAAAGATATATGAATTTTGTTTGTTCATAAACTATGCATAATTTATATTAATATATCCAATATTGTAATCACTAAAAATGAAATAATAATAAAATTGTCTATCAGACCCCTGCAATTATTCGCTCCAAACTAAAAATATATTGGAAAGAGAAAAAAAAATGAATTTCAAAGAAACAAAGAAGAACCCCCCATCTTACAACTACTATAACTTTTATTGATTCTTAAATTCAAGTAATTATCTTCAAGTTTTTGTAATTCATGAGAATTCACAGCTATCAGTCCTCAAATTACCCAAAACCTGAAGCTTTCCTTACCAACAGTATATCCAGAAAGAAGTTCGTTCACTCTATGTCTCTCTTCAGCATTGAGTCGACAAGAAGGCATCTACCAATCTGGACCTCCCATATCCTATAATGGACAAAGGTTTGGGCAATAGAGGTAGCGTGGGTGAATTTGGAAGCTGTCTCTTGTATTAAATATATTTGCCACTTGTACGGTAATTAGGAAATTAGTTAAGACAGTTATGTCACTTGCGTGGTAGTTACAACTTGTTTTATAAGTTAGTTTTGAGCCTTCAATCTCATGTATAAATACGTGACAACTGTTATAATTGTTTTTTGATGAATCAACATATTTTCATTTAAAAAAAACAACTATAACAGTTGTAACATATTTAAACAAGAAATTGGAGGTTCAAAACTAACTTATGAAATAAATTGTAACTAACATTCCTAAATTATGAAAACAGGTTGTAACTATCACGCAAGTGGAATAACCGTCTTAACTAATTTTCTAATTATCGTGCAAGTGGCACATATATTTAATATCTTGCTGCTATTCCAAGTTTTGGAAACGAGCGATTATCTCAGCTGATGTTTGGGTGTGGTGCAGTGATTTGGAGGCTGAATCACACTTTCGGACCTGCAGGAATGAAGGTGGGAAGGTTATTGCAGTGTTCAAAGAATGGGAGTTATAGGTGCATGCCAAGATCGGAAATTGGTTGTGTTTGATCCTGAGAATGGTGGCTGTGTTGACGAGTTTCAAATCAACAATGTTGACGAGTTTCAAATCCTGAGAGCAGGTTCATAGACCATACTAAAATATTAATCGAGCCCAATAAAAGATTAAACTAGAGTTGGTGGGGTGCGCCAGGCCCGTGCAGAAGTGCAACGCATGAGCGACGCTCGCCGGCCCAGACAGCAAGCTGCCTTGATGGGCCGACCCCCTCAAAAAATAAATTTAATATCGTGTGGGCCGTTGGCCCACATATCAGATATTAAACTGATAAGAACAGATACTACACTTGATCTTAGCCAAAAGGCCGAGAAAGGTATGAGTATCTTCAATTCTGGGCTTCTTCTTTTATATTACGGGTTCTCCGCCAAGTTTCTGCTCTACAAAGGATGTGGGACAAATCTTCGTACTTGAGCTGCTTATTCGCCAAAAAGAAAAAAGGGAAACTTCAAATAATTCAAAGATAAATAATATACATTAGCTCCTAAATTATATTAAAATAACTAAATACATTTTTAAAATATTTAATAAATATGAAAATATCAAATTTAAAAAATGTTAAAATAAACCAAGAAAATAGAAACACGCATTCTAAAAAATATTTAATAGCCTAAAAATAAAAAAAATAAAATCTAAAATTTATTTAACAAATCTGAAAAATATTTACTGACTGGAGAAGTTGTTACTTTTTTAGAGATTTTCTTTTTATTCTTTACTTTATTTAAATAATTTTTTAGACATCTATTAAATATTTTTTTAGATTATGTTTTTAATTTTTAACCATTAAATAACTTTTAGAATGTATGTTGTTAATATTTTTATTTATTTACTTATTTGATTTGTTATTTTATAGATTTATTAAACATTCTTTAATATATGTATTCATTTTAAAGTTTATGACTTATTTGACCTATTTAAAAAGTGTTTAAAATAATTTAGAGTTTAATTTGAAATGGGTATAAGTTGAAAGACAACTTTGTACATTTTCCTTTTTCAAATTTATTTTTCCAGCTTCGTTGTTGTGCATTGGGCCTTGGGCTATGAAACTAAGGGGCTTTGGGCTTGTTGTGGGCTGTGCCTCAGGTTATGAACTTGAGAAATGCTTTGGGCTTGCTGCTGGTAGCCCAATCTTGAGAAATTGAAATGCTGAACTTTTTTATTTTATTTTTATTTTTATTTTTTTTTATCTTTTTCCTATGTTCAAATCGTGAGGGGAAGACGGAAGAATAATATTTGGAGGGTCCTTCTAGAATAAATACTTTTTCTAGTGGAGTTCTCAATAAAAAATTCTCCAAAACTTGAATATTAGGTAATTTTCATTTGATAATATAATTTCTTCACTATTTTATTAAAAGTAATTGTGATATTTGTTTTATAATGTTAATTGTTAATTATTATTTGTTAGTATAATTATAAATTCAAATTCTAACCCAATTTGAGATATTCATTTATATGTGATTTTTTATGTCTTGTAATGAAAATGTATAAATAAATCTTTTAAAGTTGAAGCTCGTTGGAACTCTTCTCCGATTAATCATGTCACAAGAAAAATTAAGCACCATTGTCGATTGAGAAATAAACTATTAAGCAACTTAATTATACGGACTTAATTAATACTTTTTCCATCAATACTGTGAGGCGAAATGTGTTTAAGTAAAATTTCTACTTATTTGACATCATCTTATACGATAATATAAAAATATTTAAAGTATTGCAAATGTCATAATATTTTCTGTGAGTTTTTACATTGAAGACAAATTAAGCCTTTCAAGATCCATTTTAAAAACTTGACTATGCTCACACATGATTGGGCTCGTCCCTACATAAGTAAAAGCCTTTTTTTTTTTTTTTTACGGTGACGAAGATGTTTATTTGTAAACCACTGGTATCATATTAAAACGATGTTCGATCTTTGTATCTGTACTGTATTATCCAAAGGAAATTCAAATGTTGCTCCATTTAGGCCCGCCCCATGTTCGCCCTCAATAATATAAATTATCAGATGTGCACTAATTAGTCCAAAAAAAAAAAAAACTAATCTTTATCCCAAAAGTCAATGCAAATATATTTAGCTCTTAAATGACAGAGATTTAATATAAAATAAAATAAATCATATATACATTACACCCATCTACGAAAATACACAATTTTGACAACAAATAGTAATTTTGTTAGTTGGATCGTAATTTTGTCATTTTATGCAATTTTGACTAATTTATAAAACGAGTGCAAAATTACCTAATATGTAAAATGATTTATAAGAATAGTAAATTTGAATCAAACAAACTTTGTACTCATCTTATAAATATATTAAAATTGCTTTCAATTGACAAAATTATTATCAAATAGCATTTTAAAGAGAAGTAGGTAAAATAGCAAAATGATTTTAATATTATCCTAATTAGTTTGTTATTTTAACATTGAAGAAGTTATTCGAAACAATTTTGATGTCTAATCCAACGAGCAAGAACTCGTTAGATAATAAACAATTAATTCTCTATAAAACACTATTTTTGAATTGTAAATATATCATACATATTTAAAATTAGTGAACCTTATATTAAACTAACATACGTTATATTATATTGCATATACGATTATAACATTATAACAACAAATACATTACCTTTTAAAAAATAAGAAAATGGTAAGTTCACCAAAATATTTAAATTTCAGAAGAAAAATTATTCCACAATTGAATAAATATGGGGTTGGTAAAGTTGAATATAAGGTAGTAGACTTGGCAATTTTCTTGAAATCTCCTAGGGGCAATACCGTCCGATTGCTTGAATTCATAAATCTATGTATTTTATTCAAACATTTCAATAACTTATTTTTAAAATAAAATAAAATATATTATATATTATATATTAAAAATAAAGATAAAATATTTTATAAATTTTGAAAAATATCTTATTAGATATAAAAAATTATAAACTCCTTTAAATAAAATTATTCAAACGTCCTCTTATTAGAATTTGAATCCATATTTTCAAGCCTTACATTTTCTTGGAAATTATCACTCCACCGATTTATAACTACTTCATGATTATTTAATTACTTTATTATTTCAAAACTATTTTTAATAAAATACATTAATTATCCTTTTCTTTTTTCATGATTCGATATATACTTTATAAATTCTATCTTATTAAATTTCAGAATAAACACAAAATTTAAATTATCTTTTAAATTTGTACATCCTAATTTTTTTTAAAAATAATATCACCTTTCAACTCAATCCAAACATATCTTTATAAATAAATAACTTTTTTCTTAAATAAATAAATAAAAACTTCATATTATATCGCTTAACTAAATATTAAATTCATATTTCGAGGTACAAGTTAATTCCAAAAGCGAGAAGAATTGAGTAGAAGTTTTGTTTTCGTAATTAAAGAAAAATTCAATGATACAAAATTATTTAGATGTTCTTAATGATATTTGTTTTAAATAGGGCATTTCTTTAAAATAATTTAAGAAAACCAAGTTAATGGCAAACTAATATTATTAGGTGATTACGATAGAAAAAAGGTGTCCCTTTACGACCAATAATATGATTAAAAATATGATTTATTGATGAAGCAAATAAAATTAAATGATAAGATGGAATATCATTAAGTTTGAAACTTATAATAATATAATTTAAAATAAATTTAATAAAATATTTAATTATTAATGTGAATTTATAATTCCAATCTGTCCTGGATTTTGTTGGCCGCCTTTAGATGGAGTGATAAGTCTGATAAATATGTGCAGATGGATATATGATGGAATAAATGAAGGATAAATACCAGGATATAAATAAAAATCTATATATTATGAGGAGAAAAATAAGAAGGGCAATATCGTAACTTCAACAACCGAATCGGGTCAAGCACTTTAACGTTATTTGACGGGATCCTCCTGACTGTCACGTGTGAAATAAGAGGTTTTTTGGCCCAAAATAACGTCCGTGCCATCCACGTCATCTCATGTTGTGGGACCCACCAATTCCGCGCCCTTTTTTCCCAAACCCTAAATTCGCTACACATGCGACCCAAATTCATCCCAAACCTCCTTGAATATCCATGGTCGAAAATCTGCCACGTGCCAGGAAAGGATGATCTACACCGTCGAGGGCACACGTTTCGGTCAACCCCCAAGCCAGCACTCAAATTAATACACACCCTCCGATCATCGCTCCCTCATGAATCGTCGGTCCAGATATTGACCGAAAATTTACCGGGCAGATCTCATCGCCTTTAAGATGCACCCCCTCCCCCTGCTGTTTCTTGCACAAACATCAAGCCCTAATACCTTTCCGCCCATCTGTCTCTTCTCTCGCTTTTCCTTCCTTCATTCCTTCCGCATATTGTTAATTTGAAATTTTCCAATTGAAAATTAAGATTTTGTTTATCGATTTTCTACATTCCAGGCGTTTTGATACATGTTTTTGAAAGAAAATACTGCCGGAAATTCGCCGGAGCTAAACCTCGTCGCCGGTGCAATTAATGGCTTCAGCCGTTATAGCAAGCCAGAATGAATCGAGCTGGGCCCACATGGGGAAGATTCCATACTCGGGTCGTCACCTAAATGCAAACCCTAACCCTAACCCCAAGAAAAAGCCAAAGCAATATCATAACGCCGCCAGCAACGGCGTCTCCGGCCGCTACCACAACAACGTCGATTCTCCTGTCGTCACGCAGACAGCTTCTGATGATGCCTATTCCTTCAACCAGACATCCACCAGCCGAAACGCTGTCAATTATGGTCGCTCTTTGACCTTCAATCTGGCATCGTATACGAAATATGAGCTTCTTGAGCTGCGTAAGAGATTATCTGCTGAGCTTGGACAGATCCGGGATTTGCAGAATCGCATTGATTCCGGTCAATTGAGCCCCACGGGAAACCCTAGATCTCACGCGAAATTTAAGAAATGCTCTGTAAACGAAAGGCCCATTGCTGCTTTCGGATCAATTCCTGATAGAGCTTCCAAAGAACTTCATAACGGTAATCTCAACACAGTAATATGCGATTCTTTGTTGAAAGAATGCAGGCAGATTGTAACAAAATTACTAAAGCTGAAGCATGGGTCTATCTTCAAGGCGCCTGTCGATGCGGTCGCCTTAGGGCTTCATGACTATCATCAAATTGTGAAGCACCCTATGGATCTGGGTACTGTGAAAGCAAATCTTTCCAAGAATTTGTATCCTACACCGGTTGAATTTGCTGCTGATGTTAGGTTAACATTTAATAATGCATTGCTGTATAACCCTAAGCATGATCCGGTGCATGGAATAGCGCAGCAGTTATTAGCACGATTTGAGGAATTATTTCGGCCGATTCAGGAGAAGATTGACAGTTGTAATAATCAACATCGAGAGAGAGAGTTTCATGAGCCTCGGTTAATTGAAGATAGGCAGCATCAGCGGAATCAAGTAATGCAAGCGAATTCATGGAGCAATCAGAATCAGAGTCCGGCCTCTCAGTTGAGAGGGAAGAAGGTGAGGCAGAGAGCCAGTCCTGCTAGGGCTCCGCAGGTATCGAGGAAGGTTGAAAGAATGAAAATGCCTAAGCAAGCACATTCCAGTGCATCTACATCTTCCGATCCTCCTCCCCTGGTCTCGAATCATCTGCCAACGCAAGGTCAATTTCCCTCTCCTGCCAGGGTACCTATTGAAACAGTTCAAGATCAAAAACCCGCTAGAGGAGTGCCACCACCGCCAGTCAAGCAGCCAAAGCCGAAGGCGAAGGATCCAATTAAAAGAGAGATGAGTATGGATGAGAAGCAAAGGCTTGGATTTGGGCTGCAGACTTTGCCTCAAGAAAAGATGCCACAATTGGTACAGATCATAGGGAAGCGTAATGAGCATTTGGCACAGGATGGTGATGAAATTGAGCTCGATATTGAGGCCCTTGATACAGAGACGCTGTGGGAACTTGATCGTTTTGTGACCAATTGGAAGAAGTTCGTGAGCAAAACTAAGCGGCAATCTCAGGTGATAAATAAAGATTCGGCTGCTGGTATTACTGAGCCCTCTTCTCCCGTTACAGAGGCCGATATGGTAATGTCAATGCGATTTCTTCTAATATTTTTTTCAAGTTCTACTATTTCTTGCTGCTGAATTCTGTTAACATGGTTGGTTTAATATTTTTCAGGGTCTATTAAGTGACAAAAATGACAACACTGTAAAGAAACCAAAAGACAATGATGATGAGGATGTGGACATCGATGATGACATGCCAGCAGCTAGCTTCCCTCCAGTGGAGATTGAGAAGGATGAAGGGGCTGGTGTTGGAGGTGGCGATGGTGAAGATCATGTTCATGAGGATCGTGGCAATGCTAGTAGTAGTTCAAGTGGCTCTGGCAGCTCAAGTAGCGGTTCTTCTTCTAGTGGTATACCTTCATCTTCTTGCGGTTCTTCATTTCCTTTGAGTAGTTTATTGCTTTGAATTGGAAAATATTACGAAAGGGGGCTATCGTCATAACTTGGGAGTTTCTTTTACAGATTCTGATTCAGGGAGTTCTTCTGAGAGCGACTCTGATGCAGATGATGCACAGTCATGACAAATTGTCTAGGCCATCCTCAAAGAATCTTGAGAATTGATCATGGACCGAGACTAACTCCTTTTTCTTGTTTTGTTAATAGCTTTGGATGTTTGTTGATGAGGTGCATTGGCTGCTTTCTTTTCTGGTCTCCTTTCAATTTTTCTAAACCAGTTTTTGATTTACTGTAACTGGTGTTTGCTTTTAACTGAATTTGCAGTTACTGGGAATGATAGCAACCGTTGGTGGTATGAAGGGGGTCGATGATGGATGATGGATGATGGATGATGGATGATGATAATAAATGAATAGATTAACTTTTTGATTGTTTAGATTGGTGTGGCCCTGAAGATTTTTGGGATAGTTGGGTCTGTCAGTCTTTAAGGTGAGTGAGTAGTTTAGGGAAATACAACTAGTGTTTAGGTGATGGGAATACCTTGTGTACAGTTTTACCACAGGAAGTAGTAATACTGGTTGATTTTCTTAATGAAATCTGCTTCTTTATACTGGTATCTTGTATTTTCTTGAGATACTTTTCCATTCAAATGCAGACTTGTTATTGTGATTAATTTCAAATTGACCTCTTCTCATATGCGAAGTCTCTATTTCTACAAGTTTGGTCTGGTGTTTTTCTTTTTCGTTCTGTAATTGTATGATTGAGCTGCCGTGGGTATGTGTCATTACACCATGTGCAAAGGGAATTAGTTGATGCCTTTTATTGTCAGTGCAAAGGACTATGGCAAGTAAATTGCTGCCATAAAAGGAATAAGACATGATGATATGCCAGGAAAATGACACATCAAGATAGTGATTGTATGTTCTAATTTATTCACTCGGCTAGAACCCTATTAAGGCGACATTGATTGAAAGGTTATGCTTAACAACCCGAATTAACTCGAGTTCATGGTTGACCCAGACAGAAGTAGTCTGCCCCAACTCCCAAGGTAAGGCCTTTTCTTGTGCTTCCATCATCTTTGAATGCACCTAAGACTAACGTGTATCCGAAGCATGATGATACCAACACGTCTGATTAAAACTATTTTATTTATTTATGATTTTTCCAAGTGAGAACTACACTGATCTGAAATTGCAAAATATCCAACACCTTGTAAGATGTTATATTTTATTTTTAAAATAAGGGTTGTATTGTTTGGTTAAGATGAAGCTTATAAAAGGATGAAATTTGAAAAAGATTCAATCAATAAAAGCTCAGACAACATCAATCAAAGCATGGTTTATTTGTGTAATTAAAATAATGCTAGTGAACCAACTCAAATTGATATTAACTCAGAAGTAATGAAAGTGAGAAAATATAATTAGTTATAGTTAACAAAAGATGTCTTGAAGCGTGGACCACGAAAGTATGTTCGTATTACAAAATAGTTGTAACATGGAAGTTTCAGCTTATTAGCCATCCGCTGTTACTTGATTGGTTATTATTGGAAATTAATCCATAAAATGCCTCATAGTCGCACACCACCATCTCCCCTAATAAACTCACTTAGAATTATATCATCATAATTCCCAACTACTTTTCGCAAAGGATATGAAAGGGAAGAAGATTACTGATAAGAAAAGAGTTCGAAGAGTTTCATCTAACTTTTAAACAGTTCAAAACCCCCAAGTTAGAACCATACCAGGTCCTCAAGTTTTCTGCGACCATGATACTAGCTCGCATAGTTTAACTACTATGAATTTGAAATCCTTCAACCCAGACATCCTATAGCTTTGTGACCATTTCGCTACCACCCAAGTTTTTTCAGTTTCATGGAAACTAGTCTCTCATTTAACATCCCATCACAAACAAGCTCGCAGAAGTTCAAGTATATGCACAAAGAAACAAGATTGAATACAATGCGAGATTTATTAGGGCACTAAATGCTCGACCATTGATTCATCCGTCAATATAATGCAAAACCTAATCTAACGAGTTCAAGTTCTCAAGTACATATTATAAATACAACTATTACACGTATAGCAAAAAACGAGTACTTACTATGAACTGGATCCCACGTATCTACTTCTTCACCTCCTCATACTCTGCTTCAGGTGTTTGATCACCTCCCGGAGACCCCCCAGAGGAACCTCCTCCAGACATATGCTGCCCAATCTTCGACACTGCTTTGTTCGCTGCATCAAGTTTCGCCTTGATATCATCAATATTCTCAGTTGCCATAGCATTTCTCAAATCCGAAACAGCCGTTTCAATTTCTGTCACCACATCTTTCGGGATCTTGTCCTTGTACTCATTCAAGCTCTTCTCAATACTGTAAATAGTGGTATCTGCATTGTTTCTGAGATCAATCAATGCTTTCCTCTCTTGATCTTTCTGCAAGTGCATCTCAGCCTCCTTGACCATCTTTTCAATCTCATCTTCTGATAGACCACCCGATGAGCGTATGGTGATCTGTTGCTCTTTGCCTGTTGTCTTGTCTTTAGCAGAAACGGTAACAATGCCATTGGCATCAATATCAAATGTCACTTCTACTTGAGGCATTCCCCTTGGAGCTGGGGGGATACCCACGAGCTCAAACTCGCCAAGGAGCTTGTTGTCTGATGCCATTTCACGCTCTCCTTGTAACACTTTGATGCCCACTTGAGTTTGATTATCTGCAGCTGTTGAGAACACCTGGAAAGAATGGATGAGAAAAACCGTTATCAGAGTCGAATATAGCTGAACATTCGGATTATTCAAGTACTCCACACAAACTGCTCAAGGTGCTGACCTGACTTTTCTTGGTAGGGATTGTTGTATTCCTGTTGATCAATCTAGTAAAGATACCTCCCAAAGTCTCAATACCAAGTGAAAGAGGAGTGACGTCAAGGAGAAGCAACTCCTTGACGTCACCACGAAGAATACCTCCCTGGATAGCCGCTCCCATAGCAACAGCCTCATCAGGATTTACTCCTTTGCTTGGGGACTTGCCAAAGATTTCAGAAACAATTTCCTGAACCTTTGGAACACGGGTCATGCCTCCAACTAGAAGGACCTCATCAACCTCTTTAGTTGATATTCCAGCATCCTTTAAGCAACTCTTGCAAGGGGACCTGGTCCTTTCAATTAGGTGTTCCACCAAAGTCTCAAACTTGGACCTAGTTAATGTTATATTCAGATGCTTTGCCCCGGATGAATCAGCAGTGATGAAGGGCAAGTTGATTTCAGTCTGAGAGGTTGATGAAAGCTCAATCTTAGCTTTCTCAGCAGCCTCTCGAAGCCTCTGCAGAGCAAGCCTGTCTTTTGACAGATCAATTGCCTCAGTCCTCTTAAACTCACTCACCAAAAATTCCAGCAGAGCATTATCAAAGTCCTCTCCTCCCAAGAAAGTATCACCATTGGTGGCTTTCACCTGCATGAAAACTTGTGTTGCCAGTCAGCAAGATTACACACACACACGTTAAAAAAAAAAAAGGCGACAGTTATACAATTTCATGTACCTCAAAGACACCATTGGATATTTCAAGAATAGAAACATCAAAAGTTCCACCTCCAAGATCAAAAACAGCGACAAGACCTTCTTTGTTGTTCATGCCATAGGAGAGTGCAGCTGCAGTAGGCTCATTAATTATTCTTTGCACATCAAGGCCAGCAATTCGACCAGCATCCTTTGTAGCTTGCCTTTGAGCATCATTAAAGTAAGCTGGAACTGTTATGACAGCTTTATTCACCGATTTTCCAAGGTAGGATTCAGCAGTTTCCCTCATCTTTGTCAGAATGAATGCTCCAATTTGGCTGGGTGAGTACTGTTGTCCATTGGCTTCAACCCACGCATCCCCATTTGGAGCCCTGACAATTTTATAGGGAACCATCTTCATTTCCTTTTGCGTCTGAGGATCATCAAAGCGTCTACCAATTAAACGTTTGGTTCCAAAGACTGTGTTAGTGGGATTGGTGACGGCCTGTCGCTTTGCTGGCGTACCAACCAATAGCTCTCCTTTTTGGTTAAAAGCAACAACAGATGGCGTGGTCCGAGCACCCTCAGCATTCTCGATAACTTTTGGATTCTGTAAGGAACAATTGTCATCCAATGAATAAAACATTTCTCAAGAAACAATGGAAAAACTGATCATTCTGAACTGCAACAAAAGTCCACCTTTCCCTCCATGACGGCAACACAAGAGTTAGTCGTACCCAAGTCAATGCCAATAACATCATTTCCAGCTGTTTTGGTACTGTAACAAAAGAAAATAATTTGTTAATTGCAAAAAACCCATGATCCAAAATAATACATTAACATACTACAAAAAGGAAATTAATGCCCATGTGCAATCACAATTCAAGAAAGAACATAATGGAACTATGATTGGACGGCCACATTCTGCGACAGAGATTCAGAAAACATGAAACAAAATGTACCTAAATGGCCTCACGAGACCTGCCCATTTGTTACTCAATGCCCATGATGGCTTTGTATTTCCTGTCAACTAAAACAGAAACAAAACACACAGGATTAAGAAACCAGAAATCTCAGCTGTCTGAAAATCATGAGTACAATAGCTAAGAGATGTCCCGGCAAATGTCCTTATTACATGATAAGAATGGGACTTTCCAACAGTTGGTCATACAGAGTTTGTTACTTGCAGACTGTGCACACTAGTCTTCCTATGTAGACATACATGTAAAATGAACCAACGACAGGAAAAGACAGTATCAATCACACGCATGGAACACGCTATCTATAGCTTCTTCTTCTTTTTTTTTTTTTTTTTTTTTTTTGTTAAAGAAACAGAACAAATAACGTAGCAATCTAACAAAATCAAACTACATAAAACGCAAGAAAGCTCGACTTCCTGCAATCAGGACAGAAGTGCAAATACAACCAGGATGATCATTCCTCTGCTTAAACAAAATAACTGATCAAAACTGACGATAATTAATTTTGTGATCGTTAGAAACTTCACTATGCAGAAAGAAAAGACAACAACAAACAGAAAACTAGTTCGTGACATAGAAAACTCGCACAAATTAAAATTCGAAAAAAATTGCCTTCTAACAAAAAAGAAACTAAATTAACCATATATATGAAATGATCAAATCATAAATTCTCAGAAAGTGGCATACAGTCTTAAAAGCAGAAACCGGGGCCGAGGAAAATTCACGGCGACGGAGAGATCGGAGAAGCACGGCGGTAGCCATCGATCGACCAGAGAGAAAACCAGAACCTTATCTAAATTTCCTTGAAGCAGTAATGCGAGGGTTTAGGGTTTTACGAGAATAGCAACATGAGGAATTTTCACACCGAAAAATCCAATTAAATATAGGGAAGTCAGAGTGATTAAGAACTTTTTAGTGGCGGTGTTCGTTCGCTTCAACGGTGAATAAAGATTGTCTCGAAGGTTCTGGCCATTTATGGAGCAAATGAGAGTAGTACAGTAACTCTTGATAAACAATATTCAATAAATAAATAAATTTAATTATATATATAAATTATATGAATTGAAGTCGTTAATTTAAGAACTTCCGATGCATAATTTATAAATTTTATTTTAATTTATATATTAACTAATTAATTAAATAACATAATTATTTATAAATGGTAAAATTTCTCAAATTTATTTTCTAATTTTAGAATATTTTCTGACAATATTTTGTAAAAAAAGAAAAGAAAAAATTATCACAAATAGTATTGATGAGAATCAGAAGAAAAAAAATATTAGAATCTAATTTTTATTCGTCTGGCAATAATTAATATTTAATTGTAACTTTTAAAATTGAAGATATATATAAGTTTGCATTTCGTATCAAATTGCAGTAATTACTAAATGTTTTAACCATTTTGTATCAATCTTTTATTTTTCGTAATAAAATTGAATCGAATATTTTATTTATTTTGTTTGAATTACAATTTCTTGAATTTTATGATAATTATTATTCAACCTTTAATTTTTATCATCTAAATTAATCAAAATTAATACTAATTTATGAGTGAGTTTTCTGTAAAACGGCTGCACGTGACACGATTAAGGTATTACTTGTATAATCATAAAATATTACATTTTTAACTATAAAGTATCACTATTTTTTAAAGTAACTAATCAGCAGTAATACACTTAAAAAATAATTATACTTTATAGTTAAACAAGTAATACCTTAAATCGTATCACAAATGCAACCGTTTCACAGGAGTTTTTGCGCTAATTTATTGGTATACCGATACCTGTAATTCTAAAATAATGTTTTCAAGTACAAGATGATCGTTTAAATTGTAGTTTGTCTCTTTTTAAAAAATGTGTGTCTTTTATACTATGGAGGAAAAGTTAATATTTTTAAAATAAAATAATACTTTGAAAATAGGAAATTTTAATTAAAAATATATCTGTCTTTAAAACGAAAATTTCACACTAAGCTCACTTAATTTTAATTTATTATATTATCCAACTTGCTTTCGCTAAAAATAGCATAAATTGAAAGCTTTGTGCATATTAGACCCTACAAATTAATAATTATTATTTTTAATTAAGTCAATAATATATTATATATAAAAATTAATATTATGAAAAAGTTGATAATATGTACCAATTCAACAAATAATTTTTTTAATTAAATAAATAATATTTTTAAAAAATTAATAACTGATATATTTTAGTAGTAATATTTTTTAAATAAACAAACTAAATGTTTTAGTTAAATAAATAATAGGGTTAGATTGGATTGTGTGGTGTACTCCATGTATAAAAGTTTTTGCCTACTTTTGTATATACTCGTGGACAAGGCTTAGTTTGAGTGCAACTTATCTATATGTGAATCTATTTTTCAATTCAAGTTTCACTTATCGTTCATAATATGTGATTAAGCATAAAAACTTATATGCATCGAATGTCCCGTACGAAAATCTTGAGACTTGGTGTGGTTTGGTCACTGCTTTAAATAAATGTTTCATAACAAACAATCTTAGTATAGATTAGAAGATTATTTATCACATAAATTAAGTCATTATATAATATTCAAGAATTTTTTTGTGGTCATACAATAATAACTTTAATTGTTTTAATTTTAGCAAGATGAACACTACATTGATTAATTTATAACTACATATGTTAAATATTAAGTACTTTATTTGCAAATTAATAATTAATAAATCCTAAGTTGTGATGTATTCGATCAAACAATATATTTATATATATAATTATTAACAATTAAACCCTATTATTCAAATAGCATTATATATGTGGTAATATGTTTTTTTCTTTTTTTGAAAACATATGTGTGGTAATATTTTAAGAATTCCATAAATTAAGTAATGAAACATTAAATGATATAAATTTGCAATGCAATAAAAATAGACATTAATTCAAGATAATAGACACTTATTACAAAATATTTACTAATATTGATTAATCTGAATCTTTTTGGATATTATTTCAATAAATATTGGGCAATGAAAATAGACGAATTATATGTAAATATAATAAAAACTTTAAGGAATTGTTTGTTCTGACATATAGGTGTATCTGATACATTCGGATGTATTTAAAAAGTTACATCCCGATAAATAATAATAAAATATGTTTGTATTAAAATGAAATAAATAAGATGAAGATTGTATATGTCATATTAATAAAAAAAATATAAAATAATAAAATATCATATCAGTAAAATTTGGATAAAAAATAATAAAGGATCCCTATTTATAAGTCAAAACAAACAAGTTATTGTATTGAAGACATCCCGGAGAAAGCCCCTCCCAACACAAACAAGGTGTGAGTAAATTTCCTTGATAAATAATTCCATTCCTTTTTTTTTTAAGGTAAGTCAAACAACGCTATTATCATAAGTAAACGCGTTTTCTGATTTGTCAATGCCCCCGGTGCAGAGATACACCAGAAGCACTGAATCCCCAATAACTTTCGTACATTTAAAAAACCTCGTACGTAGTTCATGTTGCAAGATATTTTCTTCTCTCTCTTCATCTTTATGGCCAGCATATGTGCCTACAGTAACCACATTCACAAAGATTGCGAAAAACCTTGCGAATTATTCATTGAACCCCCTTTTTTTTGCCTCGGGAAGGTGCGATTACGCATCGAAATCCTCGTATTCCCATCATTCTTGTCGAACATTACATATACTCAGCGTCGTTGCATTTGTATGTATAGATTAAAGAATCTTGAAGAAGTGGGTGGTTCCTGTTTACTCTAAATCTCTGTCTTCTTTTCAAGGGTGAGGGTATTGGTTGTTTTCTTGATGTTTTCATCGGCTACTTCGGGTATTATGATCTTGTCTTCTGGTATAGTTTTGAGTTTTTTGATTTTACTGTTAAATTGATCCTTTGGAGGACCAAGAATAACATCGATTTGGTTTATGTTTTACGTACATGCATTATAATCAACTGTTTTCTACCTGTTCTTGGAAGAAAGTGCTGTTTTGTTTTCTTAGTTTATGCTTGTGTTATGAATGAGCTGTTTATCTGGATGATATTTGATGTTTCTGAATACGCTTTCAAGTTTTTAATCTGCTTCTTCCTTATACTCAGGCTATCAAGATTGTGAAGGGCTGTAAATTTCATGAAGACACAATATACTGTTCCCACTATGCATAAGGTGAGAAAGTAATTTTTATTTAATTATTTGGGATCATAGTTTTTAATATCAGCATAATTCTTGATTTTCTTTGGGATCATAGTATTTAATATCATCAGCAGAAAGTTCTTTTTTATTTTTAAAAAATACTTTATATCAAATTATCACAATCTTGCAGAGTTTCTTAATGACTGTGAATTTATTCTTCGCGAGTGTCTATATTTGTGATGTGGCGCGTATAAAGGAGTAGTGTTGGGTTGGGGACAAATCCAGAAATTCTTTCTTTCTCTAATGAATAAGAACAAATTATGAACTATATCAAACACAATCATCATTAAGAACAATACTAGTATCTCTGTGTAATGGATGTGGATTGATTACAGTATATTTGTAGAAGTTGCAACATGTAACCAAGCTGCATTGAGTTTACATCTTTCAGGCATCTCTCTGAAAATGTTTATTGCTAACTATCACCACACACTGTTAGGAAGGTATCACCCACAAGTTGTTTGTCATTGCAATATTTTGGATGTAGTTCATCATGAGGCGCTAGAGTGCTTATTCAGAACTGGAAGTCAAGTAAGTTCAATGTACCTGACCATACATTGTTGTTTTCCTTTTCTAAATCCTCAATGTCGCTACCTACCAGTTATCCAATCTTGTTGTCCTTTCACTCTTTTTTATAAAAGATTTTATCAAGCTTGCCAACAAATACCGAGTATTCATTAAAACCTTTGTAAGATCAGATATGATTATTTATTTTTTTAGAAGCTCATGCTTAGCATGTGAATTGATGTTTTTAGACGTTAAGATTAAAAAGACAACCTGTCGTACAACATTAACATTGTATTTCCTTTTGTTTTTACTAGCTTTACTCAAAGTCTTACAAATTAAACTCTCTGTCAAACAACCTAATAATGTGAGGAGTTGCACGATTATTTGCTAGGATACTTAAAGCCAGATGTTTGTAAATTATGGTGGTGATGACTCTGCAAGTATAAGATGAAAAGTTTAATATTTATATGCTTTTCCCATCTGTGCGGGCTGAGTTCGTCGGAAGCTGATGATTAATAGTCTTGACTCATAGTCTCAGAAATTATCTTGTTTATTTATGTGTGATAATTTTACGTGTTCAGAATTAAGTGATGCAATGGTGCAAGTATTCATGATACCAAATTGCCTTACCTGCAGAGGAAAGTAATTGAATTAAAGGATTTGATGGTAAGTTATTTCTAAGGGAGGTCTTTCACATGAAAAGAGTTTCTCTGTTATGTTAAAATGTGATTAATGCTGACTTGATGAATTGCATGGGACCCATTTACAAAACTTTTTGTTTGTTCAATTTTCGCCTTGCCGACTGTTTATTATTTATTATAGATTGACGGCAGATAACTAGATTTAGTTGGTCATCTATATGATATTGTGCAGAATTGTTTTTGCTAATGAGTTCCAATGCTAATTGCTACCATTGCAATTGTTTCACATGTGGCATTGTTGAAACAATGTGTCAGTATTTCAAGTCAACGAGATGCTCAATAGACGAATAAATAAAGTTATTTTCTTCACTGGTTGCAAATTTTATTTGTGATTGCTCAGGAGAGAATTAGATTGTGTCCTACATGATTCATAAACTTCTGCACATTAGAATAAAGGTTGTGGTTGTTTCTCCTTCTGGTGCTTATTCTCTTACAACTCATATTACTTCGGAACAATTAAGGGTAGACTCTCAATTCTAAGCTTCAATAATCACCAATGATTTCTTGTTCTTACTATTTTGGAACATTACAGTGATGTATGTATCTGTTATGGTTTGAATACCTCCTGCTCTTTCATGCACTTTTTTTAGATTAATTATGTAAAAAGTGAGTTGGTAAACAATAGATAATATAATTACAAACTACTGGTTATGGGTCTCATGATAAACTGCTCTGTGCTGGAGTTCCTTATATATTTGACTCTTTATATATTCTCTCATATGCAGCAGATATATTTCTTGATTGGCCTCTGTCATGACATCCAATGGTTGTAGAAAACTGTCAAAAATGCCGTCTGTCGATTTAAAGGTATTTGTTGTGGTGATTTGCTTTTTCTTGATATAAGCACATGCTGATTAGTAACAAGCATGACATAACTAGATGTTATGCTTAGTCAAAACTGGTAGGACAGAAGTACCTGTTAATAGGCCCTCTTCATCACTGGTTTCCGCTGAGTTATGCTACTTGCATGAACAATGTCACATTAAGACATGATTTATCATGGCAATGCTGCTAAGGTTTAGTGCAGAAGCTGTATTTTTTAGTTTGTTTGCTAACTATAAACTGCAAAGACATTATTTCCTCACAATATATTTTGATGGTTTACTTCCCACTTTTCCTAAGTAGCGACTGTGATTGAAAACATCAAATTGTCAGAATATTAGCTAGAGTAAACCTTGAATATTTTTGTGTCTCCCACTTCAGCGACAATATGAAACATTTACATAAAAATCCCAAATCATTCCATTATGGTTGCATCTTGTGACTATCCCAAACTTTCTAGTTTATTGGAACCAGCATAGAATTGGTAAATCCATTTCTTCGGTTGCTGACATGTCATTGCTGCAGTTGAAGCCTGCAACAAGAGACAATATGATAATCATTTGATATAACACACACACACACACACAAAAGGACTTCTCTTGGTCCAGAAAAAAAAAAAAAAAAAAACTATCAAACCGGAGGATATTTTCAAAATAGAGCTAACCCCAATTTCATCCCATCTTTTGGTGTCTCATTTTTCTGCTTCTGTGGTGGGCTTAGCTCAAGATTGGTGGGTACGTGCAAAGCATATTCATTGTTGATGTTGTGCGTAATAATGGGGACCCTGTTTGCTTCACTCGTGCCTCCCGGACCATAAACCTGGACCGGAACAGGAGTGAAGTGTTACCAAGAATGATTTTTCCCTACCTGGGCTACATTTGTATTCAGGGTACAATTTCTCTTTGTGTCCTAATCTAATCTCCAAATTACCTTTTTTTGCAATTCTGCATTCTCCTGAACAACAAGGTTCATCTTCTTGTATAGTTCCATGTTTTCTTGATGAACGAGGTTCCCCTGTAACAAGATTAATGAAGCTATTCTCACATCTATATATGAATTCACTACATAAATTAGAATATGTAACTATCTCAAAGCTGGACCTTCCGATTCAAATCTTTGATTTGATCAGCCAGAGTTTGTTCCTATCAGAAAAAAGAGAGAGAGAATTAAATTAACGACATTTCTCTATGTGTTGCTAGAAATCTGTCTATGAAAATAATGCTTACCTTTTTCACACGTACGCCTTTCAAACTCATTTCTAGTTTATTTTCCAGACTTTGGAGTTCTTTGATGTTCAATCCAGAAATCTCCTCTCCCAAAAGGTGCCTGCAATTAAAAAGAAAAGAGGCATGTGATTTGAGAGTGGGACGAAAGGTATGGCTATCTTTTGGGAATCCATGTGCTAACTAACTATTTAAGCTCTACTAACATAATTCATTATGCATATGCATCTCCTACATTTTTATTTCATTTTCAAAGCTCCAATATTCTATAACAAGAAGCACAGTGCAGAAAATATCTGCTTTCTGAATGCTAAGGTGATTTATAAGCGGTGCTCAGATTTATACGTAAGCAACATCTGCATGAACAATCTCCAGGTACTTGTAACCACCATCCATATATGGGGGTAGCTTATACCTTCTTCGATATAATCTGCTTCTTAATTATTTGTCTTCATTCTTTCTCACTCAACTACATATACTTTGATTTATTTCATATTGACAGTTTTATGACAAGAAAGTTCCTGTAGAGGAATTTGAATCATATTGCTACATTTGGCTTACTTGTAGCTTTCTTGCAAGTACTGTAGCTGTTGCCTCAAGTTTGCTGCTTCCCTTTGCCAAGCCTACCAAATTAGAAAGTAGGATTAGCATACTAAATCTTTAGGACTGATCATACTTGTCCAGATATTCTGGTCTATATATTTTTAGAAAATTCATCCACAATGGCATGAACATTGCATTATTGTATAATATGTAAATTTTTAATCATTATCATAAATTCTTGGAAGAAAAACTTTTTACCCCTATACTTCCAAATAAAAACATTTGCCTTATTTTTTTTCTACACTTTCACCCTCCATTATTTTTACTTTTACCTCTAGGACTTGCACCTTTTATTTTGACTTTTAAGGGGCAAAAATTAATGAATATAATTAAAAAGTTTAATGAAGTTGAAGTACAGAAAATGGGGGGAAAGTCAAGAAAATATAATACGCAAGGAGCAAAAGTGCAGAAAATGAATATATGAAGCAAATGTAAAAAAATAAGATAAAATAAAATGAAACTAGAGGGGCAAACTGTGAATTTTATCTCATGTAGAATATAAGTTGATGAAATCTGTCTAGTTCTTTGGCTTCAAACAACATTAGTTGAAGTATGCTCATAAGATTTCTCAAGGCAACAGCTATGTGACTTGGTAAATATAGTAGAACACTGATTTTACATTGTCTTGCTCAAATATATATGATGATATCTGATGTTGGGTGTCTTCTTACATGACTTGCACTCTTCAACTACCCAATGTTAGCCTAGCTGTTGTGTTGGGCTCACTTTGTGGGGAACAATTGATTAAATCGATGATTTCCTCTAAGGATGAAGCAATATAAATAAAACTTTCTAGCCATTTCTTCAGTGCTCTTCTCATTTTGAGTAAAATTTATTTAATGCAAGGGGCAGTAGGAGAAGTCATTAGTCTTTGTTAAGTGAATAAATTCATTACAAGTGATGTTTGATCTAACGAGGCTAAATAGGACATGATTGGAGAGCATGGCAGAGAATCTCAACCTAAGGTAAGAAGAAACATGACCGAAGCAAAGTGCAAGTGTGTGAAGACTATTTTGAAGGCACGGACACTACCATAGTTAGTCAACAACCAAGAAACCTCAAAACTTGAAAACTTTTCATCGTAAACGAGAAAATGCTTTGGACTTCAGTTAGCAAATGTGCCAGCATTACCATAGCTAGACATAGGTAGACACTCTAAGAGGTTTGATGATGCATGGCTATAGTAGAAAATCCTCATTCCCCTGTGGGGTGGGGAATGGGCAGAGGATTCCTCCCGCATCGGTAGGGACATGCAGACCTTAAATAGGATGCAGGATGCTATGAGGCTAGAAGAAATAGGGAAAGTTGGATAAAGGCTATCACTTCAAGACTCATACCCTATCAATGGCTCAGCTTGTAGGTATAGAGCTTGTTTGAAACATGAAAGGGCCATATAGAGTTCTCAAAGGTACTTAACTCTCGATGGCTCAGCTTGTAGATGTAAAGCTTGTTTGGGTCTGAGTAGATTTTGGAAAAGAATCGCCTTGTATGCTACATTACCTCCAACTGACTGAGTGCAACGTAGAGGCAAATCAAAGTTAAGGCCTGCTTGGTTTGCCGATAGAGTTTGGCCTTAAAATGGATTTGAACATGTAACAGGTCCTAACATTTTATAGCAAGTTAGCTCCAAAAGGCCACCTACTAGGTAAAAGGCTCATTGGAGGAAAATGAATGGCAGGCATGCTAAGGAATGCAACTCTACAAACAAGACGGTACGAGTGAAGATATTTGCAGGATAAACAGAAGTTTGTGACAGTCTGAAAACATATTCACAAATATCCTTTTGAGAATGTAGGAATATGGATAGGTGCTAGGACCTCAAATATATGACCATTGATGTTCTAAGTGAGCTTGAGTGAATGCTGGTTATTTTCGAGCTCTCCAGTTTTCATTTGTAAATTTCTTAGCTAGCCTTATATCGTCAACATTTCTTGCGAACAATACATCTTTGAGTGAGGTTGACTAGATACCACAAGGGACCGGCAATCATTGTTAAGGGAAGAAGTATGTGACATATACATCATTCAAACATTTTAGTGGGATATATGTGCAGACCCTATGTCTTGCCAGGTTGCTATGGGTTACTACATGACTCATCCCATCCATGATTTCGTTTTGTAGGGTCGACCTTTGACTATATACTTTTTCTTATATTTTGTAATCCCCTCAGCTTTGCAAGTACATCACATTGTAAACAAAGCACAACAATAAGCTTAATTATATGTTTTCTTCATTTTTTTTTTCAGGTCTCATTGATTGGAAAGTTGAGAGGGGCCATTAAAGAGATTACATTCCTCATATGTTCCTAAGTCTCTCTCTCTCTCTCTCTCTCTCTCTCTCTCTCTCTCTCTCTCTCTATATATATATATATATATATATAGTACAAATCCTGAGATGAGAGGGTCGGTGGATTCAATCCCCGACCACTAGCCTAAGTGGCACAACCAACTGAGGTTTACTCGTTTCGTCCTGAGTCTCGTCTCCATAGTTGAACACTCAAAGCATTGTATTTTATATTGTTACATCGTTTCATCGAATGTGGCTAGCTAACAATAAGGAAATACCATATGATATTTAAGAAGATTTTGAACCCAAGTTGATTACAATGAACTTGACCTAGAGGTGGTCTCTTTTTGTCCCAAAGGAATTCGAATTTTGGGATTAAATCCCTTTTTCCAAGAATTAAAATATTGGTATCATTAGAAATATTGTCATTTTAATTTTAAAAAAAATATTCTTAGACAAATGATATTGATATCAATAAAATACTAAAACGAATATGAAAGTTTACAAAATTTTTAAAAATTATAGTGAGTTTTTATAAGATATAATAACAAACTGTAAAAAACAAATTTATCATAAAATTTCATCAAAATAATATATTTATGGCATATATATAATATAAATGTTATCTAATTGTTTAATAAGAATTCAAAATAACTTCGTAAAATTATATTTTTGTTTTTTTTTTCCGCATATTTTAGTAGATCAAATAATACATTTAAAGGTATCAATTTTTTTATTTTATATTTTTCAATAATACTTGATATTTCATCAATTTCATATATATATATATATATTATAGACAGATAGATAGATATATAGATATTTTTTTTAAAAGTTATCGATTTTTGACTGGCTTAACTAACATGCAATCCAACCAATATTGATATTGACATATATTTTTTCATATTACATAAATTAGCCGCGATTTTGGTTGATATATATTTGATACTTTCTTTCATTTTTGTTTTTGAAATTGATAGATATAAATATCAATTTTCTGACATGCCAAAAAATGTGAATATTAAGAAAATATTGGTGATCTTACCTTGAAAAATGTTGACAGGATTTTGTCTGCAAATCCACCCCTACCCTAATCTTGAGTTGCAAATGAATTGAATAGATTATATATTTATATTCTTAACTAACTAATTTACATAATTTTCTTATTTCTATTTATTTAAAATTTTAATTTTAATATCCAATTCAATTTCAATTTCGGGTTCATTAGATTTGATTTAAATATTTGTATTTGAAATTCAAAACCTATATCTATTTTTGTTTCCTCCACAAAATCTGATCATAATATTAAAATCTTAATAACACATGATCGTCAAATTTATTCACATGTATACATAACTATATATTTGTTGGTCTACATAAAATATTAAATCAAATTTGTTGTATTATATAAATATATGGATAGTATTATATATAATGATTTATAAAAACATATAGATATATAAATTAATTGAATATAATGATATTTATATCTGTATTAGTGAAGTATATAGATTTGAATAAATATTCTTATATGAAGTCTTGATAAAAAAATTCGATTTTTTTAATTAAAGTGTAAAATCGATTTTTACAAACCTAACACTTAAATTGGGTTGAAACCTAATCAGCCATTTTAATTCGATTAATCTCAAGTGGAGCATAATTAAGTGTATAAAAATTAATTATTAATTAAAGTAATACTCCTAGATAAGTTTTTTTTAAAGAAATTCCTAGATTAGTATAGTGGGATTTAAAAAAAAAATAATCCTAAGAAAAAAAATCTTCAAAACTAGTATTGCCCTTATGCAATGCATGATTTGCATTATATTTAAATATAATAAAAATAAAATATATTTATAATATAATTTTAAATAAATTAATATTAAACATATTTTATAATTTTATTAGTAAAAATAGGTAAAAAAGATATACTTATTTATGGAATATATATATATATATATATAATTTTATTAGTAAAAATAGGTAAAAAGATATACTTATTTATGGAATATATATATATATATATAGGTATATATCCAAAAAAAGTATCTTGTTTTTATAATAAATTGATAGGTTATATTAAAATTAAATTATAATAATTTTTAACAATTATTGGTTAATGTATATTTTCAATCCAAATTCAATATAAATAATTTGATATGTAATAAATAATTAATTAAAAGTAAATGTATTTTTCAAATCTAAAATATCATTTTAATATATGTTATATGAGAAGATTATGAAAAGATGATGAATTCATTAAATGGACTAGAAACGATAAAGTATTTTTGTTTTAACAAATTGAAAATATTTGTTTTCGAAGAAAAGAAAATAAAAGTCAACCAATCAAAACTGATACTTCATTTTCCAAAAACTATTTCCACTCCCCAAAATTGAAAATGGACAAACAAATGTTGTATATTAACCTATTTTATTATTATTATTATTATCTATTTAAGATATTAAATCCAAACATGATTTTGTTATGAGATAAAACAACATTTTATTTTCTAGGAATTTTGTTTATTTCATCACAATAAAGGGTTCCTATCTATATACTTACATTGAGCATCTTTATTGGTAACCGTTCACACAATATAGATGTTAGACCATTACGACATCAACACTTTTATTTATCTATGTTCTTTTAGGTATTACCATTAAAATACATTCTCGGCAAACATTCAATCATGTATAAATGAAGATTAAAGTAAAATTAACAAACGAGACTATTTCTAGAGAAATAGATAATGTACACATTGATCACTGCAACATATATATGTATATATGCCGATATATATAAAGGAAAACTACTCACACTAAGTGTGACATATATATCAGTTTTCTAACTAAAAAGAAGACAAGGTTTTGGAACGAAAAGCCTCTTTCTTCAGTTCCCTAATTTCCAGAATCACCTATCAGAAGACACACACACACACACACATATATATAGACACACACACACACACATATATATAGACACACACATACACACACTAACTTAAGAACTTAAATTTGAAAAAAAAAAAAAACACACACACACATGATAATAATATATTTATCAAGAAAATTTTGAAACAAGAAGATAGAGAAGGTTGATATGAAGTACCTTGATCTCAGAAGTAGGATCCATTAAATGGTAATGCTCCTCTTTGATTTTGTTAAACCTTTCAATGACAGATTTCATGCTGATAATACGTAAACAAAACTGGTTATCTTCAACGTCAATAGGCACATTTCTACATCATAAATACATATAATATATATATATATATATATATTAATCTCGTCACATATACAGGTCACATACGATCTTTTGTTTCTTACTTCATTGTACGGTGTTATTATGACATATTATATGCATGACAAGCAGTGATATAATAAAATACGGTATTAAAAACACGTCAAGATATAAATTTGGCTTCACAATTAAAAATTTTAAATGTAAATCATTACTTCATTTAGTAATTTCATCCCTTGGTTGCCCATCAAAAGGTTAAAACTGATAAACAATCCAGTGAAGAAATTATGTAATTTCAATGTAATTCATAAAATTACTCAAAAATAGTTCAAAATAAGAGCGATTAATACTTTAGGAATTATGAATTTTAGTCACCCTCCATATTCTTCAATTTAAATGTAAATTTGGCGATGAATTTTGAATCAATTATGAAAAACATGAATAATTTGGACCTAGGTCTATTGATCGGACCATTGAGTTGTTCGAACTAAATCTACGTAATAAAATCAGTTATTTAGTGATGAACATTATCCAAATAACCTCACACCAACGTACAAAAATCCCATCCACATAAACAAATTTCTACAGAATCCAAAACGGAGAAAAACGTAAAAATACATGACTAATTTTTCTATACCAATATTCGACATTTCAATTGTGAATACAAAATAAATTTTCGCATATAATTTTCATTCTAACAATAAAAGTAAGAAAAGTTTAACAACTCCGACTATATGTAATCTAACAATCCGACATTCTAGTTTCGCGATAAACTAACCCTCTAAACCCTACATATGGATATTCAAAAGGTACTTAGTAGAACAAGTAGTTAATCAATAACCTTTTTTTTTATATATTTATTAACTTTTATTTATGAGAGGGTGGTTAATCAGTAAGTTAGAAAAGAAGAATAAAGTAAACATATATTTGAGCTCCAATGCTTCCCTTTTCTTCAAAAAGATGCTTAGGAAACACCAAAACTTTAAATATACAATGTATGAATTAATTTTTTTTTCCGTCTCATGTTCTAACTTAACGAACACACATTATATTGATGAAGTTAGAATATGAGATGAAAACCAAAATAAAAACGAGAATACAAACCGTTTTCTTCCCCCTTAATGTGCAAGTTTTGCATCAAGCAACAAACTGCTACTCATGCCATATTTATATACTCAAGTAATCCTCATTTTTGAAGAAAAACAACATAGTTGATGAATTTCTAAGCCAATTAAATGAGATTTATCAGAAATAAAATGTAATATATATGTGCATGCATGCCAATTTTCAGTCCACACAAAACCCTTTCCCCTAGTGGGCATGAGATTCTAAATTTGTATCACTTAACCAATACACGTTATATATACCATCGTGATTGTATCAATTTTTCGACTCTATCCATTAAACATTAGCTCTACATCGAACATAATGTACATATACAAGTGAAATGAAATGAAACGCAAACTCGAAACAAGTCATATAAATAGCAGTATCCAAGACTGCTTTTTCTAACGTTCAACAAAAAAGATCACTGCTTGAATTTGCATTAATGGAAATCATCTCTTCACAAAACCAATATTGGGGTTTTCTTGGTGTACGTCCATATATATATATGTGTGAGAGTGTGTGTGTGTGTGTGTGTGAGGAGAGTATACACATTGCATTCAACTCACGCACGTGTACGATCACATGATCGATGAAAAAAAATTAATGAAAAAGAAAGTTATTTATGATATCCATTTTATATATTTCCAAAACCAAACAAAATGGCTGCTATATATCCAACGAATTACAGGAAATAAATTCAAAGTAGGCAGTGCAATTAACACAGCAATAATACATTTAAAATTTGAGAAAAATGGGTGGAAAAAAAAAAAAAAATTCAAACCTGGAGCTTGCAAAATCATGGAGTTTTCCAGTGCTGGAGAAGATAATCAATCCAACTTCAGCATCACAAAGAATTGACAGCTCCTTTGCCTTCTTAAGCAATCCATTTCTTCTCTTCGAGAAAGTGACTTGCCTGCTCGTCGAATTGTCGATCCTACGTATCACAATTTTACCCCTCCCCATCTTCTCTTTTTCCTGCAACCAAAAAAATTAGGGTTTTCCATCAATTTATATAGTTTACATCATTCCTGCTCAAAAGGGAAGCACTAATCAGCGATCTTGTTGGGACTACCACGACGACGACAACGACAAGAACAATGAAAATACGAAGAAATCAATCGTCGTTTTGTTCGAAAATAGAAACATCATGTAAACATCAAAACCAAGTAGACAAACAGTTACAGCAAAAAAAGATGGAAAAAATTAAGATAAAAAAAGGACAAGTGGGAAACTCAAATATGACTTACTAATTTTGAGCTTAGGCCTTAGAATGAGGAACAGACAATGAGAGAGAGAGAGAGAGAGAGAGAGAGAGAGAGAGAGTTGTATTTGGAAGAAATTGTATTTGAAGCCATGGGAAAAGCGGTTTTCAAACAAAGGGAAAAGCGGTTTTGAAAACATGGAGCCGCATCCAAAAATGGTATGGCGGTTTTGGAAGAAACCCTTAATTAAAAAACACATTATGGAGTTTAATTATTGTTTTAAGACAGATTAAGGTTAAATTAAAGTAATCCCAGCAGAGAGTGTGGACCAGATGTGAGATTATTTACCTTAATATAGAAAGGAGGGACACAATTAATTAAACTAATCCCATGAGCTAGCTGGTTAAAGAGAGTACTATAATTTTGTACCACTCCACAAAGCTTATTTAGTGCCTTCCTCGTACACTGAAAATTGAGAAATTTTCTCATTGGTGGGATTCTTTCTCAACCCTACTAAAATAGGCTCTTTTTTTTTTCTTTTTTTTTAATTAAAAAATTGATATTGCTGCCTACCCAATAGATGACTGACAGATGGTGCAGTGAGAGAGAGTTTTCTCCACCAAAGTGGGGTTTCATTATATAATATTCATCATCATCAATTATCATCATCACTAATTAAAAACAAGCCACTTGATTGAGATGTAAATCTTCAAATACAGCTACACTCGGTTTTTTTGTCCATTCAGCCCTTTCAAAGATACAAACTTTGCTTCCTTTTATAATGAATACTAATCTAAATATCACTTCTCATTCTATATTTAGATATTTATATACGTACATCTTGATTTATAGGAACTTAACGATTTATTCATCAACTTTTTTAGCACAAAAAATTATAAGTTTATTTTACGATTTTTATAAGATAATATAAATACGACTTCTTGTTCTATATTTTTATGACCAGAGTTAGATACATATGGATGACATTACTTTTATGTATGATAGTTTCAAATAATTCTTTAGAACTTAGTTCACTTTGCGTACATATTTGATATTATAACTTAAATTTATATAGTGGAACTAAGACTATAATCTAACATTTAAATGAAGACTTAAATTTGCTATTAAAACTTCATTTGAATATATGAAACTTAAGTGCGATGAAGTTTAGAACTTTTTTTTATTATTTTTTGATTAAAAGTTTAGAACTTATATCTAGATTATAAATATAAGTTTTTAAATTCCATATTGATCTAAATTTACGACGTTAAATAGTTTTTAAGTGATGTGTGTCACTTAAGTATTGAAATTGTTAGATTTTTCACAACAATATAAAAATTGGGGAGCAAAATTGAAAGGAGGAGAGAAGAAAAAGACTTATAAACTTCAATCCAAAGCGACCATATAAAACGTATTCCCTCCGTCCACAAAAATAGTCCAATATTAATTTTTTTATTTGTTCTAAATTATAATCAATTTTCTTATTTATTAAAATATAGTTTTCCTAAAATACTCTTTATTTAATATTTGTTACAATTTTGGAGGAGTTTTTGGAGTATCACTTTTTGTGTTTTTTTGTAGTAAAATAAGGGTATAAAAGAAATTTTACGGGTTAAATCTATTTTTTCAATTTTATTAAAGATATTTTATTAATTTATGTAAATGATAAAATGTGACTATCTTTATAAGACGGAGGGAGTATATAGTTTGACTTCATCATATGTTGAGGAGACTTTGAGAGTAAAAGTATCTTTTTCATGAATTAGAGTGTATATGCTTATGTAATTGATACATGCTTAAGGAGCATTTTTTGTTGTTTGTTTTATTTACTTATTTAAGTTAATGTTAAAATTACTATTTGAAAATAATTGTTTCCGCTCAAGTTAAACACACTAAAGCCGAAACTAAAAGCAAAAAATGAGTTCTTTACTTCCGCTCAAGTTAAACACACTAAAGCCGAAACTAAAAGCAAAAAACGAGTTCTTTCCAACTGTCTAGATACTTTCGTATGTGTTTTTATAAATATTTTTATCAGACATATCAAATTTTAAATTTCAACTAAAATACTCGGTTATAAGTAATTTTTTTCACAATTTCTTAATTATTTATTTAATAGCAAACCAACATTTAATGTTGTTGTCAAAAAAATAAATAGAATTGTTAAATAATTTTGGGAAAAATAAAAAGAATAAGGTGAAGATCTTTCTTAAAGTGGGTTACATATGATGAGTTGTACAGCATTTCCCTAAGATAGAAATAGTTGTACTTTAAATATAATTTAATTTCAGAACTTCCGCATTAAGGAGCTCAACCAGCCCGTTGTGGATTATTTTATTTTATTTTTTTAATTTTTTGAGAAGTGGATTTTTTCTTTATTTATTTATTTTTTTTTTTTTTTTTTGGAGTAATTGGTGTCTCACTACATAGAATCTTTTACAATTTCTTCTCTGGTTTTGGATATGAAATTGAAAGACAGCCTTCCTCAGTGGATGGGGCTTTTTGGAACTATACTCCTTGCATAGCATTGGATACTTTTTTTTTATTAGTATTATTACTAGTACGGTTTATAGTATTTTATATATTTAATATTTCATTTTGTTTTTTTGTTAAAGGTATATTATGTTATATTATATATTTTAGGTAGTTTGAATATATGAATTATTATATTTGTAGTTTAATTTTAAAATTAAAAATGATAACATTTATTAGAATATTTTATATAAGTGAAGTAAACTCTACCAATGGCATCTTATAAAAACACAAAGATTAATATATCTGATTAGAATAACATATTAAAAATTATAAATAATTAAAATTATGATAAATAAAAAATAGAGTATCAAACAAAAGCTTTCATCATTCTTCTCTGGACCAAACATTCAATCGAATGATTTTGAATTTGGTTATAGAAAATAATGAGTCCCTGAACTCATGAACCTTTGTTTTGCCATAAAATTTGAATTTATATACATGACTTGTTGTTTTGAATTCAGATTCATCAGTTGATAGCATAATATCAGAGACAATATATGGCTTTTTCTCAAATAATAATTTTTTAAAGTTATTAATGTGTGAACTTCTTGATTGACCACGAATAATATCACCCTGCAAAAATAATAAAATTAAATATGTTAAATACTAGATGTTTCATACTACCTATTTTATCATGTTTGTTATTAAATTTATCTTTTGACGATACATGTTCATTCTTAAAAACACATTCAAAACTAAAGATTTGATTGTAGGTACATTGTAAGCGCGAATCAGTCAAATTTATTTTCTTCAGATGAACATCTTTCACAAAATTGAAAATAGTCGACATTACCGATCAATTAAGTAAGTTTAAAAGCATATGAATAGTGAGAGAGCACAATGTAGACGACACAAAATGATACACTATTTATAATAAAAATTCAGTTCAATAGATAGGTATTACTGAAAAATCTAGGAATTAGTTGAATAGATCAGTACACATCGACATTCTATCGAGCAGATTATTTAGATATGATACATATTAATATTCAGTTTAACAGATAGGTATTGCTGAAAAATTTAGGAATCAATTCAATACATTGGGAAATATCGATATTCTATCATGCACATTATTTAAATATGAGATATAATACATGTATGAATAATTATTGTGGAAATTGATAAGTTAAAATCAACATTTCAAATTTTGTAATATTGCTAAATCAAATATAACAAAAGTTCCTAAAAATCCTGAAAATATAAATATATCAAAATGAATGTTTATTGTATTATATGTTAAATGTAGGTTTAAAAAAGAACGAGAAAAAAAGTTCGAGATGAAGGTTTCATAATATTTGCCCATCTTAAATATTTTTTTGACCCAAAAAGAGAAAAGTTTCGAAAAGAAAAAAAAATTGTTTCAAAAGTTGAGATTTCATTTTACTAATCAAAGTGAAAATTAAAAAATTAAATATATGTTAATTTATAATTTTTCGAAGGTTCTATATTTATCTAATTGATAAAACTAAAAAATTATACTTTAAAAATTATTTATATTTTCAGACTGAGTGTCGTATTACATGCTTGTTACAGTGATGTATATTTATGTGTTGCAAAATCATCTATTTGGGTTGTAGCTCAAAAATGTGTAACAAATATTAGAGTTTTTTTTTTTTTTTTTTTTCCTAATTTAAGACATCAAGAATTAAGTAATTACATATAAGGTAGGAGGAATTAATGTTGGGAACACCAAATCTTGTTTGACCATTTGTACTTAAAAATCGATAAAGGAGGCGCAACATGTAAAACTACAGTACTGAACCGCACTTTCTATCTGACAAAATCATAGTCTATGTATTTCAGATTCCTTAACCTCATTACTTCAATATAGAGATAGATGCATATTGCTCTAAATATGTATGTGTGTATATATATATATATATATAGAGAGAGAGAGAGAGAGAGAGAGAAAGAAAGAGAGAGAGAAGCATATTCCCTATAAAATATAGTCATATAGTAAGTTGGCATTGTACTATTATACGGGGAAGCTGTAGGTAACTATTTTCCAAGTAATAATTATATCTATATATATATATATATTAAGAATTACTAATAAGAATATTTAATGCATTAATAATTAGTAATTTAAACTAGGTTAAAGTGAAAAGAATCTAACCAAGTAGATTAGTTCTTAGGACTGAAAACACTTTTAAGTTGGCAGCTCTATGATAATGAGATTTATGAACAACAATAAATATAAATAATATAAAACATTTAAAAGTGAACATGAATAAGTGAGAAAATGTCTTTAATTATTGTTAGTTCGAGGAAACAATTTACCAAAAATAATCGATCAAACACAGAAATCAAACCCAAAAAATCGAACAAGAATGTAAACACACCAAAGGATTTAAGTGGTGCGACTTTTTCAAGTCTACATCCACTGTGAACGAGAGAGATGAATCTTATTAATGATGAAAACACAATCTATGGATTACAGTGTATCACTCACTCTATTTGTGATAATCTTCTCACAAATCTAACTGCAAAACTCTATGAACAAAGATGAACACAGAGCAACTGAATTCTCTCCTGTTTCTCTTCTCTCACTCGACTTCTCTCTCTTTTCTGAAACTGCTGGAATGAATCAATTCAAATTTTCTTCAACACTCCCTTATTCTAGCTAGTAACTGCTACGAGCATCTTGCGCCATGTGTCAAAGATCTAGCTCAAGATGCCTCCCTTCCACAACTCACTAACTAACTCTTAACTAACTCAAGCGGCTGACTTGAGTAGCTAATCTTCTGATTCTCGGTTATATGCTCTAGAAGTGATCAAGTTGAATGACTTTGACATCTAACCGTTGATACATGATTGATCTCTGAGCTACATTGGGCTCTCAGATAACAATCTCCACCTTAGCTCAAGATCAAACATCTTCAAGAGCTAACTTCAAGACAAATAGAACTTTTGAAACAATTCTTTTTTTTTTTATTCCCTGCTGAGTGCAGCTCCACCTTCAGCTGCATTCTCCCTCCATCATCTTAGTTCAACCCAATCAACTCTAAGCTCAGGTTGAACTTTAGAGTTGGGAAAGCTTTAGTGAAACAATCTGCAAGATTAACTGCAGTGTTTATCTTCTTAACAATGATTGAACCATTTTCCATTAAGTCTCTAACAAAATAAAGCTTCACATCAATGTGTTTTGTGCACTCGTGATATCCCTGATGTTTGGCCAAATGTATTGCGCTCTGATTGTCACAATGAATTACCATCTTTTCCTGCAAAATCCCGAACTCAGACAGAATACCAGTAAGCCACATGCTATCTTTGATAGCTTCTGTAAGAGCCACAAACTCAGCTTCAATAGTAGACAAAGCTACAACTGATTGATGCACAGACCTCCAACTCACTGATGTTCCATACAAGGTAAAGACATAACCAGTTAATGATTTTCTTGTATCAATGTTAGCGGCAAAGTCTGCAGCAACAAAACCTTCTAAACTTTCTTCAACTTCTGAACTTCTTTTGAACACCAAACCTTTCTTATCAGTGCCTGTCACATACCTCAGTGCCCACTTCACAGCATCCCAATGAATCTTACTAGGATTGCTCATAAACCAGCTAATAACACTCATCACATGAGTTAAGTCAGGTCTACAGCAGACCATGGCATACATCAGACTACCCACTGCACTAGCATAAGGAATGTTCAGCATCTGATCCTTCTCCTTTTGTGTTTCTGGACCTTGGTAGATACTTAACTTCAAACCCTGTCTGATAGGTGTAGAAACAGGTTTGCATAAGTTCATGTTGTACCTGCTCAATACCTTGTTCAGATAAGCCTCTTGTGATAGTGTAATTATCCCATCCTCCTTTCTTCTGTGAAACTGCATTCCCAGAATAACTTGAGCTTCTCCGCGGTCCTTCATCTCAAACTTAGCTTTTAACATTTTCTTAGTTTCATTGATTCCTCTCATAGAGTTACTAGCAATGAGCATATCATCCACGTATAACAGAAGATATATGAATAGTTGTCCTTCATGCTTGATGTAGACACAGCTGTCAAAAGAACTTCTGCTGAAGCCATTTGACACAATATAGTCATCAAAATGTAGATACCACTACCTGGGACTCTTCTTCAGACCATATAATGACCTCTCTAATTTGCAAGCCTTCTTCTCAGCATTCTCCACATGTTCTCCTTCTGGAATTTGCATATAAATGTTCTCAATTAACTTCCCATGTAAGAAAACTGTTGTTACATCCATTTCATGTAACTCCAGGTCAAATTTTGCAACCAAGGCAAGCAAAATCCTGATGGAACAATGTTTGACAACCGGTGAGAAGATTTCATTGTAGTCTACTCCCTCTTTCTGAGAAAATCCCTTGGCAACAAGCCGAGCTTTATATCTTACATCAGCATTCTCTGTATTTCCTGGTTTTTTCTTGAACAGCCACTTACAACTAACTAACTTCTGAAACTTTGGCTTATCAACATATCTCCAGGTGTTGTTCTTACTTAATGACAGTAACTCCTCCTCCACTGCTACCATCCACTTCTCCTTTTCACTGCATGACATGGCATCAGAGTAACTGCTTGGCTCATAAGCCTCCACCTCAAGAGCAGTGTATAGAGCAAAGGATACTAAGTCTGCTTGTCTATATCTGACAGGTGGAATAATAGTTATTCTTGCTCTATCTCTAGCTAACTGATAGTTGCTAGCAGGTGGTTCTTCTTTAGTATCACTTCCACCTTCATCATCAGAAGAATCTTCCTGATGTCCATTTTCCTTATCCCTTTGATCATCACCATCAATCTCCACTGATGCCACAGGTGATTGCTCAGCTTCCTTCATAGGGAATTTGGTCTCATCAAAAATGATGTCTCTGCTGATAATGAACTTATGTTGTACCATCGACCATAGTTTGTATCATTTTACACCACTAGGGTAGCCAATGAAAACACATTTAGAGCCCTAGGCTCCAACTTATCTTGTTTGACATGTGAGTAAGCCAAACATCCCACTGGTTTCAAGAATTTATATATGGATGGGGTTCCATACCACATGTCTTGTGGAGTCTTGAAATTCAGTGTTGAACTTGTTTATCTATTGATCAAATAAGCAGCTGTGCTCACAACTTCACCCCAGAAGGACTTTGGAAGTCCAGAACTACTCAAAATACACCTTACTCTTTCAAGAAGAGTTTGGTTCATCCTCTCTGCTACCCCATTCTGCTGTGGGGTTCCTGGAATGGTCCTATGTCTTATAATTCCCTTCTCTTTACAATAGGATAGAAACTCCTCTGACAGGTATTCTAATCCATTTTCAGTTCTTAGGTTTTTCAACCTCTTTCCTGTTTTATTCTCCACCACAGTATGCCCCTCTTTGAACTTACTGAATGTTTCATCTTTGGACTTCAAAATGTCTATCCACAGCTTTCTGGAATAGTCATCGATAATACTCATAAGTATCTTCCTCCTCCCTTTGTAGTGGTCTTGGAAGGTCCCCAAATATCTGAATGTGCATAATCCAGAATAGTTGTAGATGTATTACTTCATGCACTACAACTCTTCCTTCTAGCCTTCCCAAGTATGTAGTGTTCACACATCTTGAGGCTGTCTATCTTATCTCCTTGTAACAAGCCTTGTTTTGACAACTCTTGAAGACCCTTCTCTCCAATATGTGCCAATCTACTGTGCCAGAGATAAGTGTTGTCAACACCAGTAGCACTGTTGTTTTGTCCTGCTATTGTCTTCCCAACTAAGAAGTATACATCATCTTTCCTCCTACCTTTAATGACAATCGTGCCATCCTTGTATACTCTCATCTTCCCATTTCTTGACTCAAATGTGTAGCCCATTGAATCAAACATGCCAAGTGAAATAAGATTTCTTCTTAGCTCAGGAACAAATCTTACATTACTTAAAACTCTGACTACACCATCATGCATTCTTATCTTGATAGAGCCAATACCTTTGATTTGGCAGGTCTGATCATTCCCTAGCATGACAGTTCCACCATTGCATGGTGTTAACTTGAAAAACAAATTACTGATTGGTGACAGGTGGAAACTGCAGCCAGAATCCATCACCCACTCAGAGCCAATCTCCTCAGCTGTGATGCAGAGAGCATCACAGGACTCATATCCCTCATCTTTTACAATGGTGGTCTGATTTACCTAGTTTCTTCTGGGTTTCCTTGCATCCCCTATAGCAAAGTTTGCCATCATTTCTTGCCACTTGATGTACTGCTTCTTAAAGTGTCCAGGCTCATGACAGTGAAAGCATTGGAGATCTGGATTATTTGGAGATCTATCCACCTTCTTTTCTGACTTCTGGTTTGGGTTTTGAGGCCCCTTCTTCGTCTGATTTGGTTGACTTCTTGGTGGTTTTCCTTTCTTGATATGCAGGCCTTCACCACCACTTGAGCTGCTGGCATTTGAACCATGCTTCTGCAGTTCTTTACACTTCAAGGCCATCTGAACTTCATCTAGAGTAATAGTTTCCTTGCTACCAAATAGCAGTGTATCTTTAAAGTTCTCAAATGATTTTGGTAAGGCAGACAGCAAGATTGAAGCCTTGTCCTCTTCATCTAGCTCTACTTCTATATTTTTCGAATCATCAAGAACCTTGTTGAAGTCATCCATCTGCTTCAAGATAGGCCTCTTCTCATTCATCTTGAAGCTATACAGTTTCTGCTTCATATACAGCCTGTTGGCTAGAGTCTTTATTATGTAAAGACTTTCCAATTTCTTCCACATGCCTATAGCGGTGGTTTCTTTTGATACTTCACGCAATGCCTTGTCTCCAAGACACAAGATGATCATACTGTGTGCTTTCTCCAAGATCATCACCTGATCTTCAACTTTTTTCTTATCCTTCCCAGATCCATCACCAGATTTTTCTACTAGAGCACTTCCCAATCCTTGTTGGATCAGAAGCGCTCGCAGCTTAACCTTCCATAGACCGAAGTCTATCTTATCTGTCAACTTTTCCACATCAAAACGCGTTGATCCCATGGTTGATTGATTGCACTTCCCACAGACGGCGCCAATTGTTAGTACGAGGCAACAATTTACCAGAAACAATCGATCAAACACAGAAATCAAACCCAGAAAATTGAACAAGAATGTAAACGCACTAAAGGATTTAAGTGGTTCGACTTTTTCAAGTCTACATGCACTGTGAATGAGAGAGATGAATCTTATTAATGGTGAAAACACAATCTATGGATTACAGTATATCACTCACTCTATTTGTGATAATCTTCTCACAAATCTAACTGCAAAACTCTATGAACAAAGATGAACACAGAGCAACTGACTTCTCTCCTGTTTCTCTTCTCTCGCTCGACTTCTCTCTCTTTTATGAAACTGCTGGAATGAATCAATTCAGATTTCCTTTCAACATTCTCTTATTCTAGCTAGTAACTGCTACGAGCATCTTGCGCCATATGTCAAAGATCTAGCACAAGATGCCTCCCTTCCACAACTCACTAACTAACTCTTAACTAACTCAAGCGGCTGACTTGAGTAGTTAATCTTCTGATTCTCGGTTCTATGCTCCATAAGTGATTAAGCTAAATGACTTTGACATCTAATCATTGCTACATGATTGATTTATGAGCTACACTGGGCTCTCAGATAACAATTATATTGTCCGCTTGTATTTGCAGGCTAATAAGTAAATTAATATAATAATAAATCATTATATTTTTATTCATGACATGGCATGAAGATTATTTTTGATTGGTCAGTCAAAATATACGTGATACTACTAGATCAATTGTTCACAGTTCATTGACTTTTCTTTTAGTATATTTATGTGAAATACATTATAATTCATAAAAAAATATATAATTCTAAAACAGCATATTAATTAATCAATTAAAATAGGTTTATTGGTCCAAAATTTTCAAAAACCTTAGAGCAATTTACACTTCTGACGATGTTCATCGCAAAATCTTTTAGTTTTAGTATGAATAAAAAAATATATAAAAAAATTAAGCAGACGTGGCATTTAAAGTTTTACACATAAGTCGAGCATTGCCAACTAATGTTTCAACATAATTACGAACAAATAATAATAAAAACGAACTCCTAAACCAATCCTAATCGCACATCTCCACAAAATTAAAAGAGATTGGAAACCCCATTTCTTACAACACAAAACCCTACCTGCAAAATCTCCTTTTTGAATATGGGAGAAATTTTCTTACTTTCACTACAAAGAAAAAGTATATAACCCACCCCTTTACCGTATTTTAGAAAATAATTATAACTACACCACTAATATTCTCAATATTAATTTATTATCACACATCACTGGTAAAAGAACCAAAAATATTATTTTTTACTTAATAAATATATTATATATTTTTTAATAAATATTTTATGTATTATCATATAACTTTTTAACCACCTTGTATATATATTGTGTTGAGGGGACCAAATATATTCGTTTAGTGAAGGGACATTAATGGCCTTCTCTTCATCTTATAGCCAGTAATATTTCGACGGCTGATTAATGTGTTGAAGGATTAAAAAATGGATATAGATGGGTGCTCAAATCTGTAAGATTCGAGTAAATCTTCTTCCCCCACTAATTATAGTTAAGAGGAAAAAAATAACATTATCCTCGTACCAAGCGAAAAAGAACATGTGACGCGAACGCGCTTTTTCATGGATCTGAATATTGATGATGTGCCTACTCTGGATTTTGGTTTATTATTGGTTAAACCAGAATTTTTTTTTTTAATTATTAATTAAGAATAACTTTTTAAACACCAATTATGTATTAAAAAAAGTAAGCGTGTCTGGATAATGATCTAGGGATACTTTGATGTCTAAATTCGGCTAGAGGATTATTAGAATTTAAGTATAGAGTGGTCTCGTGAATTAATAATATATATATATATAATAAAGTTTGGAAATTGAAAGTCGGGTCAAATAAGTGTTTATGGAAAATTTTCTGAACCATTTAGGAGAATGAATGATGGTCCAAGAGCTACTAGAGTCAATCTATTATAGAGATTGTTTGTAGTAAACTAGTGGTTTTTATATTAATTAAGATATTGTAGTTAAAATGATATTATTTTTTTAACACAGTTTTTGTGATCCTTTGATTGAGGCGGTCCATAATCCAAACATACCACAAAGGTTAAATATACTCTATTAAAAATTAATATTTTTTTTATTAAATATACCCAATTTTTTCCGTTTATACATTTTTCATTAAAAAATAAAAAAAAAACAAAAATCATCCCAACCTGACTGTCTAACCCTCCATAATTTTCAATATAAATTGCTTTCCGAGAAAAAAAATTCAAATTTTTTTCTCTCTGCAATTTTTCTATCTACCATAAATTTCTGCAAGCAAAAAAAAAATTTCAGTTCAACACCAAAATGTGGCAATGTCTGGTACTAATGGAATGACAGTGCCTGGCGAAGTACCAACAACCCAATCACAGACAATTTTACTGTCTGGCGAAGTACCCACAACCCAATCACAGACAACTTTACTATATATGGGTGACTTAAATTTCAATGTAACGAACTCCATTGAGTTGCTGATTAAGACTATTAGGCGTGCTCACATACAGCGAGCATATATATATATATATATATATATGTGTGTGTGTGTGTGTGTGAATCCTTGTTTATCAAGTTTAGCATTTACCGTAAAATGTTTCAGATTTGTAGTCGAATATCAAGAAAGCCGTAAATTTGCAATTTTAACTTATCAGTATTGAAGAAACATAGAGAAGAAGAAGACAAGAAGGGATAAATATATAAAGATATTTGTCAATTTATTTATATCTAATTTTATTATAATTATTATGAGATATATTTACAAATTTTGGGTATGAATAACCTACCCTAATTTAAATTTGTTATCTTAGATGACGAACAATAGAGGAGTTAAGGGTTGTTGGGCGAACTCGACGTTAGTTGAAGCGGATTGTTATTGGCAGAAAGAAGTCGTCCATCAAAGAAACTGGGCGGGTATAGCCGGATCTATTTTAGTTCAACCCAAAATACCAATACAAATATTTAATAACTTTTTAGCCCAATATTGGTTTGGGTCTAAAGGGGAAGATTTGGGCCCGTATAAAAGTTATTGGGCCTGCTTTAAAGAAGACCAAGAAACCACAGCAGCTGGATGTGATGAGAGAAGCCCAATGCAACCTAAAGTCACGGGTTAGTGCTACGTTATTAGAGTGATTAATGATTAAATTAAATATTATGATCTTGTGTGGGGCAAAATAATAAGGGAAAAAAAAAAAGTTTAATGGTCAAAGTCAATTGTACTCGAAGCCAATCAATAACATTTCATATCTAACATTTTCAAGTTATATATATATATATATTCACTCTATAGTTGAAACCCACCAAAAGTAAACCACCTAAATACACAAAATTGAACACAAATCCCCAAACCCAGCAATTAAAATCGCTTGACCCATAAAAAATCTGGCGTTTCATTTTTATATAAAGCAATATTGATACCAAATTAAGATACTAGATGAATGATTAATATGATTTATTATGCATTAATAACTTCTTTGAAACCCAAAAAAAAAAATTGCAATTTGAAATTGCACGTGACAATTTTGTTACATGACTAATGATTGTTCATTTTCTACACTTTTTTTACATTTTTTGTCACTTTTATTTCTTGCAAGCCTTTTATTTGATCTTTATCTTGTTTCTTACAATTATTTTAGTGGCAACGGTAAGTTCAACGCGAGACATCCATCAAAGAAACTAAACTAATTCACATTTTTAATTGGAAACTTTTAAGCAATACATATCTTTCACACAAAAAAATAAAAAAATAAAAAAAATAAAAAAACTGTGAATATTTGCGTCATTAATAGTTTAATTTCCTGTATTTATTTTCTTTGTCAAATTACCGGAAAACCCACATGTCAGAGTTGGGACTTTTTTTATTTGCTCATTTTTTACCGTTTACGTATTCTATTGGTTATAGACCGTTGCTGCCGCTCTGATCAATCTTCCCCTCTATCTCTCCGCCCATTTTTCTCTCGCCACAAAATCTCTCTCTCTCTCTCTCTCTCTCTCTGTGACTGGAGAACACTGGAAGTGGTCTCTCTATAGTTTTTTTGCAATCAAGATTTTATTATCGACATGCCGATTCTTGGTCGTCTGCACACACTACTAGCTGTACTGTCAGTAGGCTCTGTTTTCGGATTTCATCAAACGTTTCTGCTGTCCGTTTTGGTAGGCATTATTCTGATATATTTGTCCCCATTGTTGGAGCATTTATCTCAAAATTACGATCATCGATATGGGTTTTTTGTGTTGGAAAGTTTCAAAGAAGTTTCTGAGATTCTGTGCCTGATTTTGCTGTCTCCCTTAGGGTTCAAGTCCTTGTATTCTCCTCGGTTTTCCAGGGGTTCAATTCAGTTTTTATGTGCTTTAATAGGAAAATCAAAACATGGGTTGTGTTCAGAAAATCTTCTTGATGGAAATTTCGATTTGGGGCTGTTAAAAGATGTACCTCTGAATGATTCATCGGAAGAAATTACGCAAAAATCAAATAGCTGTCCTGTTTCCGACAGAAAAACAGAGAGCGATTCTGATGAAGAATACGATGTGGACAGTGATAGTGATCATGTTAGAGAGTATACAGAAGAAGCTGATGAATTACACCGAGAGGAAGATAGTGAAACTGATGTTTTGGCATTAAGAAAACTGATAAAGATTGGGCGGCGCAGAGCCGATGCAGCTACTGCAGATCTTGTGAAAGAAAGGGCGGCTTCGGCTACAGCCGCGGAAGAAGCCATGGCTATGATTCTTCGACTTCAGAACGAAAAGAGCTCGATCGAAATGGAAGCGAATCAGTACAGAAGAATGGTTGAGGAGAAACAAATGCATGATCAGCAAGTGATTGAGTCGTTGCAGTGGCTTGTGTGGAGGAACGAGAGGGAAGCAAGTCTATTGCAGGAGGAGCTGAATGGGCTATTGAAGAGCGGTGAATTGGAGGAAGGAGTTGAGGATGTTGAGGATGTTGAGGATGATCTGAGTAGAGGAATTTTGATAAATGTCGTACAAAGTTAGTAAAATTTGGAAAAATATCCTCTCCAGTAATTTTTTGGGAAAATGAAGCAGAATAACGTATAGACTTGTCCCTTTTTTTGGGCAAAATGATGCAGAATAACGTATAGAATTGTCGCTTTCATGATTTATATATATATATATATATATATATATTAAATATGGAGGATATTTTTCCGAACATAAAAAATTTAGTGGCATTCTTTTGAATTTATTAGACTCAATAACATTCTTAGAAACTTTATGTGAAAATTAAGGGAAAAGGATAAATATTGGTTCTTGTTTATAACATGTGATAGAATGTAGTTATTTAAAAAAAAAAAATTAATCTACAAATATTTAGTTGCATAAACAAGTTTTTCAGTTGAAATACACCTGATTTCTCTTAATAGTATTTATTTTATAGATACACCAATATACAGTCATATATATGCAGATGGACGGATATGTATGGTTTATATTTGGGCTAATATGTCTCCCGGCCCAAGCAATAAATTTCCCTAAGCCCATGTAGGAAGGAATCATGTGTCACAAATGCTCACATAGCCTCTGCTAACTTGGTTGGAGCGTTGGTTATTATCTTAAGTTTGTGGCCCACATTAAAAGGTCATCTTTATTACATGATGGAAATGTGTGTGATCTTGCCTAAGGAAAGGTATGTCACTCTCATCTTGCTGGATATTCTATTTTGCATTGGATAACGATATTTGCTTTTAGGGAATTTATAAATATATTAATTTACGAACACCAGAAAGGATTTTTTTTAAAGGTCAGTGATTTTGTATGTCAATTGAAAATATTAAATCAATTATTTGTAAAAAAGGAACACTTTATCAAGTTACATTAAAATCCGCTCAAAAGTATCCAACATTATTCTTAGTACATGGCTTTGCCAGCTACAAGAATCTCTAGCTAAAAAGGTCAAGACTGTTGGAGGGCCATGAGCCAGATAGAGTCGTGGAAGAAAGTGTGCAGCAGCTTTCTGAAAAGGAGATTGTAATTGGTAACTAAAATACTTTGGGTATGTTGGCATACATATGGGAATGCAAAGAAACCTAGGCAACCCCGGAAAGGGCCCGAATCAGATGCAAATAAACCCAGTGGTTGAGCCTCTGTTTCAACATAATTGATTTATAGGGATAAATTTGATAAGTATGAAGTTTTCTAGCATCTGATGATGTCTTAAACAGTTTATAATAATCTAATCTAAGGCACTAAAAAGCTCAATAAGTGTTGTTCAAATCAAATTTAGCATTGATCCAATAGTATGAAATTCTAACTTACAGTAACATGGATATTCTTACAGATAGCAACCTATAAAGAGATAGGCAGGCTCAAAATTTTATGGTTTCTGGGGATATTTAGGGTATTTAAAATTGCTAGGATGGGCAAGCAATCCTTTGGCAACATAAATCAATTCAGAAAACTTTAAAAGTTTCTTTAAACTATATAATGGGATATCCAGGCCCTGTAAAAATTGGTTCTCAGACGATTCAATTGCAGGTAACTTAATTTCAATAGATCGAGAACACTCATGTCCAATGCTCAGCAATTAAACAATATATTCATCTTAATCCTATATAAGAGATTAAAGTATGCATATCCATAGCAATCACAAAACTGACCAATAAATCCCACTCGACGCTGCCACTAAAAAATTCACACAAAAAAAGTACGCCATTTATCATAACAGCTAAATGCTGGTTCCATAGAAGAGGAAAAATAAGTAGATACCAAAGCAATAAGAACACAAAATCCGACTTATTGATTTGCAGGGCTGCAAACACCAAAGGAAAGGAAACAAACATGCAATGTAAAGAGATGTTAAATATCCATCTACTAGATATCCCATTAGAATGCAAAATATTAAGCCCACTAGAAATAGTAGATGGATACGTAAAAAGTTGGCTGTTTGCCTTCTCAAACATTATTTAATAGAACTTCTAAGAGCACCATATTCAATGATCGCATACAGCACCCAAAGATGTAAATCCTCAACAATAGCTCCAGATCAATAAATATTCATTCAGACACAATTCCTGAATATTTTAGTTTGTGACGCAGGACACCACGTTTAAGAACTCATCATAGAACCTGAGTTTCTTCTGCATTCAGCCAACATATCCATGTAGAATTGACACTTGCTGATATCATTTCCATAGCCATTCAGGCACTGCAGAAAAAACCATTTTTTAGCATATCAAAACAAGAGCGACATAGCTATTCACCACAAAAATATTCAGTACATTTTGGAGACATTGTATAAGCATATCAAGTCATCCTATGGTTTTACTTAAATTCTAGCAAACATGTTATATTCAATATTTTAACAATCTAAGACAAATCAAAACCAATTCGCTCTACATCTCATGTGTAAGTGGCCCATTACACTGCAAAATACCAGCATATTTTACAGATACTATCTCACTACAACAAATACTGTAAGTTTTTATTATCCCAAGCCCCATGGCCATCAAAACCTCAAACAAAATAGGACCAACTCACCACAGGGCATTAATGGTAAATAAACTGTGACCCCACCCACCAATGCATCACCTACCAGAATAAAATTTTACAAACTGGCTCAAGAGGAGAAGGTAGAATCACTTACATCCTGGAATGCCTTCGAGTGCACATTGCAAGCATCAGAACCACCCATGCTGGCCGCAGCAGGTGCAGGTAGCCCAGTAGCTTCAGAGACAACTGTTTCATGTTGAATCGTGCGAGGCCCCATAACAGCATCCACGGCTCTGTGTGCCACAGCACTTCCAGTACCAAATGCCATTCCTACAAATATTATTTAAAATAAATGGAACACAACACGGTTAATTACACACTAAAAGGGACAGCCCAGGTCATAAACAAAAGTTCATCCAACTTTGACACACCTTGTGCTATGGTTGAACCAATGCCTCCAAGCATGGATCCACCTGAGCCACCTTGAACAGGAGCTGGAGCAGGAGCATGGTGAGCTGTAAATATAATGCAGAAAAATGATGAGCATTGAAGAAGTATTTGTGAACTGGGAATTGAATTGCAATAGGTTTCATAGCATAATAGACCCTCAATACTCTCCTAAATGATGAAATGGTTCAGATGGAAGACAATTACCTGGTTGAGGTGGTGGACTACGTGCAGCAGGGCGAGGTGCTGGGCGAGAAGATCTTCCTGCAAAAGCAAAAATTCATATAACACCAATAGTCTCTAAAACGAGACTGACACTTACAGGACAAGCATGAGCAACAAGTAGAAAAACAACCTCCAAGAAGCAAATATCGTTATTGTTGCACCATGACACAAGTAGAAAAACAACCTCCAAGAAGCAAATATCGTTATTGTTGCACCATGACACAAGAGTGAGAAATAAAACAAAGAATGTAACAATCTTTAAAAAATTTGACATTAATCGCTCAACTTATCTTTAAACCAATAAACTAATACAAACATTAAATTACATGAAAGATGCAAGTATAAAGATCACTTATCTGATTTTACACTCCATTTTACATAGAATAAAGTTATATGCAGGTAATTACATAAAAAGGTTACACTCGTAAAACTAATCCAATAGCATGTATTACTGAATCATCCCATCCACCCCACAATCTTGCAAGCTACAATGCCCAACAAGAAATTTTTTGAAGCTTCAGGAAATATATGGCCTGAAGACATTTTCTCGGTGTACTAAGGACAGTGTACCCACAAGGGAATCAAACTAAACAGAGGCCCATTCAACCAGTTTAATTAAGATTGCAAGAGCTATTAAACCATCTTCAACTGCTGGTTCATGCCAGATATACAGGCAAGAACTGTAAGACTGTATGGTCCTAAATTAACTGTTGAGCTTCTTATTTTGCATAGAAACAGTTATGAACATACACAACGTTTTCCTTATATAAATGCAGTTTCTTAATTATATTTTTTGTTCATTGTTAATTATCTTTACCATGTAGCTTCATAAGCAATAATTAATTTATTCTTTGATATGGAATACAATATATGTTAATTTCATTATTCAGGAGGACCTATGTATTAACTGATTTTACCAGTGAATGAATCGTTAAATTTCAAAGTGGACAATCAGAAATTTTGAAGCTCCAGTCGAATGTCAAAAGCCCAAAAATAATCTACAGATAAGCACATCTAGCATTATTCAACATTTGATAGATCCTGCGCCTAGATTTATAAGAATCGAGACATAAGAAACTCAACTCTAAGACATCTGAAAAATTAATCCCAGCAAGATACAAACACAGAAATCAAACAGCAGAAGCAGAATACATCCGATATGACAACGTAAGATGTCTTCTTTTATATAAATTACCATATTACCAGATACGAAACAAATAAAATCCGTTCAAGTGTCGCAAAATTATACAAGGATGCGTACAACAAAAAAGAGTACTTACCACCGGAGCTACGACGAGGCATGATTGAGTTTTTTGAGGGGAGAATGCCGCTGAAAACCTAGAGAGAGAGAGAGGACGTAAGTTCTATTTCTCGTGAGCAGTCACCTATATATGTAGTGCGGCTGTGGTGGGGAAGGGTAGAATTAGTCGAGGAGGGGATTAGGGATCTGTTTAGGATTATTCTGGAGAAGATGACGTGTCGAAATCTGAACGGCTAACTAGATGGACGAAAGGTCAACATCTTTTTTTGCTCCTTTTAGACAGAAATACCCTTGCGAAGCGTTGTTGGCTTGAGGAAAAAGCAACTAATTAGAAATGAAAATAGACTTCTGCGTTTCAGGAAATAATTAATAATCAATTTTAAAATGGGTGCGGCCATTTATTTTGGAACCTCTAAATATATTTTAAAATAATTAAATTAATTAAAATATTTATATATATTTATATATTTAATTCTCTATTATGTACGAATCAACTATTTTCTACCCGATTTATTCCACCAATTTGAGCATTTAGTTGTTCAATTTATGGATAATGGTAGAGCACTTGGTCACCATCTTTGGAACAGAGCCCGTTCTATTTTAAGACTGGCGTCTGCCGCCCTGGCTACCAGTGCTCCCGCCTCCACAACCATCCGACAATAACTCTGACGTTGTTGCTGTCCAATATGTACCAGCGGCCCGACATGATCACCCCGGCGTCGATCCCCAAGGTCAGCCCATCGACCCCTGCAACATCCAAGAGCATTTCGAGGATTTCTACGAGGATATGTCTGAGGAGCTCAGTAAGTTCGGCGAAATTGAGTGTCTCAATGTCTGCAACAAACTCGCCGACCACATGATCGGAAATGTTTGTGTCCAGTTCAAGGAGGAGGATCAGGCGGCAACCGCTTTGAATGCGTCGCAGGGGAGGTTTTACTCGGGCCGACCAATTATCGCTAATTTTTCACCCGTCACCGACTTTCGCGAGGCCACGCGGGCAGTTCGAGGATAATAGTTGTAACCGAGGAGGGTGCTGCAATTTTATGCATGTTAAGATGATCGGCCATGAACTGAAGAGGAAGCTGTATGGGAGGCATCATGGCAGGTTTAGGGGTCCCAGGAGCCAAAGCAGGAGTGTGAGCCCCCCACATCATAACCCAAGACGTGATAGGGGTACGGATAGGGAGAGAGATTGTGATAGATGGGATCATCGTAGTGGAGGGAGGAGGGGTGTCGGTGATAGGCATGGGGGAATGTATAAGAACGAAAGAAGAAGACATGGGAGTCCGAGGAGGAGCAGGAGTAGGAGTCCCGTGGGGAAAGGAAGTGAGGAGCGAAGAGCTGGGATTGAGCAATGGAACCGGGAGAGGGAGGAGAAGGGGCTGTGATGCAGAGGGAACTCTTGTATGTGTTTATACTTCCCTTTTTGGTGTTGCTAAGCTTTTGTTTTTTGTTTTTTATTTTAAATTAAAATAGTATATTTATTAAAAAAGAAAAATTAATTTTAGATGTGGCGTATTTAAATTTTATGGTGTAATTAGAGATTTTGGGGTGCAAATAGCCGCATTCTTTTAAATTTGTGTAAAAAGTATAAAATTAAAAGTGAGTAGCATTTAAAAATTAATGAATTTAATAATTATTTGGAGTTTGAATGTCTACTAAAAATTTATTGTTATAATGCATCGAAATGTTTTAAAAGTTCCAAGAATTATTATAAATTATTTCTTTAAAGTTCTATCATTATAAAACATTAGTGTTATATGTCGAGGCTCAAGATTGTTGGACTATATTAAAAAAATGTTACTTATAAATAATAATAAAAAAAAAAGTGGTAAGAAATTGATTTTCAAGTGGTATTTACACTCAAAAACTTTTTAATAAATAAATCTAATTAATTTTTTTCTTTTTTTCCCTTTGCCTTACGTAATCCAACATAATTAGGGTTTTCTTTTTTTTTATTTTTCTTTTTCTATCTTCAATATAAAATAAATAATTCTTTTCTCAATAGACTTTGGGTTTCTTGTACATTCATTTTTCAATTGAAATAGGATTTTGTGCATTTTCATGTAATTGTATGAATTACAATTTTTCTTTTTTTATTTATTTAAGAAGAATGAAAAATCAAAAGAAAAAATTGACGATTGAATAAAAAAGAAAATTTATTTTAGTCCTCGTATTATAAAAAGAAAATTTGTGAGTCAGTCGATGACAAATGCCATCCAGCAAAATTTATCTTAAAAAAAAAAAGTTGAGGCAAGTTGTGGTTCTCTCTCTCTTTACTAATTTTTTTAATTTAAATAATATTTTTGTTAAAATTTGTTTTTTATATATTCGTGATTTATAATTTAGCATTTATATTGTATATTTTCTAAATAAAATAATATAAAATATGGAATGTAGTTTTATGGAATTAATAATTTATTTTTACTTTGATATATGTGTTGAACTTAAATAAACAGTAGATTATTCTTATATGAATTTGAGATACAAATATAAAAAATAAATAAATTTGTTGTAAAATACAAATATTATGTTGTGAAAATTTATTTAATGTATTGTTTATGTATTGTTTTTACTTTGATATGTATAAAGAGTTGAAATATTTATATTGAATTTAAGAATTAATTGTTGGTTGCACAATTTACATTGGTTTGAGCTCTAAAATTCAATTCAAAATATCGTGCGGTATATATTTTGCTAGAGATAACTTATGAGAAAATAACAATGCAGTACAAAATAAATAAAAACTTATTTAAGTGAAATCATATTTATAATAATTTAATTTATATAAATTATGACATATGTATATTTGTATAACAAAGATACAATTTTTTTAACATATATTATCATTTTAATAAAATATATTATATCTTGTGTGTTACGAGGATCCAATTATTTTAAATCAATTGTGTTTTTTAAATCAAAAGCAACTGTAGCAAACACATGAAATTGTTTTTTTGTAAATTCAAATTTCCAAAATTATATTTTTTAAGCGAACATAAACACTGCTTAAGTCTTGTTCCTACAACGAAAGGAGTAATAAATAGACATACATGCATAAATTATGAAAAATATTCAATTCCTTTTTTTTTTTTTTTTTTATTGGAAATGTTTTCCTTGTATGTCCTTAGTAAAAAAAATGTTGCTTTTCATATGTATAGTTAGATGTGGCACAGTTTCGTCAGTTTTAATTTTGAAATTGTCGGCTCCTTAAATTGTAAAACGTAAAACTAAAATCGAACCGGCACATAATCAGTTCCGAAACTATTGATTCCACAATTATTGTTCTCAGTTCTTTTTTTTTCATAGTTGGTACCGCTAGTTTGGCACTAATTCTGAAAGTTTTTTTGAGGAACAAGACTGGAACTGACGGTTTCTGAAATTGAAACTGGCGATTTGAAACCGCCGATTCTAATTTAAAACTCCAAAATCGTGCTCATGTCTATATATAGCAGGGAAATAGATGTTATTTTCCACTGCTAATCCAAATTATAAATTTTAGTATAATTTAAAGAAAAAAAAAACATGAACAATGGACTAATATACACAAGGTGGAAAAGATACTGAAAATACCATCGTACCGCACTTATCGTACTGAAAAATATCAAGAATATCGAAATTTTTTGTATATCGAGATCTTCGGTACGGCAATGGTATGAAAAATATTTTTCTAGTATACCGGTACATAAAATGGTATTTGATATAATAGTTTTGCGGTATATCGATATATCAAACGATATTTGATATACCAATATTTCGGTATATACAAAAATACCGATATATTGAAATACTGAAATATTTTTTGTTACACCAGTAATTAACTATGACACGGTATATCTAATATACGATACGATATACCGAAAAAATTCGATTTGAAATGGTATACCGAAATGTCGGTATGAAATGGTATACCGAAATTTTGGTAGGTTATTGTATGAGTATTTTGTCATAAAAAAATTTCGTATATCGATTGTTTAGTATATTTAAATTTTTGTTACGGTATCTCTATGAATTTTTGTATACCAATATTTCGCTACGATAAATGATACGGTGTAAATTTTTTGATAAACCGTACTGTACCACCCCTAAATATACAATTGCCATACTAATTTAAAAATGTATTCTCTCACTATTATTTGATGTGTCTCAATTACTTTGTTCTAAATTAACCACTTATGCCTCCATATATATTATTACCATCCCATGAATCGACGGTAGAAGTTATGCTCACGTTGGCTGTGAAACTATACTCATACCTTATGATTTTTTTATTTATTTTAATCAACTAATATAACAGGTTATAATTTACTATTTACGAGTTCGAGATAAAATTAGATTAGACTGAATAACGTAAAAATAAAATAAATCAGCTCGTGTCATGTTTGAGTTACAATTTTTGAGACAAATAACTAAACAATGATCAAATTTATACAAAATTTGTAATATTTATATTTCAACTTTACATACAAACCCACGACCTAACTCATTTTTAACATCCATATCTAGCAATATTTTAGCACGAGTCAAACATTAAAATGGCCCGTGAAGTTTTTCCCTTATACAAACTCCAAATAAAGTAAATATTTGGAAAATTGTGCAATATTAAAACATTTGTAATATAGACAAAAAAACTCTAAGCAAATGTACACTCGAAATCATTACCTAAATTTATTATTATTATAGAAAAAAAATCAAATTCATTCAAAATAAATTTCACCACATAGGTTTTTGGTAAATACATAAAAAGTCTATAATCAAGTATTCCATATGGAACTTTTCAAATAATGAAAAATTTTGCACAAAAAGGAAAAAGAAAAAGAAAGAAAGAAACACTAGGATTAGAGTCTGCACATGGGATGTACAGAACGTTGATAGTTCCAGGTAGACATGGGTACAATTTCTTGATTTTGATATAATTTTGAAACCGTGAATGAAGAAATCGAAACCGAACCGACATATATACGATTTCGGTTCCTGAAATCGACAAGCAGAAATTGTAACCAAACCGTGAGCACACAGTTTCAATTTCGATTTAGAACTGAAACCGAGTCAACGGTTAAACCGAACCGTTGACCTGCAGTTCGAACCAACGGTTCCAATCCCAAACCAAAATCGTGCCGCCTCTAGTCCCTGGTGTGATACTCTGATTATTTAATAAAGTTTATAGGGAATGACTATATCATATAAGAGTTCTATAAAACAATTATATAATAATAACTAGTATTGTTCCCCCACAATTTATAATATTTTATTTTAAATTAAAAATTATAATTTTATTTTGTACAGAAATTTTTTGAATATCATAATATATTGAATTAACTTAAAACATACTTTATATTTAATTATTATATTTTAACTATATATTTAATATAAATATTAAATTAAGAATTATAAAGAACATATTTTTTATAAAAGACAAAATTGATGCGAAAAATTATAAGTATTTAAAATTTAAAATAAAAAATAAAAATATAATTCACAGAATCTAGAAATAGCAATAATTTTGAGCAGAAAATTTAAGATTAATTTTAAAAAAATTGTAAGATATAAATATAATAAGAAATTAAATTAAACCACCAGTTGCGTTCCTATGGCCCAGAGTATCGGCTTCGGCCCCTAATCAAGAACATTAACCACATATAAGGCAACCTTCTAACATGTCAAGATTATTAATAATTCTAAAATTAAATAAAATAAATATATAAAATGAAACATCAAAATTATTGATACTTGGAAATATTTTAATATAAAAAATTCAACTGTCTTGGGTGGTCGGATAACGTGTGTCTGTTACCAAAGTTGATAATACTAAATATATTCAGATCAATATAAAATGAAGTTCTCCTCCAAAAAGAAAAAAATAAAATGAAATTGATACTTGGAATGTATTCAAATATGAAAAATCCTAAATCTCTCTTCCTCTCTCTGCTTGGGCGGTAGGAAAGCGTTTGCACACACACACACACACACACACAATTGATGCGCTCGTTCTCTCTCTAAACCAAGTTCAAACACTTTCTCTCTCATCCACGAACGACTGTCTAGGGTTTACAGCTAGCACCACGATCTTCCGCACCAGATCTTAGTCCAGAAATTTCATTTACTTTTCGCGATTCATATACTTGATATATTTTTCAAATCACAAAATCGGCCGACTCCATGGCGGAAGAGCAATCGTCGGGGGCGGCAACGGCGTCGAGCACCAGTCCTGCGGCAGCGCTAGGGCACTCGGTGATACCAATTGTGAACAAGCTACAGGACATATTCTCGCAGCTAGGCAGCCAGTCGACAATCGAGTTGCCACAGGTGGCTGTGGTTGGAAGCCAGAGCAGCGGCAAATCCAGTGTACTGGAGGCGCTAGTTGGGCGCGATTTTCTGCCACGTGGAAACGATATTTGCACGCGCCGCCCGCTTGTTCTGCAGCTCGTGCAGAGGAAGAGAAAGGGTGATGGAACTGACGAGGAGTGGGGGGAGTTTTTACATTTGCCTGGGAAAAAGTTCTTCGATTTCAATGAAATCCGGAAGGAGATTCAGGTTATCTTCTAATATACTGTGTTTTAGCAAGTCGTAATATGGTTGGATTTGGAAAATTCTGTTTTCGAATATGAGAGTACATGACTAGTTTCTGAACGCATATTGAAAACTGCTTTACTTTGAGAAGTTAATTCTTTAATATTCACGGACTTCCCTGAAACCCAATTAACTGATCTGCTGAAATTAGGTTTTCTTTATTGGATTGGAAGACGAACATAGTTTTTGTATAACAATTGTGGGTCTTGAAATTAAAGGAGTGGATTGTGGTCTCTTAGGTAGCGCTCAGAAGGCTGTTATTCATGAGCACTAATATATGACGACATACAGACTTGACCTATGGAAATTCTGATAACATTTTACAGGAGGACATAGCATGCTCCTTACTCTGCAACAATAAGAGTAATCTATCTATCTAAATATGCATATAATTATCACTGATTATAGCTATGAACAAAAATAAAATTACCTTACGACAAATTAAATATATATCTATGCACACATGAAGATTTAAACACACTATAGTGGCCATTAGTGACATGTTGAGATTTAAAGGCAGTCACATACTTTATTTACGCTTATTTTTGAAGAATGAATCTGGATATATTTATCTATGTATGTTAGTATAATATGTACTATATATAATATGTATGAGAAATTGGGGGGGGGGGTGGAGACATCGGTGAGAAATGGATAGAGCTTGAACAGTACTTAAAACTCAAAACTGCTTATTTGTGTTTGCATTTTCTTCTTTATGTATCCTTTTAAGAGCTGGACGTATATTGGTGTGAGTAATTGGATTTTTTAAATTCTGCATGGCATGTTTTAAGGGTATTGTTTGTAATTGTGATGCCATGCATTTTTATGACTTTAAATGCACTTATACTGGTGGTTTCGTACTGTTTTATTTTTTTATCTTGTCATTATTCTGTCAAAGTTAAAAATTAACTCATAGAATCAACAAAGACTAACTTCAGATAGACTAAAGAGAAAGTGGTGGATCGAGATCATCTCGTATGAGAATTAAAGGAGAGAGAACAGTATAATACTTTAGGGGGTGTTTAGGCTTAAGCGGGTTGGGGAAATCATGGGGTTGTGAAATAAAGTTGAATAGCGAAAATCTTTGTTTGTTTTGAGATTGTGTAGGGTAGGATTTTACTGTAAATGTCACATCAATGCTGGAAAAGGTGAGCTGTTGTAGTATTATATTGTGAATAGATGTATTAGTAATGAATGGATGGTTGTAAAATGATTAGTTAGACTTATTGGGAAATGAAAAGTAGAGAGAGTAGGTGTGGTTATTGGAAATTTAAAAGTAAAGTAATAATATGTGTAGGTAGTTAATTATAATAGAGTATAATTTTATTGGATTATAAAATTCTGATTTACATCTCAAAACAAACAAGGGTATTTTAACATCCAAATTCTTTCTGTGGTAAGTGCAAAACAAACATACCCTTAATGACTTGTATTTAGCTAAGACACCAATTTTATATATATGTCACAATGAGACTTACTGTTTTGGTTGCTATAAATAGTTTACATTTGCTACCTGTTTTATAGACCTATGTTGAATTGGCTACCTTTGTTTAGGCTGAAACAGACAGAGAAGCTGGAGGAAACAAAGGTGTTTCAGACAAACAGATCCGTTTAAAGATTTTCTCTCCAAATGTTCTTGATATTGCTCTTGTGGACCTGCCGGGCTTAACAAAAGTTCCTGTTGGTGATCAGCCAACTGATATTGAAGCACGTATTAGAACTATGATAATGTCTTATATTAAGCGTCCGAGTTGCTTGATTCTGGCTGTTACACCAGCAAATTCAGATCTGGCAAACTCAGATGCACTACAAATGGCTGGGATGGCTGACCCTGATGGTAGCTTATTTTCTTCATATCTTCTTGTGCCTACCAATTTTCCATACGCTCGATGAATAGCTTCTATTACCGTGTTAGTTTTGGATTCTGGTTCTCATGTTTTGAAGTTTATATTTGCAGGTTATAGAACTATTGGTGTAATAACTAAGGTGAGACTTCAACTTCGTATAATACAATGCACCCTTGTTTTTATATGGCTCTCCATATCAACTTTTCTGTTTCAGTTGGATATTATGGATAGAGGCACTGATGCTCGCAACTTTTTGCTTGGAAAAGTTATACCTCTTCGGCTTGGTTATGTAGGTGTGGTTAATCGCAGTCAAGAGGTAATATATTTTTGTAGACATATCACAATGTTACCCTGAGGGATATAATATGATCTTCATTTTAACTGGTGATGTTACTCCTTTAGATTTTGTCACTTGTCATCTGCAGTATGAATTTCCTTATTTATTCATTTATGGGGTGACCAAAGATGTAAACCCTGTTATGTGTCCATTTACCGTTATTAAGCTCAATTAATGATCTTCATACTCTTCTTCATCAAAATACTGAATTCCACCAGAGTCTTTCAGTTTTTCTATCATCCTTTTCAAAATCACTCTCTTCACCCTAGTAACATTTTATTTAACTAATCGGGTTAATATTCAAGAGGCCCAAGCTGCCCAACTTACTCTAGTTGTCGATTTATATTTATTAGCTTGATTTAACGATGAGAAAAATAATCCAACTCAAACCCTAAGCCCAATTTCACTAAGGTGTACCCTTTTTGCACTTTGCGTCTTAGTGACTAGGTGTGCACCTTAGTGAATTGCTGCACCTTGAGGATCTGGCGCCTCTTGCCGTGAGTCTTCTGTAATACTATGAGCAGTTGCCCCATGACTTCATAGCATTCACCGTGGATTGCATCTGCTGTATGCTTAGAACTGTTTAAAGCAGGCATTCTTGACAAATTATAGTAATAGCAGTCTGCTATGCCTTTAGAAGGGTAGTGTGGCAGGAGGGGTCTTGAGGTTGAGGATCAAAACCATCAAATTAAAGCTGAAATACCGCCACTGGTTCTCTTTTCTTTCTTGAAATGGGTACTGAGCATGGAACCTAGCCGATCAACAAGCAAGGCTGTGTGGAATTGAACAGCCATTTGGGTCATCTAATGATTTAGCTGTATCTTTTGGGCATCAACATTATTTCCTCACCGTATAGTAGAGATGAGGGAATTATTGAAATTTATATGGGACCGGTGATACCTACACAATATATGTTTAGATGGATCATATAAAAGAAACAGTGATTTACCTGTTAGCTTCCATTTACCCTCCTAACCATTTTCTGAATCTTCCATTTGTCTATGTCCATGGTTTATGGTGTTCTGGTAGCACAATTGAGCTAAATTAATTGTAAGCGTATAGCTTACCATACCTTACTTCAGAGATATGCAGTGAACCCTTCGTGTAGTATCTTGGATAGTAATGATCTACATAGTACACACTGTATTCTTTGTCTAAGTAAAGTAATAGTTTATATTGGTTTGAGTATTTTGTTCTATGTAGAAGTACCAGGTAACTTGTGGTGGCTCAACTTGTTACTTGTGGTTGTTGAAGTTAGAGAAGTCATGTTGTATGTAAATGTGCTAGTTAATAAATGGGCTAGTCTTAATTGTACAGGATATCTTATTGAATCGGAGCATCAAGGATGCACTCATTGCAGAGGAAAAGTTCTTTCGCAGTCGGCCGGTATGACCTTGATTTCATCATTCATTATTGATTTCTGGCTCTTCTTTTTATTCTTTCGATGACTTATTTTATATTCAATGCAGGTATACAGTGATCTTGCTGACCGTTGTGGGGTGCCTCAGTTGGCCAAGAAGTTGAATCAGGTATGTGGTATTTAATGTTAGACTGAGCCCTAATCAGATTTTGACACACTTCACTAGTATCCCTAGAATGTATATTTTGATCTGATATTTTTTCTTGACCTTTCATCCAACCCTGTCTGGTCTTGTTACATGTTCACTTGCTTGTGTCAATGGATACCCTTCTGTTAATAATTTAAGCTGAAGCAGGACACCGGTGAATGCCATGTCTCTCTGACATATTTAAAACTGTATTAAAAATGTGCTGCACTGCTGCTTTCCTTTTATAGATAAAGCTGGATATATTGGTGTTTTCTGTAAAAAAGATTCTGCTGATTTTTTTATTTTTTATTTTTTAGGTCTTGTTTTGATTTTTTAATTGGTATGATATGAGGTATTTCCTTGTTCTACAGATTCTGGTGCAGCATATTAAAACAGTTCTTCCAGGATTGAAGACACGCATTAGTGCTGCGCTTGTTTCTGTTGCAAAGGAGCATGCTAGCTATGGGGAGATTACTGAATCAAAGGTTAGTGCCCTTTGCCCCTCAGAAAATAATGGATCAGTTTCATCTTGTTTGAATATTGTTCTTAAGTTTGTAGCTGTAGCTTAATGTGCTTTAAATGCTAAATGTACGATGTGGACAGATTCTCTGGATTCAGGCGCATCTCTCACTTATCCTTTGTCCTTAGCGACATTATTTGTGACTGAAAATTCGATTTGTATATGCTGTAATCTAAAAATCTTTTGTGTCTATCAGGTCTTTTGACTAAATGCTTTGGTTGCTAATACTTGACCTTTTTGTAATGAACAGGCAGGCCAAGGAGCATTGCTACTGAACATTCTTTCGAAGTACTCTGAAGGTCTGTTGACTCTTCCTTATTTATTTTGTACTAGAGTAAGTAAATGTTAAATGGTTCACCTATCTAACATCTTAGTGATCAAACTATGGTAGTCGGTCCCAGTGATTAAAAAGGTGCACCTAGGCGTTAGGAGCCAAGATACAGGAAAACATTTGGTGAGGCTGCGCCTATGCGCGTGCCTTGCTGTGAGGTGCAGGCACCAAAAAGGACGCCTAGCCCAGTTTCTATATATATTTTTTAATTTAATATATTTATATAATGTATTCTGCCCTAGCATCAGAAGTGAGTGCAACAAATACCCTAACCCAGCCCCAGCGTCTCTTTTCTTCCTTAAACCCTTATTTCTTGAATCCCAACAACCCATCCCACTCCTTTGCTGCCCCCTCCGGCAACTGCTCCCCCCCCCCCCCCCCCCCATCGACCGCCGACATGCGATGATGCCTTAGTGATGATGCTTAGTTATAACTATTATGTTTTGGACTTCTATATTTTACATGTTGTAGTGAATCTATTATGTTTTTTATTATGGTGATTTTTTTTTTTTTATATGTATCTACTTGTTTTTTTTAGTTTGGGCGCATCACTTTAGTGAGGCGAGTGCCTCGCCTTGTGCCTAGGCAGTAAAACAGGTTTGGCGCCTTACGCCTTTAAAACACTGGTCAGGCCAAATGAAAAGTCAAGAGTTGACATCTCACACCGCCCATTTATTAACGGGAAAAAAGCTTTCTTGTGCAAGGATTAATGATTCAAATCCCTAACGGTAGAACCGTAGAAGTTTTTAGAGGAGGTGGTACACTTAGTAACATGCATACAACCATGGCTGTCTCATATCTCGTCTCTGATATCATGCTGAAATTTGTCCTATGTACTTTCACCTGGGTCTGTATATAACATGATTGGTTTAACATCGCTCTTTTGTCTTGTCATAGTCAATATATTGCATGCCTTGTGTGCACACATGCACTTGTAATAAACTATTCCAGATATTACTTAAATGTAGACATTACGGTCACCATACTGGCAGTTTTATGTACTGCCCTTCCCCATTTAGCGATTGCATCTTTTGTTGTAGTTGTCGATTAATGTAGCCAAGCACGAAAAACTCCCACCTTGGCAGGCTTTCATTTGTTCATCTGCTTCATTCCTTGACATCCTCGCCCAACAAATATTTTGTTGATGCAAGCTTATTGAAAAGTTTATGTTCTGTTCAAACAGCATTCTCCTCAATGATAGAAGGTAAAAACGAGGAGATGTCGACATCTGAGCTGTCTGGTGGAGCAAGAATCCATTACATTTTCCAAAATATATACGTTAAGAGCTTGGAGGTTAGTGATTCTAGTTAGGATTTTGTTGACAGTTATAGAATTGTATATCTGTAATTATTTTGCAGATGTGAAATTTGCATATTGAATTACATTTCCAAGATTAGAGAAGTGTGAAAACCATGAGTTTTCTGAGTAATGTTACTCTTTTTGATTTGTCCAATTTGTCCACTAGTCCATTCTGCAATTTATGGCTGGAAAAGTGCTGACAAACGCTTAGAATAAGTAATGAAATAGAGTGGAAAATCTAATAGTAGCATTTTTTAACATGCATGAATCTTTAATAGTTTCCTTTCCGTTAGAAAGATGTTGTGGAAAATCTACAGTACTGCATTTCTGCTATAAAATTGATTTATATGAAGTAATATAGATTCCCCCCACCCCCTGGAAGTTACTCCTACCTTTTCTGAGATATGCAATTAATTGCGTTGCATTAGTTTCTATTAGATGGACATACTCCTTTCTGGTTATGCAGGAAGTAGATCCTTGTGAGGACTTAACAGATGAGGACATCCGCACCGCCATACAAAATGCAACTGGTGCCAGGTCTGCATTGTTTGTGCCCGAAGTAGGTCTTGGCTCCAACTTTCGTTACTGCTTGTATTGTGTATTACATATTTCAACGAGCATGCAATAGTTTGTTTTGTTTTTGTTTTTCCGTGGTGGGTCAGTGTCTAATTTAATATTTGCTTGCCAAATAATCACTAGGTACCATTTGAGGTTCTTGTTAGAAGACAAATAGCACGCTTGTTGGATCCAAGTCTTCAATGTGCGAGATTTATATATGATGAGCTAATCAAGGTAAATATCACAACTTATTTTCATATTAGTGCATTAACTTTGTTGTCTAGGCATTGAATTGATGTTGTCCTTTAGATGAGCCATCGTTGTATGGTTAATGAAATGCAACGGTTTCCAGTCCTACGAAAGCGGATGGATGAGGTGATAGGGAATTTTCTGCGAGAAGGCCTTGAACCTTCAGAGACAATGATCGGTCATATTATTGAAATGGAGGTAATCAGTGTCAGGATCCAAGCTATTTTTGCATGTTACCTTATCATGAATATGATTTTGCCCCACTACAAATACTTCATTTTTTTTACTGATGAGCCTTGATAAAGAATAGGTCTTTTTTGCATTTCTTTTTTTGATATATTATTATTCTTATTCTTATTACTACTGTTATTATTAATATATTTTTTATTTGATTTTCCTGTAATTTTGTTTACATTGTTCTAAAATATTAGCTTTCACACATAATGATGCATTTGTCATTTTATCCTCTTCTCAAGAATATATCAGTCTCATTTATCTTAACTCCAGTTGTACTGCCAGTTCCTAAAATAGTAATCTTTCATAAATAAGTACTTTATTTCCAATTTTGCCCTTCCATTAAGTTTTTTCATCTAACTGCATGCACACAACATAAATGTGTGAGCACATTTGCTTTTTATATTTACATCCATAGAAAATGCATTTCACTGTTTCTCCATCTCCTTTTTTTTTGCGAGCACATTCTGCTGCAAATTTCACTGTTTCTCTATCTGCTTTTTTGTTGCGAGCACATTCTATTGTAAGATCTTTTTAAGTAACATTTTTTTCGCTAAGTGCGGCTCTCCATCTATCACATTGAATCTTCTTACTTGCACTGTTTCACGTCTTCTGTGAGAAATAGTTTGTCCAATTTTTTTTTTTCTGAACTCTGCTATGCTTGTGAAAAGTTCTTGGTTGTTTTGGCTTTCTATTATTAGTGTATGCATGGATTTTGCCTTTCGCAATCACTATTACTATCGCTGTTCATCAACTGTAAATATCGTACCAGCTGTAATAACAATATCATACCAGCAGAGTAAGTAGGAGCCTCATTCAAAAGATGTGCTAACTTAAGTGGCAGACACTAGCAACTATTTCCTCTGGGATAATGTTGTTACATAAGAAATATTCCTCATGGCATTGCTTACTGGCATATAAGGCTTCTTCTCATCTCATACACATATCTCATTATTTATGTTGAATCATATTTGTCTTCTTTAAGCTTTCAGATATTTATTAGAGGTCATTCTTTCTTGCCTGTTAATTTATTTAATGATACATCTTCCAGTGCCTTCTTATCTGTGCCTGGTTCTTTAAGCATTGCATAAATTATAGACTTCATGATCGGCTAAACATTACACTTCTTGGATGCAGCAAGTGTTAAGGATAAAATTTTCAAAGGTCCTTATATTTCATGTTATTGTGAAAAAGTTGTGGCTACAGTACTCAAGTGGTTGTTGGAAAAATATTACTCTAAAACTTGGGTAGCCAAGTGAGTATAATTCAGGAGATTGTGTATATTATTCTTTCATTTGTGTGATATTCATTTCTTGCTCAGAGCCTATAGAAGATAATCTGACTAACTTATAGAGTCATCCAAAAGGCGTATCATTAACCTGATCCAGATTGAATCTTTTGAAAGGTGTTTCATATCCAATCGATCCTTTAAAGATGATATAGGTTATTGAGGGACTGAATCTTTTTACTATAAGGAGTAAAAATTTCTTTTTGCCGATTATAGATCTTGAATCCATGTGCTTTGTTCACTTCTCCATGTTAGATTCGTTGTTAGTTGTATCAAAAATATTATAAATTGCTGGAATCTAACTATGTATTTCTATAGATGGACTATATAAACACTTCCCATCCAAATTTTATTGGTGGGAGTAAAGCTGTAGAGACAGCGATACAACAGACCAAGTCCTCCAGAATTGCCACATCTATCTCGAGGCAGAAGGTAGACACACATTCATACAGTATGACTTATTTCAGCCTCTTCTTAACAAGGTTCTTATTTATGGTTTCCTATTAATGAATTAGGACACAGGGGATTCAGAGAAAGCACCTAATTCTGAGAGAAGTCTAAAGTCTCGCGGTATTCTTGCCCGCCAAGTGAACGGAATTGTCCCAGAGCAGGTAACTTATCTACTACTGGAACCCAAAGTCCCTGCAGTTATACCTGAATTGTTTATATAGTGGCTGATTGCTTTCTTCTTGCTGCTCCTGGAGAAAAGGGTGTTCGAGCAGATGTTGAGAGAACTGCACCACCAGGTACTCCTAAATATATATTTGGGCCTTAAACGGAGGACTTCTCTAAGTAAACAAAAATAGTAATGATTTTCACAAGCATGAAGAAGAGAGTTTTGCTGCCATCTTTTGTGACGCTAAAACTGCAGATGATTTTTTTTAGAATTCAATTGATTCCCCAAAGGATCTCAAATCCATTAGTCAATGGCCTTTGCAAATGGTTATGTGCCTGTGACTATTTTCTCCCTTCTTTTCTGAAGATTTGTAAGTTTGTCGGCTACCCAGTAGTTCATGTTATCATTGATAGATTCTACATGATGGTAGGGCATACACCTTCAGGTTTATAGAAGCAGGAGAACTGATATTGAACTTCAAATTTTAATAAGGGAACTATCTCCTTACACAGAAGAAAGGTAATAGTAACGAGTTCTTCTAATGCGAAACAAAGAACAAATTAGAAACAAGATCTAAGCCTACAGTTTTGCATCCATTGGGATATATGAGTTCCTCAATTTTGAGAATGTTTATTATATAATATATGTAAATATATATTGGTCTTCATGATCGATGGACAAGAGCTTAACTGGTTCACATGCAACTTCAATCGTAATTTCTGTGGCTAAGTCTAATATGGCTATACATTTTTACCAGCTACAATTGCTGGTTCGACCTGGGGAATATCTTCAATTTTTGGTGGCCATGATAACCGCACAACTATGAAAGAAAACTCAACCATCAAGCCATTCAATGAACCTGTTCAGAGCATGGAGCATGGCTGCTCAATGATTCATTTGAGAGAGGTATCCTCTCCAGCACAAATCCTGTTTTGGAGGTTTAATTCTGTTTTGCTCACTATTTAACTTGAATTTCACTATTTTATATCAGCCCCCTTCTGTGTTGAGGCCCTCAGAAACTCACTCAGATCAAGAGGCGATTGAGATTACTGTTACAAAGCTGTTATTAAGGTCTTATTATGATATTGTACGGAAGAACATTGAGGATTCTGTGCCAAAGGCTATTATGCATTTCCTGGTAATTTGATATCCTTTTCCTTGAATTTTTTGTTCCTTTCTCTTGCTTTGTTATTATTTCCTACACTTCTGCTGTGACTTTGAGGTGTTTCTTAGAAGCTGTTTTAAGAGTTTATAAGATGTTGGTCCTATTTTTTTCTCATTGTTTTAAATATCTGTATAAAATAAAATCATGGAGTTTTAAGATGTTAGTAGTGGTAAATTTTATTAAATTTACCAAACTTAAAGGAGTTTGTCGAGATAAAAATTATTTCAATTTTCAAAAGTATTATAGGCTGTTCTGAATGACGGCTTAGCTGAATACCCTCTTAATAATGTGGAAAACTGTTTATTGCATGGATTGCATATGGTTGAATCTCAGAGTTCAAGTATTTTAAAAGATATGCTGTAAATATACCTGGCTTGTAGCTTTACCTGAAAGCATGCTACCACTCAAAGATATATTCATGATAATCAAATGCATCATCATGGATCTTTACCTTGCAGGTAAACCACACCAAAAGAGAGCTCCATAACGTTTTCATCAAGAAACTTTACAGGTATGTTATTTTCTAAAATGCTGGTACTGCATGCTGCCTTGGTGCTTGATTACTTTAGTTGGACTCTGGAACTTATGGTTTATTACATGAGAAGCTTTAGGTGGCAGTTGATATAATTTTTTTTTTTTAGCTGTGTTATGCTATATTCTATAACCTTTTGTTTGTTGTTTGTTTGTTTGTTTGTTTGTTTGTTGGTTGGTTTGTTCTTTTCTTTCTTTTCTTTTTTTTACCGTCACAGTGGTTCTGACTAGTGAATACTTCAGGTTTAAGGAGTTGTTCCATCTCTCTCTCGCCCCCCCCCCCCCCTCTCCCTCTCTCTAATAAATCGTTAATGCTTGTTCCTGGTTATCTTTGAGCAGAGACAACTTGTTCGAAGAAATGTTGCAGGAACCTGATGAGGTGGCCACGAAGAGAAAGCGCACCCGAGAGACACTACGGGTGCTGCAACAAGCATTCAGAGTAAGTTCTCAATATATTTCAGGTGGTGCTTAGTTTTGTGGTTTGCTGCCTTAGTTTAGACATGAGAAGCAATTATATAGATCATCCAATTCACATAGAAGCTTAGTACATCACTAGCTAGTGCTAATGTTGCATACCTGCATCCTTTTGTTCTTCTACATTCCATCTTGTGAATTGTCTGGGCATGCCGTTGCTGGGTAGCTGCTCTCCCTTGCCTAAAACAAAACCCTCTCTCCCTCTCTCTCTCTCTCTCAAGGAAATGAATCTATTTTATATGCAGACTTTGGATGAGCTGCCACTTGAAGCTGAGACTGTTGAAAGGGGCTACAGCCTGAGCACAGATCCGACAGGCCTGCCAAAGATTCATGGTCTTCCAACCTCATCTTTGTACAACACTAGCAGTGGTTCAACTGAATCATTTAGTGCATCACCAAAAAACTCCAGGTCACGTAAGTCATCACATTCTGGTGAGCTGCACTCCCCGTATTATGGAGATCTCAATGGTGGCGGTGGTGGGCGTGGTTCCATGCCTGGTCTTTATCCAACGGCTGATTTTTAGCCACGTGGAGACTGCTCCAAACCAAGTTTTGTCCAGGGTACATTCATTAGATCACTTGCTACATATGGTGTGGAATCCTACTTTTATGTGGAGCAGCATAGTGGAGTTGGTATTCTTTCTATTAAATGGAGATTAGCTAAACTTAAATATTCATTTTCCTACATATACATCTTTCCCAGATAACCGTTCTCTATATGTGTATGCTGTGGGAAAAAGCTCCAATAAAAAAATAGGAGCCCCTCCCAGCCTGACCCTATATGTTGTTGGCCTTTGCAAATGTATCAAGCTGCTTGACCACTCTAGTTCCACACAGTGGAATTACCTTCCAGAATAACAGGCGGCTGTGAAGTGCAAGTTTTTCTATAATCTTCTGTTGGAGACTTCTGTATAGCGTGCAAATGTTGCATCTTTTTTGGTAAAATCCCTGTAATTTCTCAGAGATTATATAGTGAGATACAATCTCTAGTGACTTTTGGCCCATTTGCTTTGGATGAAATTGTTAAATCTGTCCTATTCCTTGTTTGCCCGCTTGCAGACGTCCTATTCAATTGCCCTTTTCGCATTCGATCAATTTATCTCTAGCATTTTTGTTCCTCAATGGAAGTCTAATTGCTGTTTATGAGTTACTAAACAGTAGCTGAGGTAGTAAACCAAATTCAGTTTTTGTTAATGCTGGTACTGCGATTGGCTGTCAAGCATGACTCGGAATTTCTTTTTATGAAATTGCACGTGGGTTTATTATTATTATAAGTAGAGGTGTCAAAGTACACAATAATTACAAATTTTACACGAACCAAATTCAACTCATTTTATCGTATTAAAAAGTATAAACCCACATCCATTTGAGAGTTGACCCAACAGAGACCCGAATAATAAAAAATATTATAAAATTTAAGACTTTACTATATTTACATGATTTATTTATAATTATTACCAGTGAAATTACAATATTTTTAAAAAAATAATAATAATTATATAGATTATTGAAGTAATCCGACTTGATCAGTGACTTGTTTTCTATTTGTCATTTGGATTTGACCCATTTTCAATCATTCGGTCAACCCTAATTTGATATTTATGTTTGTCCAAAAACACTTACTGTACAATCGAAACAAACATTGATTCTTACTACTATCTTTGAAGGAAATGGATTCCTTCCACGATTTCTTTTGTAAAGTTCGGAGAGAGAAAGATCCATAAATACAAAAGGTGTCCGTCTCATATTTTGTTCACTTTCTCTATTGTATCGCTTTCTCTCCAAACTTCACCGTAACATGCTCTAGATGATCCAATTTCTAACTTTGAATGCATCCATCAGAATTACACTGTTGTACCCAAAATCACCTCAAGCATAACTGCACAGACTATACTCTCACTACAATCAACGAGTTTCAACTAATTCAGCTGCTAGCATATAATCTTCGTACTCATAAAGCTGCAATCATGGTTCACGTACCTATATGTGTATCTGTGTCTTACCTGTACATGATAATTTAAAAGCGGCAACGAAGCTGGATTGGAGAAGAAATGCTTATCCCCCTAAAGGTGCTCTGAGTTCCTAGACGTGCAAACCTGTTCGTTGAAGTTAGCTGGAACCTCGAACTCACTTTCAGAAGCATTCGCCAGTTCATCCAAAGTTTCCTACAAACCAAATGATACATTATGTATATATTAATGGAATCGACACTTTTCAGGATGAGAATTATTTCAAGGTGAGAGAGTACAATTAAAGAGAATTATTTCAAGGTGAGATAGTATAATTAAAGTTCTGGATCAGGGTAAAGAGCAATATAAACATACTACTCAAGAAACTGACATACACAAAGGATATCTACACTCAAGTGTCAAGATAAACATGATTTTGGAGTGAAGAATATTCAGTAAAATAGGGCCAAAAAAAAAAAAAAAAAAAAAAACGAACTGCCCTTGAGGTTCAACCTATTTAAAAAACAAAATTATTATATTTTGAAATAAAAAATACCCGTTGAGGTACTATAATCACCCCTGAGGTTGCTATACCTAATGTGTATTTTCTGAGGGAAAAAAACCAATGTCTGATAGAGAACTCAGCTATGTAATTCATAAAGATACGAGCAAAGACTACTACTCCTTCCATTTGATCTTAAATGGAAGATTTGCAACAACAGATGTACACAAATTGCATCTTAAAATCCAACATAGATAATCCATTGTGTTGATTTAATACAAGTATTTTGCATTAGTTAGAAGCACACATTGCAAAATATTAGAAAGGAGAAGGGTATTGAATTTTGGAGGATAGCAAAGCTGCCAAAAACTTATAGATATAAGAAAACTTTCAAAGGGACAATCACCTGTTCACCAAGGTTGCCAGATGAATTCTCTATTCCAATTGACGAATCGTCAGCAATTCTTTCGGTAATCTCCATAAAGTCCTGAAAATTAAAGCAACTGAAATTAGATTAGAGAACAGGTTTCTATCATGAGTAAGCAGAAGAGAATTAGTTACTTCTCAAATTGCAAATACAATCTGTAGCAACCAACACATTGTCTTATATCAAACATTGGCTTATTTTCAAAATAGATGCCCGATTCAAAGATATTACTCACCCCCCCCCCCACAACCATTTTTTATCATGTATTGCAGTGGGGAATACTGGTCTCTTCCTTGCCAGCTGCTTCTAGGCTTTTGTCTTTACTTTATTCATTTATACAATGCTGAAGTATTGTCATATTGTTGATATGGATTACCCTCTTTGCCTTGAGGAGAGCGAAAAAAGATTTTTATTTAACAATCTCACGTAAATTTCTTTACTTGCCTAATCATTTCTTCGCAGCATGTGCTTCTAACATCATGGGGAAAGGATGGTTATTGAGTCAATATTAGAAGGAATTGGTTGAAAATACTGCATACCTGCTCGGTTCTACCTGAAGGATTTCCAAACTCCACCACTGCCACTAGTGTCTGTTCGGGAATTATCTGTCCAGCCAACTGAACAAACAAGAATCACCATGTTATGCACCAGTACAAAAATATATCACTTATGCTCGCTCTCATTTTTCCTCATGCTCATTCCAAAATATTTGCAAAAAGCGAAAATAAATGAACAAAAGAATGTAACTATCCTAATTTCCTTCTAAATGGAGCAACCATATTTGCCTGCCCAAAATTTAGATTCCACCCAATATGTTCCTACCATTTTGTGTTGCAGGAATCACCTTGTAATGCACTAGTACAAAAATATATCACTTAAGGAATTTTTTAAAGTTCTGAGTTACGTAAAGCGATGGAAATTTAAATCACATTAAGAGATTTCAAAGAGTACACAGTTCACAGCTTCAGTGAACTATGGGAACATTTTTGTAGCAGTTGCAAACTTTACTACCTCGTTATCCTGATTGCAGTACAAACTATCCAGTCCAGTAGCAGCAGGTTTGATTTCCGAAGGTTCCTGTTGAACACATGAAGATGGATGCTTCTAAAGTAAGTTATATGAAGGAAATTATGTAAGAGTACATATTTCCCAAACAATATTCTTACAAGCTACAGTTTACCAAACCAAATAAATGCACAGAAAAGATAAAAGTGTTTCCTGTTGCAAGTTGTTGGGAACAATAATTAAGAAGAGTAAGAAGTTACAAATGCAAATCATACTAGTTCATTGTGATCAAATATATGCTTTCCTCCCTTTGTGAGATCCCTCAGAGTCCCCTGAATAAATATTTGAAGTCATAAAACAAATCTGGAATAATAAAGGGTTGAACAAAGCAAAGTAGGAAGAAACAAAGGACAAAAGTGAATCTAGGGGTGTGAGAGTGGTTGTAGATAGATATCATAAATGAATAAAGGAGTTAACAAAATCTACAAATAAATAGAACCTTGTTTGCCCACATCAATCCACAAGCATTGCATAGAGTTCTTGGACCTGCTGGCCCTCGACGCATTGCTGGTGTTGAAGATTGACTAATTCCACAATGCTGACATCTGCGTAACCTAGACAAAAAATTATAGTACGAAACATTGCAAGAAAAATGATTAATATTAGTAGTTCCATATCAGCTGTATTGACAAAGCAGTTGAGATTTCATGAATAATAGTGGCTATACAAAATGAGAAATTTCAATCATGGTGACTGCAATATTATGTAACATAAGTGGCCATCTCTTCCACATGCTACATGAGATCAATTGGATAAAAGGTATGTCAAGAGTGGAAATCCAGTATAGTGAACCTTTTAGCTGTCAAGACTGCTGGTACAGAAATATTTGCTTCTTACATAGGGAACACCCATCTTCCTAGCCAATATAATTCACTCAAAGCTAAAGCATAGTTACAATGAAATTACAAGCTAATATCAAACTACAGAGAAGCATCAAAAAATATTTTTACACTACTGTACAATTATAAGCTTTGATTATCTTGATTCTACTTATCCTTCATATCAATAAATTGCTGAATATTTAAGATTGAAATTCAGCATTAGTTGACAGCAACATGGAGAAATCAACAGAAGAAACAAGAAGTATGGAAAAAATTTGAGTTTCAACATATAGCTAGTATTCATCAGAAGAAAATTTATGGCCAACTTGTGTTTAATATTGTCTCTTGTAATTCCCAATAATTTCATATGTTATTAAGGTCGCTGCCAACATTGGTTGATTTATTTGTTTGTACCATCCAGAAGTTCTAAAAATGGAATGGAAAAACAAGAAGGCATGTGTAAGAACCTGGCTGCTGATAAGCATGGACATTTTGCTACTTACAATTGTCAGATAAGTTGAAGGACTCTGAAGAGGCAGTAGAAGTTCGACAATTTAATTCTCATTTTTTGACTTCCCAGAAGGAGATAACTAAGTTAGAAGCTTTAAAACTATTTTTATAATTCCATGAAGGAGATATCAACATAATAAAAAAAAATACACACACAGACACACACACACACACACACATATATATATATATTAAGAATAAAACGTAAGTAACTAAACGAGTTGAGAAAAGCTTTGTACTCACATAGGTTCTGAATGAGGAGTGCTATTGCCAGATTCCCAATTATCATCAGATATTTTGCAAGTATCCTTTACAGAGGCAAACTGGCCATTTTTCCGATGCATCCTAACATATATTCAATCAGACAAAATGATTAACCACAGAAGCAGGAATCAAAATCAAGAAATGAAATTATAATTGTATTTTAAGGCCATATATCAAAAAAGGAAGTACGGGTGACTGTAAGACCAAGAAAGACAACAAAAAAAAAAAAAAAAAAATCTGAATCTGATAATAACTATGTTCCCTGTTCTCCGTACCAACCATATTAGCACTCTGCCAAATACTGTATACCAAACCAAACTCATAATGGAGGAATTCAGAAAAGTAGAATCGCCAGCCAGTATAAGGCCAAAACATCTCAAAGATATAATTATTAGCCACACAAGACATCAATCGCTCCACCTTCATGATATAATGCACATTGTTTTCTGGGTAAACTGTTGTGTCCATATAGGTAATATACTACTCAATGCAACCTTGACACGGGACAACTATCACAATATTTAGGGCAAGACTGCAAGAGACATGTTTGCACACCCTAAACAACAGAGGCAGGCATTCCATCACAACATAATCGGGAATTAATAAAAGAATTGTCCCAACTAGACCTTACCTCTGAGCAACTTCTTTCCGGCAAGTGTACCGAATCTTCTTCTCAAAGCATCTCTCTTTTCGCTTCTCACGAAATCTCTCTAGTGATGCAATCCTCCGAGACAAATTAGGCAGACTTGAAACATCATCCGCAGTCTACAATACATTACACGCATGGACGTCATTAAATCAAATTCGAGCTTCGACCAATTAGAAGACAAACCAAAAGTCTTTAAGAAAGCCATACCCCATAGCTATATAGGCACTACCTTATCATTCAGGTGCAGCATATATTCAGAACTGGGAATACTAGTAGTTGCCTCCCGACCTCCCAAGAGCAAAAGCACCGCTTGCACCTGCAACACAATCCATGGACTTTTGCGCATCAACTTGTAAGAAACCTTCACCACTTAACCACTGCTTACAATCAAGCATTATACAAGCTTTTATTCACTTCTAAACTAGCACTGAATTCCACAAAAACCAGTCGACACTACAGGAATCAACGTACTGAAACCGAAAATTGAATACCGCATTCAGAAACTCTTTACAAAAATATTACAGCAAAATGGAAACCTTTTCCGGAGTAACAGCAGGAAAAACATAGACTTCGCCTTCGAAAGAAATCGTGAGCTCACTAGTCCTGGACGCTGACAGCCGCACACTATTTACTGGAGTCACCATAGGCGCAGACATTTCCTCGGCACTGCTTATCGTCTCATCACCACCACCGCCGCCGCCTCCGCTGGCATCATCGGCGTCAAATCCTCCGCCGTTCTCATGCACTCTTACAGGCACGCTCGCATAATCAAACGGTCTCCCTTTCACAGCATCCATGTTCGGTGCAGTTGACAGCATGCAGAAAGGCGAAAAGTGGAAGAGAAATTAGAAACCCTAACCCCAAAGAAATGGCGTGAGAATTCGTGTAGCCATCGGTTTTGAGAATTAATGATGATCACGAGAGTTAATTAGCGAAGATTTAGGTTATAATTAGGGGGTGATTAGTGTAATATTTGAGCTGTGGAAATGGATAGAATGGACTGAAAATGGGTAGAATGAGGGAGATGAAATCGGGGCCGTTCGTTGCCAGGGGTTAGGCACACATGTCACGCCAATACCTGCGGGGTCCACTATCGGCTTTGTTTCACGTGGGGACCTTTATGCTGCTTATGCCATGTTTGGCTCACGTGTCATCTGGATATCAGACGGTGAATTTTCTATTTTGTTTTTTGTCATTTTTATTTATTATTTTTTGAAAAAAATATTACTAAATTTATACACTGTTGATAGATATGGTTCCATCTCAAAATTCCCTCCAATTTTATTCCACGCGATACTCTACTTTTTTAATTAATTATATATATTGAGACACTGAAATTCTTGCGATTTAGATTATATACACAGAAAGAAATAAGAATATCAAATAATTAATCATATATTTTAATAATTAAATTAAACTATTCATTTTGGCAGAACGAAACTAATTATTATGTATGACCATTTTTACGTGTCTTTTATCAACACAAATTTGACACGTGTACATCTTTTTAACTTTTTTTTAAATAAAAAATACACGTGTCAAATTTTCTAGTGAATGAAGAAAGTGTCCATAAGAACATTGATCGACTAAACCATTGCTACCCTACATGCTTGCACACTTACATCAAATACCTTTATATGTGGCAGCAAAAAACATAGGATAAATCAATGTGCGACTTAACATGAGATAACATGTTCTACATAGTTCGGATCCATTGTTAAAGCTGTCGTTGTCTGAATGTGTGCGATTGTGAGGTGAAATGCTACATGAGTTTGTGATCCATCATACCGTTACAAAGCAGTGTATGACATTTATTAATCATTTCCGATGATACACAAAATTCTCTCAAATGGGCCGAGAAATTTATAGCTACTTCTCCGATGAAGTTGATTTATGCGAAAAAGAACGCCATCTTTGCTTGTTCTTTTCCAATGTGGACTGGTTTTGCAGGAATTCGGTGAGCCCCTGTCTCAAAGCTCCAAGATTGACACCATCTCCCACCAAGATGCTGGTTGCACCCATTTTAGAAACCTTAAACAGAAGAAGGAAAAAACGGGTAAAAAAGGCGAAAACAGCCTAAAAAGAACATTAAATTAACTTCAGAGCATATATTTGCTTCAAAATTGCATGGATCCTTCTCGAGCAATTGATCTCATTTGTGAAAAAGAAACTAAAGAAGGAGATCTCACTGCTTCTATGTTGCGATGTTCATCATCAAAAAAGAGCATTTCATTGTAAGGGACTCCAGTCCTCCCTCTAATTTTCAGAAAATGATCCGTCTTGTGGGTCCAACTTGAAAAGATCTCCTGAAATTTTAGAAAATTGAGCAAGATGTTTTCTTCCTGAGGCAATATCTAAGAAGTTCTCATCCAGATGGCACCATTGATCTCTTAACATTTGATAGTACTAAGTTTCAGCAACTAAAATTTTATTCACATAAACCAAGCAAAAATTTGATGTAAGATGCGTCTTATCCACGAAATCCGTGTAGGAGTATAATATAAGCCAAATGATACATAAAAAAGTGCTATAGAAGCACACAACTAGGAATCATCACCTGATTCCTACTTTTCTTTGTATGGATACTGGATCACAGGGGAACATCGTGTAATCAATATGCACCATGTCTGTGTATATAAACATACAACAGACGTACTGAGAGGCATGCACATTTGATATGGTTACACGCTAGTGACGCTACTATAACTAAAGGAGTACGGTTATTTGAGGTATTAACTAGGGCAGTTATTTGTAGATGTAACATGAACAGACATATATGCAGTCACAGCACATATTTCAATCATAATCTGCCATTAACACTCACTTTGGAGCATATAGTTATGAAGTTACAAGTTTATCGTCTTCACAGCCCATATAGGAAAGACTCCTAACAGTGCAAGTCTGTACACTTACACGGTCTAGTGTTGCATTTGGATTGAATGACTTGGATTTAAGGGGAGGATATAATGCCTCACCGAAATAGTTCAAAATAATATTTCAAGGATTTGAAATTCAATAGAGAATAAAATTATCCAATCAAGTTCAATGAATTTGAGCTTACTATAATAGATTTGAAATCCATAAATCTCCTTTTGACATGTTTTTGGATTGATTTTGGTGGATCTATAACTCCCTTAGTATGACGTCATTTGATATCCATCTCCAAAATCCTCTTCTCAAGTCAAATCATTCAATATAGTTCTTTCATTCGCAAGAAGAGATAAATTCAGAGAATGCTCCACACAAACTTCTACTCATCAGCTCAATCTAATATTAATGTAATCTCACCTGAGTAACGAATATCGATTTTATCCCCAATTTCTCAAGAAAAGTGTTGGCTATATCTGAAGTTGGTGATCTTGAAGCAATAGCCACATCAATACCTTTATCCTTGAGAGCATATAATATGCCTTTGGCATGAGGAAATAAGGATGGCATGTCACGTTTCGAGAGACATTCACTGGTACACAAATAAACATAAGTTCAGCGGGAAATCAATCAAAAGAACAAACCACTGTCAGATAAGAAACATTCAAGAGATGAAAGAGGGAAAATATATATAATAATACTAAGCATGCCAATTTCCACGCATCTGTTCTGCTTCTTATCCAGTAATTATGGAACTTGTCACCATCTAGATGCTAATAAAAAAAACTGGCATCAAACTAATAAGAAATTAAAAACCACGTTTTCAGTCATAACTTGATGCCCATGATGAAATCTTTGAAAATTGCACAATTTTCTCTTCTTCAGGATCAAGCAAGACAACAAAGAAACAACATAAGCACGAAGCAAAATCCCTATGTCCTATATAACAAAGATTTCAATTATATCTATGAATATATCACCAGATTCATTAAAAATGGTCATCACAGACTTTAAAACCCAGGTCAAGAGTAATCTAAACCGAAACTAAAAACTGCTCAACAAACAATTTCAAAACCCTGATCAGAGAGTGAGACGAAATATTTTGAAATCAGGCGCCTAAAACATCCATTGCAAGTGGAAATGAAATTTATGTACCAAGTAAAATATTCGAATTCAACCCTCCCAAACCAACTTGATATCCGCTTTCCCTTCCCCTGATAAAACTTTATGAAGACTGCATCTTTAGCCTCTAACATTCAACACATAAAGCAGCAGCAGATATTGTTCATGTAGACTCACTCAAACTTTGCACAAATTATCAAAAGTAAAAACGAATGTTGGGCCAAAACACCAGCAAAATGAATTACTAGTAAAAAAAAAAGTTGAAATACCAGTAGAAGGGCCAGAGAGTATAATCGAGATCGAAGACGACGAGCCGAGGTAGCACCTGAAACCGATCGATGATCTCCATTGCCTCCTCCTTCACCCGATCGTCACCCATCTCCTTCTCTCTCCCTCTCCGACTTCGATATTTGATTACAAGAGGTGTAGTTTTGAAAATTAATTCAAAGAAGCAATAGCGAGAATACCTAATGGAATACCACTTCTGGACCACGAAAAAAAGTTCCGGCCACCAAAATTGAACGGAATGTAGAAATATTCAAACAAGAGAATATAATACAAATAAAAATTGGTGAAAATTAAAATATATGGGGCATTCCGAGAATCGAACTCGGGACCTCTCGCACCCAAAGCGAGAATCATACCACTAGACCAAATGCCCACCTTTGTTGCAATTTTCAGTCAAATCTATAATTGTACAATTTTCAGGGCCAGGGGCGACCAAAGTTAATGGAACAAAAGACCATTAAAAAGTCTTCAAATTTTAATATCTATGGTTCAACGTTTGGGGCTACTTTTGGTGGGTATAGTATGAGATTTTATAGGTGTGTAAACTATTTTTATTATAGTTGTATTTTATTAAAATTGAGCTAATAAAATCATATTCATACTTTCTTTATTATAGTAAGTTAAAATTTCGTCTATGTAATTTGGTGCACCAAAATGAAAAAAAATATATATATATATATATATATATATATATATATGCAGGGGAATAGGTAAACTCAGCTACTCCAAAGTCCAAACCCAACTTGAAAAAACAAAAAATGAGAAGTCCCACATTAGCAATGGGGAACAAAGCAAATCCATTCCGGCTATATATGTAACATACAGATTACAAGAAAGGATTCAAATAAATGCGGAGAACTATTTCCACTGTACTAAGTGACAGCACTGGAGATGCTTTATATCAGAAAACTACGTCCTTATTACAAAATACTAGGGAAAAAAATCAAACTTGGTAAAACTCGAATTCGCATGAACTCAACAGGAGGAGCATGTACTAGTTTTCATTGCATGAGATGCAATTTGAGAGTTGGATAGCTGATAACTATATAAAGAGGAAGAGAATACAATTGGAAGCTTGAAAATCGAGGGAGGGTGCGAAAAAGGAGCTTATTGTTCACCACCGGCACTTGCTGCACTCAGGTCCACTGTCAAATCAAGAACCTATATAAGAGGAAAAACATGTTAGAATTGAAACCATTGAAAAAATGTACACTCAAAAGGTCTTTCTGCATGGAAAAGAGTTTATGCAACTCTGACTAAGCCCAGATGAGTACCTTTCCAGTTATCTTGGTGTACATAGCCAACACATCTGTCACTGTGGACTCAAAGTGTGTTGATGCATCATAACTCTGTGATATTACAAAACGAAAGTAACCATTCAATGGAACAAAAATGATAAATGAAATAAAAAGTAGGCAGTTTATAATGAAGATAGTCTATTCTAGCTGTTCTACATTCATAAAAGTTTAAAAATGAAGAATTCTCTATTTATGAAATGATAAATCATGGAAAGAAGTATATAGACGTACCATAGATATATAACTATGATCAGCATCACAGTCGTTAGTGGGTACGAATCTGTCATAAGTTTCATAAAATATCTCATCGACTGGTCCAAGAAGGTCGACCCCAGGCTTCAATTCCGCCTCTGGGTTGTCGGTCTCAGCTTCTGTCAAAACAAACGCTATATATTTTCCTTTTGGAGCCACATTGTGAGAATACGAGCAGCAGAACAGATACCTGTATCATCAAAGATCGTTAGGTTGATAGAGGTTTATGAAACACATGCTCATTTTCCTTCTACACTGATCACAGAAATGATAATTTATAACTTCTTATGAGAAGAAAATATGGGAGAAATTTTAGGGAAATTTTCAAATTTACACCAACTATAGGAGTCTGGCAGTTGGGGCACCATATATTCAGGCTGACAATCAAGGACAATAAGTCCTAACTTTTTGTGCATAAGGATCAGAATTGTATATTGCATGAAGAAGTTAGTAAACATACATATCTGATTTACGACCAAGTTGCTTCTGTGGGAGAATAACTTGGCACGAGTGAGAGTCGTTGGTGTTTGGAATAGGGTGGCTCATTATACAAATGGCGCGGGCAACTTTCCCAACCTTCTCCACCTGCAATAAGTGTTGATTCTTGGAACTGTTTTCTAAAGAAAACTAAGATGTGAAACAGACATGAGTATATGATATTGCTTTTCTGATCATATATGAAAGAAAGTTGCCTTATCGGGTAAATATGATGGGTCACAGACAACTTTCTTGCACTTAGCAGTTTCTCCTTCAGATGTTACTCCAACTGCTGCTCCATTTTCATCAACCTCCACCTGTAAAACTGAAATTTTAAAACTTCTCTGCAAAGCAATACATTTATAGTGAACATTTAAACGTGTGGACATGATTAAGAGCCTCGTGGTGCCTAGCAACAGTTGAGGTGTTCTCTTTAAGTTTAAGGTCATTCAGCCAAGATGAAATATTTGAGGACATCTTTATTGTTCTTGGCTATTTCACCTTCACCAACCAATACCATCAATAGCCTGTACTAATGAAACCTGGCTCGTCTACTTATACCAGCCTATATCATATAAAACCAGGCCACCACCAAATCGAAGGTGCATTTTGGCAAGAAAATATCTCTTGGCTAAAAAAGAATAAAAACTTAAGTTGTGGCTAAAAATATGCGTTCAGAATGAGCTGAAACTAGAAGGGACTCAGAGAGGAAAGTAACTGAAAGATTACCTTGCAGTCTGGCTTGTTTAGCATGTAAGTCCCACCATAAACTGCACTCAGACGTGCGAATGCCTGTTAATTAGGACAACTATAGCAAGTCAAAGCCCAAATATTATTATTAGTTCTCAAATGATATACAGGCAGAAAACAAACCTGAGGCAATTCTCCAAGTCCATACATTGGATAGAGATAAGGTGATCCGGCTTGAAACCGGGCCAAAGATTCTGCATACAGCTGCTTGAAAGAAGACAACAGTAGCTATCATTATCAATATGTCCTCTGAATAATATTTTCTTAAAAGTCTTGAGAGCAATAAAGCTCAATTTATTCAGCTCAAACAACAGAATATGATATGTTGCATGAGAGCAATCTTGACAGGCAACAAAACGAAATAGACTACAGTTTGTATTGGATCTCCACCTTCATTCTCTTCACAAAATCTAAGGCTGGCTCGTCCAAGTAACTATCTGTAAAATGCAGTGCCAAAGCATGACCGATAAAATCAATTGTGTCATCTTCCAGTTCATATTTCCTGCAAACAATCACAAGAAGGCTCTCAGTCAAAATTTTAAAAAAAAAACGCCATCATGCATAGTGCAATAGATTCTCTTTTCCATCTTTTTTACCTTATAAGACCAAATTCATCAAGGAAGTTAGTGCATATAATTATAATTCAAAAAGTTCATTCTAAATAACATTTAGATGCAATTTATTGATTCAATTGAGCTTCCAATAGCAGTTATCATTTATTAAGCCATAACAGTATGTCACAATAATGCACAAGTATGAAAAACTAACGCAATAAGTTCTCTTGCTGTGGTTGTATCCAAATTCATCCCATGATGAGTCTTAGGATCACTCTCTTCAAATTCTTGAACAAAAACAAAGAACTTGCGAGCACGTCGCTTTTCAAATAGCCCCATCAATGGGGATTTCAATGCTTCAACATCTGTTGCTGGAACCTTGTGGATCTGTAGAATAATTTTTTAGGGGAAGTTAACTGAGACATACAAAAAAAGTTGAAGAGCAAAACCCATAAAAGTTCATCTGGAAAGTGGCAAGGATGCAGGTACCGCACCTTTCCTTTATTATAGACGAAACTACCATCTACTGCCTTGAAGTTCAGGTACTTGGTAACATTTGCGTGAATGAGCACACGAACCAAAGTTCCATTTGCCATCATGAACTAAAAAAGAAAATATGAATTCTCACAATCACCAATTTTTACAGCATAGGAAGCTCTGGACTTGAGATCTAATGGAAATATGGGACGTGCTATAGGCTCTAAATAACAAAAACTGAAAACCATAATACTGAATTTCACGCAGCTTGTAACATATTGTGGAATCTGATACCTTTGGAATCATATCGACATTGTAGTCTCTGCTTGCACCCAATTGCTCGGGGGGTGCTTCGTCTCCCCTAAAGCGTTTCCAGAGCTAGACAAAAGAAGATGAAGCTGTCAAACTCACAGGGGAACTGAAAAAAAAATAAGCATTCGTGCTATGTACTCCCGTTTGTTACTTTCAACTAGATCAATGTTAACTGCTTTACTTCTATAAATTATGGTAGTGATCAAAGGATAATAAGAGTTAAATTAAATCAGCAAGCTCGTTTTTTTTTTTTTTCCCAATATTACCTGATTCAAATTGAGTGAGGTTGATTCTCCTCCATAATAGTCATTTTTGTCCATGTGCAGTACCTGTTTGAAAACCCCATAAGATTGGAAATCTTAACTCACAACGCTCAACAAATTTTACTTATTAGTTTTACGGAAATAGTCCAGAAGAAATGTGGTTCATGAAGAATTCATCAGAATAGAAAACATATTTTATCCAATAAAGCTAAAAGATACCAAGATTGCCTAGCAAGACGATCAAGTAAGGAAACACTAAATCAAGAAGAACATGCAGAAATAATATATGTTTTGGATGGTATATATGATTAACAAAACAACAATCTCTGTTTGGGCAGCAATTTCTCTAGAGCTTATTCAAGCAGAATTACATTTGAAGAAATGATCATAAGATGCTGATGTTTACAATCCATAATCACCGCAAAACCATTTTGGAAAATAATTGATCAACCAATCACAACATAAACGGGAAAGTAAATTCTAGGCTGATCTAAGAAAGCTGAACGTCTTGAAAAAAACAACACTTTTCAACACGCAGATTCACCTTTCACCAGAAGGGGTTCATACACACGCTAATCCAATTGAGGCCATACATGATTATTACAATATAATGCAGTGCATCTCAACAGGACTCAAACGGGGTGCAGTTCCATCGGGTACAGTATATACTGTCCAAATCCACACAATCTCGCACACACACATGCGTGTATACTGATGGACATAATAGAATTCCGGAAACACAGAGGTAACTAAATTTCAATGCAACGATTAATAACTTACTTTCAGGCCATCAACCGAGAGAAGGCCACTGAGAATGCATTCTTTGAGACCAGTGCCCAGAACAATGACATCGTACTCCTCATCCATGCCGACGATGGATTATTGTTTTTATTTATTTATTTTTGCGCAGAAAAGAACGCAAACAAAAACACAACTTCTATGAGAGAGCGCGCGCGCTGAAGATCTAAAACTGAAAGAATGTAAGAGAAGAATTAGAGAGAAGGAAGAGCAATATTAACGCAAACGAAGGTCGAAAAGCGCGGGAGTTTGAGCAGAAGAACGATTCTTCAGCGCAGATGAAGGTGACAGTGAAGGGCCATCCTTCCTAATTTTTGAACCGTTTATTTATTTGTGTTACGTATTACAATCCCTTTTGCCAAAACAAAATAAATAAATAAATACATACATATATATATATATATATATATATTCTCTTGAAAAATTATTTTGAAAGACATGAAGTTTCATTTTATTTTACCTGATCTACGCTCTATATGTTAACACTTGGGATCTATGTAATATTTAAATTTAATGCAATAGTAATTTTAAACAAATTATATAATACAAATTCACATTTTATAATGTTTATATCATCATTAAAAACATTTATATAATGTATGATACATAAACTATATTAATTTTTAATTTTTCCTAATTTTTTTTTTAATTTTAAAAGCTAGAAAATGAAAACTCACACAACCCTAGTTAAAAGCTATTTTAATTTTTTTTTTCTGAAATAAAATTTATCACAATATCATGGATAATAACAATTTTTCATAAATATACTGTTTTTTCAACTAAATATTCAAATATTTTCTTCTCTCTTAAAAATTGAACTTCTTTATTAAATTCAGATAATCGAGATGAGGAGGAATATATCAACCACATACCTCCCCACAAATAAACAACTCTTACCTAGGGTTTCACTGAGTCCCAACTGAGTCATAATCTGACTCAGCTCTATGCCCACCTGCGTCAAATCGTATGCATCGTCCCCCCATTGGGGGTACATCGTCCGACCTGGCAGTCCCAGGCGAGGATTTATTGATATCCACCCTTCCCTGTTGCTACAATTTTGCAGTAGTTGCAATTTTGCTGCTGAAACTTGATATGTCTCCTGCTGCCGAAGCCTACTTCCCTGCTGTGGATGATTCCTGCTAACTTCATGGTTACTTGTACCTGCTGCCTTTTTTGCTGTCTTTTGCTGTGGTGACTTTGCTGTTGGGCATTTCTGCTGTGCTGTGTGGTTGTGCTGCTCTGCTGTGTTGCGGACAGCCTATTACCTGAGTGTGGTTGCTGCTGATGGCTGCTGAAACCTGCTATACCTGCTGTACCTGCTGCTATTATTTGTTGTACCTGCTGCCGATTGCTGCTCCTGCTGCTGATTGTTGCTGCTTGCTGATAGTTGCTGTCCTGTTGCTATTTATCTGGCTGCTGATATTTATTTCCTGATGTTGTGACCTGCTTTGTCGCCTGCTGAAGGAGAGTGCTGCTGCAGGCTTGTTGCTCCTGATGCCTGATTAGTAGCACTTGTTCTTTCCCTGCAACCTTGTTGAATTCTAATGTTGCTGCTACCTACTGAGTACTGTAGCAGCAGCCCAGTTAAAATTGCTGCTGCTGTCCGGTTACTGTTCATGTGTTGTTGTTGTCGGTCCGTTTGTTGGTCCTGCTGATTTCTCATGATGGCCACGTGTTGGTGCTAAATGGATTACCGGTTCTATGCTGGTTTGAGATTGTTGCTCGCTGGTGTTGGCTTACACATTGGAATGCTGATATCAGTTTTTTTGAAGACACAGTTGGGGCCTGATAACTACTACTTGAGGCTGTTTTGCTCCTGCATTAGAGCTTTCTAGTTTGTTATATTAGCCTTTGTGTTGGTGGTTTTTATGCCATTTTTTTACAGTTTTTTAGGGTGCTTGTTCTCATCCCCGTGTTGGGCTTCGGAACTAGTTTTTTATTTCTTCGGGTATGCCCGAATATTAGTGTACTACAAACTTTTTTCTTTTATTTAATTTCTGCGATTTCGATCTAAAAAAAATAAACAACTCTTCTAATAACCATCGATACTTAAGCATCTAAACTTATATTTTTTCGAGAATTTCTTTAAAATGAACAAAAATAAATATAAAAATTCATAAATATATATATATATATATATATATATGTGTGTGTGTGTGTGTGTGTGTTTGTGTGATTGAGGTGTTTCCCGTACATAAGAGCATGGTGCCTTACAGTAGAGAAAATTAATGTCAGCATCAGACACTTGTACTATGGTTGTTCCCCCCTCCTTATTGTGAAGATTTAAAATAAAAAAGGATAAATATTTAATATCTTCAATCTTTTTTTTTTTTTTTTTTTTTTATGTTTCTTTTTCAAGGAAATGAAGAATTTAGATTATATTATTACAAATTTAGAATGTCTTGTAATAATGAAAATTAAAATATTTGAATGAATTTGTTGGAATTGGAAATGATTTGCAAGCATGTACTTAGTTTAAGATGTTGCTAAACAGACCACAAAAATCATTTTTCACACCACTTTAATTTAGTGAATAAAATTAAATGAAATGTAAATGACATATATACTCTTATGTAATTTTCTTTAAAAAAATAAATATTAATATTTTCATTTTTGATATTATTCCTTCTTTGCTCAAACACACCGACACATTAACACTATATTTAAATGAATCAAAATAAAAGTTGAAATATTTGTAAGTAGTTGATAATGAAAAAAAGAAATACAAATGATATAGAAAATATAATTATTATAAGAATTACACAATTAAATACGATATTTTTTGTCGAAAAACTAAACCGTGCACATGTTCGGCCAACTAAGGCCGAACATACAATATGGCGTTTGACCAACTGTAGCCAAACGCCATATTGTATGTTCGGCCCTAATTGGCCGAACGTGTGCGCAATTATAGTCATTTGACAGAAAATACATAATTTATTTGTCTAATAATTATATTTTCTATATCATTTATATTTTATGATCTATTATTGATTACTTATAAAATATTTTACTTTTTATTTTTATTCCTTTGAATATATGGTTAGTGTGTGTGTGTTTAGAGTCAATAATAAAGAACGCCAATATTATGATTTTATTTAAAATATATCTATAAGGGTATATTTATCATTTACATTATATTAAATATATTTAAAAAAATTAAAGTGATGTGAATAGTAATTCTTGTGGCGGATTTAGAAGCACCCATTATTTTATTTAGAAGATATATAAAGTAATTAGTTAGTTGGTCCCACATAAACCAAGTATTACCCATTCAGAAGAGATCTTACATATGATCAAACCATAAAATAGGTTACACTAAACCAGAAAATAATTAAGACAGGACCATAGGAGGCCAGCCAATATTATCCCTTCTCGACTGCTGTCTTCCCTCACTCAGTGTTGGTACTCGGCAGCCTGCAAAGACATACATACCCATAGTTTTATCAAAATACCATTCACAAATACAAAAAACGTGCAATTTTGTACACCTTTTATTTCTTCCCCGACACTACAACTACTAATTTCACTCATTTAATGAGAACCGCACACGTTTCAATTACTATATGTCACGTGTATAATAAAATAATATTGCTGTTGTAATTAATCGGCCAAAAAATCCCACAAGCCTGTTCTATCACTATCACCATAAATATAAGACATCCTCGTCACGCAGCCACATGGATCATTTTGGACTTTTCAAATTTTAATTAATTTATATATTTTCTATTTAATTTAATAATCCAGGTGAAGGACCTTTTCTATTATATTATGTATTTTTTTTATTATAAAATAATTATTACAGACCATATGTGTATATAAGAATATTACTAATTAACAAATAATGTAAAACACGAAATAAAATAGAAGATTTAAACTCCTAATTGGACTTATGAGCAAAATAAATAAATAAGTAAAAATAAAACTATGATATATGTAATAAAAATAAAAATAAAAACATACCCCAGCTTAAGTGATGTGTCAGAGCCATTACAGTTGATATCAGATCCGATGGAAACTATTTTTTCAGATGCATTTTTGGTGCTGAATTGCTCCCCCTAAAGTTGCAATTAACAAATAAAAATAAAATGATAAATAAAATATAAAATAAGAGAAGAGAAGAGAGAAAGGGGTGCTAATTACTCTCTATTTTATATCATTATTACTAATATTTTGTTTCATTTATACATACATTGTATGTACATTAATGTCGTAAAATACTTTATTTATTTTAAAATAATTAAAATTCATGTTTTCTAAAAGTAATTCTTTTTTTTTGGCCGATTAAACAAATGTACAACATACGAAAAGCCATGAATTCTTATTTATACGTCTTCTTTTGTTTTTTTATTTCACTTATTCAATCTCATGTAATCCTGTTTTGAAATAAAAAATTTGCAAATCTCAACTATAACTAATAAAACGACACGTTTAACTCTTTTTAAACATGATTCTTATTTTAAAGCACAAAAATATGTCTTAAGGCTCTTATGAACGAATGGATCGCGTAGCAAAACTGAAGTGTGATAAATAATAATAATAATAATAATAATAAATAAATAAATAAATCAAAAGAAACCCTGACCTCCAGGTGCTGTTTCAACCGTGCGTTATCTTCCATTAGTTCAGCAACCTGCATACTTCTAAAAATGAAATTAAGTTTCTTGATCGGATACAACCCGTAAAACCGTTGTTTAATACACACTTGCCTTTGTCTTCAGCATCCTCATCTCTTCCAACAGCCTTTCATTCTGTCAACAATTGAAAGACTTACAAATTGCTGCAGCTACTGTGTGTTTGTGTGTGTAATTGTGTTATAATTCAATTAAACCTTAAATTTTCCGACACGGTTAAGTCCACCCTCAACCAATTTCTCCAGCTTCATGAGATCATCGATGCCAAGCCCTTGAAGTTCTTCTCCCATAAGTTGCCTGCTAAAATTTAAGTTATAATATTAATTTATTCAAGTATTTTATATATATATCATAAGCAGATTAATCTTGATGAATGTAGGTTAAATTACTTGGACTCGAGGGTCATCTCCATCAGTTTCTTGCTGAGCATGGCATTGCAGTTGTTGCCCTGCTAAAAATGCCAAGGGAAGCACCAAGGCATAGTAAATAAGTTGTTCGAAGCTTACATTAATCCAAACAGATCGAGAGAATAATTGTATATTTACTATGATTATACATTTAAAATCGAACTATTTCAAACAAATATACATCCCCCACATATGTTCATTCCATTTTTTTCATGAAAACTACGTCGTCCCAAAATAAGTCATGAATAGTTATGAAAATAAACTCTGGTTTTGAAGCAAAAAAAGTATATTTCAAATCACTCCGAACGAACAAAAGAAAAAAGGAAATTAAGCATAAGTTGGTTTACCTGAATGTCGAAGGGCTTTTGCCCTAGTTTGGACTTGGTTGTGTGCTCATTATGCCTTTGAATCAGCTGCATCATACTTGGGAGAGAACACAATGTATATACATGGATTGGTTAAGCTCGTAATTTTCAAATATTTCATCAAGGCTCAAATCTCATTTCAACTTTCATGTGTATTTGCATATATATATATATATATATGCATATATATATATATATATGCATATATGTTGTGTGTTTAAAGATTCAAAAGATGAAATCCAAAAGATGGGCATGTTTTATATATATAGTAATGATCATGAAGCAAGTGTTCGGATATTTGGGAGATGTTTTTGGAAGCTTATTTAAAGATTTTGCAAGATATATTATCTTCCCTTTTAAATAATTTTTATTTAAAGACTCAATTTTGTTATAAATTAAATGTAATTTTAGAGTTTTATACTACTTTCAATCCTGACAAAATCTAAAACGATAATTATTTTAAAACGAAAGAACCAGTATCTTATCTTAAAATTTACTCCAAGTTAAATTGTATCATACAAAATAGATCAAATAAGATTATAGAGTTATTAAAGATGCTAGTAATATATGGAAATGTGTAATTACAATAATATAATTTAAAGAAGCTTGTTAAAACAAGATTTGTTTCTAAAATAACATGGAGTTTCCTTAGCTTATAAAAAATACAAATCTTAAATGAACCTCCTAGCACATTATTTTAGTGTACAGCAAGATCTTATTTTTAAGATTTGAACGAACATAATTAATGAGTTTATAAACATTTAAACGTCTTACAATTTAAAGTTTAAAGCTTTTTACCTCAAACTAACACTCACTCAGAGTCCATCATACACTAACAAACGGAGAAAAAAGTTGATATCTTAAAACGATAAGTCAATTTTGAATCTATAATAACATACCTAAGTAAACCAGTAGTTTAGTGGCATCACCTCACCATTAAACTAGTAAAGGTAAGAGATTTGAATCACATTTCTTAGTACAAAACTAAATTTCTTAATAAGCTCATTTGAGGACCTTTAACATTTATTTGAACTATTTTCTAGATTGATGTTGGTGGCCTTCCATCTAAGATCCAAACACTTCAATTCAAATAGAATACTAAATTAAAATTAATGGTTCCTACAATATCTTTTCTAGTGGTGGTACAAATTAAAGCAACATTATATTACATTGATCATTCTTATTAACCTAACAAAGATCATCATTTGTAGATCATTATGTATAGTGAAGTTTGTTTAGTAGGCCAAAAACTGGATAACTTTCTAAACTTTGTTTTTTGTTTAGTATTGTGATACCAACTAAGCAAGATGCTAGAGGAGGTTTAGAATTTGAGTTCTTCACAAATCTACTTTTTATTTGTCAATCTAAACTGATCTCTATTATGAGGTCTAAGATTCGAATTTCTTGAATTTGTATAATTTTTTTACTTGTTATTAAGAAGAATGAAAAGAATGAACAAGAAGAATATTTCGATCAGATGTACTGCTTATTGTGCTCTACTACACGGATTATCACCGTTGACAACCCTGTAGTAGAGCACAATAAGTAGCTAGTGCGTTAGATTGGAGGTATACAATATGTATGAGGCATAACTTACTTGGTTCTCAAATATATAATGACTATATGCATTATGGTTTTTTCAGTCTCAGTACAACAATATTTGAAAACATTTATGTTTTCCTGTATCATTCTTGCTATGTATGTACTACTCAGAAGAGTAATGAGATTTGAATCACTTTTGAGAAGAACAAGAAAGGCCATTAACACAGAGATGCTCAACTTCTTTTTTATACACAATATGAGAATAGTGCTTTAGAGAGTACAATGAGTTGATGGATTCAACTGACAAAAGTAGGCCATATAATCTCAGACCACAGTTTATGAGATTTTATTTACTTGATACAAGATCATATTTCCCCGGCCCGGCCCCGCCCCCCTCTTTCTCTCTCATGTGCTGTATCTAGAACAAGGCCTGAAAACCCATACTCCCCGCAGAACTATTACTCTAGTGTGTGTGTCTACGCAGTCGGGATCTTGTTGTTTTACTCGTATTTCCAAGCATGATTTCCAGAAACCCTATCTGCTATATTTTCCAATTGTATCTCAATTAATCACCAACAAAACCTAATTACATCCGAGCAGATAACAAGCCCACTATAAGTTGCAAGATTGATATGTGTGTCCGTACGTCTAGTTTAATCAACTCTGTGTGTGTGTGTGTGTGTGTGTGAGAGAGAGAGAGAGAGAGAGAGCAAGAGAGGAAGAACCTTGAGCTGGAATACTCGAAGAGCTTGGCGGTGGCAGAGAAAACGATGAGGGCAATATCAGCATCGCAGAGAGTTGAGAGTTCAAGAGCTTTCTTGAAAAGCCCTCTTCTCCTCTTTGAAAACGTCACTTGTCTTGCAGTCAAATTATCAATCTTCTTGATCTGGATCTTTTGCCTCACCATTTTTCTCGATCACCCACTGCAAACATCAAAACAAAGATCAATATTATAATCAAATAGTACACTTTTATTACGTCGGTACCATGAAAAAATAGTGAGAGAGTACATGGGGTATGGGTTTTCTTGATCTACATCAAAAGTTAAAGAGCAAACCATATTTTTGAAGTACAATACATCTGCAGAAGAAACCCTCCTTCTCAAAAATATAAATTATCATAATATCATCCCTCACGGAGAATCTTCTTTTATTTTTAAACAAGTAATAACAAACAGAAAAAACCCTTAATTCCAAACCAAGAAACAGAAAAAATAAAATAAATAAATAAAAATAAAAACTAAAAAAAATAAAAAATGACGCCAGTGAGACAGTCCGAGAAATTTGCATAAAATAGAAGCGTTTGATGAGAGCTGCTTTTGCTAATTCAGGGAAGAAAAGACAGTGTCACCTGAGTGCAGAAGATAATTCAGTTAAACAACCTAGAGAGAGGAATAGTATGGAAATTATATCAAAGATATAAAGTTCCAGCAAATAGAGAAATAATGCCAATTTTGGTGGGGTTGGGGGAGTACAAATAATAATGTCTTATCTCTGTTTCTTTTTAGGATACTTTTCTTTCTTTTTTAATCTTTTTTATTTTTATTTTTTCGCAATTTAAAAAAAAAATGCTTACATATGAGTATCTATATATTATTCTTACACAGCATAAAATGATGTAAGAATGTGTGTGTGTGTGTGTGTGTTTTATTATGGGAATGTAAACTGATGTGTTAGCATACATTAATATATAAGTTTATTATAAATATTAAAATAAAATTGAATTTGAATTTGGATTCTTGAAATTTAGCTTGGGGACCGTAGGGTGTACTGGTTTTCCCATTAAAAATGACCAATCCCCAATCCCCAATCCCCACTGGGCACTACCTACTGTTTTTTCTGCCTATAACGTACTAGGTATAGATTATTTCTATGTAAAGTAATTAATACAATAATGTTTTTCAGTTAACTAATTAACACTGTTAAGATCATATTATAATTATAGAATGCTATTAAAATCCACGTTTATGTAATTTCGGGAATGTTAAGGAGGACTTTTTAGGAGAGGATGGGGCGCCTCGTGAGTGTTGTGCGCTTTATCTTTTTCTTTTCTTTTTTTTGTTTATTTTTTTGTTTTTTTTGTTTTTTTTAAGGTTTGGGACCATTGCTTTGATATTACAAACCTTCAAAGAATTTGAAAGAGTTTTTTGGCATTAATAAAGAAAGGTGTCTAGTATAATACAACATAAATAAGTTATAATTGTTATTAAGATATATTGAAAAGAGGAGTATTTATTATTCGCAAAGACTCATGTGAAACGGTTGCACGTGTGACACGATTTAAGGTACTACTTGTTTAACTATAAAGTATTACTTGTTTAATTATAAAGTATCACTAGTTTAATTATAAAGTATCACTATTTTTTAAGTGTATTGCTGCTGATTAGTTATCTTAAAAAAATAGCGGTACTTTATAGCTAAACAAGTAATATTTTATTGTTACACAAGTAGTACCTTGAATTGTGTCACATGTGCGATCGTTTCACATGAGACTCACTCATTAGTGTGATGGATTGAGTTAATAAATATATATGATGGATTACAATTTGTGAATATTTTATGCATATAAACTTGCATTCTAATGGGGTAGGTTGTATTAATTAGATCTTATGCAAACATTTTTAATAATAATTCAAGTATTTAGTTAATACTAATTGATACACAATTTAGAAAAAAAAACAATTCACTTGGCCATCCAATTTCTGAACTTGTAGTACTGAAAATTGTACGTGTTAGTGGTTCGTAACTTTAATTTCATAATCCAACATTTCTTCGGGCGAACTTGGGTAGAGCCGGATCCAAGCCCCAGCATGAAGAAAAGGAAAATTGGCGAGTAAAGGCAAACTACGAGATTGATGGATAATCGGCAAATTACCCCATCCTCTTTGGAGGTTGGTTGATCACTTTGAGTAGACTCTGGATGCATGCGTACACGATCTGACCATCTTTTGATCTTTCATACTTAGTGGATGGCCATTGAGAGGCTATTTCATCCATTCCTCGATGGATTTGTGTGTCCCGCTATCGATTTGCACTTTTACCCAATCTGGAAAGCAGAATCCAATCAAAAGATGCACTAGACATGTCATATTTATACTAATATAATAAAAAGTAATTTTAAAACAATAATTTTCCGCCCATGTTCAATTTCTAAGAATGAAAATACCATATGTCAGCCTTTGATTAGTTAAATTTTATTTTTCTTCTTTCTGTGAATTTTTTTTTTTTCAATTTCTTAAATTTTTTTGTTTATAGTCTGTTTTTAAAATATACAAATTAATCATTTTTCACAATCTTTAAATTTACACCGTGTCACATATATTAAAAGGTATTATAAGATTAAAAATATATAATTATAGATAATATTTTTAACATGGTTCCTCATGTGAAGATGAACTTAAAGGCACTTAATGTCTCACATGAATATATATTATGTTGAGTCAACTAAAGCTACTGAAAGCCTTCCATTGTAAATAGACGACAATAATAAATAAATACAGAACTATACACCTGATCCAACTCTACTACTATGTTACATAAGCATTTCATCTAATAAAATAGTTATATTTTGCATAAGACCTTTCTAAAAATATAAATAAAACAATTTTGATCATTCTTATACAATTTAATTTTTTTTGTATCTTATATAGTTTTACACAAGTATTACACGTACTTTCTAATAAATATAATAAACGTATAGTTATATTTTTTGAGCCAAAATAATATTATTTCGACTAATGGATAAAATAAGGAATCTTATTAAGGTTACTTCATTGACAAAGACTAAATTTATATATGTCAAACATTGTGCGATTATTTTACAGGAATACTCAAATAAAATAAAAGTTGTTATGTTCCTAAAATATTTTTTTTGTACGGTGTAGTTTGTAATATATATGATAATATGATAATAAACTTTTATTTATTGTACTTATAGTTTTTTTCTAAGGGATTGTCACCAATATATAATAAGTTAATAATATTACAAAAATAATATTGTAATTTATTTTAAATAAATACATATTTATAATATATTTTTTTAATAATATTTTCCTATTTCTAAGGGATTGTCACCAATATATAATAAGTTAATAATATTATAAAAATAATATTGTAATTTATTTTAAATAAATACATATTTATAATATATTTTTTTAATAATATTTTCTTTTATATAAAAATATATATCTCAAAATTTTTATTTTGTATATAAGTATTTTAAATATCATAACATATTCCAATTAACTCAAGAAATAATATTATATGTACTATAAATGTCAAATTGAAGAATATTACGATTTACATTAGTTTAAAAATATTTTTAAATTCACCATAAATTATAAATTTTATATCTCAAATAATATTTTGATAATTAAACCTTTTATCTATTACCCATTTAATTCAAAAAACATTAAATTGCAGTGTGAACCTAAGACAAGATTGAATCACCCTCATAATAGAAACCTAACTACTTTTTTTCCTTTAAATAATAATAATAAAAAAAAAAAAAAAAACCTGCTGCAAAATCTAATCTATGGGGTCTCAATATACGCGCGCATACACATACATACAGCTCTTACACTCACTCTACACTTTCCCATGTCAGACTTTTGAAATCTCCTTTATACCCTCCCACCCCCTTAACGCGGTTGTCCTTTTCCCCAAAGCCCATACCCTTTTTCGTCCACTCAGTCTACCCTCTATCCCCACCCTTCTTCTGCTTCCCTCTTGCCATTGTATTTTTCTCTGAGTAGTAGAGATTTTCCATTCTTCAAAAATTAGCGAGAAAATAAATAAATATGGAACACCCGTTCTTTCCGACGACCACTACCCGCGCGGAGGCTCTGCGGTGGCTGACAATAGCCGAGAAGCTGCTCTCGGCGCGTGACCTAATGGGTAGCAAGTCCTTCGCGACGCGCGCGCGTGACTCAGACCCCACGCTCACCCCCGCCGACCAAATCATTGCCGTTGTCGACACGCTCCTCGCCGGAGACCGGCGGATCGGGAACAATCAACAAGACTGGTATGCGATCCTCCGCCTCACGCCGCAGCAGGGCCGAGAGTCGGAGCTAATCGCAACGCAGTATCGTAATCTCGCTATTATTCTCAACCCTCAGAAAAACAAATTCCCCTTTGCTGAGCAAGCCTTCCGACTCGTCGTCGAAGCGTGGACTGTACTCTCTAATCCATCGAGGAAATCGATGTACGATAAAGAGCTTACTTTCTATTTGCAGCCGCAGCAGCAACAACCCGACCCGTTCAGCAACCCTAACCCGACAATGCACCAAAATTTCATTTTTTTTGGTGGCAGCAGCCCGACCGGTGTTACTCATCCCCCTCAACCGCAAGCACCAGTTCATTTTTCTCAAGTTCAGGTACATGCAAGCCCTCAGGTTGACCCAGTGGGTGGCGGGTCCACCCGAGAAGCTCAAAATTTTATGAGTTTTACTTCGGGCACTAATTTTGCCTTTGGGGGTGCCTCTGGGTCTAAGGTCCATGAAACGGTAAATAAGCAGTCCCCGGAAAGTTATTCAGCTTTTCCTGCTAATGTGGCTGCTGCTCCTGAGGAACAAAGTTACCCTAGTGTCGGTGACAAAACTTGTCATGATGAGAATGTGAGTGAGGATGTAGAAGAGAGGGTAGAGGATGAGGAGGAAGATGTGGAGGGAATAGGCGGGCAGGAGGAAGAGAAAGTGGGAGCACCTGAAAATGATGATGGATCGACTTTTTGGACAGCATGCCCTTATTGCTATTACATGTATGAGTATCCTAGGATGTATGCTGATTGTACTTTGCGGTGTCAGAACTGCAAGAAGGCGTTTCAGGCGGTGGGGATCCCTTCTCCACCACCTGTTGTGGATGGACAAGAGGGGTACTTCTGTTGCTGGGGCTTTTTGCCCTTGGGTTTTTCCATGGAGAATTGGGAGAAAAATAGGGGTGCTTCTTCATCTTGGACACCATTTTCACCTATGTTCACTTGCCCACAATCGTGGAATGGGACAAATGCTGGCAAAAGGGTTGAACCTAAGAGCACGGCTCCTAGGGTATATGTCGACGACGATGAGGTTTTTGTGGAGATCTCAGAGTCAAGTGGGTCGGATGATGATTGGAATAAGGATGCTGAGAAAAAGAAAAAAAGAGCAAAGAGTGTGAAAGGAGGAAAAGGAGCTAGTGGGATATCGACTAGGAGTGCAAAGAAAGCACAATTTGATAAAGTTAAGAATGTGGATGTGCAAGATAGTGTTGTCCAAGATGGAGTTAAGCCTCCGAATGTGGTGGAGACGCCTAATATGGCAGCAGGCGACTCGAGTAAAAAAGGAGCTGCTGTTAATGCTAGGAAACAACCAGGTAGGGTAGCAAAGAATTTCGGAAAGTTGGATTTGAATGTGGAGTTTAGCAATGAAGCAGAGGAGCTTGCTCCTAGGGTTAACCAAGGGAATGGTCCAACCCGTGGGGAGGATGAGAACATTGAAGGTATTGGGTTTTTTGAAGGCCTCGATGAATTTCTCAGCAGTCTGCCTATTCTTAATGTTGTAGGCGACGACAAGGTTGTCAAAGCCGAATAATAAAGTATGACCTTTTTGGTTGTAATTGTAGGTAATCTTGTTTGTTCTTGAGGCTGCTAAGTGAAGTAAGACTCTTTTGTTGTTGTTATTTTGGTATGCAGTAGTTAATAATGTAGATCAATTTGTAATTTCACTGCTGTTGTTTCCACGGTTTTATTATGTATATATCTATTTATGTCCTTTGGAGTTGTTTTGTAGTTGCCCTATGTTGATAGATGGTTTGGGGTTGATGGTTTTATGCGGTGAAAATGGTAGGAAAGGTGTAGTCTTGCATTTAGAAATCCAGATGCAATAGCACACCTAATTTCTTTGGGCATGAATACGTTCTGCTTAAGTAGTTATGCAATAGTAAAGTCTTAAATGATGGGGTGTTTCGTAGTACTTTGCTCCAACCTACAGGGAAATTGCATGAACATATTGATGCATGTAAATGCTCCCGAGTCAGTATTAACACTCTCTGTCATAGCTATAGAACCCCTCGATTTTGATGAAGCTGAACAGCTAAAGTCGTCTTGTTTCCATCTTTTTAGGAGTGATATGCTTGATTATAGCCATGAAGATTGTATGGCTTGTTAAAAATCTGTGTTTGATGCATTTCTATTTTGTAGCTTGTGACACCACATTAAAGTTGGTTTTGCTCCTCTGCAGAATTAGTTTATTTGTTTTTTTTTTTTTTTTTTTTTTTTGTTGGAAGATATGGTTATGATTTATCTTAACGTCTTCATTTTATGAGTGAAGGTTTTAACCACATACCACAATCACGTATTCATGAGCTATAAGATGGGCAGGAAGGAGCAAAGTTGCGGTCTTTATATACTTTTTCTTGCTTATGAGTATGATCTTGTGAGTTGCGACCATTAGGACTGTTGTATTGGCATAAATGAATGGATTTCATTCTTTGTCTATTTGATCTAATCATTTTACTCGTCTGCCCCGTTGCTTTCATTTTTCATGTGAAGTGGCTGAATAGCTTGAAGGTTTGGCACATGTATGCACTCTCTCTCCCTATGTTTCATTGTTTGGGAGGCTGAACAGGTCATGTTCTATTTAAGTGAAGCTGGGTAGTGCGCTGTTGTTTGGCAGCCCTTTGATGCAGTAAAGTGTTGAAGAAAAGCAGATTCTGGATTCGCAGGCTGCAGAGTCCGTCCCAGGTATTTAGTAAACTCCAATCTTCAACTTGAAATTGCAAGAGAGACTGTTTTTCAATTAGCATTCTAGAATCGATTCTTTTAAGGTTTGTTCCTCAATTTCGGTTTCTTTGATTATGTTGTTATTGAACTACTGACGCCGATGTAGGTGCCAGTGTTCTGTCCTTTTCTTTTCTTTTTCTCACAGAAAATGTGCACGTACTTATTTTTTTTTAATACGTCGGATAGAAAATGTTACTCCTGTCTCTTAAAAATAAGTGATGTTTTAGAGGTTATAAGTTTTTGCACAATAAGTGATACTCGTTTCAAGTGAATATTAATGGTATTTTTCAAATTTATCCTAATTTTTTTTTTTTTTTTGTAAATGTACATATAAGATCTTTTTACTACTAACCATTAATGTTTCTTTCACTTAATTAAAGATATATTAGGTATTTGAATTATTTTTTAATAGGTATGAAAATGCTTTAAGAAATGACATTTATTTTTATTTCTTAAGGTATTTAATTTATTCTTTAATAAGTATGAAAATACTAAAAAGGTACTTATTTTGAATAAAAGAGAAGTTAGTGAGTGTCTTGTATATTAGGTACACAATACATTTGATCTATAATATTACTTGTTTAACTATAAAGTATAATTATTTTTTTAAGTTAATTAATCAGAAGTAATGTATTTTAAGTAAATAAGTAATACTTTATAATTAAATAAGTAATATTTTATAATTAAATAAATAATATTTTAAATTATATTGTACGGTGCATTCAATGTGCATAAGTTTTTGCGGAAGAGAATACATAAAAATTTATTGTTTCTGGTCAAATTATTTTCCTTTTTCAAGTTCCACCAGGTTATATGTTGTATATTTTCCATTTCATTCTATAAACAACCATGCAGTATTTTCTTAACAATGTCGGCCTTTAAGTTGGTTATTACCGTCCCTTAATTTGAAAATAAATAAAAGGCAAAAACTTGTATGAAATGCGTGCACAGATTCTAGATCTGTGCAACCGGGTTGCGAGTCATATTTTATTGTCGCTTATATATTATATTTATATAATGTTGTTACAAATTTTAACCTAATAATTATGTTGGTCAATTGGTAAGGACACGTCTCTTTACTTTTGATAGGCGTGTGTTCGAAACCTTACAAAGACATGTTTTTGCGAAAAACTCCTCAAAATTTTTTAAAAAAATTCGCCTTCTCTTCATCTTCATTTTCTTTTGTTCCTCTCTGTTTAATAGGTATGTTGTAATTTTCACATTTTTTTGAAACTTTTTTTTTCATTTTCTGTGAAATATAGTTTTATGTGACCTAGGATTTTTTGAACGATTTTTTTCTTTGCTTCTATGTGAATGTATGTTATTTATGATTTTTCTCAGATTTATATAGGATCAATGTCGTTGTTCTTTGTTTATTATTATTTTTTTTACTGTGGCTATGTTTCTCATACAATTATTTTTATCTGAAATTAATATGTTTTAAAGTAAAATGGTTGATGATTTTGGAGAACCTGTAGTGTTCAAATTTCCTCCTCGCTATAAAGCGATGACAAAATGTTCCATAGATAGATCTAGGAATAAGAGATTGTGTTCTTACGCAAATAAGGTTTCTAAAGTTAATGTGGAGAATAAAAATATGAATATTGATGAAAAGAAGAAGGTGGACGAGAAGAAAATAATTGTTGTAGTGCCCAAATTTTCATTCTCGCTATAAACCGATGGCAAAACGTTTCATAGATAGATTTAGGAAGAAGAGATTGCGTTCTTATGGAAAGAAGGTTTCTGAAGTTAATTTGGAGAATAAAAATAAGAATATTGATGAAAAGAAGAAGGTGGACGAGAAGGTTTCTTAAGTTAATGTGGAGAATAAAAATAAGAATATTGATGAAAAAAAGAAGTTTTTTTTTCCTAGATCTATCTATGAAACATTTTTCCATCTTGATAGCGAGAAGGAAATTTGGGCACTATAGATTCAACAGAATCATCAGCCATTGTTTTCTTCTCGTCCACCTTTTTATTTTCATCAATATTCTTATTTGTAATCTCCACATTAACTTCAGAAACCTTCTTTGTTTAAAAACACAATTTCTTCTTCGTAGATCTATCCATGGAACGTTTTGCCATTGCTTTATAACGAGAGGAGGAAATTTGGACAGTACAAGTTCTCTAGAATCATCAGCCATTTTACTCTAAAACATATTAGCATCAGATAAAAATAATTGTATTAGAAACATAGCTACGGTAAACAAAATAAATAAACGAAGAACGACATTGATCCTATATAAATCTCAGAAAAATAAAAAATAATATAAATTCACATAGAAAAAAAACCTTTCAAAAAACCCTAGGTCGTATAAAAATGTATTTCGCAGAAAAAAGTTTCAAAAAAATGTCGAAAATTACAGCATACCTATGAAACAGAGAGAAAGCGACAGAAATGTGAACAGAAGTCGAAGATCGTTCAGAGATTTCATTAGAAAAATATCGGAGAGAACAGATGAAGATGTAAAGAAGGCGAAAAAAAAGTTTTAAAATCTGAGGAGTTTTTCGCAAAAAAATTTCAAACTAAAGAGGCTTGTCCTTACTAATTGGCCAGCATAGTTATTAGGTTAAAATTTGTAACAATATAATATAAATATAATATATAAGCGACATTAAAATATGACCCGCGAAACCGTTTCATAAATTTTTTTGCCATTAATGTAAGTGGGATTTCATATTAATAAGGAATGACTCGAAGAAAGATAATGAGATATGTAAAAAGGTGATATGTTTTCTTTATTTATTAAGGGATTGAGTTTAGAACCCTAGATTTTTTTTTTTAAATTGGCTCCTCTACGTCAATTTGAAGTTCGAAGTGAAAATAATACAATATAAAAATAAAAATTTAAAGGCCCATATTTTTCATATTTATGTGTTGCTTTCTTTTCAAATTTTACAAAAAATTTATGGTAAAAAATATCGGAAGATTCATTTTCAAATTCTTTATTTAAATAAAAAATAGATGTATCATATTTTAGAAGAATATTGAAAACTTAATTATTGAACACATCGAAAGTGGTTGAACGAATATTGGAAGTACTAAGTTTTGGTCATTCGTCAAATAATATGTCGAATCAATCTTTTGTTAAGTAAAATATTTTTTGAACTTATGTTTTTATGGCCTCTTATATATCAGATCCTAATATTTGGAAAAATATATTTCCTTTTACTTATGGAAACTTTAAAATTTTTTTGAGATGACATAATAATTTAAATATGAGATTAATTAAATCCTAAGCACTTGCAAAACAAAATTGATATTATTCTGAATTTTGTGCATATAAATAATAAAATTTATAAGTTTTATAAAAAACTAATTAAATCATGATAAAATATTAAAAAAACTTAAAAGAAATTTTGACCAAAATTTGGGCATGTGAATGTTGTCTAGTGTGCGTAAACAATCAAATTTTGTTATAAATATTAATATTCAGCATTTGCTTGATATTTGCTAAAATATATTTAAGCAATTCTTCAAAAAATGTTATTAAAGTAAATCAACCTAAAATATATCAATATTACTATGAAAAATAAATAATTGATCTCGATTTTATTGGATTGTATATATTGATAATGTGAAAAAAATAAAAAATTCTATGATTATATATATATATATATATATTTATATTTATACTGAACCCCCAAAAAAGTACAAGAACTCGTAAAATAGTATTTTGTTAAGAACAAATACATTAAATGCAAAGTAAAATAATATAATTTATAGTAATATTAGGAATCCCAACCAAATGCATATTAGTCTATATAAAAAGAGAATCACGTTAAAAACAAAAAGTTATAATTTTTCCAATAAAATTACTTATTATTTTATAAAATTAGGATTAAATTAATCCTCTTTTCGTTATCTTCATTTTGATATCTATATTGTATATACACAAATAAAATCTTATTATTTCAATAAAAAATAAAATTTCTTAGATTAATTATGATATATTTTAATATTAAAAATATTTTGATATAAAAATTTGAAAGATATTTTTATTTAAAATAAAATATTATTAAAAATATATTACTATTTTTATAAATAATTATTATATTATCATAATTATTACAAAATTTCACATGAAATATTCTAGAATGTTTGCAAAGTCCAGTTGTATCTGTAGCTTAATAATAATGACATCCTTTAAATAAAGAAGCTTGCAATAATTCGTAACACCGTTGGCTTTGAGTTAGATTATTACCGTCTCTTAATTTCAAACATAATTGTCACACCTTAATTATTTTGGATACAGCCAATCATCATTGTCCTCCCAAGAATAATTACTTATAATTCACAATCTTCCTACTTTGGAGTTCCCCATTAGGTCGGCTCGATTTAATTATTAGCTTCCTCTTATATCTTATTTTAAATTGTGTTTCGTCTCGTATTTTAATACTCAAATTTACGCTAATTCATGATTACATAATGAAATAATTTGAACACTAAGGTTATACATTATTTTATAAATGTAGATCACAAGATTATGATAAGTTAGTGTATTTATAAAACTTATAAACATACTCGAGCCCCTTGTAAATTGATATCATGTTATACACACGTACTCCCTTTATTTCATAAAATAATTTCTTTTAATTGTACGATTTTGTTTTTAATTTGCATTTATACAATTTTTTATTTATTTATTGAATTGATTTATTCAATTATATATAATTTGGTTGAGCAATAGAAAAATAATTTTCTTGCTTCAATTTAGAAAACAAGACATTAATTGAAGGAATTTTTCTTTTTTCTTTTTTCAAATGAAGGAAGTGTAGCAGGGCTCCTAAAATATGGGTGTTTCTTGGATTGAGGCAATCAACTCATGGGTCACAAAAGAGCATGAATATATATTAAAACATTGAAATAGAAGATGAAACACGATGAACAAGTGGCCAATAAGGATGATCATATATTAAAATATTGAAATAGAAATACGATAAACAATGTTGGAATCGAGAGAGAGTGACACTTGTACTAAAGAACCAACCATAATTTAGCTTAGTCTGTTTATTTAGTTAACAACTAACAATAGCATTAAAAACATAAATAATACAGTAATAGGGGAGGGGACAGAGTTTGATGATTTTGTTTTCCAGCAATTTCACCAATATAAATACTCAAACACATTTCTCAAATTCTTACAGCAAATCAACAAAGCATCTTCTAAGACAAATCAACCTTCTGTGCTAACATGGATCCTCGTACATTCCAGGTTTCCATCTTGTTGTTCGTTCTCATTTCATTGTCATTTCCAGGCCCGGAAATGGCCTTCCCGGGGGCCAACCGTCGCCTGTTGACTCCTCCATCTCTTTTCCCCGGAATTCCAAGCCTGACAATGCCTTCATTCCCACTGTTTCCCCCGCTCCTACCATCACCGGATGCTGATAATCCCTCCACGCCGTCGTCCCCCAACTTTCCATCCCCACCTGCCGGAGTATTCCCTAGACCTCCGTCACTTCCGTTGAGTCCCGCCTTTCCTCCTCCTCAGGCTACGACTACCCCTTGAGATTTGAGCTGCATTGAGTGCAGATACATTCATGGAGGAAGGAGTGTGTGTTGTGTGTTTGTTCCTGGTACTGGTTTCAAAGTGTGCTGTCACAGTGTCTCTCCAGGGTTTATGTTATCTTGGACCAGTTTTAGTGTTTCTTTCCATGTTTTGTTTCTTGTTTTATTTTTTATGAGTTATGAAGTTTGTTGTGTCTTAGTTTAATGTTCTGTCGTAATAAGTTACAACAAAATACATATTGGTGTTTGAAATTTTGATTGTAATCACTGATTCAAATGCTTTTCCATATTCTCAGAGATTCTATAATGTGTGTGTGTGTTTGTGTGTTTTCTTCTAATACAAACATATGAAATATTTTGAATATCTAGAAATACTGATACATACAAAAGATTTACAGGGCCGGTTGGTGGGAGACATAGTGATTTACGCGCTGTCGGTAGTACGAAATTGGAATGTGTTAAGAATCTCACTAGGTTCGCCAATTTTTAACCCACATAATATAAATTAAATTTTGTGTCGGTTATGTTGTGAAAATCACACCGCGTGCAATGCAGCTAATGTGTATGCTCGGTTGTAATGTAACCTAGTGGGTAGATGAATTTCTATGGTTCGACAAAAATCACAGTGAACAAACAAACACATCGTAAGTCGAAAGATTGAGATACACCCTTATAATGAACACTAATTACAAATTATGGTGAACAAACAAAAATCATGGTACTCCTTTTATGTAACAAAGACAAAAGAATTATACGACGACAACGACGACGACAACAGTGACAACAACAAATTGAGCAACCAAAACTCTCCCTCCCTCACAATCAACTCCACCATTGGTGCACGGCGATCCCTTGGTCTCTCACTTTGCCGTACAATGCCAAACACTGCCAATACGCCCTCGTGCTGCCTGTTTCTTCCTCTCCATCCTGCCACTGACTCTTGCATTCTAAGAAGAGTTCATCAACTAGAAACAATGTCTGGTCCTTGAGCATCATTTCCACCACTTGGGCCTCCCCCTTCATCACAACATAGTCCTGGCGCCTCACGTTCTTCCTAAGCCAAGCGGACACTCCAGTGTCTTGAGGGGATGATCCGTCGTTGTTTCCTGATCCAACCTCCATGTTTAAGACATCGAATTCTTGATGCCTCATTGGATAGTTGTTGTAGAACCAGTCTATTGCAGTCGAGTCATCTGAGATGAAGACTCGTCTTGGATACTCGTCCAGTGAATCCTTCAACAAATCGGGAAGGAACTTGATCTTTCTTGACATAAAGTTCGATCTTTTTTCCAAAACAGCTCGTCTGGGAGGCTCAAGATACACATCCTCCAAGCCCTTTAAGGCGGCTCTCTTCTCCTCCGACGAAACACCACCACAAGATACTTCTGAACGGGTTTGGCCATTTGATGATGATGCAGTTTTCCTCATAGCCACCACTGTGCTCTCAAATCTCCTGAGGTATACAATCTTGTAACTGCTTAGCAATCTCAGCCCGTTTGAGGGATCACGGCCCAATGGCGAGATAACCAGCCCGCTATTCTTGAGAATGCTATCCACCACTTGGATACCCTGGAAACTTGTGGCAAACACAAAATCAAACACCTGGTGTTCAACCACATTCTTCTGCTGCAGATCGGCTCCGGTAAGCAGATCAACGCCGGCGTCCTTTAGAAACTGGTAATCGTCTCCGATGTCACCGGCGGTGGCGCCGAGGACGAAACCCTTGTTGCCTTTCTTGATAAGGCCTTCGTCGACCAAATCGCGGAGGAGAATGGGCAGAATCATGAACCCATTCAAAGTGTCTGGATTTGAATCAGGCTCGTAGAGAGAAGCGCCTGAAGTGGATCCCATCATAGAGAAAAGCGAAGGCAGTGCGAGAAGAACCATCGCCAAGAACAACGATCGCGACATTATTCGCAGAGCCCGTGAATCGGGCAGCTTGATGATCAAAAGTGTACCAGAATTGTACCCAATTCCGACGCCATCGGTGTTATTCACATCGTACCCACCCTGTTTCGGGCGGCACCCACGACCAAATTCGTCCATTTTCCGACAAGAATGAAGCAAGGAAATATCAGAATAGATTATCAAGAAACTAACTGCAAGATGGGGCAATGACAGGCGAAACTTTAGGAGAAATCAATTGTGAAAGAGAGAGAGGGAGAGAGAAAGAAAAAGTTCAAAACAACAGTGAGGATATCAAATCAAAACAGATAAAAACAACAACAAAAGAAGCACGGGGCAGCGGAGTAATTCTAGCGAGTGCAGAATCTGGAAGCGGTGTGGTTTCCACCCACAAGAGCAACACGATTGGTTTGGCTTCGACACCAGAGGAGCAACAATTGCTGAATTCTAGCAAATTCCATGTTTTTCACTTGTCTCTTCAATCTTTCTCTCTCTTTTCATACAACCAAAAGGGTGTGTTTCTGTTCGGTATTTACAATGCATCAGAAACTCTATCTATCTGAACTCAACCACCATCGACCACAAAAAAAAGGGGGGAAGGAAAAAATTGATGATGATGGCCGAGAGAGATGAGAATTGTCTTCAACAATTTTTTCTCACGTGATCTGTGAGAAAGGCATCCTAAGAGCTTTATATCGCTGTTTCCGAGGTTTTCGTACGAGAATTAAGGAGGGAAGGACGGTGGTCGTGTTCTAAACTTCCAAATCCTTTGAATTTGCTTGGTTAACACCAATTCTTCTGGTTGAGTTTTTTTTTTTTTTTTTTTTTCCTGTGAGGATGGATAGTAATTTAGTAGCAATTTGCTGTTCGAGCAAATATAAATTAGAGTATAAAAATATATATAAGGGGTTGATTAAAAAATATATAGCTTTTTTCATAAATTTTAAAATTATCAATATTTTTTTTTTTACGTATATTAAAGTCTGCTATCATTATTTGATACGTCTCAACGATTGTGAATTAGATTCATCACTTATTTTACTATATGTCATCGTTATCATTCTGAATCGAGGTGGAAGTTAGGGTGTTTTGTGTTTTTCTTTCAATTAGTGATGATGATATTTGCATACACGAAAATAAATGATTGATTTATGATGGTTTAGTCGGGAAAATCTAATGATGTTGACATTTAAATTAAATATTTTAAGTGTATTTATTGATGATGGTAATATCTTAATTTTAGATATCATAAAATAGAATCCATATTAAAATTATACTTGAGTTATTTAGAAATTAAAATAATATTAATTATTATTATATCCTTGAAATTGTAAAGATTAAACTCAAATAATAATTTTTTTGTCTATATAAAAAGGGGAGAATATTAATCTAGTTCTACATATTTATCAATGTTATAATACTGTTTTTTTAATCAATAAAATCAAATATGTTATATAAATACTAAAAAAAAATTATATATAGAAAAAATTGAAATATACCCGAGTTTAATAGTCTAGCTATATTGTTTTATAATTATATCTACCTATATTGTAAATAGAGCCACGAAATGTATCAAATAGTTCTAGAGCAAATCAATTATGTTGTTCGATAAAAAAAATTAAACATTACATGCCATCCCAATTTTCATGTCATTATATAAAAAATAAATTAATTCAATATAACATATAAAAAATATAATATATAAATTAATAGTGATCATCTTATTTATATTTAATAAGTAATTTTATTATTTATTAAGGCTTAATTAATAAGTAAAGTTTATTATTTATTAAGGCTTAATTAATAAGTAAAGTTGATGTAAATAAAAAATACTTGTAATAATTATCATACTCAAAATTATGAAAAATATGTAATTATTTAGAGTAAATTATTCATATTTAAATATGTTTTATATTATTTTTTAATTCTCCAATATTTATTTATTATTATAAATAAGTATATTATGCAGTGTCATACTTTACATATTTGCATTATTATTATTGTTATTTTATTATTATTATTATTATTATTATTATTATTATTATTATTATTTTAACCTACTGTTATATCTAATTAGAAAATATGTTAATATAATTTGAGAAATTATTGTTAATGATTTATTATATTTATTAATTCAATTATTATGACATAATAGAATTTTTTTTCTACGGTAAATTAAGTCTGCGTTTACTTTCCTAGTCAAGATTGGACATGATATTTGGGATTAAACTCGGGATAGGGATAAGTTCGAAATTTTTATCCTACGTTTACTTCGTAGGATAACATTAGGATAGAGAAAGATAATTTTATACTATCCAACGTTTACTTCGTGGGATTGGATAGGATAATGCGGAAATTACAAAATTGCCCTTAATACATGATTTATATATGAGGACATTTTTGTAATTAAGTTTGTGCATAAGGGTAAAACAGTAAATTTCAATTTCTTATCCCCTCGGATAATTTTTATCCTAGGGGTTTAGGTCGGATTAGTATCCGACAAATTATCCCGAATTTTGTCTTTTATCCCGGGTCGGCTGGATTGACTCGAGAAAATATCCAATGAAATAAACGCTTGATAACTGTAAATTATTTTTCCTAATTCAAATTTATCACCCGAAGTAAACGGGGCCTAACGGATTTAAGCTAGTTTGTGTCCGTAACCGATCTCCAATTCCACCCGTAAAATTAAAAGGAAAAAAAAAAAAGGAAATATCTACGTGTCACGTGACCTCATGTGCTCAAGAGCCGATAATAAACGGTAAACATTTCGCAGTCGAAAGCAAAACCCTAAAAGCCCAAAGGAAAAAGGAAATCTTGAGTGTATGCTACTTCATCCGATCAGGGCAATGGGAGTGGAGAAGCAAATTTTGAGGAACGGCACCGGCCCGAAACCCGTCTCCGGTCAAAAGGTTACCGTTCACTGCACCGGCTTCGGCAAAAATGGCGATCTCAGCAGCAAGTTCTGGAGGTAAAATATTTTATGTTTTTCCGTCTGCTATTTATCTATATGAAATAAGAACAGTAATTGATCTTTTTTTCCGATATGTCTGCGTGACTTTTACTACCGGGCAATAGCACCAAGGATCAAGGGCAGCAGCCTTTCTCTTTCCAAGTTGGCAAGGGCAAAGTTATCAAGGGTAATTTTCTTTTTCTTTTTCCTGATGCAAATCACTTTTTGTTAGTTTTTTGTTTTCAAATTTTGTTTCCCTTCTGTGTTGTGTAGGGTTTGTGGAATTTTTTTTTGACATAATGACCAACTAATTTAACGGTATCAAAATTGATATCTTGTAAATTAAAGGATTAGGGTTTTATCTAGCTATGGAGAGAGAGGGCTGTGCTTGTAAACTTCATTCTGCAACTAATTTGGAAGAGTGGGGTAGGATCCCCACTTCTTGTTGGCTCATGATTTTGGTGAATTATTTTTCTAATTACATTACAGATTCGTTTTAATAGGCAATTTGGAATTTCTATTGTGATAAGAATCTGTGGTGGAAGATAATTAAATGATGAATGCAAGTGTGAATGGATAGAATGAAAAATACTAAGTGTTGTTTGAATTGATATGGTCACTTTCATTTTGAACTAATTTTGGGCAATTTTGGTTGATTTGAAGTTCTATCTAATTTGAGTATATTTGAAATCCAAGGATTTGAAATTCTTGAATCCAAACACAACCTAAATGAAACCAATGCTTTATTCTGTACCTTTCAATGTTGTATTATCATAACTGTGATGGTCCATGGTTGAAGCCATCTACCAACTCCTCCTATCCACTTTCCAGAAATTTCCATGATGGAGCAATCATTTCTGGTGCTGCAATAATCAAAGGACCAAGTCTCTGCTTTCCATATTATGAATAGATATTACAAAAATATTAATGCTTTTAGTATTTCTTTTATTTGTATGTGTGATTTGGTGTGTTTGTATGAACATAATTCTAGCTCAAGCTTTGTGATCTAAAACTTATAGAGCACCTAGCAATGTGCAGTAGCGCTTGCTTATGTATGATATGTTTATTTTATTTGAAGGTATTATATTTGCAGATAGCATTACTCTGATTTATTAATTTTTATTATCCATTACCTCGGTGCAGGATGGGATGAAGGAGTGCTAGGAATGCAAGTGGGAGAAGTTGCTAAATTACGAGTAACATACGAAGCTCCTCATTTATTTTTTCTTGCTTGCATCAATTTTTTTTCTGTACTCAATTGCATCTGATGACTGTAGTTCTCCTGGAACCAAACTAGAAATACCACATTATCCAGACATCTTACAATGGTTGCTTTGAATCTATACTTTCTAGTAATTTGACTTTGATGAACTAAGGGATAAAATAAGCAATCAAACAAATTTATTTGTAACCCGCAAGTCTTTTTTTATGTTGCTCTAATTTTGATACATTTAAACTTTCTGTTTTCTTTTAACACAAATTTTTTTGATACTCAAAAGATTTTCTTGATTAAGTGCTTACTGCAGTTAATTTTGTGGCATTTTCTTGCTCAATTAAATCATATTCTCCTATCAAACATTTAGTTCATCCATCTATAATGTCTTATCGATTTGTCTTTATGACCCTGCAGTGCTCTCCTGACTATGCTTACGGCCCGGGTGGTTTCCCAGCATGGGGCATTCTGCCAAACTCAGTTCTGGATTTCGAGATTGAAGTTCTGAGTGCTGAGTAAACCTCTTATATATAATTAATTTTCCAGAAGAAATGGCTGTTTGCTTGTTGACTCCTTGATGCCTTTGTACTGTACGCTTGAACTCTTCACCAAACATCATGCATGTGAGATGGATGTATCATGTATGAATCTTATGCGACCAATTCTTGTTTAACGTTATGGTTAATATGGTGCTTGCATAAATAACCCTTGAACCACAAACGTTTCTCCATTAATAAATTGCCATTTGTATCTGTATGCAATTGTTTCATTTCTGTTATGTTCCCGCATTTGGAAAAACATCTCTTGAAATTTAATTAGTCGGCTGCTAAGGAATCACTTCGTGTGCGTTTGAATTGGGCTTAAGGGAGTCGGAGGAAATCCTTATTATTATGGCCGGTTTATGGTAATCTTGGACGTGAACTGCCATGTTTATGTATTTTATTCTACCTACCATTTATTATGTGTTGTTAGATTTAGCCAAAAGTGACCATTTCTAATCTGTGGTCGTGCCTTGTTGTTGGGGCCAATCTGGCTGGAAGTCATAAATTTACAGCACAGCCGATGTGGACTACTTCCATACTTGTTTTTCAAACCCAGTGCCGATGGAGAGAGAATTTCTAATGGATTATATTGGCTAAAATCTCTGTAGTTTCCATATTGGGTTGATTGCAATAGATTAAAAAAATATAATTTTATTTTTTGAAAATTTGTAATTTAATGCATGATTATTTATTTTATTTTTGTGCAATCTAATGTCTTTTTGATAATAAAACTCCTAGGGATGAACACTTCTGCCAAGGGGGCACAATAGAGATAAAAAGGTTTCACTTATTTACAGCTTTTTAGGAAGCTTGAACTCTCCCCATGCTGGGCTTTGTGCCTATTTTTTTTTCTTTGAATATGTTCGAGTAATGATGTACTATCAATTTATTTTATTTTTGTGGTTTCGACCAAAAAAAAAAAAAAAAAAAGGGATAAAAATGTTTCACATTTTCATGAAATATTCATAACTAATGACTTATTATATTTATATTTTAGTTCTCAATTATTCTTATAATTAAGATTTTAGTCGAGTTTTCTCTTGGCTAAATAATATGATTCGACAAAAGTAAAATAATATATGCATTAAATTTTAATTTTTTTAAAAAGAGCGTGATTAAATTAAAAAAAATTGCTAATTCATTTCTGCAATCAAACCTGCTATAAAATGTCATTTTTAAAGAATTAAAGGCGCTTCAGTGTTTGGCAAAGACTAATTTTAATTCTCTGTATATTATTTAAAATTATTTTTGTCATTGTTCATATTTAGTTGCATTGGCTACCCCAAATACAAAAATAAATATGCAAATTTATTATAAATATAAGTAAATATACAATAAATAAAGTTGATTAAAAAAATAATAAAAATAAGGTGTTACTAAATTTACTTTGTACACCACATTAATTTTACTCACAAAATTAGTATAATATAAATGTCATAAATACCCTTATTTAAAAATTAAAAACATACACAAATTTTAAATTTTAATTAAAAACAAAAATATTGTGAGGATTAGCGGCGATATACAATTTGATTTACACCTTTGTGCAAATTATTATGATATTAAGCTTGATCAGGAGTTTAAGTTATAATGAAACCTTCACATGTGACTTCAATAATAATTAATCGATATTAATTTTGCACTTGTGGTATAATTAGCATAAGTTAATCTCGTAAAAAGCAGAATGAACGAAGTATTATATCAAATTAGCCTCTGCCACGTGTAACATGCTAATCATTCAGCGTGTCAATAATAATATACATATATACGTAACAAATGAAATGGTTGTTGGACCTGCTAGATATATATATATATATATAGTATTTCTTTCCTTAAATCAAAATTTTATGGAGCTCATTGCTTATACTTTCACTTTTTATTTATTTTTTAAATAATAAATTAAGTATTTTTTATTGTAGAAAAAAACTGTAATAAAAAATAAAAGTGTTTTCCGGTGAAAAAATGTATTGATTTCGGTGATGTGGTATGTCTTTTTAAATAAACGTGTGATGAATGTAATTTTTTTATATAAAAAATAAAATTTATTTTATACAAATCATAACTTTGCATTTTTCAAATTTTTTTATTAGCAAACACTATATTTTCCTCCCTCCTCCCCATGGCGGACTACCTGCACTTGGACAGAAAGATCTTATGAAGCTTGACTGTTTTCTGGGATTGGGTTTGGATTTCAATGTAATAAAATGGATCCATTTTATTACATTGAAATCTAACATAGTCCTATCAATTCAATTTGGCAAAAACAACAAAGAAAGAGTCGGAGCATCTCGAGATTCAAGCGATTGTGAATGATATATTATTATTTATTATTATTATTATCATTATTATTATTAGGGGGAATTTTGTTGTACCATATTTTATAAACTCTTTTGTACCAAAAATATAACAAATAATATTTTATTATAATAAATAATATTTTATGCTCAAGATATTAATTTTGCTTTTAATGAAGGGAATTTTTTTTTTGTCACGATCTGCTTTTACTGTTAATCAAGAAAGCTAAAAAATGATGAGAGAAGAGACAGAAAATGGAGGAGAATAAAGAGTCACCACCGAAAAGGCAAGAGTGAGGAGAGAGAAAAGTGAAGAAGTGAATTTCACGAGAAAATAAAAAAAAAACAAATAAATAAAGCGTACATTCGTCTATAAATCATATAAATCATAAATGTAGATAAAAAAAAATATTTTTTTTATTTTTTATCAGAAAATATCTTTTTGATCATTTAGATTTTCAGTCTTTCTTGCCTTGGGGTTGCGTGTACACTTATGTGGCCTTCGTGCCTGGTGCGATTTTCAATTTCTTTATTTTTTTTTGTTTTATTTCTCTTTAATTTGTTTACTACTTTTGAGTTAGGAATAATATTTCAATTGATTAATAATATCGTACTTACAAATTCTTATATTTTTAATTAAAATAAATATATACCACTTAAAAAAATTATCGAGTGGGATGACTATAATGAATTCGTAATAGAACTATTTAAGACTCCAAGCATCAACCATTGAGACTATTTACCAACTGAAGATTTTATAAAATTAATTTTTCTGGAAAAATTGTTTAATACAACTAATGATGCATAAATATAAATTAAATTTTATAATTTCTTAGGGAATTGATTCGTTCAAATGTTTGGGTACGAGACGCAAATTGTCAAACCGATAGAGACAGTTGGTTTGGTTAAGTGTGACCTCACTTCTCGATTAATTTCTTCGCCTCATGTGATTTCATCTCTTTTATTATTGCATTATATATATACACACACGTATATTGAATTGAGTCAAACAATGTTTAATTTTTTTTTTAAATGTTATTGAGATTTAAAATTTATAATAAAATTTTGTTTTACATTAGTCGAGCTTATATGAGCTGTGATTAAAATAGAGGAGAACTAGTGTGATAAGGCTCCAACAAGAAACTACTTTGGCATTTGACGTCAGTTTTCACCCTCCAGCAGTACTACATTCTCTGCACTAATTTGAAGTTTTTGAAAATTTTGCACTACTTTTAGCGCAGATTTTTTATTGCTGCTGCTTTTTTTCCTTTTTTTTATATGATTATATCTTTTTTTTAATATTTAATGTTGTAAATTTTTTATCTCAATTATCCAAATTGAAATTAAATCAAGTTTTTTAAAATCATATGATGTGTAATTTAAATAATAAAAAAATATAATTTAAATAAGTATGAGATTTTAAATATTATATACAAATTTAAATAAAATTGCATAACATTACCCGACATTCAATTTACATTTATATTGTTTGAAAATGATAGTTTAAGAATATAAGTAAAATAAATATTATCTCAAAATTTAATTTTAACATATATAATGTTTTTAACAAATATTTAATAATAAAAATAAATATTAAAAATAAAGAAAATGATGATTATTGTGTAATATTATTTTTTAGTGGAGAAAGTAGTGCAAACTCTTGGAGAGAGTATGTAAATTTTACGCTAAAGTGGTGCATAATTTGCTTTTTTCTTTTCTTTTTTATATTAAGTATAATTTATTAATTTATTTTAATTTTTCATCCTAAATTCCACTTCTTTATTTTGCGTAGTTATATGTTGAAGTATTGAAAATAAATGACAAGAATATTAAAAATTAAATATCGACACCAAATAATAAATAATTTTCTTTCTCTTTACATTTTATATCATATCTTTTACCATTTTATAATTTAAATAGATAAATAAGATACGTTTCGAGTATGTTTGTCAATAAATTTCAAATTTAATTGCATATTCCAATCCGAAATCTAATAACAAAATAATATAATAAAAAATATGGTTATAATTATTAAATAAAAGTCAATTTCTTATTTAAAATTATTTAAATGATTAATTAACTTCGTTCTCATTTAAAAGTGACACGTAACATAGATTATAGTCATTCTATTTAAATTCGTGTCCAATTTTCCACTGTCGTTTTCTTACCAAAAGGAAAAATAAAAATAAAAAAAATGAAGAGAGGGAGTAATTATGTAAGGTAGGGTGTGTGCTGTGCTATGCAAGGAAGCAGAAAAGAGGGAGGGAGCGAGGGCATTATGGTCATTGAATTGCTTATATAATCCTAGCAACCCCAAAATTGGTGGCTACTTTCAGCTGCTATCCAACTACTGTGCACCACTTCCACTTTCTCTTCAGAGCTTCCCCCATTTGTCGCACCTGCACTCTGTTTCCTGCCATTACCGCTTCTTCAGACTACTTTCCAACTTTCTCGCTCCACGATCTGTAAGTTCTTCAAATTTTCTTAGCCCCTTTTTCAGCTCTGTGAAGAATTTTGTATTCTTTTTTTTTTTTTTTTTTTTTTTTTTTTAAAGGGTATTAACTCAATTTGATGTGTTCAGCTTTCTTGTTTTGGTTTTTAACACAGGGTAAAAAATAATCTTTCTTTCCTATAGTTTGGTCTGTTTCTTGTTATGTGGGAAGAGAGCAGCATATTGAATAGAGGCATCCCGCAAGCCATGCGAACCCTAGATACCTCCATAATAATTCATGCTCTGCTCGAAGATTTTCAATCTTATTTAATTTAAGATGGGTTTTCATCATTTTTTGGTTTTCTTGATAAAATTTGGTGCAATGGTCCTTTTTTTTTTCTTTCTTTCTTGGAGTTCCAATATTTGTGATTTTTTTTAACAAGCATGGAGCCAGTTAATTTCCTTTTTTTTTGGTAAGTAGCACGCCCGACAGACAAATCTTTTCCTGATCTTGAGAAGATATATAAAAACATAATTGCTGGGGGGTCAAGATTCGATCTGGAGGAGAAAAGTGAAACATGAGTTGTTAAGACTTCTGTTGCCTTTTCTAGATCCCCTACTTTTATTTTTTATTTGTCGAAGGTTCATATTCGGAGAACACTAAATAAAATTGATGGCTTATTACAGTTTCACATTAAACAACTTGTGTTTTGGATCCTTCATGTTTTTGCTGTCTTTCAAATGCTAGTTGCTCTTGTTGACTCTCAAAAGATAGGTTATTTTCGCTGTTGTTTCAGGTGCCTTGTGTTGTAACAAGCTTTCAACTGGATATAAGGGGTGACCAATATGCGGTGGCTGAGTTTGTCAATTGACGTGTTTCGTTATGTTATCTCATTGAATTTGTACTGCAGGGTTATTCTATAAGTTGCTATAATCATCCATTGAACCACATAATTGTTTATTTATCCATCTCCAAATAGCTATCCATGGGATCCAGTCATTTTCCTCACTTTGCTTGTTTTTTCTATATTCTATAAGTTTTCCAGTACATCGACGTGTTTAAAAGTACTCTAGCCCATTTCAATCCTTGTTACTAGTCTTATTTATTGTTCTTCATCTTCTTGTGCTCTAAGCCCATTTCAATCTTTTTTTACTAGTTTTTGTTATTAGAATTCATCGTCTTGTCGAATCTTGTTTCTCTTTGGTCGGTTTTTGTTCGAGTTTGGCTTGTTATTCAAGTACAATTTCTAGCATTTCGACTCTGGTTCAGCTGGTTTTCTCCTTTGATTTACTTTGCTGTTCTTTGTTCCTCCACATTAAATTCTCCTCCTGAATTGCATTAAAGAGTCAGTAGCAGTTATGGTGTGCCAAGCAGCAAGTCAGACGAAATTTCGGGCGCTTAAACATGAGAGTGGGATTGCTGGTAGAACAACAATTATAGTTAGAGTAATAGCATGCTTCCAACCTTTGCAAAATTGCCAGGTTTGTTTTCGAAAACTTCTTTGATGTTCAGACAAAATGTCTATTTTTCTATGGTTAATGATGAATGAATAGCTGCTAATTTTTGCCCCTGTCTTTTTCTCCAGGCTGAGTATTTCCGTCACTTGCTAAAACCCGTTACGTAGATCGTTTGCCATTTTCTGTTTATTGCATCAATCTAGGACCATATTTTTCTTTTCCTTCTTTTGTTTTGTGTGTTGACTGTCCAAAAGTAATCTATCTGCAGGACTAAATCCAAGCATTATTCTGGTACGGTTTTCTTTCTTGATCATACTTGTTCATGCTAATCTTGATTCATTTTCTGTGCCTTGATATGATATTTGAATCATGTATCCAGGTAGCACTTTTGGCTGGATGTTTACGGCCAGAGAGTCTCCGGCTTATCAGCAGTTTTCTACTCAAAATTCACCTCATCTGGATCATATGGCAGTTCCACAACTGGAGAAAAACTACAATCTGCCATTCTTTCCTCAACGTACTCTCCATGTAGCTTGTCCGGGACAATCTGCTTCTAATTTACCTGGTTTAAACACAGGCACCCATGCAGTGAGCGGGTTTCTAAAGCCCGGACCTCCATACTGCAATATCTCACATCCAAATGGACTCCCAGATCCAAAAGACTCGCAGTATGTGTTATCCCATGGGCTTGGGTCCACTGATAAGCCTCAGAAAAGATTCCTTATTTTTGATCAGTCAGGGGATCACACCAGATTGTTCTTCGGCCCTTCCTTTTCTCCCCAGGGCCCGATTTTGGCCTCCAAGACTCCTGCTGGTGGTAATGGGCCGTCCGATTTAGTGGCCGCCCGAGTGGATGAGCGATTCTTGATGAAGCCCATAGTCGAAGAAAAATGGGACGAAAATCATTTGACTGATGGAGAAGATGAGATGCCTGAAGATACTGATGAACTCGATGCTCTGCTCTACTCTGATAGCGATGGTGATGATGACAATGTGTATGAGTACAGTGATGGTGATGATGGTGAGAATGATGAAGTAACTAGCACGAGGAGATCCCCATTTATTAGCATCGAGGAGGGCTACAGACAGGACAAATCACTAGATGATGAACTCAGCGAACGAGCTGTGAGTTCTGATGAGAACTCCCCCAAAAGGCGAAAATTACTCAATGCCAAGGACAAGAAATCATCATTGGATCAGGCCGATGGTTTAACGAAACGGGCTATCTCTAGCTATTCTGAGGATGATGTGGAGTCAAGTTGTGCTGGTTATAGAAATCCCTACGATGATATTGAATCGAATAAGAGAGAAAACAAGGTGAAAATCCGTCAAGCAATGAGGATCTTGGAGACAATTATTCCCGGATTGGAAAGCAAGGATCCGATTTCCATAATCGACAAAGCAGTCTCCTACTTGAAATCAATGAAAACTGAAGCTGAATCTCTCGGGCTCGGCTTCCCAGTCCCTTAGACCCTACGCCCAACGCATTACCCCGGGCTAAGAATCCACCCAGCTAGCCCGGGGGTGCAACTCCGACCCGGAGCTGAATCATTAGGGTGAATGAGGTGGGTAGCAAGAAACCATTAAGTGTGAGTTTGAATAAAAATGAATTTAGTCTCCAACAGTGCAAGAAGGCAGCCTGCCAGCATGAGAAGTGTGGGGGCCATTAAAGGAGGAAGAAAGCTCTGATCTCTACTCTCAATCCCTTGGATTACTCTGAGAATGGGGCTATAATTGTTGACTTGAAATGATTATATTTGAAGCTTTTTTTAAGGGGGTGGGGGGGTTTAAAGTAAAAGTAAAGGCAGAGTTGAACAAGGCATGGGTGAGTGGTGGTGTGCTGTAAACGAGGGCGCCTTTTTCCGGGATTGTCGATGGGAAATAAAACTCCATGGATGGTGAGCATGCGCGTGTCTGGGTCCCACCCACCATCCTCATTTTCTTTTTCCTTTTCTTTTTCTTTCTTGATTTTATGGCTTATCTTGAAAATCTTGCTCTTTCTTTCTTCTTCCATCACTCAGTGAAAAGTTATGCAGGGGCCCCCCCCGCCCCCCATCATGGGGGGGCCTGAACAACAGCAGAGTTCCACTTGTGAGGTTTCTGGTTGGTGAAACTTGTGTTTGGAGTATTTGCTTTTCTCTTATGTTTGTGTGTATGCAATAAACCATATGTTGTGGTTGTAATGATACTATTATTGGATTTGGTGTTTTTCTTTTCAGACCCACTTTGTTTTTTTTGGGATATATATATTTATTTTTTTGTATTTCCTATGCTGTTTTTTTGTTTTTTTGTGGGGTTATTGTGTTGATGGGAGAATGATGTCCAATTTGATTGGGGGACCTTTTCTTGTGAAATTCCTGGTTAGGTTTGGGTTAGCTGGTCCTGGGTTGAACCCCAAATAAGAATATGATTAAATGGGTTTGAACCCAATTTATTTTTAAATATTCTCAATAGTTTCAACCATTTTTTATCCAATTTCTGATCAAAACAAGAAATTTCTTTGTTGAATTTGGATTAGCAACAAATTCTTCTCAAAATTGAGAGATTAAATAAGCATAATTTTGGGTTGTAACACATCCTCCCTCTCTTCTTTGGGCGTAAATGGATCTTTGTTCATTAACATGTGGTATTTATCGATTGAAACCAAATAAAAAAAAAAAAGGCAATAATTGACTTAAGCACAATAGGCTTACTATATAAGAGAAACTGTTGTTGATATGTCTTGAATCACACACTTCGCAGAGCTGTCACGGGGTCTCGCTATATATATGGTCTTTGAAATCTGTAATCTGTAACATATACCGCATAATAAAATCCGTTCTCCTCTCTGCCCGTGGATGTAGCCAATTTATTGGTGAATCACGTAAATCTTGTATCTTCTTTACGTTTTCTATTTCTTGTTTATGCTCTATAATCTTATTCTGTCACAACAGAAACAACCCTCAACCCAAAAAGAAAATAATCCAAGTTTCTATTTCTTCCACCTGCATAAACTCAAAACAAACAACTTTTAAAATAATTTCTTTATGGTGAGCTGAAAATTAAACATTTAACCTACATCACTTATTTAATCGAACAGTACTATCAAGATATGAATCTGACCTAAAGTTACTTTTATTAAAGTTAGAATTGCTAAAGATGGGCTATTCTGCCAAACACACCAACTCTTAATTTCACCAATCTTTATTTATTTATTTATTTATTTTTAATAACTAAAGAAAATCGACTGGAGGGATTAAAAAACATAATGAAATAATAATTAAATTGGCATGAAATAATGAAGAAGATGAGCTAGTTAGGAAAGTAGATTGAATAATAAAGTGGTGATTCTTGTAGGGTGTGAGAACCCTTAATTATTTTTTAAGTGTTGATGATGCAGAGAGTGGTTCAACAAATGGTTGGATAATTAAAGCTACAAAATATGGTTGTTTCTTTAATAATAATAATAATAATAATAATAAATACTAATAATAATTAGCAAAAGCTCATAATTATAAATTAGAGTGAAAAAGACTTGCACAAATTATCACACCTTTGATTTATGGAGGTAGTTATTGACTTAATGAACAAATCCTCACGCAAAATTAAAATTAAAAAAAAATTAATTAATTAATTATTCCAACTGTAACATCAGACCTCATGCCATCATTAAGATTCTTACATTAATTAATCCACCATCATTATAATTAGTTCCTTTTATCTCACCTTAATTAAATCAATTAATTCTCCCTAAAATTCTATTTTTTTAAGAATTATAATATACTTTTAATAGAAGTTGAACGTTGAAAAATATTTGAAACTATTTTTTTAATACAAATAATTCAGTGTATAGTATATTATTTTTGGAAATACTGACCCAGAAAATTAAATTAAAAATGAGAATTTTGGGTGGCTTTTGCAATTAACCTTGATAAAGATTTGTTTCTTATATTACCATAAAAATATATATATATATATATATATATTGTTACTAACATCATCATTTGTTAGTTGTTGCATACTCTCTAGAAAGGTCAGGCTGGAGATGTTACACCCGCTGTGAATCGAACAAATTTTGGTAAATTTATAATTTTTTCGGGTACATTGCATCAAGCCTCTTGTACGTTTTGAAAATTATGTGTGAAATTTTTGGTGTTCTCAAAATTACATAATTTTTTTATGTGTTATCTTCAAATTTGCACGAAATTCACAATTCTCTCCAAAATAATAGATTTACTGTCCTTGCACCCGACTACGAACATATACTTTAATTTAACAAGATTAAAAGGATCAAAATACCCCCAATTTGTCTGTAACAAATTGGGTAAATTATACTAGGCCTGGTTTGTTTTGAAAATTATGCGCAAAAATATCGTATTTTGAAAATTGCATTAGATTCTAGCATGTTTTATCAAAGATTGTACGAAATAACGATTTTTATCCAAGATAACAGAATTTGATGTCCCCGCGCACTGAATTGCGAAAATGCTACATTTTTTTGGGCTTTAATAAAATTAAAAGACTATATAATACCCCCTATTTATCTATTAAAAAATAATAATAATATATAATAATTAAAAAAAAATCCTCATTGTCTTCACAGCCGTAGATGTCACGATTCTAAATGGTCTGATTTTTATGATCTGATGGGTGGATATGATTATTAAAAGCAGCTGTTGTTATTCTCATTCTGCAACTTGCACCAGAAATATATTATTGTCTTCCCCACTTCTGTCTGATCATTAGTCTTGTTGAGTTTGATAATGTCTGTTGACTTTTGGAATGAATCTTTCTGTTTCAGACATGATCGTAAGTCTGGTGTCTCGTCAGAGATATCAATGTGATTATTTCTCACACAGAATCTTCTCCATGTTGCCGATTATTACCACTTTCGGAAATGCTGCATTTTTCCATATTTGGAAGTCGGAATCTAAGAGTTTCCGTTGTCTTGTTTCCACTTTTGGGCAAGTTCAGAATGAAACTGATGGTTACAAAATCATTCTCAAATCCAGATATCCAAACGCAGCCTTAGGACATGAAGATTCCCATAAATAGAAACCATGTGGAGCTTGCAAATCCAAACTAACAGAAAACACACGTGGAAGAACAACAACGATTACAGACAAATCGGTCACCACTAGACAGAAATTGTTGGTAATAAGACTATACTACATTCTGAAGTATTACCTGCTAATGAAAAGAAACTCATTCAGTATTCTAAAATGACATAAAAAATGAAATAGAGGATCTTGGACTCGATTCTTGACGATTCAAGAAATCGAGTTTCTCCACCTTCGAGGAGTCTTTCGGCTCTGATCTGCATTAGCCATCTGTGAGCCATTATCATTGTTCTCTGGATTCTTAGCGAGTTTGCTCAGTTTCTTCCAACCCGATGTCCATCCTGACGCCTGTTTCGGCTTGGTCATCTTGGTGAACTCTCGTTGCATCGCTTCCATCTCGTTTTGAAGCTCCAAGTACTTAGCCTTTACAGTCTCCAGTTCAAATTTCAATGTGTTGATGTCCTTCTTTGCTGCAGCCCATCCCTCTTGGAATGATTGGGGAGTTGCTTCAAGCAGTGTTTTCCGGTTTGAGACCAAGGGCTGGTAGTGGGATTCGCCGGCCTCTTTGAGGGTCGTGTTGGCTAATGCGTTGCTTATTTTGACTTGCTCGGAGAAGAGAACTTGCACGACGACTCTCAGGGGGAGCCGCTCGTTCTGGGCAGCATGCATGCACGCGTCTATGGAGAGCTTCTGGCAGTCCATCACTCTACATAGCCTCTTCCTTTCGTGTTCGGTGAGCGTTGGATGAGCCTGCCGAGTTGATGCAGTGGACAAAAGTTAAAAGAAGGTTGAAGTGGAAATAGTTTCTTTGATGGACAATTTTAAGTGCAATTTACAAAGCAAAAGGTTTTTGTTACTCTTTACCTTCTAAACTACACATTTTGTTGTTTAAAGCTGCCTGAGGCCGTCTTAAGACAGAATTTTCGACTATTTTTGCCTTCATGTGCTACCGACACGTGAGAGCAAAAACAGTCGAAAATTGTGTTGCCTGATGGCCTCGGGTAGCTGTAGACTCTTCTATCCTGGCAACATAATTGGACGCAAAGAAAAAACATTTAAAGGTACGGTACCTTAAGATAGGAATCAACTGCTCTGTACAATCCATCATCACAAGTCCTAGCAGATTCCGGCAAGGCCTCTGCAAGAACCTGGAACTTGGTCAGGGATAGATTCCTATCCCTCGACACCTCCGTCAGGTAACTGTCGACAAGCCTCGCCACTCTCATCTTCGCATTCGGATTGGCCCCTCGTTGAGCTCCATCATACATCTTCGTATCAGACAACGACTGCCTACTCGGGCTGGAACCTTCAGACTGTTCTTGCACCAGAAAATGCTCCAACAGCCTCTGGACAAGATCCACGTCATACATGGTCTCAATCTTGCTGTAAGAAGGGATCAAAAGATCACCCAATGTGGCCTGTTCAAACTGCATTCCGACCCGTTTTTCAAGCTCAGTGACCAGAGCAGGAGCCACTTTCAACATGTTGGCCATTCTTAGCAGCCTGAGAAGGAAGCTGCAAGAAACACTGTCTCTTTGCTGAGGGATTATACTAATGAGGCTCTCGACGATCATTCGCTGATCTTTGGCTTGGACAGTCGGTAAGTTTGGATTCTCTTTGTTCCCAGCTACAATCAAGTGAAGTCCCCCTTTCCAACTGCCAATTCCGGAGCAAATGCTACTTCCATCATCCATAGGGGCAGCTGATGCTGATCCATCTCCCTCTTTGATCACACCAGGTAGCCATTTGGATGCATAATGCATAATTGCAGCTCCAATCAGCTCATATCTCATGCCCTTTACCTTTATTAACACAACTCCCAAATTTAGTTCTCGGTGAAAAATAAAAGACTCGCACGCAACTTAAATTTCATTACTTTATTAGTCCAAAAAATAACTTTTGGCCAATTATCCGTTCTCAAGAATGTAAATTAAGTGATTTATGATCAAAGAAAACTAAAATGTTCACGTATTCTAATCTTGGGATCGATTTCTTTAACGATTGTGATACCACATCATAGGAGTTAGTGTAAAATGAAGCAGCTCGTGGTACGGATTAGAATTATAATAATCTCTAATTTTAATGTTGAAGACATAAAACGATGAAACTTAAGTTATGGCTAAATATAAATCATGCGCATCTCCAACGACCTTAAAAGAAAACACGGGCTTACCTTAATCGCGGTAATAACGCGCACAAAGTGATCAATCCGAAGAATGGAAACATCTTCGAACCACCAATCAGGCGGGGCCTGCGCATTCCTACTCGGGCTGGAGTCTTTCATCTCATTCCATTTTGGGCTAGAAACCGATCTTGGAGGCTTCCCGGTGTACTGCCATCTTATCCCTTTCGGATTGGCACAAGCCTTCCATGCGATGGACTCGCTGCACCGCCTCACTATTTGAAGATTTTCGGCCCACGGAGAGAGCTTCTCGCAGCTTTTCAACACTACAATGGAGTCCCTCCATGAGGACAAGACAACATAGCTGAGAAAAGCTTCAGTCTTGAATATAAGATTGCCCTCTTCTAAATCCTCTGTCATTTCTAAATACTCTGCTGCACATCTTAGGCCAGAAATGTTGGTTGCTGTTAGATCAACAGCAATTCCATAGCAGAATTTTGCAGCCAATTCAAAGGCCTCAGGCCCTCCAGGCAGATCATCAAGGCGCATCTTGTTTGATTCTGCGTCCTCGCCGCGCGATTCGTATAAGATTCTGTTCATCTTTCCACTTCGGGAAAGGAGAGGATACTACATAAGTACAAAGATTCTTGATTAGCTTTCACCTTTTCCGGTTTTTTTTTTTTTTTTTTTTTTAGTTTCCATTAGTGTGAGTTTTATTTATTTGATTACCTTGTGTAAATGGAAACTGACATCTCCAATCTGAACTAGTAAGTCACTAGGAATATCAGTTGAAACATACCTATTTGCAGACAAACAAACATAGTAAAAAGGTTACATTTTTACATCACACCATCAACAAAGACAGGAATCTTAAAATACAGATAAGGAGAACAGTTTTTGATACGTACCAAGATTGGCCTCTTAGTTCAAACCCATCTGTCTGAACGCCGTGTTTGCTAGTCGACAGAACTCCATTGCCGTAATCCCCGGCTGCGTCCGATTCCGATTCCCACATAGTGAGAGAAGCTAGAGAGAGAAAATCGATCTAGAAGAGATAGAGAGTGAGGTTGCAGAAGCAGTGCTACAGAAGATGACGATTAAGTAAAGGGAGAATCAATCCCACATGGGAATGCTTGGAATTATCTGGGATTGGGTTGTCGGCTTTCCTTGCTGGGTTTCAAGGACTCCAACAAATTAAGCTGTGAAGTTATGGGCATATTTAATCCCTGTTTTTGGATGTTTTCACTAATGATAATGATTTGTTTTCCTTTTTAACCATGGAGATTTAAAAACTGCTGATATCAGCTTGGAAAACTGGATTGCACATGTTTGTGTTCCTGAAAGACTTGGTAACTTTTCCATATTTCTGTCTCTCTTCATGTATTTACTTACGTCCAGCTTCTGCGCAGTCTTATCGCAATCCCAGAAACATTCTTCTGATAACGAGTGGAGATGATGAAAGTTAAAGCAGTAGGTGTGTTGTATTAATGTATATTCATTTCTTTTTCTTTTTGGGAAAAAAATGGTTTTTCCTTGGAAAGAAGGACCACATGTACTGATTGCCAAGCTCCCGATCTTTGATAAAACGTACATCCATACTATGATTCAAATATGTATCTTCGGCGTTTTTATCAATTCCCTTCTTTTCAAAAAAAAAAAAAATAGTCGTGCTCGAATAACAGATGATAAAAAAACTATAAACTATAATAATATAAAATTAAATTAAATTAAAAAAACAAAAGAACAAGCACGATATTCGTGTTACTAAAATTGAAGAATTTTGTTATATAAACAATACTATTTTTTTCGGACAAAGAAAATAATAAAATTGGTTGTATATTCATCCATTGTATATATGTGTGTGTGTGTGTGTGTGTATAACACACACAATTTTCTTTTCCACCTTTTTCAAGAATGGAGGGCAAACATACTTGTGGAAGAAATCCTACTTGACAAAAATATCATTTGTCTCTATCTATACGTCTGTGTGTGTGTGTGTGTGTGTGTGTGCATACATAGTTACAGAATTATAGAGAATACTCAATGATTCATACAGAGTACACAAACTGTTATTTTTTACTTACAATAACTCCATTGCTTTTGGGTACCATTTAGACACACTGCTGTCTGCTTTTAGATATGTTTTAATTAATAATAAGGGAGTGTGACATTTATTATTTATTTTCTAACTAAAAATACAATTCATTTTCCAATAATTACCGTCCCAGTAATTTTTTTTTCCCGACAAATAAATATAGAAAAGGGTTATTCTATTGGGTCCTCAAATTTGTGTAAATTGTCTTTTGGTGCAGTACCTTATAATAAGGAAATGGGGACTGCAGAGTGTAATGAATAAAGGTATTGTCAGAAAGGTTGACCCATGCCACGACCAGTGGCCACTCTCTCCATATCCAGCTGTAATAATCAACACCATGCACCTCTATTAAAGGAAACCTCCTCATTCAAGGCGTCTGCCTTGATTAGGCCATAAAGGCCGGCCATTCGGGCCGGGCCCATGTGTATTGTCTGGCCGAACTTAATCGGGCCCAACCCAGTTCAGTTCGGCCCACCGTGCCAGCAGCCCAAGTTTTGCCCACCTGATCAGAATATGGGTTGTGTAAAGCTTGTGTCATATCTGCATGTTAACGTCTCGTGGTGGTATTAACATGAGAAAGAGAGCAAGAAACAAATACAACATTGTCGCAACTTGTAAATAAACGAAATAAAATCCGACGGCCCAGCCCGAACCCGGTCGAGCCCTCAATTTGTTTTGACTTGTATTTTTACAGTCCCATCCATTACAAATTTTGGACTTTTTTTGTCGGTCCACCAGGTCGGACCCCAAATTGATGGCTCTAGTGGCCGCAGTTGCAATATTACTGTGATTTCAATTTAGTCGTTGTTTGAGATTGTCTTATATAGATTAAAAACATAATATTTAATAAGTATTATTATGTATGTAAACTAATCACATTATCTTATATAATATTAAAAGACGTACTTTTTTTATCATTTCAATGTTATACAAGACTTATCACAAAATCAAGAGAAAGACATGGTTGGAAGAAATACCTAATGTTTTGTACAAACAAAAATGATAGATAAATCGAAACAAAATTTTTACTCCAAAATGACATTTTTTCCCTAAAAGATATAATCAAAATATATAGAATTAAAACTATTTATAAGTATCCTCGTATCCTTGAAAGAAGAGTCTTCTAAGTTTGCAACAATATATAACTCGAAAATTTTGTTTATTTAACAAATTGCATGCAGCAATACAGATACAGACGTTTGATAACATAGTATCATCATCTTATCAAATAATGAAATAAATCAAACGTTTAATTTTCAAATCACTAAAGAAAATAAAAAAAATTGGACGTAGTAATGCCAAATTGCCAATTTGCAATAGAAATCTATGTGATTGATCTTTAAAGAAAATTTAAAATGCTCAAATAATAATATTTTCTTTGCTAAATTGATGAATTTAATGTTTTTTTTCTTTCTTTAAGTTATAACTTGAGGCAATTATTATTTCACCAAATGAAGCCAACTTGCTAACATGATTGCTAAGAAACAAACCCGCCGACTTAAACATTGTGTTTCCACAATAATAAATAATATTGTATATATTAGTTATTAATTTATTTTTTTATTAAGGATAAATTAGCTAGTAATATAACATATACTTTTTATTTTTAATTGAAAGAGCTACTTATATTTTTTTTATTATAATCAAATATATTTTCCGAATTTATTATTTAAAAGAAGTGATAAAAACTCAATTATAAAACATCTAAAATATATATATATATTTAAAATAATAATCAGCAAATAAAATTATTACTATTTTAAAAATTTAATTTAAGCGGGTAAATATCCTAGATATTATGGCTCTCTTAGTCATTATTATTAAATTATTAAATAATTATATATAAAGATTGATTAAAAGTAGAAAGGAGGAATAATTTATATGGACTCTCATATCCGACAACAACGATAGAAAAGATGGGCCAGGGCCCAGCTGTTGTAGGCCCACCTTAACCTAAGTGTTATTTCTTTCTTACCAACAGTGTTTGGTCTTTTATGTGCCTTTTGTCTGATTTCTATTGGTAGAAAGTTGGAGTATTTTGCCTTAATTGCACATTGCTCCTCAACTTGTATGAAATTATTTACCTGCCCCACCTTTGATTTTAAAAATCAAATCATCATCTATTTAATGCAATATTCATTCAATAGGCACCAAAAAAATAGCATGGGTCAAAATTAAATAGATTCAATCTATTTAGAAAATATTTATTAATTTAAGTAAAATTAGAAAAAAAGTAATATTTAGTGGTTTATCTCTTGGGGTTGAAAGAAATTCGAATTGTAAAATGTTGGATCGAAGTGTGTAGGGTATGATTGTTAGTGTATATGTTAAATTTTAATTGTTAATCTCAAGAGTTAGTATTTCTATTTTATGATTATAGCAACAAGATTTGGGTATGGGTATTATTCGGTGCTATTAATAATTTGTAATTTGAATTTTATTCAGAAATAAAACAGTTGAAATTGAGAAAATAACGCTGAATCAACCAATCTGACAAATGATTCGAGAATAAATCAGGTTTTATATGTTAAAAAAAAATCATTCTAAATTTTTTATTATGTATTAAGTGTGTTCTAGCAAATGTGTAATCATATATAACTTCTTCATATAAGTATATTTTCTTATTATTTTAAATATATATTTTTGGATTTAGTTGCAATACTATTTTTTGGCGTATCAAATTTATTAGTTTTCTTATATATTTTAAGCAACACATTAATGTAAACTTAAAATTTTATAAAAATATACATAAATAATGAAAGATAAAAATAAAAATATTTGAGATAATTTTATGTTTATCATGATATATTCGGATATTATTTGAGATATATTGCTATAAATTGAAAATCACATATTTTGTACTTTTTTAAACACGGGAGAAATTAAAAAGAAAAATTGGAATATTTTGTTAATATATTTATGTTATGACTAATTTTATAGGATGATAATATTACATAATTTAAATTAAAAAAAAAACTACAAAAAGTAGGTTGAACGGTAAAGTTAAAAGTTGATCCACAATTATAAAGTATAATGTTGATGACAAACTTGTAAATCATGTCTGCTTAGGGAGACCGAAATGACTTATGAAGTGATACAAACTACTATATATATACCCCTACAAAGGACCCCACCCTATCATTCTTTTCTTTCTCAATAACAATTTTCAACTCTCCCACAAAATAAAATACCAATAATTTTAAAGAATTACGATATTTGTAAAAATTATAATTTAAGTTAAAAAAATATAAATTAATTAATAGAACAAAAATTTCATGACTTTCACTGATAATTGCAATTCAAATCTTCTGGTGACTGAAAGTTGCATTTTTTTTTTTGCTCCTGTGGCCTCCTGTAATGCGGTTGATTCATCTGTGGCGCACGCAGGTGGAAAGCGACTATTTCCCCCCTTCCCCTTTCCCGAGCACATCGCGACAGTAGTTTCTTGAAGAGTGTGAGTAGTGGCCGTGCTTGCTCGAGAGTAGCGAATGGTCCGAGAGCGTCTACATAGTTCCAAACTTCTCGCTTCTCGGGCAAGTTCGATTTCTCTACAGCAACTTAGGTACTCTTATGAAGTGATACAAACTACTATATATATACCCCTATTAAGGACCCTATCATTCTTTTCTTTCTCAATAACAATTTTCAACTCTCCCACAAAATAAAATACCAATAATTCTAAAGAATTACGATATTTGTAAAAATTGTAATTTAAGTTAAAATAAATAAATAAATTAATAGAACAAAAATTTCATGACTTTCACTGATAATTGCAATTCAAATCTTCTGGTGACTGAAAGTTGCATTTTTTTTTTTGAGTAAATTCAAAAGATTAAAGATTAATCTGTAATTGACATGAAAACTCGTAAGTTTTTGTGTATAATAATAATAATAATAATCATAAAACACTCATTTGTTATTATATTAAGTGGATGAATTTAAAAAATATCTTTAAATTAATAATTTTAAAATTAGTTAAAATTTAGTGTTTAGAAAATATTATTAAATTATCAAATATTGATTTAGTCTATAAAACTTGAGTTGGGTTAAAAGAATTATTATATTAAAGAAGGTATTGAGTATTAAGGTTGGTTGGGTTGGGTTGGGTTGGGTTGGGTTGGGCTGGGCTGGGCACAGACACAAACAAAAAGATGACATATCTGAAATTATGAGTTTAATGCAAAATAAAATATTCCCAAGAAACATTAGCTTATATACAGGAAACTCAATGTATCAGAACTAAGCTTAGATGGATAGGCATGGTAAGATAAAAGGTAAAATATACAGAATACTTGGATATCCACCCTTGTTATTTGTAGCGTTAAATGAGAGCACTCTATGTACACCACGCGTTACCACCTACTCTTCAACCATCTTTGTCAGACTCCACACCCCCCTTAAAGTTATATCTTTCATCCCAGCAATATTCAAAACTCCGAGATGCAGGTTATACCTCACGCTCAGAATGCTGTACATAGGTTACTGGTCTGCAGGTTAGAGGAACATTCCTGTTGGATCGGTCTTGAAGGGCTGCAAATCCTGCTTCGCTTTGGCTCAGATATACGAACACGTGATATAGCCACAGCTAGTACATCCACCAACCCACCATCTTCCCCCTCGCCTACTTCAGACGTTGAATGGCTAGAAGAAGCTGATGTTGGGCTAGAGTCATCACTGAGAATGTTATGGGCTGCTAGCCTTTTTCTCTCCAACTCTGGCCCATGAATACCAGTCAGCTGCCTTGGTGTCAATCTTATCGAGTTCTTCTTTGGTTCGACTGTTAGAGTCTTCAATGTTAGGTCAGTGTAGAAAGAAATCCAAGGATGTCCTGTAGAAAATAACAACCAAGAATAAATTCATCTAAATTCCAAATTGTGGATTTCAGAATGGAATTTATAAGTTTTGTTGCCCTTCAACTTTCAATTGCTAGAACCTAGCATTGGTTGAATTTAGCTAAACGTAGAGTATTTCAGGACCACGGAAAAATGACCCATATTCCTGAAAACATGATCAAATGCATCCCCAGCATAACTTGTCTGTTGCTGGAATACAAGCAAGAAGCATACAAACATTTTACTTAAATGTCACAGGTTTAACAGGAATTAACATAAGAAGGCCATTCAATCAACATATCTGAAATAACGAAATACATGATTGAACACTAGTGTTCAATAGACCAGCATCCCCCGCTCTTAATTTTCTCCTGCTAAAAAATCTTTAAATGATTATTTACCCTCACATAGACAAACAGAAAGCCTAATATTAACTTCAATAAGATGGCCATTATACACCCCCCCCCCCCCTCATCTTATATAGGAAGGTTTGGATCATGTGGATTCAGCCAGCATCTTAAAGCCAGATTGTGCCAATGAATCAGACAATTTGGTTATACATGCCAACTTTGTTGTGCGGTCTCAACACAACTCACAGAATAGGTTGTTCGAGAGTCCTGATACCACATCAACATGAAAGGAATATGAGGAAGCCTCGCACTTTCATCCTCTGTTAGCACTAACAAAAGAGAGGAATATAAAAGTCCAAAATTTGGACAGCCATTGCTGCAATTTTTATTTTTATTTATTTATTTATTATTATTTTTGTGGGGGTGACAAGCTATTCCCAGTCTATCTAATTAAACACACCCAAATCAGATTAATAAGACAGACAATTGACCCAGAGATGTAACGTCCTTCTTCAGTATCACATTATGTAGAAAAGTTTATGGAATCATTAACTATTAGCCAACGCAATCTTCTCAGCTCATATGAAAGACGTTAAGGTGCATGATACACATGTAAATATCCCAGATAACTTCTTCAATTTTTGTTTTTAGAACATGATATCCCTCGAAAACCTTAATTGCATCATCTCTGAAAAGCAGATTAGTCATTTTAAAACTGAAAAAGCATAGACCACTAACTCATTCATTACTTAAACAAGAGATTAATGAAAAGCCACGGAAACAAATAACTTACTTAAAACTTCATCAGCAGTAAATCTTGCTGTGATACTCCTTGTCAGCATTTTAGAGAGCAGATCACGAGCAGGCTGTGAAACAGACTCCCAAGCACCACCCACAAAATCTAACTTATCTTTCTTGATAGCCTCAAAAATGGTGTCCAAAGAATCACCTTGAAACGGAAGCACTCCAACCAAAAGTGCATGTAAGAGGACACCAGCACTCCAGATATCCACTTTCTCTGAGTAATTACCAACCAAAACCTCAGGTGCAACATAAGCAGGACTTCCAACAACACCATTCAAGCTCTGACCTGGAACATAGAGAAACCATGATATAAGACTCACTACACAAGAAGATGTTCATTCAGTTCAATGATAAAATTTGAATTGCAAAACTCTCCGACATGAGTTGTGACTATTAATAGAAACATTCTAATAAGCAAGTTAGCATAGCATTTTCTCCAAAAGGCTAACAAGTAGTAAGCCCATCTGCAGAGCACCACCTTTAAAACAGACGAAACAGTTCTCAGGAGCTTCCCAACTCTGGTATTTAGTTAACATTTACTTTTTAATTTTGTTGTCAGAAATTCTTGCTTCCCAAGTCTTGGTATTAATTAACATTAATTTCTAAGTTCATTGTCAGAATTTCGTGTTTTAGTTGTAATCATGTATTCCACTTCTAACAAAAAAATTTAATAGCCAAGTCAAATACAACTCGATTATCTCTGACCATTATCATGAATGTGCACAGAAGTTCAGAATCAGTGAAGATTCAAATATTGATGTCAGTAACATCCACAAAAAGAAGGGGCAAATAAAAAACCAAATAAAACTCCACTACTTCAATTTACAATGAGAAAGCCCAAAACTAAAGATTGACTCATAACCTGCTGACTGCAAGCCTGAAACAACCACACCAAACAAGACAAAAAACCAAAATGGATGCTCAAAGCAAATATGGATATAAAATGATACAAAATTCTGAAATTTCACAGAAGCTGAGCATATGCACAATCCAAGAAGTAATTGAAATACCAGATGTGAAAATAAATTTGATATTAATTTTCTGAACAAGGGACTAGCTGATGTCCTTACTACATGCAGATTGTGATAATGAGGCAGTCCACAAATTAAATCAAGTTTCAACAACCAATGACTAAACAGTATATGACAAATTAGAGGCAATGTTGTATTACCATCTAATATTCTCACAGCCAATCCAAAATCTGCAAGCTTCATCTGCCCAGAAGTGGTCAGAAGAATATTCTCAGGCTTAATGTCCCGGTGAACTACACCCATCTCATGGCAGTACCGAACAGCTAGCATCAATTCTTTAATTATGCTGGCAGCCTTTTTCTCTGAGTAAAGGCCTTCTTTAGCCATCTGATCAAGCAACCGCCCCCCGGAGCAAAGCTCCATCACTAGATGAAAAGATTCAGCATCTTCATACACTGCTTTCAGTGTAACAACACCTGGATGCCCAGAAAGGTGCTGCATTATTTCCACCTCCCGGTGAACAATTTCCTCCCCTTTCCGCAAAGTCTTGCATGCAAACTCCTCCCCAGTTCCCTTGCTCCGACATAACACCACTGACCCAAACTTTCCTTTCCCTATGGTTTTTGTCAGTTCATATTCCAGATCAATCTTCTTCTTCCTACCTAATCTAGTAGCGGAATCAATGCAGCCAATTTTTCTCTTAAGACCTCTACCTGGCAACTCCAAGCGAGCAGTTCCAATTGCTGGGGCAGTGGCAACACCATTAACAACACTTCTAGTCGAATCAACAATATTTGAATTTACAACTTCTTTGCACTTCTTTTTCCTTCTCGAATAATCTTCCAGTGACAAATGTGACCAAAGCATTGCCAATCGAGTTTGATCCTCAACATCTTTTCGACAGCCTGATGAGATCTCGACCCCCTTCCTCTTCTTACCTAAGCACTCCATTAAACAATCTAAAGTTGTGATCTATCCCAAGTTCGACAAATTAGAGACCTAAAGAACCTAAATTTCGCCTTTATTTCCGGAACGCTCTAAATATCTAAACGTAATGCCAATGACTCCAAGAAAAATTCCTCTCTACCATGTTCGGCAACATCCTGCAATTTTGGCAGATGGGGTGCATATCAAACAACAGTACACCTAACTAAATCGAACGTACAAGAACTCAAAATTAATAAAATATAACAACAATTTTATCAGAAAAAGAAAGAATAATCACCAAAAACTCGTACCTTGATATGCACATGGTTCCCTGTACTTTTTCCTGCGTCGCATTCAAGGAAACGACGAAAGAAATCGACTCGTTAGCATCCGCTGAATTCGAAAAATCACCTTCGAGTTACTGGGATCAACGTCGAAATAAAACCCTAGAAAAATCTGAACTAAACCCTCCACCGGAAGAAAATCCGTTGAATAATATATAGAGGGCGTCGAATGAGATTCAACAGAAAGGACAAATGAAAAGATTAGGGCAGATTGATTGCGTCTATTCACGCATTGATTATCAAGAGACTTAGAGAGAGAAAAGATCCTTGAACGAAGAGGAAAGGAGAAAATATTGGTCCAAGGAGTCTTCCTACCCTGTCATACAGATCACACTGTAGGCACGTGACCTCCAATAAACAGACGCTACGCTTCTCTTTTCGCGCGAATCTGATTAGATCTGGCGGTGGGGTCACGCGATATCAACGGTGGAGATTAGGTTTTACCTTTAGTTAGTTGGCTTTGGTTCACCAATCCAATTCACTTTCGTGGGGGAGAATTTATGTGTTCTTGTGTTTTTTCACCCTTTTCTAGTTTTAGGTAATTTATTTCATATTTTCCAGAAACAGAAAAAAAACTGACACAAAAATCTCTTAATTCCATATATATATACATATATATCCATATGGAGTATATTCCCTTAAAAGTAATTCAAAATAAGTTACCACTTCCCAAATATAAATATTTCTTATATTTTAAAATAAATTTTACCCATTTAAAATAAGAAGAAGTAGTAGACGCAATGCTAATCAATATACTTGAAAAATTTATAAAATATTTATATATTTGTAAATATTCATATACATTTCTATTTTCTGAGGAGTTGATGAAAATTATCTTATAAATCAAAGCTTATCAAATAAAGATTTCTAATATGATTAGGAAATTAATCAAGGAGTCTATTAAGGTAAGACTACTAATGGAATTAGGAAATTAAATCAATCAACAACAGTACAAGAGATCTAATAGCATATTTATCCTTTATCAAACACGTCATTCACAAGGAAAAAAAAAATCTTGAAGATAAGTCCAAATCAAACTCAGAGATATTAAACTAAAATTAAGACCCTCAATTCAATGGTATAAATAGGAGACAACCCATGAGAGTTAAAGCATTGATTTTTAGTTTATTTCAATGAGATTGATAGACTGAGAGAAAGTTCGAGTTAGGAATTTGTTTTGCAGTAATTGGAGCTCTACGTTCAGTTAGAACTTGATTTATTTTCCTCTTAAACACTACGCTCAAATTAGAACTCATTTATTTATGTCTAAAATAAATCAATTTATTTCTATCTTAAGCACCATAAGAATAAGTGTAAACTTAATTTATTTCTGTCTAAAATAACTTAGTTTATTTTTGTCTTAAACACCTTGGTGATATGTGTTGTGAAATTCATTTATGGGACTGCGTGGTCGGGGATATAGGGATACGTCCAGTTAGGACTCAATTTACCATTTATGGAACTGAGTGGTCAGGGATATAGGGATAAGTGTTGTGAAATCTTTTAAGGAGATTGAGTGGTTTGGGGTGGTCGGAATATTGAGATACGTGTTGTAAAACAATTAAGGAGACTAAGTAGGGATACGTGTGAACTTAATTTATTCCTGTCTACAATAACTTAGTTTATTTTTGTCTCACCGTGGTGATGTGTTGTGAGGATTGATTAGTCGGGGATATAGGGATACGCCCGGTTAGAACTCAATTTACCATATATGAAACGGAGTGGCCAGGGATATAGGGATACGTGTTGTGAAATCTTTTAAGGAGATTGAGTGGTTGGGGTGGTCGGAATATTAACATATGTGTTGTGAAATCCATTAAGGAAACTGAGTAGGGATACGCGTGAACTCATACACGTGAACTCAATTTATTTATGTCTACATTAACTTAGTTTCAAACTGAGTGGTCAGAGATATAAGTATACGTGTTGTAAAATCCTTTAAGGAGATTGAATGGTTGGGGTGGTCGATTACCATTTATGGAATTGAGTGGTCAGGGATATAGAGATACATGTTGTGAAATCCTTTAAGGAGATTGCGTGGTTGGAGTGGTCGAAATATAGAGATATATGTTGTGAAATTCATTAACTGGGTGATTGGGGTCAGGATATATGCATGGGTATTTAGGGAAGAGGTATTTAGTGAAAATAGAGTTTACACTATTGTAACATGGTAAAAACTCACGATAATTAATGATATGCACAATCGGATAATAAATAAAAATTTAAATAATGCTATATTGGCAGAATGAATTATAGTATTTTCTTGTGTGTGTACACATATATTTAATATTTTTATATCATTAATTTAAAAAATATATATTGTAGTGTTAGCATGTTTCATGTGTATATATAAATATATAAAGTAAGTTAATAAAAATTATTTATATTAATAAGAATACATATTTATATGTTAATATTTAAATGAACATTTACGTTTTCCTACATTTTACACGTACTTAGATTGGAATGTGGATAGATAGAAGTTCACAAAATATTTATTTTTCCTTTTACATATATTTTGTTATCAAAATATTTTTAATAATATTAAAATATAAATAATCATGTTAAATTATTAAAAAAAATATAAATCAAATCCCGAATAATTAGGGTGAGATGATTGATACATCCCCTCTCTCTATATATTATATATTATATATAAATATTAGGGATTGGACTATATATCTACATATAGCTTTATATATATATATATATATATATATATATATATTATTAGGCATCCATTATTCTATAAATCTATGATTCATATATCTTATATTGTACATAATAAAAATTCTCTCTCTATATATAAAAATAAAATGTATGTTTTATTAATTTATATTCCCATCTAGATGTTATTTCAAATACATTTCAAATAAATATTTAGATCCTCTAAAATAAAATTTATTGTTTAAAATTTAAATCAGATTTGGTGTGTTTAAATCAAAGAAAAATTAAAATAATTTCAGTTTGTTTCAATTTATTTTACAATTTAATTTCAAATAGCTAATGAAAGTGCTCAAATATCTTTATATAAAAATGTAATATTTATCTTTAATATAAATTTTGATTAAATTTTGTTCAAATAAATTTCATATATTATTATTTTACATGAAAAAATTTAGATATATAATTATTTAATTTTAGAATTATAATTTTTTAATCTAATACAAATTTTACTTATAATCATTATTTTCTTCTACTAATTATTGTTTGTAATGAATTTTAATAATAAAACGTACTAAATAATTTTCAGGCTTTGAGGGGTCCCATACTAATACTAATTTAATAACAAAATGATCTAAAATTGACTTTTTTTTTTTTAATTTGTTTCTTTTACGTATATTAATAATATTTATTTTAATTATATTATAAAAATATTTTAATTTATTTTTTTCAAGAGCTATACTAACACTTCTTATATATTACAAATCTTTTAAAACTTAATGATTACATATATCAAAGCAACACTGAGCGCATCTGTATATGACAAAAAAATTATAGAAAAGATATGCAAAATTAAGACCAAAAATCGCCAGAAGATTTAAACAGATCATGCCATGAAAGCAATGGCGAGGAAACCAGCGGCAGCTGATGCGAACCCTAATCTGTTGATAACGGCGCCGTTTTTCGAGGGTTGAGGAGCGTAATTTGGCGAGGGAGGCAATGCAACAGAAGGAGATGGAGAGACGGGTGAATCACTAGGCGTAGACGGCGGTTCGACGACTGAGGGAGACGGTGATGAAGCCGGAGGAGTGTGCTTGGTCGGAGCATGAGCCGGCAAGGGGCTGGCCGAAGGAGAGTCAGTTGACCGCCTAGTAACGACGGGCGACGGAGATGGTGCAGCTAACGGCGAATTCGCCACCGCCGAACCTAAAATACACGTCACCATCAGGAGTACAACAGGCACAGAAACTGCCATTATAAGCTTTGGTATATACGGAATTTGCAGAGATTAGAGGGAGAAAAGGAGACGTTATAGAGCAGAAGAGAGAAGCTGCCCGTCTGAGAATGCGTGATTATAAAGGGACGGGGATATGCCGCTCTGAGAAGTCGCGTTTCTTCGGAATCTAAGTTGAAAATCATAGTCACCGCTGGATTTGAAATCTGGAACCGACGGTGGAGATTATGAAGATTGATTTTTCATAATTAATTTAACATAAGTAGGACGTTCTCATAAGGAAACGCGCTTTTGATTTTTATTAATTCAGAAATCAGAGTGAATGAATTACTAATTTACTAGGGCTCATCAACTAAGTAATAATTTTAGATAATTATTAAATTTAAATAGACAATAATAGATGTCTCCTACAAAAAAAAAAAAAAAAAAATCATTAATTAATGTTTTTTTTTTCTGGTTAAACAAAAAAGAGTATGAATGAATTTTCAGTGTTTTGATTATATGTAGATAGAAAAAGGTTTATTAAAAAAAAAACATAAAAATCAAGGTTTATTATTTATTTGATTTTTATAAAAGCTGATGATTGTAGAAGTTGTTTGTATCTCTTCATTAAATATTCAATATCCATATTTTTGTTAGTAGTTTATTTTTTATACATTTCAGTATTATGTATCGATACTGATGATATAAGATTATAACATAACGTGCAATGATAAGGAACCCAAACGTTGAGTTTTTTATGGAGCCAAACTAGTACATGACCCGTGCGATCCACGGAAGATATTATGTATAATATTTTATATATTTAATATTTTGTTTAGTTTAGCGTTATATGTTTATTTTGTTATATTATATTATTTTAGATAATCTGAATATATGAATTAGTATAACATTTTTATTATGAATAATTTATATAAGTGAAATAAATTTCTATATCTCTTAATATTTCGTGAAGTTTAGTATAAAATACACATAAAATTTAATAAACTATATGAAGAACTATTATTATAATTGAAAAAAATATGAACATATATAACAAAAAGCAATCAACATGAAATAAATTTAAAATATTACAAAATGAGAAATGTAAAACAAAAAAATTGTGTTACTTCAAAAAAAAAATTGTTCACAAATTTTTACACACTTCTTTATAAATTACATTTATAGCAGTTCTTCTATCAATATCCTCATCATCAAAACTCAAAATCTTCAATCATTTATGATTTGTAACTCTGAAAACAACAACATATAATTGACCATGACTGAAGACATGTTTCTTCAATAATATTCCAACATGATTTAATGATTATCCTTGACTCTTGTTTATCGTCATTGCATAAGAAACAATAAAAGGAAATTGTCTTCGTTGAAACTTGAAAGACATTCTATGATCAGATGGAGTAACAGAAAGCCGAAAAATTAAATACTTTTGACCAACATTACTTCCTGAAATAATATTCGCTTCAACATGTTCACCAAGATTGGTAATTACCATCCGAGTTCATTGCATAAATCAAGAGAATAATCTAAATTTCGCAATAGCATAACTGGTGCACCAATTTTCAAAATAAGCTCATGATTCGGTACACCAGAACATTAATTGCATTTAAAAAATTTGGAGTATGGAGGTCACTCAACAAATCAACATTTGAATCCGATTGACAAGGAGTATCAAAGCTCAAATATGTTCTACTAACACCTGCATTCTTTTTAGTCATATACTCATCTACAATATCAAGAGTTGGTGCCAATATAACTCTACCATTTAAAACTTGGATGTGTGAACTTCTTACTTAACCACGAATAGTATCACTCTGCAAAAATAATGAAATTAAATATGTTAAATACTGCATATTTCATACTACCCATTTTATCATGTTTATTATGAAACTTATTTTTTGACCATACATGTTCATCCTTAAAAACACACTCAAAACTGAAGATCTGATTTTTGTCCACAAATGTAGGTACAGCGTAAGTGCGAATCAGATGAAGTCTAAGAGTCCAATCCTTTCTCTTCGGATGAACATCCACAAAATTGAAAATAGTCGACATTACAAATCAATAAAGCAAGATAAAAAAAGTATATGAATAGTGAGAGTGCACAATGTAAACCACACAAAATGATACAATATTTATAATAAAAATTAAGTTCAATGTATAGTTAGGTATTGCTGAAAAATTTAGGAATCACTTATCCGTATTTATCAGCATTCTGTGTAGATTATTTAGATACAAAATGATACACTATTTATAATAAAAATTAAGTTCAATGTATAGTTAGGTATTGCTGAAAAATTTAGGAATCACTTATCCGTATTTATCAGCTTTCTGTGTAGATTATTTAGATATGAGATATATTTTTTCAAATCTTGTAATATTGCTAAATCAAATATTATTGTTACGAACATTTAGTTTAATAAATAGATATTCCTAAAACATCTAGGAATCAGTTCAACAAATTAGTATATATCCGTATTCTAAATATATTATAAATATATCAAAATAAATGCTTAATGGTTAGCAAATTATTAAATTAAATATAAAATTTTATTTACAATTCTAAATTTTGTTGATATATATAAAGCTCTTATATTTTTTAAAAGAGAAATTATATGTTATTAAAATATAATGCAAAGAAAATATAGTAACAAATTTAATAATGTGTCAAATTGATATCAGATAGATCTATTTAGTAATTGAATAATTGTAATGATGTGTATTTTGTAGTATTATAGTAAATTAATTTAAATTCGTTTGTTGTATTATATTAAATTAGTTTTTTATTCTCTAAAATATAATACATTCCTTTATTTAAGGAAATTAAAAAGGTTATCATTAAAAAAAATTAATGAGATGTAATATGATGTAGAGATACACTATAACATATATACATTGAGTTTATCAGATATGTATCAGATATATATTTTCAAATCTTGTAATATAATTAGATCAAATATTTCAGTTATGAACATTCAATTTAATAAATAGGTATTGCTGAAAAATTTAGAAATTGGTTCAAGTACATATCCGTATTCTAAATCTATTAAAATGAGTTTATTGGTTAATAATATAACAACATTTCCTAAAAATCCGCCTTTCTATTTGTAGAAAAAAAATGGACGAGAAAAATTATAATAACAAATATAGAAACCATCAGTTTGGTATTATATATGTGTGTGTGTGTGTGTGTGTGTCTCTATGTGATATGTGTTGTAAAATATGAGCTATAATATTAGAAGTAAAAAATTTAAAAATTTTATTTTACTCCCTTTGTCTCAACCAAAAAAATCATACTTCAAAAGAGAACAATCTTTTTTTTTTTTAATTTAATAAAAGTATAATTTTTAAAATATTATAAATTAACACTTATATAATTTATTTTGTTTACTTTTTGATTTGAGTATAAAATCATTGATTACTTGTTTGTGAAATAAAAGATTTAATATATGATTTTAACTAATACAATGAGACCTTAAATAAATATTTAAAAGGTTACTCTCTTTTTTGGGAAAAACAACTATTTTTAAAACAAAACTTTGTTTTAGAACGAACCTGATATGATTTAATAGTTAAATTAATGAAAATCAAGAACTAAAAATACAAATTAATTGAACACCCTTGGTATTTCTAGTGTCGTAGCTGCTATGCTCAGATTATCAATCCTCCTATTATTGGGGGTGCTCGATTGGGACGAAAGTTTAAGTGAGAAATCAGCACGAGATACTTGAAAAAATAAAAAAATTAGAATAACATCATCAATATACACATGATATACACACATGTTTAGAACATGGATGCTCGATGAGTGAAGTATCTGAAAAATTTACCAGTTAACAAATAACTTTTTGTTCTGGGCTTACAAAGTGCTTAGCAATTTCAAAAAAGGGGTGGGAATAAAATTAGAATGATTGAATAAAATCATCGCAACTGAAGGAACAAGATATAAACAAGTATGTAACATACATACATCACTACAATTATGCTCCGAAACAAGAACACTCTTTACGCCTCTGATTCAATCGAACCCAGACCGCCTGATTGACCATTCTCGTTGCTGATGATGGCTGACTGTCCGTTGATATCCGACCCATAAACGTGTCCCAATTTGGAGCGCTTGGCCTCAAGATACCTCATGTTATCTTTAGTAATGGGGGTCACAAGTGGAACTCTCCCTACAACAGCCAGCCCATATCCTTTGAGCCCACCGTACTTAGCAGGGTTGTTCGTCATCAGCTTCATTGTTCGAACTCCCAGATCTCTCAGTATCTGCAGAACAATTATGCGAAAAACCCAACATGTCAAGTAATGTAATATGTATTATAACGAGGAAACATGTGCATTTGAACCATATACTTCGAAGTAATGATCCCAAGTAACCATTTGACATTGACTAGGCAGTACCTGTGCACCAATCCCATACTCTCTTGAATCAACGGGCAAACCAAGCTCCTCATTTGCCTCGACTGTGTCACACCCATCGTCCTGCAAATTGTAAGCGCGGAGTTTGTGGCCCAAACCAATTCCTCTTCCTTCGTGACCACGAAGATAAATCAACACACCTCTTCCAGCGGCTTCGATCTGCTGCATCGCAAGTGCCAGCTGGTTCCCACAGTCACATCGGGCTGATCCAAATATGTCTCCGGTTAGACATTCTGAGTGTACTCTCACAAGAATATCAAGTCCATCCCCGATTTCGCCCTGTTAACCACAAACATCACTCTTTTTTCAGCCCCCTACTTTGAGGTACCACAAAAGTGAGCATAAAATAAGGAGGATTGATCATATCAAGTTTGATATAATGCGCACCTTAACCATGGCAATATGCTCAATCCCATCCAGAATTGATCGGTAGCAATATGCAGTGAATGGACCCCACATAGTTGGTATACGAGCAGCAGATGTATGTTCCACTAATCTATTCCTCTTTCTTCTATATCTGAAAATCATTGCATATGTTAAACCTCATATTATATGGCACTGAACATATGAGAAAATACATTTTTTTTTTTTTGGAAAAGAAAACACAAGCATATGTCTGCAGGTGGGGAAAAGAGGAAGAGGTTGTAAGGCATGAAGCACGGAGGATACCGTCATTATGGTTCATTCATATGCATGTTTGTCATAATTTGAAAGTCATATTAAGGACAAAAATAGAACCTCAAATGGAGTTCTCACTATATTAGTACCAAATGAATGGGAAAGAACTACTAATTATGCAGATTAAGTGGGTTCTTATCCAAGTTAAAACCTGGTGAGGCCACGGGAATGAAGTCCTGGGTCAAAAAGTGTTCCTCATAGAAAATGTGAACCAATCAAAACATTTAAAATTAATACTATGAGCACTTAAGTGAAAAAGTTTCCTGCTAACTTACCTTATTAAATCAGCAATAGATATAATCTTCAACTTTTCTTGCTGTGCGAATTGCCGAAGCTTTGGTAATCTAGCCATGGACCCATCATCGTCAACAATCTCACATAAAACACCAGCAGGTTCTAATCCGGCTAGCATGGCAAGATCCACTGCAGCTTCTGTGTGCCCAGCTCTTTTCAGAACACCACCCTCCCTGTACTTTAATGGAAATATGTGTCCAGGACGATTGAAATCCTCGGGCTTTGAATCTTTTGATGCAAGAGCCTTTATAGTTATCGCCCTGTCACGTGCTGACACGCCTGTACTTGTGCCATGTTTTGCATCCTACAATGATGTCATTCAATTGGTATCAAAGAATTATTTTCTAAATTCACTTCTAACATCTCATAAAGAGAGAGAGAGAGAGAGAGAGAGAGAGGGGTTTGCCAGCAGAAAACAACTCACCACTGAAACAGTGAATGCAGTGCATAGTTTCTCCTCGTTTTCTCTATGGCTTACCATCAGAGGAAGCTGCAACCTCTCCAAGTCTTCCGATTTCATGCTCACACAAACTATTCCAGTTCCATGCTTCACAAAGAAAGCCATTGCCTCTGGTGTAACTTTTGATGCAGCCATTATTAGATCTCCTTCGTTTTCCCTATCCTCATCGTCTACAACGACAACCATCTGCGATGTTGGTCCAGATCAATGGCTAAGTAAAAGTTTTAGCCTTCAAAAAAATTACAAAATTAACATGAAACCCAACCTTTCCTTTGTAAATGTCTTCAATGGCTTCTGGAATAGATGAGAAACCTTCAGATGGCAGGTCCAAATCATATTCATCATTTTCAACAGGGAAGCTACTAGTGATTGGAGCCATATCAGCTGCAAGTGCTCCTAATACTATGGAATCAGATTGTACCTCAACTCCACCTGATACGTCACTGATAAGAGCATTACTTGCTACATTAGAACTAGCAGAATGATGAAGAAGGTTGCCTTCCCTAGAGAATAATGCCGATTTAATATTCAGACTATTCTTGACAGTGAGGCCAGATTTTGCACTCGGCTGCTTGGAAAATTCAGGACCATCCAAACATTGTATACTTCCATAGTGGATCCCGTTGAAAAGCCTGAATGCACTATAAATTAAAAGGTCAGTCATACCACTGTGGATTCAGAGTACAGCTGATGGAAAAGCTTCATAAATTGAGAGTTGTTTACACCAGATACAAGATTACTTGTTTCTGATTACAGAAAACAGGACCATTAACCATATCAAACTTATAAAGCAACTCAGCCAAATGCCAGGAGCGTTGACAATACATGCAAACCTCTGGGGGCAAATCAGTAAATATAAACAAGAAAACAAACGTCTTTCTACATTTCTGCCTAAGCCCTTTAATATAATTTTTTTCACATAACATGCAACAGGTGGTGCAGATGTTTCCTATACGTAGATACGAGTCTTTTAGGTTCTTGAAGGCCACAATCAAACAAAACTCTTGAAGGTGGCATTTAAGATCACACAACAGCAAAAACTACGAGATTATTTAGAGCTTTCTCATTTGATACGTCTCTTAAAGAATCCTTTATAATCATAAATAAAGGGCAAACTGCACTTTGCGCCCTCGCCTGACAAAAATTGGACCCTTAACCTCCTTAATATGTTAATTACAATGCTAAATTAGCTCAAACTACTATTTGTAATACTTTGAAACTATAGAAATTGAACATAATTCTTTAGTCTATTACTTGCAACACCTAACCTCCTTAAATAATTAATGGCAATGCTTCTGTCATTAGTACGATAATACCTAAATTGAAAAATATGATATACCACCGCAATACTATACTTGCCAAATAATTATAGAGTTCATCCAGTTATGCACAGACTCAATCGATACGATTTTGGATATACAGGCAACTAAAAACCTCCCCTTTCTACCCTTCCCTAAAAAATTTCTATCAGAGAATCAAATTAATATCCACCATATCAGATGTTATAAATGTATTTGATCTCAGAGATATCCGAATGCGAGCAAATATAATAAACACATCAATATAATGGATGAACACGTAAATATACCTATGCTTCATGTACATCAGTAGCGAATCCCTTTAATAAAGAATAACCCACAGGCTTTAGTGTCCTAATCACGTATACAAATATTAAGCATTCAAGATAGCATAATCAAATCAAGAATATCGGAGAAGAATGATGTTATCTATCTCCATACTTTCGGGAACTTTTTACGGCAAACATTCCTTTTCTGGTATCAGTTATTACAGTCTAAGTGGGCTGAGAATCGTATGAATTAGTTTAAGGGGGACAGACTGTACTTTCGCCTTTTAGATAAATGAAGTGATGCTGACAAACATCATACAGACAGTGAATACAAGAATATACCCACAATTATATTATGCCAAAAAGACATAATATAATATGATTTACTTACAACTGCTTATGTTCATGGATCTAAAAAAACAATTCTCCTATAAAAAACCATAAATCGACCCCTGCATCTCATACTTTTCCAAATGAAATTGGAATTTGCATATGCCATCGAAAATTTCAGAAAAGAATTTAATCTTTTGATTTCTCCAGATAATTCACAAAACATAAATAGGAATCATGGTAGCTCGCCGGCCATGCAGAAGCAGTAAAATGGAAAACCCCACATGAAATTGTTTATCTATATGACACAAGAATCATAAAAAAATGCATTTGTCTCGGTGACAGCATAAAATTTAAAACAAAACGGAATGCGATTATGAGAGCAGAGAGACCAACCGGGAGCCAGAGAGAGTGGCGGGAGAGCCAGAAAAGTTTACCGAAGACATTCTATATGAAAAGAAACGATCTTCAAAGATTTTTGGCTGAAAACTGTTTGGATTTTGCGTTTGCGACTTCTCCTTGGAGAAAAGGGACACTGTAGATGGGTAAGGATGCAGGGGCGGCAGTTGGTCCAGACTCCAGAGTGTGAACAAATTTTATTAAAGTATAAATATTTCCTTTTCATAAATTATATTACCGACTTATTTTATTTATTTATTTTACATAATTCATAATTTAGGATATATTTTACATAAAAACTTTATAATTTTTTCTCCCTAAAATTATTTTTATATATTTCTTAATAAAAGCTTCAATCACAGACCTCTAATTAGGGATTTTCATGCTTCGATTTCATAGGTTTGCACTAAATAATTTTAATTAAATCAAGAAAGTTGATTTTTAAATACTTCAGCTTGTATTCAAACAATTAATATTAAAAATAAATATAATAAGTAGATTTGAATTCAATTTTAATTGGTTAATTTTGTGGGTTTGATGAACAGATAAAAAATTAAATTTTAGAAACCATAAAATTCAACCAAATTAACTTAAAGGACGTAAGAGAACATCCAAAACTTTTGAAATTCAATAAAATATTGTTTTAGTTCTCCCACAATATAAAAAACATTATTTAATATATATATATATATATTATCACTTTATTTTCCAACAAAACATAAAAAAATAATAAATAATAAATAATAAATTGAAACGTCATCTCGGCTGAAACATTTGCCACCACAGCCAGTGGGGGGCAAAAAGTGCCGAAAATGGGCCCAAAATATAGTGGAGGAAACAAATGGGCCGACATCTAATATTAGCCCATAATATATGGCTAAGATTTCACCTCAATCATCTTCAAACTTGGATAAGAACAAGAATCATGTCGTTTTGGATCAACTGAATATATATATATATATATATATAAGTCAATTGCATGTTTCTATTTTTCTCCTTCTTTATATATAATTTTATATTAAAATATTTTTTGTATAATATTAAAACATAAAAAAGTATATTAAATTATTGGAAAGATATATCCAAACAATAATTATAATAATAAATAATATATTTTTTAATAACAAAAGTACAAAACTAACATTTTATATTTGGTATAACTGGTTCCTCCCAGAAGATAACACTTCTTCACCTAACATAACAACTATGGAAGGCAGTTCTAAGAGTGCTCCAATGCATCACAGAACTTCCACCAAGACATGAAGTTAGTATAGTCCCAAGAACTTCCACCAGAATGTCCCAACGCCGCCCCAGATTGCTACATTAACAACGGCCATGATGAATCCATACTTGAAGACATCTGGAAGATCTATATAACCAGCTGTTTCCACCAGCAGATAAACGATATTCAGTCGAAAATTACATTTTCCCACCCAAACTATAACTATTTCTTTTTCTTGATTTACATTTTGCAACCTGAAAGCAGTTGGCTGGAACCACTACTTGTAGAGCTATTTTCGTCATTTCTCGTGAGAGCATGACATGCACGGGCAAGGGTTCCAGCTAAGAAACTTGATTAGGTTGCAAAGTGTAGCATGAAATCTTAGGGTGTGAGGGAAAAACATGGTATTTAAGCGTGAATATAGTTGTAATTCAGGTGGCAAAATGTAATTCACTCCGAGTTTTAATGTAATCACTGTCAGGAATAGAATTTCATGGAAGGTTGGGGTATCAAACCAATGATCAAAGAATAACATGAAAGAAATGAGAGAGAGCAGCTAATTAGAGAAGAAAACATGAAGCAAAAACAATCGTACCTCCAAAATATACAGCTGCCTGACCACTGCTATAATGGGTCAAAGCACCAAACAGACTGGTATTATAAGCGAGCGCCAATGCTGAGAGCCCACCGGGCACTCCTGATGCTAAATGCATAGCAAGAAACGCAGAGTACAATGCTCCAACATGGCCCGTTTGGCTGGCAAATAAATAGTGAATCGAGAAGTAAGCAGCTTGAAGAAGAACAAATGAAAGAGGCCAGCCCAGTGACAATGACTCCAAGGATTGGGCGACATAGTTAGACATCCAGCTCACAATGCCAAGGTTGGTCAACTGGCTTGCCATGCCTACTAGGACTGCAAACCAAGCTAAAGTATCCCATGCTGCTTTCTCACTTAAGCAGTCGTCCCATTCGAGCACTCCCGATAATAGGAGGATTGATAATCCGAGCATAGCAGCTACAACACTTGAAATACCAAGGGTGTCACTGCATTTACATGTTGATGGTGAAGTTTAGTGACCAAAAAGTGCAGTGTTATGGAATACTAGCAAGAACTGGACATGCAAATCAGTTTCATGCAATAGAAGGCCAATTTCCACACACAAAATAAAAGGAAAAGAAACTTTGGAGATTTTGCTATTCTTGGTCAGATTCTTTTAAAAGTTTCAATTCTAGCAATTATTTTGTCAAATTGGGTGTAATTTTTGTAAGTTTCTGGATTAGTGCAGAATTCACAGGCGATGGATCTAATTTGAAGGGTCCTATTCTGCATCATATAGAAAGAAGTAAGTATTGCACATGTCACATAATTTTCCACTCATTTCACAAATTAGTCAATTGACAGTTACAAAAGAATGGACTAAAAATAGCAATATCCCACAAAGTTGGGATTCATTTGGCTGTTAGGCCATAAAAATTGCTAGCAAAGCATAATCATGCAATCTGAAGAAATTTGTTTGCTCGAGTAATTTCTAAACCATGCATTGTAGAACGCTAATCTCGTCCCAATAAATGATTGCATTAACAAAATCAATGAAACAAGACTACACTCTACAACTATAGATGTGTATCCAATGATGACAGCAATTTTTGATCCAGTATAAAATGGTCTTAGACTGTTATCAAAAGGTTGCGTATGTACCCGAAAACCCACAAAGAAACAGCAAGAAGCATTGTGGTGATCATCACCCATTCGTTTCTTGACACGGGACCCATATGGTCCAATTTCTTAGCAGCCATAGCAGGGGCATCTGGTGTATCTTTGATTTCAGGAGGGTAAAGCTTGTACAGTATCAATGGGGTGGCTAATAGAGAAACAAAAGCAGGTAAACTAGCAGCCTGGAACCAAGAAACCCATGGGTTTTGAATTACCACACCAATTTCCTCAGCTAGTTTGAGACATAGTAAGTTTTGAGCTGCTGCAGTTAGGAAAAGAGCACTAGAGTTACCAGAAGACTGTCAAACATCAACGAGCCACACGTGAGAGACAGGGAGACAAGTGATCGCAAAATTATACTATAGATTATGTATAAATGGGGAGGACAATCAATACATATTTCAAGAATGATTAAGCATCGGCAATATTTTTTTATGGACATGTTTATCAACTCTTATAGCAACGACAATCAAAAGTCAATACAACAAACTTGTTATGAACAAAAATCTGAAGAAGAGCATCACATTATATTTTTCTAATAAAAATGCAAATTTCACAATTTAATTTGGAACAGAAAATTTATATTTTGATGGTGTCAGCACAAACTCTGCTTAGTTCTGTACTTCCTCTTTATATATATATTTTTTATAGGAGTACTTCCTTTATATGCTATTACACTCCTAAAAGAAATGCTTTAAGCACATACACAAACAATTCCTCAGTTACTTTGTCTGGAAACAAACGATTGATCCAGATTATAATAATATAAGACAACTGTAGATTAAGCGCGATTACACTGCCCCATCAGGCCCGTAGAACACATTGAATACAACAACAAATGTTGGTCATAGGAACTTACAAGTCAATAGCAATATCTTGGAAGAGGGAAATGAAAACATATATCATTCTTCTTTGGACAAAGAATCAATAGCAAAAGACACTGTAATCTAGTCCTGCGTGATCTTTGTGAATGATACACCTGGTGAACTAACCTTAGCCCAGCATGTACCTTAAATTCACACACAAACTCAAATGTATATGAGCAAATTTCCTGTAAAATTATGGTAAACTTAAGGTGGATGCTCTTTGGACGAACCTGAAATTGAGACTGTACCAAAAAAGAACCAAGCTTCTTCTTGGAAGGCTCCCCAGGCTTACTGCCAGCTGACAATGACAACGATTGAATAATAGGCAAGAACACCCCTCCTGCTCTAGCGGTGGTGCTTGGCATTGCCGGAGCAATCAACGCCTCACTCAAGGTCAGCCCGTACGACAACCCCAGCGTGCTTTCCCCCAACCACATCACGAAATACGTCGCAATTCTCTCTCCCAAGCCCGTCTTCACAAAACCTCGAGCGAAGAAGAATGATATAACAATTAGCCAAACAACTTCGTTGGTGAAGGCTGAGAAGGCGGTGGTGAAGGGGAGCGTGTTGGTGAGGATTGCGGCGGTGAGGCCGAGGAAGGCCCACGCGCCGACGGGGAGAGGGCTAAGGACTAGGCCGGCGATGGTGGAGAGAAAAATGGAGAGTAATTGCCAGGCTTGAGGGGTGAGTTCAGGGGGCCTTGGGATGAAGAAGCAGACTATGATACCTATGGCGAGTGAGATTATTAATGGGATGGGCTTGGCGCCTTGTGGCGGTGTCGGCGGCAAGGATTTTGGCTCTGTTGGGGCGGGTGCGTCGGAGGAGGAAGAGAGTGGGGGGATGTTGGATTTCTTTTTGGTTTTCCGGATGGAGTGGTGAACCGGGGATTTCTTCTGGTGGTTGAGGAGGAAAGAGAGCATGTGGGTGGGAGTGGAGGAGGGAGAATTGCAGGGCCGGAAAGCGGCGGCGGAAATGGTGTGGCGGGAACGGAGGTGCGGAGGGGAAATATAAAGGAAGGAAGAGGTGGTTGGAGAGAAAATGGGCGAGCCCGCCATTTTTGTAGTGAAGGGAGACTGTACTTCACATCGAGTGTGTGGAAAGTACAAACATAGGATGAACATATGGACAATTTTCTGTTTGCTTTGATTGAGTTTGGAATTATGAGATGACTGTCTTAACGACTCTCTTCCCAACCAAAAATAAAAGAAAAGAAAACTGTGGCAACTGTTTTACCAGTACTAGTACTACTATATTTATTTATTTATTTATTCATATTTTGGACGCCATTATTCCCCCCCAAATTAAAAAAATAAATAAAAATAACAAAATCACCTGCATTTGAAAAGTAGTTTGGTGCTTTAATATTCCATGGTATTCACACGAGGTCCCGTTTTAAGAAAGTTCCCGAGAGGGCTTAGTTGATCCATGATTTATATTTCATCTTTCGTTTCCTTTTCGTTTGTTTCGAGAAATTTATCGATCAATTTCGATTCTTTCTTTGTTTCTTGATTCTTTTTCGATCGAGATGTATAGATCTTGTTCATGGATTAACGAAAATATGCAAAAGCTCTATTTGCCTCTGCCATTTTATGAGTCTCTTCCTTTTTACGTATGGCAAACGATTATATTGATTTAATTACGGTAAAAAAATTTACATTAATATTTGATAATTTAATAAATTCTATAAAATAATAGTTTCTTTCAGTTCTGATATGGGGCCCACTGGCTAAATTGATAGTTTTGATAAAATACTAAGATATATTTTCTTATATATATATATATATATTACTTTATGGTCCCAGAACACATAAATTAATAATACTAAGAAAATTACAAATGAATTATCCTTTGAAGCTAACATCTATAGGTCTGGTTATCAATGGTATTTCCTATTTTCTTCTAAACTAGAGACCTCAATAAATAATTTTCTTGATTAAACACATGTATAATTATAATACATATCTTATCTGTTATAAGTCTAGATATTACTAAACTCTAATCTATTTCCATGAATAATATTTTTGAACTGATAAAATTCAAGAAAGAATTTACTTTGCAAAAAATTACACTCACCCAATAGCTTAATTAATAAATAAATAACTTATTGATCAATTAAACACCTTTGGATAATAAATTTTCTCACATCCAAAGTTTAGTCATTTACAAAAAGGTCTATTGCATTTAGATGTAAATATTCGTATCTTTCATCATCCTTACACACATATATATATATGTGTGTGTGTGTGTGTGTGTGTGTTGTGTGTTTTCTTTTGCCTTCAGATAAGCCATATTACTTACTCATCTGCATTTGCACCAATGATCAATTATTTAATCCATCACTGCAACTTATGCACAACAGCAAAGCAGTAGTTTCAATGTCACACACCAATACATATTTACCCTCTCAAACAGTAATCATCTCAATGGCAATGCCTGCGGGAACATGATCTTGAAGCTTTAATGCCGTTTTCGGCCAGGCTTGGATCGCCTTTTTGAGTTGCCAGGCGACGGCTGATTTGATTCTACAGGCAAAACAGTCCCTCCTCTAATAGTATCTGAACCTGTCATCCTTGTTATCACTTTCTGGGTTTCAACATAAACTTTTAGGTCTCTTATCTGCAATTGAAACATGTTACTGTAGCTTAGCATAAGCCTGAAGCAGTTGGACGCAGTACGGTGCACATACCTGTTCTTGCAAGTCTAATATTTGTTCATCCTTCGACTTGAGGAGCAATCTTTCCCTGGTAAAACCAAAATTCTTGATGTAATTAAAGAATTGTTTTATGAAATAATCATAAGACGAGAAATACTTTTATGAATGTGTTGGGCGATTAAATTTGAACATGAACAGAAAATGGGGTTAGCAGATCGTTGAGGTGAATGACGGACACACTAAATTAGATAGAATAAAACGGGAAGGAGAAGACCTAAAAAGACTTGGAAAAAGCTACTAAAAAAGATATGCAACACATGTCTTGACTGAAATGATGGTGAAATACAACTCATATAGCCGCCCCACATAGTAATTATAAGCATAATTTGTTGTTGCTGTTGATAAGTCTAAAAAACGCCAAATCATAATCTATGTCGAATGGAAACCCTTTATGTGACCATCAAATTTTATATTCAAGTACAGATCATTGTGGACAAATTTAAGTAACCTAAAACAGAAGTTCAAGGACAACGCAGAGGCGGCCAAACCGCATATAGTTCCAGACTTTTCCAGTTAAAGAAGCAGAAAAATATTTTGCAAGGACCTCAAGAAGCTGATACCTGCATAAAACATAAGGAATGGCAGCACATGCAGGTGGGGAAATCATATTACCTTTCTTCAATTTCCTTATACTTATTCTGTAGAAATTCTTGTTTCTTCATAAGCTCCTGATTTCTCTAAGGTAAAACCAGAAAAATAAATAAGATATTTTGTGATGGAAATTTAGTCCTTAAAGGTAGAGAGGTACAGATACAGAAGAATCCTAAAGGCTTAGGCATATAGAGAAGTTACATCTGCCATAGCTTTCTTTTCCTCTGCAAATTTTTCCAATTTGTATTCAAGATCGTGCGTTCTTGAAAATATAGCCTTCTCGACAGCTTTTGCTATTGAGCCCTCTCTTCCACTTTTTGCCTCAGCAAGCAATGATTCATAATGCTGGAAGACAGCATGAGGCCACAAAAGGGTAAGAATATTACATGCAACATATAATTGAAGTACCACAAACTATTCAAGTACAACAATCTACAGGTCATTAGTATAAAAAAAAAAAAAAAAAAATCTCTACTTTAAATCCAACAAACAATATGGGTATATACTTACTCGTCTCTGTTTATCCAGCTCACTTGCAAGAAGATGGTTATACTCATCCAGTATCTGTTGCAAAACAGAAATAAAGAAATGATAAAAAAATTAAGAAAATGAAAGATGATCTGTTGAAATGCCAGTCCAGTGCCACTGCTAATGCTACTAGTCATGTAAATAACTAAGAGATTACCTACTTAAATGAAAAAGAAAAACCAATTTAGGGATTTTATAAAATTACAAAAACTTCTGTATAATCTTGTTTAAGGTAAATGAAAAGTACCCCTTCAAGTTTGCTGTTGAAGAGGGCACCATCCAATCCTTCATCACCATGTCCACATGTACCACATTCTTCAGCTGAACAGCACTGTGAATTTAAGGCTACTGATTTCCCACCAACTTTTGATTGATTTAGCCGATGAACGTATCTGTCTCCAACATAATCCCAGATTTGTGGCTTTTCCAGATCAAGAGAAAAACGATGATGCTTATCACTCCAATGTCCACTGGCATGACCTTTTTCATATCTATACCACCCAAACTATTCAGTCAAATAAGTTGAAATCAATGTAAGAAGCACAATCAATGAAATCACACGGTTATAGAAATTTACGGCCGCAAGCATAAGTATCTGCAGACCAGCATCTAGAAAAATCTGTTTACCTTCCACATCCTACAAAACCACATATCAAACATGTCCAAAGGTACTTGGATGTTCCACATACAGCACAAGCTGGCTTTTCGTCTTGTTGTTGACAAAGTCGACAAACCTGTGAGGAAGAGGGAAGAGAAAAAAAATATATATAGGTACCTCCAGATTTGGGTAAAGAAGATGCATTGATGTATATGTGAATACAATGGGGTGAAAATCATATGGGTGCTTTGAAGACCATAACACTAAACCGCAATGTACAACTAAATTGTAAATGTATGTTTAATAACGTCTACATGGTGAAACATGTATGTCTGGGATCCTGATTTTCATCACATGGTATGTAGAGGTCTGCAAGTGATAAGAGGTAAAAGGAATGAATCATTAAAATGATACCACATGTCTTCAGACAGGATGTACAGAATTGGGATCTAGAGAATTCATGAACAAAAACAAGTCCCAATGCAAAATTTCTCATGTAAAATGCCTCAAGCTATTCATCAACTCAGGACTAGAAACTGCCAGTAATTTGATATGAACTTAATATATGATTCTTTTATAAGCAGTCTCTGTAATGACAACAATGTGCAAGTTAGCATGGGAAAGAAATTAATAAAAATTACAATAATGAAATAGTTGGATAACTGACCGGGCAAGACAAGTATGTCCACTTCGAGACGCAAGAACAATGAAAAGAATGGTCACACAATGTGCTCTGTATTCCACTAGTATCCGGGTCCAATCTCTCTAAAAAGTAAAATAAATTAAAAACTGAGGGGGAAAAAGGGAAAGAAAGCTGTAGATGAATGTGAAAGTACAGAAAGCACAAGACAAATCTATATCACACACCCAGGCTAGCCAAGTGACTAACCGAGACAGACAGGACAGGAGGGCAATTCAGTATAATCAGGTGGGGGTATGCTAGCGATTTCTTCAGATTCAGTGTAATCAACAGATTGAGCAAAATATATATGGCAAATCTCAGCCTGAAAAATATAATTATCAAACAAATTAGAAAGTGAAGAAAACTGCAGTAAATACTGAAAGTATGTCGTTGCCAGGTCTTTGAGTATTTATTGTGGGTAATACCTCCGATGGCTTAAATTTTTTTCCGTTGTAGCTACAATAGAACCCATCTGCTGCCAACCGATCTTCTAACTTGATCAGAACACTATACCTATCCTCCATTCCATCATTGCTAGTATCCAAATTGGCACAGCCGAAACCACCAACCAACAAAAACAAATTAACAAATCCATTCAAATCAAATACGATATACAAACAAAGCTTTAAAAAAAGAGAAGGCCTGAAACTGAATAACCAGTTGTAAGAGTTTTCACTGTACCAGAATCTTAGTGTACCCAACATATATATATACAAACTTCCAATAAGTATCGCCTATACACAAAAAGCTATTCAAAATTCAAGATAACTTAGGATACTACAATCGTCCGGAACAAAAGTATACTCACAGTACAATCAACTACAATATAAAGCTTCGGAATTATGCTTAGCTCCACCGCTAATTCCTTACCGTAGAAAGAGGATTTCTTGAAAGTGAGGGACGTGGTTTCCACAGAAGATGAGGAAATCATCTGGGGACAAATAGTTTGGGACGGCCACCACGTAGACGAGGGTCGTCCGCGCGCTTATAATGGCAACGGTGATGGCCGGGGTGGAGGCGGACGGCAGCTGGCGAAAGAGGTGGGCAACACCCATCAGTTGAGAAGGGTTCAGATTGTCATTCGGGTAAGCGGCGGCGGAGGTGGCGGACGTGAAGGTGGTATGGAGGGGTTGAGGGAAGTCGACAGTGTGGATTTTGAGGGCAAACATCGAATTCCGTTTGCTCTGACACAAAATGTTTTAAGGTGTTGAAGGAAACTTGAAATCAAAGCTAGGGTTCAGGTGGGATTCCTCGGAATTTTCGGAAATGCCGAATGGGAGGGAATTCGACCGGAGATTTCAATTCATGATCGGTCGTCTGTGAATAGCTCCATCTCTCCTTAATGGTGTGAAAGAAGAAACACTGTCGTGCAAAATTGTGATTTTGTATTCAAAATTGCAAAATCATAAATTTAATCAACATAATAAACTTATGTGTTTCTAATAACACCACAAATTTTACTTTCTACACCATATTTACTTTACACACTATATTTTAATTAAAAATATAATATTTTTACTTTACACACCCACCTATTTTTACATTTATACCCTTATTTATTAAAAAATGATGAAAAATATTGAAGGACACAGAGCTTTTGTCTTTTTTTCTGAAGAAGAACTGCTGGAAGAAATGCAGGAAAAATGTTGAAAGGAGATGTTCTGTCTTCTCCTTTGAGGAACAATTGCTAGAAGAAAATTGTTGAAAAAAATGTTAATAAATACAGCTATAACTTTTTCATCTCTATCCCTCTCACTATTGAATATCAGAAGCAGAAAGAAGAACAATGAAAGAAAGGAGGAGGAAAACAAATCTCAGACGAAAGACAAAGCAATTTAATATGTTCAGCTAGATCTTGTGGCCAAATGCAAAGCACAATGTTCGTTTTGCGGGCGCTGAATATTTTGTGAGGCATTTGGTTTTCGCCAACTGAACATATTCTTGTGTGTTCAGTCTCTTGGCACCGAACATTGAAAAACTGTAATTAATTTTTGAATGTTCAATTTATGTGAGGCTTCAACAGTATGTGGTTGTTTGCTCGTGTGGATGCTCTGATTTTTTAACAGAGATGGGTTGAATCTGAAGGTTGGTCAGCGCTCAAGAAATAATGAGAGAAGGAGAAGAGGCTGCAAAAATAAAAAAGTGAACAATAAATTTGAGTTAGGGATATTATTGTAATTTTATTTATATATTTTTTTTTCTAAATATTTTTTGTGGGGTGAAGAGAAAAAAATGTGGTATTAATAGAAATCTCCTAAACTTATTTATATTTTTAAATATAAAATAAGCTAAATTAATTATACAAAATAGAAATTGATTTATTATTTAAAATCCACCCTTAAAGAAACCTTTTATAAAGGGGGTCAAGGGATCAAGCGACGCAAATTTTAGGGCTAAAAGCGTCCTTCCGCATAGACGTAATATTTCCGTGCACAAATAGTGTGTGTGTGTGTGTGTGAGAGTGAGTGAGCAATGGAGGGCGACGTCGCCATGGCGGCGGCGGAGGACGGAGCTTCTGTTGTAAGGCGTACTTTTTCATTATATCGATATATACTCCTTTTTTTGCGTTATTTGATTTATGTATGAATTTTATCATCCATATCATCGAAAACCCGAATCTTTTCCATAACCTATGATTATGCGTGCTTTCAGGAGCTGGAAGACATGAAGAAGAGGCTGAAGGAGATGGAGGATGAAGCTACCGCTCTTCGGGAAATGCAGGCGAAAGTAGAACAGGAAATGGGCGCCGTTCAAGGTTGCCCCTTTTCCCCCCCTGTGGCGTCGCCATTCCCTTTGAATATGATGTTTCTTTTTAATGTTTGAAAAGAATTTGATTGTGCTAATGCTGTAGGTTCTTAGGCTTAACCTAGGTTTGACTAATCTTTCGGAAACTTGATTTTCAAGGAATGGATTTCCTGTAAATTGATTATAGGAGAATCGATTCGGGTGCTATTTGTTTTCCGGACGCCATTTTACTTGACCTAATAACTGTTTAACATATTTCTACAATGCATATGAACGAATGGTGTTGGAGTTGTCAACTGAGTTCATTTGTTTTTATTATGGCGAAGTGTCTCATCTTTATGTCAATAAAGTTTCTTTTAGAAGTTGAATCCTTAAAACATAATTTAGATAGGAATAAGTGTGTTTTTTTAGCATGTCAATACTCCGACCAGCAGTTCTTTTTCTGTTAAAACACTGGAATTGGGCACATATTTTTTCTTAGAAAGTTAGCTGTAGAAAGCTTTTGATATGTATGTTATATGTTTCCACAAGGTCCCTTTTTTTAACAATTAAATATATATGTGTGTGTGTGTATTTTCCTTCCTGTTTCATAACTTCATATTTGGACACATGGTGGAATGGCTGTATTTTATGTGTTAATCTCAAACAATTTTGATGTTTGAGTTCTTCCTTTTGGTTAATTAAGGCAACCTTGTACCGTGAGTTATTTCATATTTGTTAGTGGTTCAAGACACATGTTTATTGTGGTGTTCTTGCAAGACATATACGCTTAATTTGTTTTAGTGTCCTATAAGTTTGACTACGAGATGGAGGTTAAGTGACCCAAATGATATTCTTCAATTTGTAAAGGTGTGTTTGCAGATGCCCAGTTTGCACAACAGAAAAGATATAATGTAAGAATGATTTGCAAAATTTTAACTCAAACCACATCTCTGGTGGAAGAGGGATAATCTTTTATGTGAGCAGTACGTCATGCTTGCACTTTTTCACTTTTATTTTGATAGTGATGATAACTAGTGAAGATTGTGATGCTTCTTCCCAATATGATTGCAACTACAGGGCTTTGCCTTAGTTATATTGGTTATATTATCATTAATGACAATAATTGTCTGTTCTAATCCCATTCCTTATGAATTTGTCTTGTTTTACCGGCATATATGTTTTCTTATTACAACAGATCCTGCTGCTGCTGCAGCTAATCAGACAAATAAGGAAGAAGTGGATTCTCGATCCATCTTTGTTGGCAATGTGAGGCTTCATCTTTGTTCATGAGTTGTGCTTGTGGAATTTCCTTTAACTTTTAAGCTTGTAGCTGGGATAACTATGATATCTTTCAATGAAGCTAGCTTTAATCTCTGCATGTTTTCTTGTATCGTGTCATTCTGTGGACCACAGAGGTATTAACTCATTTTCTTATTTTGTGTGGGTGTCATATTTTAGTCATTATATCCCCAATATGTCATTATGTTTTAGCTCCATTATATCATTTAGTCTAAAGCTGTTGAGTATGATGGCATGTTCAGCAATATAGAATCCTCTCTCTCTCTCTCTCTCACTCTCTCTCACTCTCTCTCACTCTCATGTGTGTGTGTGCCTACTCATGTGCCTGTTACAGTGTTGCTTCAATCTACTCTTGTGCACTGGTTACAGGTTAGCAGCCGCTTTATTTTTTTTTATTTTTTTATCCTAGATAATTCCTTTCCTTCTCTCTATGAAGTTATCCTTTTTATTCTTGTTTTTTGTCCTCTTTGCCCTTGTTTGGAGCGACTTTTTCATTGAATTCATAATCACCTTTCGTTCCCATTGATTTTGCAAATTTCTTCCGAGCCTGATAGCCAAAAAAATCCAAAGCGTTGTTACATTTATTTTTTTTACCTTTCTTATTTGACCAACTCTTTTAATTTTGTCAATTTTATGATGGTTTGGCCAATTTGTGATTCTGGTCAAAACTGGTTTGCATAGAAGTACATGTGGCTAAATTAACCATCACCAAATTCTCTAACGCAGTTAAACACGGTGACAGACTTTGACTCACGTCCACTTTACCCTGACTCGATGTTAGAATCCCCCAAATTTTCATCCCTTTACAGAGTTAGTCATAGACTTGCCGCTGCCAACAACAATGAGCATTACAGAAACAATGTTCTGATCAAATTCTCTATTGACCCTCAATCTTGTCCACAGCCTCTTAAATCTCTTTCCTCCTGTCAATATCTCCATGGCAGTTCAGAAGCCTCATCATTTCACCCTTACAGTGACTAGCACCAGCCATTTTCCTGGCGAACACAACCCTGCTGCCATTCAGCCTAAATCGCTGCCTCCACCCACGTCCCGGTCCTCTTTCCCATCAATATTTCCAGATGTCAGTTTTATTGGTGAGAAGGCGACTATGCTTTACTCTGGTGAATTTAAAGGGGAAGGTCAAAGGCCCAGCTATTCCTAGTTGACACCACCGCGCTGCTGCTGCTGCTGCTCTTATCGCAAATCGGTGCCTCCACCCTGGCGCCAGGGCAGCCTTGTTTCCGCCATGTTCTCTAAATTTCCCATTCCAGCATTTCAAAGCTCCAGATGTATGCTAAGATTGCTATAATGCCAGCATATAACCTGATTTGCTTGTGTTCCATCAGAATTATCTAATGTACTACTGTTTTAATGGATTCAATATTTATAGATTATTATTATATTTTACAAACGGCATACATTCATCTGATTCATTATTTGTTGGTTTTAATGACGGGTTTTGGACATTAAAACTGAGGATGGAATTTGCATTTTAGGAGGATTATTCATGTACCCCAGAAGAAGTGCAGCAACTTTTCCAATCATGTGGGACAGTGAATAGACTAACCATTAGGTCTAACAAGTATGGGCAACCGAAGGGATATGCTTATGTTGAGTTCCTTGAGCCAGAAGCTGGTTGAGCAGGCCATTCTTCTGAATGAAACTGAACTTCATGCTCGCCAATTGAAGGTCAAGCTACATCCTGTCGTTCTTGCATTTGTGTATGTGTTAAAGATGGCGTCTAGAATTTGCAAACCATGTAATTTCTGCATAATCTCCTGACAGGTTATTTTGACATTTTTCCAGGTATCAGCCAAGAGGACCAACGTTCCTGGTATGAAGCAATTTCGGCCTCGGCGTTCCAATCCCTATATGGGTTTCCGATCTAGGATGCCTTTCGTGTCTGCTCCTTACTGATATGGGTATGGATCGGATTACTTTTTGCTTTTCTTATTTATAATCGTACACAAATTTACCCGCAATTTGCTTGTAGAAAAGAAAGCACAACCCCCTTGCTTTTCTTATTTATAATCGTACACAAATTTATCTGCAATTTGCTTGCAGAAAGCAAACCCCCCATCGAAATGTGAAAAATCCTCATTTTTAATCTCAGTGTAATCTAGTATTTCCAGATACACTTATCGAGGATTTTGCTTGTATCCATTGCAGGAAAGTTTCGAGGTTTAGGGCAGCTATGAGATACAGCCCGTACTTCTGATCCCCCATCTCATGCAGCTGGAGAATGTAATGGACCGTTGCCATATGTGTGTGTATGGAAAATGTGCAGCTTTTAGTGTAATCACATTGCTTACTTCTTTTTGTATCTAAAATGATAGCCTTTACTTTCTTGAGAAAATTTAGTTGTTTGATTTTATGTTTTTATTTATTTATTTGTTTTGTGTTTGGAGTGAGTGATTCTTTGAACCAAATGACTTATGATTGGCACCTTCTTAAACCAACCAAGTCTTCTTACTTTTCTACTAAATTGTAAATTTTAAAACATTTTAATTGTTAGAGTAATATGTACTCTTAAATCTTTATATTTGTATGTTTAAATAAACATCTCCAACTTATAATATAAAAGGTGAGTGAACGTGAAAAACTACACCAAAAAATATAGAAAAATGATAGCCTGATTCATGATCTCTCAAATTAGACATGGGCACGGTTCGGCGGTTTTGGTTTCGGTTCCGGAACCGTCGGTTTTCGGAACCGGGGAGGGTGGAACCGGAACCGAACCGCCATATACACGGTTCCGGAACCGCCGGTTCCACCGGTTCCGCCGGTTCTTTTTTTTTTTTTTTTTTTTTAAGATTTGTTGGGAACCGTCGGTTCGAACCGTCGGTTCTGGTTCCAAAAAAAGGAGAACCGAAACCGAACCGTATGTAATACGGTTTCGGTTCCAAACCGAAACCGGTCAACGGTTCGAACCAAACCGTTGACCGCCGGTTCGAACCGAAGGTTCCGGTTTGAAACTGGAACCGTGCCCGCGTCTATCTCAAATCTTGTGCGAATGTAGATGTCTATCTATAAATTTAATTTATTATTTTATTAATAAAAGCTAAATAAGCAAAATATGCAGGGCAGAATTAATCAAATTATCTGGTTAGTTCAACTTTAGATTTGTTTCCCTTTTAGAATTAATTAATGATTTTAAATCCAACTTTGTCTTCCCAAAAATGACGCAAACTCAACAATCTGTCGGCATTTATCTCCAAATAAAATCCCACTTCACAGCCATTTCTCCCTCTCCCTCTCTCCATATCGGCTTCCCCTGCCATTCCCACCTTGCATCTCTTACCCTGAGGAAAATATGCAGGCAAAAGCAATGGCTCTCTCAACCCCTGCCACCTCCTCCTCCACCTCCGCCGCGCCCCACCTACCCAAACCCTTCCTCCACCCCACAACCAGACATCCCAATTCCATCAAACCCACCTCAATTTCGCCTCTTTCCGTCAAACCCAGATCAAAAACAATATCAGCCGTCCAATCCTCCAAGCCACCCTCGTCCTCCGCCGCCACTACCACCCCACCATCAAAAAATTGGAGTGTTGACAGCTGGAAAACCAAGAAAGCCTCCCAACTTCCAGAGTACCCGGACGAAAGTACCCTTGAATCAGTCCTTGAGACTCTTGAATCCTTCCCGCCGATCGTTTTTGCCGGCGAGGCACGTAGCCTTGAGGAGAAGCTGGGGCTGGCTGCTCTTGGAAATGCTTTTCTCTTGCAGGGTGGTGACTGTGCCGAAAGTTTCAAGGAATTCAGCGCTAATAACATTAGAGATACATTCAGAGTGCTCTTGCAGATGAGCGTCGTGCTCATGTTTGGTGCACAGATGCCTATTATTAAGGTCTTCCCATTTCTATTCTCTTACTTAATTCTGAGATTTTATCAACTGTTTCGTTGCTTATGTTATCATTTTGTATTCCGATCTTTCTTTTTTTATCTTTTAGTATTCTTATTCTTTCTGCACTTCATCCATGTATATTCAAAGTGGTTATAACTGGAATCTTTAGAATCGAGTGATATCATTAGTTTGTGATTCTGCTATCTGTACGCTACATGTAGTGTGATTTTGAAGTTTCAAAATGACCAGTTTTAGATGATAATCTTGGTGTTTCCTTTAGTTGGTGAATTGATTTATCAATTTTATTATAAAAGTTTTTAGCAAAGAGTTTCTGATGAATCACAAAGCTAGTGATGTAGGAAGAAATGGATTGGCTGATATTTTCTGCATAGAAGAATAATCCTGCTGTGTCTCTTTGCGTCTCACCTTATAGTTTGGAAATTTGACGACTCTGAAATTTCCTGCATGAGTCTCGTATGAGTAAAATCAGGCTTTCTTCTTGTGTTTTGCGTTAGTAAGAATTACAATAAGCTCATACATGTTCTGACGGTACTCGAGAAGAAAATATTGTAACTTATCCAGCATTCTTTGGTAGCTTTACCTTGTGCATCTAGATGGGCTATTAGGGAACTGGTAGTGTTGATTATACTAGTGTATGGTATATGGTGATATCGAAAAGTTGCATTTTAGTGTTCCTGTATCTAAACTGGCTTATAGGTTATCATGCTAAGAGCCTAATCTAATCTTTAATACAATTCACCCCTTTAGTTTCTAGCACGGTCTCATAGTTTTAAGTAGTATATTCGTTCATTTATTACTCCCACCAAAATTCCTAACAAATCCCATGAAACACTTATTACCGAAACAAGGACTCAATCAATAGATTGTAGACACTGCATCACTAAATTGTTATGCTACTTCAAACAACGAAAAAATGGTGAATGAGTGATTGACTTTTGTATCTTGGGAGCATACTCTTTAGGTTGGGAGGATGGCAGGGCAATTTGCTAAGCCAAGATCTGATTCATTTGAGGAGAAGGATGGTGTGAAGCTGCCAAGTTACCGTGGTGATAACATCAATGGAGACACTTTTGATGAGAAATCACGAGTTCCAGACCCCCAGAGGATGATTAGAGCCTATACCCAATCAGTGGCTACACTTAACCTACTCAGAGCATTTGCTACTGGAGGTTATGCTGCCATGCAGAGGGTCACCCAGTGGAACCTTGATTTTACAGAGCATAGCGAACAGGGTGATAGGTATTTAAGCAAATAATTTTCTTTATATAAGTTTTTTTCCACTGCAATTTCTTGTCTAATTTTCAAGGATGAAATTGCTTATTTTTGCTTTTTTGAAAGGTATCGAGAACTGGCTCATCGGGTTGATGAGGCTCTTGGCTTCATGGCTTCATGTGGCCTTACAGCTGACCACCCTCTTATGACTACTACAGAGTTTTGGACTTCACACGAGTGCTTGCTTTTACCTTATGAACAAGCACTTACTAGAGAGGACTCAACTTCTGGCCTATATTATGACTGTTCTGCCCACATGATTTGGGTCGGGGAGCGAACAAGGCAGTTGGATGGAGCCCATGTCGAGTTCTTGAGGGGAGTTTCCAATCCTCTGGGAATCAAGGTATGTCAATTATATATTTCATGTGATAAACGAAGTACTCTTTGGAATTGAGTTGTCATATGTCTGCACAGACATATATATATATATATGTCTCACCACTACCGTATCAACTGTTGCTCATGGGAGGGGTGGAGGTTAACAGTTCCCAATATATATGAAATGTGATTGGTTAAATCTGCAGCTCAAGATTCAGCTGTGGTTAGTAGATCTCTTCTAATTTGGTTTGTGGTGCAGGTTAGTGATAAAATGGATCCGAACGAGCTAGTGAAACTAATTGATATTCTGAATCCTGAAAACAAACCTGGGAGAATAACAGTGATCACAAGAATGGGAGCTGAGAACATGAGGGTGAAACTTCCGTATTTGATTAGGGCAGTTCGCCGGGCAGGTCAGATTGTCACTTGGGTCAGTGACCCTATGCATGGAAACACCATCAAAGCTCCATGTGGACTCAAGACCCGCTCCTTTGATGCAATCAGGGTATATTGCTACTACTCTTCGTTGAAATTTACTCTGTTCTGTGAACTTTTTCAAACACTTGGGCCCAATCTTTTTTTCCTTTAATAAAATATCATTATCTTCCCACTATTGCACATAAAATTCAAAATCATGGCTTAATTAACACTTTTAAAGTTTTGGCTAAAATTACACTTAAAACACACAGGTGTGGCATTTTCTGTTATCAGGCTGAAATGTTTTATTGTAATGTATAAATAATATATTTTCTGAATTCTTATGCCTTAAATGATATAATGTTAATTAGCTGAAAGATAATCTTTTACTTATGAAAAGATACGAAATATTTGCAGAAAGTTGATGCTACACCATAAGTGATGCAATCTATCAGCTTGAAGACCCTTGAGATAGAACTTTTGTAAACATTTGAATTCATTGATTCTTCAACTAAGTAGCCAGGGACATTGCAGTCTAATAACCGTTATTTAGTTGTTGATGAAAAAGTTAATAATTGAGTTTACTTTTTTTGATATTAATGTAAAAGTTAATAATTGGGTTTACATATTATAAATATTGTCACGGTTTCTGTTATTAAAAAAAATGTGTGTGTGTGTTTGTGTGTGTCTCTGGGGGGTTCTGTATACATGTACCCTTGATACTCATGGAACAATATTAATAAAAGACAGAACAGAAAGAGAGTATATTTCTGTCTTCTGATGACCTGCAGATTTGATTTTTAAGGATTCTGGATCTAAAAACAAGATTTTGTGATGGCAGGCTGAGGTGAAAGCATTCTTCGATGTACACGATAATGAAGGAAGCTATCCAGGAGGTGTGCATTTGGAGATGACTGGCCAGAATGTTACAGAGTGTGTTGGAGGGTCTCGGACAATCACTTACAACGATCTGAGCTCACGGTACCACACACATTGTGATCCAAGGCTTAATGCTTCTCAATCTCTTGAGCTTGCTTTTATCATCGCTGAGCGGCTTAGAAGGAGAAGAATCGGATCACAGCGCAGCTTCCCATCTTTGAGGCTGTAAGAAGGTTTCGAACATATCCGAATGCTGTAATTCTGAGTTCTTGCACTCTGGTACTTGTTTTCTAAATCAAATGTTTGCATGCCTGTGAAAGTGTCTTGAGTCTTGAGTCTGGTGAAATCTAGATAATGTTAAGGAGGCTCAAATACAAGTTTGTTCAGAGTCTGGACTAAAAGTTCGTCGTGTTGTTGATGAATAACTTGTATCAATATATGTCTATATACATGTCGGGGTTTGTTTCGACATGGTTTCTTAGCAAGAATGTGAAGCGGAAGACAGACAAATGGTTTATCTCATGTGTAAAAATTTGCGTCTAGCTCTGCGCAGCCCCCGTTTCCAACAACCAAATAAATACTTGGCTTAGATTGTAGTTTGAGTCTTTAGTCCCAGTCATGATTTGGGTTTGGGCCCGTTGGGTCCGGGGCAAGGTCCACAGGTTGATGAAAGAAATTTAATGTAACTAGTTTATTGCCAATGGTCAGCGGGCCGGGCCCAGTCATTCCTACGGCCGGTAATCCAGCGCTCGGGCCTTGGACATCATGATGATGATGATGATGATGATCAGTTTGTTAGGCATCAACGTCCTTGAACAACTTGGGATTTAATTATTATACAGCTAGCAATCTCTGGTGACTCCATTTTCAAGAATTTTGAGCGTCCCTAACAAATAATGAGATCATAAAATTACAAAAAGAAGATCAAACTATGATGTAATTACACAAGTTGAAGATTTACTGTTTGTAGTTTAGTTCATGTCTGATCTGGCTTCCAAATTCATAGCTGGATTGTTTCTTTATCCGTACACTAGTGCCATTTTTACTTTGATCAAGTGGAGTGTCCACACTTGTGAATGATTTCATATTTTAATAATAATCGATAAGAAAGAATCCTACCAAAAGCAGTGGCATGATTGTTCCCCTCACACCCACCAACAATTTTATTAAAATATCTCAATTTTAAAATTATATAAAGCAGTCCAAGCTGACCGATTAGACGTGGAGTTTCCAAAAATAATAATAATAATAATTATTATTATTATAATTCCGTAACACAATTTTCACATTTTCCATATGTTAAAAGAGAGAATGTACAATCACACAAAGCCCAAAACCCACTCCATAAACCCTTCTCCTGCTTCCGTGCATTTACATGCGTACGATCGCGATCACTTGATCAGCCCCCACCTCTTTGCAGATTCTTATCATATTCTGTACATTTTCTCAAACAAGCGTGGAGCATTGCGACGTCTGCGGGTCCCACATCGCCGGCAGCAGATACTTACGTCCGTTCACCCCATGCGCATTGTAGCTCGCTCCCGTGGTTTTATCCGTCAGCACGTTCCCGGCGTAGCCTGGATACGCACCCGACCCGAATAGGCCCGTGCAAGCGCTCACCGCCTCCAACGGCGCCGTCGCTGGGCCCTGGAAATAACCGTCATTGAATGGGTTCGTCACGGTTCCCGCCAAAACCGTCGCCAGATTGATAACCATCCCGTCCACCCCGACATCACTATTTGGCGCCACGAGCGGTGGGGTCTGAGGGCCGTACAATGGCTGGTGGAACGGCCACGCGCAGTACCCAGGGCACTGAGTCTCCGAGTTCCCAACCCAAGCGTAAGCGAACCGAGCCGCTCCCCGAGTAGACCCGTGCGTGCCGCACCTGCTCCTGCAGAAGCCGTCGACGGCAACATCCTTCGCCGTTAACACGACGTTAACCGTTCCGGCCGAGTGCCCACCCTTAGCTGCCAAATAGACAATTTGGGAATTTATGAGCGATTTTCCGAGAGAGTAATTTTCATCGAGGAATTGCTTCCCGACGACGAGAGTCGGAGAGCCAGCGCCGCCCTTGTACTTCTCCGTCGTCTTCCACCACGACGCGACGGAGGGTTGCGGTGCTCTGGGGGAGTTAAGAGACTGGAGGAAATCGACGATTACAGAGCGTTGGATGGGGGTAAACTTGCCGTACCATATTAGGTTTGCGGTAACGGTACCTTTCAGCAGAGCACCTTTATGGTATTTTAGCACGAGAGGCTGCTGCTGCACCAGAGCCGCCATTGAGGAAGAGGCGAAGAGGAGGGAGAAGATGAGGACCATCATAGTGGCAAAATGGTAATAAGAGGCCATGATTTTTTGCAGGATTGAGAAGAAAAGAAGCTGATAAAATCGAACCTGTATGAGTGGGTATTTATATGAGAGTGGGAAAGAGGGGGACAGCTGTAAGGATGGAAGTGTCAACATCAGATGACGACACGTGGAGAGTGGGTTAAGGGCCGAGTCTGCCAGCCTGTAAGGTTCTAGGGAATGACGTGGATCTTTAATTAAATACTGTCAGTTCGTTTATCACAAATTCCATAATTACATCTCAAGTTGTTAGCACCTAATAATGTGAACTTAGATAACTTTTTTAATCAGTACAAATATAATAATAATAATATTATTATTATTATTATTTTAATAAAAGTATAAATACAATAACTTTAAAACAACAATATATATAAATAAATTTTAATAATTAATCTCATAGGTATCAAATTATGTAAATAAAGTAATTATACAAGTTGGTAACTATAAAAATAAGTTTATTAAAATAAAATAATGGTAACAACCTAATTAAAAAATAATTAATTAAGTTGGTTAGAAAAGTCAAAGTTTGAGCATTGTAATTATTATTTACGGAATATAACATTGCATATGTCAGTGACGTGGATAGCGTAGGGTAGTGATAGTGACGTAAAATTATGGCCTGCGTTTTGTGTGTGCGTGATTTGACTACTCCCACACTTTATTCCTATTTATTAATGATTACTCCCCCTTCTTTTTTATCTAAACTAAATTCTTTTTTTTTTTTTCAGAAAATTTGAAATTAATTTTTTTTTTTTTTAAATTCCAGCAGTGATAAGAGATTTTTTATTTTAAAACAAAGTAAATCATAAATTTAATGCTTCATTATTTAAATATATTCGATTAATTATTAAATTTTATTTATATATATTTAAAAATAATGGGAGTGACAATAAATATCTGGTTCTGGAAATTGGGAAGGCATAGGGTGCAGCCCCTACCTGCCCAAATTACCCATCTGGTGAAAAGGACCCTCAAACGGGTAATTTCTCTGACATTGTAATATATTTTCTCACCAAACAAATAAATACTTAATATTTATAAAGCAGGAGTAGAAAGGCCGACTTCCTCGGTAGTTGGATACGATCGATTTTGAATTGTGACACAATTCAATTCGTGTTTGTAAGGTTGTGAATTGTGAATGTTTATCTATAATTCTATTCACTCTACACTTCTTTTTTTCCTCTTCTCTCATCATTCTCAAAAAAACTATTCAATATATATTTTTTCACCCAAAATTTTATATACATATAACTTTTTTATTTCAAATTCATTTTTTATAAAAATTATATCAGATTAATTCTCTTCTTAAGATCCTTATTTTGACATCCATTTAGCATATATATATATATATATAATAATCCATTCTCAATTATTAAATCCACAAATTTTTATTTTTCATAATATAATAATACAAACAAAACTCTACTAAACCTATTGATTTGACATGTCAATAATAACTTATTTTATCACAACCCAAAACAAACACCACATTTTACTCTGCATTTGATTGTGACACAACCTCACAATCTACAACCGGTTGTGCTACGGAGGCCTCTAGCCTAATCCAAACATCCCTTAAACAATGTACGTGCATTTATTTGCATATTAATGTTATCAAAAAGCCTGTTTATTTCGTTCATATAGTTTGTTTCATTTTCATTGTATTTATTTTAAAATATTTCTTATATTCGCATCTTGTCACGTAAATAGGTTTATTTCCTATATAAATTCATATATAATTAGTTTAATATTTATGTTTAGTCGATAGTTTTCTAAATATAAATATTGGAATTATAAGTTATTCCAATTAAAATATCAAATAATTTTGTTGAAAATTGCAACTTAATAAATTATGAATTATTTTTTCCTTCTTTTCATAGTAAAATGTGTTCATTGATGCGTGGGTAAGTAGTTCATTCAGTCTAAATTGGTGGTTCCAAGACTCAAAACAAATTGATAATTTAAATATTTTCGGACAAATTAGAAGTAAATTTGATAACTAATCCTAAATCCTATGCACATGTATATACTTTGCTGGATGCCAACATCATAGGAAACTACCTATAATTCATTACAATTTTCTATATATATTTTACTCACTTCTACCGACAATAAATTACGTTTTAATAGTTTTATGTTTCTGTGCACGTTTTATAACTTTCAAGATGAGAATTAATATTATTTTTTAATTTTTTTTAATAAAATACATACAATATGTTTTTTTTATTATTAATGAAAAATAAACAAACACTTAATTTATTTTTTAATATGTCTGAGAATTTTTAAAACAAAATTTATTTTGAATATGAAGAAATATAAATCATTTTACCTCGCCAACTATGCCAAAACATGTTGTAAGTCATTTAATTTACAATATTTTTCATTATTACAATAAATTAAATGACAAACAATTAAAAAAGTATTTTCAAGAATGTATCAACACTCTCTCTCTCTCTCACTCTCTTCATATGTCTTTATATTGGTGGGTGAACTCAATTTATATTATTATTTATTTAATTAAAAATTATTTTTTTAAATTAATAAATTAATAATAATATTGAGGGGATTCCTTAATGCACCAAAATTTTGAAAAATAAAATTAATTTTTATAGTAGATTCTACCGATGAATTAGTTTGTGTTATTTTATCGGACTCAACAACAATCCAATGGGTAATTGGAAATTAATTATAATTATTATGTTTCAACTTAAAATAATTGTATAAATATGTTCATTATTATACAATTTTTCGGTGATTAAATATTTTGGGTTTAGTGGGGTGTTTGGATTAAATTAAAAGGTAATTCCGGATTGAACCAATCGGATTGGGGTTTTGAAGAGCAAGTAGATTATTAATAGATGCACCTGTCTTTGTTACCAATCATTTGTAGTGTCTTCAATTGTGGAACGACAAGAAAATGTCACACCATCCAGAAATATGTGAACTGTGTGGCCACTTTCAAAATAATTAGGGGTTGTGGGGTCCACACATCTTATTTTCATATCCACAATTCTTTATTCTTATTATTATTATTATTATTATAAATATTATTAATTGTAAATTCCCATATCTAACTATTATTAAACTCTACTGCTTATGAAAATGATATATATATATATATATATATATATTTGCTTTTAAGGATAAATTAAAAAATAAAATTGAGTTATTATATATATATTGCCAAAAATTTATACGAGATCATCTCACTAAAAAATATAAGATATTATAGAGTTTTCACTTTTCGGGTTTATGTTTTTTATTCTTTATTTATTTTAATAATTTATTAGGGTTTTTTTTTTTTTTTTAAATGAGTGGTCTATGTAAGACATATGAGAATTCTTGAAATATTTGTAAAGTATAAATATGTCATTAATATTTTTATATTTACAATTATTGAATAGTTTAAACTATGACTAATATATATATATATATATATATATATGAAAACTTGGGATAAAGATATTATTGCACTAAAAATTATTCAAATGAACTAATTTAATTTAAAATAACTGAAAAATATTCATACTTACCCCAAAACTTCACTATATGATAAAATAATTTAAATATATATTTATATAATTGTTCAAAACAGGTAATTTCATAATAAAAATTACTATTTAAAGTGAAAAGACACTTATTTTAAGCTGAATAGAGTATTATTTATTTTATTTTTGAAATACCGCATTAAATTAAACTGATTAAATAATACAAAACATATCCTCATAATTCAGAAATTACAGAAATTAATTTGGAAGAATAAACCTGTCCAAGGTCGGCAGCAATCAGGAGACAACACGTGTGAGAAGGGTATGTCGGCCTAATAATTGTTTCATTTCATTCGAGCCATAAATGAGGTCTAACAAGTCATCTAAATTTTGTATTTATTTTATAAAAATAAATAAAAAATCTAAATTATTCGTTTAAATTTATAATTTTTAGAAATAAATAGATTTTTTCAGTCATAAAGAAACATGCCCGAAAACATATTAGTGGTTGAGAATTAATAATAATTGAGGAAGTCTGTTTGGTAACACAGGATGATTCTATTTACCAGAAATAGACGTCCTACCTTCGCCCTTGTTTGGATAAGTTCACGTAAGACCAAGAAAATAATGCAATTAATTAGAGACGGCCAATGGTCTAAGATGTTAAAATGGAGAATCATTTCATATTAATTTATGACCATCACCATATATATATATATATATATATATATTTACAGATAAATAAATTTTTGTACTTAAATGATCTTTAAAATAGTATGACAAAAAAATACTTCATAAATGATCTTGAATATTGTATGACAAAAAAATTAAAAGTATGATCTTTGATGCAGTCATCGATTCTCCCGAGAGTTCACAATCGCCGCAAGCAAACAATAAAAAACATGTTAATTATATCCAATTTTCCAATTTTTTGGCACAAAAAATTTTAGTTCATCATAGGTTGCGTATTGAATGAACGAAAAAAGGAGAGAGAGGGATTCGAACCCTCGATAGTTCTATGTTCAAAACTATACCAATTTTCTCGGCTTATGATTCAATTGGCATGTATTTAGCTATTGAGCCTCAAAGTTTATGTTTTTATGTGCTCGCATCATCAAAAAGAAAGTTTGAATTTTCCACGAAAGCCGGCTCGAAATACACCTAGAGTGAGGTATTGAAGTCAAGCACAGGAGAAAGATCAGAGGGCTCATCTAGCGAATTCGTCGTAATCCTCTTGATCAAATGGTTTCCGGGGTGGAATTTCCCTTCTTTCTTTTATATGGTAGAGGGCGATTTCCGAAAAAGCTTTTCCCGTTTTTTGGGGGGAGTACTATGATTCGAGAAAAAAACAATAATATCTACTCGAACTAAACGCTTTTTTGATTGATCTGCTTCTAATATATATATATATATATATATATTATGGATTTGGAAGGGGGGCAGACTCGTCTAAGATTGATCTGCTTCTAATATATATCTATCCCCATAGCCTTGGAGCTAAAAAAATCAACTAATAAAAAAGATATATTTTGGATTTGGAAGGGGGACAGACTCGTTGAAAAAAAAAATATTCTTAATTAATAAAACTTTGGTCCTCATAGTTTATATTATAATTAAAAGATTTCACCTTCTGTAAATTAAAGTTTATACTGGGCTCTGAAAATCATAACGATCAACCCTCCCAAAATACCAAGATCTTTGATAAAAGCATCATTTTATATTTTTATTTTCTCAATCTTTTAAGATGTTAGAGAAAAGTATTATTTTATATTTTTATTTTCTCAATTTTCATAAGTTGTTGGAGTGATTTGGTTTCTAGTACCATGTTGAAAGACTTATGTTCCAAAACTAAATCTAAAAAAAGACCAAGGCGTCACTCTTGACCTAGCCAAATAGGACAAAATAAAAAAATAAAATTAAAATAAAATTAAAAAAAAAAAATATATATATATATATATATACACACATTCTGGATCCAGGCTGCATATATTTATTAAATTGGGCTATGCTTTTGGGTGGTATAGGCTAAGTCCTGTGACAAATTGAATAATAAATAAAATTAAAGTGGAGTGTTACGATGATATCTTTGAACAATCTGCAGCCTTAAGATATTAGCAGCATTTAATAGAATCATTATGGTGATGAAGAATCCCATATTTTGGATATCTTCCTACTTATTTTTATATTTTATTACAATACCATATAATTATATTAATATAATAAATAATCACACTCTAATGAGAATATAATTTAAAAAATTGTACTCATTTTGTAAAAGATAAAATGTCCTGCTTCATAAGATTATAATTTTTTTGATTTTTTTGTCAATTGGATAAAGATACAGCCTTTTACAAATTAAAGTTTTTTTATTTTTTAAAAATATTATTATAACTGCAAGAATAAGATTTTAATTTTTAAAATATCTATATTTAAAGACATAATAAATTTTAAAATAATTTGTTCTTAAACCAAGAGAGTACTCTCCTCTTGCCAATACAGTGTATTTTTTACGTGTCATATACGATTTATAATATAATAAATTATTATAAAAATAATAATATAAATTTTAAAATAAAATACATAATTATATATAATTTATTTTGATAAAAAATATTTAAAATATAGAAATATATTAAATATAACAATATAATTATAGATAGTTGAATAAATAAAGTAGGATTGGAGAGTTCTGAATTTTGCAAGTTGGTGGGTGAGGGTGACGCGTGCAGAAAAAGTTTGGCATGGGTTTGATCAAAATCAAAGTCAGACTTTGATGCTATTCTTGTGCCTGCCTGCTCCGGTCATCTACAGCTGTCAACTCTCTTTATTTTTATTTTTATTTATCAAAAAGAAAAATAAAAAAGATAGGAATTTTATAATTAATAATTTAATTATTGATATATTGGATTCACTATATGAGTTCGGTCATCAGTCAAATCAATTCTTTGAATAATTTTTTTAAAATGATTGTATAGTATATTAATTACGAAATTATAAGAATAAAAATAAATCTATGAAGAAGATAGAATATTTGATAAGGGCGCAAAACCTCCTATGAAACGGTTAAACGTGTAATACGATTTAAGGTATTACTTGTTCAATTATAAAATATCACTATTTTTTTAAGTGTATTATTGCTGATTAATTACCTTAAAAATAATAATATTTTATAGTTACTTAAGTAATACCTTAAATCGTGTCACACGTGCAACCATTTTACAGGAGACTCACTCATTATATATATATCATATGGTTATACAAATATTAAATGTAAACTTTCTAATAAAAGTTTGTTTAAAATAAAACTTCCTAAAAATCTTAAAGAATACATAAAATAAAAATTGAGGCTGAGTGGTCAAACAGAGTCAAACCATTTTGATTAATTTTAGGTTTTTTTTTTTTTTTTTTTTTTTTTTGGGTGGGGAAATTAAATTCTATGGGGAAACTAACAATATATCATCTGTCTGTTAAAAGTCTTGATCCAAGTCCGGCCCAGCCTAATCTTTGACAAACTCAAATAGGCCCAATTATAGTTTCGTTGGTCCATATATTTAAAATTTAGGCCCAGTTTGAAAATATAACGGAGAACGGAAGAAGTCAGATGTGATAAGGCCCATATTCAGCGTAATACATGCGTGTCGTTTCTTTTTCCGTACTAGAAATATCCAAATAGTACAAAAATATATAACAGTGGGCAAAATGAGTTCAAATGAAGGTGATAGGAAGAAGGCTTGTCGGACTGTATTTTGCTACATCAACAAAGTTTATAGGATATTAGTAATAATAAATAAATAATTAAAGAAAAAAACAATTATATTTATATTTAGATCGAAATTAAATAAACACTACTTTTAATTAAAATCGTTAGATTAAAAAGTTAATGGGTGTTTCTAAAGCCACTACTAAATATACTTTGCACACCACATTAATTTTATTCAGAAAATTAGATATAATGTAAATGACATATATATTCTTATTTAAAAATTAAAAACATACACAAATTTTAATTTTTAATAAATCAATAAATATGTATTAATTTGTGTGTGGATGAAATAAATATTTATTTATTAAAAATTAAAATTTGCGTAAGTTTTTAATTTTTAAATAAGGGTATTTATGTTATTTACATTATATCTAATTTTATGAGTAAAATTAATGTAGTGTACAAAGCAAATTTAGTGGTGGATTTAGAAACACCCAAAGTTAATTCATCGATAAAAAATGATTGGATGAATATATTAGGGTTATATCCATCTCTCCTATTTATAAAACTATAGTATATAAATATATTCATTAATTTTTCTAGAGTGAAAACTACTTCAAAGATTATAGAAAAAGTTGAAGTTCCAAAATTTAGGTACGTGAAACTCAATAAATTGTCCCAAAGCCTTCAAGATCTGTATATCCAAATTCAATAACGTATCTAGATTTACCTTTGTATCTATATTACAATATAGGTGGCCATCTAATAAATTCAACATATTTATCTCCATAGAAGAGTTGCATCAATTAGCTCATAGTGTTTAGGGTGTCCCTCCGTGTTATCCTCGACGGAGCACACAAGCTTTCAGAAGTACGGCCATCCCGATAGTATCATTTAGACATGAACACAAGTTTATCGGTTTCTGTTTTGATTATGAAATTACTGGTTCTTAAAATTGTGAGGGTAGAATCAAAATTGAACCGGCTATAGCAAATAGTCGGTTCTAGTTCTGGAACAGCCGGTTCCACAGTTTTAATTTTGGGTTTCTCGATTTTTTTTTCAATTTTCACACTATGAACCACTCATTTGAAACAAAAATCGGCAGTTTTTAACTAGAATCAATGGTTTTGGAACCAATATTGATGATTTGGAACCACCGTTTCCAAGACCGAGAACCCCAAAATCGGGTCAACAGTTAAATCGAACCATTAACCATTGCTTTTGGTTTCAAAACCCAAACCGTGTCATGTCTAGTACCATCCCTGCCTCTGCGTTTGTTCTTTTCTATTTTCTTTTTTAAATACCAGATGTATATTAAGAATTAATATTTTGATAAATAACATATATTAATACAATAAAATATGATATATATATATAAGTCATAATAGAAAATCATTATATCATGTATAAAGGCCTCAAAATAAAATTGCAATATAGTGATTAAATTAAATATATTTGACGCACATATACAAAGCAATAGACTTCACATTTTTTGTCGTAAATAATGTTTAGAACAGAAACTCTAAACTTTAATAAACCATATAATTTTTCTATGAATCTTACGACCAATATACGTACTAGCATGAATAGTAACAAACACCCCCCCCCCCTAAATTAAAAATAAAATTAAAAAAAAAATATGTTACAATTTAATAAAAAATACAATTTGAAAGTCAAAGTTACATTGGTTTAAATTTTAATTATATATTTATAAAAAAATTATAAACTATTTAAAAATTCAAACACATGTGTATAATATATAAAATTAATTTATATATTAAAAATAAAATAAGTTCTTGAGGCACACCTAGCCCCAAACAAACTAGGTTCCATTTGGTTTTAGAAACACGCATGGATAAATAAACTAGGTTCTATTTTGTTTCGTTGAAAAAAAAAAAAACATAAAGGTGGCATTTAATATTAAATGGGTGTTTGGAAGTAATCTATACAATTTATATTAATATTTAATTATTTAGTGTCTTATAATAACAAAACTAATTTTAAAAATGTAATGTACAAAATATTATAAATATAATATAATACTTTTCTAAAACTTATATTATATAAAAATTTACTGGGGCAAATTGCATTTTACCCACTTAATATAGAAAAAATTATTCTGTGTCCAAAATATAACAAAACATCTTTCTCCTTTCACGTCAGAAAAAAGAAAGAAGATGAACTTAGAAAGGGAAAAAAAATTTACAATTTGAAAGTAGAGAGAACAAAGAGAAAAGGGAGAAGAAAAGAAAGATAACTTCCACATTGAAAAAGAAAAAGAAAGGAGAGAGAAAAGTGGAAAGATGAGTTTCATGATATGGATAATACTTTGACGATTATTGTAAAAAAAGCTTTCACGATTATCGTTAACAATAATCATGAAAGCTGTTCTAATCGTGAAAGACAACTTTTACAATTATAGATATTGTGAAGTTCATCTCTTCACTTTTTTTTTCTTTTTTCATTTTTTTGGAAGTTGTTTTTTTTCCATTTGTTCTCTCGTTTCTTTTTCTGTCTCGAAAAAGAAAAGAAAGCAAAAAAGAAAAAGAAAAAAGAAAAGATAATTACATTCGTCTATAAATTATATGAGTAAAAGAATTATATTCTTTTTAAGTTTTATGTGGGGCCCGGCCTATAATTTATAAGACATCATACCTATGTGTCTGAATTTGGAGATCCCTCATGAAATGCATTCTATTAATAAAAAGGTTTTATTAATTAAATAATACAGTGAAGATCTGGAGAATCAAAGTTTTGACTTTCCAGACAATACGAGCTGTCACTTTATTATTTAATTAATTAAATAAATAAATTATCAGCCGCATTTATGTGATTTTTGCCCATTATAATACTGTATCGGGAAAAGCATCACCAATTATTATGGATCACAGGAGCACGTGAGAACAGACACAGACACATGTTAAAATCTATTTTAGGATCCTTTATGATATCATTGGAAAGAAATTATAACTAAGGAGTTATGTATTGGAGCTTACCTGGTTGCTCGCATGGTAATGAGGATGGCTCGATGTTTCGGGATGTTGTATTGCGCTTTCCAAGTGCAAGTGAAAGGTTAAAGTAATTAATCGAAAACGTCTCTTCGAATATCTTTGCGGGTGATTGGATCTAAAGGGGCTTAGCTCGTGGTAAAACGATGAATTGAAGCCGTAGAAAGCAAGACATGTATCTTTGGGAGATATCAGGTAAGTCTTGCCTTTGGCTGTTTAATAGAATTAAGCTAATTCTGAAACCAAACCCCTTAGTCAACCGAGCTACTGACAATGCCATTGACACATCCGAACTGAATCATAGACTCTTAGCCTTATTCGTATTCCGTTCGCTCTTAGTTATGACCGCCAACCACCTGGACGAGCGAAGCTGAAGCTATAACCTTTTAAAAAAACTGCAATCGAGGAGAATGGAAGCTCAGATTATCCAGCAGGTTTGGTTTTGGAACCAGACCGGGGGATTTGGTGAAGACACTTATCGAGCTTCCATTTATAGAGTGGAATTTTTTTTTTAATTTTTTTATGATTTTCAGATTTTTTATATTTAAATTCTATTGTTGGTATTGTTGATTTAAAATCGAATTGAATTAAAACCGAGTGTTTGAAATTAAAATCAACGATTCTAAAAATTAATTATTCTAAAATCAACTTGCATTTACTTTTAATTTAGAATCGAATGAAGAATTAAAATCAAATTAGGAAATCAAAATCATAGCTGTGTGTAGATGGAGATATAATTAAGGAAGCCGTGCATGGTTGGTAAAATCATTTCAGCATATAAATCTCTATCGTGAGGATGCCGACACCATATAATTACACTTTAAATATTATTTTAATAATAAAAAGGATGAATTTTGCTTTTATCCAACACGGAAGACACGTTAGACGCTAATGGAACAGTGAGTAAAGGCCTCCAAATAAGGTTTGATTAAGAATGATAAAAGCTGAAGACCATCTCCATTCTAGTGCAAATTATGTACCATTTTAGCGTAAAATTTACATAATCTCTCAAACAGTTTGCACTACTTTCTCCACTAAAAAATAATATTATACAATAATCATTATTTTCTTTATTTTTTATATTTATTTTTATTACTAAATATTTGTTAAAAATATTATATATGTAATTTTATTTAACATTAAATTTTAAGATAATATTTATTTTACTTATATTTTTAAACTATCATATTAAAAAAATATATATGTAAAATTGAATGTCGGGTAATGTTATGTAATTCTATTTAAATTTGTATGTAATATTTAAAATCTCATATACTTATTTAAATTATATTTTTATTATTATTTAAATTACACATCATATGATTTTAAAAAACTTGATTTAATTTCAGTTTGGATAATTGAGATAAAAAAATTACAATATTAAATATTTAAAAAAAGAAAAGAAAAAAAGTAGCGCAATAAAAAGTCTGCGCTAAAAGTACTGCAAAATTTTAAAAAACTTCAAATTGATGCAGAGAATGGAGCACTGCTGGACGATGAAAATTGACACCACATGACAAATTAGCTTCTTGTTGGAGAAGCTCTAAGTAGAGTAACGTTTGTGTATTAAACTACTATAAATTGATATTTTCTATTACATAAGTGCCCCACTTAGCTCACAAGTTAGATATTTTTCACGATTAATTTTACTTATTAAATTAGATATAATGTAAATCATATAAATACTTTTATAAATTTTAATTTTTAATAAATAAATATTTATTAATTTTGGGTGTGAATGAAATAAATATTTATTTATTAAAAATTAAAATTTGTGTATATTTTTAATTTTTAAATAAAGATATTTATGTTAGTTGTTTTATATCTAATTTTATTAGTAAAATTGATGTAGTGTGTAAAGCAAATTTAATGGTGGTTTTAGAAATATTTTTTTTATTATTATTATTTTATTCAAAGTTTCTATTAAAACTACATAAAAAATGTTTCAGGACCAGTCGTTTTTTCACAATAAATGAACAATTTAATTAATGAAATTTTTTCTTTGAATAATTAAAGTTATTAATTTTTATTTTATTTAAAATTGAGGACAAGAAAAGCCCAAATTTAAGCACCGTGTAACATTTGTGGCGACTATAAAACCCCACTCAGCCTGCTGCAGCCATTTCAACGGCCATCCCACTGTGTGTACATTACAGTGTGAAATCAGTATGGGTTCAATGGCAGAAGTTGAATACAGAGGGCATGCTGTATGTATACCCTACCCAGCACAGGGCCACGTGAACCCCATGCTCAAGTTAGCCAAGCTCCTCCACCACAAGGGCTTCTTCATCACCTTCGTCAACACCGAGTACAACCACCGCCGCCTCCTCAACTCCCGCGGCTGCTCCGCCCTCGACGGCCTTCCCGACTTCCGCTTCACCACGATTCCCGATGGAATGCCCCCGTCCGACGCCGACGCCACTCAGGACATCCCTTCTCTCTGTGTTTCCACCACCACGACCTGCTTGGAACCCTTCTGCGAGCTGCTCTCCAAGCTCAAAAGCTCCGGCCCGGAGGTGCCGCCCGTGAGCTGCATCGTCTCCGATGGGGTGATGAGCTTTACGCTGAAGGCGGCGGAGAGATTTGGGCTGCCGGAAGTGCTGTTCTGGACGACGAGTGCTTGTGGTCTCTTGGGATATACGCAGTATCGCAAGCTTGTCGAGAAAGGCTATACACCCCTTCAAGGTATTTTTATTTTAATTTTGCATTTCTCATAAATTTATTAATTGGGTAATATAATGTAATAAATTATTAAAATTTGAATTACATTAATGTTTTTAATTAAAATTATAGGAAATTATTAAAATTAGATTCTAATATTTCTGCTAATCTACGCAACATAATATCTTGATAAGGCTCACTTATTTATACTTTTATTAAAATAATGATAATGATAATATTACACTATTTTCTTTTTTAATTAATATCTAGTTTTATTATAATTTATAATATTACACTATTTTCTTTTTTAATTAATATCTAGTTTTATTATAATTTATTTTTTTAATTTTTTTAAAATTAATTGATGATTGAAGAAATAACTCACTAGACATATAAATTAATTTTTTTTTAATTTTTTGATATGAGACAAATTCACGTGTAATATTTTAATATTTAATCAATAATGCGTTGATAGCCACATGCATGCTCGCATGCATCTAGCCAGTTATTGATCTTTATCGGCACAATTTTCCACAAATTTTAAATGTATCAACTACAATACCAGTAATTTAATAATGTTTTTATTTTTATTTCATTTTAGAAAATTTATTGTCAGTATCTCAAGACTCACGTCCATACATGCCAAACAGTAGAACAGTGGATCGATCACCCACCCAACCCTCCCCCACCGGTCCATACATGCCAAACAGTAGAACAGTGGATCGATCACCCACCCACCCCTCCCCCACCGGTCCATACATGCCAAACAGTAGGACCATGGATCCATCACCCACCCACCCCTCCCCCACCGGGTCCATACATGCCAAACAGTAGTACCATGGATCAATCACCCACCCACCCCTCCCCCACCCCACCACCAATGTATGTATGTGTATATATATATATATTACTACAATATTTTTCTCATACCAGTCATCGATCAATAAATAGACAAACTATTTAAAAAATACAACTAAAGATGGGTCCAACCCACTTGCTGGGCGGGATTGAAAATGCCACTTAGGACAAGCGAATATTATCTTTCTATTACATATACCAACCTGTCCTTTTCTTTTATTTCTTCTACTAAAATCAAATATATATATATATATATATAATATAAAAAATGGAACTGATAGAAAAATTTCCTTCTTGTTTCATAGTATTACTTTGGTTTTTACACTGTATTACTTTTTTATGTATTCACTTATCACAAATTTTATTTACGAGTAGTAAAAAATTATATGTTATTCATATAAGCTGTGTTTATTTTCCTAGTCAGGAATGGACAGGATAGGACATAAATTGGGATTAAACTCAGGACAAAGATAATTTTAAAATTTTATCCTACGTTTACTTTGTAGAATAACATTAGGATAGAGAAAGATAATTTTATACTATTCAACGTTTACTTTGTGGGATTAACTCGGATAATGCGGAAATTACAAAATTGCCCTTAATACATAATTGAACCTTAAAAACGTGATTTATATATGAGGACATTTTTGTAATTAAGAATGTGCACAAGGGTAAGACAGTCAATTTCCATTTCTTATCCCGCTGGATAATTTTTATCCCAGGGGTCGAGGAAGGATTACTATCCGACCACTTATCCCGAATTCTGTCATTTATCCCGGGTCCACAGGATTGACTCGAGAAAATATCCAACCAAGTAAACGCAGGATTACTCTGGACTATTTTCCGTAATCCAGGTTTATCAGCCAAAGTAAACAGTGATATTTTACTGTGATAGTAATATACTCGTACGAGTATTTTATTGGAATGTGGATAAAAATAATTTACTAATTAATGAAAGAGTTTACAAAGCTCATGCGTTAAACAACCGTACATGCAGATATGAAGCAAGTAACAAACGGCTATCTGGAAACGACAATAGACTGGGTACCAGGAGTGGACGACATCCGATTACGAGATTTCCCATCTTTCATCAGAACCGTTGATCCCAAAGACATCATGCTCAATTTCCTGATGCAAGAATCCGAGGCTGTCCCCCGAGCCAAAGCTCTGATCCTCAACACTTTCGACGCTCTAGAAGGGCCGGTCCTCGCCGCCCTCTCCGCCATGTTTCCGCAAGTCTACACCGTCGGCCCTCTTCAGCTGATGCTGAACCACGTCAGCGACGAAAGATTGAGCACCTTTACGTCCAGTCTTTGGAAAGAAGACCTCCGATGCATGGAATGGCTCGACACGAAGGAGCCCAAGTCCGTAGTCTACGTGAACTTCGGCAGCATAACCGTGATGAGTGCTCAGCAGCTGACTGAGTTTGCATGGGGGCTTGCTAAGAGCAAGAAGCCGTTTTTGTGGGTCATCCGGCCTGACATAGTCGCCGGAGATTCAGCCATGCTGCCGCCGGAGTTTGTGGAGGAGACTAAGGATAGGAGCATGTTGAGCAGCTGGTGCCCACAAGAGCAGGTGCTGAAACACCCTGCAGTTGGAGCGTTTTTGACGCACAGTGGGTGGAATTCGACGTTGGAGAGCATTGTGGGTGGCGTGCCGGTGATTTGCTGGCCGTTCTTCGCGGAGCAGCAGACGAATTGTCGGTTTGCTTGCGTGGAGTGGGAGATGGGGATGGAGATAGATAATGATGTGAAGAGAGAGGAAGTGGAGCTGCAGGTGAGGGAGCTGATGGATGGTGAGAAGGGGAAGAGGATGAGAGAGAAAGCTGTGGAGTGGAGGAGGAAGGCGGAGGAGGCTGCCGCACGTGGTGGCTCGTCGTATTTGAATTTGGAGAAATTGATAGGACAAGGGCTTTTGAAGTAAAAAGGTGTGGGGTTGTAATAATATGTATTCATTTGTTTAACACTCCATTATAAATAAATTATAAATAAAAAATAAGAGAATTTAAATATTTATAAAAACAACAAAAAATTATGCTAATCTGTCGGCCTAACCTGTCTTAGAATATTGTTTTTCACAAAATTGGATCGAGCAAAATCTGATTCAATTTATCGTAATCGATTGGTTAACATGTTGGTTAATCGTATTTTGAAACACCGAAAAAAATCATTGGCTTATCAAATTATCTATCGAGCCATGAAAAAAATTCATCAAAAGACATAAACAAATTCACTATCTGTTTTATGTCAAGCAATACGCGGAGTAACTCCCGATATAACAGTAAAAGCAAGACGTGTAGGTGGATCTAATTACGATCATGTTAAAAAGTTGCTTTGTCTTAATAATTAAAAACTAAATAAATTAAGAGGGGGCTTTCCTCTAATTAAACAAACTACCATTCTTTTTTCTCTATTTTTGACATAGATGATGACTTATATACCATAGTTTTAAATTTCGTCGTTACTACATAAATTCTTATTTTTTGTTCACAAATATTACAAAATTGATTTAAAAATTATATATTAATTAATAATAAAGTATTAAAATTTCATATATAAGCTATACGGTATGTTAAAGATACCGAAAAATCTGAACTCTTGTAGCTTGCACTTTCTTACAAACTTGTTTAATAAATTAATTTATTATATATATATATATATTATTTTATTTGTCTCAAATTTCAAAATTCTGTGGCCATATTTGATGGGTGAGGGAGGGGTAATAAATTCCACATGGGAGTGGAAATCCCAAGAAGAAATAATCAGATTCATCAATGTTTGCAATCTTGGTGGGCCATTCATAGTTGTATATAAATAAACAAATAAACTAGATGGAATAAAATATAAAACTCGATCACAGCAGAAAAAAAAAAAAAAAAATCCTGCCTGCAGCACAGTACATTTGTATAAGATTTTGGACTCTCTCTCTCTCTCTCTTCTCTTCTCTTCTCTTCTCCTCTCCTCTCTCTCTCTCTCTCTCTCTCTCTCTCTCGTAGATAGAGTAAAGAGTTTTTTGAAATCTGTAATATTTTGTATTTCTTTTAGAATTTATTCGTAGTTTTTAAAATATATATATATATATATATATATATATATAATTATTAGTGATTTTTAGTTTTCATCAAATTTCTAATTTATTTTTTATTTTCTGAATCTGTTTGTAATTTTCAAAATATATTCTGAATTTTTAAAAAAAATTATGAAGGTTTTTGTAATTTTTGAAATTATATGTAATTTTCAGTAGTTATTTAATTTTCAAAAATTATTTGATAATTTTAATTTAACTGTAATTTTCTGATTTTTAATTACATTTACAGAATTTATATGTAATTTTAACAAATTATTTGTTCTTTGGCAGAATTAATATTAATTTCTCCTATTTTATTTGCAATTTTAGATATTTATCTGTAATTCTTAATTTATTCACATGTTATTTCATTAATTTATAATTTAATTCATAAGTTATTCTATTTCTGACGTGAGTTTAAATTTTATTTAAAAAAACAAATGCGGGGGTGCCACAGCAGTAGAGATGTTAAACGGGCTAGTCCTAGCGGGTTTTGGGTTAATTGGGCCTTGATTTAATCGGATCAATTTAAACGGGCTTGATTATGGTGAACCTAACCCTAACCCTAGCGGTTTTCGGGCTAACCGGGTCACTATCGGGCTATTAGTCAAAATAGTCAAATTATATATTTAAATTTAAAATTTTAATTAAATGCATATTATACTCTATTTAAAATATAATTTTAGATAACATTAAAAGATTATATATTTTAAAACTTTTATATCACTATACAAAATTAAAGATTCAAACATCTAAGTCATATACACTATTTCATGCTCTCAATTATAACTTTAAGAACATTCACTATCATAAAATTTGAAATCATGTTACATTTAAGTTCTAAATTTAAATAAAATTATTTAGAATCTTCTAGTAATTAAATATAAATTTTATTATATTCTACTAAAAACCAAATATGATATATGAAAAATAATTAAAAATAGTGTATATTATTAATTCGATATTAAAAAATAGATAAATAAGAAGAAAAGTTTGGGCTAGCCCTATATCAGGATCGAGCTAAACGGGTTGACTTTTAAACGGACTAATAAAATCAAACCCTAACCTTAAAATTTTTTGGGCTAACCAGGCCGGCTCGTTGGACCATGACCTTTTTAACATCCCTACTCAGCAGTAGTAATGGAGTAATGGTTAGATTATCTGTTGTGGGTCAAATATCAATTTTTTACAAGTTAGGGGACTAAAGAGTTATTATGGAAAAAATAAACGACAAAAACTGAAATGTGTAAAAGATAAAGGACTTGTAAAAATTATTTACCACTATTTAATTATACACAATTGTGATTTTCGTCAAACAAGAAGATAAAGTCATTAATAGAGTATTGAAAGAGAAATCTTTTGTGAAGAAGTTGACAAACGATTGAGTATAATTTTTCTTGGCAAGAACAAAATTCTTGAATTTAATAAGTATGTATGATACATCAAATAATATTTTTTCTTTTTAATTTATTGTTGTATCTATAATAATTCAAAATATTCTTTTCACAATATTTAATTTTAAATTTATAAATAAAAAATTAAATTCAAAATAAATATTATTTGTATTGAATTTGTGTTACGTACAAAAATAAATTAAATCATATTTTTATGACATAAAAATAATTTAACTAAAATTTATTATTATTGTTTTTAGTTGAAATTATTAAATTTTATAAAGATTTATATAACAAATCATCGTTCGATCGAAAAATCAAACACAATTTTTTTCAACCCTATAGACTAAAAGCAATATTTTTGTACAATTATGCTCTTGGACTTATTTATATATATAAAAAAGAATGTTCAAAATAATCTTATACCTTTTTATGAAGAAAAGTTCATTAATTTCATTATTTATGAATTTAAAATATATTTTCAAATTTAAAATACAATTTTTTAATAAAAAATTGCAAGGGGACAATTCAATGAATCAAGACATGACTTAATTGAAAAGGAGCAAAAATTTTAAATTAACATATCTACATGAGAAGTCAAACGTCTATCAATTTAATTATTCAACTATAATATAAAATTTTAATTGTTTACTATGATAAAAAATAATATTTTGATTTACGAAAAAAAATATTTTTAACAAAATTTTTATTTAAAAAATAAAAAATTATTACTAAAATAAAATTATATAGTGTCCTAAAATAAAATGGGTAGCATATAACATGATATATTATCAAAATAAGTAATATATAAACTTTCATAAAAGCTCCTCAGTGCTTCATATAATTTAATATATATTATTATTTATTTATTTAAAAATATTATTAATTATTAATTATTTAAAATAAATAATATTATAAATTTAATGGACAACGTATTCGATGTATAATTTATTCGCCCATAAATTTTTAATCTTTAAGTGTGCTTCTCGAAATCAAATTAATGTGTAAAATATATTATTTATTTATAATTATTTTCCGATTTGTTCAGATCTCTCTAACCGCTGATCTCCGGCGGCTTTTTGTGTTTTATATTCATTGAAAGCGACTGCAAATCACTGTAATGCTGCCGCACTGAAAACAACGTATGAAATTAATTTAATTATTATGAATTTTATTTTCTGAATATAAATAAGGATATATTTTATGTTTATTGAAATGAAGATCGGGCAAGCAACCACAGATTTAATTTAATGATAAATGTATATAATATAATTTAGTCAAAGGTTTCACTCTCAACATCGTTATAATATAAATATTATTTTTAAAGTCGCCATTAAATTTACTTTGCACATCACAAATTTTACTCACAAAATTAGATATAATGCAAATGACGTAAATATTTTTATTTAAAAATTAAAAACATACCCAAAAATTAATATTTAATAAATAAATATTTATTAATTTTGTGTGTGGATGAAATAAATATTTATTTATGAAAAATTAAAATTTGTGTATGTTTTTAATTTTTAAATAAGGGTATTTATGTCATTTATAGTATATCTAATTTTGTGAGTAAAATTAATATGGTGTGCAAAATAAATTTAGTAATGTCTTTAAAAATACCCTAATATAAAAGTAGATAAAAACCTACGCTTCTCGAAGGTTAGTCTCGCCTTCTCTTTACCCCCTATAATGTATTACATTAATATATTTCAATTACATTATTATGAAAAGCATATTTTATAACTATTGACTTTGTTTGTGTTAAATCTATATGTAAAAATTTATGTTTGAAAATATGTGTAATTTAATTTACTGTATTATTTATTTATTTAAAAAATATTAATATTAATTTATAATTTAAATAGTACTACTGATTTGTGATATAAGTAGTAATATTGTTCAAGTAAATAAATTATATTTTTCGATAACATCAATATAAATAGAACATAATTATAAAAAAAATCATAAATTAGAAGTATATATTAATTGATATAAACTTTTTTTTATACACAATTGACTTTTTTTTTTTTAACCCAACAATTTTATTACTGGATAAAAGAAATGTACAAACAATACTTGGAAAAATCTAAATTTAGATAATCTCCAAGAATTCAAAGATAACAAATCCCTAAATCTATTACAAACATTTATGTTATCGAATTGTAAACTTGACAATTCACAATCATGTTTCTCTCTCGAAAAATATGTGAAACATGTATATTCATCTTCTTCATGAACCGATTGAATGTTAACAATTCTTGAAGCTTCCAATTACCAAGAGAACCTAACATTCTAATTACATAGAAAGCTTAATCATACATTTTAAATACCCATACATGAGCATAAATTCAATCCCTCAATAATCGCACTTAACTTAGCATATACATTATTTTAATTATCCAAAAATATATAAAATTCATGTAAAAATCTACAATTTTTATTACGTAAAACATCACCATCACTGGATGGTCCAAAATTTCCTTTGTCAACCCTATCTGTATTTAATTTAATGAAATCATCATTTAAGGGTTGTCACCGAATCAAAATAGGGTTAGATGGCTTATATCCTTTTAAAAATCAGCAGATAACAAAGAGACATCCAATATTTTACAAAGCTGTCTCGTTACCAGAAACTAAATTTTACAAGAAGTACTTTTAACATTATTAAATTTACTATTATTCCTAGCACTTCGGAAAAACAAAAAAAATAAGAAGAAGGCAAAAGAATGCGAATACAATGACGACAATTGACATGAAATTTTTAATTTTCTCAATTATTATTATTGTTATTATAATAATAATAATAATAGAAGAGAAAATATAATAAATAAATAAAAAACGATCCAATTGCAATCATTCACAGTTACATAGCCCATGGTGCCTCGTCATTCCATGTTGGCCGCTATAAAAGACACCCCTCCTCCCGATCTTGTTTCATCTCCCACCGTCTATATTTGCGTGTGTGTATTACTGCGTGAAAAAAATGGGTTCAGTTGCAGAACAGAAACCCCATGCTGTATGTGTACCTTACCCAGCGCAGGGCCATATCAACCCCATGATCAGGTTAGCCAAGCTCCTGCACTACAAGGGCTTCTACATCACCTTCGTCAACACAGAGTACAACCACCGCCGCCTCCTCAAATCCTGCGGCCCCTCCGCCCTCGAGGGCCTGCCGGATTTCCGCTTCACCACAATTCCAGACGGCCTGCCTCCGTCGGACGCAGATGCCACTCAGGACATCCCGTCTCTCTGTCGTTCCACCACCACGACCTGCTTGGAGCCCTTCTGCGAGGTTCTTTCGAAGCTCCAAAGCTCCGGCCCGGATGTGCCGCCAGTGAGCTGTATAGTCTCGGACGGAGTGATGAGCTTTACGTTGAAGGCGGCGGAGAGAATTGGGGTGCCGGAAGTGCTGTTTTGGACCACCAGTGCTTGTGGTTTCTTGGGATATACGCAGTATCGTAAACTTGTTGAGAAAGGCTATACCCCTCTCCAAGGTAATTCACCGGCGGTTATACGTTATTATAGTCATTTTTTTTTAAAATACATAAAATAATGTGTAATTCACATGCAGACGCTGACCAGATGACGAACGGGTATCTGGAAACAGTCGTTGACTGGATTCCAGGAATGAAGAACATCAGACTGAAAGACCTCCCATCTTTCATCAGGACCACAGATCCCCAAGACTACATGGTCCACTTCGCCATGCAAGAAGCCGAGGCTGTCCCCAGAGCCAAAGCCCTCATCCTCAACACCTTTGACGATCTAGAACAGCCCGTCCTAACCGCCCTCTCAGACATGTTTTCAAGAATCTACACCGTCGGCCCTCTCCAGCTCATGGCGGAGAACCACGTTCTCGACGAAAGACTCGCTCCCATCACCACCAGTCTCTGGAAAGAAGACCACCAATGCATCGAATGGCTCGATTCCAAGGACCCCAAATCTGTAGTGTACGTGAATTTCGGCAGCATTACTGTGGTCACTGCTCAGCAACTCACTGAGTTTGCATGGGGGCTTGCTAACAGCAAGAAGCCGTTTTTGTGGATCATCAGGCCTGATATAGTGGGCGGAGATTCTGCCATGGTGCCGCCTGAGTTTGTGGAGGAGACTAAGGATAGGAGCATGTTGGTGAGCTGGTGCCCTCAAGAACAGGTCCTGAAACATCCTGCCGTCGGAGGGTTTTTGACGCACAGTGGGTGGAATTCGACGGTGGAGAGTATTATTAATGGGGTGCCGGTGATTTCGTGGCCGTTCTTCGCGGAGCAGCAGACGAATTGTAGGTTTAGTTGTGTGGAGTGGGAGATGGGGATGGAGATTGATAATAATGTGAAGAGAGATGAGGTGGAGGTGCTTGTGAGGGAGCTGATGGATGGTGAGAAGGGGAAGAAGATGAGAGAGAAAGCTATGGAGTGGATGAAGAAGGCGGAAGAGGCTACTGCACCTGGAGGCTCTTCCTATTTGAATTTGGAGAAATTGATAAACCAGGAGCTTTGGTAACTACAATTTGGATTTGCCAGAAATTGATTTACTTTATGCTGCAATGTTTGTGAGGATTGTGGTTTTGGTTAATTAATAAGTTATGAACGAGTATTGTTTCATGTAGGAAAACGATTGCAAAAATTTGTATAACATCCTTCTACGAAATATATTATTACGAGACGAAATTCAATTTTTATTATATTTCTTATATTTTTTTAAAACAGAAATTAGTTCATAATCATAGATTAACATATAATTTTACGGACGAATGCAATTTTTTTGGGCTTACTGACCAATATTTATACATAGTAAAGTATGGAAGAACAAGAAACATAGATAGCATTTAACAAAGGAAAAAATCAGGCAGATAAAACTTCATTAATTAGTACGTCCAAATTCAAGCACGACGAACCACCACCACCTACAGCCGCCGCCGCCATCTCTTTCCAATCCACAGCCCTTCTCTTCAGTACTTTACCTCGCTCCCCATCCATCAATTCTCTCACTAACTCTCCCACTTCATCTCTCTTGACATCGCTCTTAATTTCAACCCCGATCCCCCATTCCTTGCAAGCATACCTGCAGTTCAAATTCTGATCGGCGAAAAATGGCCAGCAGAGCATGGGCACCCCGCTACACACACTTTCCAGAATTGAGTTCCATCCACAATGCGTCAAGAATCCCCCAGTGGAGGGGTGGCTAAGCGCCTCTTCTTGAGGGCACCACCGGGCCAAAATGCCCCTATCCCCGATTTCCTCCCAGAATTCTGGTGAGAGGGCTTCGTTTTCCACCTCGAGTAAATCTGGCCTGATTATCCACACAAAATTCTTCTTGCTTTCTGCAAGCCCCCACGCGAACTCACTGAGTTGATGAGGATTAAGAACTGTAATGCTGCCGAAATTTACGTAGAGAACCGAGTTTTGTGGCTTGGAATCCAGCCATTTGATGCAGGAGGAATCTTCTTTCCAGAGGCTAGAGTTCATCCATTCTGAAGTGTTTCGTGGGAGCTGATTGAGGAGGAGATGGAGGGGTCCGACGGTGTAGATTGGAGGACAGATTGAGGAGAGAGAAGAAAGCACATTGAGCTCCAATGAATCAAAGGTGTTCATGATTATGGCTGCCGCCTTTGAAGATCGAGCAATCTGTTCTGTCATAAAGTTGAGCAATGAATCATTTGGATCAGTTGTCCGAATGACGCTGGAGAAGTGTTTGAGTCGCACAGGGATCACTCCTGGAATCCAGTCAATTGTAGTCTCCAGATATCCGTTTGTCAAACAGCTTTCATCTACAGAGATAATTCATTACTTTATTCTTTTTACCATGAGTTGAAATGAAATTCATCAGCAATAAATCCACAAACACACACACACACACACACACATATATATATATTTTTACCTTTCAGAGGTACAAAGCCTTTCTCCATAAGATTCCTTATATGTTTATTGCACGTGAAGCTGCACGCGGCAGCAGTCTGGAGCAGCACGCCGGGAACACCGATCCTCTCCGCCGCGTCGAGGGCAAAACTCATAGCGAGATCGGTAATTATACAACTCACCGGCGGTGCAGTCGAGGTATGGAGGTTTAACTTGTCGATGAGTTCATTGAGGGGTGCTAAGCAATTCTTGCTGGTTGACACACACAGAGACCTGATGTCTTGGGTGGCATTGGCGGCTGCACCGCTCTCCGGAGGTGGAAGGCCGTCCGGAATGGTGGCGAACTGGAAGCCCGGGGGGGAAACAAGGGCGGCGTGGCCGTGGGATGTGAGGAGGCGTTGGTAGTTGTAGTCGGTATGAACAAAGGTTATGTGGAAGCCTCTGTGGTGAAGAATTAGGGCTAGTTTAAACATGGGATTAACATGGCCTTGTGCTGGAAAAGGTATGCATACTGCGTGGGATTTCTGTACTGTTTTTCCGGTTGATTTCATTGTGTGTGTGTGTGTGTGTGTTTCATTCACAAACAATTCTTTCTGTGTGTCTGTGTGTATATAATGCAGATTATTATAATATATGTTTGTTATAATAATAATAATAATATAAGTATTATAATTGCAATGTGTATACCAGATATTTTCTTACAAAAATCTGAAATAAATGCTAGACCTCAATTGAATATTTAATTTTATTACAAAGTTTATATTCAGTATAATATTAGTACCATAGAGTGAAATTCATATATAAAATAAAATACAATATTACAATAAATAGATATCCAAAATTAATGATGGCCCCAAAATTAGTTGTTTATTTTTTTAGTGCTCGAATTTGATCATCTTTTAATCAAAATTTTAAAAAATTGCCCAATAATTATATACCGCATAATCACATCACATTCGGAATTAACATTTTTTTTGCTAATATGTGGCCTCTTTGGTCATTTTTGATGTGTCCGACATCATATTGTTTACTACAAAAGATTTGTCAATTTTGATGTGTTTGATGTCATATTATACTACAAAAAATATGTCCATTTCATTTATTGTGCCACAAAAATAAGAATTCTTATTTAACAAGATGATATGTGGTGCAAATATCCAACAATAAATTTAAATTTCAACTAAAAAATGTATAAATTTATAAAATTAAGTAGAAAAATAATCAAAATTATAAAATTATAAGTTAAAGAACTAATTATAAAATCACGCATAAGGTACATGACTATTTTTATAATTTTTTCAAATACTTTTCATTGATTTTGTCAAATCGATTGTTTAAGATCGTTGATTTCTACGCCGGCCTATAAAAAAATGGAACCACTTGAGAGAAAAATAAAATATTATAGAATAAATTGGAAGACATAGGGAGAAAGACAAAATGTCTTGTTACTAGTAGTATAAAATAATGAAGGGTATCTATTTAAGCAATTTCAATAATTTGATTTTCTTAGGGAAGCAAAATTGGTTTCACGTGAATAGATTTTGTATGTATTCTAAAGAGATATACACACATATACCATACTATAAATTTGAGATAATTAATCAAATTATGAAATTGATTTAAATTATTTTATAATATATATGGCTGTTTTTAAAGCCACCACTAAATTTATTTTGCACACCACATTAATTTTACTTACAAAATTAAATATAATGTAAATGACATAAATATTCTTATTTAAAAATTAAAAACATATACAAAAATTAATTTTTAATAAATAAATATTTATTAATTTTGTGTGTGGATGAAATAAATATTTATTTATTAAAAATTAAAATTTGTATATGTTTTTAATTTTTAAATAAGGATATTTATGTCATTTATAGTATATTTAATTTTGTCAGTAAAATTAATGTGGTGTGTAAAGTAAATTTAGAGATGGTTTTAAAAACTATATATATATATATATATATGTGTGTGTGTGTGTGAGAGAGAGAGAGAGAGAGAAAGCATCAATTCAATTGGAAATATCCTCAGTATGATTCTGTAACATCCTCCCTCCAACATCGTTCTAGTTTCCACTCTTATTAATGGTTAATTACAAAAATACATTAAGTATAGAAAAATTTATATTGCATTAAAAAATTACACACATTTAGTACGTAAAAAAATGACTATAATTTTGAAATATATTAAAACAAAGAGTGAGTATCCTGTTAAAAAATTGCACACGTGACACGATTTAAGGTATTACTTGAGTAACTATAAAGTATTACTTGTTTAACTATAAAGTATCACTATTTTTTAAGTGTATAATTGTTGAGTAGTTACCTTAAAAAATAGTGATACTTTATGGTTAAACAAGTAATACCTTAAATTGTGTCACATTTGCAACCGTTTCACATGAGTTTTTGCATAAAACAAAAGGGCCTAATTACGGAAAAAAGAAAAAACCAAATCTTTTCGTTTTGTTGTAATTTTAGTCTATTCTTTTAAAACTGTCAATTAAAGCCTTCATTTTGAAATTTAGGTGCAATTCTGATGAGTTCATATATTTCACACATAATTTCAAATAATCAACTAATTATTAAACTTCCTTCTTCACATTTTTTCTGCAATTCTCTTATGTTTTATAAAATATTTTTAATTAAATTAAATTATTTAAGTTTAATGGAAAAGATTTTTTTTTTTGAATTTAGTAATGGAATATTTTAATTAAAACAAAATGGGCTGCAAATAATGGCGACTTTGTTATCCTTATATATTTAATATGCAATTCCAAATAAAACTAACAGAATACCTGAGCCGGGGCCGCACAGCTCTAAAACCCTAATGCAAGCAACGTCCACCGATGGACACCGCCGGGACACCGCCAGAGTCTACGACCGTGCCACCACTGGATTCTACCACTGCTGTCTCTCTCTCCACTGAAACTAACGCGACACCGGATCGCTATGTTTCCGACGCCCATCCGAAGTCCAGTTCCGAACCCATGGAAATTAACGATTTTAGCGCCGAACCCGATCCCCAACCCCAAAACCAGCCGGAGACCCAACCGAGGAAGAGACGCCGCCGCCGCAAGAGAATCTTCACCGACATGATCTCCTCCACCACTTCGCGTCTTAGGCTTCTTCGCCCCCACGCGAAACCATCCGGAACTTCCACCGCTGACGATGACGTTGATGACGCACTGACCGGCTACCTCCGCAAACGCAGAGGTCCGCCTGACCTCTCTAAGGAGGTCGATATTGAAGCCCTAATTGCAATTTCCGTTGGCTTTCCCGTCGATTCCCTCACGGAGGAAGAAATTGAGGCGAATGTCGTCTCCAAAATCGGGGACACGGAGCAGGCCAACTATATCATCGTGCGCAACCACATTCTTGCCCGATGGCGTTCAAATGTCGCCGTTTGGCTAACCAGGGACCACGTGCTTGAGTCTATACGTGCGGAGCATAAAAACCTCGTGAATTCCGCCTACAATTTCCTTCTCCACCATGGATATATAAATTTCGGTATCGCCCCTTCTATCAAGGAAGTGAAGACCACTTTGCCCGATGGACCGCCTCAGGGGAGCGTGATTGTGATAGGTGCTGGCCTCTCTGGTTTGGTTGCCGCTAGGCAGTTAATATTTCTGGGATTCAAGGTGGTTGTTCTTGAGGGCAGAGCAAGGCCTGGAGGTAGAGTTCGGACTAAGAAAATGAGCGGGACTGACGGCGGTGTTGTTGGTGCGGCGGATTTAGGTGGGAGTGTGTTAACCGGAATCAATGGAAATCCCTTGGGGGTTTTGGCCCGTCAACTTGGTCTGCCACTTCACAAGGTTAGAGATATTTGTCCTTTATACTTGCCTGATGGTAGAATAGTTAATTCTGATGTCGATTCAAAAGTAGAAAGCTCATTCAATAAATTGTTGGATAGAGTTTGCAAGCTTAGGCAGGGTATCATGGAGGAGATTAGGAGTGTAGACATTTCATTAGCAACGGCTTTGGAGGCATTTAGACGTGTGTACAAAGTAGCTGAGGAACCGCTGGAACGGATGCTATTGGATTGGCATTTAGCAAATCTTGAATACGCTAATGCAACGCTGTTGTCGAATTTGTCTATGGCTTTCTGGGATCAGGATGATCCATATGAAATGGGGGGCGATCATTGCTTTATACCTGGAGGGAATGAGAGGCTTGTTCGAGCTTTAGCAGAGGATCTTCCAATTTTCTACAACCGTCCAGTTGAGACTGTTAAATATGGAAGTGATGGGGTTATGGTGTACGCTGGTGGGCAAGAGTATCAGAGTGACATGGTTCTTTGTACAGCCCCCTTAGGGGTGCTCAAAAGGGGAGCTATCGAGTTTGTACCTGACCTTCCTCAAAGAAAAAAGGATGCAATCGAAAGATTAGGGTTCGGGCTGTTGAATAAAGTTGCCATTTTGTTTCCATACGATTTTTGGGGTGGAGAAATTGATACCTTTGGGCATTTGACAGAGGACCCTAATATGAGAGGGGAATTCTTTCTATTTTACAGTTATTCAGCAGTAGCTGGTGGGCCACTCCTGATTGCTCTTGTTGCTGGAGATGCTGCAGTTAAGTTCGAGAGGATGTCTCCCATTGAATCTGTTACCCGCGTTTTGGATATTTTGAAGGGCATTTTCAGTCCGAAAGGGATTGCAGTTCCAGACCCGCTTCAGGCTATTTGTACTCGTTGGGGTCAGGATCAGTTCTCATACGGATCATATTCTTATGTTGCGATTGGAGCCTCAGGAGATGATTATGATATTCTTGCTGAGAACGTTGCAGATCGAGTTTTTTTCGCTGGAGAAGCAACTAACAAACAGTATCCAGCAACAATGCACGGGGCTTTTCTTAGTGGGATGAGAGAAGCTGCTCATATAATGATGGTAGCTCGAAGGAGATCAGTTGCACAAGCTGTGAAATCAAGTTGTACTAACCAGAAAAGTGATGGTGTAGATGCAGTATTTGGTATCCCCGACCTTACATTTGGCAGCTTTTCTGTTCTGTACGATCCACAGTCGACTGAAATGGAGTCCAATGCTTTATTACGAGTTGCAGTCAAGGACGACAAATTGGAGAGTGAGATTATGTATCTATATGGCTTGATTCAGAGGAAGCAGGCAGTTGAGCTGAATGATATGGAAGATGATGTGAAGAGGATGGAGATGTTAACTCACAGATTCCGGGTTAGGTTGGTCGGAAGAAACAACTTATGTGATGCTGCTGAGTCTCTCATCACCAGAGTCAAAACAGTAAAATTGAACTGATTCTTGGAAAACACTGCATAGTGTTTGTTAACAGATTCATTGCCTCTCAAAAGAGGACATCGTAAGGATCCCCATGTAATTTTACATATGTTTAGCGTATATATAACATGGTCCCTTATTTTAATATATATATATATATATAAATGTTATGTTAATTAGGTAAAGAAACTAACTTACCCCTAACCACACGAACTAACAAAGCTTATTTAAGAACGTTCTCATATCCTTATCAAGAAATACCAAATTCGTCTCTGATTGATGGTTGACATAATTGTAGTACTTAGCTAGAGATGTTTTTTTTTTTTGCTTTAGAATGGTCTGTGTAGCTTATTTCTGATGGGATCTAAACAAATTATAAAATATTGTTTAGACAAATATATTGTTAAATATTATTTTCAATAATTGTCACTTAAATTAGAAAAAAGATGATAGATATTAGTTATGTACTCCCTCTCTTAAAACAGAGTCCTATAATTCTTTTTTGTACGGAAGGAGCATAACATATTCTTTTGAAAATACACAACTTTGGGGTTCACAAAATTTATAATTTTTTGTCGGCTCGAAACCGTGGCCTTATTGGCCTCAAGTACGGCATTGTCCTACTTTTCAATTAAGAAAGGAGAAGTGCAAATATGATCCTCGTTTATGCTCTTGAACTTTGTTTATTTCTTAATTTCACAATGAAATATGATCTTACATTTGTGCCAAAGATGCATATGCATTCCTAAACTAACTTCTTGGTGTTAGATGTTATATTTTTAAAATATTGTTTAGAAAAGGATAATGAAGGTTAATTCCTGGATTCGCTTTGTAACGTAATGGGCCAGAAAACTAGTTTGTTTAAATAAATTGTTGCGAGCATCTCAATCAACTGTCCGACCTTAGCTCAGTTGGTAGAGCGGAGGACTGTAGTTGTTGTGCTGAAATCCTTAGGTCGCTGGTTCGAATCCGGCAGGTCGGATTTGTTTTTTTATTTTTTATTTTTTTATTCTTTCAAAATTGATTTCAGCATTGATTGTTCACAAAAAGAAGCCCAAATCATTTTGGTTTGTTTATTATTAAGTCGTCTATTTGTAGTTCCCTTTGTGTGTGTATTCTCTCTTATACCATACATAATTTTGGGAAGAACAGCATGTGTCTCTTGGCTATTAATTACTACACATTAAATGAATCAACCGAACCTCATAAACGTCACCTCTGTAACAAAAATATGGAATGCATAGAGAATTGCTGATTCGAAACAATTACGTGTGAGAAAATAATAATGTTCTTTAGCTAGATATTAACTATATATACCCCATCTGTGACTTATCTTACTCTATTAGCAATGTGTCGGGTAGAACGAGTCCCCAATTCGGCTCACACCATTTAGAGGGGAAAAGAGGGCGTAGATATTAGATGGGCCCAACGAAGTCGAATAATGAGGACAAATAAATACTAAAAAGAACGCCAAACAAGAAAAATAAACAGAGTAATGCGGCTACAATAACAATTGGCGCAGAGCTTTAACACTTTCTAAACACAGATAATGACAGTAGATATTTGCTCTGCATTAGCATACCTCTCTGCTCGGAATCATGTGCGATTTTCTCCGTAAATGCATTGCAATAGCTGGCACGTAAATTAAAACTATATACAACACACACCCTCAAAATTACAACCCTTGGGTTGATTTATTTTGTACCAATTCTATCTGCTCCATGAGTTTCTCCAGAATATCAATAACATTCCCACCAAAAATGGGGCAAAACTTTTACAGCCTCAACTCATCAATTTGCTTAGTCTCTTTACAGCTACACTGGCAGCCTTATTCTGAGGTTCTAGGACAAGTGCGTGCTTGAAATCTGCCAGTTTACACCCGTCATAGAATCAATAAACAAACCAAAACAGCCAAACTAAAATATATTAAGAAAACTATGTTGTAGTCAAAGTTGACAGGTATACTCCACATGTGACGTAAGAATTATCTACAACTGTGTAATAAGATCTGACAAGCAAAGAAAAACACGTGACTTTCGGTGTACAATTTAGTACTGTTCCAAGATATTCATGCATTACCATCATTCTCAGGGCCAACGGAAAAGCTAACAGATGGGGAAGTTTTTTAAAAATAATACACCAGCCAAGATAAAATGAACAATGAAAATGATAAGAGTTGAGATGCAAGCATGATCATGTTTATGGTGAGGCTTAACTTAATTAGCAACAAACAGGGCATAGATTCTTAAACCTTCTAACAGTTTCCAAATGGATTCAAAAACCCTATAACTCTTCTGTCACTTTATTAGCTGAATTAAGATCATTTAATCCATGATAATATATACAGCATACCGGATATTAGCAAGTTAAAAGATAATGGCATCAAAACTTAAGATCCTACATAACCCAGCAGGTAATTCCAGAACAGTAATGACACAGGATAAGAACCAAAACCATAAACATACATGCACAGCATATACAGCAATAAAGAAGGGTGATAGGTGGCTGCCAACCTTGAAGAGCCTCTTTGTACAAAATCAGTGATTCTCTAGCTGTTCCTCGTCTTAGGTAGGCCTTTACATTCTGCAGCAAGGGGGAAAAAACGTTTCCGTCATTTTAGTTCTTTGACATGTTTTTCCATGCATTTCATTATTCTATTTTTGCATTAAATCGTTATGCAGCAGAGAATCATGAACTTATGAGTTATAGTGGAATCTCTAAGGAAGCTCACCGTAATGCAATATGGGAGTGTTGATTTGAAAGATAATGGTGATTTGTAATAAAATTTCAACCAACACTAAATGTTGGTTGCCATTGCTTTATTAGAACAGCATAGTAAATCCCCTTGGTCCATTTATCATCATACTTTAATAAAAACAGCCGTAAATAATAAAAGAATGGAAAATCAAATGTCAATTCATAGAAAAATTTAAAATTTCATCATCCCTTGTTAAATAGCTCTACTGAGACTTAGCCGCACTTGTAAGAGAAAAATCATGAAAATTACACTGTTTGGTATTTGTCACGTATTTCTGGAAGTTAAGTGTACCAATCAAGGAGAACATGATATGACATTAGAGAAAGGCCTAGGTGGCCATGTTAAAGAATAGAAGTGAAACAAACTGAAACACAAATCAATATCACATCATATGTATTAAGGAAGGATAAAAGACCAAGCTCCCCTCACCTTCTTATCCAGAGATATTGCTTTACTGCAATCCACTTCAGCTTGCCGGAAGCTGCATAAAATACCTATTTATTAGTAGAAGTTTCTAGCATCTCACTGCAAACTACGAAACAAGTACACAAAGAATCAGACCATCCCAACTCCAAATAGGCAGCTGCCCGATTGCAGTAATAAGTTGCATTTGTTTCGCTCAATTTTATTGCCTCTGTGTAGTAACTTATAGCCTTATTCCATTGCTTTCCTTTAAAAGCAGCATTTCCCTGCATAAAGGTATTCTTTTAAAGGTAAAGAGAAGGTGGGGTTGGAGGGGCAGAAACTAAAACATAATAAGCATCCATCTCATAGACCAGGAGAAAAAATCATCTTGAGACATGAAATCAATCTTATAAAACTCAACAGACCAAAATAAGAGATAGAACGGAAAACAACAGGAGTATAAAAAAAAAATACACATAAGCTGGAGATCCTACCCGTCAATGACCACTATTATGAGGTACAAGAAAATAAAGGTCTAGCTATTTTGTCATTGTGGTTTTGCAATATCTCTCGGGTTTTCCGGAGAGTGCGTAGCCATGTTTGGTATCATTTTGGGACAATGAATATAAAGAAATAACACTGCATTTGTGGTTTTGCACACAAACTCTTAGAAAATACTTCAGAAATACCATTAATGCTGCAAAAGAAAGCAATCTTATCCACTGAAACATGACTTGTAAGTTACATTAAACTATGAGTCGCACGGAAAACAGCTAATATATTTGACATGAGTATCATATGATCTCAGATGAACTAAATAGGTGTAAAGAAGTCATCCCGGATTTTAGGATACCAAGTTCTCTATTTGATTTAAACTCCACTAAACCATCCTTCATCACATTAATCTGGAAAGGCTTGCAATAGCTTTTGGAGGGCATTTTGACAGAGTAACTTAAGACACAGCACACAACATAATTGATGCTAAAGATATCTGCTGTAGTAGAAGAAAAATAGAAGTTCAATAGATCAAGCAAATAATAGTTTTAAACATTATGAACCTTTTCTTTTAGAAGATCAGCAGCATCCATGTTACCATTGGTATATGGTAATTCTAAGGAACTAGAAACAGTTAAGGCTTCTTCTTGAAGAGGGGAATACAAATCCAAGAGAGTGTCAAGCAGGAACTTATCAGCTCCATGAGATGCGATGAATGATACAGAACAAGAGTCATTATGTATTCTAACTGGAATTGCGACCTGAACTCAGACAACAAAGAGATTATATTGTTAGGATGGGGGAAGAAGAGATAGATATATCCTATAAATTTCTGCAAAGGAAGGTCTGATAGCAGGGCAAGAATTATAAGAAGCATCTCAGACATTGTAATACGAATTACCTGACAACCTCCAGACATACTTGCAATGCTCAACAGAGAATAAATTCTGTCATAGAACTCCATTCGGAGGCTTTTGCTTGAGTTCAGCTTCGGTGGTGGATCAGCTACTGTGGGAATTACTAATATCCCATCATCCTTAAAACAACAACAAAGAAAACTAGTTAGACCCAGAGCAACAACTTCAAAGAACACAATTGCCATATGTAACAACAATACAAGGTTCTCAAGGTTTTATTTGCACTATTCAAGCAAGAAACCTTTTGATACAGATACATCAGTTTCTGCACACCATGATCTCTTGACTCAAGTACACAAATCCATGACAACTTGAATTACATTAAGGTATGAGTTGTTTTTTGTAAGATTGCTTTTTCTTGTATTTCGATTTTTAGACAAAGGATTGCAAGTATACAGGATATCATGTTATGGTATCAATAGCTGTTATCATTCACTAATGTCTTATAGGTAAAGCAAGTTATAATTCTTTTCAAAGGTCACTTGACAATGACCATGTCTTTGTAAAAGTGGTGAAAGACTGATTGTTGTTATGTAGCCAACACTACAATCATTATATAGATGTATCCTCAGATTCAAATGAAAAATCATGTTGAAATATATTTTTTTCCTGGACTACTGAAGACAGTCCCTCATCTTGCAGGCCCACTGCTTCCTTAGTGAATCGCAGGTATGAAAACTCTGATATGGATAACCTAAAACTGGATAGCGGTCATCTATAGATGCTATGTCACTTAACATTCCAACAACAATCCCTGACATTCTCCATCACTCAAAACACAAGTAAATGATCTGTCGATATGACAAAAGTGGCAAGAACCTTTAACATTCTTTGAAGAGCAGCTCGCATTTCCATTCTGACTTTATATAGGATTTTGGCATTCTCCTGGGTTGTATTTATTGCTGCCGAAACACGACTTGAGATATCAGGACCAAATTTAGGTTTGACTGATTTAATCCATTCTTCATGATTTGTTTTGAATTCATACCTGAAAGCAAATGAGCCAGAGAGATTAATCAATGTCACAACTGAATATAAGGCAAACTTTGGTCCTTCTATGAAACAATAAATTTCTTTCCCGTAAACACCCTTATTCAATAGAGAAAGAGAATCTTTCAGAAAAGCCAAAAACTGAAGTCATACAACGATAAACTACAGCGACTGATGGCTCAAGATATTATACAGTGTGTTTCAGCAAAAGAAATAGGAGAGCATATTATAAAGGGTGGTTCAGCACGCAAATAGGATTAGCATATTAGTATCTTTGCAAAACAGTCGACTGATGTAACAAAAGGTTCATGAATTTCAGCAATACCTTTGTAGAAAAATCATTACAGAGGACAGTGCTTTCAACGTCGATATTCCATTTTGCTGGCTTGTCTGTTCTTCATGAAAAGTTTTTAAGCTTGGCACATTTAAACCAATATACTGCCCAAAACTTATATGCTTAGTCTGGTCTGCATATTCAAATCAAAAGAAAGGAGAGTTACTTAAATTTAGATTATCCATTTTAGCCCAAAAGTTACAATGTCGTCAGGGATATGAAATGTATACTTGAAATTCACTAATCAATTCATCAAAAATCAACACAAGAAGAAATTCATAGTAAACCGAAGAAAATAATCTGAAACTTACAACTAGATAACTTCTCTACCGCTTTGCTTACAACATTAACAGTCTTCTGGACAGTGACCTTAGAAAGCTGGAAAAGATCATCAGCTATAATTAAGCATCTCTTCCTCTTGGGCTCCATTGGTTTTAACTGAAGTAGAACATGGCCCACACGATGCAAAACAGATGGATCAGATGCGAAGCATCCTGAAGCAGTATTGGTCCATTACTAAATATTATTAATTGAAAAGAAACAAATTTGCGTATATTACCATGATGCTATAGAAGCCTAAGTTCTAATTGGATATCATCCATGTAAACCATGTATGAGTTGTATAATGTACATAGAGAAACTCAAAAAAATGATGCAAGTGGTGAGTATGTTAAACTTTTGAAGGAGCAGGGTTGGATTGCATACCAACAGTGTCTAGACTTTGAGAGTTTGGCAAAACACCAACTGTAGATACGACACCGTGAGACGGTCTGTATCCAATGATGCCACAAAATGATGCTGGTACTCTTACGCAACCAATTGTATCCGTGCCTATAATACCAGTACATGTGATTAAAATGCAAAATTACAAGCAAGATCAACCTTACAATGAAGCACACATCTTTTAGAGGACTATGGTCCTTTTACATATCTCCAGTTAGATATTAAATGATGTCACGTGATGTCCAAAATCTATCTGGAACAACAAGTAGCATATGAAAAATATTGAACACATGCCAATTAAAAAATAAGAACTAAGAACCATGGCACCAAAAAAGCCCCAAAACTATAGAACGCATGACAACACTACAATTTCTTTTTCTTTCCTTATATGTTATTATTTTATAAGGAATAGGTTAACATGTGTTTACTTTTAGAACAAGTAACATGCATATAGGCAACATTAATAAGAAACAGAACAAAAACTTGTAACTAAACAATATTCGAAAAATAATAGTAACACTAAGTCTTAGGATCTCAAGAATTAGAAATTAAAGGAAACAAAAGATCGTACCAAGAGCAAAATCTACAAGGTGGGCTGCAACAGCTACAGCTGATCCACTAGATGAACCTCCTGGAACATGAGATGGATTTTCAGGGTTTGTTGGAGTTCCATAATTTTTATTTTCCCCTAATATCCTGTAATCATTGCCATTGCATTTTCTCACTTTCAATGCCTCAGTTTTACATATTACAAAAGGCTAAGCTCAGTTAAAAGGCAATACCCAAAACCAAGCTCATCCATGACAGTCTTGCCCACGCAGGTAGCCCCATTTCTCAGCATTGTTGTCACTACTATAGCTGTTTTCTCCGCTGTGTCATGTGTCCTCTTCCAATCTGTACTCCCATGCCCAGTCTCATAGCCCTTTACATCAATGCTACAGAACCAAAATGAACAAAAAAAATAATTATGCCTTTCACAGACATATACCCCAAATGAAATTATGGTTATAAATTTCTGGAATTAAATTCTACATAAACCCACACTATAGCATGCAGGATTTTTTTTTTCTTTCTCTTTTTTTCCTTTTTAAAGAAAGAGAACTCAAGAATCATCTTAATCTACATTTACAATTTTACTTTTTTCTGGAAAGTACAAAATGAACATACATAAAAAAGCTAATGAATATACTAAAATTAAAGACACTGATTATACTTATCGCACTACATTCGCTACGAATTTCCAGTGTTTCAACATCAAACAAAATATACATAGTCTAGCACAGATTCCATAGCAGCCACAACACTTTTTAAACAAATTACCAGTATATCATCTCATTAATGGATCATATAAAAACAAAAAGTACAAAAAAATAAAATAATGCTTAACTTGGGAGCTGAAGGACCACATATAGAAGTTAATCGGAACAGAATTAAAAGAAAACAAAGAATTGAGTGATCATATATACTTGTCATTGATTGCGAAGGTGAGGCCAGAGAGCGAGAGGCGAGCAGCGGGCGGCGGCGGCTGAGGAAATGGGGGAATCTCAAAGCGAACAACAAACGCACCAAAATCTTTTTTCACGGAGCTCTTGGTTCTGATCCGACGCCGTTGGACCTCGGCGAGGACTAGAACTCCGGCGATGCCAACGCCAATCACCACCCATATTCTGGGATTCGAGGGAGTCAGCTTCGATAGTTCTGGCATTTGTAGTCGATACGAAATCGAAACTAGGACTTTGATGAATGGTCGGCGAATTGTGGAGACGGCCTATGCGGAAGACTCTTGATGAAAGAAACAGGGGTTTAGAGAGGAGAGAGGGTTTTAGGAGAGAGAAAGACAGCAGATATTTGTGCTTCATCCCTCCACGATTTTTAACAATTTGACATTTCTTGTACAATAAGATATAATAAGATATCAAATAAATAATAATAATAATAATAATAATAATAAAACTGGAAATTGAGCAGTGATTGTTAAAACAATATAAATAAGCCATTAAACTTTTAATATAAGATAAATAGAACTCTTTCAAAACTAAATAATTAAATAAATTCTGAGTAATATATATAAATATAATAAACCTAAAAATTAACAAATAAATCACAATATACTCAAATAAATCACGAAATCAACAAATAAAATTTAGAATTTCCAATAATTTCAAAAAAAATTTCTAAAAATTAATTACTAGATCTAGAAAATCTCAAAGACCCAGAAATTATTCAAATAGAGTAAAAGATTATGTTATTACAAAATTATATATTTTATTTATTTAAACATCTCTAGTATATGATTTGTTAATTTTTTATTTATTAAATAATCTTAAATTTATTTATTTATTTTAATATTTAAAAGGGTCTATTTATCTTATATTCAAAAGTTAAATAACGCAAGTATCAATTACACCTAAATTTTTTACCCATTATAGAAGGTAAGTAATAGGGGTAAACTTTGACTGAAATATACCATTTTTCACTGCAGTCCTTTACCCCTATTTAGACTATATTGATTTATGGTGATTGATTTATTTTATTATGGATTATCTCTATAGTGTTGATCTCGATTTTAGGTGTATCGATATATTAGATGTACAAACAAACGATTCCAAAATACGTTTTAATAAGATTTATATGTTAATTTTTTAAAAATAGAATTAATTGCAATTTTTGAGATATATCTAAATACGCCATTTTTTTTGGGGAGACGAGCATTATCGATAATTATCGAAACAAAAACCAAGTACTTGAAAGAGAAGAGCTTGATTGCATACCAAGAGATGTCAATTACAAATCCTTAACATTACTAAAAAGACAAGTACTAAATAAAACACAAAAACATTTAATTTAATTAAAAAAAAAAAAAAGAAAAAAAAAAAAAGAACAGAGATAAACTTTATTGCAAATTAGAAACCACAAATCCTCCCTAAGGCTTGGAGCAATCAGTTGGCAGAAAGCTGACTTTCTGGTTCACAAGATCATACCCAATGTGATAGTTCATCTGGTTCAAGTTCCCAAAAATGGCTAAACTATCAGAGGGCAAGAAAGTCAAACAAACAAGCCCTTTCTCCACCTCCACAAATGTGGTCTGCTGTGGCAACACCAAGTCTGCACCTTTGAAATGGGCTGTGATCGGTGGTGCAGTGAACTCACCCTCACCCTCAACTGGCAGCTGGTAGCACAGCTTGAACGTCCCTTGCGGGTCCGACGCGCGGGTCCCCTTGACCGCCTTCTCCAAGGTCGATTCAAGCCCCTCGTAAAACTCCGCTGGGACGAACGTTAGGGTCGTGCCCGAGTCGATGATGATGTTGCCCTCTTCGGCCACGGCCTTAACGTTTGACTTGTAGTCAACCCTATCTGTTCCAACACTTATCCCTTCCAATGTAAGATAGTAGAATGTATCAGGCGATTTCTTGACCAATGGAGTTGATACAACATTAGGGCCTGTCACTACAGCATTGCTCCCAAAACTGATCTTGCTTGAGACATTGGCATCAAGAAGGGTTAAACAGTAGGAGAATTTGCCACCAATGGAGCTCTCCAATTGGTTGATTATGGAGATTGACCCGCCCCCGAGCCCGACTATTCCGGACCCGGTTTGGCTGAAGGTCCCATCGTTTTGGTGCCCGCAGCCAAACAAGACCTTAGGGAAAGACACGTTGGAGCCGAAAGTGAAGGTCTCTGCTGCCAGCTCACCAATGCTATATGACCTGTCGCCGTATGAAACCTGGTACTGACAGCCATTGTTGATGTCGCAGGATGCGCTTCCAGCCGCACTGCATTGTTCCGATTGGCATGAAACTGTTCTGTAAGAACTGGTTTTGGTGGGATCAAAGAGGGGGCTGGTTTGCTTGTAGCATTGCGTGCATGGCTTGCACTGTGTCCACGTCAGATCGCTGCCCGTGTCGGCGATGCCAAGCTGTTCGACAGGTGGCGTCCCGATTTTGATCTTCATTAAGTATTCACCTCCGTTGGCAGTGACGGGAGCTTCAACGGATTCCAGGGAGTTCGATGACGTAAGCAAGAGCGATGACTTACGCGAAAATGAACGTTCGAACGCGCCTTTTAGACGTTGGAAGTGAGTTTTGGAGGAGTCGTAGGAAGGGGAGAGGGGCGAATCACGGTGGATCAAATCGACGGTGATGCCACCACCGGCGACGGATTGGACGGAGGAGATCAAACAGACAAGGGAGAGGAAAACAGACATGGATTTGCAGCAAGAATCCATTGTTGCAGGAAGGAGAGTTTGTGGGGTTGCAATTGGGATAATAATTTCCGAAATTTATAGGCCGAATATGTGACATTGGATCATAAGAAAATATGGAAAGTTATTACAGTAATTGGATTAAATTAATGGGAAAATTAATTAATACGTTACGAACCTTTGAGATTTCCAGAATCGGATTAAATTCATTGGATTATTTCAGAAAATTTAAGGAAAGATGAAACGGAAAATTTACATGCAATCGGAGGATTTGATTGCACGTGGATTATTTTGTAATAAAAACATGGCCATTAATTAATTAACACATGTTACACACATGCACCATGTAGAATCATTTCTTATAATTATTGCATGATTTGCTGATGGATTTATTTTGGTTTGCGTGATGAATAATTTCTGATTATTAGCTTGATTCACTCGATTTAATTAATACTTTTTCCTATTTAAAATACTGTTCTTTTAAATATTTTCACACATATTAAGAAATAAATCAAATATCTAGTCTATCGTTAATTAAGATAAAGAAAATTAACGGTTGGAGTAAGAACATTTATAAGAAAAATTAGAAAAATAACATTAATATTGTAAAACGTCACTTATCGTGCAAAAATTTAAAACTTTTGAAACATCACTTATGTTGAATAGGAAAAAGTATATTTTATGTTTATGGTAATTATCGTGCTAACATTGATAATCTGTAAATATTTATATGTTAATGGTGATTTATATTATCACGTGGATATGCATCACATTATAATAAATATATTTATGGAAATAATTTTTGGATTGATTTTGATTAAAATTTGCATATTCATTATATTAAAAAGTTCAGATATGCATCAAATTTCAATTAAATATTACGTGGATATTTTTATTTATTTTTAATGTTGGTTTGGTATTCAATCCTTTCGTGTGGTTCTTTCTCAATAATACCTTATATATATATATATATATATATATATATATATATTATTTTATTATATAAAAAGAAGCAGAAACGGGGTCACTGAATGAAGTCCTCCGTTTCTTTCGAAGGTGCTGACCCGACCGACCTCTTATTCAAAAGCCAAGGATCACGGTGTGAAGAAGAGGAAGACGCCGAATCTCGTCTGAATCATCATTTGTCGGGACTCTTCACGTAAGACCGGCAGTCTGTTCAGGGTTCCAAATTCACCCTAGATGGCGAAAGTCCAGTAGCCGAAAGCATCACTAGCTTACGCTCTGACCAGAGTAGCATGCTTTTTGGTAGTCGTCGTGACCAACACCATCAGCTGTCGTTGCTTCTTCCAAGAGTGCTTATTCCGCAACAACAGGGGTAAGCCCGATGGAAGTGCGTTCGATTGATTCAATATCGATGAATCTAGAAAAGAGGAAAATAGCTGCAAGTCGGCGGGCGGACATGATCACCATATGTGGACCGTTTTTCCTCCGCATGCGTCCGCCTTTTGTGAGGCCAAACCAGACTTACTAGAAGGCCAAATTTATTGGCGAAAATTAAAAAATCAAGAATTTCCAATATATCTATAATATTATTTATTAGTTAAGAATTATAAAAGACACCCCTCAGGTCTCATCAATACTTGCTATAACTTATCTACAAATATATTTTCAAAAAGATTAATTGGATTTTATTTTCCGAAATAAGAATCATCCATATAAATAAATCTAAAAACCGAACACCCACTAATTTTTTTTCGCAAATTTTAATTATTTAATTATATATAACTCATTTATGACATAAAAATAATAATTTTTAAATTTTAACTAATTAAACAAAATCTCAGACATTTAAAACAAAACTTGCTTTGGTACAAAATTATTTTATAAAACAAAACTCTTATTTTAAAACAAGTGAGTAATAAATTACAATTTACTATACTATAAATTTCAATCCACATCAACTAAACCAATGAAGTCCACAATTTATATAATATTAAAATAAAATATCATATTTCATCACAATATTCAAAATATAATATTGTCATTTATCAATCCAATATCTAAGACGATAAATTTCAACCATTATCATTCAAAGCGACAATATATCTAATATAATACGATAAATTTCAACAATTATCATTCAGAGCGACACTACATTTAATATAATACGATAAATTTCAACCATAATCATTCAAAACGACAATACTTACTTTCGCCCATTATAATTAAAAAGAAAAAAATAAATCTTAGTAACATCCCCACTTTAAATCAAAAGTTTACAACTGAAAAAAAAAAAATGTTTTTCTTCACCAACATTATATCAAAGCACAACCAAAAAGGCTGCATCTTGGTATGCACTGCTAAAATTTCAATCCTACTTGCATTATTACACAAATGTACTGAATGCGAAACCCATTATATACGTCTTACACACCCAATTAAAAGAAAATGGCCAAAATCTACAGAAAGAAGAAATCAAACAATAACATAGGGACATAACGGCAGCTTCGATAATTCGAATCACACACGAAATATCTCAAACTGAAATTCGAGCTGAATTTCTGATGGATTTCAAACATACCGTATTTCTTCCTCTTCAATAATGTACAAACGAAACGAGCAGCTAGAAGCGGATAACGATGCAGGAGATATCGTCTTTGCTCTCTCTGTTCAATGCTTCCATCACTAGCTGCTTAGCTGCCTTGTGAGGGTCTTTGGTCTTCTTCACAATATCAACAGCCTCTTGGTTAGAGATTACCTGAAGTGTTTTACAGGGGGTAGAGAGAGAGAGAGAGAGAGAGAGAGAGATTTCTTAAATCGATTGGAGAGAGAAAACGACAGAGATGAGTTGTGGGCAGAGAAGAAGCTAAACCTTCCATATACCATCACTAGCAAGAATCAGGAGATCGGTTTCAGCATCTATTTCTGCATTTGTAATATCCGGGTCGTTTCGTAAGTGGGTCTTCAAGTTCTTGTCTCCAAAAGCACGAGAAACGGCTAATTGGCCATTTACTCTCGCAACGTCTCCTGGAAAAACATGCATATTGTTGAGGCTATAATGTAGTAGGGAATACAGATATACACTTAAAGCAAAAGGAATATAATAGAGCACCTGCTCTGCTCTTTAACAAGGATCACAAATTTTTTTTTTTTTTTTTGTTCTCAAATAGGTATACCTTGCAACTTTCAATCCAAAAATAAATAAAAAAAATCCAGTTTTACCCATCATTCAATTGGTATTAACATTCAAAGAGGATAAGATATGGAGGTTTGTGAAAGAAAAGAGAGTAGAAGGGAAGAAGAACGAATAAATTAGTAAGGGGACTCTACATTTAAGAGCTAAATACCCAATTTTTTTATTTTAAATGTTGGCTAATTGGGCAATCAACTCTGCCGATTTAGTCCGCCAAATGACACACGAGCATGTAATTTGCATGTAAGAAATCCACCAGTCTATTGAAATGATCGACATACTAAGAGATCATTAAAGTCCACTGCTGACAATTTTACACTTGACCACTATCTCTATATCATGCTAGAAATGAACAACACGAACAGTGTTTTTAAAGCTATTTGTTCTAACATAGAACTGATAGATACTAGCAAACAACTAAAAACCAGGTATATACTACATAAATAATCTCCTTCCGTGTATTCCAATATCTTATAATACTAAAACTATCCTTAAATAAGGCATCTTGCTTTACCACGAGCAGCTACAAGAGAAGTTCTTAGAGAAAATCACTACAGTTTTTAACAAAACTCAACGAAAAATCACAAATATACGTTGCTTCAATAATTAACTAGAATAAAACAGTCTATTATTTGGAAGTGATATTTAGTAGTCAGTCTCACCTGGCATATTCGAGACAAATCCACCTCTGTTTTCAATGCTACCCCGCTCAGTGTTGGGCTCATGGTCAACGGTCATTTGTATAGCCTGCCCCCTCCTTGATAGTACTCCTCTTGAATCGCCAACATTGGCTACCCAAAGATCTCTACTATTTATAAGAATTGCCGTGACAGCAGTGGACCCACCTCTACCCAGGTCGGGGTTGTGCGACAGAATAGCTTCATCCGTTCTCTCATAAGCTTTAGAAATAGATTGGGTAGGATCACTCCAGAAGTTCTCCTGCAATCAATCAATGGATTAACTACATGCCAAACAACCAGATAGAGATATAAATAGATAGATTTCAGCACATTTATCGGTAATGAGATTTTAAGCGGGGAAAAGGCAAATCTTAGGTGAGAGGGAAGTCATCATTTTAATTGGAGAGGCATGAGAACTAAGAACTTACTTTAGAATCTCTGGCATATAAACATAGAGCATAAAGTTATACCAGAGGCAACTTGCATATAGTGTTCTTTGGTTCTTTTGCTATGATTGTGTTTTGTTTGTTGAACTTTAGAGAAGAAAGATTTTACATGAGGTTCCCTGGATTATGCTTTTACTAATATGGAGAAAGTAATAGCCTGAATTGACAGGGGAATCCCAAGAAATGTGACTTATGTGATACAAGAATTTCAAGATGGTATTTTCTCATTGATTTACAGATGAGAGATTTACATCCCTATTCAAAATTGAGGACAGAAAATGCCAACACGAGATTATTTTCTTTCATGCAGCAACTAACCTCCTTTAAAATGTTTGAAAATAAATGCTTTTGTAGATAGGCTGGTACGTTATCTCCAAGATGCCCATCAAATATAGCAAATAGCCCCAATTCTCGGCCTTGAAACTGTACAAATTTAGCAACATGGTAATCCTCCATTGGATGATTAGCCTTCCCCTTTACTAAACTGAATCCGTACTTAACATGCCCCCGATTGCTGGTTCCTTTGCCAGTGCTACATGTTGAACGCCCTCCTGAAAGCTAAACATAAAGAAGAAGTTAACTACAAAAACGAGCAGAAAATAATGAAAGTTCTAAATTCGATCCAATTCTTAGGTCTTCCTTTCTCATTATCCTTGCATTGAAACAACATAGTCAAAAAGAAGATGCAATTGACACACACAATATACAAAGGAAAGAATGACACGAGTTATCATGAAAGCATATCACAATATACGAAGGAAAGAATGACGCGAGTTATCATGAAAGCATATCACAATATACAAAGGAAAGAATGAGGAGAGCTATCATGAAAGCACATCAATTTTTGAAACCAAAGACAGGGCAGAATCATTTATAACAATTTCTTTGTCGGACAAACATCAAACAGAAATATAGGCCCAAAAGTTCTACCCCCCCCCCCCCCCAATAACCAAATACTAGAACTAAATGCCAGAAATATCCGGAACAAAAAAACCAAATGCAATAGTTTCCTTGTCCTATATGCGGAAGAAAAAGCATAGGGCAACCAATCCAAAGTAACCCTAACAGTTCAACAAAAGCAGGGCACAAACATATATGCTTCAGAATATAGAACATTCAACATCCTAGTGGAACTCCTGAACAACCTTAAAGCACACAAAGTGGTAATAATAGAAGTAACTATAACAAACCCTCCGCAAAAGAAGAAAAACTCACAGCATTGAAACAACAGAAATTATCCATTAAACTCAGAGTACTTCACAGCATGTGCCTTCAAGTAATCTACAACCTGTACCAAAAAAAAAAGGGCCATCAAAACTCAGAAAGTTAAACCAATACAAACAGCATCAAGATTTAATTTTGCTACTTCTTCTTCTTCTTCTTCAAGAATCAAGAGAAGACTCCAAATCACAACACGGGCATCCCCAAAATTTCAACTTACCGATCCACCACTCCAGAAATCAAGAAAATAAAATTGGGGAGTACACAAAATCTAAAACTTAAGTTGACTGGATCCTCGAAGAACCTATTGCGAGCATACATACAGGAAACAAAGAAGAAATTTCAGAAAAAGGGAATAGAAATTGAGGGTTCTGTTTTCTTGGGAAAGGGGGTCATAGATTCGCTGGTTTGCAGGCAAGAACGGCTGCCAACACGCTTATGGCCTCCCCCTTTGTTGACTTTGTTGTTTCTTTTGTTATTGTTTTTTGTAACGTACCTTTACTAGTAAGCCTCAACCTTTTTCATTGAGGGTTCTCACCAGTTGATAATCACTACTACTTTTAATTGATTTGGTCTTTTTTGGTTGGGACCTATTCTAGGTCAGCCTGCCCTACTTCTCTATTTTCGTCATCTTCGATCCTTCCTTTTAACTGTTTTTTACTTGCTACCCTCTGTCTGATGAAAAATTGTTATCCGAGATTCTGAACCCAAAAAAGGAGGGGAAGAAAAAGGAGTTTCTTGATTTTCGCCTAATCAAGTTTCCCCCTATTTCTGAAAGCAAAAGCAACTACCCTAAACCTATAAAATTTTCGGTTTTTTAAATGTTTTATACAAATTATTAACTCTCCATAATCTTATGTAAAACATATACATTTACTGTGAGATTATAAAGATCCAAATATTTACTGCATACATCCTTCCTTTTTAATAGACATGCTACCGTTTTTACAAAAAAAATTACCACTTTTTTCGTTATTTTGTTCAATCAGAGATAGTCGAATATTTAACAAATTTTATATCGGTCAAAGATTTTTAAAATATTCGACCGTTATTGGTCAAACATATTTATAATATTCAACTAGAATCGATCAAAGATCTTCAAATTTTCAGGATCAACGAATAAATTTTATTTATTTAAATAAAATTTTTAGGTCTTAATTTGTTTATTTTCATATTTTATTATAAATTTGTCCAAACAGTTTGTGCACAGGTTTTCAGAGTTTTTAAATAAGTTTTAAATATTGATTATAATTTTAAATTTACTTATTAATTTTAGGTTTGGCTTTTTATATTTATTCAAATAATTTTTATGGTTATATTATATTTTGATAATTAAATATCAAAATATTTTATTAGTGGAGATATAATATTTTAAGAATGTTCATCCAAATTTAAATAGATGTTTCAAAAGTATTTAATTAATTAAATATTTGAGAAATGTTCTAAAAACCAAAATAAACAAAGGAAATTATATTTTTTTCCGTATGGGACCGTACATTTAGTTGGTGAATAAAATTCGGTTTAAACCAAATACAATATTAAATCAAATCGAACTTAACTATTTTGATCAATTTTTAAAATAATAGTTTATTATTTTTATTTTTTTTATAATTTTTGACTCAATTGTTTCATTTGGTATTTAAGAATAAATCACCCATGTAACGGAATCGACCATATTTTGAATTCAAAATATGGTCGATTCCGTTACATGGGTGATTTATTCTTTTTGAATCGGCCATACGAGCCGCTTTCTCTCTCATTTGTTTGGACTTTTTCTTGTTCGATTAATTTTTTGTACATAAATTAACATTTTTACCAATAAAATAGGAATGCCTTTGGTTATTCGAATTTCAAACTAAACCAAGCCTATTTATTTTAATTCAGTTGAAATTTAATTTTTGAAATATTTTAATTCAATTCAAATTTTTTTTAGTTTTGAATTTACACTTAGAACTGCAGTTTGAACAAATAATTTTGAAACTTAATCGTCAGATTTTAAAAATTCAGTAATTTGAACGATTCTAAACTAAAATCAGATCAACAATTTAACACAACCATTAACCATCCATTAGAACCGCCAGCTAAAATCGAAATCGTAGCATGTCTAACGACACCAACGTTACACGCTCCTACATTCAGCAAAGATCTAAATGTAATCTCTCTTCTTAAAATGAATTTTTGAGTTGCAAAATCAGATGAACAGCAAAATATGACACCAGTGCAAGCTTCGGTGGCTTACCAGCAGAGAGACAGCGCAACATGCAAACATGCTCCGCCGAGTCAGGACTACTGCCGTACGCCTCCACAGAAAACATTAATTTGACAGCCCAAATGCAAATCCTTTCATCCTTCGAATTCAATGGAAAAGATTCGCAGACAGTAATTGATTAGGGTATCCAATTATTTTGGGGTGATAAAAGTAAAAAGAGACAGAGGAGTTCTGGTATATGGTGGATGGTGTTGCACTGACAATGGGTGTGACGGGTTCCAAGCTAGAGAAATCTTTCGGTGACCAATTTCCCGAAGGCGAACGGTATTTCGGTTTGGAGAATTTCGGAAACACTTGCTATTGTAACAGCGTTCTCCAGGTCTCTCTCTCTCTCTCGGTACATTTGGTATCTGTTTGTCTTCCCAGAAGGGATTGAGGAAAAGAGAAAAGGGAAAGGGTTTTAATTAGGCGATTAATTGCATGAAGTAAAATGGTTAAATTGTTTGATTGGTATGCTGGTTTTATCTTACATCTCCCAACTGTATTATTTGGAAGCAGGTTTTGATTGAGCCTGCTGCTAAAGGATGTTTATTCATAATTCAAGATTAATTGAGTATTACTGGTAAAGAATGTAGTAAATGCCAACTGAAGGGTTATACCGTTATAGTGATAAGATTTTTCGAAGACTGCTGAAATAGCTAAACAGATATTGCACATTGATTGACAAGGCTATTTCATACATTGGGAGAGTTCTGCATGTGTTGAACTTCTGATATGACTTGCAGGCTCTTTACTTTTGTGTCCCGTTTCGTGAAGAGTTGTTGGAGTACTATTCGAGCAACAGAAACCTCAGCGAAGCAGATGAGAACATCTTAACATGTCTTGCAGAACTTTTCTCGCAGGTAGTTTGTCAAGAGGCAGATGCAGTTTTTCTTGTTTGTGGTCGTCTAGACTTAATTTTGAAGTACATAGTCGAGTTTTGTGTCGCTTTGTTTATGAGCAGCTGTTTCTTACATGGTAAAAGAGTACAGCAGATAAGATGCATTTATCATTGTTTTAGGTGCACTCGATACTCAAGCACACATAGTTTTAGGAGAATTTTTAAGTTTTTTGTTGTTTTCTTTCTAATAATAGTGTAGGTTATATGTTGATGAAATTGTCGGGGGAACCTTGGACTTCACATTTTATTTTTTTACTTTGTGCAGATAAGTTCACAGAAGAAGAGAACTGGTGTAATAGCTCCAAGACGCTTTGTACGCAGAGTTAGAAGAGAAAACGAGAGCTTCAGAGGATATATGCATCAGGTACATTGCTGGTAATGTCTTCTTTCTCAATGCTGTATTAGAGGTACTGAGTTAGGTTTGATTGATAATATGTTACTTGTTGTTCTCCTAAAGTAAATATATTGTCTTTGCTGCTTTTGCTAGATGGAGAATTTCATAGATATTTATGTATAGTTTATTTGTAGCAAATATTTTCTTCTCTATACACTCGATAGTTAGAGAATTCGCTTTTACACAATTCTTAGATTCTCCAAGTCTAGATCACCAACACAAACTCTTTTACAGAATAATTTTTATATTTCGTTTTTATTTTTTATCCAAGACTTGATCTTTATTCAACCCCTTATGCCGTTCGAATTTCCAATTCTTATGTGTCCAGTGGAGGTACTGCTTGCTGCCTCGTTATATTTCTTTTTCTGACGAGTAGTGGCATAATCCTTCCTTTTGGTTTGGTACACACCTACATTATCTTGAAAACAGATGTATACCTTGAAGGAGCCTAGTTAATGCCACAAGCGTTCTGTTGCCTTTTGATTGTATAGGTTTTACATCAATAGATACAACATTAAATGCAGTGTTGTATAATGATGTGCAAATGATACGAGCATTCCCACTGTCGTGCAGGATGCCCATGAATTCTTGAACTATTTGCTGAATGAACTTGTCGACGTATTGGAGAAAGAGCCTCAAAGGGTGACAAATGGCACACAAACGTCCTTTGTAGAGGGTGCTGTAAATGAGCCAAGCAATGATCAGACCAATGGTGATGAGAAGGGACCATTAGTCACTTGGGTGCATAAAAACTTTCAGGCAAACTCCTCACATAATTGTGTTGTTCCTAATGTTACACGTTAAAACAGTTTTAATCTTCGATTTACTTCTTGTCAATCTCGGTGTGATGCAGGGTATTCTGACCAATGAGACAAGGTGTTTAAGGTGCGAAACAATTACTGCAAGGGACGAGACATTCTTAGATTTAAGCCTCGATATAGAAGAAAACAGCTCGATTACTAGCTGCCTCAAGAATTTCAGCTCCACAGAGACTCTGCATGCAGAAGATAAGTTCTTCTGTGACAAGTGCTGTAGGTAGGTCTCAATACTATGTTGGTTGGGTTAACTTTATTACTTAAATTTGGTATTTTATTGGGCATCAAACATTAATTTGGGATGCTAAACATTAATTTTCCTGAAATAAGTACTGATATAGTGTAACGAGCTGATCTATACACTAATCACAATCGGAACGGAGCTGAAATATTTGTATCATTGATAAATCCTTCTCAAATTATAGTTCCCCATCTTGATACAGATTAATCAAAATAGTAACAAACATTAATCAGGAAAGGAATTAGGGGGCCTATTGTCTGGTAGGATAATTTCTTAGTCATTTGTATGAAAAAAGAGTTCACTTTTACCAACTTAAATGCAGTTTGCAGGAAGCCCAGAAAAGGATGAAGATAAAGAAACCACCTCGTATTCTTGTTATTCATCTCAAGCGATTCAAGTTCATGGAACAACGGCACAAGAAATTATCCTATCGCGTGGTGTTCCCACTCGAGCTGAAACTCGGCAACACAATGGAGGGCGTCGACTCTGAGTACTCGTTATTTGCTGTTGTGGTCCATGTCGGAAGCGGGCCCAACCACGGGCATTATGTGAGTCTTGTCAAGAGCCACAGCCACTGGCTGTTTTTTGATGATGAGAATGTTGAGATGGTTGATGAGTCTGCTATCCAGACATTTTTCGGGTCCGCTCAGGAATATTCGGGTAATACTGATAATGGGTACATTCTGTTCTACGAGAGCGTTGCATCTGAGGAATGATGCTGATGAAAGAGTTCGTCGAGGACATTTCTGAATTGTTCCAAGAGTGCCTGGATCATGCTACAGATAATTCCAAATAAATCCTTGTTCGAGTTCTTCTGAGTTTTATTTTCAGAAAACAGACATGTTAGTAAATGGATAAGAGAAATCAAGTGCAACTCAATCTTTCACACACACACATATATATATATATATATATATACTATATTCTGATTTTGTCCCATATACATGCCTTGCAAAGTTATCTTTACAAATATCAATAGCCCACAAATCAGATCTCTGCCACACATCACTTCACGTGCTAGCTAACTTAGCTTCAAAATTTAATAAAATTTGCACGCAGTTTTCTAAATTAGAATTTCAATGTAAAGGTGGCAATTCGGTTAGGGATTGCCACGCCATAAATATCACCAAGATGTAACTTTTTGGAGTTTTATCCAACTGGCCTGGGCCCAATGGGCCACCATTACGGCCCGTTAAAGGAGGGCCAGCCCCAAGGTGTAATGTTTTGAGCCCAACCCAAGTGAGCTGGGCCCAATGGGCTACCTCCAAAATCGGCGGCTTGGCTGGTCCAATTTTGCCACCGACAATTTTAAAAATCAGCCACAATAGCAAATGCCCGAATTATTGCTATCTGGCCGCACAAACCGATTAAAGAGTAACATTTAAAAAAAAAAAAAAAAAAGAACAAAAAATTAATGCGCAAGTTTATTATAAACATTCTATAAGGTCTACTCACTTATGTATATGCACAACAATATATACAGCAATAAATTCTATACTCTTTTTAAGATTAATATTTTTTTCTGGTAAGAGAGTAATAGCAGACAGGCTACGAACATCTAAGGAAGTCAGTAATCTAGGATGCTTGATCGAAGGTAAGAGACATGAAAGTATCATCATCCAACAGACTAGAAACATCGATTAGATCCTCATCTGGGTAAATCATGTCCTCAGGGTAAGTCGTGTACTCTGTATTGTCTGGGATCACACCTGAAGCATCCTGCCATAGATAAAAACATAGGAAAAAGAAACACAAAAAATTGTCTTCAGTATCCGACAACATTATTGACAAATTTATGAAGGAAATAAAACAAAAGAATCGAGTGCCAAATTGGAATACATATACAGTATTAAAACAACTTAAATACTAACAAAGAAATGCTAGAGAGCCCAAATAGGTGGATTGAACTTGTGTGCTAGTACTAGAAGAAAGCTAAAGGCATAATAGATGTAAAGATAATTCACAGTACAGTGGAGCTTTCCCAGAGACTGAAAATCCCAACAGGCATAGGACAAGTGGCAATCATTTCTGAACAATCTTTCCGAGAGAGAGAGAGAGAGAGAGCAAGAGGAATCCAGAAAACGGGTCCAATCAGAAGCCAAGGATGTTATTAGTTCTCAAAATGACAGGACTTTTTCAGCAAATTAGTAGAACTAATGCTTCTTTCCAAGATGACCACTACTCAGCATCTTGAATTATATCTATTAACAAGTTCACCTAGGATTGGTCTAATTCCAACTGAGTAGTTATAGCAAACATATGGAACATGTATATTTCACCTTGTACATAAAACTTTCTAATGCATTGCCTTTACTGAAACACAACTTACCTTATTTTCACGGAACCCTTCAGCAGCAGTTAGTAGTCTACGGTACTGGGCTCGTGCTTCGGGATATTGAGCCATGGATTTGACCCTAGAAAGTGCCTTTTGCATCCTTTCTTCAGTTTGTTTTCTTCCTTCCTTGAGAAAGTCATAATCATCTTCCAATGGTGGCAAGCTGCCCTGTATGCTGGGCTCTTTTTGAACCCCATCCGATCGAAATCCACGCAATCCACTTCCCCTACGTCTCCAGCGCAATATCACCTTCTCCAGTATCCCCACTGACCAGATAATAGGTTTATATTTTTTCCTGACTTGATGCCCTCTTACATGAGCCTTCAGCAAAGACCAAAGAAAAGTAAGTTTCAATACGATTTTAGGTACTTTCAATTTTGAATATTAGCCATACTAAATGAGGAAACTGTCCATGCTTAGACCAACCATAGATTCAGAAAAGCTGGAGAGCATGACTTTAGCATTGTTTGTATCTATTTATTAATTTTAATTGGTAAGATTAGTGAGGTATAGTCTTCTCCGAGAAATTTAAAGCAATACTACAGAAACTACCCCTACGGTTTAGCCTAATTTGTATCAATGAGGCTTGTTTTCTTACAAATGCTCCCCTCAGGGTATTACAGCCAACTACAAACCACCCACCCCCCAGAAATTGGATGCAACGAAACAAACTGTTGTGAGTTTTTTCGTAATTACACTAAACCTCAAGTAATTTTGTAATTAACCCAAGTTTAACTTTTGCACTTGTAAACTAGGTCAGGAAATTGAAAACATGGACCTATTCTAAGATTACGAACTATAAATGTTACTCCTTAATACAAAAGAAGCAAAGCACCTGGATTTTAACAATTTTTTGACGAATTAGCAGAAATTCTTTTCGCTTCTTCCAACCACGATACTTTTTCTGAATTTGTAGGGCAGCTGCATTCACCATACCATCCAAATGACCAATCCTGGATGTTTTAGAAGCTAAAAGAGAGATAGCATGTTCATCCGTATTCAGCAATTCATCAGAAGCCTGTTCAATAAGCTGCTTCCTCTGAAACGATTGAACACGGTAAATTTGGTGAATGCGAGCTGCTGCTTGTGTAGCATTACAGATTGCAGCGAGTGAATCCTTGAGTGAGAGTGTATCTGGGACATCCTCTTCAGTTGTCGGAATCGCTAGACGTTCTGAAACTGTTTGTATTGCTTTAATTTGGGGTACTTCTGTGGTACCATCGTTCACCTTAAGAGAATCTAGGTGTGATGTCAAGGAAGTCTCAGCAAGGAAACCAGATATGCCCTTATGTCCACTGGAAGAAGCAAGGTCTGCAGGAGTTCTACATAGCGGATGTTCGGCAGATGGATCTGTCAGTGCTCCAGGAGATGCACCTAGAGAAACAAGGGCAGCAACTGTGTCCTCCCTATTAAATAAGAAGTGTGAAAAGAAGCCAAAAAGAGAATGTCAAACAATAATCCAAAAAATAGGATGTTAAAAAAAAAAAAAAAAAACCCAAAATATGCTTTCTCTGTTTAGCAAATTTTATACTTCTTTGTTATCTTCTTTTACAACATCTGATCTGACATGAAACCCAAGGTACATTTCTGCTGAAACATTTTTGTTTTATATGGACAACTTTTTCCTCCAGCTTCAGGATTTTTGACAACAAGCGCAACTGGAGGCATCAATTTACTATAATTTCCCAAAAACTGTTCCTAGAAGGTTGAGATTACAAAATTAATGTAAAATAAAGTCAAAAGGGAGCAACATACTATAAGTTGCTCCTATGGCATAGTTTCTGTTGTAAAAAAAATGAAAAAAAAGGCAAATAAACTAGGGCCAGGCCCACCAGGTGCTGTTAATTAACAGAAGTTAAGTTCAGGGCATACCTGCCACAATATGCAGCCCAGTGAAGTGCTGTCCAACCATTTGCATCACGAAAATCTATGCTAACTCCTGATACAATTATTGGCTGGAGAGCCCAATTAAAACCAAGGGCAGCAGCCAAGTGCAGCACACTTTGACCTCCCTCATCAATAATTGTAAGCCCCTTACCATCTTCAGTAACCCTGTGGATAAGCCAAGAGTAGAATTTCATTTTTAGCTGCTTTTCAAGGAGCAGCACCCCAATTACATTGAGATGCGATTTTTCATTTTCTGAAGTTAGTTTTGCCTCGTCATTCTCCTCCTCTATCAAAGACATGATTCTATTGATTATACTTTGTTTGTCAAGGTCACTTCCAGCAGAAGTACTCGGACTTCCCACAGGTTCCAGTGATAATATCATCTCGAATCTTTGATAAAGATGCATCACCCAAGCACTATCTTCATTTACATTAATAGAACCAATATTTTGGTCTGCCCCAAAGCGAAATTCAAATTCTCGTAGTTCACTGCAAGCCAACCTGTTGGAACAAGTTACATAGAAAGGGATAGGTCCAGGCTTGTGTTGCGGAGCACAGCAACAAAGAATCCCATCAGCCAAAACCTCTGCTGGAACCTCCACTTCTCCAAACATAATGGACCATTTACATTTAAATAACTCTTGTTCGCTCTTGAGGAATTTTCCAGTGATAAGGACCTGATTGTCAATATTAAAAACGAAACAGAAAAAAAAATGTTAGCAACAAGAATAATAATGGTTCACTCTTCAGCTAGCTCGTGAAAATAGACATATCATTATAATAGTAATTTATGCATCAGGTAATAACACCAAAACATAGCAGAGAATTGGGGTGTTAATTAGTCAAATCTTGGTGCACAATTGAGAGAGTTTTACTTATTCTTATCATTGAACGAGCAGAAGAGTTTACTACACTCAGGAAGCAAGACATCTATACTTGATGATTAACTATCAATACCAATACCTTTGTCTCCAAATTTGAATAAGCCCAATTAGGTGAAAAATCAATAATACTAAAAAGCTGGTCCTGAGAAACAGAAGGATTTAATGTGTCTGTGTCCACTTGCAATTGACCTGACATAGTGGCATCATACTCGCTTCCCATAATACTCCATGAAATTCCATTACTTGACTCCATATGTAATTCATCAGATTCTCCAAGTTCATTAGCAATCCAACGGGAGAAGCTATCAACTTTCTTCAAGCTTTCCTCTGTTTGCAAGCCAGTAATCAGAGGCTTTCTCAGAAGGAAAGGGTGATTCTCATTTCCAGTCGTTGTCGTACTATTCTCCAAATTCAGGTTCATTGCATTTCCAGTTTCTGCATCGGGGAGGAACATTTGGAGGTACCTTTGCCCAGGCTGATCTTTCTGATCAAGAATTGAGTAACATGCCCCTGCATCATTCCCTTGATTTGAAGGATGAGATCTCTCCTCTAGCAAATCATTAAGTACCTGCCAATTGGCCTGGACAGGAAGAGAACACTGAGGTTCCTCTTTGTATGGAAACCCCCCTGTTCAAAAGCAGCATTTAGTGTCAAAAATCTACACAGTCATTTGAATGGCTACCTGTCATGTATATAAATAATACCACTAGTAGGGTCTCGAACAATTTCTTGCCATGAGGCCAAACTATCTGTCAACTGAGCCCCAGATACAAGACTGCCCCCACCAAAATTTCCATCTTTATTACACCCCGAAGGTAATGAATAATTCGGGGCAGAGACATTTTGATTTCCTTCAAATACACAAAAAGAATAAGAACTTCTACTTTTATACGGTAGCATCATGGAATGAATCCCAAAAGATACCTGGACCAAACAGCTGATTATAAGAATTTGATTGGGCAGAATGACTCTCATCAGTCAATGGAGATTCTGGATGTGAATGAAATCTGGAACTTGCTTGGTGGTTACCCTCTGAAGTAGGTTATATGTGGGAGGCAAGTCATTTTAATATCACCTATATTCACTTCAATGTGATGTACAGAGACATACAAAAACTGTTACCTGATTCAGCATCTTCGTATGTTGACGACAAGGTGCTGGTTGGGCTTGTTCCACGGAAACTGGAAGTTAATGAGCTATCATTTTCAGAATTTGATACGACTCTGCCGCTGTTTCTAACATAACTGGTGTTTGTCTTATTTCCCTGGAGAAGGTAAACAAAGAAGATCTAAAATTCATCAACATAAACTATGTACCTTTCTAAAATCTGAATTTCACTCCACATGATCAAAGTCCCTCCCCCCCCCCCCCCCCACTCCCAAGCAAAGATAATTGGATTAAATGCTTCTTTGCATTAATTATTTACAGGTTAACTACAATAGAATAACAATCCATATGTCCCAAATATATAGTCCATTATTCCTTTATGGGTTGTCCGAAAGATATAGTCCTGTTTCCATATTTGACACAGTCCCTTTACATGAATTATTATGATAATCCTAATACTCATTAAATAAGGGAAATGGAACTTTATTGTATAATTTGATTTTCCAATATCATTTCTTAAACCATGAGCAAACCAAAGTGGATTAGATATTTGGCGTGGAGGGAGTATAAATTATCATAAGTATGAAATCACAATTGAAAGCCATCCTATTTGCATGTGCATAGTTCTCAGTAATCATTTTAAAATGTGTAATGAGCAGTTCACCATTACGAGTTATTTGAGTGACAGAAAATATGTAATTGTACTTCCATTTTTTTAGACAAAGCTAGAGGAAGGCACTGTCCCTTTTGCAATTTTCAGCCACAGCCATCAGGCTATACATATCAGCCATGAGTATTTCAAAATTCATTGCTCTTTTCCTCGTGTAAGAAAGAAAAAATATACAGAAAACCATATTGGAAAATGCTATTCAATGACGTCAACTGAGTCTGACCTTGACTTCCAAATAGTGGACAAACACAATGTGCATGAGATCCCTGCATCACCAGAACACTCGATAAGATAAATTGATTGTTTTAAGTAGCCTAAGATTCCTGTTATTTGTGAGGATATGGTCGATTGATTGCTTAAATAAACACACCTAATTAATAAAGCACTCACATTGCCAAAGATTCAATCAATATATCGATATACTATAAAATACAAAAGTTGCATGTAAAGAAATGAACTAGCAAAACTCAATAATATGCATTGAGAACATATAGATACATACATATGTGTACGTGTGTGCGCGTGAATATATATACTCAGACCTTGACTAGACCTAGAAACAGTAGCTCTAAAACATTGAAGTTTAAATCATTCTTACAGCCATATAGACACCGCTATAATTTATGACGGACTGGAGATATGATAAACTAATATTCTAGTAAAAGAAACATGCAAGGTTTTAAGAGGCAGATTGATGATTTTACTAATTGCTGACAACATTCACACAGAAATTAGTCCTGATGAAGACTGTGATGGTGTGAACTTGATAGAGAATGAATGAAAACAAATTAAACCAAATAAATGCTATAAGATTAGAAGTCCTGAGAGAACTAGGGAGAGGAAAGTGCAATGCCAAATATTGACAAGCAGATAAAATTTGTATGTGGGAGACTCCGAATCAATTATGAAAGTGCCTGAACTTACGGCTCAAGCAACCAATAGCTGCGCCTTTGAAAATTTTCATCATCCTCGCCGTGGGCATAATAACAATTGAGCATGTCAACACTTCCAACCTGAAAATAAATGAGGTCAGCATATAACCTAGCTAAACCATATACTATAAATATCCACAAGCACTTTGTTGCTATTTTTTCTTGACAACAGCCAATGCGCTTTGTTAAGGAAGGTTACATTCCATTGGATAACATCCGAACTAATAACTTTTAAATTTAACATGTTATTGAAGTGCTTAGAGACACTGTATATATATGTCTGTTTTGCACTACATAACAATGTTGAAAACTGCTGGGTATTAGGTAGATCAACAGGTCTACAACTTAGCTATTGATCAATAAAAAGTTTACCAGGTTTACAATATGTTATGCATAACATAAGCGGAAAAAACTTTAGCCTAGTCACAATTTGGAAAATAATATCAACAAAATATCAGAAGTAAGCTCGGCTCAAAAGCTTTTCAGTACCAGCTAATGCAGGGCCTGTTGGATCATCACTGAATAATGCTACATAGTTCAACCACAGATTAATCCAGATAAAATAGAAAGTTTCCTGTTAGGAACCTGACCTTTCTAAGAGACCAATGACTTAATTATCCGGTTGAAAGGGCTGGGTCAGCATAAAAAATAATGATTTATGTGAAAATAAACAGCCTCTTCTACTCTGTCTAATACAAAATAATATTTTCACAAGTTAGAAAGCAGTCCATGCTTACCTTCAGCTTTTCATGCGCTTCCTTAATAGTCTTCCCATCCTTTTTCTTTCTCCAATTATGTCCATCCTTCCGGAAGTACCTTAACACCTTACGATCAAAAAGAAAAACAGAACCACCTAACAAGAATTGCACATCTTTAGCAAAGTGATTTGCAGTTAAGGGATCATCATAAATCTAGTACAATGGTGATTTCATTTGGAACAAAACCAACAACAGACTATAACTCGTCTAATTCTCTCATGCTGCACATATGATAACAGAGATTTATTTCCTACATAATATCAGCATAATCAGCTACCTTGTAACTTCTACCAACACTTAAGAAAAATAAATAGGATTTATCAGTCTTGTCATACTCATACTTCTTGAATTCATCAGCCATAGTTTAGATAAAGAACAAAAACAGATTTACAAGCCAGTCAAAAGTAGAAAAGAACACAAACTTCTTAGGATGGGAAGGTTGCTTTAGTCAGTCAATCTATCTTACAAAACGATCGATATTCTAGTATGGACATTCCAATACCAAACATTCGGATCTCAATATTAAAAGGTATGGGTATAATTCACACTGGGTATGGTATTGGGAAAATTCAAAAAGAAACTATTCCATATTGTGTTAGAAAAAACTCACATGGAATGTGGTATTAGGAAACTATTGAAAATCAAAATACAAAAAAAATCAATGCCAGGCATTTAGAAAGTGATGAGGTGGAAAATGACAAGCTTACCTCTGGGGTTTCAAAGTTATTGCTCACCATAATTGATAATGATTGTAAAAAAAAAAAAAAAAAAAAAAATTAAATTAAATAAATAACAGCAACAACAAAGCCAGTCCCCATGGTAGAGTAACTATTCTAAGATTGGAGCACTAACATACTCTGCCAACCAAAAAAAAAAAAAAAAACATAATAACAACAATACTTTCACGCCTTCAAAAAAAGTCAATTCAATGTCTGCAAGTCAGGTTCAGATTTGAATTAAATGAATATTAATAATGGAAGCATGTGGGAAGAGTTAACATAATGAAAATTAAGACAAAACTACAATTTTAGCATTACACGAACCCATCATTCTTGCATGTCTTGCACTGACGGTTCGGTGTACACAACATGAGAATATTGGGTCTGCATTGTCCCTTTTGAATGAATAAGATAGATATTTCTCTTACCAGATGTTTTTTTGTTTACAAGCATATACAGTATTAATAATATAACAGATAAGCCATCTCCCTAGTAACAGGCCAACTCGACTTTTGATAGAGGTAAAAATAAGATTGACTAGATGAAGAAGACATACTAACTGGTTTATTAGGAGCCTCAGAGGAGATGTGAAATTTCTCATAATTTCTGAGAATTTCACAAATTTCAGCAGGTCTCAGCCACCGATGCTGGGCTTCTGATAGAATCTGCTCAACATCTGTAATTTGGGTGTAGAAATTAGTTATACCGCCCAAATATCAATTGCAGTACAGTCCTTCAAAGTACATATACAGCTAAATACCAATGGATAACTTGATGTAGTGAAAGCTTATTACTAGTTTTGTTTTATGCATTAAAATGCGAAAGAAAAGGATAGTGGGATGATGTAGGCATAGGAAAAAATCCTTTTCTCTTCCTACAATTTCTGTAACAGCTACAAGAATTATTTTGATCCGAAGAAAAGAGTATAATTGTAAGCTAAAATATTTTATTTTTTCACTACAAGTGTGTCCACAGAGGTGATGCAATTTAGTTAGAGCAGTAACACTCTTTATTACATTCTTGGTTCATCCAAGAAAAGAGGCAGAACTACCAAAATGCTCCCCCAATTTAATGAGAACAATCTAATATTTTCTTTATTTTATTCTTGTTGCATGCAAAAAAGAGGTAGAATTTACTAATATACTCCTATATACAACCAAAAGTTATTTAACAGAATATTAAAATGAGAATGCATGAAAAGTGCATATTTCCATTGTTACTAAGTCAATAAAATGTCGTAACACTCCTTTTGACATCCTTCAAAAAAAATATTAAAAAGTAATAATTGTACTCAAGTTAGCTGAAAACTTAGCTGAACTGCAAGTTAAGAAATCTGATTCACAGGGACTCATAGGTCAAAGAGTTCACACACACAACACCAAGCTGCTTAATGCAACTATTTTGTGGGACACGATTTTAACTAGTAACTGAACTCATATTCCAATTTTCAAATAACAGATGCAACAATAATAACATTTAACAGTCTTCTCAGTGACTGGACAATGGCAATAAGAGGCCACATGTAAAGAGATTCCCAAAACTCCCTTCTTTTTCTTTTTTTTCTTTTTTGGTACCAGAACTTTATATAATTTCTTTCATCATAGCCATTTTAAAATTACCAGCAAATGTTGTTTTCAGAATTTCCAGATCTTGGTAATCAAATACTACAAATTCGACCCTAAACCAATCCACCCTAAACATTTCTTTAAGTCTTCTACTTATTCTTAATCCGACAGCAACAAGAATACCAACCCTAAACCCACTTTCCCATATAGTCTTGTCTGTTGTCCCTGTCAACCAGAAGTGTCACTGTTAACTCACACCAGAGAAAAACCTCTCGGTTTATATACCTCTGCACCCTCTCCTCTTCCGCCTCAAACTGCCAGCACGCCAAACTCTCCTCCATTAACCTGCCTCATTGGAGAACCCACAATTTGAATTTCAACTCACAATTACCCCTTCCAAAACTACCCGTAAGGAGATATCAGTCAAATCCACTCGCTTCCACTCCAAACCAGTCTTTACAACGCCACCACCATTAAATTCCCAATGAACTTATTCTCATGCAGATCCGCCATGATTGTTGAAAACAGTAGGGAAACCACAGTGAGCAAAGCTGACACGGAGTTTCCTATCACATTCACTGTCTACATACCCATGCGCTGAAGACATTGTAACAGGAGGATCTGGTGCTCAGTTGCTCACTGACAGTGTTTGAGCAACGAGCACATCAGACTCAGAAATAGAAATTAAGGAGAAATTAAGAATTAGACTTAAAGGTATAAATATTAGACAATCTGTTTCTTTAATGTTATGCTTGTTATGATGGATGAGGACTGTGCACTCAGATGCAACAAATTTCCCATCCAACCACAATCAAGCTGCAATGACTCCATGACAACGAGACCCATCACTAAACATCCACAAAACCATTTTCAGGCAACAAAAACTTCATTTATTAGTTGCTATTTTGCAAAACCTAACTAAACATACTTGGCATTTAGACTTCCCATTATTTACATAATTTAGAAGACTACGCTCATCCTGGAGGAGTAGGGAGAAAGAGCATACATCGTAAAAGCCAATTGCTCTAAAGAAGTAAAATTTTGAAAATCTTATAAATAACTTCTACAATCTTTTGACATTATAAAGAGAATAACAAGTAGATTGTTGTGCGTGTGTGTGTGTTGGGGGGGGGGGGGTGGAGGACTACATTCGGAACAACATTTTCTAAATAAACAACATCATGAGGTGCTCGACACAAATCAAAACCCAACAACAATCTGGAAATGTGCAAATGCAGTAAAATAGAAGCAATCAACGATCACTTAAAATGAGTTCCAATCATGACATCCGAACCCATATAAAACGAAGAAATACCATTCAACTAGGTTTATCACAAAATATCTTACACATCATCTTTTCCCTAGTTATTCGAATCTCCCCACAACTACACAAATTAAAGCTTCAAACTATATTGAACTAACTTTTTCACTGAAATAACTTTTGTTTCACGAAATTCAGTAAACTGAAAAGGTAGAATTCGAATTAAGAGGCGGGATATAGACCGTACCCAACCGGAACCCTAGATTGCACGATCCGCTTTCACCCATGGATGACTAGATCACAGTGGACAAAAACTTTTCGAGTCAGTTCATAACCTGTGGATATACCGTGATGAAATTTTCAGAATATATATACATTTAGGGGGAGTGAAGGGGGGAGAGAGAATGAAAGAGAATGCGATGGATTCGATTGCAGACTGCGCTTTACTCTGCGGGAGGTCTGCAAAGCAAAGTCAGCGGAACTTAGGCAGCCATTGGTATTTCGACACTTGGTCTACAAACAGATTGAACAGTCAATATTTCCCGTTAAGATGTAATACGGCGGTGTTTGATAAAATTGATATACAATAAAGGATCAAACTGCCTTATATTCGGAGTAAAGTTTTATTTTTTATTATATATATTTTCTTGGCATTTATTGTATTTTACAATTTGTGAATCAAGGCGTAATAAAATAATAGATGGATGTTTGTTGTACTTATAATTAGTACTAGCATGTTCTCATGTTACATATTATTATAATATAATATTATTAAAATTTAAAAATATTAAAATTAATATCTTTAAAAAATATAAATAATTATATTTAATAAGTTATATATGTAGCATGCTTATAATAAGAATATAAATATTATATATAATATCATATGTGAATATTAATTAATTTTATGTATAAAATACAAATATCAAATTATCAAATATATAGTATTTTTTTAAATTAAGAAAATCGAATAAAATTTAGTATATCAATGTGAATAATTTTTATTATATATAGCATTGAATCTGTCACAATTCATAATTGATTTGTTAAAATCAAGTAATTATGAAGATTCATAATTGATTTGTTAAAATCAAGTAATTATGAAGATATATGAATTTTTTTATTAATTTTTATAAAATTAATAACATTACTAATATTAACAAATAAAAATATAAAAATTAAAATAAATACTTATTACTTAGCAATATAACAAAAAATTTAAAAATTTATTTTTTTATTTGTGGAAAGAAAAATAAATAAATAAAATAATAACAACAAATATAAAAACAAATAGTTTTTTATTATTATATATATATATATATAGAAAGATTAGTAATATGAAAATATAATTCAGGTGTAAGAAATTTGTAACTCTCTCATTTAAAATATATGCAGTTGTATAAAATTCTTACCCATATTAAAAAATAAATTAAATAGTTAATATAGTATTGATTAATAAAAATATATTAATAATAAGTGAAAATAATATATTATATTTAAAAATATTAAATGATTAGTCCTAATGGTTTTGGATTGATTGAACATAGATTTAATCGGGTCTTTTTAAACAGGTCAAAATATGGTGAATCTAATCATAATTTTATTAATTTTTTATTTAATCAAACTATTGTTAGGTTATTAGTCAAAATAGTCAAATCACATGAAATTTTAATTACATACATACAATATTATATTTAAAATACAATTTTATATTACATTAAAAATTTATATATTTATAACTTTTATCACTATAACAAATTTAAATATTCAAACATCCAAGTGCCATATAAATACTTATGCTTTCAATTCTAACATAAGTGCATTCGCATTATAATATTTCTTCTATTAAAAAATAATTATATTATACAAAAAATTTAAATATTGTATATTATTATTTCGATACTAAAAAAATGATTAAGTACAAGAAATGTGGGGGCTAATAGTTTTACCCTAACCTTAAATGAACTGGCCTAATGGAGTTTTGGATTAATCGAGTTTGGGCTAAATATATTATTTAAACAAACTAATAAAATTAAATCCAAAGCCTTTAATTTTTTGGAGCAAATAGATTAGCCCATCGACCTAATAATGTAACATGCCCTACATTTGTATCTTTTCATGCCATGAAATTTAGAATCAAGTTACCATAGATTAACTGAAAGTATGTTGCAATTATAAAGTGGTTTGTGTTTTGTGCAATGTTTAGAGCACGCTCACAACAATTAAGAGTAATATATTCGAAATAAAATATGGATATAAAAATAAAATATGTATAAATTATAAATAATTTGTGGATATTGTACGATCAAATAAATACACTATCAATGAATTACAAAAGATTGTAATGTAAAGAAAAAATTTAAGCTACGAATCTTAACGTTCTTAATTTCAAGATAAAAGTCAAGAACGAACGTAATTGAAAAGACCTTAAAAAAAATTTAGCTAATCATAATTTTGATCATAGCTCAACTTCAACAAAAATAATGACTTATTCACATTTTTAAATTAGATATACAAAATCATTGAAAGGACAACATATCCCAAACTATATAATTCAAAAGATAAAAGAGTTGTTTGTTTTGCGATCTGGGTGTTCGTAGTATATTCAGATGACTACATAAAAAAATTATATTTAGATCACTAGTAAAAAGTTATGTTTGTACTGAAATAAAATATAGTAAAATGGAGATTGTAGATGTCATATCAGTAGACAAAATGAGGAAGATGTAAAATGATGAGATATCATATTAGTTATAATCAATAAAATTTAGATAAAAAATGATGTTTGATCACCAATCCATAGTCAAAACAAACAACCCGAAAATATTTTTAAGACGGAGTACACAGAGACGCGGTATAAATATTTTTAAGACGGAGTACACAGAGACGCGGTATACCATATAATAAAATATATACTAAATAAATTAGAAATAAAATTAATTTTATCTTAATTAATTATTTGGATACTCAAATAGAGAGAAAACACACGTTTACCTTTATTAATGAATTACTAATGCTTATGTGTGTAAGTGTGTATCCATACACGCGCCCGCGCACACATATATATATATATATTTAAATAAAAAAAAGGATACGCAGAGTCCTTGATATAGGTCTTCCACCGGATGAAAAAAATCAGTTTTTAACTATAATTATCCAGGGCAATAGTTTGAAAATTCTTCTTGAAAACGACGTATTTCAAAGTTTTTGGGGCAAAATAGTCTTTTTGATGCATAGAATGCCAAATTGTCCAATTTAGGCAAATAATAATACATCAATAATCATAACTCTTGAGACCGAGTGATTGCCACGTAGCCTATCGACTAGCAGACGCGTGTGATCAACGCTAGACCTCACGCTGCTTCCCCTGCAACCGCTCACACTGTCTGACCTTCCAGTTAACTTGGAGAAAAAGAAATGCAGCTTCCCGAATTCACGGGTCCGATGCAATGCCGCATCCCTTGCCCATGCGCATTTGACCACATTATTGAGAGAAATCGGCTACGCTTGATGCATAAAGACCAACTGACTAACCAGTGACATCTCTCCACGTCATCTAGAAAGAGCCGCCTCCACGGGCTATAATTACCTGCTTCGCCGAGCTCGGTTATTTTCATAACTGTCTATTCATTTCAGCATCACTCTGCGAAATTGAATACTGTCTGCGTGAATCAACGAAAAATGAACCACTTGATTGCAAAATCAGCTATGAAGCGCGCGATCTCCGGCGGTTACTGTGTCCGCCACGTATCGCCATTTACTACGGCAGCAGGGATACGTGCTTTGACGCCCTTTGATGCATCGGCGGCGGCTGGAGTGCAGGTTCAGGGGATAAGCATGGTGTTGATGGGGTGGAGGCGGATGATGAGCACAGCGTCTGCGCCGGAGCCTTCTTCAACATCGCCGGTGGTGGAGAAGGATAAGAAAAGCGAAGAGTTGCCGACGAAGAAGGAGGAGCAAGGTGGCATGGTGGTTTCGAGCTATTGGGGAGTATCGAGGCCCAGAATTACCAGAGAAGATGGCACGGAGTGGCCTTGGAATTGCTTCATGGTAATATGATTGTTTTTTATGTTCCTATGACTTTTGTGAAGTGCTGCTTAATGTTTCTCAGAATTCTTCGTAATTTGTTGATTGAGAGAACAGATCCCAACTTGCTTCTTATTGGAATCAGACTAGATGATTATTCTGTAGTCTCAAAATAGAAGTCAGAAGCTGCCTTGATTTCTGATGCTGGATAAAGTACGATCAAGTGTGGATTGCTGTGATTGATGTACCTCTTTACATGAGCACTATACTTCAAAACATTTTCCACATTTGTTCGTTGTCCTTTGGATTGAAATAACGGATCTTGCGTTGCTTCTGACTGGAATCCGGATTCAGGTTATATGATATTTGTATAGAAACAAGTTCAGAAGCAGCCTTGATTTATGGTGATGGATGAAGTATGCCGTCGTTGCTTGTGAAATTGATATGTGGTAGAAGATTCCAGTTTCTGTTAAATTAGATAGATGATTGGTTTAAATGCACCCTGGAGAGTTTTGGTGTGCACTTTCTACCATAAGAGGGCACTGACTTGTGTCAGCAGAATCCAGCCTGGTTTGATCCAACAAGAATGATGGTTTTTGTTTCGGGCGAATTCACAGGGGCATTAGGAGTAGATCAATGTGTGATTTCTGTATTAGGATTTAGGATAGTCAATTATGCCTAAATAAGTTTTGGTTTGACCTGACATTGATATAGAATTAAGCGATTCTTGTCCCAGTCTGTAACTTTCGATTTGAAATCGTAGTCTTGGAGATAATTGAAAGAAAATCAGGGTCTTGTGCTTTGCAGTTATAAAATGGAAGTCCTCGTCTAGGTTCTCTTGATGAAAGGGAGATTGTTCTGCGACAACTACAAACTATGTTACTTTATTCTCCCTGCATAAGTGAGAATGAGATAAGAAGAAAAATTACAAATCTCACTCCATAAACTGGTGTTCTGCTTCTGCACATTCACTTTGCACTTTAGAGAAGTATTAGAAATGGATAACATCTTTTGTCTAAAGGTAGAAAAGTCCGCTCCCCCATTAGCTCATGTAACTGCTTGAACCAACCTCGATAGCTTTAGTTGTTTGTTGTGATAAACTGGGCTCTTTGAGTATTCAGATCTCAACGCTCTTTGCAGTAGAATGTGAATACTCACACAATTATTTCAGAACCTGAGCTCTTGTTTCTTTAATTTCACTTATGCAGCCATGGGAAACTTATGCAGCAGACGTATCCATCGATCTTCACAAACACCATGTCCCGACGACATTTCTTGACAAAGTAGCATATCGGACAGTGAAACTTCTCAGAATTCCCACAGATCTGTTTTTCAAGGTTTGTTACCTTGATCATCTCCAATTCTTTCTGCTTTTTAACGTGTTGGATAATGTTCCCTGACCCCTGTTTCTGAATTGTGTCAGCATTAGAATTATTTTTTTCCCTTTTTTTTTTTTCCATTCTTCATTTCCTCTTTGATAGTACCATTTTGTTGGTAATAATCAATTAATCTGTTCACCATCATTTTCACTTAAGTGAATAATGCGGATACATGTGATTCTTCTGCAGAGGAGGTATGGGTGTCGTGCAATGATGCTCGAAACTGTGGCAGCTGTTCCCGGTATGGTAGGAGGAATGCTGTTGCACCTCAGGTCTCTCCGCAAGTTTCAGCAAAGTGGTGGTTGGATCAAAGCATTGTTAGAAGAAGCTGAAAATGAGAGGATGCACTTGATGACCATGGTTGAACTTGTGCAGCCTGTGTGGTACGAAAGGCTGCTTGTCCTCACCGTTCAGGGTGTCTTCTTCAACGCCTTCTTTGTGCTCTACTTGATGTCTCCAAAACTGGCTCACAGAATCGTCGGCTATCTAGAAGAAGAGGCCATACATTCGTATACTGAATACTTGAAGGATATCGAGAGTGGTGCAATTGAAAATATCCCTGCCCCTGCTATTGCAATTGACTACTGGAGGCTTCCTAAAAATGCAACTCTGAAGGATGTTATCACTGTCATCCGAGCAGATGAGGCTCATCACCGAGATGTCAACCACTTCGCTTCTGTAAGTTCACTGATCCATCTTTAATGTTTTTGAGGTTGTAATCGTATTGGTTTGGGCTCTGCTGGCCAGAAAATCTATTTGGCCCGGCCTGAATATCTTGAACGACCTAATTGCCCATGTTTTCTGGCTTGATAATTGATATATAGCTAAATTTATAATTTTTGGCATACATCTGAGCTGCGCGTCCAAAGACAATTTGAGCATGGACTGGCCCGGAGAGCTCTATGGGCCAAATTGCACATGTTGTTCGGGCTGGACATATAGATGATAGTTTTAATTTCAGAATAGGTTTCAGCTGGTATTGGGTAATATCAGCCTGAAGACAACTAGAGTTGGCCTACCACAGCCCAATTATACTTCTTACTTGATCAGCCTGGCGGGCAACCTGATCTGCCAGCCCTAGATGTTTGAGATGACTTGATTACGTATTTTTATAAAACAAATTTGTAGTCTCCCATTACATGTTTATTTCTTGATGGAGAGAGTTGTAGAAGGTAAATTATGGAATACTGAAAGGGTTATTACGTGCAGGACATTCATTTCCAGGGGAAGGAATTGAGGGAGGCACCAGCTCCTCTTGGGTACCATTGATTATTTTCTGAGGAGATATGCTTGGGATGGGATTCCTGCTGTATATGCTAATAATGTGTAGCGACCTGAGCCAGCGAACGATGGTTGGTTTTTACATTGATCGGATGTAGTAGAATACCGCTTTATTATTCGTGCTTTATTAGGTTAAGTAGATCGTAGAAAAGTGCTTATTCATGCTTTGTGAGGGGGTGCTATCATTGGTTATATAAGAGTTTGTAATTTGTGTTTACCATCTTTACCACTATTATATTACTATGCTGTACTTTCTCACGAGCGTGTTTGCATTTTAAAATGTTCATAGCTTATGATTAAAATTATACGTGCAGATTTAAATAAGAAAATTAAGTATTATTGTGTACTCATGCCTATGATCTGTTTGTGGATTCCGCTTCGTACAAGATTGTTCGTTGGAATCTTCATGAATATAGGGAATACTTGAACTGATACAATTTCTTATACTTTTAAGATTACTCCGCTAAAGATCTTCCATCTGTTGTAATGGAATACTATTTCCATATTATGTGCTATTTATATTTATCAAAATCTATTTAAGGTATTTAATATAAGATTTTTAATTGGTTTAAAAGAATATGAGATACTTAATTTTGATATTACATTACCGAATCCAGACAATGTTCCAAGCTTTATTTGTTTATCAAATGAGCTCAAATATCAGTTCGTTTAACAAAATAAACAAGCTTGTTAATGAACATTTTACTGAAAGCTCTGTTTGTTTACAGCCCCAATTACCACAGAAGCAGACACAAAAGGAATGCCTGGATTTGGATTCTGTAACAAGTAAAAAAATTCCTAAGAAATGCAATCCCCTAAAATATCAAACCAGAGACGAAAGCTGCACAGTATCATAAACTATTGCAAAATCACGCACAGTGTGGTTTATTATTGATCGCATTCAACTTGGTTTCATGCTCTGAAATTAAAACTTTAAGTGAATAGATTTCCGTAGGCCTCTGGTTCACATAGAAAATAAAAAATGCTTATAGATGAAATTTTCCAGCAAAACATTGAAAAACCGAAAAAATCCATGAAGCTATAGACTGAATCATTATTGAACTATGACATTCAGCTAAAGTAGTGAGAAATTGTGACAATGCATCAAGTCCTTGAAATGCTTTACATGAATAATTTCTTGAGGTTCGCATGTACATAATTGGTTGCTCTGATTACAATAGAAATAGACTTACATGACAGAAGTTTAGCTGTTTGCAGGAAGTGATTCTCTGCCACCAAGTGTCTGTATTATAGCCTCAAGAAGCTTTATCTCTTTATCTCGATTAGAAATCTCTTGCTGCTTTGCACGCAGCTCTTCCATGTGCAGTTGAAATACTTCTGAAAGAGAAAGGGAACATATTACTGACCTGAGCAAGTAGAAAAAATTTCACTTGGCCCATCGGATACACCTACATCACAAACTTCCCTTTAACATGTCCAGAACACCTTTTGACAAAGATCTATGTGATTGTATGTAAACATGAAGCAACAGTATGATGAAGCAAAAAGCCCCTATTAACTATAGTAATAATAGGTCGTTTTAGTTATAGCATTTAGCCAATTTAGTCAAACAAATGCTTCTGAAAGGTCCTATCAAATTTTGCATTTAGCACCCCTTAAGTCCAAAGACACAAAGTAGTCCATCATAGTACAGGAAAGAATATTGTCAAAGTTCAGACTTTAGAGAACAGCCCAAATTGAAACTTGGTTACTGAGTTGCCTTACTCCAGCTAAATGCTGGATCTCAATTTTAATCTTTAAAAAAAAAAAAGGGGGATAATACAAACAAACTATGCAACGACCTCCAACAAACCCTCTAAACACATATTAAATATTACTTTTCCTGCTCGTGAATCTTCATATTTACCTGCTCGTGAATCTTCAGCTATGCCATAATACGTAATATGGTTAAGAATTTACCAGGGATTAATGATACTACAAACTCCATATTAAAGATTCTTATGTACGAATAGCTAGGATGTAGAATTGGGTGTAATACATGGTGTTATATTGTCTAAAATATACTGAATGAATTACATAATGGTAAGGAACTGCTTTCTTTTTATATGTCAAAGGAAGGATTCAAAGAAAATTACTAGATGTATTCTCAAGTTCTTTCGTTATTTCTTGTGCACGCAGTTCAGCAGCCTTCTGTGCTGCCTCGGCCTGACGTTTTTCAGTACGCGCACGAGCAGCTGCTGAAATGGAAGCATCGAGTTCTCTTTCCAATGTCTCCACTCTTTGCTCAAGAACCTGCAGTCAGACAGTTTGTATAATGCAGTCCTGCCAATAATGTTTTCAGACCTTTAAATAATTAAAGAAAGACGTTCCATTATAAGCAATGTGCAGTGAAAAACAAGGAGGGGAAGCATTTTTAGTTTGACATACTTGTCAGTAAGTTAATTAGAAAGAACAAGCTCCACATAAGTTTGTCATGATCTTTATCATTAGACCAATATTCAATCACAGGGTGACGAGTTCATTACACCATAATAAAATGATTCATCCAAACTAAAGATTACTGCCATGGGAAACCGTTATTGTTTGACTGATGAATCTGGATAAAAATCGAAACAGCTCAATTAACAAAGAACATGACAGAGAACAATTTCCATGCCATAACAATTAAATGGCTGATTACAAACAAGATTCAGCAGTAGCTTTGACCAACAGATGTAGCTCATAAAAAAAAAAAGAAAGGAAAATGTAGTTAAAAGCTTCAAAGGAATCAGGAAATAAAATAATTGAGTGATTTATCCTCATTGATAACAATCAGCCACAACTCCCCTGACCAGTTCCATACACAAGCACGCTTATGTGTGTAAACCAACGATCTCCCAACGAATTGGCTCTAAACTTGCAAAATTACCGTTCATAATACCAAATACTAAGATCTGTAAACGTCGACAACCCAAAAACAAATAACAAAATTAAACAAACACTACACGGAACTTGAGTCCAGTGATAATTAAGTGAACCAAAATGGTTGACTGCACATAAACCCAATTTGCTTATCCAGAAAACCCTCGCAATTTCAAAAAATAAGAAGGATTGAAGCAAATTGGCAGTATTTGTCAGAACTGATCTATATACGGAGGGAGAAGTAGCAGAAAAATGACCTTGATCGTGCGGGCTTGCTCGGAACTGAGGGAGGCTTTGGCGAAGGTTTCATCGTCGACAAATACGGCTTTCTTAATTAGTAGCTTCTGCAGAGAATCGATATTCGACGCCATCTCCGTTAGATTGCCGATGGCTGTTGTCCATCGCTCCGCCCCCTTCCCCTTCTCTTTCTCTCCCTCCTCCATTGCCTTTTTTCTCAGGCCTTTTTTTTTCTTTTCTATTTGTATATATTTAGTAGTGATTTTAGTGTCATAAGTGTAAATCTGAAAGTTGGAAAGGGTAGAGAGGTGAAAGAAACTGAAGTGTAGGCTATTGACCCACCGGGTCGAATTTCATATTTCGGGCATAAAAATACGGAGCTCAAATATTAGACTTGTTGGACCTAAAAATATGTCAATTTAAGTGTCAGACAGCCGGCCCAATTGGTTAATTTTGCGCCGGCCCAATTGGTTAATTTCGCTACTCTAAGACAGTGTTTATATGAGGGGATAAGGTGGGATAAGGACAACGTATCTTACCTTATCTCACGTTTACTTCAATGGTTGAAAAAGTGGTCTTATCCCAAATATTCAGGATAAGTTCAAATTTCGAGATAAAATTAAATTAAATAACTAATAGTAAATACCATGTTTTGTGGTGTGATGGTTATCCGACTGTTCAATTTTTTTTTTAAATCTATTAGAATGAGAAGTTTCTTAAGGTATTTTAAAAAATAATACCTATACTATCAACAATACTTTAAATTAAATGGTAGATAGTTATAATAGGACTAATTTTCATTCTAATCCCTCACCAAAATTAATTAAAATAAATATTGAATATAAGCACCAATTTTTATCCTAATCCCACCTCCTATCACACCCTTATCCTATTCACCATAATTCCAACCATTCAAAGTAAACACCGGCTAAGTGCACTGGTTGCAAGTTAAAAGAGGTATTAGTGAAATGATTCGTTTAATCCTAACATGCAGAGTTGGAATTTATCTTTTTGACCCCATATAAAATTGGGCTTTTCTTTATGCTGGGCCCATTAGCCCGGCACTTCTGACAGAGCTGGCCTGCTATATTTTTGGGCTAATTAGAAAGCCCATTTTAAAAAAATAAAACAATAATATATTTCTGTATGTGTTTATAATTTAAAAAACAACGAAAATTTCCCATCTTTCTTCCAAAACGACATTAACATATCTTTTTATTTAAACTACAACTTAAAGAAATAAATTTGGGAGCATTGACTAATTGAGTAGCAATTCATCTTTTTATTATCACGTGACCACCATATTAAACTAATAATGATTCCAACTTTACGCTAAAAGATAGTTATCACTAGTATTGTTTCTATATATTATATATAAAAATATATATATATATATATATTTATATATATAATTTTGAATGAATTAGCCATGTAGACTGAACTTTCTTTCTCTTTAGGCTTCGAGTTGTTTTTGGGTGGGATGGTCTTTCTTCGCGACTAGTGGCATGGTAATTTGCAAGGGGGAAGGAAGATCTCCACTCATTTCATTCGGTGCCTGCGGTGAGGCGCGACCCACAAGCGACGAAGGGGGGCTAGGGAAGGCCGACGACTACATGAGGGGGAAACTATCGTAGAAGCTTATTTAAAAATATATCAAATATTTTTATTCAAATATAGTTAATTTGAAATATTAATAAAGATAATGTAAAAATATATTCATGGAAATCTCAAAACAATTTTTTTTTTCTATAATAAGTTGATTAATTGTATTAAAAATTAAATTAGTTAATAGAATTTTATAAACATTAATTAATATTTATTTGCATCATAGAAACAATACAAATAAGCAAATATAAAATAAACATTCAAATCTAATCAAAATAACAACAGAAAAGTAATTGTATTTTTTTAATATATTGTCTCATTTTAATACTAAATGATTAATTTGATATATTATACTTAAAAAATAGAGTATAAATGAAAAAATATTGTTTTAACAAAATAAAATATATTTCCGTAAAAAGAAGGACAATTGAATTAAAATAATTAAAAACTTACACATGATTTGTAAAAATATTTACATTTTTAGAAACTTAGAACAGACGAAAATTTACTATTTTGAAACTAGTTTATTATTATATTAATGAACAGTTATACTTTTTTCTTTTAGAAGAACAAACGGCGAACCACAGCACATAAAATTTAAACGTAGTTACTATGAAATTGAATGAGATTTGGGATACGACTGTTTCATTTCAAAAAATGTTAAATGACAATGATGCGTGTAAGGTTTGTATTAAATAAATCGAATATTTCGTAATAATGAGGTTCTTATTGTTGCTTTGACTGATGATGTGTAATATTTAGATGGAACGCCATTTTGCAATAAAGAAGATTTTCGAACTGATTTTCTGACCAAGCAAATTGATTCAATCTTCGAGCGTAAAAGGAGGAGAGGAAAAGGAAATGCAGTTAAAGATCTGTTCAACACTAAAGAGTGAGAAGGTTAGTTCGTCACTTTGTTTTTACCGAGCAAAACCAGTAATTTTTTTAAATTAATTAAATAGATTTTTCAAGTTCATAATTTCTTTTTTTGCATTTTTTTAAAATATTTTTTGGAAAGAATTTTGTGATTTCCTCGTACAACCGTCTGATGAAAAACACTATATTAGTGTATGCGTCTTCCGCCAGCTTAATAAATTGTGCAATTCTTTTTGCTCAAAAATAGTCGAAGAGAAATTCTTCAAATATCTCACGAAAATATATGTACAAATTGTGTGGGATTTTTAATATATATATATATATATATATATATATTTGTCTATATATATGTCTGTGTGGGTTTTGATTTCCGCAGAGTGAGAATCAGAGGAGGCTTTTTGCTTTTCTCCATCTTTAATGGTGTGAGTGTACCAGTGTGTGTGTAAGTATCTGGATGTAAACCTTCATTTTTGCATGCTTCACCTTCTATTTTCCATATAGAAAATCCAAAAACCCATTAAGCAGGTGAGGGAGAGCCTAAAAAGAAAAGATTTTTCAGAAACAAAATGAAATTCTCGCGAAATTCTCCATCCCAACCCTTTTTTTTCCATAAATATCATTAAGACTTTTGGTTTCTGAGGCAGTCCCAGATATTAAAAGCGGTAATCTCCAGTGGGTTCTCATTGCTTTCTCTTCTTTTGATCGTTTCTTGATGTGGGTATTTTGATTATTGGAATTGTTATTTTGCTTTTCCGGTGAAAAAATCTAGTGTTGTTCACTCCCTCTGGTTTTATACTTCTGTTGTTATTTTTATTTTTAATTTCTTGGATATTTGAGTGGGGTGAAGATTGTGAAGAGAGAGTGAAGAAACATGAAGGATGATGATGAGTTAGAAATGTTATTGGGTGAGATCCCTCATGCCACATCATCATTTAATCTTCAACACATGCTTAACACTGCCAACAATTATCATAATCATCAACACCACAATAATCACCTCGATCATGATTATGGTCATGCATCATGTGTGACTCATCAGAGTGCCATTCGTCTCATGGATGATGATGAGTCTATGATGCATAAGTATGCATTTGCATCATCCCCTGTGAGTGGGTTTTCTTTAACATCTGATGGTTCTTCGTCTAGTTTTCTCTCCGGTGGTGGGCGTTCACACTCTGATATCGGATCTCTATCCCCACCCCAGTTTGAAGAATTCAAAACTAACTTTATTTCTGGGAGTGGGCTCTGTTTGGATCCCAAGAGGGACGAGAGCAATTTGGCTGATTATTTGAATTTGTCTAGGAACTTTAGCAAGATGTACATTAGAGATGATAGAGAGGGTGTCTCTATACCACCTTACAGTATTCAGTATTGTGATCAATCTGCCAATGGGGTTACTCGGAATTTTGAAAATGGCAAAGCATCTGATAATTCTAGGAATGGTTTTGCATATCCTGTGTCTAGTCCGATTGGTTCTGCATTGATGGAAATGCCATATGATCAAACAATGGCTGGTTCTGCATTGATGGAAATGCCATATGATCAAACAATGGCTAATTCAATAGGATCACGATATTCTCCTAGTCCATCTCAAAGATTTTTTTGTTGGTCTGATTTTGGCAATTCTTCTCTGGCTCCTCAGTTTTACAGAAATAATGGTCTGCCAATTGGATTTGTGGTACCAAATGGATTACCCTCTTTCGATAATTCCTTGGTTGGCAATCCTGTGATCTGTCCTTCTCAAAACAGGATGAATCTGATTGAAGCTGGTAGAAACATGGCTCAAGGGGCTCCATTGATGCCACATTATACTGAAAACTTGATCGGTTGCCAGCAATCAGTACCTAATGGTAGAAACAAAGCGCCTGTGCGTTTAAGAGTGCCTCGGGGTAGCATTGAACCTGTTGATAGGGAGGATAGTTTGATCGTGCAGGGTCAAGGGATCAATAATAGGATGAATAGACACAAGAATTTCCATCAAGAAAACAGGTCACAGCTTAATGGTCATCTTCACAGTGCTGTTATTTCTAAGATGCATTTACCTTTCAACCGACCTTCAAAGTTTAGCTCCCTTGCTGAGGCACAAGGATACATATATCACATAGCTAAGGATCAACAGGGTTGTCGATTCTTGCAGAGGATGTTTGATGAAGGAACTTCTATGGATGTGCAGATTATATTCAGTGAGATCATTGATCATGCTGTTGAACTTATGATAAATCCCTTTGGGAATTATCTCATGCAGAAGTTGTTGGAAGTGTGCAATGAAGAACAGAGAATGCACATTCTGTTTAGGGTGACTGAGCAGCCGGGGGAGCTTGTTAGGATTTCTTTAAACACACACGGGTATTTCAATGACTTCATGATTTTATTTTATTGTATACTCTAGCAGGATTATTTAACAATTTATTTAATTTATTTGTTTATCTTTTTTTCAGTACTCGTGTGGTCCAGAAGTTGATTGAAACACTTAAAACAAAGCAACAAATTTCCCTTGTTATTTCAGCCCTCGAACCGGGATTTCTCGCGCTCATCAAAGACTTGAATGGGAATCATGTTATCCAAAGGTGTTTGCAATGCTTTCCCAGTGAAGATAGTAAGGTAATTTTCTTTTGAAATCTCTGTAGAGCTAGAAGATTTTGATGGTATGTTGCTCCAATTTACTACATATCATTAGTTGAACTGATTGATCAAATCTTCATTTTTACATATTGCTTTAATTAGATTTTTTCCTATATGTTTTTCAATTTGTTTTCTTCATTGCATACATTTTAAGTACTTCAATTTGTTTTCTTCATTGCATACATTTTTAAGTTAGTTGAGTTATTTCTTGTTAAATTTGGTTTCAGTTGTCACTTTGTGTTTTCCTTTCTAAATGAAACAAAATGTTCGTGCTTAATGTTGTTGTATTTTATATTTTTCTGTTATTTTCGATTAGCATAAATTAATCTTGAGAAAACATATTGACACTTCCTTTTAGTTTAAATTTGTACTTAGACGAAAATGAAGAATTATTAGTAAATAAGTTAACTACTATTCCAAGGATACAAAATTTTAAGACATGATAGAATGTTCCAAAAAAGAAAATACAATTTTCCCGATATTGTTTGTCTATTTTTTCTCACATTTTTTGTGTGTTTAAAGTTATTCAGGTTAGTTTTAAAATATACATATACTTTTCAATTTTCAGTTCATTTTTGTGGCTGCTGCAAAGTACTGTGTTGATATTGCAACACATCAGCATGGATGTTGTGTTCTACAACGTTGCATCAGCTATTCAACTGGGGAGCATCGGGAAAATTTAGTTGCAGAGATTTCAGCAAATGGAATTCTGCTTGCTGAAGATGCATTCGGGTATCAAAATTATTTCTGTATTAGCTTATTTCATATTCTTGATCTTTAAATCTGCCAAAAATTTAATGTAAAAACTTTTATTCATCATCTTCACAAGATAGGATTTATACTTTGTTTTTTCTAGATATTTAAGGATTTATACTTTGTTTTTTTCTAAATATTTAATTTCAAACGCAGGAATTACGTAGTTCAGTTTATTCTGGACCTTAAGATCCCATATGCCACATCCAAGCTTACATCTCAGTTTAAGGGGAACTATGTGCATCTCTCTACACAAAAGTTTAGTAGTCATGTTGTTGAAAGATGTCTTCTGGTATGTGAGGAAGTCCGACCAATCATCATCCATGAATTACTCTCCGACAAACGATTTGAACAATTGATCATAGACCCACATGCAAATTATGTCGTTCAAACAGGTCTACGTGTTTGTAAGGTATTCCATTGAATTGTCTCTTATTTGGTTTTGCTCAAATTCTCTTAATACGTTTATATTATTCAAGTAATGCCATTATGTGCTTTATAAAAATATTCATCTTAATCTCGTTAACTAAAGAAATAAATTTATTGCTTTTGTAATTAGGGACAACTACTCGATTCTTTGGTCGACGCTATTGAATCCCACAAAGCAATATCAAGGAATAGCCCCTATTCAAAGAGGATATTTTCTCAGAGGTTTTTGAGGAGGTGATATATAATTTTGTGTTTGTGTTGTTGTTCTTAGTTGAATTCATATATAGAGATACAATGTTATTTGTATTATTTTTATTGTTGATGTACGTTTATGTTAGAACGTTTATGATTTTATACATTTCTCGAATGTATAATTTGTTTTTTTATATTTTTAATGTAATTTTATTTAATTTTTTTTTGTAAGTTATGTAGAGGTTCAATATTTCTCATCACATTTTGTATAATTTTTAATTTTTTTGTCAATTAGATGAATATAATTTTTTTAGAAAGTATAAATTTGCATTTATAGTATTTCTTTTATTTTTTAATTTGACTTACTCAATCATATTCAACTAATTTGTAAATTTAAATTTTTTATTTATTATTTTAACTTTACAACGAAACATTAACATTTGAAACATGATTATTTTTAGACAAACGATTTTTGAAATTAATAGATCAGAATATGTGCGCGTGTGTAATAGTTCAATAGTAGTTCGAACTGTAAATGAAATTGTGAAAGCTTATAATAAACTTTGATTTTAAACGAGGAAGAAATCCCTTCTTCCTTTCAAGTAATTTTATTATAAGACATATTTGTTCCCACAAATGTTACAATAGAACTTACAAGTATTTTGCTCCCCTAAATACTAGTCTACCCGTGTAACTTAATCTTCTAATCACTTACTTGACCATCTAGTCCCCTAGATGGATTTGAATACAAACTTCCGTTTGTAAGATGTTGAAATCTTCTGAAATCAATGTGTGGTGAATTACCGAAGTAATGCTTGTCACAGGGGTAATTCAAGACTCAGAATTTTTCGCCCACTGTGCGGCCTAATTGCCTCAACAATTAGTCAGCCTTTCACTCCCTTATCAAACTCTCGTGTTTGTGATGTGTTTCTGCAAGTAATCAACCAATACGTAGCAATAATAAGGCACACGCAATATACGGGACAATTCCCAACCTTGTATTACTTCCAACAATTCATACAAAGGACTTGGCTTGGGCTTGCACACAAAATTTCTCTCCTCTCTTGTGCAACTCCAGCCACGGACTTAAATAAGCAAGGCATCTTGATCTAGTGTGGTGGACATCCCCCACCACTAGGAAATAGGGCCAATTAGCTTCCGGCAGATGGCACCGGGTCCAGTGCACCGTGCACCGCATGTCCACATCGCAGGGCAGTTGTTAACAGCCTTCCCTGGATTCCAGGAGTTCGGTCAACTGCCGTGTAACAGCCAACGGAATCTGGTGCGCGCGCCCAACGGAATCTGGTGCGCGCGCGAGCCCGCGCGCCCCCGCGCGTGCCCGGCGCGCGCCTGGTCTTTACCCGCACTCAGTCCCGCGCGCCCATGCCTGCGCGTGGAATGTGGCCTCCGTCTCTCGGGCGCCCCGCGTACGCGCGCGCCCGGCCAGCGCGCATGTCTCTCGGCCATCGTGCGCGCGCTCGGGCATCGTGCGCGCGCCCGGCCATCGTGCGCACGCCCGGCCAGCGTGTGCGCGCCATTGCCACCTTGCCCAGTCTTGCGTGCGCACGGCGCCAACTTGCCGTGCCCGCCTATTCCCGACCTTCCTGCTCATATCCGCAACTCACCGGGGTCCCGACCACTCTCTTGCCAAGTGTTGTGCGCCGGGCTCCCACATCCCGTCGGGCGCTGCAATGTGCCAGCACCCTTTTATGTCTTGGCACGCGGGATGCGCCGTGCCAAGGGTTTCAGCATCTCAAGGGCTAACAAACCGCCCAACCGCCTGGGTGCGCGCGCCCGCCTGCGCGTCTGTCTGCGCGCCCGGCCTGCCGCAGGCGCGCGCGCGCCTGTCTGCGCTCCCGTCTGTGCGCCCGGCCTGCCGAGTGCGCGCGCGCCAGTCTGCGCGCCCGTCTGCGCGCCCAGCCAGTTGCGTGCGCTGTGCGCCCATGCCTGCAAGGCTCCGCTCCTTGCCAAAACCCACAGTTTGTCCGTGCCCTTCCGCAACGTGCAGCCACCATCTGCACATCTATCCGACACCAACATTTTGTAACCCGCGTATCATGTGCCCGACGGCCCCGTGCCATGATACCAGCACCGTTTCCCGCATGTGCCGCCTACTCTCGGCACCCGTTGTTGGTGCTCGGCGCCCCCGGCCTCGTACCCGTCGAGTGTTTTCCCACCCGACGTATTAAGGGGGTAACAAACCACCCCCACTTGAGGTATTCGACGCCCTCGTCGAATCCATCCCAGCCTTGCCATGTTCTGCCCCAGCACCAACACTTGTGCTAGGCCCCGCACTTGCAGCATCTCCCTTAATTTGATCCTGCAATGAACAATTGTTAGCAATTGCCGGCATTTGGATAGTCCCGACCATCCAATTTCTCGAACCCGGCACCTGTTCCTCACGAACTTGAGTGCTGCCCTTCGAGTTTTGGCCTTTTAACTCAGCCATTTTTCCTGCAACCTGTTTCTTCGTTGCCCTGGAAAGGATTGGCCCACCCTCCGGCACAACCCTTAAAGAATTCAGCAACCGCATCGCACCAACATGCATGGTGCTACTCTCTTCTTTCGAGTCCGATGTAGCCACCAAAGCGTTCAACCTTTCACGAGTAGGACACATCCTCATCCTATGCTCGTAACTGCCGCAAAGGAAACACCCTTTCTTGACCTTCCCCGCATCAGCTTGCGAGGTTTCGCCCGTCGAGTGCATTTCCCGCCCCTCATCGGATCTCTCCTTGGCCTTGTGTTTCGCTTTGGTCCTGTCTTTCCCGGCATCCTTCCCATAATCTGGACCCGTCCCGACAGCCCGATAGTCCATCAACCTATCGGCAGCAGCAATGGCGGACGTCACATCTTTGACACCCTGCCTTCGTAATTCGGCCTGGGCCCAAGACTGAAGTCCGGCCATAAAGTTGAACAGCCTGTCTTCTTCGGACATGTCTCGAATGTCTAGCAGCAGTGAACTGAAATCTTTCACATATTCCCGAACGGTTCCCATTTGCCTTAGGTTCCGCAGGGATTCCCTTGCAAGCCACGACGTGTTGCAAGGCAGGAATTGCCCCTTCAATTCCCGTTTTAGTGCCTCCCAAGTCGTGATTCGCTCCCGACCGGCACTAACATCTTCGGACAGCCTTGTGCGCCACCATAACTTGGCATCACCCGCCAAGTACATGCTCGTAATGGACACTTTTTCTGAATCTGGGACATGAGACGCCTGGAAGTATGTTTCCATGTCCCATAGGAAATTTTCGAGTTCTTTGGCACTACGTTCCCCTCCGAATGGCTTTGGGTCTGGAACCTTGACTTTGGACGTGGGTCTATCATCCCCGCACGACAGTGAACCCACTGCTCTCTTCAGCAAGCTCACATCGTCTTTGACAGTGTCGATTTTGATTTCGACCGCATCCGTCAAGATAGTGATATCTTCTTGACAAGACACGACCCGCCCCTCCACAAATTCCGGTACACTGTCCACCGAATTTGAGATATTCTTCACTTCTAGCCGAAGTTCCTCAACAGCCTGCTCCAAAGAGTGGAACCGCTGAAAAACACTCCCTGAATGAGGATTTTCGGGAGGCTGCCCAATCAATGTCTCCAGCCTTTGAACCCTCGCCTCGAACGCAACCCATGCACGGTTTTGATCCGTACTTGCCATTTAACTCGCCCAATTTTGAACCCGTTGCCGAGCTCTGATACCACTTTGTCACAGGGGTAATTCAAGACTCAGAATTTTTCGCCCCCTGTGCGGCCTAATTGCCTCAACAATTAGTCAGCCTTTCACTCCCTCATCAAACTCTCGTGTTTGTGATGTGTTTTTCAAGTAATCAACCAATACGTAGCAATAATAAGGCACACGCAATATACGGGACAATTCCCAACCTTGTATTACTTCCAACAATTCATACAAAGGACTTGGCTTGGGCTTGCACACAAAATTTCTCTCCTTTCTTGTGCAACTCCAGCCACGGACTTAAATAAGCAAGGCATCTTGATCTAGTGTGGTGGACATCCCCCACCACTAGGAAATAGGGCCAATTAGCTTCCGGCAGATGGCACCGGGTCCAGTGCACCGTGCACCGCATGTCCACATCGCAGGGCAGTTGTTAACAGCCTTCCCTGGATTCCAGGAGTTCGGTCAACTGCCGTGTAACAGCCAACGGAATCTGGTGCGCGCGCCCAACGGAATCTGGTGCGCGCGCGCGCCCGCGCGCCCCCCGCGCGTGCCCGGCGCGCGCCTGGTCTTTACCCGCACTCAGTCCCGCGCGCCCATGCCTGCGCGTGGAATGTGGCCTCCGTCTCTCGGGCGCCCCGCGTACGCGCGCGCCCGGCCAGCGCGCATGTCTCTCGGCCATCGTGCGCGCGCTCGGCCATCGTGCGCGCGCCCGGCCATCATGCGCACGCCCGGCCAGCGTGCGCGCGCCATTGCCACCTTGCCCAGTCTTGCGTGCGCACGGCGCCAACTTGCCGTGCCCGCCTATTCCCGACCTTCCTGCTCATATCCGCAACTCACCGGGGTCCCGACCACTCTCTTGCCAAGTGTTGTGCGCCGGGCTCCCACATCCCGTCGGGCGCTGCAATGTGCCAGCACCCTTTTATGTCTTGGCACGCGGGATGCGCCGTGCCAAGGGTTTCAGCATCTCAAGGGCTAACAAACCGCCCAACCGCCTGGGTGCGCGCGCCCGCCTGCGCGCCTGTCTGCGCGCCCGGCCTGCCGCAGGCGCGCGCGCCTGTCTGCGCGCCCGTCTGTGCGCCCGGCCTGCCGAGTGCGCGCGCGCCAGTCTGCGCGCCCGTCTGCGCGCCCAGCCAGTTGCGTGCGCTGTGCGCCCATGCCTGCAAGGCTCCGCTCCTTGCCAAAACCCACAGTTTGTCCGTGCCCTTCCGCAACGTGCAGCCACCATCTGCACATCTATCCGACACCAACATTTTGTAACCCGCGTATCATGTGCCCGACGGCCCCGTGCCATGATACCAGCACCGTTTCCCGCATGTGCCGCCTACTCTCGGCACCCGTTGTTGGTGCTCGGCGCCCCCGGCCTCGCACCCGTCGAGTGTTTTCCCACCCGACGTATTAAGGGGGTAACAAACTGCGTGGTTCACGATCAGGTCGCCCTTGAGCTCTTGTTAGGTTGTCGTATTCTCCCGAATATGATAGCTTCTTCACCAGTCTCTCTACTTGACTCTGCTCTTATGAAGGTAATTGAAATGTATCAGAGATGTCTTTTTCTTTGGCTTGAGATCGTATTTATACTTATGCCTTGCCCTTCAAGAGATTTGCCGGTATCTCTTCTTTTTCGGCTGTGATATGCGTATCTTTGCAGAAGTAATCTTGATATGCATATCTTGTATCTCTTCCGTATCTTTCAAAGATATGTTCACCGGATTTTTCTCTTAATTCTCCTTATGTTCAGCCGTGACTTTCCTTTTGATTCTCCTCTTGTCTAGCCGTGATCTTCTTCCAACAATATCTTTACAATATCTTTTATATCTACAAATAAGAATATGCTAATTAAAATTTTCTAATAATTTGTTAATAATTTTTACCTTGTCAGAAATATTACTCTTTAAGATGACAAATAGTTTTTTTTTTTCTAAGAATTTGTGTTAAAACACTTTTCAATTTTATTTTATTTTGTTACCAACACCCCTATTTATACTTCTTTGTTTTCTAAATTAATGGCTAGGATTTCCAAACACATTTTTTATCTAATAGTTATAATCCTAGAAACTTTTTTGGTGTTGCTCAATTTCTTCCTAAAATATTCTACAACTGCTCTCTATTTAGGAATGGTTAAATGGAAAGGGTGCCCCGCCTGTCTATCACTGATAAGTCTATATATATATATAATATGAAATAATTTAAAATATTACTTATTTAACTATAAATTATTACTTGTTTAACTATAAAATATCACTTGTTACTTTATTATTTATAACTATTTATTTTAAAAAATAATGATACACTATAGTTAAACAAGTAATACTTATAGTTAAACAAGTAATATTTTAAATACTATCACATGTGCAATCGTTTCACATGAGACTCATTATGTGTGTGTGTATATATATATATATATTCACTTTTATCTACATCGAACTACATTGAAATTTTAATTACTTTTTTATTCCACTATTACATAATTAACATTATGATTTAATTAATTTGTTTTTTTAGTTAATAATTATCTCACTATTTACTTTAGTATTTTCTGTTGATTTTTTTAGATCTAAAAAAATAATAAATCATAATTAAAATGTTATTAAAATCATAATATTCTAGATATAAATATCAGACTCATCTTTATCAATGAATGCATTTATTGCATGTGATGAAAATTGTTTGGGCAATGATATGATAATTCGATATGATATATAATACATCTTTATGTAAGAACATGAACGAACAATAATATATATATATATATATAGACACGTGTAGATTTTAAAGATTTATATTGCATGTGATTTTGTGGAAAATGTGGGAGGTGGGAAACCAATAAAGAAGCTGTGTCCCAACACTGCAACCACAACTTTCGTGTTGATAAACTCTTCTTTGGTTTATAAGCAAACTTCTTTAATCAATACAACAATACACTGTTCATGCTCACGTTCATGATTGGTCACTTCATGGGTTGGCACCGAGTCCTACTCTTCGATTACGCCTACGTTATTACTTACCTGTTTATACCACACCACGTGGTAAATACCACGCCAAATTTTTATTTTATTTTATATTTTATCTTTTATTTTAATTTTACTAGAATATATTATATGTATAAAAATATATTATCAATGAACGCATCACGTTGATTGATAAAATTAAAAGACAACATGCAATACAAAATAAAACAGAGAATTCAAATTGACAAAATAGTTTAGATGATTTTGACAATACTTAATCTTTGTATATATCTCGAAGCTTTTTTAAACATTTTTTAATCATTAAACGAGTAACGAATACCTCCTCTTATACGAAAAGGGTGCTACTCATTTTGGCCCCCGGAAAAATGTACATAGAGCTAGCAAGCTAATGAGGGCAAGAAATGAGATTCGAGATGATGAAAGATCAAATTAAATTACAAGCGATAATTTATTTTACTTTATTTTTTAATTTTATTAATACATGTTGTATTTATAGAATAAAATTATCAACAACCACATATCGTGTATCAATAAAATTATAACATAAAGTATAGTATAAAATATTGTAAGGTATTCGAATTAAAATCAAAATCGAAGATATTATCAAGTATGTTGTCCCTCCTCCAAACATGCATGACCCGCACATAATTGATCAAGTCGCGTTCTAATCAGAGACGTTATTTATCAAATCAAATCGCAACTGTATCTAACAAAGTTGAATATCCCCACGTGGTCAACATTTTCAGCTTACATGCCTTACTACTACTGTGCAAGTCCCTGTTACAATTGTACATGTGCACATGATCAACTTCTCCAGAGTCCTATATATATACATTGCCAACATGAATTTCACATCAACCGCACTTTAAAACTCTCTTCTGCTTCTACTTTCAAACAAGCAAGAAAGAAAAAAGAAAAAAAGAAAAAAAAAAAAAGAAAATGGGCAACTGCAAAGTGTTGTCAAGAGATGAAGGGAAGAAGAAAAGAACTCCAAAAGGGCACATTGTGGTTTACGTGGGAGAAGAAATGAGCAGATGTGTGGTTCCGATTTCGTGCCTGAAGAACCCTCAGTTCCAACGGCTGTTGGAAGATGCTGCAGAAGTTTATGGGTTCCATAGCTGTGGTGGCATCATTTTGCCCTGCACCCACTCCACTTTCTTTAGGATCGTCAACTTCAAGCACAAGTGAAAGTAATTATACCTTCGATTTTTTTGTTCGCGCGTCGTTCCGTAAATAAATCCACCGGGTATGGTGTGAAAAAACCACCTCAATTATATAATTTTTTTGTTTATATTATATGTACGCAACTATTTGTGTGGTTCAAAATAAAAAATCTGAACTATGTTAAATGTGTGACACAATACCCATGCATAGGGTAGCATAGAAGTTCTCATTCAAAGGTATTTAACTTCTTCGGTAGTTTCGAAGAATAGGGCTGCTTGGCAATTAAAAATATTTTCACTTAATCTTATGTAAATTGCCTGTATTTATTTAACTTTATTTTTATCGAAGAAATAAATATTATATCCTAGACATATGAAGCGAGTTAGCCAGGAGCACGTTTTTAGGATGGATTCATACATTTTAGCATGGATCTGGATCGATGCGTTGATTACACAACACAATTGTTGCATAAAAATGATTCCTCTCTAATAGGTTAGTTCATATTTAGTTGGATTATTCTTTTCTTCTTATATTTCAATTACTACAAATACCTAATATATATATATATTATACCATTAATATATTATAATATGCGTTGAAAAAAGTAGTATATATTTGAGAATCTCATACGTTTCCTTCCCAGATAATTGTCCTTGGATTTGAACATACAATACAATAATAATTAAAATATTCTAAAACTGTAAATCTCCTTTAAACAATTATATATGGAATTCCTTAACCAAAACAAAATTTTAAAATAGGTAATAATAATAATAATAATAATTATTATTATTATTATTATTATTATTATTATTATTATTATTATTATTATAATACGTACATAAGGTTCAGTATCCCCCACACAATTAACGGCGGCCATGCATCGTGACTGCAGAGACTGTAAACGGACGAAGTAGTTTCGTAGGCTTTAAGGCTTACCCAAATTGTGGGGGTGACAGCGACAGAAAGGGTCCACATTGGATGGAGGTGTGACTCATCAGTTGGGCCAATTTTGATTTTACAAGTCTTATCAACTTGGGCTACGTTGAGACATGCAATTTGGGACACGTTAAATGTATCATACTGGTCAATAATATTGCTACTTTTTTGTAATAATAATAATATTGTTACCTTAATTATAAGATTAAGACGATCAATATTCTGTGAATTACTATAAAGTTTCATTAAATTCAATCTAATTAGGCAGTTTTTTTTTTTTTTTTTAATTCTTCATAGTTTGAAAACGTAGCTAGTTTGTGATAGGAATTTGTGTTATGGATAATTATTTAAAATTTAGAGAATTATAATCGGACTAGAAAATCATGTAGCCTTGATACGATTTTCATTTATATAAGTAAGGGTATATTTGTTTTAAGTTTTATACAAAAGAATCTTGGATGTTAAAATATCTATTTTTGTTAAAATTTTAAAATCCAATAAAATTCTAAACTAATCCTGCTCAAAATCAACTTTTTATTTTAAAAAATTATGATAACTAATCAAATTTTTTTATTTGTTTTTTACTCTAATTTTTGAAGGTTTATAAATTTTTCATCTCAACTTCGTTTTTTGCGAAAAATATATCAAATTAATCATTTTTCAATAATCTACAATTTGATATCCATATTACACATATTATAATAACATATTAATTTTTAAATATAAAATACTATTTTCATACATTAATTGTGGTATATTTTAATATTTAACATATTTTTATATTGTTGTATATTTTTTAAACAATTTTTATCAAATTATATTTTAAAAATTATAATACTGTTTTTATAATAATTTATTATATTATTATATTATAAATCGTGCATCGCACAAGAGAAAGACTAGTTATGTGCTGTATTATGTAGCTATATCCCTTTTTTTAATATTATTTTTTACTCTTTATTAAAATCTATAATTTCCAATAAACCTAACTAATTATTTTAAAATTATTCCATTATTCCCAATACAATATAATATTACAACAAATTATTTTTTTCAATATAATTTGACATTCAAATTACAATCTTACGTTATACAATTTCAAAATAAATAAAAATTATCATTATTCATCTTTATTTCACAATCTCAAAATAACAAGCAAAGATTATTACTGTTCAATTTTATTTTACAATTCTAAAAATTTTAAATCATAATTTTCTACAATTCTAAGAAGTGGATAGGTGGTTATTATATTTTGTCATTATTTATGCATTCTTTATCATAATATTTTATAATTAGGACTCCCATTAATCACATCAAGAATTTTGATGTCCCAGAACAGCCGACATGACAACCCAAAGCTTTATTTATTTTAAAATATGTAGCTATTTGGACAATGATTACGTTGAAAAGAAGCTACATATGACTAGATGCGGGCACGGTTTCGGTTCGGTTTGAATCGTTGATCGGTTTGATTTTGCTTTCGGTTTGGAATCAAAATCATATTTGGGACAGTTTGATTTCGGTTCCCATTTTTTTGGAACCGGAACCAGTTCGGTTCTGCCCATTTGAAACAACGGCTGAGATTAAATAGCCGTTGATGATCAACGGTTCAAATCTTGTAACTGTTGGGAACCGGTGGTTCCCAAAAAAAAAAGAAAAAAAAAGAACAGAACCGTGGAACCGGAACCGAAACTGGGGGAACCGGTGGTTCCAGAACCGGAACCGTATATATGGCGGTTCGGTTCCCGTTCCCTCCTCCACGGTTCCAAAAACCGGTGGTTCCGGAACCGTGGAACCGTGCCATGTCTACATATGACTTGCAGGATTTTATTTTTTTTAATTTTTTATTTTTAAAGAATCTGAAAAAAATAACCATTTTGGTTAGAATGTTACTTTAGAAAATAAGTTTATTAAAACTATATTTATATTTATTACTATCAAAATGATATTATTTAATGTTTCACGAGTTTTTTCTACCTACATAATATATTTTGTTTTCTAATACATGATAGTGCACATATGGAACATGATATTTGTATAACACACAATTCTTTATTTTTCTCTAATGAAAACACTAACACACACTTCATGTGACATACATTACACGCAAAAATACAGTATACGAAACACATATGTTCAAATGAACGAAATACACAAATAATAATAAAAATACAAAAACTACTATAATGTAAGATAAATCATGTATGTCCTTACTTTAATAAAAATATCTTAGGGAAGCCTGTCTAATCTAACCCAAGACGAGTTTGGATCGAGTCAAGTGAACCATATTACCACTATCAATTTTCAAGCACCGTCAAGTCTACTATTAAAATTACAAATAAATTGAAATTACTTGAACTAATTGATTTAAAATATATTTGACATTCATAAAGGATATATATATATATATATATATAATAGTTAACAGACTATTTCTATATTTATTAATATTATTTTTCTGTCTATTTTTATTTCCACAAACAGAAAAACTGATTTTCGGTTTAGGAAAATGTTGTTATATTGCTAATAGTAAACATTTATTTTAATTTTTTAATATTGGTAATACTACTAATTTTATCAAAATTAATAAAAAAATACATATATTTTTCATAATTACTTAATTTTAATAAATCAATTATGAATTGGTGTCAGATTCGATGCTATATATAATAATAAAAAATATTCACATTAATATACCGAATTTTATTCAATTTTCTTGATTTAAACAAATGCAATATATATTTGGTAATTTGATGATTGTATATTATAAATAAAATTAATTAATGACACATATGATTTTATATACAATATTTATATCCTTCTTATAATCATGGTACATATATAAATTAATGTACATAATTATATATATTTTTTAAAAATATTAATTTTATGTATATCTGAAATTTAATAATACTATACTATGATAATATTTCTGTGTATTTAGTATTTATAATATCAATTTTGATGATATAAATTTAAATTTTTTTTAAAAAAAACACCACTTTCCTATAACATAAATCACCAACTCTATATTTAAGGATTGTTTACTTGTTTAAACTAACCCGAAAAATATGTTCAAGTTGGCCCGGAACCATTAGGGCAACCCATTTCATAATCTGGCCTATTATAATACAAATAGAATAAAAAAAATGATTTCTCTTGGTTATATGGTTTATCCGGGGGGAGATCGAGCTTCAAGAAATAATGAATGGTCTTATAAATACACAAATGTATATCTCATCGGGAATTTCAATTGCCCTCATATTCATCACTGTAGGAATTGGGTTCAAACTTTCCCCAGCCCTTTCTCATCAATGGACTCCTGATGTATACGAAGGAGTGCGGTTCGTTCGAGAAATTTCTACCTCTCTACCTATCTCTGAGATGTTTGGATTTTTCAAAACTCAAAAAAAAAAAAAAAAAAAAAAAAAACCTGCTTTTGGACTCCACATGTATCAATCTTGTTGACTGGTATTACCACTGAAATCTAGGGTAGGTACAAATAGAAATACGGCGCCGTTTAGTGCAGGAAGGTATCATTAATCATTTTGATATATATATATATATATATAATCACCTGTAATATTCAGAATAAACATACTATATATTATACAAATTAGTTCCGAAGACAATTTTTTTATTAAAATTAAAAGAAAATTTTAAAAAATATATCAAATTTATTTCAAATAATTTTATAAAATATTTTGTGAAATTTTAAATTTTGAATTCGTTGGGATCTCGTTTGGTCCGAAACAAAACAAATTCCATAATTATTCCAAATGCGTCACCATCAGAAAATATTAAAATAGCAAATGATTTATCATAATCATTATCCCGTAGCCCAACACCAAGGCCACAATTATTATTAATTTAGAGAAAAAATAATAAAATAATAGTCCAAGTGTAAGACTGAAACAAGTAAGGTGCCAAAGCCCAATCCAGATGTCCAAAGCCCACTCCATCCGAGACCACGTTCTCCTCACGGTCTGCCCACCAGCCCAATGGCTCCACCGACACGTGTCGACTGCGCAGTTCCCCATTGTGTGCGAGGTCCAATAGGAATGGAGAAACTGATCGCATCTCGAACCGGTCTCTCAACCACGAGTTTTGATACTCAAACCGCTGCTCCTCGCCACGTGGCCATTTACTGGCTGCCAATTTATTTAATCAATTCAACTGCCATTAAAAATATTTTCCCCCAAACACAGATAAATTCTTGTGCGCTACAGAGATTAAAGCCGCTTTTGTTGTCTCTGTAGGTAGAACCTCCTAGATTTGTATTCGAAGAATAAGAGTTGAAGTTATTGGATTATTCTTTTGGACCGAAGATTCGGATATTGGTGAATTTTTGCAGTATTCCGGTGGTGAAGAGACTTTCAAGTGAGTTTTCCTTCGAGTTTTGAGTAGTAGGTAGCTGCAATATAAATATATATATGTATAATTGCTTTACTTGTTTCGATTAGTGGATTGATTTTCTGATGCAAAGTTTGCCTGGTTGCTTAAATATTGAAATTAAAAGGGAGCAGATCGAAAACTGGGTGATAATTTTGTTGTTGCTTGACCCTTTTAGCTTTAGGACTCCACATGACATTTTTTTCTGATTTAAACGAACTCGTTTCTGAAGATTTGTTGTTTATTCTTTTTAGTTTTTTTTAGTCTGGATCCATTTAAAATTCTGAATACCTTTCTTATTTGAAGAAAATTCACTATTTTCTCTTTGCGTATGCATAACCCTGTTTTTTCAGAGATTATGTACTCTGGAAATTGAGAAACTTTATTCCATTGGTTCTTTTCTATAGTTGAGCTAGTCCGAGACTTACTTCATTCTGTTTTCGTTAGCTATATATATATATATATATATATATATATATATATATTTTTTTTTTTTTTGTAATATCTTTTGGTATTAACGGCATGTAGATTAATTTAGCAGGGAGGAGCTTTTAGATTTCTTAGTGTAATTCCTTTTCATTTCTTGTGTGGGTTTGTTAAATGGAGGAAAAGGGAAGAATTGGAATTGAATATGAAGAATACTGCCTCATGAATGAGGTAAGTTTCCTCTTTAACATGAGGGACTGCCACATGTACTTCATTTTCAAATGTTCTTATTCAAGAGTTTTATGAGTTTGTACTCCATTGTATGTTTTGCTCATAATATGGAAGTATTTGCTGCAGCTTACAGCTAAGACTCTGTAACTGCTGTTACAGTTTGTAGGCATAGGTTGGGATGAGTTCTGTTGGAGTGAAGACCATATAGTTCCTGATCCGGGTAACAAGAGGCGTAATCATCATTTCATTCTGGAAGACAGCCACAAGAAGCGTCACCGTGACTTTGCTAGTAATTCAAGTAGTACTGGAGATAGACCTACAGCTAGATATGTTGATCCAGGAGGGGACCAAGGTGGAATTTTACCCATGAGTAAAAGAAGGAATATGATGTTGGAGAAAGATTCACGGTCACATAAACCGGATAGGGTATTTACTTCTGCATTTGATAGCGATTCAGTTAAAGAGGCGTCAAATTTAGCTTCTGAAAGTACCATGCCATCTGTTCATGGCTTGAAGAGCAATAAGAGGAACTCTAACAGTAGCGAGTTCTGTGGGTTTGATAGTGTTTTTTATGACAAGACCAGTGTAGCTGATAACAACTCTTTTGATTATCCCATGGGTGACATAAATTGTACTGGAAATGATATCAATTACTTTGAAAATGCTGAGAACAAAGATTCTAGTGATCTTCTGTATTGTGATTGGTCCGAAATAGAGAACTTTGAAGATATTGACAGGATGTTTAGGTAAGCCTGAGCTGTTGTTTCTCATGTTTGTTCATTGTTTCATATTGTTGTCACTCATAATTGTGCCCTACTTTTCAGAAGTTGTGATTCAACATTTGGCCTTGGGGTCTCTAGAGAAGATGAATTGGGTTGGCCATCATCAGATGATACAGTAGGGTCTGGAGTTGTACTCAAATCGGATGTTAAGTTTCCATACACTGAGCCAATTGAAGTCGGGAATATTTCAGAATGCGACGACTTCTCAAATGGCTACTCTATCAATAATTCCTCCATGATCAGTGCACCCACTAAAGACAAAGACAGTTCTTGGACCTCGGACAAATCTGACTCTCATAGGTCATTTGTGATTGGGTCTGATATTGCTGATAGCAAAGATGGGTTGATCCCTCTGGAGCAGGTTACTGTATGTATCCATTATCTAAACCATGCTTTGTTCTCCTGTGGTATATATATATATATATGTATATATGTATGTATGTATGTATGTATATTTAAACATTGTGGTAGTAACTTGGTAGCACAATTCAGGACTGAAGCAATATTTTTGCAGGGACCAGCACTCGATGCTAAAATTCAACCAAGAATTTTAACGAACAGCCATTTCAGAACAGGCAGTGCTGCAGTGGTACGTCCAAAGTCTGTTCATTTTTTGTTTAGCTGGGTGGTTGAGTATCAATTTTTGTTTTATCATACCTGCTTTGGGAATAGGTTTGCTTGATCTCCAATAGTGGCTGCAGGTATGCAGGCATGAGGTTGGGTTGCTCCAAAGTGTTAAAATATTCATCTCTTTTTAGCATTGTAAATTTGTTTATGCATGTTAGGGTTCAAGGCCTCCAGCCAGCAGTATGACTGTCAGTTTTTGTGGTGCTTTTTGCAGACCAATGAGCATGAAAGTCAGATCAAACAAGAGACCAAGACAGAGAGAAAAAGCGAAGAACATTACCTTCAAAATTATAGATTTGATCATGTTGCGAATGAAGGCGGAAAGCTTTCTTCTGGTCTCACTTCTCCCCAGACTCTCCAATCTGTTCATATGCAACAGCAGCAGGTTCCATTGGTCACTCCTGATTCCTATACATATTCACAGAATCCCATTTCTTACATGCACTCAGATAGCAGTCAGCTGTCCGATCCATCATCAGTAAATCCAAAACCATTTGTTGTTAAATCTGAGTCTAATGACGTAACATCAGCGTCGCCAAGGGATTCCTCTCATGCATCCAGCCAATTGCAATATATGGAGGGTTCTCCTGACCCTATTTCTGAGGCAAGTGTGCAAGCCATGCATGAACAAAGAAAAACGGTACATTGTAGTCAAGATATTCTATCTTCTGTGCGTGAAAGCCAAAAAGATGCAAATGTGAAAGTTCGGTCCTCCATGTCTGATCCTGGCATGGGAGCAAAATATGGGAATCATTGTAATGCTGAAGGTGTCAGCTTGGCTACTCCAGCAGACTTTAGTTCCTCAAACATGCAAGGAAGCTCAACAACAGGGTCAGATCTCCATGATACTTCTCTAGAAGCAGCTAGTTTCAAACAGCTTCAACTTGTTATGGAACAGGTATTACTTCCTTCTTGATAAAATAATTTGCTTTTGATACCTGTTGCACTACTACGCATTCATTTTGTTACATGCCTGTTCTAGAGTAGGCCTCCACTTTCACGCACCTATTTGAACATTCTATTCAACTTGTTTAGATGGAACATGACGAATATTTCCGCTGGTACTGCTACCATCTCATTGATTGTGATCCTTGTCTACAGTTAGAGCGCACAGAGCATGGTCTGGATTAACTATTTAGGAAAACAAAGGAGGTGGTGAAAACTACTCTCAGCACCTACATGGAAAAGTGGTGCAAGAATTTAGGGATGGTAATAGGCTGGAAAGCTTTACCTCTGCTTACTTACAGAACTCACTATAGGGGCCCCTTAGAAAGAGAGGGGGGGGGGGGGTGGTGGTGGAGGTGGAGGTGGTGGTGGTGTTAATGTATTACATCTCAACTAAAACCTAGAGGGTTACAAGTATATATTACTCCTTTTACCTTTGGCACCTGTGGGGTGTGTACTTTTTGACAACCCATCTTTCAGGGAATTCAGGTGCGGGGTTGAATATCATCATGTACATTTTCCTGGCAATAGTGATGGAATATTGTCATATATATTTGTAATTTGTCCTCGGGTCATGGAGAGACTGGTATCTATGCAAACTCTTATACATGTGAAGCATATATTTTCTTCAATTTGATCAATCAGCATGATAGTTTATTAAGTCAATTACAACTTAAGAAGTGGACCAATTTCTGAAATACATGAAAGTAGGTCATATATGGACACGACCACATGGGATTAGGAACAATACTTCCATGAAAACTATCTGCATTTAAATCACTGCAATTTACCGGCGGCATCAAATTATAAATTCCATTGAAATTTAGAACTTTTATCTACGCAAGAGCTCAGAATTTCCTTATATTATAAGTTAGACCACAGATATGCAGTTACATGTCCTATAGATGGTTTAAAAGCATAGATTCTTGCACTATGAGAAATTTCTGAAGGTACACAATTCTGTAACATAATTCGAATATGCTGGAACTAAATGCTATACATTTTTGTTTCAGCTGGATTTGAGAACAAAGTTATGCATAAGGGACAGTTTGTACCGTCTGGCTCGGAGTGCAGAGCATAGACATAACCTTGCCAGCCTGACTGCTGGTTGTAGAGGAGGAGGAGATGATGGGACAACGAGGTACTTGACATCTTTGTTAATTATGTCTTTTGTTGCAGCATCCAAGTAAAAACAATGCTTAATGTCATGTATCAAGCTATACCGAGGAACTCGGTCTTCTGCTAAATTTACACACAGAAAACTAATTAGAAACTTGGTGGTCTTCTTAAGTTCTGTGATCGCTAATGTACTCAGATGATTTCCTTTCCAGGTTCACCAGTTTCATGGATATGGAAACAGATACGAACCCTGTAGATCGTTCAGTGGCACACTTACTGTTTCACAGGCCTTCGGACTTGTCTACCACACCTGCGCAGGACTCATTTCCTTTCAAGTCATCTACTGTGGTAAGCCTCTCTTTCATAATGTTTTGGTAATTACAAAAAACCTATCCTTAAGGTTTTGCTTATTTAAAGATAATAAAATAAAATAACCCCTCGGGGTACTACAATCAGTCCATTTTTGGTTGTATTTTTCTCACCAATAGCCACCTCATCAGGTGCAATTTATGAGAAAAAACAAATGTTGAGGGTGTAATTCGTAGTTGGCAACCTAGTCTCGATCCCTTTGTAATTACACCAAATGCTTCTCTGTGTGTTATATGACGATCTATGTTGGCTAACTATGGTCATATTCCTATATCATAACCAGGTTCGCAGGCCTCTTGCACACCCACCTGTTTTGGGTAACACTGCGGTTAGTGAAGAAAATGTTTCAGAGGTAGAAAAGGTCTCAAAATGCTAACTGGTTAGTGAAGAAAATGTTTCAGAGGTCGAAAATGTCTCAGAATGCTAACTTCTGAGCAAATATTCGCGTCGCGACCATGCACCATGTATAGAGAGGGGTGCCCTTGAGCATACACCAGAGTCTTTTATATTCTTGTTTTTCAGTGTACTAGAGTGCAGCCTTGATCACAATTTTGCATTGTAAGCTGTCTAATTTTGAGTAGTGATTTTACCATCCTTGTTATTGCTATCTGTGATTGCTGGTGGAGTTTCTACAAACTCCTGTATATCTTTGTGCAGTCAGGTTAGGATAGTGTTTGTGCGTGCGTTGGATAATGAGGTGTGACCGAGTGCAATTTACAAAGGAAAACATGGTTGGAGAATGTCTTTTTTTTTTTTTTTTTTTGGAAGTGAATCTGCAGATATTTTTGGTTAGAAATATTTGCTGTCGTTGTTGAAGTAGTTCATGGTGTGCTCTGCTGTATCGATTCTTAATTTTATAAGCTGTCGAATTTCTGCCTGCTTTCTTGATAACTTTGTCACATTCCTGATGACTTAAATGACGATCTATATTTTGATTTTATGCACTTAATGTGTTATTTAACACGTACATTATTTTAAAAGATATGTACTAATCAAATAATGCGAACTTATTAGGAAAAACCAACTCGAGTTTAAACACCTTACTAAAATATTGTAGACGAAATTATAAGCGCAATGCTTGAAACACAATAAACTTCTCTCTTACCTAAACTTCAAATTTCAACCAGTACCTATAAAATAAAAAATTGTACATATCATAAAATGGCAATCGGATTTCATTAAATTCGAATAAGAAGGTTGACCTGCAGTTGCTCCAACATCCCCAACCCGATTGAGGTATAACAATCTTTCTGCATGAGGCATGAATGCAAGAAATTGAAGAGGGGAAACATGCCTTTAAAAAGGATATAAGTCCAATAATACGTATTTTGTTTTTCAGTTGCAAAGAAGAAACATAATGGCTGGGCAAACAAGACCAGTCCACAAACAAACTCTGGAATCATAGAGAAGCAGCTCGTGAGAGAGACTAATTTTCTGCACATTACTGGCAATAGATATCTCCTAAAATTCTCCCAGGTGGGGGGCGTCTCATGTGAGCCTGCACACTAAATTACAACACAATTCCAAGAATTCTCTGAGCCACCACAGCAGTTGAGCAATGCAGAAACCCGAGTTCCTAAAATGAAACCTCTAAATATACCCAATAAATATCAGCTTTGTGCTAATCAAACTGCTGTCTGAGTTGCATCTCTGTTTCGCTTTTCCATGTTGCATGTGAGGATTGACCTTTCATTCTCTTACTCTTCTCCTTATCTTTTATGGCCGACCCCTTCTTCTTTGCAGAATCTATATCCGAGTCAACAGCTGGTCGGTCACCACACATAGGGCACACGATTCCTTTCGCATGAGAGTAAGTTTTGGGAACTCCACATCTCAAACACATCCTGGAAGGACAACATTAAGATATTAAAAAACATAATATATCATGTAAATACACACACACACACACACACACACACATTATATTGACTAAATAATCTATTTTGGAAGCACAATTGAAGACTTGATTGTTTGTTCCACAAGAATTAAATTGTGACTAGTAAGATTCAACAGAAGATAGTTGGAAGATGTACCTCAAGAGGTCAGCTGCATCTTCTGCGTTGGGGTTTGCAACGCTTGCAACACGCTTCGCACCTTGTGCACTGACTGCAGAGCCACCAGATTGGCCTTGTGAGACATTACCTTCAACATCACTTCTCACTCTCTCATGGATCCCAACCAACTGAGGCTTAGATTCCAACACAGCACCTATGAGCAACAGAGGATATACATATTGTCAGAAGTGCTAAACTGTGTCAAAATATAGAGCAACCAGAAGCAGAGGCGCATATTTTGAACATCGGCTTCCTCCCTAATATTGATCTAGAAGCATTTTCCATCCAGGGATATTATCATGATTCTACTTTGAAATCATAATATAGTGACCTTGTCCTTCTTTAATACACTAATGTATCAAACTCTGATAATGGATTACCATATGTGGAACTAGGTGTAACAAATCGAGCGAGACTAATCATCAAATCTTACAGGCCATAGAGAAATAACGAACAAAATACTTGAACCAAACAACAAAAAAGAACATGCTCAGTGTTCTACCTTACCTGCAGACAAGTCCATAAACAAACTCCAGTGCAATAGTTCAGTCAAGAAAGGTTTATTAAAGCGCATATAAGATAGCTATCCCACCAGAATGCAAATGAGAACAACCTTAGGATATGGTATTTCAACAGCAAAACGAGAATTGTGATAATCTTGTACTTCATACAAGAACAATAGGAACCATACATCTCAAGGAAGAATCGACTTTAGCAGTAATACATCCTGAAGTATAGCTACTCCGCCAGCATCAAAAATTGTCCAATTTTTTATATATGTTCACATGCAGAATAAGAGGACACGAGGAGATGAAAAATAAGCAGCTCGATCTTCTTAGCTAGAAACAATCATTGCAAACACATTAAACTTATTATTTTGATTTTCACCTCATACACTCTGGAATGGAGAACTCTTGGATCAGTATAGCGGAAAAACAGTGAGAATCTCTGAGATCCCAAAGGTAAAGCAGAATTTTAAAAAAAAGGAGGAGAGCAAATATCTTCCTATCAGAAACTCAAAACTTTTGCTTCTTGACAACTGCAATCAAAATTTAGATCGATGAAACCAAATCAAAATACCAATTACCTCAGAAATAAAGGACAACAAGTTTCCTGGAAAGAAAATTTCCCTACTCAACAAATGCAATCGGAACAAATAAAGAACAAAACACTTACACAACGAAGTGACATATTAGAATAAGGAAATTAGAAAATTCACCTGAAGCTAAACCTTTATTTTCTTTACGATTTCTCCTTCGACCATGCCTCCACCGCGGCCCATCATCTTTCACCGCCTCTTCTTGAACGCTAGTGTTCAGAAACTGCGGTGGCCCTGAAACCTCCAATAATTTATCCCCCACCAAACAAAAAAATCAGGAAAAACCCTAGATTCCGAAAAGAAATATGCAAAGATAACGAATTAAATATTATCAATACTTACTTCGGAAAAGGCGTCAAAAGCGGAGGGCAGGGCGGAAGAGGAGGCGGGATTGGGGTCGAACAAGGGTTTGTAGGAGCGGCTAGTCTTTGGAACGGCGTCGTCCGCCTCATCATCTGAGGATAGTTCCTCTTGCAACAATTGTCGTGGGTCCTCCTCCTCTTCTTCAGCGGAGGAGTAGCTTTGCAGCAGAGTTAAGCTCATCGTTTCGAGTATCTGCAACAAGATCCACTACTAATTGATATTTCAGTTTGAAGTGCAAAGTTATAAATCTTTCTCCCCACAACGTCAAGGTCATATGTTCATAATAATAATAATAATAATAATAATAATAATATAAAATGTAATTTCTTTTTCTTTTATTTTTTCTAACATAGAAATGGCACAATCTTTATTTTGAATCAAAATCGACAGTAAAAGGTTTGATTTTAATTTTGAAACTATCGATTTTTAACTTGATTTCGATTAAAATTTATCAGTTTTGATTTCAAACCGATGGTTCCAAGTGCAAAATTTATAAAAAAATGAACAAAAAATTGAAACTCAGCAATTTCCGAATATACCAATTTAAATTAAAACCGACGAAACAATGCTCATATCTATCCTAACTTAATATATTTAACTTTTTTATTGACTAATTAGACAACAAACGATTTTCCTAATTCATTTTGAGTCCCGGTTCACAAGCCTCGACTCCACCTTTAATTTCGCATCATAGGTTCAATTTATTTGTAACGACAATAATATTTTTTTAAATTACCTTCCCTAAAAAATAAATTAAATTACCCATCATAGTCGATTTAATCTGTTTGTTTAATTTTAATTTAATCGACATAAAAAATATTAAACAATAGTATAATTGGCTCGATTCAATTTATTCATGCTTCTTGGATAATAAAATAAAAATGTATAATATACAACATAAAATAAAAATTTATGAAATATTTATTTCAATTATTTTGCCGGAAAGATCAAACAATAATAATTCTAATGATCCTATCGGTGCTAATTTTGCATCGTCATCCATGCATGGCGCACCAGATTCACATCATCCGAATTGAAAAACAGTGTACAATTATCTACGATCATCTCAAATTACAATGATGTAGTTGCCGACAATGATTCATCAGTCAGCGATCGCTCAAACGACGAATACGGATACTCTTCGTCCTCCGACTCGCCGTCAAACTTGATCTCCTCCACCTCCGCCAACACCTGACTGATCTCCGGCCGCTTTTCCGGCGACTTTTCGCAGCATTTTAAAGCGATCTGCATCAGCCTCAGCATCCCACTGTTAGCGCTTCTCTGCACCGAGATCTCCGGATCAAAGATCTCCGCCGTCCACTCCTCCCTCACGGCGCGGTGAACCCAGCTGCAGAGATCCACTCCGTTGGTACCCGGCGGAGCGGAATGCACCGGAATTCGAGCCGTTAGGAGCTCGAGAATCAGGCAACCATAGCTCCAGACATCGGATTTTTTGGAGATCTTTTTCTGTGTTAGGTATTCATGGCATTTGTAGGAGACCATACTCTGGGCCGCAATTGGGAGGGCGATCAGAGCGGTAAGGCCGTAGTCCGAGACGAGGATTTCATCATTTTCGTCGAGGAGGACGTTGGTGGATTTAAGGTTTCCGTGGGGGACAGTGGTTTGAGATCGGGTGCTGAGGTGTAGGTGCTTCATTGCTCGTGCTACGCCTCGAGCGATGGCCAGTCGTGAGTTCCACCGGAAGGGGACCCTGTCCCGTGTTCCTCTTCCACCTGCATGATCAATTGGTAATAATTTTCTTCTCAAATAATTGTGGCTTATTTTCTGGTAAACTTATATTTTTTGGTATCGAATTAGTAAATTAAGTTTTTGTATTGTTAACATTGCAAATGAAATGTTAATTTTGAGTACTAAACTTAAACTAGCATCTCAATAGAAGTTAAACCTATATCAACTTGAGTACTAATATTAATCAAATTGATCGAAATTTGAGATGAAATCATGGGTTATGCAGAAACAAAGTTCAGTATCCTTGGATACTAGTGTTTAATACTCAAGTGACATAGTTTGGTTATTGTTTATAGGATTGACCATCCTTTTTACATTTCATGCTATTCAAATTATTGCAAACCGTGTTTCATTCTCCATTCAAATACTTTCAATACAAGCTACGTGCATATATTAGAGTGACATATGCATGCAATGATAAGAATACATGATCAAACACACTTTAGATAGATGATCGTATGGACTAGGATGCATTCATGAGGTGTAATTATTAGGCCAGAACCTTGATAACCACTATTAATGTGTTAAGAATCAGATTAAGCATATAAATAGAAAGTCCAGAGAGAGATTACCATGAAGGCGACTAAAAAGATTTCCGTTGGAGGCAAACTTGTATAGGAACAGCTTCTCATCGTTGGAGTAGTAATATGCTAAAAGAGGCAACAAATTTGGGTGTTTCTGATCAGCAATGGCTTTCACTTGCCTCACAAACTCTTCCCTGTTCAGAGGCTTCAAATCCCTCAACCGTTTCACGACCACAGCCTGCCCAGCCTCCAGCACAGCCTTGTAGCAACTCCCAAAGTAGCCCTTTCCCAATCCTTCGGCCGATGCTTTCAACAGATCATCAAGATCAAATGTGGTTGTCCCATCATCCTCCATGAACACAAGCTTCCCTTGTTGTCCTTCACCTGTTCTCTTCTCCATTGCTCGTTCCACAATTGTGCTGTCATGTTCTTCGTCTCTAGGTAAGAGGTTTTTTGCTTTCATTTCCATTTTGAGCTTCTTGTATTTCTTGTAGTATACAATGAAGAGGAAGAGAATGACTACTAGTACAACTACATCGACCACCACTAAAATGGCTGCTAAACGCTCGTTATGAACTTTTTCGCCTGAATTTCCACCGTTAGATTCAGATAAATCATCTCTGGTAGGGCAGGGTGTTAGAGTTGGAGGGCCACATAGGTTTTTATTTCCCAAGTACGATGAAGGGCCAAATGAAAGAAGGGTATCGGTTGGTGGTATTTCCCCAGTAAGATTGTTGTTAGAGACATTAAATGTTCCTAAGCTGGGTTGGTCGAATCTTGGGATTGGACCAGTTAAGTTGTTGTCTTGAAGCTGAAGGGACAATAAGGAATTTAGATTTATAAGAGATGATGAGATTTCACCAACAAAACTGTTTTCTGACAAGTCTATGCTTCTTAACTTGAGATTATATGTGAACTCCGTCATGTTTCCAGTTATAGAGTTGTTCCTGAAGCTAAGAGTGACCAACTCAGTGAGGTTGACAAGTGCATCTACCTTGATTTCTCCGACGAGTCCTATGCTTTCTAAGCTTAGGCCAGTGACTCGACCGTTGACACATTGGATGCCATGCCAGTAAGGTGGGTCGTTCATGTAGCACATAATCCCAGTCCAGTTGTGATTGAGAAACGCATTATTGAACTTTATTTTGAGAGCCAATAGTGCGTCTCTCTCGTATCCATGGAAGCCTGGGGAATCATCTTGTGCAATGGCTCGCGTGTGTTGAAGCAGAAGGACCACAACCAGTAGGAAGTTGAAGAAATTGTAGGGAGCCATTATGGGGTGGGATTATGCAGGACTTTGATAAATGGAAGTCTAAAGTGAGTGATATAGCGATTGAATTCCCTTGGGATTCCAGGACAGCTATTTTTTGAGAGGAGAGGATTCTAGAACAGCTATAAGTTAGGGTTAGTGTAACAAAACAAGAAAATTTGGAAGATTTATCTGAGAACCCAATGCCTTATTAATTAGTTATTTTCTACCAGTTGTTCACATAGGGCAAATAAATTTTGTTTCATTCAGGCTTTTTTGACCACATGCAGCATTAGCCAAAATCAGTGATACATTGTTGTGTAATTTGAGGGTTAATTTTAGGGTTAGAAATATAAACAAAGAATCCATCTTCGGCCGATTTTACGGATTATGGATGACTTAATGATAGCAGTAAAATAATAAATCAAAATTAAATAAGTTACAATAATAAGGGATTTATCTAGGGCGTAATCAAATCAAGTCAATTTGAGCTCGACTTTTTTTAGGACAGAGGGAGTATATCATAGTTATGCTGATAAAAACCATGTATGTATCACAATTGCATTTCAAGACAATGTAAATCTGATCAATAGTTCCATAAAGCTGAAATATAACCAATGGCATTCAGCAAGATTTACTTGTAACATAAACAAACAACCTTGGATGTGGTCAATAACCTCCTACAAAAGATATATATATATATATATATAGAGAGAGAGAGAGAGAGAGTCAAGGACCTACAAGTAACATCGTATTCGTATCGATCCAGAAAACCATCAATAGTATGACACAGTGGATTTCAAATTCATCCTCAAATTCTTTAATTCAAATGCAATCATAGAGAATTTGAACGACGTGTGCAAATTTAATCGAGCAATATACCAAACAAAAAAGAAATATTATCCAAAGAATTCATTGCATTTCGAAAACTCACAGTCTTCAGCCTAACATGCTATCTTTCTCTTCAATCTGCAGATTCATGGTCACAGAAACAAATAAATTCTCATAACCATAAGTTAACACCAAAACTGCATATGTTCTTCAACCAACCAAAGCAAAAATGGGATAGCATCATATTCATTTGGAAACAAAATGTATCCCAGACTTCTTAACCTTACTGGGAGTATTAACATTCGAATCATCACCAATACCAGATGCTGTAACTGCTGCTTCGCGTGCTCTCCGATCAAGCTGGATCAAACTCTTAGTCGCCAGAATTGCTTGCGGAACTAGATCATGTGTTGCTCTAGCGTACAAATATCGAACTGCCATTGATGCTGCATTCTTTACCTCGACCGCATTCAATGGCCCCAACAGACAATGCCCCAGTATCCTCAAAATTGGCTGCAACAACTCCCATGGCAGAGGAATTCTTGAATCATTACCTCCCATTTCTGTTGAATTATCATCCTCGATTGCCAAATTGGCGACTCTTTCTGCTGCAATTTCAATCTCATCAGCCCCAACCGTGATATCATTACCAAAACAGCTGTTATTCTCATCTGATTTGATATTTTCGAACAGATTGTTGGGTTCTTCGTCGAATTCTGAGGTGCAGGGGCAGTTCTGCCCAGCCCAAACTGTTGCGAACTTACAGAAATCGAGTTTAGACCAATTGGGCATTTGTGAGATCTGCTTACAGTAACAATCGAGAGCAACTCCAATAATGCTGGCGCGCTTGGTGGATTTAACTGCCATTTGTGGCTCTAATGGAGGCGATAGAACCCCAACCAAAGGTTTACTAGAATTTGAAGACGATTTGATGGGAGTGCGGGGAGAGTGATAGAGCGACGGCTGAGAGAGATCGGGAACGGAGACAGTGACAGGCCTGCCGTTGCGTGCTCTTGTTTCGGCGGAGTAGATGGCCAGGAAAACGGCCTCGAAGCCGGAAAGGGAGATGAGATTGTCGGAGGGGCGGTGGTGGATACGGTGCAGGTACATGGAGGAGATGAGGGGGAGACAGGAAAGAACGACGAGGCGGAGATCGGAGTCGCCGGATTGATAGGTATCGTAAAGCCAATTGCAGAGAGGGTCTTCTCTGGAGCCGGAGGTTGGGGAGGACAGCGCGGTGGAGAGAGAGGAGTAGGCGGCGGAGGAGAGAAGAAGAGATCGCGCGGGGCGTTCGGTGTCGGCGAGGGAGGAGAGAGGGTTTTCATCGGCGGCGGCGGCGGAAGAAGGTAAAAGAGACAAGAGGAGGTGGATGCGGGAGCGAGCTTTGGAGATGGAATCCCACCAGGAATTCATGGAATCGGGGGAGCGGCTGTTTTGGGGATGGAGGGAAGAATTGTTTGAGTGGCGGTGGAGATCGGAGGAAGAAGCGGAGGAGGATGGAGAACCGCCGTGGAGTTGGAAGTCCATGGTGGCGGCGAGGTGGTGGAGACCGTTGGGGCTCCGCGTCTCTGGTTGCAGAGAATCTTGTTTCACCAATGTGAGTTCTCTGTCGACAGAGGACGTGGGCAGTTGAGCAGCCGGGGGCGCACAATATATTTTCCCAAAAAAGAAAAAAACTTGAAGAGATGTATATTTTAATAATTTTATAAAAATAATAATATGAAAAATTTAATATTTTATTTGTATAAGTAATATAAATATCAAATTGAAGATTGTAAAAAATAAATAATTTAATATATTTTTATAAAAATAAAGTAGAGATGCATAAAATTATAAATTCTTTGTGCACAATTGTATTGGGTGATATGTCTAATGTAATATTTCATTATTTTACATCTCTTTTTTTCCTCTTTATTAATTTCACATCTACAAGTTTCATCCTACCTTATTTTATCACACTATAAATATAACTTTTTACTATTTATCGTATCTATTCACGGATAATCTAACTCTTTCCCATTATCGGAATTATACACAACAAATAAAAAATAAAATGAGATATAAACATTTTAAAGCTTTATCTAAGAACCAATGTTTATGGGTCTCAAGCCCATGTATCGCACAGGTGCAGTACTAGTAGGATGTTAAAAGGGCCATGACCCGACGGGCCGGCCCGTTTAGCCCGAAATATTTTAGGGTAAGGGTTTGGTTTCATTAGCCTGTTTAAAAATCAGTCCGTTTAGCTCGAGCCCAAAGCCTTATAGCCCGAAAATTTCTTCTTATTTGTTTATTTCTTAATATCAAACTAATAATATACACTATTTTTAATTATTTTTCATATACCATATTTGATTTTTAGTAGAAGATATTAAAATTTATATTTAATTACTAGAAGATTTTAAATACTGTCATTTAAATTTAGAATTTAAATGTAATATGATTTCAAATTATATGATAGTGAATGTTCTTAAAGCTATAATTGAGAGCATCAAATACTGTATATAAGTTAAATGTTTGAATCTTTAAATTTTGTAAAGTGATATAAAAGTTCTAAAATATATAATCTTTTAATGTTATCTAAAATTGTATTTTAAATAGAGCATAATATGCATTTAATTAAAATTTTAAATTTAAATATATAATTTGACTATTTTGACTCATAGCCCGATAGTGGTTCGATTAGCCCGAAAATCGGTATGGTTAGAGTTAGGTTCACCATAATCAAGTCCGTTGAAATTGACCCAATTAAATAGAGGTCCAATTAGTCCGAAACCCATTAGGGCTAACCCGAAACCGACAGGACTAGCCCGTTTAACATCTCTAAGTATTAGTAAACTACAGAGACATGAAATAGTTTTTTTGTAGCCAGAGGAAAGTGCGCGCAGAGATAAAAGAGTAGAAAATTGTAGGAATCAAGCACAGTTGGTGGAATCAGGCGGCAGATGAAAGTATGCTGCCTAATCCATTAATGTGGAAACTAAAGCTTGCGTAGCAGCAAGTGAAGACCATGCTGGGGCTGCAGGGTAAGGATTTTGTGAGGAGCATGGGTGTACGATGGCGAGAGCTCAAAAGAGAAGCGTTGTAGAATCATAGCAAGCACCACTTTAGCCTCCATGAGCACGAAATTTTGGCCGATACACACTCTTGGCCCCCACCCAAAGGGGAAAAACGAACCCTGCCTCTTCTGTGCCTTGGCCACTCCTTCGGCGAATCTCTGTGGATTGAATTCCATTGCGTCGTCCCCCCATATTTCCCGATCATGATGCAGTGCCAAGGTCGGCATCTTCAGATCAACTCCAGCTGGTACTGTTAAATGCCCCAGCTTTGTTTCCTTACACGCTCGTCGAACTAAAGATATTGCGGGTGGATACAGCCTCAAGACCTCGTGCAGGATCATATTGACCTGTCTTAATCAAACATGTCATGATCGAGCAAGCAGGAAGAGTAAGGAGAGTAGAGTTGGAATTATCTACTTAGAAGAAAATAATGAAAGCTTCACGTATGAGTCGTCCCATGTTGAAATATTGAAGGAGAGTAGACCAGCTTATAAATTTAGGAAGGTGCGTTTGAATTTAAACAACTTACAATTTTGAGCTGATTAAGTCCATCAGAATTCGGCTTTTGGTTCCCGAACACACCAAGAACCTCTTCTCTGGCTCTTGTTTGCCACTCAGAATGTCTGCCCAGCAAAACCAATGTCCATGAAAGCATTGCTGAAGTGGTATCCTGTCCTGCAAAATAGAACACCTTGCACTCGTCGATTACTTCGTCGATTGTCAAGCCAAAGCTCTTGTTACCGCACTGTTCGATTTCTTTGAAATTCGATTCCAGTAATATGCCCAGTAAGTCCTGATTGATAGCTTCCCCTGCTTTAATTGCCTCAATCCTTTTATTGATGAGACCTCGGATTATTGGCCGGACTTCATACTCGATTTGTTTCATCCTCTTGTTCCTTTTTGTAGGTAGAAATCTATATCCGGGAAGATAAATGGACTGTAAAACCTTCAAAACATGCTGAGCCTGTTCTTTCTGAAGTTCAAATATTCTTCTCCCTTCTTTGTAGCTACTACCAAATGCAGTTCTTGATATTGCATCGCTAGTTATGCTCTCCAGATACGGCCACGCATCCAGCTCACATGATCCTCCAGTCGAGACTAGATGCGTCTCCCATTCGTTCAAAACTTCGTCACAACTCAAGTAGAAGGCCGGAATCATTAGCTGTACATACGAGCAACAGAGAAAAGCAACCTCATCTCAACCTATACTTCAAAAAAAGAATAAGAAATCTTATATATAGGAATGAGATATATAAAACCTTCAATTTATCATGATGGAAAGCAGGATTGATAATCTTTCTGTGTTTGGACCATTTTTCTTTCTCAAGGGTCACAAGTCCAGGTACAAATAACTTGACCAATGGGTTTGGCACCGTCGGCTTTACATACTCATTATATTTGGTCATCACCTCCCTAATGAGTTCTGCATTTGTGATTATGACACTGGGACTTGGCCCTTGCCAAACATAAGATTCATTTCCTGTCGTTTACCAATAAAATAATATCAAATTTCACGACGCAGGATCTTATTGTATCTAAATACTCTCTTCGTCCCAAAAAAAGAATCTTGTTTGTAATTTTTTTAAGACGAAGGGAGTAAGTAAATACACATCCTTCTTGCAGATCTGATGATCAACAACATAAAGAAATCTGGGAAACAAAAATGTCAAGACAGACCATATTTTTGGATGGTTCTGATGATGTAAGTGAGGACCCTTGGCTTGATATCATCGTCAATATGGATGGGCTTGGAAATGGCTTCCTGATGCGCCTCCCCCATCTCTCTTAGGTCCCCAAAGAGCAGCCTGTAGGGATTACCCTTGAGACCCTGACTCCTCAGGGATTTTTCCAGCCTCTTCGGAGTGAAGTATGCCCATTCCAGTAATTTCCATGTTTGCACCAACACCACCACGCCAAAACAAGCACAGCATATCTGGAACAAGACTTCCATATTCTTTGGTAGCTTCTCTTCACCTAATCTCTGCCCTTCTCCATGAATATACAATATTATTTTTGTAGCAGAAAAACCACATTTAAAATGCACTTACTTTACAAGGAAAGGATGAGTTTCCGGAAAAGAAAATTCCCCCATTCAGGTATCTATATAATACCATTCAAATTCATTAAAAAAAGTAGATATAGTCGCCTGTTCTATAGATCATCTATGGTGAAAGCTTATCTGCAATAATTTTTTTCCCTTTTTAATAGAATGTCACATGTGTTAAATGCCACCTCCTTTTTTCTGTTTTTGTTCTCTGTGTCTTTGTGTGTGTGGTGTGTATGCCACCTCCTTTTTTCTGTTTTGTTCTCTGTGTCTTTGTGTGTGTGGTGTGTATTAAATAACAACAACAACAACAACAACAACAACAATAATAATAATAATAATAATAATAATAATAATAATAATAATAATAAATATTTAAAAGCAAATGATTTGTTTATTACATTGAAAGCAAATTAATAATCACAATGTGATTATTAAGTTTGAATATTACAGCATTATATTTGTTCTCAATGTAATGAAACAAATTATTTGATTATAAGTATTTATTATTATTTATTAATTATTATTACTATTATCATTATTAATATTTTTATTATTATTATTTCAAACATAGAGCACAAACACCACACACACACACACTTACACATATAGGACAGGGAAAAAAAAAGAGAAGGATGTGGCCTGTACACAGGCTACATTCAATTAAAAAAAAAAGAAAATTATTGTCGCATTTTTACTGTATATCGCCTATAGAGAAGGTGGCTTACTTTCTTTTGGTAATTTTGAATGGTATTATATTTAAAAAAAATATTATATATCGTTAAATTAGCCCTCAATAAATACAATCAAAAATTAATTTTCTACTTCAATATTCCATTAATCCATAGAAAAAAAAAAATTACGTACACACAATGGTGTTTTATTAAAGAATCAAGAAAATAGAAAATTCACCTGATACAAGTGCCCTGAATACCAAACACAAAAAAATCTCCAGGACATCTGAAGTCTGGAGAAATAGTTGCCTGATTCGAGCTCCTAACATGTTGAATTCCAATGCGTTCTGCTCCGGCGGGTAGCAAAGGGTGGATATCTACAGCTGTGTCCACCGCGTCGTGAGGGAGGAGTGGACGGCGGAGATCTCTGTGTGGAGAGGTGCGAACATGTCGTTATATAACGTTGCGATAAGTCGGTCAGGTCTTGGCGGAGGTGGAGAAGATCAGTGCGGCGGCGATACGAAGGACGAGGAGCATGCGGAATCTTTGTTTGATCGATGGCTGACGGATGAATCATTGGCAACAACATGAACTCAACTAATACTTAAAACTTTTTAAAATGAACTCTTTTGTCTGCACCTCAGGAAAAAGGAGAAAACTAACTTTTTTTTAAACAGAACGAATACAATATTGCGCCAAAAAAATACATAAAAAACAAATATTAACCAACCATTATTTTTTGCCAATATTTCTTTTATTTTATAATATTTATGATAATATAATAGCAAAATATTATTAATAGTAGCAAAATTATGTATCTATATTAATATCTAATAATACAATAGTTAAAATATAAATTTTCCATCATTTTAAATATAAAAATATATATTTTGAAAAATATTGTGTTGATTCTTGATTGGCTCAATTTTATATTTCTTATTTTTATAAAAATATTTTTTTCAATTTGTTAAAATACAAATAATTTTTCAACACTATTCTGTTTTCTACATATGATATCTAATAATTATCTTTTCACCATTTTAATTTTATACTCATATCAAATATATTAAAAAAATATTATATACAGCTAATTAATTTATTATTGAAATAAAACTTTTATTTTAAAAGAAGTGAATATATTTTTTATTAAAAAATATTTTTAACATGTCATTACCAATAAAATTATAAAATATTTTGAATATTATTTATATATATATATTCTTAAATATTGATTAACTCAAAAATATATTTTCTCTTATCTTAAAACATATTACAAACTGTTTAACTATCGAAAGCAATTCAAGTTCGTACACAAATAAAAATAATATTTAAAAAAAATGATATTTGGGAGATTTTAATTACAATCCAATTATTTTTCTCTACAATCAATCATACATCTACAACCCATAACTTTCGAATAAAATTGAAATTTATAAATACGATCCATTAAAATTTGAAAGTACCCTTATATTCTAATACAATCATACAACAGACAACAGACAATAGACAACAACAAACGCTTACACCCTAATGTTGTGTTAGGACAAAATTAAAGGTTTCTATGGCACAATCAATTGTGTAATACTAAACCGTGTATAACTAATTACATAGATGTTTATTTTGAGTTGTGAAAAGTATGTTGTTATTGTAAATGTCGAATTAATTGAGAGTTTTAGTATTATTATAGTATAAAAAACAATATATTTAATAATTGAATAATTAATTAAACTTAAAATAGTAACTTAAACACATATCAGAATCTAAACTGCTAATCCTAAAATTTGAAGTAGAACTAGAGTAATGAACCATGAACTAAATCATGGATGGAATCTAACCCACCTACAGACAAAAAAAAAAAAAAAAATGTTGAATTTTTAAAAACGAAACAACTGTGGATTATTAATTTCTTTTTTTTTAAGTGAGACACATCTATGGCGTGTAATCTTTGAGAAGACCGTTTGGAGTTGGACGAGGCAATAACACAAACAGAAGTTGCGCAGTTCTTACAGGTGTTGTTTTGACTGGGCTGCTGCTCGCTCTGTCTTCATCGCTCTCCCAAAATCCAACCTCCTAATAAACAAAGCAAACCAATTCAACCACCAAATCCTTCGGCCACCTCAATATCTCCGCCCCACTTTGGCCTTAATAGCATTGCGTTCTAGTTTTCTCTCGCACAAACCTCTGCAAGCACGATCACTCTGCAATGGCGTCCACAGTTTTCTCTCAGTCCTTGTTATCCGCTCAGACTTCATCAACATTGCCAATTTCAAAGAAAAACATCGGCAGTGCTTTGCCTTTCTCTGTTTCTTTGAAGAAACCTCTTAGCATCTCCAGATCCAATGTATTTTCGACCCATTTAAGGAAGACAAACAGAAGTTATGTCGCCAACTCCACTTCCTCCGGCGACGACAGCTGTGAAACCCCGATTGAATTGAGTATGTATCTATATTGGCCGAAACAGAATTTTAGTAACTTATCTTCTTCTCATTCTTGTTAGAAATTATTCATGTGCGTTTTCTTTCTTTTTATTTTTTTGGGATCCCTCTTCAGAGTACTCTGCATTTCCGTCAGTCATGGACATTAATCAGATTCGAGAAATTTTGCCTCACCGGTGCGTTAATTCTCGTACACTTTTTTAAGAATCTCATGCAGCATTCTTCAAAGATGAGTTGTGACCTTTTACCTGGTAGTTATGTCAATATAATTTGATTTATTTATTTGGGGATTTATCTTTTATATTGTAGATTCCCGTTTTTACTGGTGGATAGAGTGATTGAATACAACCCCGGGGTGTCTGCTGTCGGCATCAAGAACGTGACAATCAATGATAATTTCTTCCCTGGTCATTTTCCTGAGAGGCCAATTATGCCTGGTGTGCTCATGGTTGAGGTAAACAATTGGTGTTTCTTGTTTTATGATAATATTTAATATGTTGTTTGAATTTTTTCTTTGATTCAACCTTCAGTTTTCATTTCGTGATGCTTTTATCTGTTTATGTTTCTGTTCCATTGTATTGGAAATTGATGGATGACACATTTACAGTTCGATTGATGATGTTTTTTTGTGCCTGCAAGTAGGTTTATGTTTTGATATTACATCAATTTTCTCAGCATAGAAATCATGCTAGTTGTTTATGGCTGTTATAAATGAATCTTATGAGTCCTTTGATTGCTAATGCATGAACAGGTCAACCATGAAAAATCCATTCTAGTTGATAACTCCTCTGACATTCAACCAGGAAAAACCATTGCCTTTTGCTTCTCATCTACATACAAACTACACAAGTGCTTACTTATTTGAACGTCCCGTGGTGATTTATGTTGAGTATCTACATTAGAGACAGGAAATTGATATTTTAATATGTTCCCAAAGCCTGCCTTTTGTACTTGTTGCTCTTAGACTGCATACTGGTTATATATAAACGTTGCTCGGTAGTTGGCTGGGAATTTTTTATTGATTTGTTTTTAACAATTGAATGGTTTAAAGGATTAATTATGTGAGATAATTGCCCAAGTTGTTAGAATGCCATGATTTCGTACTCTGCACAACAACTAGCTTTGTCTCCACTGGTTCCTGACATGAATTCTTCATGTAGTAGAAGTGGCAAAAGTAGCATTTGTATTTTTTGTGGATCATTTCTCATAATTTATTGATATACGGCACATATGTGTCATGTTAGAGGAAAAACTAAGATCCCTGGCTGCAATACCAGCTAGTTGAGTCCTAAGAGATGGTTACTGCTGTTCCATGCATCTGAAATCTTGGACGTTCCAAGTAAAAAGCCAGGATCTATGCCAATTTTAAGTTTTCACTATCAGAGAAGAATTTCTGAATTAATTTTAGTGATTATGAAGTGATAAACATGAATCTTTCCCCTACAAGTTGAATTTATTGGACTAATTAATGATAATAAGTCAAAAAAGAGATACAGGATACGTTGATGGAAAACTCAACCTCACCCCGCTAAACTATAGTTAAATAAAGACAGTGGATCTTAACTTAGGCTGTTAATTATTTAATTGAACTTATGATCCAATAGTATTTCTAATGAATTTCCTGATACAAGCATTAGAGTGTGAAGTAAGCCGGTTCGTAAAAGCATCTAAATCAAACTGTTACACTCCCAAGGTACTTATTGGAAGAATTCTTTCTCTTTAAAGCATCTGTGACATTCTAAAGACTTGTGCTGTCTGTTTCTTTTGGCATTGTGAGGCCTAAAATGTCAGGGAATAGAACACATGACCCTAATTTGATAAATAAATTGTGAATGTAGATGATGAAAAGTATGTTTATTTCACCCTTGATACTAATAGGGCTTCAAGCCTGTGGCTAGTGATATCGGAAATTGAAAAAAGGGAACATGATGTATGTTGACTGCCCTTTTGTAATGCTCCAATGCCAGAAAATTCTCTGCTTAGAGAATCTTTCTTCAGTTAGAGTTTTCTGCTCTTATTTATTTATTTTCAAAAAATGGGTCAGACTCCTGAATTTTGAAGCCAAGTTTATGGAGAGGTATTTCTTCCAATACTTGGTTGCAGTAATGTGGTTTTTTTTTTTTTTTTTTTTTTTTTTTTTTTTTTTTTTTAGTAATGGGTTTCTTTCTTAGGTGGTTGTGGAAACCCCTATTCTTTGCCACTGGTGGAAAATAATTCTTTTCTACCCACAACTTAAGTTTCATACATTTTATCCAGTTATTTCCTTGATTTTGTTGGTATAGGATAGGGTGGTACGGCCAAGATATTGTTGGTATGGATTTGCATAGATGTTATGGACAGGGGTGAAAATGTCAAAATTGGCTACAAAAGAATGAATTTCAAATTGCGGCTAAAAAATTAAGTTACAAATAAAAAAATGTCCTGGTTGTGAAAAAAGTGATAATAAGAACGGTGACCGTAGCTTCTGCAGCTGCCATTTTTTTTTGGACCAGATGAACGTGAGACTGTTTGAATGAGATGTGTTTTGACTCAGCTCAATAAATGTAGGAAACATGCTTGGACGATTTAAAATTTTTTATAGGATCTAAATCTCTGCCCAACTTGAACTTGATTAGTAGAAAAAGATGAAATAAGTGTAAAAGGATCAAAGCTAGCTTGACTTGTTAAGCTCATTTAATCATAATTCGGTTGATAATCAAATTAAGTGGAACCCAAATATCAAAGCTTGATAAAATTTCAAAGCAGTATGAAGAGTAAGGTATCTTGCTTAACTCTATTTGCAATGAGTCAGTACCATAGGCTTCTTTTCTTGAAGTTTGTATTAAATTGTTCAAGTCATGATGTATACTTACGACTGGATTCAGGCAATGGCCCAGGTTGGTGGCTTGGTAATGCTACAACCAGAAGTAGGAGGATCGCGTGACAATTTCTTCTTTGCTGGAGTCGACAAAGTACGATTCAGGAAGCCCGTTATTGCAGGAGACACCTTAGTAATGAGAATGAACCTCGTCAAGCTACAGAAACGCTTTGGAATAGCAAAGATGGAAGGGAAAGCGTATGTAGGAGGTGAAGTGGTCTGTGAGGGCGAGTTCTTGATGGCTATGGGAAGTGGCTGATCTCCCAACATTGTTGCTCCGATTTTTGCAGCTCCTATTATTACAGTTTTCCCCTCCCCTTTTATTTTTCACTTTCTTTTTGTATGCTTGTGTAGCAAACTCTGCAACTGCTGCTTCACCATTTTTCACGAGATGGAGACTGAATAATATTAAATTTGAGAATCAAATTATCGTGTTAATTACAGATTGATCCGCTGTTTATTATTCCATTTATCCCTTCAAGTTGATGACGATTAACCGAAATTTCAAAGCAATGGAAATGTAATGTCCAAAGATTATGGAATTATCTCATAGCTCTGAATTTACTCTCTACATTGCAAAGTTTTCTGTATACAATGATTTTCAGTTTCATCAAGATCTTATTACAAGCCAAGGGCTCCAAGGGGTGTCTTCCCTTGCCCTGCCTCAAAGTAGAAGATCAGCATAGCCAACATGGCAAGCCTGGCATGTTTAATCTCTGCCACTTTCAATCTCTCAAGCTTCTCAGTATCAGGTATGTAAACTCCATCCTTTAATGTACCTGCAAGACCCAACGGGTCGAAGAATTTCCCGCCGGGGTAGCCTTGTTCACCTGTGGCATTTGCGAAATTCTCTGCAGTTCTTGACCAGGGGGTGGCCCACTCCACGGACTGCGACTCGGGGTTGAAGAAGTCGACCCATCTCTTGCTCTCTACCCACCCCATGAGGAGGAGCTGAGTACCTAGGAGGGACCCGAAAGAGAATGGGGCGACAGCTCCAGGGGCGGCACCAGCTTCAAACCACGGGATGCCGCTATACGCTTGGCCGACGAAGATTCCGACAACTGCCGCCATCGCCCACCGTCCGTGGATGAGCTCGGCCTCTCTGTACCATTTCAAGAATGCTGGATCCTTTCCAAGTCCTAGCGGGTCGAAACCATAGTCACCAGGTAACCTGTTATATATTCATGCAATCATTGGTGGAGGAGGGAGACGGATAGATAGATAGATAAATAGAGAGCAAGAGAGAGGCTTACGAGCCGTCGAGCCACTCAGGGTCGATGAAGTTACCGCCACCTTTAACAGCCGGAATCCAAGACTTCTTGGGGGCAGCAGCAGCAACCACCACGATGAGCCTCCTGGGAGACGCAGCAGCGCCGACTCTGGCGGAGATTGGGGAGGAAAGAAGGGCCTGGCTTTTCTTGCCACCTGTCAAGAAGGTAGATCCTAAACCATTAACTAATGCAGCAGATGTAGAAGCCATGTTTCTGTCAAAATCTAAGAGGATTGTGGATTAGAGTTTCCTCTTAAAAGCAGGATACAAGTTATTCAGGGGAGCCAGGTAGGATAAGTGAAATCTGGATATCAAATCTAAGAAGTGCCTGGATAGATTTCTAGCCAATGAGATCAACAAGTCCATCCACATCCTCAGAAATGGTTCCCATCCACGTGGACCTCTTTTGGTCCTCAAGTTGTGAATGTGGGATCTTCTCTGCATTTGGTGGAAACATGTTCTGTGTTAAAGGGTTTTATTTGCTCATCCTTTTCTATGCTTAATAGATTTCTAGTACATAATTAGCAGTTTTTTTAGGAATGACAATGGGGTTGGTCGGGACAGGTACTTAAAGATCTAGGCCCATTCAATTCTTAAATAGGGTGGGGTGGGGCTGACCCGCTGCAGGTCACCAAGTGACCTGTTTTGTTTTGAATATGTATTATTGTACATAATAATATTAGTAAAATTTTGAAAGCATGTTTATAACTTACATACATATTTTAAAAAGGTTGATATCAATTAAAAATTTTAATTACAACATAATATTGTATTGTATATATTAAAATAAAAATAATATAAAACGGGTCAGAACGGAGCGTATCAAGCTGTGGATCGCAAGTTGAATCGCCACAAATAAGGTGGAACAGAACGAATCAGCTAAGAGGCTGGTCAAATTATTATCCCTAATCTTTCTAAAACAAATAAACAATAATATTGTATCACGCGGATATAGCATTTACGAGACCTACAATAGCAAAGTCGAAAATAAGGGCTACATACATCATACATGCTTATGTCCAACGGAGAGGCTATTTGCCTCCTCGCAGCAAATTGCTGCTTCAATCCTTCTCCAACGGCTCCGCTAATGCTGCACATTCAAATTATGGATACGGAACATGGGATCAAACCCCACAACATTTTCATATTCTTTCAATATTCACTTTGACCAAAACAATATGAAAAGAATAAGGGGGGAAAAGAGAAAAGCAAATGGAGTGAAATTTGGAGGTGATATGCACCGAAAGTAGATGGGCATGGCGTGGTTGGAGGGCCCTTCACAAAACACGCTTTTAGCTTCAATTCATGAATTCCACTTTGTTAAATCATAGCATGCAATAGCACCACCATATTATGGAATCTTCATTCCCATACCATCATTTCATGTGTTCATACATCATTCACATTACAACTTTACTTAAAAGGGTTCTCTCTCTCTCTCTCTCTCTCTCTCTCTCTCTCTCTCTCTCTCTCTCTCTCTCTCTCTCTCTCATGATGACACGATGTGATGATATGTTGTGGCACTCCAAACCACATGCTTGACTAAATGGCCTTTTTTCTAAGTAGATGTAGAGTATTGTCATCAATCAATTGTATTGATATCAAAATGGCTTTTTCCTTCTAACACAAAAAAAGAAACTATATGGATTTATTATGAATACATCATAAATTAATTTTATTAAAATATAATATGCGTACTAAAATTTTATTAACGCTTCTAACAATTTAAATTTTAGGCAGTCAAGCTTAGACGCAGGCATGGTTCCGGTTACAAATTGGAACCGCCGGTCAACGGTTCGAACCGTTGACCGGTTCCGGTTTCGGTTTGGAATCGAAACCGTATTTGGGACGGTTCGGTTTCGGTTCCCATTTTTTTGGAATCGGAACCGGCGGTTCCGGTTTTCGGTTCGGTTCTGCCCATTTAAAACAACGGCTGAGATTAAATAGCAGTTGGTGATCAACGGTCCAGATCTTATAACTGTTGGGAACCGGCGGTTCCCAAAAAAAATAAAAATTAACAGAACCGTGGAACCGAAACCGGAACCGTATATATGGCGGTTCGGTTCTGGTTCCCTCCTCCACGGTTTCAAAAACAGACAGTTCCAGAACCGAAACCGAAACCGTGGAACCGTGCCCATGTCTAGTCAAGCTTCATACGTCCGCCTGGTATGATCAAACAGTTGTATTGTTTATACATTATGTAAGTGTATTTATAAGTCAAAATACACGTAACTGCATATGTAATATTGTCAAATCAAAATAAGTCCAAAAAAATATATACATAATTTGTCCTCTTTATTTTTATTTAAAAAAATTAAAAAAATCCTTTATTTCTAGTTTATATTTAAAAATAAAACATAACTTTATAAATGAAATTAAAAGTATGAAGACATATGCATTAATACTATGCCCCACGATTTCAGCCACGATTTCAACTAGCCTTGTCGGCTGCTGCTGAATTTGAATTCACGGACCTCAATTTTTATTTTATTTAAAATTTTCAAAAAATCAAAATTCAAGACAATCTTATACTACAAATTCTTAATTGTAGTAAACTAAGATCAGTTTATTTAATATAGTTGTCAACCACAATAATTTACTTTGTAAAAATAAAAATAAAAAGTAATTTTTATTAATATTAATATTATATATTAAAAGGGTAATGAATGCATGGGCAAAAGCTAGTCTACAATAAAGTAGAATTTGAAAAGCCAGAGAGTTGAAATAGCGCCGCTACACCAACGGAAAGAAAACGTTGGTCCACGAAAAGCTGAGCCCAACCAATCATTTGTCACCCTATAAATTACCCTTTTCCTTAGGTCTGTCAGGACTCGATCCTGCGTTCTTGGGGCAATCTGCCACTCAGGAACCAACTGAGCTGTTCATACGGACATAAATTACCCTTTTCCTCACACTTCAAAACTAATTTAATTGATTCCCTCAAACCCACAATAAAACAAAAAATAAAAATAAATAAATACAATAATAATAATAATAATTAGTAAAAATATAGTATCTTTTTACTATTAGTAAAGTTTTTGAAAATTTAAACTATATTAAGGTAATAATAAAATTGTACCCCACAACCTTCTCTCTCAGCACCCTTTCACACTTTAAAATTTTTAAATTTCAAATTTGGAAATAACTTTTTTCCGAATTTAAGATTTAAAATGTTCGAGAATAAGTATTTTTATATAGAATATTTCAAAAACATCTGATAGAAGTGTTTTGAAGTAGCCTATTTGCTGCAACTCTCAGGGGTGGTTTGTTTTGAATTGGGCCTGAATAGAGATGAATACAATTCAAATATATGTTTGTTTTGAGTGGATAGATATCCTTTTCATTCAAATCTTTTATAATTGATGTGACATAACATTATTTTACATTTCGTTCTTTACTAATGTGATATCTACAATTTCATCACATTCCACTTCATTTCAATACAAACATAACCTTTTACTATATAGTTATCTAATTGTACCACAAACACCTATATCCCAAAATAAACAGTCCCTTAACTTTAATTTATATAATTATAGAGGAATCAATTATTTTTAAATCTTATTTTTGTTGAAGTTAAATCAAATTAAATCAGTACTTAAAATAAGCAAATGAAAATGCCATTATTATTATTTTATTATTATTATTATTATTATTATTATTATTATTTTAATATCCAACTGTCGATCACACTCCCCTACAGATCATCATCCATTTCTCTAAACCTCTGCCCTCCATTTTTGCATCTCAGCGACCTCCCTTTCTGTATATATATATCCCAATTGGATTTCAACAATACTTCAAATTCATCACTCTCATAACTTTCCTCTCTCACTCTCTCACATTAAGCTATATACACAGATCTGCATTACATAATTAAACAACAATGGCTGTTAAAAGTCCGCTCCTGTGCATGCTTGTAGCTCTCTTCGCCGCCGCAGCTTCGGCGGCGCATTCGGCGCCAGCGCCGACAGTGGACTGCTCGAGCCTGGTCCTGAACATGGCGGACTGTCTGTCCTTCGTCACAGCGGGGAGCACGACGAAGACGCCGGAGGGCACGTGCTGCTCGGGCCTGAAAACGGTGCTCAAAACTGATGCCGAGTGCCTGTGCGAGGCTTTCAGGAACAGCGCCCAGCTGGGGGTGACGCTGAATGTGACCAAGGCCGCCACTCTTCCTTCTGCCTGTCATGTTTCTGCCCCCTCCGTCTCCAATTGTGGCCGTAAGTTTCATCAACCTGTTTTCTTAATTTCCATTTTCTCTCAGAAGAAACCCTAAATCTACTCCGTAGAATGTTAAATTTGGGAATTTTTGTTTCCATACTTGTACAGCCTCCTGCTTTAATTTTAACCCGAGTTTTTTCCCCTCCTCTTTTAACAGTGAGCGTTGGCACTGGTGCAGCAGCTCCAGGTACTTACAGATCTAATCATTTGAACTAATTATTTCCAATTTATGTTTACACCTCAGTCATCTTACTTATTTTCCCTTCAGACACCTGAATATATCAAACGTACAATCCCTGATTTTGTCGTGCTTCATTCTTGATCATTTGCAGCTCCTTCTCCCACGGCCGTATCTCCAAGCTCGGTCGCCGGAGCTCCAACTACGAGCATCGGAGCAGACGAAGTCGCTCCAGCCCCGGCACCCGGCAGCATCAGCAGCTCCGGTTCTACTTCGGTAACCTCCTGGATCACGTTGCTCGTTCTTACTGCTGCTGCATCATCTGCTCTATTCTGAGAGCACTGAGGGTTGTACCTCTTTTTTGTAATCTTGGAGGTGTGGTGTTGAGAGCATGTCGACAGGCTACATAGGATTCAATTTCAGCTGTTTCTAATGACTTTGTATCAACTTTTCATTCTCTTCACCTTTTACCATCATCATTATTTATTGCATTTTTCCCCATTTCAGTCACTGTTTTGTTTCATGTTTATCTTTATTTTATTTTATTTTATATTAATATTTTTCATCTAGATATAATTTTATAATAATTATGATAATACAGTAATGTAATTTTAAAACTAATAATATGATATTTTTAAATGAGATACATAGCTACATAAAACTTTTAGTAAAATTTTATTTTAGCACAATTAATCTAAGAAAGATATTTTATATTTAATAATCAAGATTTTATTTATTTATATGTAATATAGTTATTAAATTAAAAATTATAAAAAAGTTAATTTGATATATTTTTTATTTAGGACGAAAAATTATAATTTGATAAATAAAGTAAAAAAGAAAAAAAATTATGATTGGCTGCCAAATATTATAAAAATAGCTAGTAATTTTAGTGAAATTTTTCTAAAATACTATTTTTGATTTGTTTTCTTATATTATACATATATATATATATATATTAATTTTACTAATATACGTAATGTGTATTTACTATAATAAGAAAACAACTTATTTTTTTGTGAAATTCCGTCAAAATTTTCAAATTGGGTAGTAATTTTTATGATTTTCTCTATATAAAAAGAAAAATATCATGCCCCTTTGTGCAATTCTATTTTGAAAAGTATGATTATTCAATTTATTTAATTTTATCTTAATTAATATTCATAAATAAATATATAACAGATTCTACAGTTCAATATTTTGAAAGCCTTTAAGATTCTCAAAAACACAAACTTTACATTCTTCTCCGACCTCGAAAACCAGACTTAATTCAACAACGCGCGCCCATTTGATTGTCAGAAGATCCAACAATCAGTAAACATATGTGAATAACCGTAATCACTTCAACTGAAAATCAATCTCAAGGCTCCATCTTGGGAGACAGCGTGGCAATAGCATCTGCAACGGTGAGGAAGATGTTGTCGTCTCCAATGTTGTCGGCGAATACGGATGCATGCAGCTTGTCCAGCACCACCTGTCCGGGATTCGCTAGCACAAGCTGTTCGAACATGAACACACGAGTGAGTGTAAGAATATGACCATGGAACTAGCCCAGTCTAGCTTGGCACTTTATCAGCTCGATTCGACTTGATTGCACGTGTTTGTTAAACTTGAAATAGAGATCAGTTGCTCACCTGTATATCTCTCTTCTTAAGACTCTTGTGCAGATCTTCCAAGGCATGAATGCCACTTGTATCTATATCCGTTACAGCTGACAAGACAAAGAATACAGACAGGTTTTAGTCTAGATTGATGTCTGCAAATGTTGCACCGGAATTCTGACAAGAAAACATGAACTCGAATGAGCTTTAAAAGCCTTTGCTTACGTGACATTTCGACTATCAAATACTGGATTCTCTGTTTGTTGTCTTTAAGCTCCTCCTCTTCATCATTCAGCAATCTCAGAATCCTGGAAAAGAATATTGTCTTTATCAGAATTAATGATCGTCAAATTTGTAAGAATTCAAACAAACCCTCGTACTGTACCTCTCTCTGATGTAGTTAGAGTTGGAAAAGTAGATGGCAGAATCAACTCGAACGATCAGAGCACCAGGAACCTTAGATGCTTCAGGATATTGCTGAATGTTCCTGTAAACTGTTGTTCCAGGGATTCTACCAAGGATAGCAGTTCGAGGGCGCGTAACTTGGAGAAGAATCTTAGCGAAGGATATAGCAACGGCAATAAGAAGGCCTATTTCGACAGAGGCGAAAACGACTCCAAAGAAGGCTCCCATGCAAGCGACGAAATCAAATTTATCAATTTTCCAGATGAGGATCATGGCTTCATAGTCGAATAATCCCACCACAGCTGATATGATGATCGAAGCAAGAATGGCGTTGGGTGTGTACTTGAACAAGGGGGTGATCACCTCCAACGTCAGGAGGACGATACCGGACATCACTATGTTTGAGACGGCGGTGTTGCATCCGGACATGTAGTTCACAGCAGACCGCGAGAAAGATCCTGTCGAGGAAGTTGGAAAAACGAGCAGTGTTATGTTAGAACTCTGGATCAAAAGGACTAGTGTGTTGGGACGAACGATTCTAGCGATCGAAGGAATACCAAACCCAACCTGTTGCAACATAACAAGATGTCATTGAGCCAACAATGTTCATTGTGCCAAGAGCTACCATTTCTTTGTTTCCATCCAAGTGATAGTCCTTCATCGCGGCAAATGTTCTACCGATTGCTACAGCTTCCTGAGGTGCAAAATTCGATTAGCTACACGTACCGTCATTCAAATTTGAAGTGTTTGGTTGAGATTTTTGCTTACCGTAAGGCCAACCAACCCTGCAATGGCGCCGATTTTAAAGCCTATGCCGACATAGCTACCGGTGAAATGGATTTCATCGAGAGATGGAGGATTGATGCCTCTATCAATATGTTTGACCTTCACAAAGAGGAAACAACGATTTATCACTCGTTTAACAAACTACAATAGCTTGAAAAATTAGGCATTGCCAAATACGTACAATTTGGACTCCCTTCTTTTCTGCATGAGTGATGAATACAAAGAAGGTTGAAATGATAACTGAGGTCAATGGAGCTATTGCAGGAATCCAGAACAGTTTCTTGTACTTCTTTCCCTGATCCAACACAGTCAGTGGGAAATAAGATGATAATTCTCGATTTTCGAGTATATAAAACATAGCGATAATCCCATTTTTTTTCCTTTTCATAAGAAAAAATCTTCAAAAAACATGGTTTCTCGCCCAATGACTGATTTTGATTAAAAAAAAAAAGACTAAATAACCTTTAATAACATGGGATCAATTTGTTTCGAAACATGAATTTGTACAGAAAGTTGGTTTTTTTATGTGCTATAATGAATAATAAACATGTTTTTCTCTTGAAAGAGTGGGTAAGTGACATCTTTCTTATGAGAAACGGATATAAATACGAGCACTCATTCTAGGAAAAAAGGAAGAGTTTGTTGTGATTCTTACAATATACTTAGCAATCAGCAGAGCAATCAAGAATGAGACTCCTATTAAAATAGTCTCCCAGTTCCACTGTAAAGCGAAAAAAACCCGAAAATAATTAGAAGGACATATCAAAATGAGATCAATTGGTGTGTGATGATGTACAAGATTGACGATGATACCCCGTGATGCGCGTTGGACAACACAGAACGCATGACGGAAACTATGTCGCTTTTCTTGGTGAAAGTCTTTACTCCGAGCAAGCCTTTGAGCTGTTGAAGGCTGATGGTTATGGCTGCTCCCGCCATGAATCCAACAATGGCAGCATGAGAGAGAAAGTCAATCAAGAATCCCAACCTGAGAGCCAAGATTGATGTGAGAGAGAATAAAACAAAATGGGTGATCATTGATATTGAGAAGGGATGTAAGAAGGATGCATGCCTGAAGAAACCAAGTGCAAACTGCGTGATTCCGGCGAAGAAGGTGGCCGTAAATGCAAGGCGTCGATAGGGGATTTTGTTCTTGGGATCGATCTCGTCTTGAAGCATACTTCCAAGCAAGAGAGACACCACAGCCACGGGTCCAATGGCGATATCTCTTGAGCTTCCCATAAGGGCATAAATCAAGGGTGGAACAAAACTAGTATCTGCAATGAAACAAATTGTTTTTTAATCTAAGTACTTAGATTATCCCACTCTCATTCATATGAGTTCGGCTCAAATTGCTGGTTGTTGTGTAATGAAGCTTACATAGTCCATACTGAGGATCCAAATTTGCAAGTTTTGCATAGGCGATATCCTGCATGACAAAAGACAAGAGATGTCGTCGGAAACTGGCAAATTGTATAAGAAACTTCCTTGTTCGAACTGTTGAATACCTGAGGGATGCAGAGACTGGCAATAGTGAGTCCAGCTATGACATCGCCTTTTAGCATGTGAAGTTTGTAGCTTCTTCCCCAATCGAGGATGGGGAAAATGGCTTGGATCCCGAGCAACAGCTTCCTCGATCTTGGTTGGTCCTTGAAAGGACGAAGAGGGTCATCGTGGAAGAAGGTCTCCTTGAACGTAAACTTGAACTCCTTAAACAGGCTCTGCTTTGGTGGCATTCCCACCTTGTAAGGCACGGGAGCACCATGGCGACGCGAGGAAGCTGCGCTCGCTATATCAGCCTCGTCTCCTATTTTGTTTACGCTCATTCTTCCTGGCTAGATCACTCGATCGACCACCTATCCACAGAGAGACAGAAAGATTATCAGAGATTTGAACATCAATGATCATCATTACTACAAACAAGTTCAAGAAACAGAATGAATATGAAAAATATTAAAGAGGCATGTTCCAAATAGATGAGAGAGAATCACCAGAGGAACAAGTATGGTGTGTTAGAGTGTGAAAGATGGTGCCTGGAATTACAGCTTATATAAGCTGCAATAATTTAAAGTCAACTGTCTGTGAATATAGAAGAAAGAAACGTAATCCACAGGAATGAATCTAGATCACATCCAAACTAAGTTCATAACTTGCTTTAAAAGGGGTGATTTCAGGATGTCCTGTTAGTTTATTAACGTTGACAGATAATTATTATAATTATGAATGATTGGAGGTTATGCTGCTCAGTTTCAAGAACAGGATAAGTTCGTGATTATACATATAATTTATGAGATAACTAAGTTGACTTTTGAAGCTGACACCCTCAGTTTCAGGTCTAAAATAGTATACTCTAATCTTTCCTCCCTTATTTTTCCAGCCCAGTTCTATCCCCTTACAAATCTCTTGTTTGATTTGTTAGCCCAACTCATTACTTAAATTCAACTAAATCTATCGTTAAAATTGAACTAAAAGGTCGAAAACTCACATATACCACACGCACGTTACATTAATACCCATATCCTATAATTATTTTACACACGTTCATATTTGTGTGCGTGAAATATGGTCGACGTTGTGCTCGGTGTAGCATGTGCAAGACCGCTGGTCCGACTGGGTTCCTATAGTTTTGAGACAAGCAAGCAAGAAAGTGTATGATTGCTTGCCTCTAATAATGGCTTGTGTTGAACAAAGTAAAGTGTAAGAAGGAGCACAATGTCAAGTCTCCGCGCTCAGCCGATGTAAGTGGCCATTTGACTCTTCACGTTGCCAAAGGGAATTGAATGGACCCCACCTGTTGAGGCCCCACTCAACTCTCCGTGTTATTCCTACTGCTATAATAATATTTTTCATTTTATTATTCCTAAGTTTTCAAGTTTCTTAATACTTATACCCTTTTTTGTGTTATTAATTTTTTATTTTATTTTATTTTGTTCAGTTTTTTGTTTACAATTTGTTTTTTTTTTCCAGAAAATTATTTTCATATAAGGGTCGCACATAAATGTTACGGCTAAATATATTAGTATTGCTTCCATTTTTCTAATATATTTTAAAAATAAAATAGAATATATTTATAATATAATTTTAAGTGAAATCAATAGTAAGAATAAATATTGAAATTTTTGCAAAGAATTTTATTATGTTACAAAACATGTAAAACTTATAGTTTTTTTATAAAAATATTTTTTTTCTCTATTTCAAAATAAGAGCAATTTATTTAATAAATTAATTAATTGTATTAAAATTTAATTATTTAATAAGTTTGTAAATATTATTTAATATTTAATTGCAGTCCAAATCAAATATAAACAATCCAATACTCAATAAATATTGAACTCCTACCCAAATAATTAATAAAAAATAATTAAATATTTTGTATATAATATCTCTTTTTAATCTATATGATATGAGTGTAAAATTAAAAATTGTGAAAAGATGATTAATTTGATATATTATACGAAAAAACATATTAGAAGTGAAAAAAATATTTGCTTCCATTTTGCTAATATATTTTAAAAATAAAATAGAATATTTTATAATATAATTTTAAGTAAAATCAATATTAAAAATATATATTGAAAATTTTGGGAAGAATTTTATTATTTTACAAGGCATGTAAAAAATTTAATTTTTATAAATATATATTTTCTCTATTTCAAAATAAAAGTCGTTTTATTTAATAAATTAAATGATTGTATTAAAACTTAATTATTTAATAAGTTTGTAAATATTGTTTAATATTTAATTGTAGTCCAAATCAAATATAAACAATTCAATATTCAATAAATATTGAACTCCTACCCAAATAATCAATAAAAAATAATTAAATATTTTGTATATAATATCTCTTTTTAATCTATATAATATGAGTGTAAAATTAAAAATTGTGAAAAGATTATTAATTTGATATATTATACGAAAAAACATATTAGTAGCGAAAAAATTATTTGTATTTTAATAAATTTAAAAAATATTCTAAAAGAATAAAGAAAACTAAAATGAAATTCAGCCTTATGTATGAAACTACGAATAACCCAAAATATTGGAAAACTGGCCGGAGAATGTGGAGGGGCATATATAACTGGATCCTTCCATATTAATTATCAATGCAACCTTTTTGTGTTTAAAATAAAAATATTTAAGATTTATTTATTAATTTTGTATTTTATTTTATTAACGAACATAATAAAAATAGGGTGTTTCTAAACACACCATAAAAATTACTATTCACACCACTTTAATTTTTTGAATAAATTTAAATATAATATAAATGACAAATATACCCTTATATATATTTTAAACAAAATCATAATATTTTTATTATTATTGTTCTTCATTTTTTACTCCAAACAAATATTTCAACTTTTATTTTGATTCGTTTGAATATAGGGTTAATGTATGAGTGTGTTTGAGCAAAGAATGAAGAACATCAATAATCAAAATATTAATCTTTGTTTTTAAAAAAAAATTACATAAGGATATATATATATGTCATTTACATTATATTTAATTTTATTTACTAAATTAAAGTGGTGTAAAAACATTATATTTAATTTTATTTACTAAATTAAAGTGGTTTAAAAAATAATTTGTGTGGTGTGTTTAGCAACACCCTAAAAATAATATACGCTTTTACTCCTTATACATTTAACTTATTTATGGTTTATTAAGAAACAAAATATAGCTATAAGAAAAAAAATGAAAAGGAAAGGCAATTAATTTCCACCCACTAATTAAAAGAATTAATCTTCTCTTGACAAAATCCTCTCGGGCCTATATAATTATATCAACAATTGGTATTCTTTTATAAATATATATATATATATATATATATATTCATTTATTTATTTATTTATTACATCGTTAATTATGACAAACATATTATAGTTTACCTCTCTCTTCGAGACAGGAAAGGTCGGAAAAAAGAAAAGAAGAGGAAGACTAAATTAAAATACGGGTATTCTAACCCGACCCGTATATAAATGACGTCGTTATATTAGTAATCTTAAAAAAAAAAAAAAAAAACCTTATCTTATTTATTTACATGAATTTATATTAAAAAATACGTCTCATTTTATATCTAGAGAGAGAAACCCTGACCTTTTCTTCTGCAACTTGCGGTGATGAAAAGTCCAATGCAAGATCACGTACAGCAACAGCTCAACCAGTTATCCAATTTCACCATCTCAAAACAACTGCAGAATCCACATAAAATAAACACAGTTACAACGTAAGATTTTCCGACCAAACATTAATTTAAAAAGTGCGTATATATATATATATATATATTATCGATACACACACACAAAAACACACTAACCTGTCTAATGAATTGATGCCAGCACTTGTTCGCATGAGATTAATAAATAAAAAAGGGTTGAAGAATGATGAGAAGTGTGAGAGAATGACTGAAGGAGGGAGATAGAGCTGGGTTTGTGTCCAGGTTCAATGAACTTGGGAAGCGTTGAAACATGCACATATATAATAGTATTAATGCTTTTGCAGGAGGAACAGTTGTAGTGTAAGAAATGGAGATGAGTAGATCATCGAACAGCTGGATAAAGAAGAAGTGGGAACACGTCTTAATATCTTCACAAACTACAACAACATAGACGCAGTGGAGGGAGAAGGGAAGAAGATGAGAGAGAGAGAGAGAGAAGGATTTTTCTTCTACACTATTAATGCAATAATTTATTTATTTATTTATTTTTTTCCTTTCTCTTGGTATCATCTACTTGATATTTAGTGTATAATTGGGTCACAAGAAAAGGACGATCTAGTGATCTTCTATCAAGAAAATTATTTATCCGTAAAGTAAATTAAATATAATGTAAAATGTATATATAATGAATATAATAATAAATAGTATAACTATTTCTTTTATTTATTGACTATAATTATTCAGGTATATCAATATTATTTGTGAAATTAATTTTTTCAAATTTTGATTTTAATTACTAAAATGAAATTTTGATATTTAAAATCTGATGTTATTATTCAGACAAAAATTATTTTTTAAACATGACTTTTTTTTTTATGGCGGGGGAGTGTTACTCATCTCCCGACATAAATTTTGAGAATTCAAAAACTCACATAAAATGGTTACACGTGTGATACGATTAAAGTTATTACTTATTTAATTATAATGTTTACGTATTTTACTTCTGATTAATTATCTTGAAAATAGTGATGTTTTATAGTTAAACAAATAACATTTTATAGTTACATAAGTAATACCTTAAATCGTGTCACACGTACGGTTGTTGTTTCACAGGATACTCACTCTTAACTAAAAGGTTTTCATTGTAAATAGTTTATCCCAAAAATTTTGTGCATAAGTATACTGTACAACCCGATTTACAATATTAATTATTTAACTAAAAAATATTACTATTAATTTGTTACCTTTATAAAATAATTATATATTTTCGTCATTCATTTTATATTAATTCATGTGATAAATAGTGTCAACATTACAAACATCTATTATAATGAAGTGACAAACCCTCCGACTATATGGTATAAAAACTGAATTTATGTATAAGATATATTTAAACTTAATCTTTTAATTATAGAATATTAATGATTATATTTTCTCGATAATCAATTCTTTAAAAAAAATTAAAAAATCTCAATAAGCAATAGTGTATGGCTTAATTAATAGAATATTCTTTTTATTTTTTATTTTTTGTTGGACATATTAATGAAGTACTTCAAAACACAAATTTGAAGATATTTTCGTCGTTGACTAAAAGGGTCAATTAATATTGAAATTGAGAAATAAGAAAAAGAAAAAAAAAAACATATTTACCGTCTTAATTGACCAAGATGACTTTTGACAAGTCGAGAAAGATTGTCGCAATAATTTTTATGAAATGATTTATTATAAAAAATAATATAATTTTTTAGATTAAAATATATAATTATATAAAATATATTTTAATAAAAATTATTTAAAATAAAAATATTTTACAATATAAAAGTATATATTAATTAATTTATAAAAATATATTTTATACTTAAAAATTAATATTTTATTTTTATACATGCATAATCAAATTAAAAATTATAAAAAAATAATTAATTTGACATATTTTTCATTAAAAGAATAGAATTGAGGGAAAAAATTATAAATCTTACAAAATTAAAGTGAATTTTTTTTTATATAAATATATATAATTAAATATCATACTTCTATATTATTTTGTACAGTTATCTGATTAAAAAATTAGACTATCTTTTTCTATACAAAAGAAGAATTGCGGAAATTATGAGAATTATTCTTTTTTCTTTACCTATGTTTCAAATATATTTCTCATCTCTCTCTTCTATTTTCTATTTTTTACTATAAAAAATGCATATAATTTTTTTATTTTAAATTTATTTTTGTCTTATCATATATAAAAAAAAAAGACGCGATCTTTAATTTGACACCTGATATTGTATATTTTAAAATAAATAATTATATTTAAAATATGTTATTTAAATTTGTATGGATAGAATATAGTTTTTTATGAATTGTATAAATATTTTTGTAAAAAATATATATATACTATTAATTTATACCATATAATTATTTTGATATATAAAATAAAAGTCAGCTACTTTTAAACTATATGTTAATTCGATTATTCACATATAAAATAAAAGTCAGCTACACATCAAAAGTAAATAAATAAATAATAAATTAAAAAAATAACCATAAAATTGTAATCGTCTCCTTTTCTATTTTCCTAATTGAGAAAACAGTCAAAAGGTTTTCGATGGATAAACTATTAATTAAGGTAAAAACTGAAACAAAGGTGTAAAAAGAATCTTAGTTTAATAGATTGTGACTTTGTGAGTGGATTTGTCAAAAGGCAAATTGTCTTTTTGTCACATTTTCTTGTTCTTGACATTAACATAGCCTTCCCTATTGGGATATTTCTTTTAATTTCAATGGTTCCAAACACTAAGGACAATTATATAAGTTGATATTATAGTATGTGATTAAATTATAATCATTGTTTATTTATTGTTGTTATTTAATTCATTCTCATTTATAAATTATGATGTTTTAATTACAGATTTTCTTCTTCTTCTTCTTCTTAAGCTAAACAAAAGCAAGAACTTTTATTAATAAATGGAACCATTAAAATTCAAAACGAGGAATATAGCAATAGATGTTGCTGCAAATAAAATCAACACCAAAATTACGGGTGTTAAATAGGTCGGATTGCGGGTTCACAGATCGGGTAGAAATATGAATAATACAGATGCTTGAATTCGAATCCGACCTGTATAGCTAATCGTGTCAAGAATTGTAATCCGAACACAATTCATTTGTTTTACGGGTTGATCCGACCAACCTGATTGACCCGAATAATAATATTATAAAAATCCATGAAAACTTATAAAAAAATATATGATATTTGTCAATGTACAATTTTATAATTTCACTAAAATAATAATTGCAATTAACAATATATATTAGCAGGTGATAAAGTTATTCTTAAGTATATATGATTTTTTATAATATTATCATTCATACTCTATGAAATTTCAATAAAATATATATTTTTGAAAAGAAATAATTATACGGGGTTGATATGTGGATTGATCCGACCTGACCCGTTTTTTATTTGAATCATTGGGATCTGACCTATTTTTGACCCGAATCCATTAAGGATCAACTCTAATCCACGATATTCGTGTTCGGTTCATATCAAGGTGTTAGGTCGTGTCACAAAGTACCACCTCTAACCAAAACAATATTTTGAGGTATTATAGAGATTATATTGAATAATAACAATATTTCATAAATAATGCAAAAAATATATTCGGTATTATTTTTGCAAATAATGATATGATATATATATATATATATATGTGTGTGTGTGTGTGGGGGGGGGGGCGCGCGTGTAATTTGTTAATAGTGAAAGCTATATTTAAATTTTAAGCAAAAAAGAGAAATTGCTAGGCAGCTCCGTAACACTAGAGCATCTTTCGATAGTCTCCATTGATTTCCAAATCAACGGGCCCAATTCTTGGTCTTCAGTCTCCAGCGACAGCAATTGTGACACGTGTCCCGTGGGGGCCACCAGGTTATCCTCCAATTTAATGCCGATGTTTCAACCTAGTAATATTTACGAAATAATGATTACTAGCAAGTAATTATTGACAAAAATTGAAAAAAGAATTGCAGAAAAATATAATTTTTTTTTGGACATATATTAAAGTGAGGTTTGATTTTCTCGTCAGTCTCAGTTTTTCACTTTTTTCAATTTTCGGGATTTTTTAGTAAATTATATTTATTATGATTAAAATAATATATTTAAAAAATAAATAAATAGTCATGTCTTGAATATTATAATTAAATATGATACTTCTTTCTATTCAAAATAAATGATGTTGTATAAATTTTTATATATATTAAAAAATAAATTAAGTGTCTATTCTACTCATAATTATTGAAGAATAAATATTAGTGATTAGTGGTAGAAAGACACATCATGTGTATACTTACAAGAAAAGTTAAGGTAATAAGAAAAATAAAATTAATTATTATCTTAAAATTGTAAAACATCACTAATTGTGCAAAAAATTAAAACTATTAAAACGACGCTTATTGTGGATATGATGGAGTATTTTATTAGACTAGTAACTAGCAGTTAGTCATAAAATGATGATTATATAATTTATTATTTCATATTTGAAGAATTAATAGTAGTTTGATATTTACTTTAGACGAGCATGGATTAAATTTTGTGCAACGAATTGAATATAATTTATATTTAATTAAATATATGTGGGTTCATTTTGCGACGATCTTGATACAAAAATAAACACATTATCGATTCTGAAAATTATTTTTTTAACTGAACTTTTTCTTTATTGTTCAAAGTTATTTGTTAAATAAAACATACTATTATTTGTTAAATAAAACATACTATCTTTATGGTAAAAAGTAATTGATTTTGAATTTTAAAATATTAATTTTATTAAAAAAATATTATTTATTAAAGATATATTATGTTCTGTGTAGCAAATTTGCTAGTGGCAAGTTATTAAGGAGGTTCAATGTATTAATTAGTGTACACCCTTTGTAATTTACCAGACATGAAAAACTATAATGGAATAAAAATCTCTTATAATAATTAAATTAATAAATATACTAACTCATTAGCAATAATCTCTCTAATTATGTCAATATGAGATTTTTAGTTATAGTTAAATATAACATTGACAAATAAAACATATAGAAATATTGGCAAAACGAAAAATATATTTAAATATGAATAATCTACCCTAATTAGTTATATATTTACATATTTTGTTTTTATTATTCAGATCAATTTTAATTGTTAATCTAGTTTTGATAAATTAAACGATAAATTTACAACTATGATGTTATATATATTAATTACTAATGTCAAATCATGTAAATAAAAAGACAAAAGACCAAAATATTTAACATAAATCACTATTGATATGGATTAATGATACCATATATAATATTATATTCATTTAGTTTTATATAAATAATGACATAAAATTATGGACAATTTTTTTTTTTGTTATTGGACAATTGAACTTATGTGGTTCAATTTTATGTCATTTGACATATTTGGCTCTACTCATAATATAGGTGATTTGTATTATAAAGTTATTTATTTTTCTTATTTTTAATTTTTTTACTTAATATATTAAATTAAATGATTATTCTATTCCCTTGAGCTTTCTGGCAACAACGGTTCGATAAAATGTTCACCTTTAAAAAACAAAGAAAAAGAAAAGGAGAGAGAGGGGGGAGGGTTTGGGTAGACCCAGGCACGCTTCCGGTTTGGAACTGAAATCATCGGTCAACAGTTCGGTTCAATCGTTGACTGGGTTTCGGTTTCAAATTGAACTAAAACCGTTGGAGTAACGGTTTGGTTCCGGTTCTCAGTTTTTCAAAACCGAAACCAGCGGTTCGAACCGCTGGTTCCGGTTCGGTTCCAGATTGAATTTGAAAATTATAGCCGTTGATCTTCAACGGGTGAGATGGAATAACCGTTGGAAACCGCCAGTTTTAAACCGGAATCGGGAATCGGAATCGTGGAACCGGAATTGGAGGAACCGAAAAACAAAGAACCGTAAAATCGAAACCGAAACTGGAGCGGTTCGGTTTCGATACCACCCTTCACGATTCTAAAACTACCGTTTTCGAAACCAAAATCAGAACCGAAGAACCGTGCCCAGTCTTTTGGGAGGGGGGAGGGTTGAGATAAGAAAGCTGAACCTAAAAATCAGCTTATTTTATTTATTTAATTAATTATTTATTTATAATAAGAGCAAAAGGATGATATTGATTGAGTTATTAGAAGCACTCTTGCAGTTATCTAAGACTAATCGACTATTGTACAAAAAGCACTTTATAGAACATTGAACTTATGAATACTTTGACTTACTAATAAAATAATAATAATAATAATAATAATTAAAAATAAATAAATGACCTGTTGCCCAATGGGTCAATGGCCAATACCTTCTAGACTTTGAAAAACACAATTTTCAGAACCTAACCCTAAATAAAGTTATAGATTTTGCCTTTTGAAAATTCAGTTCAAGATTCCAATGGGCCAAAAGTATTTAAACTTTTTTGCCATATTATGCCATACACAATTTGATATATCCTAAATTATTATAAAAATAGTAATATAATTTTTAAAATAAAATATATAATTATATAAAATTTATTTTGATAAAAATTATTTAAAATAAAAATATCTAACAGTATAAAATATATTAGATATTAAAATATACCACAATTAATGTATGAAAATAATATTTTATATTTATAAATTAATATTTATATTATTATATATGCAATATGAATATCAAATTGTAGATCATGAAAAATGATTAATTTGATATATTTTTCACAAAAAATGGAGTTGAGATGAAAAAGTTATAAGTCTTTAAAAATTATAGAAAAAAATTTAAAAAAATTAATTAATTATCATAATTTCTAAAAGTAGAAAGCTGATTGGGCCGAACTCTAATTAGTATATAATTATCGAACTTCTAATATCTACTGAATTTGATGGCCTATGTGAAAGCTTATGTTATCTAATTCTGAATTTGAGCCATGTCTGGTTTCTTAATAACTCTTCTGATGTAGCCAACAAATTGTTGAAGCCCAATTATGAAAATAAAAATAAGTACAAATGGACAACTTTTGACGGGCCTGGGCCCAACATGGCCCATGACGAAGATAACGATATCATGAAGCCCACAAGACTGAAACTGAAAATATTAGAAAAATTAGAACATACATTATTAGATTGTAACATTATTTTGTAGCATTAAAGTAAAAACATATTTCAGATATATTATAGAATTATTTGAAGTATATTTATTTATATAAAATTGAGTATAGTATTTTAGATATATTATAAATATATTTACTTATAAAAAATTTGAATATAATAAACAATTAATATTTTTTAAAGCCACAAATAATATTGGTCCTAACTTGGAAGTGAAATGGGATAGGAGCAAACAATACAGTGAAGTATTGCTACAGCTGACACTCCAATGAATCTTTCGAAACTCCAGTCATGGCGCCATTGTCTGAACTCCAAAACTCTTGCTTCATTTCATTCGCATGTCCCAACGAAACCACAAACCAAAATTTCTTTTCCGGAAGGAAATTTTCCAGTAGCAGAAAACGCCGAAATCGAACACATTGGCGTAACCAACACAACCCATTGGACAAGACGCATCCATGAACTATGTACTGTCGATCACGACGCCGACGGCGCTCTCCGCCTCCTGCACAACCTCCGCCGCCGCGGCTTCCTCCCCGATTCTCTCAACATAAGCAGCATTATCCACGCTCTCTGCGATGCCAACCGTTTCTCTGAAGCTCATGATCACTTTTTTGCTTTCATTTCCTGCCGTTGCGCCCCCGACGAGCGCACTTGCAACGTTCTCATTGCGCGCTTGCTTGATGGCGGCGATCCTTTTTGTACATTAGGCTTGATAACTTCATTGATTGCTGTGAAGCCTGAGTTTGTCCCTTCTTTGGTGAATTATAATCGTCTGATATATGGGTTTTGTGAGTTGGAAAGAATGGAAGCTGCTCACTTGATTTTGTATCACATGTTCTGGAGAGGCCATTTTCCGAGTGTTGTTTCCTATACTACTTTGATCAATGGGTATTGTATGGTTGGGGATATGGATGCTGCTCAGAAAGTGTTTGATGAAATGTCTGAGTGCGGTGTGCGCCCTAATGCACTTACCTACAGTGCCTTTGTTCGTGCAATATTGAGGAAAAGGGAATTTGAAAAGGTGAATTTTTTCATGGGAAAAGTTTGGGACGTCATGGCATATGTAGAGGACGTCCAAGTTAACAATGCAGCTTTTTGCAGCTTGATTGATTGTTTGTGTAGAGAAGGGTTGTTTCATGAAGTGTTTAAGATTGCTGAAGAAATGCCACAAGGAAAGAATGTTCTAGAACCATTTGCTTATGGTCAAATGATTGATTCTCTTTGTAGGTTTGAGAGGTACAATGGTGCTGCAAGGATCGTTTATATAATGAGAAAGAGAGGATTCACTCCAAGTTTGGTTTCATATAATTTAATTGTACACGGTCTATGTAAGGATGATGATTTCTTAAGGGCATACCAGTTGTTGGAAGAAGGTACAAATCTTGGATTTGTGCCCTCTGAGTTTACGTATAAAATCTTGGTTGAGGGTCTTTGTCGTTTATATGATCTAGCTAAGGCCAAGGAAGTTCTAAGCATGATGTTGAATACGCAAGGTGTGGAAAAAACTAGGATATACAATATTTATTTAAGGGCTCTTTGTCATATGAACAACCCTACCGAGCTTCTAAACACCCTTGTTCTAATGTTTCAATCCCAATGCCAGCCAGATATTATTAGTCTGAATACTGTAATAAAGGGATTTTGTGTAATGGGAAAGGTTGAAGAGGCTCTGCAGGTGTTTGATGATATGATCACGGGAAAATTTTGTTCTCCGGATAAAGTGACCTTCACTACTATTATCAGTGGACTCCTGAATACACGAAAGGTTGAAAAGGCAATGAACTTTCTATATGAAGTTATGCCCGAGAAAGGTTTTTCTCCTGGTGTTGTGACATATAATGTTGTAATTTGTGGATTATTTAAACTCGCCCTAGCGAAAGAAGCTATGGAAGTTTTTGATTATATGGTTTTCCAAGGGCTGGCTGGTGATTGCGTAACGTATACTGCAATAATCGAAGGGCTATGTGAATTTTATTCTATTGACGATGCTAAGAAGTTTTGGAGCAATGTGGTTTGGCCTTCAGGAGTTCATGATTACTTTGTCTATGCTGCCATGCTTAAAGGTCTTTGCAGATGGGATAAATTTAATGAGGCCTGTGATTTGCTCTATGAACTAGCTGATTGCGGTGTTGTTCCCAATAATGTAAATTACAACATTGTGATTGATTATTCGTATAGGCTGGGTTTGAAGAGAGAAGCTTACCAGATTATGGGTGAAATGAGGAAAAACGGTGTAAAGCCCGACTCTGTAACATGGAGAATATTGGATAAATTTCATGATAGCGATGGAAAGACAGGGGCATGAAGAAAGGAAAATCATTTTTAGATGGGATTATGCAGAAAACCTTAGAAGAGCAGGTGGAATTTGGAATGCCTGTGCAGGTATGCTTCTGCAGCAGGGATGAATATATATTCTTCAATCTTGCTCAATCTAAAGTATTCATTTTTTATGGATAAATATTGAACTTTTCCCTGTGTGATAGCAAGAGAAGGTTGATGAGTCTCTAATCAAGATGATATTACCAGTTTTGGTGTTAGAACTGGTGATTAGGAATCTGTAAATTTGTGTGAGGTAACAAAGGGTATTTATAGTTGTGGATGCGGGTGATATGAACATGATTACATTTAGATTGCGTTTGGATCGAAAGATTTGGATTTTGGGTTGGCATTGTTTAGAAAAAGCACGGAGTTGTCGACTATATTTGTTAGTTTTATGTTTTAGGAGGAAAAATAATACATTCATTTTGTACATTGCATTACAACCAAAAATTTAAGTTTGGGAGGAAAAGTTTTCAAGAAAACTAGAATGTTGGTTTATTGCGACCAAATGTTCGTTGAGTTTTCTTCATATACAACGATGATTTTTTGGTTTTTTTTTTTTTTTTTTTAAATCAAGATTTTTTTGTGTTTGTTTGTAAATATTCATATTTTCTTTATTTTTATGTATTTACATGTGCCTGATATATATATATATATATATATATATAATGTTTCTGTATATATCTTCCTAAAATGGTTATATTATTTTTAATATTAATTGATTCACATAAAATGTGCAGGGTAACGATCTTTGTATATTACACCGACAATTCCAATTGCTTTCATATAATTAAAGCTTAATTTCTAATGCAATTGAATTATATATATATATATATATATTATATTTTATATTATTTCTATTTCTATTTTTTTAATTCATCTTTATTTTCAAATGGTATTGAGCACTTGATTTCCACAATTTCTTATTGGCAACATGCTTATTAAGGTTTTTCAATTATTCATGAATATTTGAAAAGATTTCTGAATTATAAATAATTGTTCTGTGCAAGTCCGTGAGTGTTTGTTTACACTAATATATATATATATATATATATATATATTATGGAAAAAGATGAACATAATATTTTTTCGTAGGTAAGGATACTTTTCAAACTTTAGTTAATGGTACATAGGTCTTTAACAATTGAAAGACTTTTTCAAACATTTGTGCATAATTGATGGATTTTTTCAAACAATTTAGAGACCTTAACGTGTACTTTGTTTTTTTTATTTCAATTTAAGAAATAAGAATAATTCCTTCATTTTAAAAAGATAAAATTTATAGTTGGATATTTGTTATAGAAAAATAATTTTCCTTTTGGAACGCTATTCGAATGATTGCTCATTCCTATTCTCTGTAGAAATGGTCTGACCTTTTTATTTAAATAAATAAATAAGAATAATAATCATTTTCTCCTCACCAAAAAAAAGCAACGTGAAAATCAATCAATAATTACATGAAAAGCGAAAGTGACACAAGGACAAGGCTGTGGAATGTGTTGGATCGCTTGCTGCCCTAAATTTCCCAATCGCACATTTCAAAACACTGCCGCGATTTAATGTCCACAGTTGCAACCCTTCTCGAATTCATCTCTATTTCTCCCCATGTATTCTTGAACTTAAGAATCCGTTTTCGTTTCATCTCCGCACTGGTAAATTGCTTGTAATTAAGATATTTTCCCTCTCTGAATTTCTGGTATTTGTGGATGCAATTTGTCAGAATTATTGTTCGTTAGCATGTATAATTTTGCATTTTGTTTCTCGGCGAGTATTTAATTCCAAGATTCATCTGGGTTTTCTCGGTTTCTCAAATTCCGGGGTGGAAAATTAAAATAGTCGACCTGTGAAGGCAAAATAAATTACATTGGAATTCGTTGCCAGTGTGGCGACAACTTCTTTATCTTCCCCTGATGATTGACTGAATAACTGGGCCTTTGTCAAATTGCGATCATAGTAATTCTTAAAACAACAAATTAGTATCTTCAATAATCCTTTTATTTTTCCCTCTCGATAATGAGTTGTAGGTTTTATTAATGTTCTTTACGGATTTTACATCTCATTTTGTCTGTACTCGTTTTTGTTGATTGTGGTTAGGATGTTATGTCTTATCATAACACCTATTGAAGCAAATCCATTCTGGAATCAAACTGCGTCATATCTTCTCTTTCTTGTGTGTGTGTGTGTTTTTTCATAACTTCTGATCATTGACTTCTGGTTGTTTATTGAACTATTTAGAAAATGGATTTTGAACAGACATTATAGCTGATTGCAGCAAATTGGGCAGACACTGTGTATTTTTACTTACAAAAGACAAAGGAGCTCTATGGGAGCAAGATTGAGTTCGAACAATAAAGTGAGCTGCAATGAGCTCTTTGACGCATCACAAAGTGAGGCCCGTAAGAGACCAAGGACATCTACTAGCTTATGGGATGAAAGCCCACGATTGATTCCAAGCCTCCCTGATGAGATATCAATACAGATTCTTGCTAGACTGCCACGTCTATCTCACTTGAATGCAAAGCTTGTCTCAAGGAGCTGGAAAGCCACCTTAACAAGTGTAGAAATTTATAAATTGAGAAAAGAACTAGGAACAACAGAGGAATGGCTTTATGTCTTGACTAAGATTGATGGGAATAAGCTTCTCTGGCATGCCCTGGATCCAGTGTCCCAGATATGGCAACAGTTGCCTCTGATGCCAAATGTTGCTAGTGAAGAAGGAATGAGATGGGGCCTATCAGGCTTTCGGTTGTGGAATATGGTTGGTTCAAGCATGATTGCAGATGCTATAAGAGGCTTGCTTGGAAGGAGACACTTATTGAATCGAATTCCATTTTGTGGTTGTGCTATTGGAGCTGTTGATGGCTGTCTCTATGTCTTGGGTGGATTTTCCCGGGCTATGGCCATGAACACTGTCTGGCGCTACAATCCGATTGTAAATGCTTGGAGTGAAGTGACTCCTATGTCTATCGGCAGGGCTTATTCTAAGACAGGTGTCTTAAATAACAAGCTTTATGCTGTTGGAGGTGTTACTCGGAGTCGTGGTGGGCTGACTCCTCTTCAGTCTGCCGAGGTTTTTGATCCTCGTACTGGTGTTTGGTCTGAGATACCTAGTATGCCATTTTCTAAAGCCCAGGTCCTACCGACTGCCTTTCTTGCTGACTTACTCAAGCCTATAGCAACAGGGATGACTCCATATAGGGGGAAACTATATGTTCCTCAGAGCTTGTACTGCTGGCCATTTTTCGTTGATGTTGGAGGAGAGGTATATGACCCCGAGACAAATTCTTGGACTGAAATGCCCCTTGGCATGGGAGAGGGCTGGCCCGCAAGGCAGGCAGGGACTAAGTTAAGTGCCATTGTTGAGGGGGACTTATATGCGTTGGATCCATCTAGCTCTCTAGATAGTGCTAGGATCAAAGTGTATGAACAACAAGATGATTCCTGGAAAGTGATTGAAGGAGATGTACCGATCCATGACCTTACTGATTTAGAGTCACCATATTTACTTTCTGGTTTTCTGGGAAAGCTACATGTGATCACTAAAGATACAAGTAATAACATCTTGGTTATGCAAGCTGATAGGCGCCATATATTTGATTCTGGGCCATCAACGTCATCAGCTACTTTAGGCAAGTCCTTGCAAGAGTTTTATGGAACTGTCTCGGCCTCTTCAGAGAATATTTGGCACGTTATTGCCTCGAGAAGTGGTGGATCTGCAGAGCTAGTTAGCTGTCAGATCCTTAATATCTAGCTCTAGAATGATATATGGTTTTTAGATTTTTATAATTTGGGCTTCATTGCTATGAAAGGTTAGTTAAACAAGCTTCCAAGTAATTCTTTTATTTTACTTGTAATTCAACTTGATGCATTATTGCATAATATAATGGCACAGTTTCTGAACATTTTACCTCTTATTTGAAATTTACCATGATAGACTGCTGTATTTGCATACCTGGGAGGGGCAGATAGCATGGTCACGTGGAGTTATGACCCACCATGCTGACTTGGCTGCGTGTTAAGTGAACATGCAAGTGAAGCTGATGCTTGCTCCTGGTAGCTTTTGTCTTTTCTTCTATGCTTGATCTTCCATGACAATGTCAAGCCTCTTACTTCTGTGTTTTGAGTGTGTATATGCAAGTTTCTGGTATTATGGACCTTGTCTTAATAGATGTCAAATATGTCCAATCTTGATTGTAAATGGTATATCTGAAAGAAAGAGGGATTCATTCTCATGGAGTCTTGTCTTTATTTGCATTTGACAAAATTAGAAATTGAACACATTATCATAGCTAAATATAATCATTACCGCTGTCCTTTATTGCAAGATTATGTTATACAACATTCCTGGTTTATTTCAATTTGTGGAACAATTTATTGATGTCTGAATTCCATATATTTGGGCATTAGAGAAAGCTCCTCAGCCGCTCTGAAGCTTCCAGGATATTTTCTCTGTGGCCAAAAGCAGTAACCCTTATAAACTCTTTCCCTGCTGGTCCAAATCCACTCCCTGGTACTGTTATTATGTGTGTTTTCTCAAGAATTTCATTGAACACATCCCATGAATTCGATCCAGGAAAGTGTACCCAAAGATACGGCGCGTTTATGCCTCCGTAAGCTTTCAATCCTAGCGATTCAAAAGTCTCTAACAGGATCTCTGCATTTTCCTTGTAGTAGTTGATAAGTGAGATTACAGCCTGTAAGAAATGTTCCCAAAAAGTTAGCGATGAACTACATATGCTGAATTTCAGTATGACTGCAATGCAAGAGCAAAAATAATTAGCCACCTATAGCAAAATTGGATATAGCCATTTGTCCAAAAAAGTTATCTTTTTATGTAGTAAAATGAATATATTCCATTTTTTTCGGTACCAATGACTGTTCTGTTTTTCATTTTCCCTATAACCCAAAAGGGCATAAACCCATATTGATTGTTGTGGGGAGAACTGGATATGGTGGCACAAACTCACGTTGAACCCCTCATTGGATAAGCTAGCCAGCCCACCAGCCTGAGCTATTCTTGAAGCTCCATTAAAGCAGGTACAAACGATCCGATTGAAATCATTAATCACAGGATACCCGTTCGAGTACAACAGCTCCTTGGGCACAACGGTCCAACCAAGACGAACTCCTGTGAATCCAGCAATCTTGGAGAAGGAAGAGACTTCTATTGCAACCTAGTGTCACGTAGACGTACTAGGTTAGGAGAGCAAGTATTTTTAATTTAGAAAATGATCAATTCAAGCAATAGTTACTACCTTTTTTGCACCAGGAATTTCGTATATGGATCGTGGACTTCCATCTGTGATATAAACAGAATACGCTGAATCGTATACAATGATTGATCCATTCTCTTGTGCTAGTTTTACGAGCTGTTCTAATTGCTCCCATGATGCTGCATGGCCAGTTGGGTTGTTTGGAGAGCAGAAAAAAATGATATCTGTTCTTGCAGTTTTTGAGAGGTCTGGGAAGAAACTGTTCTGAGGATCGCATCTCATGTACTGAATGTCATAATATCTGCCTGATTCTCTCTCAACGTCACCAGTTTGGCCTATTATGACACTTGAATCTATATAGGCCTGTTTCAATTCAGGTATTCTAAGAAAACATCATGGTGAAAACATATGAAAAGCTATAAAGTTTGTTCTTTTAATGCAATTAAGGTAAAAATTCAGAATATTTGTGAAATTGAAGCAAATGTTTTTGTTACTGATGCAATATTTAATAATAATAAAATTGAAAATTATTCAAATTATCACCGGAAAGATTGGATCTTGAACGGTTATGGACATGTTCGATCCGAAGAGCATCTGCCAAGAGAGACAAGAATTGAGGTGAAACAATTAAGGTATATGACGCAATGATGGCCACATGAGAGAGAGAGAGAGAGAGAGAGAGAGAGACAATAATTGAGGTGAAACAATTAAGGCATACGACGCAATGATGGCCAAATGAGAGAGAGAGAGAGAGAGAGAGAGAGAGAGAGAGAGAGAGAGAGAGAGAGAATAATTGAGGTGAAACAATTAAGTTATACGACACAATAATGGCCAAATGAGAGAGAGAGAGAGAGAGAGAGAGAGAGGAGAGACAAGAATTGAGGTGAAACAATTAAGGTATATGACGCTATGATGGCCAAATGAGAGACAGAGAGGTGCAAGTCCTCTGATGCTGATACCTGCAGACGAGAGATATCACATTGAGCGCCATCTGAAACAAACACTTCGGTGTCTTGTATCCCCATGTCTTTGTAAAATCGTTCTGCTATAGCCTTTCTCAGTTCCTGCAATTTACTGGACTTAAAAGAGATTTTTCTGGAAGAAAATGAAGTTTCTACATCTTGTATGAATATAAGGCTTCTTCGAACAAATTTGCAGTCGAACAATATGAAAGATAAAAGCTAAGAACCGCTCAACACATGCAAGTGTTGCAACTTAAAAAATTGCAAATGAAGGTGGTAGCAAGTAACAATTTAGCCAGAAAGAAAGAGAAGTCTATTCAAGCACTCCGCACCTTGCTCCCTTGTTCAGCCCCATACCCTCTATAGCCTGTACGCGTTGAAAGGCCATGCGCATACTGCAAGATAAATGTCAGAAATAAATGATTTCTTTATGAACAATGTTTTAAGAATATATGCATGATCAGTATAGAGACCTGCTCAATTACACAACGATTGTGTTCTTTCATTTAACTGGTTATTTCAAAGAGAACATCGAAGTAAGAGAGCTGTAATTATTTTCAATTTTTTTTTTTTAATTCTTGCTTAAGCATTACATGTAAATAAAGCTTGCCCAGTTTAACAGCAGTGCATCGATATAAGCAACGAGGTTTTAAGACAATCATAGGACTGGATTGCCCATACGCGTTGAAAGATCTATACCCTGCCTTGTTGGATGCCAATCAGAAAAAGTAATCGCCCGGATAAACTATTTATTACCTACTGCGTAGATAAATGAATCTGTACAGCTTTTTTTAGCTTGGCAGTGGAACAATATGGAGTTTAGGTGTAAAAGGAAAACGACTAATTTGAGTCCAGTCGGAGAAACATGATTTAAGTATCAGCTAAGGAGTTAATTCTTTTTAACTCAATTTTTTATATGGATATTCAGAATCCACTATTCCACGAACCAAAATGTGGGGAATAAAAGAAGACTTGGATCCAACATCTAAGCGCATGGCTGATCAATAATTTTCACAATAAGCACACACATGCACGTTCACACGGGGCCTGGGAGGAGGGGGGGATTCTTTGCAAGTTGCAACTAAAACTCAGAGAACTTTTGAGTATCAATCTATTAGAAAAACTTACATTAGCCATGCTTGAAGCTACAACACCTGGTAATGGCTCTGTTGTATCACCAATCCCAAGGCTTATAACTTTCGCATTAGGATACCTTTTGGTGTGTTGTGCTTCTCGTAAAGATAGCTGTAATGTAGCAATAGTTTAGACTTAGATAAAGCAGATGATGGAAACATTATGCCTGATCATTTAGAGAGTTGATGATGCAATTACACAATATGGTGTAAAAACGGAAAAAAATTGACAAGGAATTAAAGCATGTTCAGATGATGATTGAAGTTTTGTTTTCCTACAGAATTAATAAAATAAAAATTAAAAAATACAAGGATGATAATTCAAAACTACCAACCTCAGGGAACAGATAGTTATATTGCAACTTCTCCAATGATGGATTACGAGTAACTTTGGTACGATAACTGGGAACTGCATGAATCATACGACGGTCACCAACAATACTGAAAAAAAATTGAATTTCTTGTAGAAAAATTTAATCACATACCATTTTCATTATCTTGTGTTGTGATGCTGCATAAAAACCAGATGAAACAACGCATCATTATGGAGGCAATCACAAATAATCAATCAACTATAAAAAAATAAAGCCCAATGTTATACATTACCTAGCTATTGGCCATGAAATAGTTTTGCAAGGCATCAAACTGAAAGTTAAACTCTTGTACATGTTTGTTTCTAATTTTTATCTATATTGGCACTCTAGCATGTATTAAAAAGTATATACCACAGTAGTATAAATAAGCACATGTGCTAGCCTAGTGGGAGAGATTTATGTTCATGCTAATAACTAATGAAAAAGACATCATACATGATATCAGCATGCCCATGAATAACTCCTCTAATTGGTCAGTCCTTTTGATACGTACACGAGTGAAATTTAATGATTCACACGATACATCAATATCGATGGTCTTCGGATGCATGCACATGTGAAATCTAGCGGTTCAAGTGATTCATCAACATCAATGGTCTTCTGATGCATACATGTGTGAAATCTAGTGGTTCACACGATCCCTCACAATACATTATCTCTTTTCTTCTAGTAGTTGTTGTATTACACTATCCATGAAATTTACAAAAGGTGGACTAGGGACAAGGGTATCTTTTGGAAAACCTCCTACCAGTCTTGGTTAAGTTCATTGTTATAGTTTGGAGACCAAAATATAATCATACAAATTTAAGAGTCATTCACTGTTCTGCTATTCCTTAGAAACCAACAATTCTTCTTTCTTGTCTTCTTGATCTTTGTTCTCCATATAGAGAAACTTGGGAAACAAATTTAGCTAGAATTTGATCAAAACTTTATGGAAAATATTCTAACACCATCATGAACTGCCAGAATATTGCAATCTCAATTTGAAATGCAGACAAAAGCATTTTCTATCTTTAGGAACAAATAGGAGTAAATGGGGCAATTTAGTTTTACAATGATTTCTTATAAGAGCAATTTTGATCCAAATAAATTACTACTTAAGTAATTCAATCTTTTTGGATCTGAATCAATCCAATAATTAATAAAGTCCACCATTTCTACCCTTCATTCCAAACCAAGCTAGCCTCCCACCCCAGCACAGGTGCCAAGAACCTTCCCAATGAAGGCAATGAAGCTAGGAAACTAAGGACCCCCGCCCCCTCCAGGTGCAAATACATTTGACTCAGATACAAAAGACAATATCATCTCCATCTTTGAAATGTCAAGGTAATTGGTTCTAGTCTCCCTTTCACACAGCAATCGGAAAACAATACGATCTATGAATCCAACTCCCCACTGGCTAAACAAAGATATCAACAATTTAGTTTCCACATTACCTCCACATCAATTAAGATTCCCTTAGAACATTGGCAGCTTAAAAGTTTCACCTTCTTTTCTAGACCAGTTGCAATACTCATTACTTTGTCTGAATCAGCACAAGTTCAAGATCAAGTTATTTCCACCAAATTACAGAAACCAAGAAATGCCTATGCTTTCATTAAAAAACTTAAATGAGGCCAAAATGGTATGCTCTGTATTACTACTAGAATATAATTCTCAGCAAACTTCCATAAAACTTCATATGAACTTATGAAAGTTTCATCAGAGCTTACCTCTACCTTTACTCTCACTAATACCGTTTGACCAGCTTGGATTGGCAATATAAAATCATTTTTCCTGTTACATTTTTCATTCCGTACAACGAAAATCCTAGCATTCTGCAAGCTAAACAAAGTAACAGCCCACTCTCTTGAATATTGACCAGGCAATGAAAATGCCCTTTTACAAGAAGCCCAGAAAGTGACAACAGTTAGTGATACAAAGCCTAATTTAAAATTCTAAATCACATTAAGGAAAAAAGCGCCAGATAACGAAAGATACACCTAATCTAAACAGGTATACGTGTCTAAGGTGGATTTGCCTTTCAAAAAATGGGTTCATATTTAAAATCATAAATGTTCATTGTCTCTAGACCAAAACCTCCAACAAAAGTAGGCATGGACTTTTCGTTTCCATTTCTTGTTTGTTTGTTAGTTAGTTTGTTTGTTTGCTTTCATTTTTTTAGAACGAGTTCTCGACAGATATTAAATAAAGACCAAATCTACATAAGCATAGACAAAGGGGTTCACATTATCAAGCCTCTTCTCCTAAATTACACATGTCCATAAACAAATTTCAGCATCCTTGACTAAACAGTTATTAAATTCATACAAAAAGACCATATTTCGAGACTGAAATCTGCGCCACAGATTCAAAGATCACAAAGAATGCAGCACATAACTTTGAACATTATTGCAATCCAACAGCTGAAAACCCATTCAACGGCAGTAGTAAGTAAAGACTCAAATTCAAAAACTTTACCTTTGAATTTGACAGCGAGGAAAATGCCCTCGATTTCAGTTGTGTGAATGAGACATCGGACCGCTGAGATTAAAAAATGAGGAATTTTGAAGCTAGTGGCGACCAGCGCCGGTGCTCTTAGTCTTCTGACGGAAAATAAGCTGTGGGCATGAAAATAGAAAACAAAGGCTGAATCAACTTTAGTTTGACAATGAAATGTCGGCGATAAAAGGGTCTAACTGTAATCCGTCGGTAGATTCGTCAGAAACTCCGAGTGGGTTCTAAATTCAAATCAAATTTCTCCACCCAAACTAGTCGATATCTTTCCGAGTTGAGCAGCAGTGTTTTTTGCATCAGTGCATGCTATGTTATATTTTTATTATGAATTACTATTGATTTTGTATTGGTTCTTGTTTTTTTGTTTTAGAGATGTATAGTGCTTTTCACGAGACAGTGTTCTTTCTTCACTTTAGGAGAGTTTAAATCCCGACATGCTTTTTTAATATGTTAATAAAAAAATTACGTTGTCAAATAAATTATTTTGATACTTCAAATTAATCGATTCAATATTTCTAGAGTTCGAGCACGCTAATAACAAGCTCTATAGGTATAAAAAGTTTGATTCATCTCAGGTTTTTTTTTTTTTTTTAATATTTTGAGGTGATTCGTACAAAACTGATTGATATGACTTAATAATGATTCCCAAAATATTAACTTCTTAAGAAGTTTGGAACAATTAAATGCTCGATGCAACAAGATTTATGCATCAAATCTTGGGCAATATCACTTTTCTCTTCTTATAAAAAAAAAAAAGAGTGGGTTTTTCTGTGAAATGGTTGTATGTATGACACGATTTAAATTATTATTCATGTAACTATAAAGTTTACTTGTTTAATCAGTAGTAATACACTTAAAAAACTAGTGATTCTTTATAGTTAAACAAGTAATATTTTATAGTTAACAAGTAATACCTTATAGTTACATAAGTAATACCTTAAATCGTATCACACGTACAACCGTTTTACAGGAGTTTTTACGATAATAAAAATAGTAATATTTTTGAATTGATACATGCTTAATTTTGACGCTACATAAAATAGTTAATTTGATTGTTATAACTTGAATATGCCTCCACCAAATAACATTTGCAACTGCCAAGATATTAACTCTTTAAGAAGTTGGATGCTCGACGCAACAAATTTATGTGCGGGTTTATTATATTTTTCTCTCTTTATCGAAAAATAAATATTTCTGTGAATCACAATTAATGAGTAGAGAAAAAAGTTGACAAAACTATATCAACAAGAACACATACAAACCACGATTGAATCCACTAATCAATAACAAAAGAAACCTACAAGAAAATAGAAATTATATTATATATTTGTGCTTGCGTGAACAAAAAATATTAACATAATTATATTATTCTTCATTCAAAACAAATTCAGAAAAAAATAAAAATTGTCCAATTGCATCACGACAAATCTGCCATTTTCAGTTTCTGATTTTTCAGGACCAGGCACCACCTGAATAATCAATATTTTGTACTTATATATATAAATATAAATAAATAAAATTGGACCAGAAATACATTCTGCAATTTCACATTTTCCAAACATAGTCCAGCCGCCATACTCACCTGATCACAAGACTCCACAGCATGCATGCATTACTGATTACTATTATCCAGTTGAACTTTCTTCACTAATAATCCGCTTCCTGTCGTTTTCTTACAATCCATCTCGCCTCTATTATTGTTTTCGTCTCTTGTCTCTTTTTATGTCTTCGGGAGCTCGACTTAGTTTCAAAAATTATATTTTCAATTATCTCGTAGGCCTAGGTAAATGTACGAGCGATCGAACATAAAGATCGTTCAAAATGAAGCATCGAATATTTTAAGTTTTTCGTTAATATATTATTAATTTAAGTGAATATGGTGGAAGATTAGGACACGTAGAATCAGGACTATATCCAAGAAATTGCATGTAGAAACGTATGGAAATTGCAAATTTTTCCCAAAAGTAATGTTGCTTGAGAACTTCCGAGGAACTTGCCCTAAGATATCCACGAAATTTCCAGTGCATGAATCTGTTATTGCATGTTCTTTCTTTATGAGTGGTAATTTATAGTGCGTGTGTGTAATTATTTATTTATTTATTTATTTTTAAATTATAGAAGATTGTACTTTAGCATAGGAACAAAAACTCGTAAAAAGAGAGGGTTTTGATATTTTATTTTATTTTGTATTTTATTTTGTATTTTATTATTTTTAATATATATCGTGTATTAATTATTAATCTGATTATATTCACGTGGTGTGTAGTGATTAATTTAAAATTTAATATAAAATATAAAATAAAATAGAAGATCTCAGAGACGGTATAGTTTAATGTTAAGTGGAAAAACAGTGGCAATATCTAAAATTAGTTTTTTCGTTCTATAAATGTTTGTAAATATTTATTTTGCTATTGTTAGTAGAAAATAATGCTTCTTTATCGTAGGATGGTTTAAAACATTAGTATTATTCATGTATGATGTACGATTTGTGATATATTACAAAATAAATTAAAATATATTTGTAAAAAAAGTTCAAGTAAATTTAAATATTTAAGAAGATTTGAAGTATTTTATTGATAAATATAAGTAAACAAATATAATTTTTTTAAATATATATTTCCTCCATTTCAAGATAAGAGTATGGTTGCTATAATAAATAGATTAATTGTATTAAAAATTATATTATTTGATATGTTTTTTAATAAATATTAGTTAATATTTACTTGCATCTCAAATTCAATACAAATAATTTAATACATAATAATTATTTAAATTTAACCCAAATAATCAACCAAAAATTAATTGTATTTTTAATCCAATATATTATTTTAACATATGCGACATGTGTATCAAATTAAATATTGTGAAAAGATAATTAATGTGATATTTTATATGTGAAAATGGAGTAAAATAAAGTTACTTGTATTTTAATAAAATTGAAAATATATTTATGAAAAAAGAAAAGCAATTCCAACTAATTAAAAGGTGATACGTCGTCTTTCAACTATATTTTCATTTGCGAAAACTTAAAAATGGAGATATATTACCACTCGTAGACTATTGTATTATTATAATAGTAGATGTTTTGAGAAATCCTAATGCCATCGAGAAAAAAATTATATAAGATAATGCACAAAACATAATGTCCATTATCTGTACGCACACAAACATGTATGCATATAGATATGTGTAAGTCGATCATCTATATAGAAATGTTCGTTCATCCACTGTGGACACATATTAATGTCCCTATTGCTTGTTTTAAACTCACATTGACGTTCTTAAATAGAGAATTAACTGTCTTCTACGAGATTTTGATCAATTAGTGCGGTAGGTGATTATTTTCGTATATTTAATATATTTAAGTTTGTAAGTATTAAATAGAAAATTGAAAAAAGGAAACTTTTTAAATACACATTAGTTAATCTAATTAGCGAATCTTTGGTATTTAAAAGGATTTTATTTTCTTTGAGGCCCTGCATTAACAAATTTATTGGGATATCGGAAATTAAACATTTATCTTGCTTTACGAGGCCCACTTAACAGTTGGATCTGTGTCCAATCTTATTAAGATATTGGGCCTGAGGCCCATGTAAATCTTCCTAAAAAATGTACATAGACATTGTCTCGACTTCGTCTATAACTGGGCCCAGCCCAACATTCTTTTTTTGGCACTGCATATTTTCCTTTCCTCTTTTTTGTAGTAACTAGTATTTCTTCAAATAACTAGTATTTTTTCCGAGTCACAACTTATAATATAAGAATATAATAAATTATTATAAAATTTATAATATAATTTTAAAATAAAATAAATAGTTATATAAAATATATTTAAAATAAAGATATATAATAATATAAAAATATATTAATTATTAAAATATTTTATAATTAATGTAAAAAAATAATATTTTATTTAAATTATAGATCATGAAATAATGATTAATTTGATATATTTTTCATAAAAAATGGAGTTGAGATGAAAAAATTATAAATCTTAAAAAATTAGTAACAAAAAAGTTTTTAAAAAAAATCTGATTAAATATCACAATTTAAAAAAATTAGAAGGTTGATTTTTGGCATTAGCCCAACGTCGTGCTTTTATATAGTTATAGATTTAGTGCAAATTATAAAATACAGAATGTGATATATGGAAAATTAAAATTGTAAAAATAACAATAAACTTTTTTTATTTTTAATTTAAGCAGCCAAATAAGTAATATATTTCCAGGCACTACCCATTTTAGGAATGGTATTTTGACTAATTTATTTAAATATTTTATTAGCTTGTAAATTATACAAAAATATTAAAATTAAATTATCAAATTATGTAAATAAATATATATATATATCTTTTTTTTTTCTGAAATTGTATTGAACACTTGAGATATCATAAAAGATTATCAGATTTTAAAAATATAAGAATGGATATCGCAGTATTTATTATCTGTTTAAAGTATATTATAATAATTATTATAAATTAATAACTAATAATAACCAAAATCTTATTAATTAATAACTAATAATAACCAAAGTCTTATTACTATATTGTTATGATTAGGATGATATTAAACAAGTAGCAACAAATTAAGAAGGAAACATTGTCGTCTTCACGGAAGATAATACAAATCGTGTGTCTGTAGCAGCTTTGTCCTAAAGCTATGCAGTAGCTTAATCCAAACGCATACTGTTCTTCCTAGCTCAACTACCGTAATATATAAATTGTGTGTGAGTGTGTGTGTGTGTGTGTGTGTGTTTTCACCTCCGATATTGCTGTATTTTACCGTTTTGGGGGGTTCTCCTTCGAATTCTTGCGTTCAGATTTTTTTTCACTCCTTTTTGTCGAACAAGTTGCCGAATATTCTGCAACTTTTTTGGATTCGCTGGTACTTCCGTGTAGTCTAAGAATTAGGGTTTAGGGAGGTTTTGAAATGGCTGCATTTGGCGCTAATCCGACTAATGTAAATCCCAACCGTTCCGCTGAGGTATTTATGATTTATCTTTCCTTTGAAAGTTCGAGCAAATTATCACTCTATTTACCTTCTTGTCCTGTTTCGTTTGATTCGACGAGTGTTCTAAATTTCTCTGCCTGAATGTGTGCTAATTGAGTTTTTGCTCTGGTTTCTGATAAGTTTCTGATTTTTTTTTTTTTTATTTCTATTGGGGGCGCGTGTAAAAGGTGGTACAAGCTCCTAGTGATTCAGTATCAAGCCTATGTTTCAGTCCTAAAGCAAATTTTTTGGTTGCTACTTCTTGGGATAATCAGGTATGTATGTTGTTTGTTTTTCAATTTCTTTTTCTTTTTTCCTAGAACTTTATAATCTATGGATTTTCTGGCTACGAGGCTACTCAATTTGTCGATTCCATCAGCGGATGTCTTAATTTCACTTAAGGGAATCCTAATTGAGGCCTTGCATTCAATTAGGCATCCATTATAGCATAATCTCTTTTGTAAGTTCGTTTAGTTGCAGACACTTTTAGATTAGGAGCAGTTGGAATCCTGTATTGCAAACGCCATCCCATCCATCTCCTATTCCAACATTTCCAGTACTAGCCATATGTATATTGATTATGTTGAAATGTGGAATAGGAGATGGAATGCTATTTGGACCAGAAAATCACGTGGGGTTTAGGAATTCCTCTTTTCTTTATGTGTATTTTTTGTTTGTGATGGCTCTTATGTGGTTTTTGTACATGGAAGTGAAAAAAGAATTACCCTTACAAGTTTCTGTCCGTTGCTTTTAGTTTCTGTAACCGCTAACTTGATGCATCTTTTGCTAATTTGTTCTTAGGTCCGTTGTTGGGAGGTAACAAAATCAGGAACCGCTGTGAACACTGTTCCTAAGGCATCAATGTCACATGACCAGCCGGTATTCTTCAGTTTATAGAATTCTGTGATTTTTGCTGATTTAATATGTTTTTTCTAGTTAGCTATTTCTATGTTTGCCAGGTCTTGTGCTCTGCATGGAAGGATGATGGGACAACTGTCTTTTCTGGAGGTTGTGACAAGCAAGTTAAAATGTGGCCGTTGTTATCTGGCGGACAACCCATTACTGTGGCCATGCACGATGCTCCTGTTAAAGAGCTCGCTTGGATCCCAGAAATGAATCTCTTAGCCACAGCAAGCTGGGACAAGACACTGAGGTGAAAAAAGAGTTACTATGAGAAGTGTGGCATGTTTAAGTTCCTTTTTTGTTGGAAGTACATGTTCCTGTATGCATTGTGACGTTTATGAATCATGACATGCATTATCTATAAAACTGATTATTTTGATTTTGTATGTTCGTAACTTAAAAAATCAAATACTCCCAGTTTCCTTGCCAATAGTAGTTGGTGCTGCTGTAATGTTAACATTTTTTGTATATATGCCTTCTTCAATCTATCCTCCTCTTTCAATTTTATTATCTCTGATATAAAGGAAGGTTTGATTCAAGTAAAGATGCTATTTATTTTCAGGTATTGGGATCTGAGACAGCAAAGTCCAACTTGGGTGCAACAACTTCCTGAGCGCTGCTACGCACTTACTGTTAGACATCCACTAATGGTTGTTGGAACGGCTGATAGAAATCTTGTCGTCTTCAATTTGCAGAACCCTCAGGTTTTCTTTTATCTTAAAAGTTCTTTTGAGACCATTTTAACATATTTCATGAAGTGTATGATATTTTGCTATGGATCTAATGATTTCTGCATTATGATATTTAGTGAAGGGAGACTCTGTTAAAAGATAAAATATAAGACTACTTGAAGATTTAAAACAATGTATAAACTATGTCAAGTTCTATAATTATGTCAAAACTAGAAGCTCTTTCAGTTAAGACTTGCAAAGTGCATGCTGATTTTGTTCTAGATCTTTTATATAGTATTGTTATGTCTTAATAGCTATATCAGTTTAGTATTATTGGTCTAGCTATGCATCTCTACTCATTACCATCTATCTTACGTTTCATTTCACTGCATTCTATATTATGGTTCTTTTACTGCCATGCAACTCAATTCTTTTTAGGATGCTTTTGTTACTGTTTTATAACAACATCCATCTTCTTTAGTTATAACTAGTACACATGATTTTGTTTCTGGGTACAAAATACTTTTTAAAGTGTAGTGTAGTTTTTGTATTTTTTCTCTCTGATGGAATGTTCAAGGAGCAGGTTTAACTGCTGTGATATTTTTGAGCTTTACCTATCTTTTTATGACATATACATATTAATTGCAGTGTGAGATTTATGAGGTACTGAGTTCTGGGAACATGATGAGTTACTTCTTTGTATGTGGCAGACTGAGTTCAAGAGAATTTTGTCACCTCTGAAATACCAGACTAGGTGTGTAGCTGCTTTCCCAGATCAACAAGGTTTCTTGGTAAGTTTCCCTGTTCTTGAATACTTTGTGAAGTCAAACATCTCTATCCACTCTGGAGCATATCCTGTTCTTGTCTTATTTTTATTGATGATACTATGATAATAATGCGACTATAGTGTAACACAAGTATCTCATGGTAACCTATCTTTTAAAAAACGTCAAATCTTTGTAATGAAATCACTTTCCTTTCCTTCCATTTGTTTAAACTTACCAAACTTGAATTTGATTTCATGCAATTAAGTTGGTGATTTGGATGGAATTTTCTCCAAACAAAAGGGAATTTAATCTTTCTGGCTTACCTTTTTTAGTTTGCAAACATGTTTCACAAGTTTTTAATCTCTTTTCTGCTTAGTATTGGAAAAGCTGGAAGTTATCTCAAATTCTTATCTTAATGGATAAAATCTCTGAGGTCTAATGTATCTTTTCATGTTGTGAGCTTATGGTAAATATTATAACTGTTTGACAATGAATAGGCTCTGATTATATTGCTATGTTTCACCTTTTTTTCTGTAGGTTGGATCAATTGAAGGGAGAGTTGGTGTACATCATCTTGATGACGCACAATCAAGTAAAAATTTTACTTTTAAGTGCCACAGGGATGGCAATGACATTTACTCTGTAAACTCACTGAATTTTCACCCTGTAAGCTATTTTATTGTCTGATATATATTCATTCACTCCTCTGATTATTTATTTTTTGCACTTTCCCCATAGTCTGTAAAGAGAAAAAAAAAAAAAAATCTGAGATATTATGAAAAGTTTTCCTTCTTTTGAGCTTTCCTATTTTTCATGAGGATAAATACTTGAAATAACTTATATGATAATTCGGTTGAAAAAACAGAAAATATATTGAAATTTTTCGAAGTCTTATCTGCAAAGAGGAATTCTTTTGAATTTTCAAAATTTTAATTATATTGATCAAACCATACTCCTGACATGAATCTTATAGCTGTGTCTTGCTCTTTGGGACGTACTATTATCTTCTTTGAACTGATTTACTAAGCAAGATTATACATTGATATCTTTTTAATAATTTTTCTGTATATTTCGTCCGACATTTTGTTTATCAAAGTACTGCATCTATGTTAAACAATACTACTGTTTCACTTTTCAGATACATCATACATTTGCGACTGCTGGGTCTGATGGAGCCTTCAACTTTTGGGATAAAGATAGCAAACAAAGGCTTAAGGTATAAATTAACTTCTGGCTTCAGTTATCATTTCTTAAAGCCTTTAATTATAGTTCCTATGATTTTTGTCTCACCACTTTCCTTCCTCACCCCCCCCCCGGGACTATTTAGGCTATGCTGAGATGCAGTCAACCAATACCTTGCAGCACCTTCAACAATGACGGTTCCATTTATGCATATTCGGTATACTTGTAGCTCTGTTCAGAATAGAATTTTTTTTGTACCTTACAATCTGAAATGATAAAAAGAAATTCAGAAAGATCTTTCTGCTATCTTTTCCAAAACCTACATAGCAAATTGTAAATTTTCCCCTTAAAATTTCAGGTATGTTATGATTGGAGCAAAGGGGCTGAAAATCACAACCCATCAACAGCCAAGACGTATATCTACCTACATCTGCCGCAGGTACTTTAGTTTGATCTGTATTGTAGAAGTTTATTTTGATGACTTTGGTCATTTAATGTTCTCTATATCTCTGGTGCCATCCGTGTAGGAGGCTGAGGTCAAAGGCAAACCACGTGCTGCAACGACTGGTAGAAGATGAAGAAGTCCGTCCATTTTCAGACTGCCACAATTACACAAACTCTGTACATTGGAAGTTTTTCGTCCTTTTTTCATTTAATATGAACAACAGGCAGCAATATTACGCTGACAGAGTAGCAGATCGTCATGCGACATTTTAGTAGTAGTCATTAGTGTAGCGTCCAGTTTTTCTTGCATCTGATTCCTGTGATTATGCTTTTTGCAAGGTTTCAAGAGTTGGACTTTAGGATCTAGCCAGTGTGGGAATTGGAATTATGGTTTTGTGCAAAACATAAAAATAGAAACCGTATGAAACACATTAGGGATGTTTTTTGCCCGTCGCCTGGTACGCTGACCTATTTAACCTTAAAGTGTGTAGGGTTAGGAACTAGGACTCAATAGGTTGATTCTGATTAGCAGCTATAGTGAGAAAATGATTACAAAATAATAATGAAACATGGTTTATAACTTTTGTAACATTGTCAAAAATCTTAAGATTCAAATATCAAGTTCTAAAATCCAACAGACAACCCAAAGTGGGTCCAGGTAAAATTCCATTAGAATTAAACCTATCTATTATTGATTATGGTACTTGCGTACCTGGTTAACAATAATAAACCATCTTGGGCTATTCATAACATAAGTCTAATGTACGAAAAATAACGAACTGGTGCTTCCACTGCAAATCTTGACCCTGAAAATACAACTGGTCACCTATAAGGCATAGACAACCATATGGCCAAAATTCTGCAACATGATAAAAAGGCTACACCATTGACAAATACAGATAACTTTATAGGGAAAGGAAAACCATATACAAACCCGAGAAAAAAAAAAAACAGCAAAAGGAATAGAGAATATAAAGGGCCATCTCCCTATTGCCGAAGAGTTTGAGATAATGAATGAACCAAACCAACCAAAGATCGATCATCTTGGCCCCGATAATTCGTCGGGCCGGACATTGGACGTAGAGTCGACGATGATCCAATCAGTGGTGGGATGATGCGTGGGATTGAACTCTTGACGGAACATTTCTTCCTTCTGCCACTCCTCCCATCTCTCTGCCAACCCATCACCTTCGAGCATTCGAACAACTTCCGACATCTTGGGACGTTCCATCGGAGAGCTCTGTGTGCAGAGCAGAGCTACTTGGATAAGCTGCTCCACCTCTGCATCGATGTAATGGCCCTCAAGATCGGCATCGACTAATGTTTCCAACTTTTTTTCCTTGAGAAGTCCCTTCACCTGAGATCATAGTAAGAAACCATCCTTGAATATCAGGATTATTACAAAAGCTACCACTAGAATTTAGTCTAAGTTTGGGGGTTGCCTTTAAAAAATTTATAAAGACCAGCAGTATTTATTTCATAAGGGCTAATGTTTTTTGCCCACCTATTAAAATTCAATATTTTTTGCCCTTTTTATGGTCATTGGTAATAATTAGTAAAAAAACCACTTGTCCTTAAAGATCCATAGGGCTCGTAGTTTGGAACGATTGAGCCTTACAGTTCTCGAAGCTTTAGGAACCATTGAGCCTTATAAGTCAAAACTTTTGCATGTGCATGGATCATTAAGGGCAAAGTAGTCAATTTACTACCTAAGAGATACGCAGTGAATTCAAAGTGGTTGACAAAAATAACTTTTCTTATGGGATAAGAGTAGTTCTCATGATTTGTACTCTTCTCTCTTTTGTTTTTCTTTTTGTCTAAATAGAACAAACATCAAGGGTAGTTTTTGTAATTGCCCTTAACTAATCAAAGCCAGGTCACATATTTACCGGGAATACTTGAACTAACCATGATAAGAACTTCATCTACGATTGTTGTAGAGTGGAAACGGAGCCTTCAGATTTAAGGAATATAATAAAAGTATGAAAAGCATGTTAAAATGAAGCTCACCCAATCCAGTAACATGACATCATCATCATTAGCAAGCCGAGCAAGATCAAAAGCTCTCTGCCCAGTAATGAGCTCAAGAAGCATGACCCCATAACCAAAAACATCGGTTTTCTCAGAAGATTTGCCGGTGGACAGGTACTCAGGAGCTATATGACCAATTGTTCCACGTACAGCTGTGGTAACATGAGTATCCTTGTAGTCCATGAGTTTGGCCAACCCAAAGTCACCAACAACTGCTTCAAAATCCTCATCCAACAATATATTGGCAGCTTTGACATCGCGGTGAATAATTTTAGGGTCACAGTGATCATGCAAATAAGCAAGTCCCCTTGCAGATCCCAGTGCTATTGTTTTTCTTTTCGGCCAATCAAGTGGAGGTTGTGATTCTGGTCGCTCTGAAATAATGAAAAAAAGGAAATAAAAATGAAGCAGTATTAAACTACTGAGTGCGATCTTGCGAAACCAGATGATCAAATTGACTATGCATATCATTATCCAGTTCAATCATAGTTCCAAAGCAAAAGGACGAAGTTCCTCATAACTTAAAAATAGTTTGGAAGCTTGAAGGAGGTGTTAATATTGCATAGGTAGTTAGTTTTGCTGGTGACAAAGGCAGCTAATACTAAACTACAGAGTTTGAATTGAAGCAGAAAGCAAAGAACAGCTGAAGAAGTGGTGATTTGAGGCAAAAAATAGATTTCTTTCTCATATGATAGTGGACAGGTGAAATACTGGAACTAAATTTATTAGATGCAGAGGACAACGGTATATGTGGACCAGATTTCATCTCAAGTTCACCTAATTCCCTCACATGTAGATGACACACCAACAGAAGTTGAAGGGAAACACCAAATCAATAAGCAATTTCAAGTGAAGAGATATTGAACTGCATAAGAAGTTTTCATCAAACGTGAACATTATACCAATGTATGTGATTGTCACTATATAGAAATCTGGATATGCAGCACTAGGCGTCTTGTAGATGCTTTTAGAAATTCTTGGCCGACTGAACTTTGCTCATGATATAGAGTTGGTCCAGTATGTTGGAACATAAGCCCCTGACCAAGCCAGCAGCCAGCTCAACATGGTAAAAAGGGAATATAAAAATCAGGTCACTACCTCTTAAACATGAAGCTACACTTCCATTAGCCATGTAAGGATAAACAAGCAGCCTTTCTGTTGGCGTCATACAAAAGCCAATCAAGCGAAGTAAGTTTCGATGTACAGCCATGCTGATCATTTCTACTTCAGTTTGAAATTGCAGCTCTCCACCTTGAGTACGCTCTTCTTTGAGTCTTTTAACTGCCACTAGAGAACCGTCTGCTAATCGGCCTTTGTAAACCTTACCAAATCCACCTCTCCCAAGAATATTTTTATTACTAAAATTATCCGATGCAACTTGAAGTTCACGTAGAGAAAATCTTTTGAGCTGGCCGAGATGAACTTCAGGGTCCTCCTCAGCTGCAATTAAATTGAGGAATAAGTGAACAGTGGCGATATGTGTGATAAAATGATAACTTCATCATTCACTAACCGGGAACATCGAAGAAATGATCTTGGGGCTTCCTTCTACGGTAATAAGCAATTGCAATAGCAGGAACAGCAAACAGAAAGGCAGCCACAGCAGCAACCCCTCCTGCAATTGCTCCAGTGGCACTGTTGCCAACTGCAATGGTAATCAATTTGTGAGCCTGTTGTGTTTGTTCATGTTGGAAGCGATACACAAATCCCTCGACGGTGACAAGAAAAATTGATAATTTAAATTAAGAAGTCTTCTTGGAATCAATTTCTGTAAGGAATGTCAGCCATAATAATAAGATTTGCTCCAAATCTTAGTCCGGATTTTTTGTGAATGTTTGTTCCCGCTTGCTCTATATATTTAGTCTTCAAAAAATCTGTAATGTACTCATAACACTTATAATAGGATTTACCAGTTTCCTTTAAGAAATAAAAAACCCTATTTAAGGTTAGATGATAAATCATACTAAACAAGGTTCAGCCAACAGATGACATAAGTGCTTGAACTTGACAGCACAAAGTGGAATTTTTCTGCCCAAGGTACTACTGGGTGAATATACTTGTACACAAATGCCATGGCTTCTTAGAAGCCAAACAAGTGTCCTTGCATACTGTGACTTCAAAAAAGTTGTTCTTATCATATTTACTTAAGCTAAACAATCAATTTCATTTTCCAAAAACAAGAAATGTCAGTAATCTGAGAAAAGTAAAAGATGAGGAGAAGAAGGTTTAAGGACCTTGAGAAGGAGATGAGGATTGTGGTGGAGCTGGAGGCGGTCTTGCTGGAAGAGGATCCAAGAGATTACCTTCAAAACTGGAAGACGGAAAATCAATAATCAGTACCAACACTGTAAACAGTCCCTGCTCAAAAACATACACCCCCAACACCCAACCCCCCCCCCCCCCCCCCAAAAAGGAAAAAAAAAAAAAAAAGAAGTGCTGAATTAGACCTGATAGGAGTGAAAAGCTGAAAAGACCCATTAATTGGAATTGGTCCTGTGAGCCTGTTATTTGAGAGATCACTGCATGTATTAAACATGGAAATGAATATTAGCACATCTAAAGGAAATAAAGTAAAATCACCAGCTGAAAGATGATCCATCGGCTTCCTGCTTACAGGACTTGAAGTGTATTGATGGTAGTCAGAGACTTGGGAATTTGTCCAATCAAAGAGTTGTTGTTGAGCCTCCTACAGTTGCAAGGATAACCAAACGCTATTCAGTTTCAAGGAGCAAACACAAACAAAGATTAATATTCATCACGTTATCATCAGACACAGCACAATTTTTGACCGTCTACAAGACTACAACAGATATTACAAATAATCAGGCAACATCTATTTTTTGGACCTTGTGGTTTCCTAGTTTTCTTCTGTGGATTTACAGACACATACTATGATCTCAGGATTTAACACCAAACAGGCAGTTGAACAACACACATAACTGGAAGAGTAGAATTGTTACCCAGTACTTCAGAATTCCCATTTTTCCAACAATTTATTTGTTAACATAAGTCGAAAAACTCCTTGATATGAACCTTGGCTTTCTGAGAAAGCCAATTATAGCCTTCAAATCAATGCTAAATAAAAAAACATAATGAGAAGTCTGGAACATCTTTAGCAATATAATGATATAAAAAAGGATTTATCTATTCATGGCCGAGAAAGAAATACAGCTGTTGTACACGAGAGCCTCCACTTATTGTTATGATTTAGCAAGAGACAATAAAACGACAGTGTAAGAAGTTTACAAGGTTATCTCTAAATTGCAAGTGAAAAAGTAATGACTTTTGATATAAGAAGGAAAATACACTTTAAAAATTAAAAATAAAACCTTCAATAGGTCTGCTATGCATATATGTAAATAAAACAATCCAAATCACTTATACCACCCACTTTAAAATGGTAGTTATCGTGCAAATAAAATAGGAAAGATATCTTGAGAAAAGGGAAAAGGAATAAAGTAGAATTAGAAAGCGTGACATACAAGAAACGTAGTCTCTGAAGCTTGCTCAATGTGTCGGGGATTGATCCACTCAGCCCATTCAGATAAAGATCCAAACTAACCAAGTTGGTCAAGTTTCCAAGCTCAGGTGGAATACTTCCAGTAATATTATTGCTGTAAAGTTCCCTGCCAAGAGAGAGAGAGAGGAGAAAGCAAAAGTGATATTAGGCAGGCTTGGGGAGACTTCCTGATGTAATAAGTAATTAAAGATCATTCAGAAGAAAATAAATGTATTGCATTCAGCTGTTCTCGTTCAACATAATATTCCCTTCAAGCTATCAAATGAAAGAGATGGATGATGTTATTACTTTACCAAGTGGATGAAAAGGAATTGACAGCCAATAGTACCTTGTTAATTTAAGTTGCGCCAAAATATGTACTTCATGAATCCAATAGATGTCCATATAATACAAAAATATATATTCTCCCCTTCAAATCAAAGTCAAAATATCTTTCGGAGAAAAAAGAAACAAAAAAAGCCAAACCAATAAGGGATATTTATCAGACTGGAGCTCGAGATTTTTTTTTTTTTTTTTTTTTTATTTGGGAACTTTTAAGAAATGAATGCTAGAAGACAATTATCCGATATGTACACTTCAAGGAAGAAGCATCAATACATTTAAGAAACATAGGAACAAAGGGCTTTGATGTGTCAAAGATATGTTGGAGCTGATAAAGTGGTCATGGAGCAAATAAGAAAAGTAGCCTATTGAAGCAGGCAAACTAAAGTTCCAGTTGTAGTTGTCAAAAGCATTAGGCAGGAAGCCTCAATTTGCCTGAGACATTAGGCGCAATTTAAGCACATTTAGTTGTCAAAAGCGATTGGCGCAAAGCCTCTTATAGCCAGAGGCTAATACTATAAAGTGTATTCCACAACACATTGATTACAGACTGGGAAAAACCAGTGAGGAGATGAAGATGTGATCCATAAACAATTTTTGCTGATCAATCAACCATAAGATGCAAGTACCTTCTTCTAGCTTATGAACTAATCAGCCTCGTAAGATAACTGCATGCGCTCTTAGAGAAATTAATCCTATATATTCCTAAAAACTCTCAGAGGATTTCCGATCATTAACAAGAAATATAGCCAATCCATTTCACATGGACATAAAGGATAATAATTTTGATCCTTGAAGAGCAAAGGGAAACATTAGAGGAAATCATAAGTCAGGATATGTACAAATATAAAACAGAAAGGAGGCAAATTTGGATCAGCAAAAGCACGACTTACAAGTACTGTAAAGATGAGAGCTGACCAAGCTGTGAAACCAGTTGACCAGACAAATTTGCATTGCCAAGATCACTGTGTAAGAACACAAGCAAAAGTATTCAATAATCCAATAACTGCAGGTCTGCAGCAGAAGCACATTCAGCATCTCAATTTAAAGCAATAAACCAGGCTTACACTCGCGTAACATAATTGTCAGCATTGCATGTCACGTGAAACCAAGTACAGGGATTGACAAGGGTCGGATCCCAACTCTGAAGAACATTGTTAGGATCAGCCAAATTGCTCTTCAATGCATTCAAGGCATCCCCTGCCACACACAATTTTATTATATTGCGCATTTTAATTCTCAGACTGTATTTAATCAATAAACCAAAAATATATATATATAACACTATCAATCACTAAGCCAACAATTTCCAACCAAATATTAAGTTGCTAGAGACATTTGACTCAATTTGAAGAAACCAAGAATTCTTTCTAAAACTTCCAGCTAGAACAAAAGTGCCACTCACAATCACGAGTATCCCTTTGGAGTCGGAAGTCATTTTAAATGTGCTTCATTTGAAATTTGAAATCATCCACACAATCATTAAGGTTTCATTGGTTGGAGGGATTTCACAATGGATTTGAGGAATGGACTTGAAGTCAACAATTATACCCACTCAACTTGTATGGCCTAAATCTCAAATCAATGGACTTTAAATCCCTTCTAAATTTCCAGTTATTTTTTTATGGATTTGAAATCCTTTTTACAACCTAGTCATTTGAAATCCATTCCCACTCTCGTACACACACACACACAAGTTAATAAAAAAGAAAAAGAAAAATCTCCCAAGCTTATATTATATATATTTTTTTTTTAAATAAAAAAAATTAAGCAAGTAAAATCCACGCATTTCAAATCCAAACATCCAAACAAAGGATTTGAAATGAGTGGATTTTCAAATACAAAGAAATGAAAATCAATTCATTTGAAATTACTTTGATTTCTAAATCCCTCCATCCAAATAGAGTCTTAACACTTTTTCTAAGTTGAGAATCATTCTAAATGTGCTTCATTGGTAATCATCCACTCTAAAGACAAAGGCAACAAACTCACACAATGTCATCCCATAGTCAAAACATTTCTTCAGAAGAATTTAAATCTTGAATTGGCTCAGAAATCCACAAATTACAGGCCAATCTAAAAGGACAAATTACCATTCAATGAACTCAGTTCAAGTCAACATGCAATTGACTACATCAAATTTACCAGCCAATAAACTGGAACTAAAATCCGTCAAAAACGACTAAAAATAGTAAATAAAATCAGAAAAGAAAATAACAGACCTTCAGCATTGGCAGAAGCTCGCAAAAATCTTGCAAACACCAGAATTAAGCAGATAAAACCCTTGTGCAGGATCGTGTCCATTGACCATCGATCCATGAGAACTTTAGACCCCAAAATCACCATTTAAACCCTAGATTCTTCATCAAAATCTACCCTTAAGTATCCACTGTTCACAATTATAACTACATAACCATCCACCCTACCTTGAAAAAAATAAAGTAACAAAAACTAAAAAGAAAATTGTCAATCAGAAACCACTCAATTCAGCTTTAGATGAATCTCTCTGAAAAATAAAAATGAAATCAAGAGCAACACAAATACAGAGCAGCAGCAGAAACAAACAGTTGTGATATCAATATGAGTTGATTTATGGCTAATGCGAGCAACTGGAAACAAAGAAGAATATGGAGTAAGGGTTTTCTCTTCCAACAATGTCTTTATTATGGAAGTCTTTGATTTGTTTTAGCAGTAAAATTTGAGGTAGAGTGTTCAACGGTCCGTGAATGGCAAAATGGGAAAATGGAGTTGAAGTCGTCGCTGGGGAAGACTGTATGGGAAGACGGAGATATTGATTGTCCTAAAAAAAACATAAATAAATAAACAGTAAAAACAATTAAATTCATAATTTTGGACTGCTCAAAATTATTAATATATCGAGTATTATTTTAATCTATAACTCCTGAATTGAGATCGAAAAAATATTATATTAAAAAATATATTAATTTATTGATTAATAATTTTAAAAATATTAACTATAATTTTTATTAAAAAATATACAAATACTCGAAACTACTATATTAATTTGAAGTACAGATAGGTGAATAGTCCCGTACAATTTTAACAAATAATAAAACTTGTATGCGACCCATACAATGCACATGATATATTATGTATAATATTTTATATATTTAGTATTTTGTTTATTTAACGTTATATGTTTATTTTGTTATATTATGCTATTTTGGGTAATCTGAATATATGAATTAGTATACTTTTACATGTAGTTTAACTTTAAAATAAAAAATAATAAACTCGACCAATTATATCTTATAAATCAACACAAAAAATTAATATATCTGATTAGAATAACGCATTATAAAATTATAATTAACTAAAATTAGAACAAATACAAAAGGGTTTCATCTTTCTTCTCGTGTTATCCAATCGAATGATTTGAAATTGAATCTATTAATAGAAAACACATTAATGGCTTTGTTGTTTTGAATTTAAATTCGTCATTGACATCATGATATTAGAGACAAATATACACAGACAAATATATAGTTTTCCCTAAAATATTATTATTTCATACAACTTATTTTATCATGTTTATTATGAAATTTTTTTTTTTACGATACATGTTCATCTTTAAAAAGACATTCAAAATTGAAGATTTGATTTTGTACGCAATTATAGGTACATAAAAACACTCAAAACTAAAGATTTGATTTTTGTCTACAAATATAATTATATCGTAAACGTGAACCAGATGAAGTATAAGAATTGAAAATGGTCGACATTATAAATCAATAAAGCAAAGGTAAAAAAAAAGAAAAAAAAAGCATATGATTAGTGAGAGACCACAATGCAGACGACACAAAATGATAAACTATTTATAATTAAAATTCAGTTCAATAAATAGTTAGATACTGCTGAAATATCTAGGAATTAGTTCAATAGATCGGTACATATCAGTATTCTATTACATATTGGAACATTCAATTTAATAGATAAGAACTGCTGAAAAAGCTAGCATTCAATTCAATAGAGATGGATACATATCGGTGTTCTATTATGTATATTATTTAGATATGAGGTATGTTATATATATGAATAGATTATTGTGGGATATAACTTCAAATAAATATAGTAAAATGAAAGCTTATTGGTCAGCTATATAACATAATTTCCATAAAACACGTATTTCTATTTCTGGGAAAAAAATGGGCGGAAAATTCATTATAATATAAATAAAAATGATCAATTAACTATTAAATATATATATATATATTAAAATTTTATAGTTGAATTAAATTCAAAAATCTTAATAATTTGTGATTCATTTGACTTTATAGATACTAAAATTCAGGTTTTATATCATGAATGAATCTATAAGTATATAGAAATTTTCCTATATTTTCAAAATGGAAAGAAAATTAATTTGTGCTTTTATTATAGAATTTTATTTTATTTTACAAATTATATTATTAATATTATTTTCACTTATGTATCTAATCTTTTTTTAAAATCCACAGTCCACGAGTTTATCACAATTGTACAAATTGCTAAATGTAATTTACCAATTTCTATGATCAACGTTTTATATAGAATCCAAAACTTAAATGTAAAAACTAAAATACATGAGAATTAGCAAAAATATTTTAAATTATAAAATATGCGAAGTTAATTCCAAAAAAAATTAAAAAATAATTGAAATAAATTAAATAATAGGAATTCAATATTGACAAAAAGAAATTAGGAAAACCAAAATAAAGAAGTTTAAAATCGGAATTAGGAAGACCCTAAACGTAGTTTTCATATATTATTATTCGATAATTGAGGTTAAAAGATGGTCAAAGTGGGCCCACCACACGGCCGCCAAATCGGAAACTGGAATTGTGAAAGCTGTTCTTACCAAATTTTGGCATTCTGTGATCCACATATGAATGTTTATTTCTTTTATTTTATTTATTTATTTAAGGCAATATTTGAGTGTAGCAGATGTTCATTTGTATTTTTATTTGTTAATTTTGTAGAGAGAGAAGTACATTTTTTTTTCTAGAGTAAGAAAATTATTAAGATAATATTAAAATATAAAAGTAGATTTCACATATTTTTTGTAATTATATATAATTATTTCTTTAAAATTAAAAAAAAAAAAGAAAAAAAAAGAAGGAAGATAATTTTGAAATTTTTATACTACGTTTACTTCGTAGGATAACACTAGGATAGAGAAAGATAATTTTATACTATCCAACGTTTACTTCGTGGGATTAGCTCGAATAATGCGGAAATTACAAAATTGTCTTTAATACATAATTGAACCTTAAAAACGTGATATATATACGAGGATATTTTTGTAATCAAGAATGTGCACAAGGGTAAAACAGTCAATTTCAATTTCTTATCCGATGGGATAATTTTTATCCTAGGGGTCGAGGAGGGATTACTATCCGGCTACTTATCCCGAATTCTGTCATTTATCCCGATTCGGCAGGATTGACCTGAAAAAATATCCAACTAAGTAAACGCGGGATTACTCTGGATTATTTTCCGTAATCCAAATTTATCAGCCAAGGTAAACAGACCCACATAGGATCCATTTGTACATAACACCCCTCTACTCTGCAGAATTTATGCTAACAATACAAGAACTACTACTAACACCAAGAAATAGGTACCAACCAAGGCGTATCCCCTGAAACTCATAAGTAAAAGATTACATGGAAATCAGAAATAGGTGAGTTTATAGTAACAGTTGTTGCCAGAAAGCAGAACCTCATAGCCGTTGCCACAAGGGCACTTGAAATAGAGAGCCAAGTGCTCTCCAATCTTGTCTACCCATACAGCTTCCTGTCAACAGATTCCCAGTTGATTTTTAGATCAGATGCACTCACAAACAGCATGAAACCAAGTATAAGAAAAGACTTGGGAAACATCAGTTTACTTTCAGTATCTACTGCTTGAGCTACTAAACTATGTTTCGCGCTAATTGTCACCAGTGCTTTGCTTATTTTTGGAGCTCGGAATAAAAGCAATTATTCTAACGATGCAATAAGTTACATATTCGTGTAATTTGTCTATCCTGAGGTTGAATGCCCATGACAGCTTGCTAAGAAGATGTGGTGGTGTAGATGAAAAAAATAAACATGCTCATCGACATGTATAACATCAAGATTATCAGGTCGCACAGTTGCAAATTGTCATTGCATTCTTTTAGATATTATAACTAATACGACATCCCAGAGAACGAGCATAGCTTGTGAACCTCAGACTAATTTACAAGATAAATGCTATATATTTAACTTTTCTCTCTTCCACTCCAGGCATCCTGAGACGTAAATAAGAATAACCAGAGAGGTTACCTGAGCTTCTATAGGAGGGGTGCCTTCTTCATACTCAACACAACCATCATTAAGTGTTTCTGGCACTGCAATATCATCACCATTGGAGCAAGTCTGATCATCCAACCTTTCGTGAATCTGTAAGAGGAAAAACCTTGCCTAGTTAGCATGGAAAAGAACAATTTTCACTTTGAAAAAGAAGAAAGAAAGCAACAATGGTACTAGGACTGAGCACTGTAAAAACAACACCTTTTCCTTTTTCTCTACCCAAATTTTCTTGTAAATGTAAAATTTCACTCGGGATATAAAATGTAAAGAAGGCCAACTATGGAGGCAGTAGAAATTCTACATAATTATTTAATCCAACTGTTCAATTTTATATAATAAAGTGTATTTAACTTTAAAAAATATGCTAACTTTCAAGATGAATGGTATATATTATCATCAATATATTATTGAATTCTCTACTAATAAATACATGAAATCAGGGGAAGAATCATGAGAAGATTGGATTAAAGAAATCTTGAAACAGAACCAGACTTGGGTTTGAGCTTCCTCGTTATCCTCTTCACTGAGGAGTTGATCCCACCATTCGCTTATCTCTCTGAGCCTCTCCTTCATCTTCTTCAACCTCTACAATTACACACAAGTATTCACAATCATTTTCTCGAACACAAAAGATTCACAGAAACTGAAAAAAACGAAGACAACGGACCTTGCAACTGGGGCTGTCTCCAGTCCCCACCGGCGGCGTTAAGTTAGCGTCTGGAGGGCTTACCGGCGCTGAGACGGTACGGCGGAGAGGGGCTGGTGAACGGGTCAGAATTGGAACTGCGAGTGGGAGTTTCTTGAAGGGGGGTGAAGGGAGGTGGAGAGCGGGCCTCTTGTGAAGAGGTTCTTGAAATGGGGACAAAGAAGAATGTCTTTTGGTGGAGTGGTTGAGTGCAGCACTGGCAGTGGTGATTCTGGGTGAAACGGCGGCGGGGTGGGGGTCGTCGGCGGTGGAGAGGTGGACCATCGACCTACAGATTCTATCTTCTTCTTGAAAGGATTTGAGTTCTTGATCACTCATTGCTTTCTTTCAGTTTAATCGTAACTCTTTATTTTTTATTTGACTGATTCCTTGAAAGAAATCTTTCTGATCTGTGATTTCTTAAAAGACTTTTTCCGATTTCTTGATCACTCAATGGACCGTTGATCTCAAATTGGCGATGGAGGGAAAGAGAATCTTATATTTTTCAGTTTTTACCGTTATATTTTTCTCACTTTAGTTCATTTTATTTTTTAGATATCCATCAACTAAATATATATATATAATAATAATAAATTAACTGTTTTTATATTTTTTATTATTATTCTTTCACTCATAAAAAAATTATATATCTTCATAATTAATTAATTTTAACAAATTAATTATAAATTTGCTACAAATTCGATGTTATATATAATTATAAAAAATGTTCGATATATCAGATTTTATTCAATTTTCTTAATTTAAAAAAATTTCTTGATTATATTTTACAAATTAAATTAATATTCACATATAATTTTATATATAATATTTATATCTTTATTATAATCATAATATATAAATCATTAAAAATAATTATATATATTTTTTAAATATTAATTTTATATAATTTTAAAATTTTAATAATATTATACTATAACAATATATTCTTGTATCGCACGAGAGAACATAATAATATATATTATTACGATTTCATAAATATAATTGATACAGAATTATTTGTGTTAGCATTTGGTTAACTTTTAAATGAACAGTAATTCCCTTTGGGCCAAGCCCACTGCACACTAAATTTGAGCCCATTTCTTATTTTGAATTTTTGGAACTTAATTTTGGGGACGGTTAATGGCTTAACGTTCGATAAAAATTGCAAACGATTAATTTTTTTTTTCATTTGCTTCAATTATTTTAATTCCTAACCATAATTTCCATAAAAGAGAGAAGTCTAAACAAATATTACCTCTGTTTCGAAATTCCAAAACACTCCCTTAGTAATTTACATATATTTTAAAAAAAAAAATTTACGTCTCATAAATGTTACATCGATGAAATATATCTTCTAAAATATTAATCGTACATCGACGCATATACATATAGATATGTACATTTAAATATATGTATGTATGTGTGTGAATTTTTGATAATACACTAAAAATATTTTCCCTTTTTATAGTATATATATATATGTATTATACATTCATATTCATTTGATCAAATTATACCTCCTTATGTAATAAATTTAAAAATTACATTATCCCACATAAGCAGGTGAGCGTTCATGATCATAAAAAATATACGTATTATATATATATGTATGTGTGTATGTGTGTGGATGTATGTATTTTTAATGGAATGTGACATGTATAAACCATAAAGATGAGTACATTACATGCATGTGGGGTATATTTGAGGACCCCAACGTTGTTTCTATATCAATAGAAGCCTATATGTGAGTAAAATAGTAGCTAGGGATATACCAAAATGTTAAATATAATCTTGAGAAACAAACAAAGGATGAAAGTGCAGGACAACAACAAACACGTGACAATAAGGACCGGCAGAATTATTGTAAAGGCCCGACAGCAAGTGGGAGGGGTCCTGTTCATCCCAACTTAGAAATTATAAATTTCAACAACCAATCATATTTCTATTCTTTTTTCCCAAAAAAGTAAATAATTAAATTTACTAGATACAGATGGCGTTAATTACTCAACTATAGATGGCCTTTATAGGTATACACATACGAACACCTAAAAAATTCTATTTTAGGATTTTAGGATTTTTAAATAAAGTAAAATAGTAATAATTTTCGTTTATTTTAAGATTATAGAGGATATAATTGTACGATGAATATTAAATTAATATTGGAAAAAATAATTTATTTTAATATTATATTGTTTTAGTAAAGAGAGATAATTATTAAAAAAATAGGAATATAAGTACATAGTAGAATGCATAATAAGGGTAAGATTTTATTGAATTGTAAAATTTAATTTTACAAGTAAACAAACAGGAATAGATATTTTGACATCGAAAGTGTTAAAACATATATAGCCATGATGATTGATAAACTGAGTTAGTTCTAGTAGTCTTGGGCTAATCTAAACGGTTTTATGATTAATAAGATCGTTTTATATTATCTTGTAATATCGTGAACCTAATCTTAACTTTATCGATGTTTTAAGTCAATATCGGGTTAAAATATTATATTTAAAATACAATTTTAGATCATACTGAAAATATATTTTTTTATAACTTTTATATCACTATGACAACTTTAAATATTCAAATATTTAAGTGATGAATAGTACTTGATGGTATTTAGAATTTCTAATAATTAAAATTAAATTGTAATTTCGTTTATTAAAAACATTATGTATACTAAAATTATTTCAAAATATTGTACTTCACTAATTCAATACTAGGAACAAAGACAAAGAAAAAGAAATGTACAAGATACCGAACCAATTCTAATTCTAAGTGGGCTAGCCCTATAGAGTTTCGAACCAATCAGTTCTTGTACTAAAATATCCGAACTTACACCCGTCAACCAGATTTACTAAAATATTTTTATTTTTAGTTATATTACTAGCGCTATTATTATTGAACACGATAAAATAAAATTTATTGAGCACATAATATTCTCTATTTTATTTTTATAGTTAATTATCTATTTCGTGTACAATAATATCATTAAAAAATACATGACATACAAAATAAAATAGAAATTTTGAATCACTTTCTACGACCCAAAGTGTACATTTCGATTAGTTTTAAAGCTTCTGTCGGACTCGTCCCTTCCCCCCTTCCAAAAATAGAGTTATAATTTATAATAAAATTCGATATACAAATATATATCTATACACACATTCAGTTCAGTACTACTAATATGATTTTATTTTAAAACAAAAATAGTAATAACTATATATTTAAATAGGCAGCCTAAAAAAAAAGAAAATAAAGTAGATGGCGACTTTCAAATAGGCCTCTAATTGATATATGTTTTTCTTCTTTTTTTTCTTCTTGGGATCGTGTTTCTTTTCATTTTATTAATGTTTTATTTATTTATTTATTTATTATTATTATTATTATTATTATTATTATTATTATTATAAACTTTGGACGATTATTCAGTGTGTAATGCTTAACCACTATAATTAAATTAAATTATTGCATTAATAATAGTGATACATGTATAATATCGAATTTAGGAGTAAGACAAGCATATTAGTATAGACAAAATAAAAATAAAAATAAATTCTAAGGAATTAATGCTGCTTCTTATTTTAAAATTGTAACTTATTCCCTGTTCTATTATTATTATTATTATTATTATTATTATTATTATTATTATTATTATTATTATTATTATTATTATTATAAACTTTGGACGATTATTCAGTGTGTAATGCTTAACCACTTTAATTAAATTAAATTATTTCATTAAAAATAGTGGTACATGTATAATATCAAATTTAGGAGTAAGACAAGCATATTAGTATAGACAAAATAAAAATAAAAATAAATTCTAAGGAATAAAGACAAAAAAAAAAGGACATTGACCAGAAATTTGGACAATTCTAACATAATAATTCAGAATTATCCTTTTACATAATTATATTTTGGTTAAATTCATTTTCAATTTTCCATAATTATAATTAATAATGGCTCTTTGTTTCTTTTCTAATTTGTTAATATCAATCCTTGTTTGTGAACCAAAAAAAACCTATGCAGATTGCAAATTTTTATATCCCTTCTTTTTGAACAAATATGTTCCAAATTTCATAAGTATTTGTAATATTTTTGCATTTTATTTATTATTCTCTAACACATTTTATTCTTATTCATAGTGTTATATGTTTAGCATGCGAAATTTATAGATATTAGTTTTCGTAAAACTTTGTATTTATTTATAATTTGTATATAAAATAATGAATTTAAAAAAAACGTATCTCATTAATTTTATTTGAATTATTATACTTTAAATTTTGTTATTTATATTTTTAGTTTTATAATATTCAACTTCATAAAATTTCACAATATTTTTCGTAACACTTAACTACAAAAGGTACAATTATTGGAAAACGAGCACATCCACGAAGGTTTTCCAAAGGAATAATAATAATAATAATAATAATAATAATAATAATAATAATAATAATAATAATAATAATAATAATAATAATAATAATAATAATAATATCCACGAAGGAATATTTTGCAAATTTAGGATAAACACAAACAAAAAGAATTTAAAAAGCGAAAATTCCTCATTCATTGAATCACCAGTCAGTTTCATCAACCACCGAGGACCACTGCGGCAGCACCACGGCGTCCCGCCAGGACCACAATCGCAACGGCAGCTGCGTTCCTTCCGCCGCCAATGATACGCCGCCCGTCCATTGCTTAAGCCACATTCACCAGCACTCTCTTCCGACAATATAAATGCCTAATTAAATATTATGATTTAATAAAATTAAGTTGTGCAACATTATTGTATTTTAGTCCGTTTCTTTCAAAATTATCAACTTAATCATAATTTTATTAATTAAAAATAAATTAAAATAATTTGTCACTAGATTAGAATCAATTAATACGTAAATCTTGCATCTATCTTAACATCCCTCCACAATCTTCAATCGAATATAAAGACATAAAAATTTCAATAACTTCTTCAGCCATATATAATAATAAAAGAGTCACAATTATATGTCAAAGAATATTATTAATAATTATAATTGTTTTTATATAATAACAAACATAAATATTTATTTATAAAATAAAATATTATAATTAAAAAATATCCATAATTCTTAATGACAATTAACTGTAGGCGACAAACTGCCCATCACCAATTAAAATTGACTAAGTTATAGTATTAGGCACACATTAATCCACTCATTTCAATCAAGTAATGACACTTTGCGGCTCTTCAATCAGGACAGACACCATTCCATAATATATATATATATATATATATAGAGAGAGAGAGAGAGAGAGAGAGAATACTTTATTGAATTTGGTATGTAATGGGAAGAAAGAGTTAAAAAATAGTGCTGGATCCCATTTTTGATATGGTCCATATGCACTTCCAACAAGGAATCATCCCTCGTCTGTTGTGTTGTACTCTTTGCTTTCTGATAGGTACACCAAACCCATCATTTCTATTTTAAAACTATAAAGTAAAGATATTATAATCAATATACTCTCTGTTATTTATGATAATATTTAATACCATGGCATCATAATTTATATCAGATAAAGTATTTGTTAGGATATTATTAATATAAATAATGACTGATAATTGATGATTTGGAAACTTAATTATTAATATCTGTTCCGATCGATATATAAAATATTCTCTCTTAATAAAAAATACATTATTTATTTTTAGAAATTAAATGATGGTAGGATTTTTTAAAAATTATAAGTTCACACTTTAAAATTTAATTTTTTAATTTGATGCTTTTAAAATTATATAACTTGATTTGAGAAATTAAAAATTTAATAATTTATTTATTTTAAATAAAAATGATAATTTTTTTTAAAGATAAAACTATTTTAAATAAAAATGATAATTTATTTAGCAACCCGTGATTCCATTTTTGTGCAACTTGCGTTTCCATCAGACTGTAAAATTATTTTAAGGCCTTGGGGATGGAGGTATCACGTTTTTATTTTCATAATTGAAAAATATATTTCAAAATAAATATTATATACTTATTATTATTATTATTATTATTATTATTATTATTATTATTTTAGTAAACATTTATACTTTTTTTGGATGTAGGCTATAAAATGAGAATTTTTTAATAGATTACAAAAAGTAGATTGGGAAGAAATAATTTGAAACAGTATCTTTTCTCTTATTTTATTCACTCTATATAATTCAATACTTTTTAATTAAACGTGATATGTGAATATTAAATATTATTATATATATATTATATGATGATTATTTAAAAATATACGTTTTGTGTAATTTTATTTGATATAAAGAATTTTATGTTCATTTTTATGTCAATTTAAATTTCGAATCTAAACTTTTCTCTTACATTTAGACATGAAGCTAAAGATAGTAATACAATCCACTTTGGTCAAGTTTCAACTTAAACGACCCCATTTCTGAATTATGGAGTTAATAATTATATAACCACCCTTGAAAGAGTGCGTAATAGCTCACTGATCGAGTGTTCTTGCGCTGAAGATGAACGGGTAAGCGATCTGCCGAAGCTCTTTCATTCAAGCAGGTTGCACGCCCCTTCGGCTCAATTACATCGACCCTCAAACAGCCTTACCGAATATATTTTTGATAAAAATTATTTAAAAAATACTTTATAATATAAAAATATATTAAATATTATAATATACCACAATTAATGTATAAAAATATTTTATATTGAAAACTTAATATTTTATTTTTATTTATGTAATATGAATATCAAATTGAAGATCACGAAAAGATGATTAATTTAATACGTTTTTAAAAAAATAATGTTGAGACAAAAATATTATAAACTTAAAATTAAAATAAAAAAGCAAAGAAAAAGAAAAAAAAATTGATTAACATACATACTTTCTAAAAATAAAAAGATGATTTGAGCAAAAAATTATTGTTCTAATTTTATATAATTATAAAATACAATTTAAGAAATAAATAATTTTAAAATAAGGCGTGGGCCCGCGGGCAGTTGCCTGAGTAGTCCAAAAATAGGAGGTGGTAAAAGGGTGAGTGATTGAGAAGCAAAATTTTACCCGAAACCTCACTCACCAAACCAATCACCAACCCTTGAGAATCCTTCAACTTCAAGCGCACCCTCTCCTACGAATTATGAAGAGTGAGAGAGGGTTCAATCCGATTACCGTGCAACCACGTATTGCTATAGTATAATATTATTAAATTTAAAAATATATAATATTAATATTTTAAAATATATATATATAATTAAGTTCAATAATTTATATATATAGCAGGATTATGATAATGATATAAATATTCTATATAAAATCATATATATATATATATATATATATGACACGTAAAATGTAATAAATTTACCTATGTCTTTTCTAAGCTGGAAAAATTTTATGTTAAGAAAATAAGAAAATGGTGCCCTTAATTCTTTCAATTTGTAATTTTAGGACAAAAAAAGTAATTATATATAATTCAAATAAGTAAAATCATATTAAATTTATAATTAATATTTTATATTCAATATGGATCAAATCCCTTAATTTTTTAACTTATTTTATATCATATAATTTTAAATATATTACATATGTCATACAGTTCTAAAATATCTAACTAGAAATATCCTATTAAAATAAATAAATATAATAACTATTTGTAGAAAAAAATAAGCAGTCCCAAATATATTGGATATCATACCATCCTAAAATATTTAATTAAAAATCTATGAACTACTAAAAATAGCTGATATTTATGTTATTATATATATCTATATATATATATTTCACTACAATAATCCGTTATTCGATTATATCTTATGATTAATTAACGAGCAAAAATCACAAAAATAAAATGGGTAGGTTAAAATTCATTGAAAATAAGAAAATATAAAGGTTTCTTCGAGCATTTATTACTTCTTCCATTTAGTTATACAAAGGATTTTTTCTTTTTTATGGAAAGAATATTTATTTTTTCACCAAGAAAATTGATAAAATCGAAACATTGAAATTTATTGTTGATAAAATGAATTTGGGATGTGGAACGCTATGTCACACCCTTTAAACTTTATTGGGCTTTTTAGATTTCTTGTATATTTATATTCCAAACACATAAAGTGTGACGACCAATTTTTAATATATTGAAATATCTGTAGCATAAAATTCATAATAAATGCTTGTGTGTAAAAATTTATATGCATCGGCTGTGCTATTGTACAATATTATTTAAAATATTATTTATTTAACTAAAAATTATTATTTACTTACTTAAAAAATATTATTATTAATTTATTATCTTAAAAAAATAATAATATTTTTAATTAAACAACTAAAACTGTGAATGGTTGTAAAATTATAACTTCTCATCATTATGTTTAGGCAAATGGAAGGTACCTTCAAAATGAAGGAACAACATATTCTTCATAAATGCTGAAAGTTTGGTTGACAGTAATTGATATATTTTAGGTCTTAGCACATAGGCTAATTAATTCATACCAATATATATAATTAATTATAATATTAGTAATAAATTTCAGTATTACTTTTTTTATCAACTTAATTTTAGTATTTGTTCTACCATAATTGTTTTGAAGCCAATGTGTATTAATAGATATCACTAATCGATATTACCCGATTTAAAATAAGGTGTCGTCCAAATAATTTATAATTAATTATTGTCTGTTCCGTCAGAGACTGTTCATTATTATTATTGTTGTTGCTGTTGTTGTTTTTTTTTTTTTTTTTTTTTTTTTTTAAGAAGATTCCTGGGGTGGGTCTTGAAGCCAACATATATTAATAGATATCACTAATCGAAATTACCCGATTTAAAATAAGGTGTCGTTCAAATAATTTATAATTAATTATTGTATGTTCCGTTAGAGATCGTTCATTATTATTATTGTTGTTGCTGTTGTTGTTTTTTTTTTTTTTTTCTTAAGAAGATTCCTGGGGTGGGTCTTGAAGCCAACATATATTAATAGATATCACTAATCGAAATTACCCGATTTAAAATAAGGTGTCGTTCAAATAATTTATAATTAATTATTGTCTGTTCCGTTAGAGATCGTTTATTATTATTATTGTTGTTGCTGTTGTTTTTTTTTTTTTTTTTTTTTTTTTCTTAAGAAGATTCCTGGGGTGGGTCTTTTCATTTTAGGTGATTTGCGTTGATTTATTTAGTGATGGATATATCCTTAAACCTAATCCTTACTGACGCTTTATTTCTGCCTTTTTCCACAGTACAGTGTATTGATATAGGTGTATTAAATTTAATAAAAAATCTTAATAAATATATATACAAACACAACAAATCTGTATCTATAACCCCCCCCCCCCCCCACGCCTAGCCCGCCATGAATTAATTATATATTCATGAAAAGCTGAATCATGACTTGCTTCGTCTCTGCCAATTAACTTTCAAACAAAACTTCTTATTGAAACTCGTAATATTATGACAACAAAACCTAGTAAAAAAGAAATTTATCACGGATTCACACTGTCCTGCTTTTTTCTTACTTTTCTTTTTTACACAGAGAGAGAGGGAGAGAGAGAGAGAGAGAGAGAGAGAGAGAGAGAGAGAGAGAGAGAGAGAGAGAGAGAGAGAGGGAGGGAGGGGGGGGGGGGGGGGGGGAGAGAGAGAGAGAGGGAGAGGGAGATTCCCTGGAGTAAGATGTAAACAAAGTGGTATTATAATGGACCCCAAGACTTATCTTGCAATTGTCCATCACGGGTTGCTAAAAAACAACATATGTTTAATACGCCATAATCTTGATTTCTTTATCTCTATAAATTCCACACTACGCACCGCCATTGTTACTCCTTATCTTCCCTTCTTTTCCTTCTTTTTTCTGTTCTGCGCAGGAGGTCATTAGCAATCAATGGCCCCTGCAAACCACTCTATTTTCCCCTGTTTTTCTATTTTCTGCATCGTTCTGCTCAGCTTCAGGCCCGTCATCGCCCAAACCCAGCCCGTTTTCGCCTGCGATGTCGCCAACAATCCCGGGCTTAAGAATTTCACCTTCTGTGATCCGTCATTGGGCGTGCAAGCCCGAGTTGATGATCTGGTGAGCAGGCTGACGTTGCAGGAGAAAATCGGGTGGCTAGTGAATGCTGCGAAGGGAGTGAGTCGGCTTGGGATACCGAATTACGAGTGGTGGTCTGAGGCTTTGCATGGAGTCTCATACATCGGGCCGGGAACCAAGTTTTCGAGCCTGGTTCCGGGCGCCACCAGCTTCCCTCAAGTCATTCTTACTGGAGCCACTTTCAATGAATCCCTGTTCGAGACCATTGGAAAGGTAATGTATATCTGTTTCATCAATTTGAATCATGTTTTACATATTTTCAGCTTCATTCTTGATATCTTGTGTGTGTGTGTGTGTGTTTTGCATTGAATTTGAACCAGATGGTAAGACGTTAGCATTGTATCTGTGGGTTCTTGATAAGAAAACAGTTGTATGAGATTACAGCTATTCTTGTTCTTTCCTACGTTAATGCTTTTGTCCAATGCAACTATGCAAGAAGTCTCCAACATGAAATTTAATGGATTTAGTTGGTTTGCAGTGGTTGTTTGTTGAATCAATTCACTCAAATCTGTCTTTTATTTTCTTCAATTTCCTTTTTTTTTTAAATAAATAAAATAAAACACGTTTTCGTGCAAACTATTCATGTAAGCAATTGCAGTATACGCATGTCACCATCACATTATTTGCTTGAAACTCATAATAAGATCATCAATCACGTTATATGCAGACGGCAATTTGTATCTAGTGCACCAGCTGATGCACACTACGGTGTCGTATCATACACGTCGTCGTGCCAATCGTATCAATCAGAATAATCTATCCATAATAAAATAATGAATTCTGATTGAACAAATTGTTTATGATCACTTTTTCAAAGTGGGTGAGCCCCTCATTATTGGAGTTTTGAATCATAAACCTCATCCTCATGGCTCTTTTGCTTTAGTCCTTATTTGGTGAAAGAGAATAATCCTTAAAGACTTGAAAATATTGGTGATCTGCTGATTAAGACTGGTTAACAAACCAAGATTAATCACCGTTATGTTAGAAATGACAGGAAAATGAAGCCAATGTAGGACTAGTCAAAAAGTTAGGACAGATCATCTAACAACACAACTGGATTAGGTACTAGGTTTTGAAAATCTTGATGTGTTATGTAGGTGGTTTCAACTGAAGCAAGAGCAATGTACAACGTGGGATTAGCTGGATTGACATTTTGGTCCCCGAATGTGAACATTTTCCGCGACCCCAGATGGGGACGAGGCCAGGAAACGCCTGGAGAAGATCCGGAGCTTTCTAGCAAATACGGCGCAGCATATGTAAGAGGCCTGCAAGAAAGAGATGATGGCGATAAAGAGAGGCTCAAAGTGGCTGCCTGCTGTAAGCATTACACTGCGTATGATGTCGATAATTGGAAAGGGATACAGAGATACAGTTTCAATGCTTTGGTAATACTTGAAAATGGACCCAATACTTCTGTACTTGTAGGGAAGAACAAAAAAAAGAATTTGGGATTTAATTTTAAATCAAACTGTTTTAGGTAACACAACAAGATATGGATGATACATTTCAACCACCATTCAAGAGCTGTGTTCTTGATGGGAATGTGGCTAGCGTTATGTGTTCGTATAATCAAGTCAATGGCAAGCCGACTTGTGGTGATCCGGACCTGCTGGCTGGTGTCATTCGAGGCCAGTGGAAGTTGAACGGGTAACCATAAATGCGAAAAATTTGTTGATTGTTGGATAAAAATGCAGTCAATGAAACGTGTTTTGTGTCGTGCAGATACATCGTTTCAGATTGCGATTCGCTAAATGAGATTTTCAATTCCCAACATTATACCAAAACACCAGAAGAAACAGCTGCTTTAGCTGTGAACTCAGGTGTGTACTCTTTAACATAGGGAGAAAAGAAAAACAAGTTTAAGTTCTTCCATTTTCTGCTACAGTTAGTGTGTAACTCTGTATTGAAAGGGACATGACAATGTGATTGCTTTCGACGTGCAGGCTTGGACCTTAACTGTGGATCTTTCTTGAGCAACCATGCTGAGGCAGCAGTCAAGGGTGGACTACTAAATGAAACAACAATAAACAAGGCCGTTTCAAACAATTTTGCGACAATGATGAGGTTGGGGTTCTTTGATGGTAACCCAAGCAAACAACTCTATGGAGATCTAGGGCCAAAAGATGTGTGCACAACAGCAAATCGAGAGCTTGCACGTGAAGTTGCGCGACAAGGAATCGTTTTGCTCAAGAACAAAAAAGGATCGCTGCCGTTATCCCCTTCTGCTATCAAATCCTTAGCAGTTATTGGCCCTAATGCTAAGGCAACACACACCATGTTGGGCAACTACGAAGGTATTCATTACACAAAATCATCTTTCTTAGTATCTTCTCATTCTGTTTTATGATCATTCTAGCATCTTTCTTGGAGCCACATTAAGTTGAAAGACTTCTTTTTTTTCAACAATTAACAAGATATTCCGATTCCTTTTCCTAGTGATGGTGAATATGTAAAGATTCTCTTGTTATATTCGGTAGAATTTCATTATCTAACACTTACATTTCCTAACAATATTCAGGCAGTCCGTGCAAATACACGACCCCGTTGGAAGGCCTAACAGCGTCCGCTGCCACAACGTATCAGCCGGGCTGTGCAGACACAAAATGTGCCAGTGCACAAGTGGATGATGCCAAGAAAGCAGCAGCAGCAGCTGATGCAGTGGTTCTAGTCATGGGATCAGATCAATCCATCGAGGGAGAATCCCTCGACAGGGTGAACATCACTCTTCCAGGACAGCAACAACTTCTGATATCCGAGGTGGCAAAAGCTTCCAAAGGACCTGTAATTCTTGTAATAATGTCTGGAGGAGGCATGGATGTACAGTTTGCTAAAGATGATCCCAAAATCACCAGCATCCTGTGGGTCGGCTTCCCTGGAGAAGCCGGTGGAGCCGCCATTGCAGATGTCATATTTGGATCCTACAATCCAAGTAAGCTTTTCGAATCATCAATCCCCTCGAACATACTGTAATAATCTCGAAAAAACAATTTGTAATCTTGAAAAAAACAATGCAGGTGGGAGATTACCTATGACCTGGTACCCTCAATCATATGCAGACAGTGTCAACATGACAGATATGCACATGAGACCGAATCCCGCAACAGGCTACCCTGGCCGATCCTACCGTTTCTATAAGGGTCCAACCGTCTTCTCATTCGGAGACGGGCTGAGTTACTCTAAATTCAAGCATAAGTTAGTTAAAGCTCCAAAGCTTGTCTCCGTCCCCCTCGAAGAGGGGCACGTCTGTCAATCCTCCATGACGTGTAAGTCCATCGACACCGTGGAGGAGAGCTGTAAGAACTTAGGATTCAACATTCATTTAAGTGTGAAAAACATGGGGAAAATGAGGGGAAGCCACACAGTTTTCTTGTTCTCCACCCCCCCACAGGTGCATAATGCACCTCAAAAACAGCTGCTTGGATTTCAGAAGGTGCATTTGGAGGCACACGGAGAAGGGGTGGTTCGATTCCACGTCGACGTTTGCAAGCATTTGAGTGTGGTGGATGAGAATGGCAGCAGGAAACTTGCATTGGGAGATCATGTTCTTCATGTGGGGAACCTGAAGCATTCGTTGAGTGTGAGAATTTGAAGAAATTCCAAGAAATTCTCAGGGGCCTATTTATATTTTTTTCTTTACAGAACTTTTTTTTCAAAAAAAGAAACTTTTCTTCTTTAAGAAAAAGCAGGGAAAGGGAGAAAATATGGCAAGATTGGGTTGAGGAAGAAATAAGTTGAATCACAATTGTAACAAATTTCTTCTTGCTTTTGATTCTTTCAAAGGAATGCCATTTTTATATAATTTTATCAGTTATTACCTCAGAATTATATAAGAATTGATCATATTTTATTTTAATTTTTTTCAACAGGATACTTCTCAATAGAATAGCTTACTAATTTACAAAATTTTCACTGATTTTTAATATAATTCCACGTTTTCGTTTATTTCTCCGGTGTAATATTATTTTAAACTAAAATATAAAAAAAATTCATCACATTACATATATGTTATGCTTAAAAATATAATATATATATATATAGTCTGTTTTAAAAGTAAAATATATTTATACAACATATCAAATTATTTTTATATAATGTAATGTAAACTATAAGGGCCCGTTTACTTTGGTTGTTAGGATTAGATGGGATAGGATAGGAATTGGGACAAAATGTGGGATAGGGATAAATTATTAATTTTATCCCGTGTTTACTTTGCAGGATAACTGTAGGATTTCGGAAGTGATTTATATCCTATCACTCGTTTACATTGTGGGATAAAGGTGGATAACTGTGAAATTACTGGATTGCCCTTAATATAGAGTATATATATGAGGACAATTTTGTAAATATCAAATTTTAACAGGGGTAAAATAGTCATTTTCTATTCCTATCCCACGGGATAATTTTTATCCCTGGGTAATTATCCCGAGATTAGTCTTTTATCCCGGGTCGACTGAATTGACCCGGGATATAATCCTACGAAGTAAACACAAAATAAACCAGAACTAATTCCAGTAATCCAGGTTTATCCGGCCAAACAGGCCCTAATAGTATGAGATTATATTTTGTAGAGTATAAAAGCAACATATGTTAGCATTTCCCACTGAGTACTCACATAGGTCTTCTATATTTATTGGGCCCATTTAGGGTAACGATATAAATGGGCCATTTTGACTTAATGATCTTGGGCCTGCCCCTGAAAATCATCACCAATCCAGTTCTCACTGTTAATGGTAGTGGTAATAGTTGGTGGGCTTATTGGGCTATCCGTATTACACCAATCTTAGCCCAAACAATGGCCCAATTTTGTTCTCAAATAAGCACCTCATTTTGTTGCAGGTCACATTCTGTATTTTGATGAATCCGATCATAAACGCTAGAAGTTTATCTTAACATATATTTACATCAGACCCCATTTCCCCATTTGATTTAATCGATACCCCCTTCCCCGATTATCCCTGTGCAACAGGGAGGGGGTCGAGTTCATTAAATGAAAAATTTTCAAATCTAAGTGGGGATATCCTTCTTTTTATTATCTTCGAAAAATTGATAAACTCGGAGGATATGTAAAAGAAATTATTTCTTTCCCATCACTTTGACATATGCCGAATTTAAAGCTTTGTCAAATTGATTATTTTTTATATAACGAAATGGTCGATTCCATCGTTCCGAATTGAAAAAAAGAGTTACAAGAGGTTTGCAAAATATGAGGGGTCCTTTTTTTCCCTTTTTTTTTTGGCCATTTTTAATAATATTAAGTCTTATTCCTATTTTGGCATTTTTAATTATTGGGATTTTAGCTCCGATTAGGAAAGGGCCAGAGTAACTTATGGTGTAAGTATGTAATAAAATTTTTTATTAGATATTTCTATACTCATCGTAAGTCCATAAGTAAAAAATGTAAAATTAAAAAATAATTACATGTCAAAATATTAGTTGAATGTGTTATGTGCAAGCTTACGAGTCTACCAGCAAACTTACTTCTAAGCTAACGAATCAAATATTATCAAGGTGGAATTCTTTTATTTTAATAGCTTAAGTAGATTTTCATCGAGACGAGCTTAAAGTACTTTATACAAGACAACAACCCTTCATATTTGGTATAAAATTCTTTACCTGTGCTATTTCATATTTTCCATTCAGAAAATACTACATTTTAAAGACATAATCATATCGAACGTAATATAACCTACAAATCCATATAACTCATTGAATAGTATTCTTTTTATTTATTAAAATAAAACCCAAAAATCATATTTTCAATCCTAAAATTAAAAATTGAAAACATGAAATGATATGCACATGGCACTAACATAATGTCTATTGGCATAGGCTACCACGTAAGCAAAAAATGAATTAATATTAAAAATAAATGCACAAAAGTGTTAGAAGAAGCTCCCATCAACCTATCAAAATATTAAATTATAAATGAGTGAAAAGCAAACCCTTTCCCTAGTTCAAGAAGCCACAAAATAGTTTGACTTAATTAAATATTCACAACCACTGGTTTAATCTAAGCGGCACCAATCTTGGTTCTTCCAGAATTTCTCATTCCAGTTAATGGGCCTTGGTTGACTGATTTTGTTATGTGTATTTATATAAGGTGCCTTTATTCATGCACCAAAATTTCTAAATATATTACATAATAATAATAATTATGATAAAATTAGATATAATAAGTGAACTAAAATATTCTTATATATTTATATTTCTTTTATTCTGTTCTTATTTTCAACTGCAGAAATTGCGTGTCTTCTTTTTCTCCATGTTTCTTCACTACAGAGAAATTGAAATTGCATATTCATGGCTTTCATGAGATCCTTTCACCGCGATTGTCAAACTTGATAAGCAACAAACACTTAAAACTATTCTTTAAATGTTATTTCCCCCAACTTGATTTTGTTAAGAATTTTGTGTACAATGATTTATATATATATATATATATATTGTATTTTGCCTTCTTCTTCTCCATATTTTTTGAATATAGAAATACAAAATTGGAATTGCAGATTTTTACTTTTATTATATTCTTCTTCTCTATGTTTCTTGAATATTGAAATACAAAGCTTTGCAAATTTATTCATGGATTTGTTAAGAATTGTGTGTATAAGGTTCATATATATATATATATATTGTCTTCTTCTTCTTCTTTAAATATAAAAATATAAAATTAAAATTGCAGATTCATTCATAACTTTCTTAAGAACTATATGTGCAATGGTTCATATATATATATATATATATATATATTCTTTCGTTTGAAAGGATTATAGAACTTTGGTTTCATAATAATCATCAACTCCGCTTCTTCTCCCTTAAGTAACACTGAACAAGTTTTTCACCATTTCCTCTTCATGGCTAGTCTTTGGGTCCTTGACGATTACATGACCACAGCCTGCAACAAAGTATCAACCTCATTCATCTGACCAATAATTTGCCACAGTTCTGTAACAAAAAAGCCAAAATCTCATAATATATATATATATATGTATCATAGTGCTATAATGTGATGTAATTATTTCATAAGAAACATTATTTTTCTTTCTAATCTTCTTGTGTTATACTAACATTTTTTAGAAACTACTGATTTGAAGAGATGAGGTGTAGGTGAAAAGAGAGATACATTTATAGTAGATTAAAGTATAGATAAATTGCAGAGAGAAACTTTTTTGGGATTTTTCTGAGGAGGGCATGTAATTGCGGGTTGAGCAGTCAGGTTTGTGATTCTGATTTGTTTTTTATTTTTTATTTTTTTAATAAAAATGGTATAATAGATACAAATGATGTATATTTAGTAAAAAGAAGAGAATTATTAATTTTAATTGAAGTATATTTAGACTGTGGGGTATATTTAAAGATTTCGGGGGTATGAATAGTCGTACCCTTAATATAATCGGATTCTTATTAATAAATAAACAATCATACATTTTTTTAGGGAAACTATAAAATAACATTTATACTTTTGAGATAAATTTCCAGTGTATTCTTACGCCTTATATAAATAAAGGGCAGTCCATGTCCTCAAATAAAAAAAAAAAAAAAAAAAAACACTACTTTAATAATAATAATAATAATAATAATAATAATAATAATAATAATAATAATAATAATAATAATAATAATAATAATAATAATAATAATAATAAGGGAGAGGGAGAACAGTATTTGCAGCGACTGAGGGGATGTTGGGCCGAGGGTGCAGTGGGCCTCCCTGGCCCCATAAAATTTATATATTTTGTAGGAGTAAATTGAAATATTATTTTATAAAGTAAAAGAATTATTTTATTTTCTTACAACTTGGAAAATTATTTTGTAATATAGGGATGTATTTGTAAATATAAGTATTAGCAATACTACAAATTTTTCAAAATTTAGAGATTAATTATAACAGTTAAGATGCAATTGAATCGGTTTATTGACTTTATACTATTAATTTATAATTTCAATTTTAATATTGAATTTTATTAATTGAGCCCCCTCGAATAAATTTATAGCCCTGCATCACAGATTATTTACAAATAATGCTAGCTTTCAAAGTCAATGATACGTGGATTTTAATTTAAAATAATCTACTATTATTTTGTCTGCATATTATTATATGTTTAATTTTAATTTTATTTGGTCAACATTTTATATTCTAGACTCATAAGGACCACACCATCTTTTATATAAAGTTGATAAATGTTGGATAAGCTCAGCTAGATATCAAAATTTCTAGGGTGTTATTTGAAAATAAATAACTTTTACAAAAACTTATATGCATCGGGTGCACCGTGCAACCCGATATAAAGTATTATTTATTTTACTAGAAAAATATTATATATTTACTTAAAAGTATTAATACTAATTTATTACCTTAAAAAAGATAAATCATATTTTTATAAGTAAACAAGTAATACTTTTTAGTTAGACAAATAATATTATATATTTTGTGCATAATGCACAAGAAACTCACTTAATAAGTTTTTGAATTATCATATATGGCCCCTTTACTTCGGGTGATAAACCTGGATTAGGGAAAATAGTCCACAGTTATCCAGCGTTTACTTCATTAGATATTTTTCCAGGTCAATCCAGCCGATCTGGGATATAAGACAAAATTCTGGATAATTCGGTGGATACTAATCCGACCTAAACCCCTGGGGTAAAAATTATCCGATGGGATAAGAAATAGAAATTGACTGTTTTACCCTTATGCACAAACTTAATTACAAAAATGTCCTCATATTTAAATCATGTATTAAGGGCAATTTTGTAATTTCTGCATTATCTTGTCCAATCCCACGAAGTAAACGTTGGATAGTATAAAATTATCTTTCTCTATCCTAATGTTATCCTACGAAGTAAACGTAGGATAAAAATTTCGAACTTATCCCTATCCCGAGTTTAATTCCAATTTCTGTCATATCTTGTCCAATCCTGACTAGGAAAGTAAACGCAGCCTATATATATAGACATGGACAAGGTTCTATCAGTTCCATTCCAGTTTCGATTCCTAAATTAGAATCGAACCGATTAGATTTCGAATTCAATTCCAATTTAAAATCGAAACCAAAATCAAAACCGTGCCATGTATATACACACACTCTGATTAATCAAGGGATATAGACAGCAAATTATGTCACACATTCCACCTTGGTAGGACTAATTAAAAAAAAAAGAAATTGATTTTGTACGACGGTGTTTTGTTCATACATGCATCTTTTTTGAATATTCTGCAACTTGGTATCTTCAATTCGAAAAAATAAATATAATTGTACTAATTTTAATTTAAATATTGTGACACGTCGAAATGTATTTATATTTAATTAAAATAATTGATCTTCGATTTAGCACGTCCACTAAATCTTGAGATGGCCATCCACCAATTATGTTGGTCACAAAATTAATGATTCCTATTTAGTGTTTTATTGTGGTGAAAGGTCGTTGACTTTTTATTATTTTCCAAGTTGACTTTTTTTGTTGTAGGAAGTTATAGTTGACAATTACGTTAGACAAGGATAAGATTTAGGGGGAAATACAAAGTTAGACCAACAAATCTCAGAAATTGTGCGAATTAAGAATCAATTTTATTTAAGATTTTAATTTCGGCTAAATATTGAAATTTTTGAATTGAAATTCACGATTTTGCTTGTGTACTAAAAATTTCGATTTGAAACTTTTATTTTGTTTCGTGTTTAATTTTATATTTCAAAATAATTTCTACATACTACTTGTATTTAATGATATCACTAATTAATATACACGATGTATTAAAAGTAATATAATATAAGATAACTACATAATGAAATAGAAAATTCTATCCTCAAGAATCTTATATGAGTTTCTTGACCTCCTCTCCAATCTCTCATGCTAATAGGTTTTTTTTTTTTTTTTTTTTTTTTTTTTTTTTTTAATTTTTCTTCTGCATTCGTTTTGTAAAATAAAATCGAAAATTGTTTAGATAACAGAAAAATCACAAAATAATAATGGGAAATCCTAATTTCTATGTTTTTTTTCTTCCAATAATAGTTTCTTCTGTTCTATTTTTAATTATATCTTTTTCATATTCTTCAATTGTAATAATAATGTACATGCACATAAATTACGATATTCAATATTACTATATTATATGGGCCGTTTTTGAGTTGTTATACCACATTAATAGTAGATACATTAATTTGTAATGCAAACCCATGTGATATAAAAAAATATTCATTTCTATGTAACCTTTTTGTTTATAAAAAATATTCTATCAACTTTGTCATTTCTTCATAATTGTCATACTTCTCACTCAATTGTTGAATTATAGAAAATCATTACTTACACATATTTTTACAGATTTCATAAAAGAATAATATTAATTTAAGTAAATAATATCAAACGACATATAAATGTATACTTCATATAAAAGAAGAACCGTGCGAATATTTCTTTTTTCTTGGCACACGTCTCCACAAATAATTGATATGTGTCTTCTATACTTTTTCTCTCTCTTTTTCTATTTGAATTTTTTACAAAAAAAAAAAAAATATTTGTTTTGTTTTAAATTTATTTTAATCTATGATATATCAAATTAATCTTCTTTTTGAGATATTTAATTTGACATCAATATTGTATATATTTAAATAAATAATTATATTTAAAGTATGAAATATTTTTTTTATGAATTGAATATTATTTTTTAAAATTTGATATATATATATATATATATGATGGATTTAAGCTAAAAATATATCTATTTTATTAAAAAATATTAAAATATTAAATTTATTGTTTAACTTCATTAATTTTTAGTAAATTAAAATATTATTTTCAGATTAAGAATAATTTAAAATTTATTGAAAATATTGTATAATTTATTATTTCATAAAATTAAATTTAAAAAATAAAAATATAATGTAACATAAAAAATTATATTTTAAATTAAAAAATATTTATATAATTGATATAAATAATAGGTTACAGTGATATGTAATTTAAGAAAAATCAAAACCGTGGTGAACACACGTTTGTAGGGGGGTCCACTGAGGGCGCACCTAGTAAATAAATGATGCTAAAGGCACAAAGACATATCCGGCGGTTGGACTGGAAAAAAAGGATACGACAAGATTCCACTAAATAATTGTAGTTTCCACTAATGAGGGAACGAAACGTGGCGTTTCATAGATTCCCTCGAATCAATACGATGCAGCAAATTGTGAGCGGAGCGGAGCACCCTCGTCTCACCACTGCCACCCAATACTTTCTTATTCCTACCTTGACCTTCAGCCCGGCCCGGCCCGGCCCAGCCCAGCCCGGCCACTTCTCCCATTATGGACCACATATTCCAATTAAGCCTTCCTTTTTATTTCCCAGTTATTTTTCTACTTCTACAAAATAATATTTTTAATTTTCATTATGTTGCATGTCCTATTGAATTTATAGCTATGTGTTTGGATGCTTCGTGTATTTTATTTATTTATTTTAGATATATTTAAAAAAATTTAATATATTTATAAGTCGTATATAATAATATTCATGTTTGTCGCATGTAGTGTTTAAAGGATAAACATATTATATATATAAATTATATATATATATATTTTCATATAATATCCAGAATATGAGATTAAAGATGAAATATTTAATGAAATAGATAGTTCCAACCGATAACACTGTATACGCAATTTTTATTCTCATATTTTTTTCGTTTTTGAAGAGAGTTTAATATATGTAATATTCATGAGGTGAAAAGTATTATCTTCTTGTTGTATATTTATTTCAAATTATATAATTAAATTTATACGAGTTGACTTTAAGTTTAATTACAAATGATTTATATATGTTCAGAAATAATATTTTTATATTTAATATTTATTTATGATATAAAAATTTAACCCATTATATCAATTACATTCATTTACAAATGGATAATAAAAATTGTAAAAAAATAATATTATATTAATAAAAAAATTGTGATATTAAATTTTGTGTATTAATAAAATAAAAAAGAAAATGTTATGTGGAAATGGAAGGTGGCCAACGAAGCTCCACCTCCGCCACTAATTTCTCCACCCCATCTCCTTACGTCAGCCTGACGCCACCCAGTTATTGACTATAAAATCTATGTAAAGTCTAAACTACCCATTTTGATGTAGGGCGTCATTTTCACTGAGAAGAAGGAAAAAACATGTGTTTTGCAGTCATCGACCAGGGGCATTTTTGGCAATCTACTTCAATTAATCAAGAAAATTTGTGCTGCCCAAATCAAGGTTCAGCTCTATTTAACCCTCTGTCTTAATTTCAAGTTCCCTCTTTTTCTCTCCCCTTTTTCTGCACTTTGTAGGATTATTCAATTTGTTTTGCTGTCAGTTCCTCTCTCTCACTCTCTTCCATGTTCTCGCTCACTTCCTCTCTCTAGACTGGATTGGTAAACTGGGGTGTTTTGGAATGGATTGAGGAGCTTTCTATCTTTTTTTGAAGCCTGCTATAAAGGTAATTCCATTTTACTTTTGTTTTTAATCCCCTTAGATTTTCGTTCACTGGTTTTCTTTATTTTGCTGCAAATTGTTTATAAGAATTATGTTCGTTCACATGCACGTGGGTCTGAATCTTATCTTCTTTGTTCATGTATTTTTGGGAAATTACCAGAAATGTTTTATATTCTAATGGGAACTTTCCGTGTTTTTTTTCACTGAATTTTGTTCATGGAATGCTACTAGTGTGTTCATTTAGGTTTTCATAGTTCAGGAATTTAAATAAGCTTCTAAGGGAGTTATACACTTGTTTAATTTTCCAATAGATTACTCCTTTTCGTTTTTTTTTCTTTTTTTTTTCCTTGAAGAATAGAAGTATTTTTTCTGTTATCCTGAGATCTTCATTGGAATATTTGTTTATCTATTTATTATCTTTAATTTGGTAGATATGTAGATCTCATAATTCATTGGAATTTTCTTGTTGAACTTGGGGCGGTAAACAAAGTACATGTTTAATATTAACTACAGCTGTTCTTGTTGAACTTGGAGCGGAGAAACAAAATACAGGTTAAAGATTAACTGCGATCTGTTAATGGATATTTTTTCCAAAAAAAAAAAAAAAAAATCTGATTAATGAACATGGAAGAAAATTTCTCAAAACTTATTCTCAAGTTTGAGATCAGTCAACTTTTCAGAAGTTCTTGCTGTGTGCAAAATGATGGATCTCCCATTATGCTTAATCATCTGAGATTTGAAAAAAAAACTGACAAATTTATCCATGATACATCAACAAATGCCAGATATATGAGCAGTTTCGTTATGTTGAGGATGCTACACATTTTAATGGGTCATTAGATGAAAAATTGTGATCCGCTAAGAATTGGTACCAGGCAGACTCACTGTTTTATTAGTCATTATAGGAGTATTTCCTTGTTTCTTTTCCTTTTTCTGTAGATTCTAAATTATCTGCAACTATTCCTTGCCGTAATTCAATCCTAATGGAGCTTCCTTTTCTCAAATCAAGGTGTAGGTCACCCAGCTCTCTCTTTCTTCTCTGTCTCTGTCTCTCTCCCGTAACTTTAACAATGCTAGTGTAGACATCACTTTGATCTATGCTGCATTTGCTCCATTCTGTAAATACATTAAAGCTTGATTATGTGTTTCGGTTATCACCTGATGCATTCTCTTGCATTAGGCAAACTTAAATTCTTATTCAGCCACCACATTATTCTCTTATTAGCCAACACCATGGATCATACTGGCATATTTTACATCTGAATCTCCTGTTTGCTCTCTGAATTAAACTTATGATTTTGCACATTCGTTGAAGCTCGTTATAGTTCTTTGAACCGTTTGATTTTATGTAATTTTCCTTTCTTCTTTTTTTTTGCCAGGCATCTGAATCTTAAGGACCCTGTGTTTGGACTCGAATTCCATGTCTGGTAGACTGAATTTTCCACAGTTTCCTATCTAACATTCCCTATCAGCCATCAGGTTCCCTTCATAAACACAGTGCTTCTGCAAGGCACTTTACAAATAATGGATAGATCTGATACATCAGGTTTTGTAAGTGGTGGAGGTAGTTTGTTTAGATTTATTTCTCCTGTTTTCTTCATTTTAGTTTATGGATCTTCATGTTAATTCAATAGCATTCTTTTACCAGAAGCCCTTCATTTCTTAAAAGTTATAGTATAGGACTATAGGGAATCCACTGTTACATAAAAAATGTATTTCTCTTTTGATTTTCCAAAGAACGGCAATGTTGGAGATACTACTTTACGATTAGATGGCTTTGGATATGGGACACATGAAACTTTCAGAATCGGGAACAGTAATATTAGCGGTCACACTACTTGCATGACTGCTCCAGATGATGGGTGCAAGTTAGTGCTTGGTTTGGGCCCGACACCAAGTGCGTATTCTAATGAATATTCTCCTTCCGTGGGTAACAAAGCCAAAGGAGTAACATCAATACTTAATCACGGGCTTTCTTCTGAACATGATTCGGTTCTGAAACTAGGGCCATCTGGTGGCACTGATGCAGTTTCAAATGCACTCGGCTTTTCAGCTTCCACCCACAGTCCTTCTGAGGCAATTCCTCAGCTTAATCAAGTATCTTCATGTGGTAACAAAACCTCAATTCCTATTGCTGATGAGGGTTCTACATCGGCCAAGAAATCGGGTGGCTATATGACACAACTTATTTTAGCACCAAGAATGGAAACTCCTGAGATTTGGACAACTAATAAGTATTCGGAACTAGGAACCAAATCTCACTGTCAAATTTCTCAGACTTGTTCCGAACTCTCTACCTCATTGTCTAATTATTCCATGAGTGCCATATCCGAGCCTGGAAGTGCTGCAGTGTCCTCATCTAACAGGGGCTGTAACGTAAAAAAATGCAAGTTCAATGGGTGTACAAAGGGCGCTCGAGGGGCAACAGGTCTATGCATTGGGCATGGGGGCGGGCAGAGATGCCAGAAGCCCGGGTGCAACAGAGGTGCAGAGAGCCGAACAGCATACTGTAAATCCCATGGAGGAGGAAGAAGGTGCCAGCATCTCGGTTGCACAAAAAGTGCGGAGGGCAGCACAGAATACTGCATAGCTCATGGTGGGGGAAGGCGTTGTGGACACCCCGGAGGGTGCACAAAGGCAGCACGTGGGAAGTCGGGCCTCTGCATCAGGCATGGGGGGGGAAAGAGATGTAATGTAGATGGCTGCTCCCGTAGTGCCGAGGGGAAGATTGGTCTGTGCATCTCTCATGGTGGAGGGCGACGTTGTCAATTTGTTGGGTGCATGAAGGGTGCCCAAGGGAGCACAATGTTCTGTAAAGCGCACGGTGGAGGAAAGAGGTGTGTATTTGCGGGTTGTACTAAGGGTGCCGAAGGGAGTACACCTCTGTGCAAAGGACACGGTGGTGGAAAGCGCTGCATGTTTGATGGTGGTGGGATATGCCCAAAAAGTGTGCATGGAGGTACGAATTTCTGTGTGGCCCACGGTGGGGGGAAACGGTGTGCTGTCCCGGGTTGTACCAAGAGTGCCCGCGGCAAGACAGATTGTTGCGTGAAACATGGTGGGGGGAAACGGTGTAGGTATGAGAACTGTGGGAAGAGTGCTCAGGGTAGTACCGACCTCTGCAAGGCCCACGGTGGTGGGAAACGGTGCAGGTGGGGCAACGGGAAGTGTGAGAAGTTTGCTAGGGGAAAGAGCGGGCTGTGTGCTGCCCACATGAGCATGGTTCAGGGCCGGGAGACCAGCAGAGGAGGGATGATCGGGCCGGGTCTCTTCCATGGATTGGTTCCGCCTGCATCTACAGGCAGGAGCTCCTTTGACAACACATGTTCATCATCGGGTGTGAGTGTGGTATCGGATTCAATTGATTCACTGGAGAAACCAGCCAAAAGGCAACAGCTTATCCCACCTCAGGTATTGGTTCCTTTGTCGATGAAGTCATCTTCGTTTTCGTCAAGACCATCGGGTTCCGAGAGGCAGGTGGAGAGCTTCGATTTGGCGGGTCCGGAGGGGAGAGTCCATGGTGGTGGGCTCCTCTCATTGCTTGGGGGTGACCTGAAGAACGCAATAAATGGGATATGAAGTGGTTCTATTCTGCCACGGTTATGTAATTAAGAAGTATATATTATCCTAGTTGTGAGTTGTTGATATTGGAAGTTTGTATAAAATCTTGAACAAGTAGAAGCGCTACTTGTTGTGAGAGGTTCTTGTATTGTGTAATACAATTTCAGTCTTCAATAATGTTGTAATTATGCTGAAAGCTACTCCAGGTCAGAGCTTAAATGATCCAACTTTTTTTTCCGAAAAAAATAATCATGTTCAAAACACGCACACGTAAAATTATGTCAAATTATCTAAAATAGATACAATTTTGTTATTTTTACAATGAAATAAGATCCATTATATGTTAGCAGATTCATATATTTGGTACATATAAATTTGTAAGCGAGTATATTTGATTTATGACCGCATGTAACATTTGTAATACTAGAATTCTACTATTACCTTCATTGGTTCAACCTTCAAAAACCATTTGTTATCATCATTAAAAACGACTTTCCGTTTTATATAAATTTTGAATGTTCGTAATCATCTTCTAATATATTATTGATATTTTCATTTTATTTTCAATATTTTACTAATTAAATTTAAGTTTGAGTTGAACTTCAATCTTATATGTATATGTATGTATGTAAAAGGAAAATAAATGAAATAAAATAAAAAATATTAAAAATTATTTATAAATTTGTCGATCCAATTTATAATAGCTTGAAGTGATCAAACATCATGCATGTTTAGCATCGAATAAAGTAATAAGATTTTACGTTGTAGATTATTTTATTTATTTATTTATTTGTTAGGATGAAAGTTAGATGTTCAAACCTATGTTCAAACCTATGCACTAAGTAGGAGTTGGGCAAAAAGGATAAAGATGACATATACTTATATCTTATGCCACTAAGTATAAAAGTGGCCCCACACAAACTTATATATATATATATATATACACACTCACTCAATTCAAATTGATAATTTCGACTCTCATAAGTCTCTTAAGAGATACTTATTACAAGTTGGATAAGAACTCATCCTTAATTGCACTGCTAAATCTTAATGCATAATTATTACATACGATCTAAATATGTGTGTGATTCTACATAAGTCAAGTTCATATGATTTATTTACTTTTTATAGCTCGATAAGCAAATACATTCTTTGCAGAATAAATATTAACGTTGCAATATAGCTAATGTTTTGTGAAAGCAATAAAATTTACTATATATTCTATAAATAGCTAGAGATATCTTGAACTATCCACTATTTAGCATGCGATCAAAAATCACAAGTTTTAGTAAGGTGATTCTACGTCATATAATTAAACAACGAACGTAGTACATAACATAAAAGGTTGTTATTACTAGTGCACAATTAACATCAAATTAAAAGATGAACACAGTTGGTGATACTGAGAACCCAAAAGAAAAGGGCATTATAAAGATGCTATTGAGAGAATTATGGACAACCCTAGATTTTGCGCATGAAACTCACGCACACACACACACACCAAAACGTGATAATTGAACACACATGGTCAAAATGGTGGCAATACACACACATATATATATATACACACACACACACACATATATATGAAAAGTATCTTACCTTAGGATTATTTTATTTTATTTTTTTCAATTGGAAAAGAAAAATATTTATATGTTTTTTTTTGGACATATTCCTGTAATTTTCTTGTAAAAATTGGGTCCATATAATTAGTGGTGAATGCATCTAATACAAAAATCAAGACCAAATCTTTATGCAAATATAATTACAAGGACTCAATTGTTATAAATAAAAAAAAGTGAGGACCAGTTTAAAAAATTACAAGGATATAGTATAGTTCAAAATTATATATATATATATATATATATATAGAATTCTGAAAGGCCTCAAGAATTTGGCAAATGCCATTAACTCTCTTTTCTTTCTTTGAAATTTCTTTAGTCTTTTTGTCATGATGTTGGAGGATTCCCCATAATGGATTTCCAAGTGCTGTGGTTTTTAACATCAACATTATTATTCATTTATTTATTTATTATATTTGTCTTTTCTTGTGTAAAGATATCAATCATACACCCTACAATTGGAAGGAATGGACAAATCAATCACACTAAGTTCATTGCCACGATGCCACGTGTAGGCATGAGGGGTTGATGAATATAGATATAAGCAATATGATCTGATATTTTTAGTATCTATTATGATAGAAATATTATTTATTTATTCCTTTTCCGATGTAAATAACAATATAGATACAACCCCCCCCCCCCCCCTCCCCAGAGTCAGAAACAAAGTTCCATTCCAATACGAAGAGATCCCGTTTCTTGAAAATCATCCAACGTTCTGCGCCACCCGCCGCAATGGAGTGGGGAGCCACCACACCACCCAATACTTAATTAAAGTACTCTGCTATTTCCATTTTTAAAAAATTGCTGCTCTTGAATCTTTGATAATGGTAATGGTGACCACATCACGTCAATCTCTCTCCTCCTCGGTATAAATATGTCCCATCTCACCCTTCTCCTGCACTAATTCTGTAGCCACATAGATGATATGTATATCATCACATTCCTGCCTACGTAGTTTTCTGTACTACTAATATTTGAGCTTAATTGTCTTCTTGTGATCCAGAATCTTCATTCTTGTGGGGTTTCTCGATGGGGGATAACAATTTGAACTTGCCGCCGGGCTTCCGGTTTCACCCCACCGATGAAGAGCTCATCGTCCATTTCCTCCACCGCAAGGCAGCCCTTTTACCTTGCCATCCAGATGTCATCCCAGATCTTGATCTTTATCCCTATGATCCTTGGGACTTAGATGGTAAAAACCCTTTTTTTTTTTTCCCTAGGAACACACACACAAACCCACACATATATAAGATCAGGGTTTTAATGATTGGGTTGGATTGGATTTTGCATGTAGGTAAAGCAATGGGTGAAGGGAAAAAATGGTACTATTACAGCAGAAGAACACCAAAGAGAATTACAGGGAGTGGATATTGGGATCCTATAGGAGTTGAAGAACCAATTTATTCAAGTAGTGGACAAGAAGTTGGCACCAAGAAATTTTGTGCTTTTTATATTGGGGAACCTTCGGAAGCTGTTAAAACCAATTGGGTAATGCAGGAATACAAAGTCTCCAATTCAAGCTCTACTAGAAGAAAGAATTCCAAGAGTGTAAGTTTTTCTTTAAAAAAAAAAAAAAAAGAACAAAGAAGAAGAATTGCAAATGTTTGTCATGATGTATCTTGTATAAATGCAAATTTTGATTTTTGGATTTTTGTTTCTTGTAGGATTCTAGTAAATGGGTTCTGTGTCGAGTTTACGAGTGCGACGAGGACGACGATGGTGATAATGGGATAGAGCTTTCATGCCTGGATGAAGTTTTCTTATCACTGGATGATCTTGATGAAATTAGTTTGCCAAACTAATTCAATCCAAACCCTTTATAATTTTTTGTTTACATATTGTATTTTATTTCATCAATATATATCAAGTGTATAATATTATTATTTGATGAAATAAAATACGACAATCCGAACCTAAATTGAGTTGGTTAGGTCACAAAATGAAAAGAAACAGCTCGTAGAAGTGCCAATTAAGATGTTATTATAAGGAAATTTGTAACACTAGTTTCGTTTCAAGTTCTGACCTTTGATTAATGGAAATTAAATGGGAATTCTTGATTTTGGATAGAATGCCAAGGTGATATGCAATGCTTATGTGGCACACTCGAAAGGATCACACGTGGAATTAGAATCTTGAATTCATGCAGGGAGAAACCTCAAGTATTGCATATATGTAGATATATGTGCGCGCACACACGGAGATAAGATGAATTGAAAATGGAGTACAAGTGATGGCCTTGGGACCCTACATATGTTGCTTCAAAGTTCTGTACACTTGATGCCAATTCTGTGGGGTTTGGATTCTCGATTTTATTTTATATTTATTTGATTCTTTTATTACAATGGGTTGTATAATCTTGTGATCTATTGAGTCATACAAGTAGAAAGCCTTCAAATAGGCAAAACTAGGGCAGCATTTAAAACGGAAAATGACTAAACTACCCTTGATGTAAGCTAAGTAATTATCAAAATAACCTATGTTTAGTAGAAACACACTTTTTTCAAGAAAAACCATAATAGTTCACAGAAAAGAATATACAAGATTACAACACCCCCCTCCCAATGGGTAGACATTGGCATGGTTCTCCGGTTCCGATTTCGGTTCTGAAATCGGCGGTTTTTGAAACCATGAAGGACGGAATCGAAACCGAACCGTCATATATACGATTTTGATTCCGGTTTCGGAACCGACGATTCTCCGATTTCGGAACCGACGATTCTCCGATTTCGGTTCCAGTTCCACGATTCTTTGTTTTTTTTGTTCCGGTTCCCTGGTTTCGGTTCCATTCCGGTTCCGGTTCCCTCAATTTCGGTTCCACGGTTCCGGTTCAAAACCGGCGGTTCCCAACGGTTATTCCATCTCACCCGTTGAAAATCAACGGCTATTTAATCTCAGCATCTGATTTCCAACGGCTATAATTTTCAAATTCAATCTGGAACCGAACCGGAACTGGAACCGTCGGTTCTAACCGGCGATTCGAACCGCCGGTCAGAACCACCATTTTCGATTCCAAAAAACTGAGAACCGGAACTGAACCATTACTTCGACGGTTTTGGTTCCGATTTGGAACCAAAACCGGATCAACGATTGAACCGAACCGTTGACCGGCGGTTCCAGTTCCAAACCGGAACCGTGCCCATGTCTACATGGGGGTGAATGGGTTAGTGGGCCCAATGAGAAACATAAGCCCTTTTGTTGTTCTTTTGTAGTTTGTTCATCTTGCTCTTGGCTGATTACACTTTCCAATCTTTTTATTTTTTTTATTTTTTATTATTTGCTCTTTTATGTGGTATGATTGGTATTTGGTAGTGTCTTTTATCACAAAGCTAGGAATGGATTTTTTTAATTCAATTTTTATTGGTGGCTGCTTAGGGAAGCATTCAGTCATTTCTGATGCAACCACATTCACTCAAACATTCTTTCAATTTTTATTTATTTATTATTATTTTTTGTGATGATGTGACAACACCTACCTCTAATGTTCATATTCGAGTACAAATACACTCCTAACATATGGATCGGATAGAAAAAAAATCATTATAATGAACAAAAAAAAAAAAAAAATACAGTTCAATTCTCAATTTGGTACAGTATATCGAATCTCAATAATGATAATAAACAAAACACCGGAATTATTTAAGATATTATATCCAAACTTTAGAAGTGAATAAAGTTACCATTCAATCTTAAATGTTGGTGGAATTTACAACTTTAGCCTTATTATTTGTGTACAACTGATGTTTGGTGCACAATGAGAGGACAATGAAACAGTAGTTGAAGCAAAATAGTAGTGATCTGCCAAAATAAGCACATGCATCGTTTACAAGGACCACACATAATTAAACCACTTTCCAAAAATAAGAAGTTGCTTTCACCATAATCCAACTTATGGGGACAAGTTGTATTGCAGCTTCTCTTTCTCAATTCATGCTAATTAATTACTCTGCTTCCAGGCCCAGCAAACACTTGTATTCCTTACTTCTTTATGCTACAGTGAATAAATAAAGGAAGAAATTAGTCGTAAACGCAGACTATTTCTGCACTCATGGTTCTCTATTTCAATTTGTTGTTTCATATAGTAGCTCATATCATCAATTCAATGCATATTACGGGTATTGTTGACAATAAAAGTTCAAATATTTGAAATTTGTATTTCTTATTCAACTTCACTAATTTTCCAACCACCTCTAGATGTGCAGAAATTATACCATAACTTTCAGGCAAAGCATGCCACAGATATTTTGTCTAGGTTTATATAAACAATGAGGATGACAGATGTGCCTTGTGAAGTCCTAGGTTGAACTTATTCATACTCCATCTTCTTTAATTGGCTGCACTGATAATCTAGATCCAAGGCATATTAAAGAAATAGTAAAGTCCAAGCTTCTTGTCCTGTTATACATAGAACCCACAAGAACATGGATAAAAGAATGTGTGTGTGTGTGTGTTCAAGGTCAATTATTATAAACCAATAATATCTAAAAATGGTCTTGTAGATGTTGCACTCATAAACAAGATCAGGTATGAGAAATCTGTTCAGTAACCAGGTATGTGTGTGATTATTTGTATATCTACCATGAAATACACATATACATGCAGGTATGTATGAGATTGTGTGTGTATTTATACAAGTTAAAATGCATAGTAGTTCACCATTGAATACATATAAGAGAGGCCTCAAGTTGAGATTATTGAAACCATAAAATCCTAAGAAAGAATAGTATGTCATATGTCATGCTTACCAATTCAACTTACAAATTGTAGATATTATTTTATTAAAAAAAAGGGCCATCGAATAAAATAGTATAGTTGGTTAATCGGGTAGTTAGCATTGAGCATGGTAATGATCCCACCCCTAGAGAACTGATACAGCAGAAACAAGGCCCATGCATTAGGTGCAATTAATTGTGAGCAAAGGCATGTATGTATGGAGTTTCATGGTTTGTTTCTTGCTTTGAACTTTGCTTGGAAAAGACCAAATCAAGTTGTAAGTAATTATGATTGCACATGACAGGACTCTTATGGCCCAATCTCAACTTGTTCCCAAAGTTTTTCAGTTCCATTCATAGACACCAAATGCAACCCAGACCCTTCTATTTGCAACTATACCCATGATCATACTATTTTTTTCTTTAAAAGAACTGCAAATATTTGAATCATTGCCGGACCAATATATGTAGCTACTGGGTACTGCTTATCATCCTAAGTTACGTTAATGCATGTAGAAGGTCAAGCCTGACAGCAGGTCATAGGTTGGAACCACCAGTTCGCAGGTCAACGAACCACCAATCATGACCAGCTATTGGTGGTAATTTTTGCCGGGTTGTGAACTGCTAGATCTAGGTCCAGTACCATCCCTTTCCATTTTGACTTTTTGTGGAATTTATTGAGTAAATTGTAATCTTGGTCTCTAATGCATTGAGGGGTAAATATATCACTGAAGAGTGAAGACTACCAATATATTGCAAAATAATAATCTTTTCAACAAAAAACTGACAACCTCTCGACCAGCCGGGTCAAGAGTTCACAAAAAAAAAAAGAAAAAAACAAACCTGACCCAAACCATAGGCCAGTTATGGTTCAATTAATCAGGGGTCCACTCTGGGTCAAACCTGACCTATGGTAATGTCTGGAGTCAATAGTACTTCTTTGGGGAAGGAGGGGGGGGGGGCATTCATGAGACAAAAACCTGTGCCGAGTGGAGGTACCACTTGTTGCACAAACTTACAAAACTCAAATGCATTATTGGGTCCATTTCCAGATATATATATATATATATATATCTCTGCATGCCCCCACAACCTTTAAAACCCATCTAATGATTACAACTTACAGTAGTAATGAATATGCTGATTAATAATTACACATGCTTTTGATAGTTATCAGTGATTATGACAGTTAAGGCTCGAGTTGCAGTCAAATTTGTATAAAACTAGAATTCACAACTAAGCAACTATAACCATTATGCATTTGCTACACCAAAAAAGAGCTCTTAAATCTGATGTTTAAACTAAAATACATTCATCTTAGCATATAATAACTAGATAAAAGAATCAAAGATAAAGACAGATCAAGCGAAAGGATATGAACCTGACATTAGGATTTGAAGAGGAAATAAAACTCTGTAGCAGCCTTTTTATTCCAAAGTGTGAGCCTTGCAATAAGTATACTAAATAATCAAATGTTAGCAAGGACAAGTAATCAGAGTTAGTCAAAAATTTCTTCCCCCAGAGCCCCACAGGCAGCAGTCCGAATTCTTGTAGTTGACCACATGGTGCTAATTGAGACATTGTAACAGCGTGAGTTTTTAACTAGATGTCAGGCAAGTAATAGTGAAAAAGTAACCCCCAACAATGACAGTTGATGCAAGTCCAGAACGAGCCATTCGCAACCATATGCCATTCAGCAGTAAATTTCTGTCCGCCGGGTTGATCCCAGTCAGCCTCTCAAATCTATTGCCTGTTCTACGCCAACCCAGAAGTTTCCTCTCCATGGATACATACTGCAAATAAAAATCAAGGAGAAATAAGCAAGCAACTCCCTCAGTCTAAGTTTACCCCTATGAGTTGTCGTTACCCTTACTTGTATTTTCAAGGAATAAGCACAAGTATGTTTTCAACTGAACTATTTTTCATCATATATCAAGGAATATCCCAGTTGTTAGTGATAGCTATGAGAACATCCATTCCATGCGCATGTAGGATAAGAACTTCTTAAGGAGGACTATACAATGAATATAGATGCTATATGCAAATGGGAGTTTTAGGTAACAGACATCAACAGAGCGCAAACAACTCTATGGGAATCAAAGCCCTGCAGTGAGGTCAGGTTATCCACAGAAGGGGATGGAAATCCATCATAAAACTGATCCTCATTTATACCACAAATGTATGCAAGCATAAAATCAATCCATATCACAATGCTTTTTAAAATGATGGTACAAGTGCTTGTAGGATATCAGCATTTCTTCAAGGATATACTTGTTCATAAAATCGCAGGCTCGTGTAAGTAGAATGAGCAGGAATGAACACACTGTAGCACAGTCAATTACCAAAGAAACACTTCATTTTAATTAAAAAGTCCTTACCCACCCCAAGCCCCTCTCCCACCTAGGGTAATTCTGAACCGTTGAGCTTAGTGCTAATGGGACTTCATAGTTCAGCTAATTCAGTCTACAAACTTGGTGTCAGAGCACATCTCCACACATTAACATTAAGAAAAATCAAATTGAATGCATAACACAAGACATGTACAGAATGAGAGAAGCACAAAGCCAGCGAATAATTGAAGAAAAAAAAGTTTTTTTAACTAAAATGTGGAATTCATTTCTGAAACTGACATTAGACGAAACACTTCCTCAAGTCAAAACTAACCTTGGGCACAACAGTGCATTGCGATCGGCTTCTGGTAGTGTCAAAACCATGGGAAGCAGCTGCAGCAAATGCACCAGAAACTCCAGCCGCGAGACTAACAGCAATTGGAGACAATGGGCCAACTTCACTATCATGCCTGAACATCATCTTACAATATAAGGAAACAAGGAAAAGAATGATCACTCTGATCAAGAAGTTTCAAGTAGAATATAATTAATTTCCGTTTTTTTTTTTTCACAATGTAGGTCCAGTTTGGTTCATTAACATGTTGAGGAGAAAATGCAGCCATAGACTTCATATATAAGATTCCACATTTTTCAGAACAGGAGTTAAAATTTCTCTACTCACCAACATTATAGATGGCTAAAAGGATTTGGGCCGTGAGATTTCATGTTACGAAATGCAAATGCTCAAAAATTATAATGAAACAGATAGCTATGGTATCATTATTTGTTTCTAGATCTGAAATCAATTCATCATGAAAGCATATATGGACAATCAGGAACCTGGGTATAGGGTCCATCCCAACAGCTTTCCAATTTAGCATTGCTTGGTGTAAAAATTGCCAGCTAGAGAAAAATATGCCACCAAAAATTGAATCTCGGACCAAGCCCGCTCTATAACCTTTCCATAGAGCTGTCCACCCTTCCAAAGAAATGATGTCCAATGGCGTTCGAACATTGCTTACAGATGGTGGTCTCCCAGATCCTGTCATCATCCACGGATATTCTTTCAAGGCATCCGATATATTTGCATTCCTAGGGGTCAAGGTGGACAAAAGACCAACAGAGTTACTCATTGCCATCATATCCAGGGAATATCTGGGCAGTAATCTCGAAACTAAAGGAGGAGCAACACTCTTTCCAGCAACAGGTGGAGAGACCTTAGTGCGAGAAGCAGAAGCCACCTGAGCACGAAGTTTAATAATTTCAAATGGAGAGCTTACAAGACTCTCCATTGTGCCAGAAGCAAGTCCAGCAATAAAAGCCTCGGAGACATCCAAATAACCATCCTCACGGCCATCTGATGAAGAAGTATGTGTGAGAACAAAATGACCTCTAACCAAGTGAATGGACCGTCACTTTAACACGTTACCGATGCATCACCCTCATGCATTAATTTGTAGGTCAGAGAAATAAAAATGTTCCTCAGAAGCAATTTATTAACAAAAGAATCAATACAGCAATTCCAAAATTGTGCAAACAATTAAGAAGCAGAAGGCGTCCACCCTTGAATAGTACAAATAACCATGGAGTTGCACCAACTGGTATATTTTGCCTATTGAGAATGCAAAATTGTAAAAATTATAGTTACTGTTTTCAACTAGCAGGATGCCCTTGACTCCAGTATCTAAGGTAGAAACGGCAAAGATCATACCATGATCTTATTGATTAAACACATAACCAAGACCAAATTCAAGCATTAATAACCCATCTCCCAAAACCAAAGAGAAAAAAAACAGGTGCGTATACCTACTGTCAACCATCACCACCGCAACCAGAGATAACATGCTAAATAATGTTTTATGCAATGCTACTTATTTCTCTGCTGTTACCTAAATTTAGAGTATCATCATTGAGCTATCAGTGATAGTTCCTATAGTACTGTTGCAGCCTCATAATGATTATATTCATCCATTTGTAAACATTTATTATTCCTCTCTTAGAGCACCTGCTTTATGAAAGTTATGCAAGCTATTACCTTCTCATCATTATGGAAGAATTCTAACATTTTGGACTCTGCCAACATACTAATAATAATGCTTGACCAAGTTCTGTCACTCTTTTAATTACAGTGATTCTCTGTTAGCAGTGCAAGTTTAATTGTATATACTCGGCGTCCCAAGAAGACTTAATCAGTATTTTAATATTGATAGTTTTTTTTTGTTTAGTTATTTCTATAATGTTTGATTTGGGTAGGCGTTTTGGGAACCCGCGGGCCTCTTAGCAGGTATAAATATTAGATTAAGGTAAGGGCTGCTGCTGAGGAGTTGGTGGCTTGGGATGAGATGCTACGTCAGTTACGCTGGCATCTCGAACAGGCTCAACAGTGGATGACTAAGGCCAAAAATCAACATAGGCGCCTTTTGGAGTTTGTGGTGGGGTGTTATTGAGGCTTAATCTCGTCGTCGTGCTACTTTGCAAGGGAAGCGGAATGCTGAGTAGCACCTTCTCTGGTACAGACTTCAACTTCTAGTTATCCTTCCGAGAATCTATGGTCATGTTGCATAAATATTTCCTTACCGACTAGATAATATTGGGGGATGAGTACCGCCATGTATCTATTTATTACTAACTAAATGTCCTTAAAAAATCACTTGATCTAATTAGTTTAAGTCTCCTTTGGGGTGCAAAAAAGTCGCATCCTGAAGTTTGGTTCTTAACCATGAGAATGTCAAGGTGCATGCAACCAGCATATTTGGCCAGAAAGCACCACTCATAATCCAAAGAGAAATAAATGAAATGCTCAAAAGTGAAGTTACCTTTGTAGAATGCCGTCAATATCTCATAAACGCCAAAGCGAACACCCAGACCTAATGTTCTTCCCAACATCAACCATCCAACACCATTATACAAACCTAAAAGTAAACCAGAGCACATCTGTCAATCTGACCATAGAAGACCGAAAAACTGAATGCCAGGCTTATGTACAATTGAATTTCATTGTGAGAAGCAAAAATTACAGGAATGCTAGAAGCAATAGTTATATAACGGCTAGCACAAATTTGCTTAAAACTCGATGTCATATTAAGGATTTGGTCATGTAAGGAACCAGAAGACAAAAACTATATGAAGAAGAGAGCAAGAAATCAGTTTATAAAAACAAATATCACACTAAATCCAGTTAAAAGATGACACGAAAGATGATTTTTTCAATGAAGCGCATGAAATAACGATTGTTTTATTCACCATATTCAACTTAGCTCAATCTAATAGATCCTTCTAGTTCTTGATCATAAATATTTGACAGCTGAAAACACCACATTTCCAATGTTTTCTATTTGTTGATCTCCTATTTCTTTCCAACCCTGTCAAAAACGTATGCCCTGGAATTTTCATTCTAGCCAAATAATTCTCTCTTTCAGGAATAGTAATTTGCTAATGACATGGACAGTGTATTTGCATAGATAATATGCACGGCACAAAAGGTGCTGAATCTTGTATTTGAATAGCAAGTGCATAAAACAGAAAATGACAAACATTGTATACTTCACCAAACTCCCTTCACAGACTGAATGCTGGAAAAGGCTGCTACGGCTATAAAATTACCTGAATATCCTGATAAAACGTGAACTCTATACAGGACATCAACCGCAGCCAACGGTTTTTTAGCAGTGGAGCCAACCTGTTTTTGAATACCACATGAGTATGAATACTGAAAAGATTACTGACGCATAAATTTGGATGCAATTACATTAGAAAGTACAAAACCCGTTCTCAGATTTCAAACCTGTATCAAGACTTTGAGAGTATCAAGCGGGTATGTCAGAGTAGTGCCTAGCGCCACAGACGCTGCGGCAGCAGTTGCGTGGACCGCAAATATTTTATTATTCACCAATGCATCCATCCTTAACAAATGGAATGCTTTCGTCACTTGAAAAGTTCCAACCAGAGCGGTTAACGCGTCTCACGTCTCAAAAATCCAGAACACACAGTTCTTCCACATATGACGATTTTTTAGTGCTTTGAAAAAAAAGGAAGTATACAATCTTCACACTATAACATCACTTGCACCGTCGGCGGCTAACCGGAAAAGCTGAAACCCTAATTGACAGTTCCCGTGGCAGTTCCGAATCACCGGAGGCGGCAGCTCAATATCCACAGTCGGCAAACAGAGTGATCATCGTCTCCTCCTGTTCTTTTTCAGATATTTCCCGCTCTTCTCCTCCCTTCGGGTACTTTCCTATTCGACTCTTCCCCCCATCTCTCTTCATCCCTCTGCCTCTTGTTATATATATGTATGTGTTGCGATCCGAGGCAGGCCCATTTTTTGTTTGGGCCCATTGAACTTCATATGGGCCTACCCTTTTAATTGGACAAGTTCAGACATTTATAGCCCCTAACTCGGCCTCATAACCTCATTCTACGTTATCTAAATGCATCATATTTAGGGCTGTCAATGGATGGGAACATTGTGGCGGGTACTCGAACACCCAATTTCCATGTGTTGCGAGTCATGTGATTAATGCATGGCTGCGGCTATTGATGCCTCAAAAATCACTACACATACTTTGAATTCTAAATATATCTTATTAAAATTAATAGTTTTTTTGTATTAAATATATCTCACTTATATCCTTTATATTTTTTTCATTAAAAAATAAAAAAATAAAAAATAAATTACTATCTCAACTTGATTGTTGAACCCTCGCAACGACCTTTTAGTCACGCTCTCCACCCGCTCGATGAAAGTACTCACCCAAATGTAAGAACATTTTCATGAGTTACCACATTTGTTTTGTCATGGCTTCGTTGCAATTCTATGTTTGTCTTATATTTCGCATCATTAATTTATGTCTTTTATATTAATTGAATTTGTTACTCTTTCTATCAGTACCAGTCATCTTTAATTCTCACATTTTATTATGATAGTAGTTTCTTAAGTGAAGTAAACTGATCATATTAATTAGTACAAAATTAGTTTTTTTTTTTTTTTTTTTTTTTTTTTTTTAAGTGAACAAAATCCTAGATCTGTCCCCGTGTTTGATTGAAGTCCTTTTCAAATATGTGAAAAGTATTATTATGATCATATCTTTGGGTAATTGAAATATTAAAAACATTATGGAAAGCTAAATAAATATTAAAAGTAGCATCTCAATTCCCTTTGGGAGAAAAGAATAGTTCCACATTCTCCAAACAGTGTATATCTTGAAGCAATTTGTTTCCGGTGATTCTTATGTTAGTATATATATGTACTCTTAAAAAATCAGTATTTGCACAATTTTCTTCACTATTTGTGGCTCTCTCCTCACTTTGTCCACAAATCCAATCAGAATCTTGCAATGTACTCCAAAACAGAACAAACTTTGGACAAACTCTACCATGTTTGTGTATAACCTCCTTGGATGTACTGATATGAATTTTGGTATTGTACATTTGCTATCCCTACCTGTCTCTGCATCCCCCCTCTTGCATATTGCTGCCACATCATCTGCTCTTCTACTAACAAACTGTGCTTCTTCTCAATCTCCGACAGCTGCACATATGGTGGTGGTGCCACATTAAGAGAAGCGGCAAAAGGGTCGGCAAAACCACCATTAGCTGCTGGTGGTGCAGGCAAGGCCAGCACGTTTTGTCTCCCGGCAACACTGCTGGCACTTCCACTGCCCACTTGGGCCATTGCTGGCTGTTGGTACATACCCTCAATAGAGAATGCATCGAAACCTTTTGGAAGAGATGGCTTCTGGTTTGACAGATGGCTAGCAGACTGAATCAATGCCATTTCCCAGTCTCCAGATGAGTCCTTGAAGGCATCCCATGGTGTAGTTGTACTTGCAGGAGCAGTTGTGGGCAGATAACTGCCGAATAAAGCTAAAGCAAGTTTGTCTCCTTCTTGTTCTTCTGTAACTGGTGTATCTTCACATAAGTTGAGTAAATTACCCTCTTCTTGTATTCTTAACTTGTCGTCTTTTTTCTCTTCTACTTTGTTTTGTTCTGTAAATTTTTCTGGTTGCGGCAGGGCCTTCTCTGGTTCTGCCTTCCTCACTTTTTCTACTGGTGCAGGCTTTGGCTCGGTGCTGCCTCCCCTCATCCTGTTCTGCAGCATTGCTGCTTTTTGGCGAATAAAGTCATCCATCATATCAAGTTTCGACTGTGGAATTTGCTTAACGTCAGGAAACTGGGAAAAGCGCATGATTCCAACCGTCTTGCACCAGTCGTAGAAAGAATCAAGCTCATCGAATTGCTTCGAAATTCGACAGAAGATCTCGTAGACTTTCAACATATCAGGTATGTCTAGCTTCATGAAACGGTCAATCAATATCCCCAGTATCTCTGTTATGCTATGAAACACCTGGAAACTTTCTTTCACTACGGGATAAAGAGCCACAGCAACAACCCTGTTATTCTTTGCAGCACCTACACAGAGACTCGGCCTCCATTTTTATCTCACACAACTAATCACAAAATGAAGAAAGATGTCAAATTTATTAGAGATATGCATACCTGTTGGTCTACATGCTAAGAACCTATCAAGAAGCTGCATCAGAAGATAAACCCTGGAGAAAACTGCTGATGTCTTCATTTCCGACACGGGAGTAGCCTTCACCACCGCGGCACTGGTTGCACCATCACGGCTGCCCTCTTTTTCCTCCTCCCTGTGAAGCATACAACTCGCACCCCTCCCTCTATAGCCCTGCATCCTGAACTCAAGCTGCTCATCTAAGTACAATGCATAAATCCGAACGAATGAGGAGTAATCCCACGCATTTGACTTGCTCGAAGAGTCTCGGAAATCACACATGTTGAGGAACTTCGTCCCTTTTCTCTTCGCGAAGAAGATCTCCTTCTCGAAGGCTTGGCCTTCCTGGGAAAGGAGATATTGGACGAGAATGAGCGTTTTCAAGGCCACCACCCAATTCTTGGTCTTGTCGAGGCGAACGGCGATGATGCTGACGCAGGCATTGACGAGGGTACGCGAGAAGCTCGTCAGGTTTAGGATTTTGTAGACATAGCGTTGGTCCGGTGGGTTTTCCTCATGGCGGGTCGCTTTCACGATGGCAACTTCGAGTTTTGAAGTAGCGGTGCTGCTCCCAACCCTGGCCAGGCTAATGCTTGTGTGATCCTTGATTGCCCCAATAGCTCTCCTGATCTTGCTTGGGGCCATACGTGTTTACTTCGACGTTTCTTGTGTGTTGATCTTTGATTGGTTGATTGATGGGAATAAGTGATGATCTAACCAAATTGAGTCAACATTATGCTGATATGAGCATTTGGTAGTTGTTAGTTATGGTGGTACGAGGATGCAAGAATGAAGGAGGAACAGAGACAGAGGGATGGAGAAGGAGAGAAGATTGATCAACTGCCTGTTCAATTCAAGGAAAATTGGGATGAATATGATGGCTCTAATCAATGGTTTTTTTGAACAAGTTCAGTTTCTCTTTCTCAAAAAACAGGTTCAGTTTCTCTTTCTCTCTCTTCCTCTTTCTCTCTCTCTCTCTTTTCGATTTCATGTTCCTTCTTAGCTGTTTTAGAGTTGCACAGGTTGACCTCAGGGTCCCCAGAAAACGCGGATGCCCAATGGAGTAAATGGGGGTCAGTTTTGTGGTGGAGAACATGGAAAAAGACAAGTTTGAAAATTTGGCTGGAAAATTTTAGCAGTGTGTTTTTACTTTCAAATTTGCATTTAAAAATCATTTTTATGTATTTACGAAACTAATATTTTATATTTCATGCTCTCACTAAAACTATTTTTATTCTTACATGAGAATTTAATAATAAGATTTCAACCAACCCTGTAAATACTCGAAATCAAGAAATGGTACTGAGAAATATATATATATATATATCTGTCGGTCTAGTTGTATTCCATCTAGTCCACGTGCTCTGCCTATTAAGCCGTCCCAGCCCATAAGAGCAGACAATCTTCACACATTTATAAGAAAAATATGGTGATTTATTCTAATTTCTGATTTATGTTGTGGGTGGAGTGGGGGTTTTGTTGCGTATTTATTTTATTTTATTTTTAAATAAGGGGAATTTAATTAAGAGTAGTATATGTCAAATTTGTGAATAGTGTCAAAAAAATATTTCAGCAGATTTTTTATGTATATATATATATATATTTTTTTTTTTTAAAAACAAGTTAGTCTCTCATGATATCGCCTTAGATACATCTTAGACGAGATCAAATTACTTTAGAAACATCTTAGACGAGATCAAATTTCTAATTTAAAAAAAATTGAAAATCATAAGGGCCCGTTTACTTTTGTTGTTAGGATTAGATGAGATAGGATAGGAATTGGGACAAAACGTGGGATAGGGATAATTTATTAATTTTTATCCCGTGTTTACTTTGCAGGATAACTGTAGGATTTTGGAAGTGATTTATATCCTATCACCCGTTTACATTGTGGGATAAAGGTGGATAACTGTGAAATTACTGGATTGCCTTAGTATAGGGTATATATATGAGGACACTTTTGTAAATATCGAATGTTAACAGGGGTAAAATAGTCATTTCCTATTCCTATCCCACGGGATAATTTTTATCCCTGGGTAACTGGGCGGATTACAATCCGCCATTTAATCCCACGATTAGTCATTTATCTCGGGTCGACTGGATTGACCCGGGATATAATTTTACAAAGTAAATGCTGGATAAACCAGGACTAATTCCAGTAATTCAGATTTATTCGGTCAAGTAAACGGGCCCTAAAAGAACTGGAAAGAAAACCTTGTATTATTCGTTTTGTCATTATAGATGTAGATCTTTTCGTGCACACTTTCTTTTTAGTATTATTTTATCTATTTCGTGGAAAGATGAGGGCCTCAAGTCATGGACTGATACTGGCCTCCATATTAGACTTTGGTTCCTTTGGATAATACCATAATTTCCCTGCATCAACCTCCATGGGGTGCCACTGCCAGACTTCTTACACTCTAACTCCTCCTCCACTCATCTACAATAAAATCCACAATAGTACTCCCAAAACCATCTTCTCCTCTTCTCTAAATGACCTGCCGGCAATCAAACAAATCCCAAAAACCGATGCACTGTACAACGTTAAGTTGAAGACTTTAGGAGACTGCAAACTGGGCATTGCCAGATACCCTGATTTTGATTACAATGCTGACGGAGGCGCTGGTTTGGGGATGGCAACCACCGATGATTTAAACGGCCGGTTAGTTTCCGTTGATTTCGACGTCGAACAATTGTATATTCCCCCATTGTCGTCTCTTACAACCAAGTTGCTGGGATTGCCCTTGCCGCCTTTTCTCAAAATCGACATTGCCCCGGAGGCCCTCCATGGAAAAATCAACCGCGTAACCGGCAAGGTACGCAGATTCTAATTTGTCGGGTTTCCTCTATTTGAATAATATTTTTTCAAATGAAATTTAGATGAATTAATTTATTTGTTTTTTAATTTTTTTAATTTCTGAAAAATAATTAATAGTTACACACTCTTATATATATATATGTATGTATAGGTTGATCTGAAGTTGAGGGCAAAGTTCTGGTTCTCGGTGGGAAGGGTGTATAAAGCGCCGGCGCTGGTGGTGGAGACGGTATTGACATCGGAAGAATCAAAGGGACAGATAAGAGGAGGAGAGGGGGAGAGATTGGGTGAGGATGGGCGGTGCAGGCTTGTTGGGGTGGCTACCGTTGATCCTGTTGATGATCTTTTCTTGAATACATTTCTTGCCCTTCCCACTGAGTGCCTAGCCACTTTGAATGCCATCATCTCTTTTTCAACCCAAATTGAATGAGATCAAATTATTATTTGCAAATAAGCTAAATAAAGGCTTTATCTTACCATTTTCCATTTGAAAATTTTATCGGGTGTGTTTGTACTCGGTTGGGGAAATGTTCGATCTTAAAATCATGTTGAGGTGAATATTAAAATTGAATTTTTTTTATTAGCTACACCAGGTGTAATGCATCAGGAAATGATTACAGATAATTGTGAAATGATTAATTATTATTGTTGAAAAATAGATAGATAATGAATAAAAATATTGCAAAATGAAAAAAGTAGGAGAATATTATGTATAGATGAATATAATATGGTAGTATAAGACATGGCTTTCTCGAACAATTAATAATAGTAGTACTTTATAATTATACAAATAATACTTTATACTTAAATAAGTACTATCTTATATCGACACATGTGCAACCTTTTTACAGGAGTTTATGCTTATTTTTAATTATTATTTGTTTTGTTTTTGTGGGGATTTTTCCAACATTAATGGAATATTATCTTACCACTTTTCATTTGAAAATTTTATCGGGTGTGTTTGTACTCGGTCGGGGAAATGTTCGATCTTAAAATCATGTTGAGGTGAATATTAAAATTGAATTTTTTTTATTAGCTACACCAGGTGTAATGCATCAGGAAATGATTACGGATAATTGTGAAATGATTAATTATTATTATTGAAAAATAGATAGATAATGAATAAAAATATTGCAAAATGAAAAAAGTAGGAGAATATTATGAATAGATGAATATAATATCGCATTATAAGACGTGGCTTTCTCGAACAATTAATAATAGTAGTATTTTATAATTATACAAGTAATATTTTATACTTAAATAAATAATATCTTATATTGACACATGTGCAACTTTTTTATAGGAGTTTATGCGTATTTTTAATTATTATTTGTTTTGTTTTTGTGGGGATTTTTCCAACATTAATGGAATGTGTATTTATTTTACCATCGTGGCTATAGATGTTGTATGGGACGACAAAATTAAACCGAACAAGCATTTAAAAAATATAGAATGTGATTTTATTTTCTGCAAATATTCACCTAATAAATATACATCTCACAATTCAAACACTTTAACACAAATTTTGATCAATTAAAAGCTGCACAAGTCCGCCTAATGGTGCCCTGGGTCCCCGTCAGCACACCAATTCTGCCCATCCTCACCATTGAATTGGTGAAATCCGCCTCAAATGACGGCCCGAACAAGGGCCCGAAATAAGAGTCGACAATGCTCCTTGTAGCCACATCTTGATACAGGGCGGCATCAGACTGGAGCACAGCGAAGCCACTCCTGATATTCTGTAGGATTTGGCTGTCAAACACCTGTGCCCCGCCCCTGTCTATCGGCAGCCGAGCATTAACGTCGCCGTTCTTTGGACACGTGGACATTAACTCCGGTAGGAACTCAGGGTTTATTGATGGGTCGGAGCCACCATCCGCCGGGAAGTTGTGCAGCCGTTGGTTCATGAAGAAGCATGCTGTTGTGCCTATGGTATGTGCAGCTAAATTCCCAAAACCAAAAAAGAAACAGCATTTAAAATAAAATTTAGTTCTGTAATATATACGTTACCAAGAAAACATAATTGGCCACAAAATGAAATATATTATTGAAACTTAAAACATAATTGAAAACAAATAATCTCAGAAACTGGTCATTTATCTAGGACTGTCTACCAACTAAAACACCCACAATAGTTGCATGGTTTAGCTACAGCCGTGCATGCGTCCTGCTGATTCACGTACCTATATGTGTGTGTGTGTGTGTGTGAGAGAGAGAGAGAGAGAGAGATTCATAAATCATACCACTGAGAACGACAAGGTCCTTTTCTGAGAGGCCCTTCTGGAAAAACTTGGCTTTGAGGGTCTGAACAGAATCGGTAACATCAGGCATATTATCTGCCGACTTTACATCCGAAACCAAACCATCCCTCCTTCCTGTTTCCACTTCATAAGATGGCCCTTTTGCCTAACAACAAACATAATTTAAATTAAATCCCACATCAAACAATCAGAATACAGTATACATACATGCATACATATATATATATATATATATATATGATAATTACCATGAGTACAGCATCTCTTGCAGCTAGAGCCACAATGTCCGCACAAGAAACAATTCCAGGGCAAACGCCTTCTAACTCGGCTTTAGCCCTCTCTATAACATCAAATCCTCTAACTCCTTGATGAGCAAATGCATGTCTCTCATCTGTATCCACCCCATTATCTATCAGAATCGACCCTTCGCACCCCTGATCAACCATCATCGCCATCATTCAAGATTATATACGTACACTTGCGTATACGCGCGTGTGTGTTGCAAAATATATACATGCAAGAATCTCTGTGTGTGTCTGTGTCTGTGTCTGTGTGTTACCTCAACAAAGCAGTCGTGGAAGTGAAGCCGGAGCAAGACAGGGGCAATGTTTTCGTCGGAGGCAGCCGCTTCGCGGACAACACCGCCGACAATGGCCTCCACGTCGGGGCAGGTGTTGGTGTAGAACCCAACTTGAAGCTGCCCTTGTGAAATCCCAAATAAACTAGTGATGAGCAGAACCAATACCAAACAAACTACCATTTGTTCTGCTCCAACTGAACCAGTTAAGGAGGAGGATACAGTTATGGAGGATTTTATATGCTAATAGCAAGGGTTAAAGAGAAGAATGCACGCACACATACATATATATATATATATATATATATATATGTGTGTGATAGACTTTTAGACTAGATTTTTTGTAGAGCTAAGGACCCAGCGATAGCCTGAGAACCTCACCATATATATACATATATATATATAGCACAATATAAGCCCTTTTGGGGGAATTCATGAGTATTGGAACTCGAAAAGTGCGAAAATTGAGTGCTACCAAAATAGTCTCATCCATAAAAATGGCAAAAATAGTCTCAAATATTCTAGTTTTTGAAAAAATTAAAACATATTCCAATTCCAATCACATGGACGGTCAACAGAATTAATATTCATGCTTATGTACAAAAAAAGCACCATCAGCAAAAAATCAAACCACTCATTTTCTAGCATTTTTGGGTAATATGATATTATTATTATATGTTTTCAAAGTTCATTTGAAGAACGTCCTTCCATTGATCTGGGTTTAGCTCATCAAGCTTATAATCCAGCTCTTTATTGGAGACTAAAATTATGGGTATGGTTGATTTTTGTTGGGTGTTATGGGTCTCCAAGGTAGGAGGAGAATTATGAAGTGTTTTTTTTTTTTTTTTTTTTTTTTTTTTCATATTTTCTATTTTACATTCGAGACTATTTTGGGTAAATCTAAAATGAATGAGACCATTTCAGCTATTACATAACAATCCACGACCTTCGGTCATTTTTAATTTATTTTATTAATTATGTTGTACATATATTTTTCAAAGATGGGAGCTTCTACCCAACTGCCAATCCCAATTTTATTTAATTTATTTTAGAGTTTTGATTTTGATTACCCTTTCAGATATTAGTTTTATTATATATTTCAAAAACATATCTTCGCAGGCGAAGGTGACGAATTCGAATTCTTGAAACCGTGTCCGAAAATAAAGTTTATTTATCTATGTTCCAAAACACACACAATAATATAGTTCCAAGGCCACCAGTTTGCAGTCACATTTCCAAACCGCTGGCACCAACTAATTTAGCCACACCAAACGTAATGGTCATAGCCACCCAACCTCCCACCGCCATCCTACCACAACACCACGCCACCTGAATCCTCCCCAGCACTCCCGCTATGCCACCCAACACCACAAGGGCCATGGTGGTTGCAGCCACCACCACCACCACTGGTCCCACACTATAATTGGTCATAAAAGCAGCTCCAAATAACGGGAGAAAGGAAACTAATGAAAACACAAGAAATGACGCTGAAGTAGCTTGAAAAGGGTAGGGTAGTTTCTCCGCCACCACATGCTCTACGTTAAATTCGGGCGATCTCCTCTCCCTCTCCATCTGGGCTATCATGTCTGTATCTAACATAGATAAAAATTCCCCTACTGCCAAGCTGCAAGCACTAGCAAAAAGTCCTGCAAAGAAAGTGAGGATCATAGCCTTACCATCATCCCGAACACCTCCGACTCCCATCATTAATGATGCAATGGATACTACTCCATCATTGGCTCCTAGCACAGCAGCCCGGAGCCACTGTGCCCTTTGTGAGCAGTCAAGCGCTTCTACTCGAGGAAGGACACTACTGTTACGTTGATTTTGATCTAGATTATCTCTGGGGATTGTAAGCTGAACGTGGTTTTGCAAAGCCATGAGAGAGGGAGGGAGGGAGTGAGAGGGAGGGGGGGAGGTTATGCTGAGTGTGAAATGTGGAGGTGCATATAAAGGAGACGAGAGCTGAAAAATATACTGGAGTATTATATTTAAGGTGAGGTTTCATGCAATGACTGAAGATTCGACCTAAAAAGAAAAGGGGAACGATAAACAAAGATGAAATTGACTCTTGCTGCGTAGGAAAGCACTTGCACGAATGGAGAGTTTGCACAATAAGATATTAAATAGGAAGAAGTGTGTTCTCCATACATTATGTGGGGAGATGAGCCATTAGATTATTCAAGGAAGTGTGCTTCCCACACAAAATCCACAAGCTTCTCTACTATATTCATTTAGTTGGTCGCTTTGAATAAACAACTCATTTATATAAAAATACATGATGCCCTACTAAATGCAGCTAGAGAGAGGGAGAGATGTTCATCTTACTCAACTGTGGGTAACTTTAACCCAGTCATCTAAAAGACTAAAACAAAGCATACACTGTCAGAAAGAAGAATGCATGTAAGACCTGATCATCTCATACATCATAAATTGTTCTATGTGGCCAAAGCATAAGCAAATTTTCTATTTATTATAGTACTCTCGACATCACCAGATAGCCACAGCATTTATAATTGTGGTATATATAAAACTAAGTTGAAAAATGTTACAGCAAAGAATCAAGAAGCTGATATCACCAGTTGTTAACATATCTCAAATCCTACAAAGATTTGTCCAGACACAGTAAAATTCATGGCTAAGTCGTACAACAATAGAACAACAGGGAAGAGTATCCAGTTTTCTTACTCTCGCCGTTTTTACAGTTTCCACCAAGCTACCAAGAGTATGCATTTTCTAGCCATAGACCAACTCAGTGGAGTCTTTACATCATTCTGCAGAACAGAAACGAGTTATATTAATGACCGTACTTCCACAAGTTCAAAGAAAAACTCTGCAAAAAGGCCAACCAAATTATGCCTGCTATACACTAGTATTATTAAGATTTATAATGGACAAGCTTGCCACACATTAAAAATCATGTCCAGAAAGTCACAAGAGAAGCAATATTTTAGCTGATAGAAATATCTTAAGATCAATCATGTCACCTCTTACCATTTCTTAGAGTGTTTCATTGTTAAAAACAAATATGGAATTATTTAAAAAACAAAAAAACGGAGGCCTAGGGGAACGGGATAACAAGAGAATCAAGTTCTAGAACCAAACAAGCCATAGACACTGGGGAAGGAGAGGGTCATAAGATCGGAAGAGACATACTCCTTATGCCTCAAAACTCACAAGATGTCAAAGCACTATCTATAGTCAAAACCAAACCTGTTCAAAACTGGAACTTGAGCAACCAAAAAGATCTTTTCATCAAACTTAAAGCAAAAACTCATCATATTGAAAATGGATATTACTTCAAAATCTCAACATCAGATCTTATGATGCTCAGAAGTTGGTCATATCATGAAGGAGTTAGTTGCGTGATATTACATACATCTACACAAGCTTATTCAGATATAGCACAGCCAGAATTTGTGAGGACAAAATTCAGAAGTTAATAGAAGTACCAAGGACTTAGATATGGACTAAATAGAGTCTCAACAGAACCAGCAAACAATTTCTGAAGAACTTCAGAACTCATTGTCAGTGTAATCCTTAATTCGACTTTACTTCCACTTTATAAGGTTAAAACAGACTTCTAAGAGCAGTATTGAAGCATGTTTCAGAACCCTTTTGCAATTGGGCACAACAATTTAATTTGTAGACCTGTGACTACTGCAATCAAGATATTAACAATTCAGCATTATTCATCACAGAAAATATAAACTGAATAAAAACAAGTAGGCGATTTAAGCCATAACTCTGAAGCATATATGCCACAGTTAGAAGCATCACATACCAAAGTTGTTGGTTATAACATCACAGTTTTTCAACTTTGACAGGATCTTGAACTTGCTAAACACAGTTATGGGCCTAACTGTCTAATTCTGCATCAAGATATGTTTCAATTTAACCTAACATGTATCATAATTTCCCAGAGTTCAATTCACAGGTTACAAATAGTACAAGAAAAAATCTTTGATAATTGTTAACCTAAATTTTTTAATGTCTTCAATTAGTAAGAGAAAACATATAACTCCAATAAAACTTCTCAGGTCAATAGAATTAAATTCAATTCATAGATAAATCATATGGGGGTTTGCTACCTTGGACAGAAGTTAAGCCACGAAGAACTAGAAATTGTCGTCTACTCCTCTTCAGACTCTCTCTCTCAGCATCATTCTTCTATTTATATTCTAACATAAATAGATTGAGAGCTTCGTAACATTGTTTGAGTCATAAAGGAACATAATTAAAAAGGACAAAAAGAAACCTCGTGATACGAGAAGAAGGTACATTGAGGCATGGTTTCCAAAACTCAACCTAAAGAAAAAGAGAGGCCTGTAGCATCCAATTGTGGAAGGGTAAAATCAAGAGCGAGCTTTCTAGTCCTATCATTAAGATTTTCACCTTGAATTTTTGCCTGACAAGGACAGCCAAGTCATTTCCTAGGGTTCAGGTCATGATCTTCAACTAAACAATTCCATAATATCGACTAAATATCATTAAAAATGTCGAGATACAAAAATTTATGAAACTCGAGTTTGTAGCAGACTGTGTTTACTACTATAAAAACATAAGATCTTATTAACTCAAATAGTTCTCAAGGATAAAAACCCGTCCAACACAATGAAGTTTCAGTTTGGAGCATACTAGAAGACATGATATCATAGATGTTAATTTCAGCATATATAGACCCTCCTCAAGTCATAAGAAAGTTGATCAGCTAATATTAATATCGTAGAAAAGTAAAACCACTTTTGCAACCAAATCCTATATGGCTATACCCTATGAAAGATTAATAATCGCAAAATACCAAGTAGCAAACACAAAACATATAGTAAAATGTTGCGGACTACAAAGATAATATGCATTAACACCATTTCTTATTGGTAAAGGGAACCTAGAGAAAAAAAAAAAATCTTTTACCTGTTCACTTAGGCAGATCAACGGTCAAGGAATCAAATGAAACATCAGACAAAGTTCTAGATTCTGCGGAGCAATTCATAGTTAATGCAGTAGCCGTAACAGAGATCCCAAGTTTATTGAGAAAATCATCCGAATGCAGTTCAGTTTCAGAATTTGATCCAGACTTGGACCTCTTAGCCCTCTTACTGTACTTAAAAGAATACCGATCAGTTTCTTGATTAAAGGTACAGGTCCCATTTGGCAAAATCAACTCGCCTCTATTCATGGAATAACCAGCCTCAGAGTAACTTACAGCGGGTGCAGCAACCTGATTTAGAACCAGAAAAGTACCATAACATGGGAACTTTGAGTCTCTTTTGGTCCCTGGGATTCTTTTAACATACTTCAGATGATAGCGATCCTGTTTCATTTCGCAAATCACCTTGGACTTGGAGTCACCCTTGACTGGAAACCCCGTACTAATGTTCACGTCATCTGGTTGACAAAAATCAGGTTTGAGAGCCACTATATGGCCATCACAATGGCTGCTATCTCTAGAAACAGCAAGCATGCCACTCACTTGGCCTACCTTCTTCTTTAACCTAGTGCGCTTGTAACTTACAACATCTTGCCCAAATCTATCACCATTTCTTTGATCTGTACTGATACAAACTGAATCCCCTGATTTATCAGCACCACTCTTCATTGAACACCTAATCCCAGCATCATCCAAATGTAAGTTTTTTAGTTCTGCTTGCTGGCTAGATGTAGATTCAGAGACTACATTATTCTCAATATCTAACTGCCAAATCTTCCTCTTTTGATCCCGTTTATATGGTACTAGTCCTTGGTGTAATCTACCGAAAACAATACTTGAAAAATTCTTCGTAGGCTGATCATTTTTTTCATTCTCAGCACAACTAGTAAAAGTCCTAAGCTTCTGATCTTCACTGCATTTTTTTCTTAAGCCTGATCTCTTATAGCATAAACCTTCCCAATTTCTAATTGAATCTAAAGAGTCCGAATTCACCAAGGACTTGTTCGAAATTCTTGGTGAGCTATTTATGACTCTGTGCAAGTGAATTGCCAATTCAGCATCATCCACAACTTCAAATGCACAACTACAGTTTGAATTCCCACTCTTCAAACTATCTACATCCTTCTTAGCCAACAAATCTGATTCACCAGTTGCCAAATCCACTGGATTCATTTCCCCATGGACTTGCCTTAACACGTTTCCTTTTGCCTTCAACCTCTTAATCTTCTTCTCCACCCCGCATTTGGCCTCCTGAACCACATTCTCTGACACATCTTTAGCCGCACCCTTATCTTTTGACCCACCCTTATTGTCACTCCTCCCCGAGACCCTAATTGAATTCTTGAGCATTTCAGGAACCCAGCAATCAATGCAAACCCTAAACCCCTCCAATCCGACACCCACATAACACCAAGGCGTGCAATTCCCATAATCCCTAACACAATTTTTATGAATTTTGCGTTCACAAACTTGGCATGTATAAAGGTCACCTGAATTTCCAGTTCCTTGGTAACAATAAGGGCAAGTCCGTCCGGAATGAACACTCTTGCGGCAGTTTCTGCACAGGAGGACTATCCGCCAGACGCTGTCCAAGGGCTGGAGGCGGTCCTTAGGGTTGGTGTAGTTAATTCGGCGGCCACAGCCATGGCAATCGGATAAATTGGGCTGGTCCCGAGTCCTCTTCTCCGGCGGCGGAGTTGTGCTGGTGGTGGATGAAGAGGAGGCGCAAATCGGGTCAGATTTGGGCTTCGGGTCCGCGATGAGAAGCTTCTTGGATGGGGAAGGAGAAGAAGAAGGTGCCATGATGCTGATATAATGGAAATCAATATGCAAAAACGAATTTATGCTCTGAAAGGTGGGAAAATCCAAATATTTACACCCTGTTCGGTACTACACGACGGTGGTGGTGGCGATATTGGAAAATAATTTTGATTCTTTCCTTCACAAAAAGGAACTACCAAGTTTTCGGAAAGAGGAGGGAAAGAAACTTTTATTTTATTATCGAGGGACAGTGACCATTTTCTCGAATCTTTCAACCAAGCGGAACGCTAGGGTTTTGGAAATAATTCGCCCCCCTTCCGCTTATTAATAGTCTATGAAAATTGATGGCGCTCCATGGTGCCATATTTTTTAATAGAAAAAAAAAAAAAAAAAAAAACTATTTATTTTTCATTTTTTCATGCCGAGGTGCATGCAGATGTTTTTTTTGTGGGAAAAGACTATGATCCAACTAACTGAAATTCAGGTAATTGAATTTGCACCAGCGCCCTACCTCCTTTTGATAAGAAGCTTATAGCATTGCGGCCATGCGACGAGCTAGGATTCAAATTTTTTTATCGTTATTATGCACGTACTATAATAGAATTAAATAACATATATTCTATAATTTGTTTTTATACCATACCGTCTTTTTTTCCTCTAGTGAAGTTGAGTCATTTGAATTTTAACGCATGATTCAAATAGTGAGTTCGTGGCCAATCAAATACGTAAAAGAAGCAACATAATTTTATGAGGCAGACTTTCTTTCTTATGAATGTACATACCGACTTGCATGGACAAATTCTCTTTAAATCAATGATATAATTTTGAATATAGACTCAAAGATGGTGGTTGCGGTCCTTTTTCATTCGATGAAGATTTGATAGAGTTTGAATTAATCGTTATCAACGTTTCTTGGTGGAGGAATATTTTTCTAAAGTACAATCTCTTAGAAGACACACAATTTTGGTAACCCGTTGTATTCCTTGGGCGGCTAAATCTTATTCTAGTTCCTTAGTTTTATTTAATGCAGTATAATTTATGATAACATAATTGTACTATTAATCTATCTTGATTACTGAAATACAATATTTTTCACAAAATAAATATTTATATTACTTATTATGGTAGTTGGTAACTCTTCAATTGTCAATACGTGTTTTATTTACACTTATAAATTCAATTTGAAAATAGATATCTCTTAATTGAGTCACGATCTTAAATTTGAGTTCTCAGCTCATTAAAAAACACAAGCAAGACGTCAACTTTTCCTTTTTATAATACTACCATTTCTCCCGTCTGATACATGAATTGAATATATAATTACTTTAGATTAAATTAAGATAAATTATTAATTATAATAAAGAAAAATATCAATTTAAAATTTGATTAATTCTTATATGAAACTCAAAAGAAACATGTGGTTGTTATGTATCATTTTTCATCCATGTGAACAACAAAAAATAGTTTAATGAATTAAAAACATTAAAACCAACATAAATATTTAAATAAAACTCAAATCATAAAACAAAACTGGATAGTCATATTAGAAAACTAGCCTTTCCTTATTTAAATAACATCATATTTTGGCTTTAAATAATTAATTGATTAATTTTATATAATTGATCATGTCTCTACTTAAGTTTATTGAATAAATTTAAAATAAAAAGATTGAATAATATATGTTGATTAATCATATTTTAAAACATAAATTATTAATCAATTATTTAAATAATTTTTTTACAATTTAACTCAATATAAACAGTCTAACATACAATAAAAAATTAAACATAATCTAATTAATATATTAATAAATAATTGAAATTCTTGAATGATGTGATTTTAACTAAAATGTGTACCACTATTAAAATTTTGCGATTTAACTTAATTTTTTGTATTTAACAAAAAAAAATTACGATTTTCGCTTGCAACTGCAATTCAGAGCATTGATGTGATATTCAAAAGAAAAATATTTGCAAAAAACAAATCACAATATTTTCAAAAATTACAATTTTAACATGATGTAATTTTCTTTTTGTACACAAAATGGAAACAGCTGCACTTCATTCATTATCTTTTATCAATCTTTATTTTGAATGTTTTCTTTTCTTGAAGCTATATTTTAAAAAGTACAGAACCATAGGTGATAACAATACAAATTCCAAATGAAACCAACTGCATTTACACCAAATAAGAAGCAATTGCAAACATCTCAACTTGCCCAAGCATGTGAAACCCAATTCTAATAATTATTATTTTCTTTATCCCCACATTTCTCCAAATCTGAAAAGTTCCATGTAGCTAAGGAGCTGTGAGGAAAAGCTCACCAGTTTTGTAGCAACAACACAATGAAATTGAATTCGTAGGTTCTTCTGAAAACAAAAGAGGGTAACCTGGCTCTAACAAATACCAATCAGGTATTTTTCTGTTATTTAAGATATGCAAATAACTTGGTCGCCACCTGTACCAAGAACAATTACAGCAGTAAATCAGTACAATTGATTAATATTCCAGAATTTATAGCCGAAAGAGTAAAGATACGTAAAACGAAAAAAAAATAAAGGTTAAAATTGCAGGAGTAAAAAGAGAAACCATAATATGAAAAGATGGTTCAAATTCCAGAATACATACACGAAAGGAAAAAAAGGAGAAGGCATAAAAAGAAAAAAAAATTGGTTAAAATCCAAGAGCACATATATAAGATTGGACTAAAAAGAGAAGGTGTAATATGAAAAAAATGGTGCTTACACATTTGTCAACACAGCGCCAATAGTCAAAATATTGTCCAGTACAGTGCTTGTGCCCAGATTCATCGCCTTGAATTCTTTTAGCACAGGCCTATCAACAACCGCATATTAGCATTTCATACAACCACCCAAAAAAAAAAAAAAAAAGCTGGCAGACCAACAAGCAAAATGTTTTTTTGTTCTTTTTATATATTGTTAATGCATCTTAATGGGTATAATACAAAAATACTCATCAAAGCAAGTAGGAAAGAATGCTCAAAAGTTTGACAAATAACAAGTCATTAAGCACAACTTTGCAGTGCAAGTATTCAAGTACATCATAGCTCCAAAAGATTTCTTCTCTAAGTCAGAGCTCAGACAAAATTCCAAAACAACCATAAATATGATGTTGCTTTCACCAAAGTGCAACTGAGGAAAGATGCAGATGAATAGAATAGTAAGGTTTCCAATTGTCTCTTAAAGATAATAAAAATTACTTCACGGTACATTCACTAAATATTCCTTACAACTTTTCCTAGCAGCATGCAAATCTAGAAAGTGGATTCGTGCAAGGGAATATTTCACTTGTAAAAGTGGCTACAAGATTATGTGTTTGATCAAATTAAGGCAAACATAAACATTGAGGATTATAACAATTCTCCTTATGCCTTCCGCAGTCCACCACATAGATAAACTAATCCAGTTTTATTTCATGGTTTGCACTTATATGTGATTGTTATATTTTCTTTCAGCTCACACACTTCAATGTTCAAAGACACATGGTTCAATTCCATAGCTCTTATGACTAGAGATATAATCAACACTTCTAATGACTCCACAACCAACACTTCTAATGACTCCATAACCAACACTTATAATGACTCCATAACCAAAACACTGTCTCCAATAGGAGTGATATCCTAATTGGTCCCCCACTATACTCAATTTGAACTTCTATTTAACTGACCAAAGAGCATAGAAAGGCTTCCTTCACATATCATCCTGGCGAAGGAAAAAATCAACCCAAGAATCAGAAAGCTAAAGATGATTAAAGCATTTATATAACAATCTGCCTTCAGAACATGATCAACAAAAAATAAACAATTTACAGACCTACAAATAATACAAAAGTTTGTCATGTATGAATAAGTGAATGCACTCACACATGCACATATATATGTATATTCTTGTGAAGAGGATTAATATATATATATATATATATATATGATATTTCTTTTCCTGTCGGTAACCTATGTAATGTGATGCAGAAGTTTTCATGAGCGGGATCTTCAAACATACAAGATTACTAAAACCTAGCTATTGAGATTATTTTTAATTTTCTGTATGCATGCATAATTATTAAATACAATGTTACCGTAAACAGTGAATTGAAGAATCCTGCATATGTTATATTTTGAACTGACTGACTTTCGAGTTAAACATACAATTAGAACAATATGTACATGTGTATTAGCACATGACTTCTATCTAAATAATATGGTGCATATATTTGCATGAATTCCAACCAATATCATCATAGCTGTGTTCCCATCATCACACACTATATTTTCATCCGCCCTAGAATCTATATTAACAATATTATTGTTTTCTTTTGCTTTTAGATGTAGTAAGTCATAGGTCTTTCATGTCTCATTAAATAAAAGATTGATTTGTCCACAAGATACAACATAGTAAAAGATCAGAGACTACCACTATGATAATAAAATAATAATGCATGCACAACTATGCCTTCCAGGTTTTTATTCAGAAAATGAAACGTTAACATCACAAATGAGGCCTGGATTTTGAAATGCAGCACCCATGACTACAATTGTTAGCGCTAGATTATGATAAGTACACACAATTTGGTTGGGAAAAAAGCGTCAGAATTATTGTGACGTGATGACAAAGAAGTTAACCCAGTTCTCTATTTGCATCCACAAGAGAAATATCAATATTCCGCATAAAACTGATCCGGTAAGAAACTTCAGGGTGTAACTCGGATCACATAGGTATTATAAAACTCAAAGCGCACATTGAAGATGAAACTCATGAAAGATGTGAAATGCATATAGCAATGACTGGTCCAGTATGAGCTAGGTGGAAATAGTTCCTTAGGAAAAAGATCTGAAAGTATAGTATAGCAGACTATGCACCATAACAATCAGTTAATTCAAATGGAAATAACCTGATATTCTTTAAGTGGGCGAGTGCAAGGAGCCTTGCAACGTTCTTCAAGTTCTTTCTTCGGATCAACAGGTTCTTCGTCAGACCTAAAGAACAGTAAAGAAGATTTCGATTATCATTTAGCAAAGGGAGAATATGATTATCCTGCCTTGGTAGTCATGACACAGTACATGTAAAAGATAAGGTAAACCTCTTCACAACAGCTGAGAAGTCATATTTTCCTCAAGTAAATAGAGCATCCACAGAAAATATAATCCTAGTATATAAATTTCAATAGAACCAGAAATTTTGTGAAATTTTGAATTTGAATTAAAGATTCAAACGCAAAATCTAATTCCAGACTCTAACTCTTAGTGGATATTCAAAGATTTTAGAACCACATCAGCTAATTCCCAAACAGAATCCCAGCAAATGCAAAAAAAGCTATAGCCTGAGGAATTCGGGTTCGACTTGATATTTGAATTAGTCTCACAAACATAGTGCCCCACAATGAGGCTTTGGCAGCTGGAGGCCTCGCCTCCATATATACTTGCAGAAATTTAGGCCAAACGATATGCATTTAAGTATGGTCAGAAATTTTCTGGTCTATTAACATACTCCGATAATCTTAAAAATTTATCTATGATGTACCTTAAGAAAACTAAAAAATAATAAAATAAGATAAAATAGAAATAAACAAACAAAAAATCTCGACAATAAATTGAGGAAGAAGAGCAGACATCTAATGAATGTACAATTATTTAACAGAAAGTGAAAAATGAAACAATACTCACATTGTTGAAATCGCGAACAAGCAAGAGAAGCGACCTGCAAAAAAATTAAGCGAGAAATCTAATCGATCAATGGCGGAAAATAATGCGCGCAGGATGAACACACGAAAAAGGAAACCCTAGATTTGGAGACGGGGGTTTAGACTAGTAAAATATCGATATCGAAAAAACAGTATGTGAAAGGGAGTAATTTACCGGAGGCTGAGAGGTGGCGGAGTTACGGTGGGCAGCGGAGAGGAAGAGTGTAGAGAATGGGAATTGGGGATCTGGCTGGGTCAATTAACGTGCGCCAGGTGCGTGCGCTACGCCCTTGAAGGTTTCGTTCGCTGAAGGACAAAATTACCAAAAAGGGCCGAATGACGACCTATGCTTCGCCTTCTCTATCACTAGTCAGTAGTCACTCGTCATGTCTCATCTTGTCACACAATCCCATTTACACTTTTTTTTTATTATTATCTTTCTTTAAAAAAAAAAAATATATATATATGAGTTATGTTTGAATATTTTTTATTTTTTTTATGTTTTTATCAATTAAATAATAATATAATTAACTGTTAGCCATTAAAATATTTATTTACTCCTAAATCTATTTGTTAGTGTGATTTTTCAAGACTCAAATATAATTGTCATAAGGTAATATTTAAATTTTTACTAATAATTAACTTCGATTTTTCAACTATTTCTGTAAAATATCATTTTTAAAACATGACTATTTTCTTCTGAACCGAGAATTTTTTTTTTTTTATCGAAACATGCCACAATTATATAGATCAAAATATGTGTAATGAGTCACATAAAACTAAAAGTTATTAAAATACACACAAATCTTATTCGATCCTTTCTCGTAAAAATACATAGATTTAACGTCTGTTATTGCCATAAATCTTGGGCAATAAAAATAGGATATAAATATATATATATATATTGTAGTAGGCACTTTAAATTTATTATTTTAATTGGTATAAATAATTTCTTAATAAATTTTTCTTTAATGTTAATGACATTAAGTTTCGAAACTGTTAGAACATTTTATATATATGTATATGTATATGTATACTAATTTCTATTTTTTTTAATTCTCAATATTACAAATAATTATGATAGTAACGTGTCACATATAGCGTTTCTTTTTAAATGTGATCATGTCAACTTTTAATAAAAAATTGGAATAATGAGGAAATTAAAAAATAAAAATAAAAAAGCTGAGAAGGGCTAAATGATTAATAAAAAAAAAGTAATAAATTAACAAAATAAAGTTAAAATATTTAACAAATTAAAAATAACTTATGTAGTATCTAATATTTTCAGCTTCCAGAAAATAAACCACAAACTTTTGTCATTAATTTTGTTCCACCACTTCCTGGCTTAATTAATTCTGCAGGTGGTGGTGCTGCTGCATCGGTGGCTTTTTCTTCCGCCGCAACGGCCGCTTCAGTGACCGGAATTACCTAGGCCTTACCTACTTCGTTTTCTTTCTCTTTTCGTGCTTCCTCCTGCCACGCATTCACAATTAAAAAAAAAACACACACACACAATATACATATATATATATATGTATGAATAATAGAAATGGCAAAAAATCTAAATAAGAAGACAACAGCATGAAGAAACCTCAACAAGCAAAGACCCAAGAGATCTGCGTTGATCATCTTTCTCTACCGCCTTCTCTTCCTGTTCGACGACGGTGTCTGAGGCGGCGCCGGTGGCGAGTGTTTCTTCCATGGGCTTCTCCGGTGAAGGAGCCTCGGCGGCGGCCTCATCCTTCATTGCCTTTGGTACACTAGCGCAGGCACCCATTTTTCCTTTTCTTTTTCACGAAGCAAACAATGCCTTCTCTCTCTCTCTCTCTCTCTCTCTCTAATGAAAGACTGATTGGAGAGAGAAAGACTGCCACGACAGGAAAGACAAAGAATGTGCTTCCGACGGCGAAAACTTGTCGGAGGACCGGACTAGGTTTATATATGGTTGTGTAAGAACTAAAGAAGTTGGGGGAATTATAAGGTTATAAATTGTTTTATATATATGGCTTAGAAAAGGCGTTATATTGACAAAAAACTTACCAGTCATTAATTGGAGGAAGAGCGTGTTTGTCTTAGCTTCCTTTTTCCTTGGTTTATATTTCAAACTTTTCTTTTAAAAATAAAATTTTATATTTAAATAAAGAAAGAAAATATAGTTCTAATCGGGGTATTTGCAATTGATTGTACTTTTGAAAAAATAATTTAAATTGATATTGTATGAATATTAAAAGAGGTAATATTTGAAAGTCGGTGTTGCTAAAAACACCACAAAAATTATTTTTCACATCACTTTAATTTAGTAAATAAAATTAAATAAATATAAATGACATATATATCCTTATGTAATTTTTTTAAAAAAATAAACATTAATATTTTCATTATTGATATTCTTCCTTCGCTCAAAGGCACTCACACATTAACCTTATATTCAAACAAATCAAAATAAAAGTTGAAATATTTGTAAGTAATTGATAATGAAAAATAGAAATACAAATGATATAGAAAATATAATTATTATAAGAATTACACAATTAAATATTGTATTTTTCATCAAAAAATTAAACCGCACGCACGTTCGGCCAACTAGGGCCAAATATACAATATGGCGTTCGGCCAACTGCGGCCGAACAGAACGCCATATTGTATGTTTGGCCTTGATTAGCCGAACGTGTGTGCGGTTTTAGTTTTTCGACAGAAAATACATGATTTATTTGTTTAATGTTTATAATAATTATATTTTATATATCATTTATATTGTATGGTTTATTATTGATTACTTATAAAATATTTTACATTTTTTATTCCTTTGAATATAGGGTTAGTGTGTGTGTGTTTAGAGTAAAAAATGAAGAACAACAATAATAACATTATTATGATTTTGTTTAATATATGTAAGGGTATATTTGTCATTTATATTATATTTAAATTTATTCAAAAAATTAAAGTGGTGCGAGTAGTAATTTTTGTGGTGTGTTTAGAAACACCATTTAAAAATAGAAGTAATTTTATTCAAATTTTAAAAAGTTGAGTGTTCGCTAAATAATCAATTTTTCACAAATTCATTAAAAAAAAACCTAAAATAACAAAAAACCCTAAAATAAATTTTACAATAAGACATTTGGCTAATTTTGAGAACGAACTTGAACCTGATTGCCACAGTTCATTTTCATAATTTACAAATATTTAAAAATCAAATTCTTTGTAAAGAAATAATTTTACGCGAAAGAAGTTCACAGACACCCTAATATGTAAAATAACAACTCTCCACATTTATAATTCATATGAGTATCTTAAAAGTTATTTTCGACTTTCTTTAATCATTAGAAATATCGTTTAATTTTCTATTATTTTTAAGTATGTCACGTAGAAGTTACGTGTATATGTGTATCAAATAACATCATTTAATGTACTCATAAATTTTATATAGAATATAAAATAGATGACGAATTACCAATTAAAGGAAATGCACATGAATCATGATGAACAAAATTTTAAAATTTCCACTTATCATAAATTGTAATAATAGATCGATATAGTTATAACTACTTTTTACTTTTTATATAAATATTTAAAATGTGTGATAGTGAAATGCAACGTAAATAAAAATAGAACAATATTTGTCGGTCTAATAAAATCATTCCTTACTATAAATACCTACACTTATTATTTTTCTATTTTTCATTTTCAAATATCGTTATTCATTATTTTTCTATTTCTCATTTTTTAATAATCAAAATTAATCATTTTCGATAAAGCCCTGTGATAATATAAAATCATATTCTATGCAATTTCAAAATTATCAAAATTAAACTTTATTCCACTTTCTTTAAATTTCAAAGTCAAAATTTTTCACAACCTGCCTAAGTTTAAACCGAAACAATTTTTATACAGTGGTGAAGTTTTTATCCAATGACATATGCAATGACATCATTATATGTATATATATATATATGTAGCTTTTTTTATTTATTAAATAAAATAAAAAAATGAAATCACTATATATATGTAAATAGAATGCATAACAAACAATGGTACCGTTTAAAATAAACCAATCCCACTAAATGAAGTATACGAAGGGTCTCTCAAAATATAGCATACATACTCACTCTCTCTCTCTCTCTCTCTCTCTCTCTCTCTTCCCGAGAAAATCTAATAAATAAACAGCAAACCCTTTCTCTCTCAAGATTTAGTTTCAAGGTTCAGGAACAATCTGCACTAGACTCGCGCTGCCTCTGGTTCATATACATGCATATATAAACACATATATCTTGAACTTTTCCTGTTCCCCCGTTTTCTTGAATGACAAGCAAGACTGCAGGAGGTTAGGGTGGACAGCTTCTTGCTTGTTCTTGATCGCCTATCTCCACTCTCTCTCCTCCCCATTCTCTCTCTCTCTCTCTCTCTCTCTCTGGACACTGTATCTCTCTTCCGTGGGGTTGATTTGGGGACAGTCGACAAAGATGGCTACCGGGTCAAAGATATGCAACATTCTACATGGATCGAAGCCTACTCTGATTATGTTCTTGGTTCAAGCCATACTGGGCCTCGTCAATATTGGCTACAAATTGGCTGCAAATGATGGAATGCGCCTCCCAGTATTGGTAGCCTACAGATTTATGTTTGGTGCTGCTTTTATTGTTCCTGTTGCATTACTTGTCGAAAGGTTGATTTTTTATTTATTTTTTCCTTCTTTCTGATTAATTAAGCGTTCCGTAATTTGCAGTAATCAATAAAGATTCAAGAATATCATTTTCATTCTTTTGGTGATCAGATATGTTATTGCATGGGATTAAATCTATATGCTGATGAGTTCTTGTTTCACTTTACTTATAGAGATTCTACCGAAAACATGAGATTTATATGAAGAACAACCCCAGATATATTTGATTGGATCGATGTATATTTCTTTAAAATCTGAATACTTTCTGTTATTTTCAGGAAAAAGAGGCCGAAATTAACAATAAAGATAGTCTTCCAAGGATTTCTTTGTGGCTTATTCGGGTAAGTTCCATATACACACACATTAGAAAACCCCACGGTTTTGTATCCTAACAATGATATCATTTTATGTATGTGGCTGCCTGTTGTTGATATATGAATAAGAACGCAATCCCATTTGAAACAAAAGATCTCGTGTGCGTTTCTCTCTTCTATTTTTCTAATTAGAACATCTGATTAATGATATCCAAATGTGGGACTTTCTGGAAAAGGATTAAAGATGTCCTGTGGACGATAATTATCAAAATCCACCAACTTTGGGTGTGTGAATTGCCGTTGAAATTTACTTTATTGCCGTGTAAAATTACACCTTTATATAAGTGCTTTACGTGACTTGTGCCAGCACTTGTTGTTAACTGTTGCAATCCATATCTGCAGTTTCTCTTACCATCATTAAATACAGTGACTTGTTCACTTTTCCATCTTTTTTCCAACTGCAGTATTCGCAGTGTAATTTCAAGTTCTTGGATTTAAATATGGGTTTCCTATACCCTTATCGTATAAAGCAATATTATTGTCAAATAATTACATAAATTTGATGTGAAACAATGGAATTGCAGAGGAGCACTGGGGCAAAACCTATACCTCAAGAGCCTGTCCTTGACTTCTGCAACTTTTGTCTCTGCAATGGCAAATCTTATTCCAGCCATGACCTTCATTGTAGCTGTTATCTTAAGGTGCGTGATTGAATATAGATTGGTCAGTAATTGTTTTTATTAATTAACCATGGTTAAACCGAACTAATTTTGGTTGGTTAAGGTTAGAGAAGCTAGGCTGGAATACAGCAGCTGGTAAAGCAAAGGTGTTTGGTACCGTACTGGGCATAGGTGGAGCAATGCTCCTCACATTCTATAAAGGGCCAGAGTTGAATCTTTGGAACACCAATGTGAACCTTCTAGAAACAACCACTTCACACCCTCACCCCAAAGGACAAACACTGCATCAACCCACCACCCATGATCTTGTTTTGGGTGCCATTTTAGCTATTGCTAGCTGTGTTTGTTACTCACTGTGGTTGATTATTCAGGTATTTAATCTTTTCTTGAATAGATCTAGTTGATCGTTATACATAGTACTAGTAAAGTGCACGCGCGTTTAATTTCTTGTTTTCGACTCTCCTGGGATTAGGCCAAAACTGCGTCTATTTTTCCATGCCCGTATTCCATCACCGCCATGATGACGCTGTGGGCGTCGATACAAGGGGTTTTGTTTGCCGTTTGTACGGAGAAGGATTGGAACAACTGGATTATGGGATGGGACATCAGACTCCTTACAGTATCTGTCGCTGTATGTCTTTAAAAGCTTGATTCTTGATCTTTAATTTTATTTTCATTGATATGATTGTGATGTCTGGTAACATTAATTCTTGAGATTCTATGAAATCTTGACAGGGGATTTTGGGTTCTGGAGCAATGTTTACCCTAATCGCGTGGTGTGTTCGGATGAGAGGGCCGCTCTTTGTGTCCGTATTCAACCCCCTACTGCTTGTGATCGTGGCCATTGCCGGATCTTTGGTTTTGGAAGAGAAGCTACACCTCGGAATGTATGTTTTCGTTAACTTAATAGTGTTCACTAGCTAGGGATGACGATTGATTAAGGTTGTTTTGCGTGGCAGGGTGCTAGGCGGGGTTTTAATCGTGGCGGGATTGTACGTTGTGTTGTGGGGAAAAGGCAAGGAAGCAAAGAAAGTGTCGCAGTTGATGCCAGAAACTCAGGGGCAGAATGAGACGGCGACGGCGACGGCGGCGGCGGCGGCACCAAGCATCAGCAGCCATAGCGGCAGCAGCAGAAAGGAGGCGGAGGAAGAAAGAGAAGACGATAGACGGGATTCTCATGCAAGCTCGGAGGTTCTAGGGACTATTTACATTGTTCCTTGAAGATATAAAATTGGTTTTATTCCTATTTCAATGATATTATAAAATGATATTTTATTTTTTTATTTCATTGTATTGATGCATATTATGTCTAAATAATGGCATTACCATTTTATACAAAAAAAATTATAAAAAGAATCACAAAAGAATGAAATAAAAATAACTTTATAAAAAATAATCTAAATTAATTATTTAAAATAGAAAAAACTCGAGGCTACTGATTAAGCTATTCGACTATTGATTTTTGAGTTTTATTTCTTATAAAATATTTTTAATTGATTAAGTAGCTAATTACCTTTCCTCTTCTTTTTTTTTTTTTTTTTTTTTTTTTTTTTTTTTGCAACATATTTTAGTGTAAAGAAGATTAATTAACATTTTATCGAGGAGTTGGCTATGATATTCTAATTTTTATTACTAAATGTGGTTTGTGACGGTCTAATAGTGAAATTTTCTCGAGTTTATGACGAAGAATTTGCTAAAAAAATAAATATTTTTTGTAGTAATGATTAACAAAATTCTATAAGAAATGGATGCATTGAGAAAAATAAAAATATATATATATTATAATTTGGGTTTGCTCTTTTTTTTTTTTTTTTTTATTTAATGTGTATGGCTTCTTTTAAGGACATCAATTTTCTAAAAACAATTATTAAATACTTCATTTTTCTCGAGAGAATTTATGGTCAATTAATTTAGTTAGGTCAACCACATTGGGAAAGAATTTTTATAAATGTTATTTACCGCATAGGTTTCAATGTAATAACTGATACTACTCGCGTTAAATTGCTAAATTCTTTGGAATTAAAATAATGTAAAATTAATTATTAGAGAAAAGAAGAATAATACATAAAAGAAAAGAAAGGAACTGGTCCATATATATATATATATATATATATATATATATATATATATATATATATATTGTTGTTGTTTTAAATCCCAAAGAAAATAAAAATAAAAATTATATGCTTTAGTACAAAATTTAAAAATCTCTCTTATTTAATTTTGGTTATTTTTAATCAATATATTAAATTTAAAATTGAGTTTTTCATTATCACATTTTTTTATTTTAATTAATTATATATATATATATATATTAAATTTTCAATTTAATTCTATTTTTGTCGCACATGTGCTAGAATTTGCAATGTCCGAACGGGGATGTTTGGGCTAGGCTGGAGGCCTCCGTAGCACAACCGGTTGTGGGTTGTAAGGTTGTGTTACAATCAAATCCATAGTAAAAGGTAGTGTTTGTTTTGGGTTGTGATAAGGTAGATTGTTATTGATATGTCAAATCAATAAGTTTAGTAGATTTTTGTTTGTATTATTATATTATGAAAGATAAATATTTGTGGATTCAATAATTGGTGATGGATTATTATATATATATATGCTACATAGATGTCAAAATAAAGATCTTAAGAAGAGAATTAATATGATATAATTTTTATAAAAAATGGATTTGAAATAAAAAGGTTATAAAAATTTTGGGTGAAAAAATATATGTTGAATAATTTTCGAATGATGAGAGAAAAGGGAGAAAAAAGAGGTGTAGAGTAGGTAAAATTGTGGATGGAGCAATCACAACCCACAACCTTGTAAACAAACACGGATTAAGTTGTGGCACAACCCACAACCGATTGTACAAAGGCGTGTCCAAACATACTCGAATCCGAGAAAATTTCAATACAGGTCAAATTAGGACCGAATTTCGTGACAAGGAAAACACACCGACTTAAGTCACATATTTTATTACATGCAAAGACTTATTTCTTTAATATTTTCTTCCCCTACAAAATATAAATTAAAAAAATATATATTATTTAATTATATTATGTTTATCTAAATAATAATAAAATAATCCTATTCCCTTATCCTTTTCCTGTGACCCCACCCACTCTGTTCGCAATTGGTGTGCTGGTGGTGTGCTCGATTCAATGTCTTTTTTCAAAAAGCGGCAAGGTCGACCAGATCCACAAAAAAATTATATATCTGCAGCAAAATTATTCCATACTCGGATCCGATCAGCACTGCTTGAGGAACAATGGAGAAGCAGATGGTGATTGTAATGAGTATGATTCTGTTGATCATTTCAGCAAATGTGGCCACCGTTGAGTCCGACGCCTCCGACTGTAACGACGCCTGTTCGACGGCCTGCGTTAACCCTGACCGTAAGAATTTTTCAACTCCCCTTTATTTGCTATACCTTTTCGTTTTCGTTTTCTTTTGCATTTGAAGTTTCATTTTCCTCCTCAACTCCGTATTGATTATGTTCTGTTCCTCTTTATTTTATCCTTTTCCATTATTTAGCTAGACTGACGGCTCGATGCGAACGAAAATGCCAGATAAGGTGCAGTCCAGGTATGTTTGCTCAATTTTCTTCTTTCTTTTTTGTCGTTGAGCATCCATGGTGAATTTATATATAACGTGGTATGTGTTAAATTTTATGTATACCATCTGATGATGAAGTTCACGGGGTGCTATTAGGGCAATTTATTTCCGGTTACTGTTTTTATGTTTTGTGCTTTAAGATTGTTTCCTGAGATGTATTTCTGAGAATACTTTTAAGTGCTAACTGGGCGGATGAAGTGGGATTAGATTTGAAAGTATTGTAAGGTATGAGAAAGTATTGGGGTAGGGAGAAACGGTATGCAACATTCGAGTTCTCTTTGACACTTGTGGAATGGAAATAAGAATACTGAATACGTAAGGCTCCATTTGGATTGCAGGATTTGATGATGAATTCGATATCCATAATGGCAAACCCCTTGTTCTTTGGATTGGCTAGGATTTCAGATCCATCATTTTCATTCTGAATTAAATTTCAAGGGATTTGGGTGGATCTGAAATCCATTCCTTTAATCCAAATGCAACATAAAAGTTTGAGCAGAATTATGTAAATGGGTATGAACAACTTGAGCTTGGTTCATTCCAAGCTATTTTAGAATTGATTGACTTGAAAGTAGAAGTGAAAATTAGATACAAATCTATTGAATTCACATGGCTCGGGTCATTTTCAACTTGTCCAATTTTCAATTAAATTATCCATGAGCATAGAGGTCGAGTTTGTTGAACTTTGTGGCTATGCTGAAGGGAAGCAGTTTCTCATGATGCAAGCAAAATTGTGAATCGATTTTGTTGTAAACATAGTAGAGCATCATGTGTTGCTCATAGTTACAATAGAGCTATAAACATTTTTTTGTTCACCCTGTTAATATAGGGAGGTGAAAAGAAATTCCTCTGTGTTACTCCGAGGAATATTTGTTAGAGCATTCAACCACATTTGCTCAAAAACATAGTCAAAAATCTGTTTTTCTCCCAGCTTAGGAGATGAGAGTCAATCATCGCAAAACTGGATAGCTCTGGCCGCACATCTTCACAATTTACAATTGAAAAGGAAAAAAGAAATGAAAGAAAGGACAATACAGAACATTATAAGACAGTTGTCTTCTGTCTTGTGGTGGTGGTTGCCTTCTGATGATGGATTTGGTGGTCCAAGTAGCTTGATATAGGATCCATCACTACCTAATATATATTGATGCAAAAGCATGTTTTATCCCTCAGAAACTGCTTACTTGAGACATCTGCAAGAGATAAGCTTGCGAGCAGAGAAGATGGTTTACAATCACCTCTTCTCTTTGAAATCATAAGTTACAATTGGCAGCATGAAACCAACATCTTTCTGGCTTGATTCTTATGTAACAAAGGAGTTAAAAATGGATTATCATGGCTTAGTGCACATGTTAATGATACAAATAAGCTGCTTGTTCCAATTTGTGTAGCTTCAAGAATTGTTCTCAAAAGTCTTGCAACTAAATGTAATTTACTTTGTCCTGTATGAGAAGAAGCAAGTGTTTAAGCATTCACACATGCAGTATAAACAGTTTGACGGATTCCTTCGTCTACCAATGAACGATAATGCCATGCAAACCATCTACCGATACTCAGATTGTACTGTTTTATTTTTGTTTTGGTTGCATGTAAAAATCAATATATCTCTCAACTCTGGCAGGACGTGAAGCAAATGGGCATTTACACTGAAGGGGTTTGGTAAGGATCTTGGGATGCCATGCTGAAGCAGTCAATAAAATGACATCGGCTGTTCGAGTTCTTACAAACTGATACCTATATATAAGTGAACCTATTAGTACTTAATTTCTGTCGGCTCAGGTTGTGTAAATTAGGGATGTTACTTCCCTCACTATATTGTTAAGTGTCACAATGTTCACTACTAAATTGCCTTAATAAGAATAAGCTCGGCTCAACTCTAAAATATTCCGGCTTCGCGAGATTTTGTGGGTTGCGTCTTCTTTAATTTTATGGATCGAGATTCACACAACTTCGGCCCAGAAGATTTACTCGTGTGTACTATATCAATAATTTGATCAGTTGAAATTATCAGTTGGATTGTTCTACGTTAATTAGTAAATATTAATGTTTATAATATGATAATGTAATAAGTTTTTATTAAAGTAGGAATATATAAGTTTTTAATTAATTCTTATTTAAAATAAAAACATCTCACAATTTGAAAATATATTAAATATTACAATATAACGTAGTTAAAGAATATTTCATATTTAAATAATATATAATTTTTGTATATGTAATATTAAAAAAAATTGAACATAATGAAATGATAATTAATTTGATATGTTTTTAGCAAATGGAGTTTAAATAAAAAAAAAAAAGTTAATAAATTTGTGAAAGTTGAAGTGAAAAAACAAAATAAAATAAAAAATTTAATAACATAACAAAATTTTTGAAAATAAAAAATAATTTGAACAGAAAAATATTGTTTTTTTATTTTTAGCTGTATTTCTATTATTCTATATATATGTATGTTATGTGCATATTAATAATGAAATAATTCTTGGTTCTAATAATAAGGGCCTCTCCAGCAGTGCGCTGGAGAGGAGTGAAGTGTTGAAAAGCAGGTTCCAGTAGTGAGCTGGAGCCTGCGCTACTGTGCCGCTGTCCTTTTTTTTTTTTTTGGTGAATTTGCTTTACTATTGACGCAGACTTCGGTCTGCGTCACTTATTTTTTTATTTTTTTTAATTCTATTTTATTTGTTTTTGTATTTAGTAATAAAGTTTTATTATATAATTAATTTAATTCTATTAAATTTTAATTATATTTTAATTAAATATGATAAAAAATAAAAAGATGTAATTTTAATTAAAAATAAAAATAATACAATAATTTTTTTCTTTTTTACAATTAATTTGGTTTAAATAAATTTAAGATTATTTTAATTAAATCTGATAAAAATAATAAAAAGATGTAATCTGAATTATAAATAAAAATCATACAATAAAATTTTAAATACTACACATATAATTATTATTCTACCATAAAAATTAAAAAAAAAGATAAAAATACAAATAGACAATACATACAATTACAACTTAAAATTATAAAGTTACATACAAAATATAAAATTACACAACATAAGTAAAAACACAATTTTATAGATAAAAAATTAAAATATTACATATAAAAAAATATTTTTAATATATTACTTATTATGTATTTAACAAATATGAATTTTTTTTAAATATAGATTAAAAATAAATAAATTATAAGGAATATTATTGGAATATTCTTTTTTAGTGCAGAAAGTAGTGCAAACTGCTGGAGATGAAATGCAGATTTTGCTGTAAAATAGTGCAAAATCTGCACTAGAGTTGTGCTGACTGCTATATAATTAAATAATTTTATAGAATTTTGGGCCCACCTAATTTAGTAATAATTTCAAATAAGAATAAAGAATATAAAAAAAAATAGTATTAAAATAATATTAATGAGAAGACAAAATAAGCCAAGATTGTGGTGAGAGTTCATTTGGGAAAAAAGAATATTTGTAGTCCTCTCGTCTTTATATAGAAAGGCATTCGATAATGATGGTTGTATGACATAATTATTAATGCGTGATGACTCATAAACCAAATACCATCTTAACTAAACTTGTATCATCCCAAATTTGATCCAACAACGTGTTGCTATCAACTTTATGATAATGTTTATTTATTGGTTTTATTTTCTTGATTTCTTATATAATTTTCCTACAAATATTAGTAATACTGTTAAAAAATTAACTGTAATATTTTTTAGAACATCATATATTGTATTTCAAAGATAGTAAATATTAATATTTTTTAAATAAATAAATATTATTTTACAAATAATTAATACTATTATGTCAGGTTATACGATTCATCTGACGCACTTTGCTGTAATGTTTATTATTACTTTATAATTGTATTGTTGTGGAATAATTCTGAGATAAATTAAAATAAATAGAGATAGGCTATTGTACATCAGATGTATGTGCCACATAATTTAAAGGATATTTATTTAATTAATAGAGTATTATTATTTTTTAACATAATTAATAAAAAATAATACATCTTAAATAATAAAAAATATTTTATAATTAAATAAAAAATATTTTAATTTATATTTCACGCACACTTAATGCACATAATTTTTTGAAAAAAACATGTCAGCAATTTAACAATTGTTATTTTAAAGATTGTTTGGTTTCTAGGACAGTCGGCTAAGGTTGACTTTGATGGGCTTCCTCAACATAGTTTAGAAGTGTTTTGACTATATCCTACTTACCTTATTAAATAAATCAAACAATTCTACATAAAATCTTCATGAATTTAGTTTAAAATATATATATATATATGAACGTAGTTTTTTTAATATTTAATTTGGTATAATTTTTGTACAATGACACGTGTGTATTACTTAGGTTAAATAAATAAGCTACTCCTTCCTATTCACAATAAATGTTTGTTTTAGAAATTTTTACATATATTAAAAATTAAATTAAGTGTCTATTTTATCCTTAATTAATGAAGAAAAAATATTAATGATTAGTGATAAAAAAACACATCATGTGTATATTTATAAAAAAAATTAAGTGTAAATTAAAAAAATAATATTAATTCTTAATTTAAAAGTTGTAAAATATTATTTATTGTGTAAAAAATTAAAATTACTATAACAACACTTAGGGAGTAGTATTTAGAAGAGTGGCATTGGAATAATGGAGAAAAGGACAGCTTTTATAGTGGCAGAGTCAATTTATATACAGGGTTGATTGGTGGATTGCTGGAATTCTCCATCAGGTCACAAAGCCAATTTGCTATTTCCCAATCCAACTTTTGACTACAAATATTCATTTCTCGTCACAATCGATTAGGTTTTATTATAGGGTACGACTATTTATATGCTCAAAATTTTTAAATATATCCCACAATTTAAATATAATCCAATTAAACTTAATAATTCTTTTTTGTTTACTAAATATATCCATTTATACCTAGTATACCCTTTTTTTATTAAAAAATAAAAAATAAAAAACAAATCAAAATCTCAAATCTGCCCAACCCGCAATTCCATGTCCTTTACAGAAAAATTCCAAAAAAATTTCTCTCTATAATTTCTCTATGCTTTAATCTACCACAAATGTATTTCTCTTTTAACCTACAAATCCTCTCTTCAAATCAGTATTTTCTAAAAAATATTAGTATAACACATGAAGATTAGAAGGAAAAATAATGTTTCTTATGAAAGATGAAATGGTGGAAAATTTGTTCAGATTTGTTTTGCTTGAAGGGAGAAGAACTGGAGTTGATGATTATTATGAACCCAAAGTTTTACAATCCTTTCAGATGAAGGAATATATATATATATATATATATATATATATATGAACTCTTGTACATATAGTTCTTAAGAAAGTTAGGAATGACTTGCAATTCTAATTTTGTATTTTTATATTTAAAAAATATGAAGAATAAGAAAATAATATTTATATATATATGAACCTTGTACACATAATTTTTAACAAATTCATGAATGAATTTGCAAAGCTTTGTATTTCAATATTCAAGAAACATGGAGAAGAAGAAGACAATAAAAGTAAAAATTTGCAATTCCAATTTTGTATTTCTATATTCAAAAAATATGGAGAAGAAGAAGACAAATACAACGAATATATATATATATAAACCCTTGTACATAAAATTATTAACAAAATCATAAATCAAGTTGGGGTAAATAACATTTAAAGAATAATGTTAAGTGTTTGCTGCTTATCAAGTTTGACAATCGCGGTGAAAGGTTTTAGATTTTGAGTCGAATCTCAAGAAAGCCATAAATTTACAATTCCAACTTTTCTGCATTGAAGAAACATGAAAAAGACGAAGACAATGCGTGATTTCTACAGTTGAGAATAATAGAGAATAAAGAAAATATAAATATATAAGGGTATTTTGGAGTATGAATAGCAACACCCTTTATTATATTTGCTCAAATTTAATTTTGTATCTGTTTACTATATAATTTTATATTTTATAAGTTTTGGATAATGTTCTACACGTTTAATTTTGTTTATTTCTATCTAATTTTGTCAAAATTTTGATATCTTCACAAAATATTTTTGTTTTTATTTATCAGGAAGCTCAACCGCCACATCATCAATTTTCAGCAAATTTCATAGTTTTATAACTTACGAGTTCGTGGTTCAATATTCGCAATTCATGAGTTTATGGTTCATGATTGATGATCTAGACATGAAGATATGAAATTAGAGAATTTTACGTGTTTGAATTATTACACAACCTTTGATAATTTAGTGACGTCACTTTACTATTATTTATAAAATAGGGCAAAGGTTATAGGGTTCGATTTCTTGAAAGAAAAATTACTTATAAAATAAAATATTACAGACAAAAAAAATTCATAATTTTGTCGAATATAAAGATTTATTATCCTAACAATCCTTCATTAAATACACTATTTATTGATCGTAAATGTGACATTAAAATAGGGTGTAATAAATGAAACAGTAGACCAAGAGAAAAGTGCATAGCTGTCCCGCGTAATTCTTGACGTTTCATCATTTACACCAATTAAATATTTCATCAATATTTCAAAATAATATGTATCGAGTATTAACATTAATATAATTAATTTAAATTTTACATTTAAATCGCATAAATTGACACAAAAATTGCATGTGTTAAAGCATGCCGCCAGCGTTCATTCTGAACCAGGATTGAACTCTCCATGAGATTCATAGTTGCATTACTTATAGCTTCCTTGTTCATAGACAAAGCAGATTCAAAATTATCTTTCATTCGAAGACATAACTTGTATTCATGCGCTTCATATTCGCCTGAAGTCAAATCGAGCGCGAGAAGATAATATATCACACAAATAGAGCATACCTGAGGCACGTAGGTGGGGATGAACAATCTCTAGGAGAGCCCGAGCAATCTTGACCATCTCCAGCAGTATTAATTACTCTAGTGCTAATTATGCACCACTATAGCGTAGAATTTACATACTCTCTCCAACAGTTTGCACTACTTTCTCCATTAAAAAATAATATTACACAATAATCTTTATTTTCTTTATTTTTAATATTTATTTTTATTACTAAATATTTGTTAAAAATATTATATATGTAATTTTATTAAACATTTAAATTTTGAGATAATATTTATTTTACTTATATTCTTAAACTATCATATTCAAAAAATATATATGTAAAATTGAATGTCGGGTAATGTTATGCAATTCTATTTAAATTTGTCTATAATATTTAAAATCTCATATACTTATTTAAATTATATTATTATTATTATTTAAATTACACATCATATGAATTAAAAAAACTTGATTTAATTACAGTTTGGATAATTGAGATAAAAAATTACAATATTATTAAAAATATATATATAATCATATAAAAAAGAAAAGGAAAAAAAAAAGTAGCGCAATAAAAAATCTACGCTAAAAGTAGTTCAAAATTTTCAAACTTATGCATAGAATGGAGTGCTGATGGAGGGTGAAAACTGTCGCCAAATGCCAAAGTAACTTTTTGTTGGAGAAACTAATAAATCCTTTCATGTGATAGCCATTAAATTTTAAAAAAAATATATTATTTATTAATAACTTAACTTATATTTTAATATTTATGGCATTTTAATTTGAGTTGTAAGCAAATTTAAATAATTTTATTTTAATGCAATTAATCAAATTATTATAAAAATAAAGCACTTATTTTAGAACGGACGTAATATCTTTTATCTGTATTTAATATAATAAAAATATTTTAAAGTAAGAAGATAAAAAAAAATTCCAAAATTAAGGAAAAAGAATTATGTGGAAGTGTGAGAAATATAATAAAAAAAGAAGTAATGTGATTTAATGAAGAGAGTGATTTAGGGAAGCGTTAGAAGTCGAAAGTCTTTCCTCCAAATCAGGTAAATTCAAACCCTAACTCCACGATACAAATATGCATTTACTCCTCCTCTCTATCTTTCTTCCCACGCTATCTTATTTACGCCATTTTAGTGCACTTCAACGTACGCCATGACGTCCACTTTTATTTACTACAAGTAATTATAAAATAATTCAAGATTTTACAAACGAATGGTGCATTCTCTACCTTAAATTTGATTTATTTATATTTTGTCTTTTTAAGTACGATTTTTATTTTTTTTTTATAATCTTTGAACGATCTGTTCTATTTTTGTAATTGAAAAAAAAGTATAAATTAGTCTATAAATTAGTACCTCAGGTTTAAATTGGACCTTCAATTATTGTTATGTACAGATGGGACCTCTAATTTTTAAAATAAGTCAAATAAGCCTGTGAAATTTAAATATGTGACAAATATGACATTTTTAACTATTAAATTAACTAAATATATTTAAAAATTGTTAATAAATCTAAACATCAGCAAATTAGATCATAAATATACTTAAATAAATTAATAAAGTAAATTTTATTAATAATTTAAATATAAAAAGGGGTTTGAAATGTGAAGATTTGTTATGATTTTTAGATATTCTATTTTTATTATATTTAAATTATTTAAGGTCTTTTGATATTATTTATGTATAAAATAATTTAGATTTTATTATTTTACTTTTAAATATTTATTTTATTTTATTTTAATAATTTTTTATTTATCTAAATATTTTTTAGATTTATTTTGTTATTTTAACTTATTGAAATTGCCTATTTATTTGAAAATAAGAAGTTCAGGATCTTATTTGACCCATTTTTAATGTTAAGATCTTATTTGCACAAACCAAATAATTTAGGATCCAATTTGAACCTGATGTATGATTTGGAGTTCTTGCAGAGTGGAACCAGCCTAACAACAGACGGGACGTGCCTGAATTAATTTATACCTTTTTTCTTTATAATTCATGAGTGGTCCATTTGAATTTTTTTTGCACATTATGAAAGATATTGATTGTATGTTGAATGTAATATTTTATTTATATGAATATATATCAATTATGATATATAATGTCAAATCGAAAATGAATTTGGTGCTGAAGAAATTCTAAAAATATAAATTAAAAAAGAGACAAAAAGAACGGTGAGGGAGGGGGGGGGGGGGGGGCGGGGGTGTTTGAAGAGGCACACGTGTACGAAGAGGAGGGCTGCAAGAGGATTCGGCCCGCGCAGACAATGCCACAGACATACAGATTCCTTCTTACACTTTGCTTTCTTCTTCTTTTTTGTGGGAAAATAGCAAACCACCCTCGATTTCTTGATTCCATTAATTAACCTCCCACCCCCCAACTCTTTTCCACGCAATCCCACCTCAATTCATCTTTCTTATCACACACACACACACACACATATATATATATATATATATATAATGTGAATATATATCTATATCAGAATATTTTCGTAAAGACTTATGCACGTGCTGGTTAAATTCATATATTATGTTATAAAATTATATGAGTAGATATTTATGATGTGTGTATATTATTATTTATATTTTTTAATATATAATCTAATTTGATACTTGTTTTATTGATACAATAGATTACAAAAATAAATTTTAAAAATTACATTTGAAAAATTAAAATTCTTTATTATTGAAAGTCTCAATATTTTTATACAATAATAATGTAATGACAACTTTTAATTTTTAAGCATTAACCACAACTTAAGTTTTTTAATTATATTTATTTTTTAAATTTTTTATAATTTTATCTGTCTATTGTACCACTTAAATTAATATGTACTCACAAAATTTTGATCGTACCACCATATTCTGTGCCAACCGGATCAAGGGCATAATTGAAAATTTTAATTTAAAAACCATTTTTGGTAGATTTTTTTTTTTTTTTTACATGGTTAAGAATAGGAGTTTCTTGATACGTGCACACTTGCTGTTCTACGTGAAAGTGTTGATGAAAGAAGATTTAGTCAAGCACAATTGTTGTGCTACATGGATGAAAGAAAGATTTAAGTCAATTTAGAATTAGTGGTCAATTTAGTCAATTAGATTTTATAGAAAAATCTCAGTTATCCTTCCTTTTCTTTTCTTCTTAATTAATATGGTATTAGAGCCAGGTTTCGATCTGTTTCCCACCATGGATACTTGTAGCAAAACGAATGTAGAATTTCGCAATGAAGTAGGCGAAATTTTAGCTCGCTGCGAATCCAACTTCGATCAGGTGCACTCCACCTTGCAAACTATTTTAACCAAACTTCAACCTTTTCGACTCCCTCACAACCCAAGCACTATCCCTCTTGAGACGAACCCATTTGGCTAAGAAGAATCCTCACGAATTCAAACCTTTTGTTCTCACACAATCAACAACACCCATACTCAACACCTCAAATTATCTTTTCCCAAGTTCAACGGCGAGGACCCCACTGGCTGGGTCTATAAGGCAGAGCAATATTTTGAATTTAAGGATATTACACCGAATCAGCAGGTGCAACTTGCCTCCTTCCATCTAGAAGGAATCACACTACAATGGCACCAATGGTTAACGAAATTTCGTGGACTCCTTAAATGGGATGAGTTCACCAAAGCTCTCCTTCTCCACTTTGGCCAAACTGATTATGAAGATCCCTCTGAAGCTCTTACCCGGCTCAAACAGACATCGTCGGTGGCAGCCTACCAAGAAACCTTCGAAAAGCTCTCACATCGAGTGGATAGCTTACCTGAAAGTTTTCTCATTGGTTGTTTTATTGCAGGACTTCAGGATGATAATCGCTTAGATGTGAAAATTAAGCAGCCTTAAACATTAGCGGATGCTATCAGAGTTGCTTGGTTAGTAGAAGAACGAAATCAATTACAAAATAGACAAATCCAACCCTTTCGCTCTCCAAAAGCTACAGTAGCACCAAAGGCCACTTCCAATCCTTAAGTGGGTATATTAGGGCTTCCACCTAACAATCATGTGAATCCAAGTACCAATCCCATTCCAACAACTTTTTTCCCGCATCACCAACTAAGAGGCTTGAGAACGTCAAGAGAAAAGATTGTGTTACTATTGTGACGAAAAGTTTGTTCCAGGCCATCATTGTGAACGTCCACAACTATTCATGCTTGAAGACGCACGACAATCAAACCTCGATGATTAAAACAACGCTGAACCGAAGGAAATACCTGAAATATCTTTTCATGCAATTTCAGGAACTAATCATCCACAGACAATGCGAGTTGTAGGCAAGTTAAAGACCAAAGATTTAATGGTGTTAATCGATGGTGGTAGCAAGTCATAACTTCATTGATTAAGCCGTAGGCACTAAGTTTGGACTACCAGTAGTTCAAGACAAGAAGTTCCAAGTTATGGTGGCCAATCGGGAGAGGATAGATTGTGATGGGCAGTGTCAAGCACTCACAATTAGAATCCAAGGACACTCCATCACAACTGATTATTATGTTCCTCTTGTTGTAGCATGTCAATTAGTTTTGGGTGGTCAATGGTTGGAAACTCTAAGGCCCATTGAGACGGATTATAAATAGCTAACGATGATTTTATGGTGGAAGGATTTTCCCACACATTCTAAGGGTTGAAGCGAGCCGAAAATGAAGCGCTAATGGACCGGAAGCTTATCCATCTACAAGGTACTGGATTTTTCCTTCAAATCGTCCCTTCTTCCAATAATAACAAAAAAATCATATCTAACCGACATCAGCAGTCACTTGGCTAAATTTTTCCTGTTATGATAATGGACATTTGTTAAACAATTGTGTTGATGTTTTGTTTGTTGGGTGTATTAAGACAATGATTATTTTTCTTGTGGACAACTTGTTGAATGTTGATGATTGACTAAGCTCATTGCGATTTGTGTTGTATTAGTCTCTCTGTGGTATATTTTTCTTCTTGCAAGTTGAAGGATGGTCATGGTCCTGAGATTTTCGAACCAATTGCCAAAGGGAGAGATTGATAAGGTAAGGATATTGTCATTTATTCAAAAATCTTAACTTATGTATATTAATGTGCAGGATATGGAGCAAAGATATGGAAAGGAAGGAAAGCAAACAAAATACAAGATACTCAAAGATACATGCAAGGAATAAAAGATTCAATCACCAACTACCTAGAGATATTCAAGGAAGAGAAGTCATGGCTGGAAATATGGAAGGAAAGGATCTGATCTTCGAAGGAGATATTTGGTAGAGAATCAAGGCTGATATGATGAAGATATCGAAGTGCTCAAGATATACAAATATAAATAAGACTATGGGCAGAAGAAGAAGATTATCTTTGTTATTTTCTATTAACTTTATACGAGCAGAGAGTTGTGGAGAGGCTGGTGGAGAAGCTATCAGATTCGGGAGAATACGATAGTTCAACAAGTACTCAAAGACGAACAGACTGTGAAGTACGCAGAGTCCATCCAATATCATTGATCCACCGCTGTCTGGACTCAGGAGAGTCCAGCGAATTGCAAACAGGAGTTTGCATCAAAATCCATCTAGGGGACTAGATGGTCAAGTAAGGTATTAGAAGAAGTAATTACAAGAGTAGACTAGTATTTAAGGGGAGCATAATACGTGTAAGTTCTAGTTGTAACATTTGTGGGAACAAATTGTTCTTCTAATAAAAGTACTTGATAGGAAGAAGGGATTCTTCCTCGTAAAAATCATAAAGATCTTTGTAGCTTTCGTAATTTCAATTACAGTTCGAACTACTGCTAAACTAATTCTGATCTATCAATTGAAAAAATGGGCGGCGTGGCGTACAGATTGGCCCTTTCTCCTGGTTCTCAGATTCATAATGTATTCCATATTAGCATGTTAAGGAAACGTGTAGGACCAGTCACTTCGGCCTTTGCCCAACTTCCACCAGTAACCGATGATTCTACCATTCTTCCTCAACCTGAAACTGAGTTGGATCATCATGTAGTTCGTAAGGGGAAATATCGTCCAAAATCGAAAATATTGGTCAAATGGAAAGGAGCATTAGCCAAAGATGCTACATGGGAGAATGAATGCGCTTCACCAAGTCATATCCTGAATTTCTCCTTCAGGAGAAGGATGGTTAAGTGAGGGGAATGATATGTGCACAGTTGTTGTGCTACATGAAAGTGATGATGAAAGAAGACTTAGAGTCAAGCACATCAGTTGATGTGCTACATGGAGGAAAGAAGACTTAGTCAATTTAGAATTAGGTGTTAATCATGTTAATTAGTTTAGCACTTTAGCTTAGTGGGAAGTTGTTCTCCTTACTTTTAGTTTTTGTTTGTTATCTCCAATATTATAAGGACTTATATATAGTCTTGAGGTAGATATAGTTAGAGGTGTAAATGAGTTGAGTCCAGTTGAACGTATCATTGTTCAAGACTGTTTGAAATGTTATCGAGCTTCAAATATTTTGTTTGAGATTAGTTTGATTATTAACCGAGTCGAGTTTGAACGAGCTTTAATCGAGCCGAACACGAGTCAAGCTCGAGTAGTTTGATATTTTACACTTATTTAACGAATTTTTCTTAACGAACTCGAGTTTGAGTCGAGCTTTTGATTTTATCAAGCATAAAAGCATGTTCAAGCTTGTTTGACATCTTTATCGAACCGAGTTCAAACAAGCTTTTAATGGACAAGCTCGAATCAAGTATCAAATAATTTGGTCTGATTTTCAACCCTACATATAGTAGAAAAATCCCAGTTATCCTTCGTTTTCTTTTCTTTTCTTCTCGACTCATATAACGTATCATTTCTCTTCTTTAAAAATAAAAAAATAAAAAAAAGCTAATAAAAATGTTGTTTAGTTAAATATATTGTTGGAGAATTCAAACTAACAACAAAATAAAGAGGCATGTATATTATAATATATTGTTATTTCCGACCTAATTTTCCAATGTAGACCATAACATCCAACTAATGTTTATACAACAAAATCTTTCTAAAAAATTAAAATATGATGCTTTAAATTCATCTTTGATCACCATGTTTACTAATAAAATATGTATTAGTCAAAATTTATTATGTGATATATAATATTATATATATTTTTAATATCTATATATATAGGATTGCATATACTTATATATATACAAAACAACTGTCACACTTATTTATTCATTACCAACACAATATAATATTATAACAAATTATATTTGCAAAAAGTAATAATTTGAAATATAAAATTAAATTCTACCACATATAATCTCAAAACAAACAAAAGTATCATTATTCAACTTTATTTTACAATTTAAAAAATTTATGGTCAGAATTTTCACCGAACCACTGAATCTTGAACCAAACAGCTTTTAATTCTTGACAGAAAAAGTATAAAATCAGGATTATTTTAATCAGAGAAAGTGCATATGATTTGTAGTCAATAAAATGACGAATTGAATTAAATAATACCGTCTGATTAATTTCATCCCAGAAACCCTCTATATATACCCCACGTCCGACTGCCCTTATCATAGCCAGACTGCCTTCTCTACAACTCTTTTAACATTTCACTTCTCTCTCTCTAGATTAAAAAAAGGAATCTTTTGTCAGGTCCCTTCTCTCTCTTCATTTCAGAGAAGCCTAGACAAAATTTTCTTGGCCTTCTTGTCTGCTTTCCCTGATATACTTACATACATACATACAAAAACTTTAGAACCCTAACTGCATACATTGGTGTTAGAAATGGGCAAAGTCTGCGATAGATTACATGGGTTGAAGCCGGCGATGATGATGGTGGCTGCGCAAGTTGTATTGGCTGGAGTTAACATTTTCTACAAAATGGCTGCAAATAATGGCATCAGTTTGCGGGTTTTGATTGCTTACCGCTTCATCTTCGCCGCTGCTACTATCGTCCCTCTCGCACTTATCATCGAGAGGTAAATACTCTCTCCGTTCCAAAAAAAGAGTCATATTTTTTATTTAATTTTTGTTTCTATCTACGTTTATTCTATGTATGTGTGTGTTTGTTTTCAAAGATTTCTCAAACCTGTATGATTGATTCATGGTTTAAATATTATTGACTTTTATTAATTCTTCGAAAATCTGGGATTGACCTTTGTTTACTAATCGAAACTATTTTTTTTTCTTTCTAAATGTCAAAATTTCAATCATAAAAATGATATCTGCAAGTATGAAAACTTTAATTCTTAAATGTTTAAGTTTTTCTTTTAATAATTTTAATGATGTGTGTGTGTGTGTGTGAAATACAATTTTTGAAGATTATTGATTCTGGTAATCTGTTTTACAGGAAAAATAGGCCCAAAATGACTTGGAAGATTATCTTGCAAGCATTTGTTTCTGCATTGTTTGGGTAGGTACTATATACTTACGTAAGTTGATGTGATACGAGATTACTTTGCATGTAATAATTACACTATATTATTCTTTTTATCGGATTCTATTAATGCATGATACGTGTATAATATATTAACAAATAAAGAATATAATATAAATAATATATATATATTTGGAATTAATAATTTAATTTACGTTTCTCCACTTTAGGTCTTCAAAATTACTCCAAATTAATATACATGTTAGCGTTACTTATTGTCTCACTCATTATTTCCAAATCCAAGATTTTTTTTATTTTTTAATAAATAAAGTGGAATTATTTATTAATAAATTTTGCAAAAAAAAGGTGTTATATAATTATAAAGTAGTCCATCTTGTCATGCTAAAACCCTCTTTTGGAAAGTGAATTTTTCCAAGTTTCCGGAATGTTCACAATATGATTCACTAAATCTTGTCTTCATTACATTGCATTTTAGCTAATGACTCAATTTGATTATGTGTATCTATGTTGACGTCTTTCACATTCATTCTTTTTATTTTCTACAAAATTCTAAATCGATTGGACGGACCCAGAATTTTGCCATCGGGAAAAAATAATATATTGGATAAAATTAAATTTAAAAGTATTTTATTTCTAAAATTAAGAAAAAAATAGACCTAGGGTTTCCTCCGGCCAGCCTAGATCTATTTATAATTTCTCCATGAGCGATTAAAATATCCCAGCGCTCAATCTTCTCATGTTCATCTTCTGTGTTATTGCACGGGTACACCTTTTTGTGAAAGGCCCGGCTGCAACATTCGGGATCCAGAACTAGACCTTTTTCGTTACTGACTCTGACTGCTCGATCACGTGGTGCCCTATATTAGTAATTAATTTTCATACGAGAATCGATTAATGCAGGGGATCAATGGCCCAAAACTTATATGCAGCGAGCTTGGCGTTAACCTCAGCTACATTTGCCGCAGCTATAACCAATCTCATTCCTGCAATTACCTTCACCCTCGCAGTTATTTTTCGGTATTATTTTAAGTTTTTGTAATATTTTTTTATCCATTTATATAATATTGAACAAAAAATAAAATTAAGACTTTTTTAAATTTATATATTTATTTTTAAAAAATAGGATGGAGGGGTTGAGGCTAAAAACGATGGCGGGCAAGGCAAAGGTGGTGGGAACAATGACGTGCATCGGAGGGGCAATGCTTTTGACTTTTTACAGGGGTTTTGAAATCAAGATATGGTCAACACACTTTGACCTGCTACACAATAGTCAAGGTGGACACGTGGCTGCAGCCCAACACAAGCCCAGTAATAACATGTTGGGCCTTTTGCTCGCACTTGCCTGTTGCCTCTCTGCATCACTCGCATTGATTGTTCAGGTTTGTCTTGAAGCCAACAACTATATATTATTATTTGGAAATATTAATTAAATCGATTTTTATTTTATTTTTTTGTTAATTTTACTGAATTCTTGACAATATTTTGGGTGCGGGCTCCGACCGAACCGACAAGAATCGAAAACCGAATATTTATTTATAGTTTAACAAATGAACCGAACCGATATATCCTCTTGGTTTGGGCTCTGCCAATTGGGCCTTCATGTCTTGCCTTTTTGGGCTTAAAAATGTTCTGCAGACTCTTCTTATATTGATTTTTAGTTTAATATTTCTCTTTTTTTTTTCTCCATATTCGCCAATAACTTTTTTTAATTTTATATTCTGCATATTAGAATTAAAAAAAAAAACTCACATTTATTTATTTATTTATTTTGGGACAGGCAAAGATGAGTGAGACATATCCATGCCATTACTCGAGCACTGCCCTAATCTCAATTATGGGGTCAATGCAAGCTGTCGTTTTTGCTCTTTGCACTGAAAAGGATTGGGGACAATGGAAACTTGGGTGGAACCTCAAGCTTCTTAGTGTTGCTTATATGGTATCATATAAATACTTATTATCATTTTTACATAACATGATGTTTTATACCTACTTCTAAAAAATGATTTTTACCCACTTCTTGATGTTCGGGACGTACGTATTTCGAAATTTATCTTAAAATTCATCAAGATTTTTGAAACTCATGATCATAAAAAATTGTGGGATGAACTTCAAAATGTGTCTAAATTTTGAAAAGTTGGAATAAAATATATTTTTTGTAACATGTGGGCATAAAATATTCGAGTTTTTACTTGTCCCTAATTATCTATGCTATCCCTAAAAAAATGTATTAACATATATAAATGTGTGTAGGGAATCCTGGCATCCGGAATGATGTGGGTGTTCGTCATGTCCTGTGTAAGGATGAGGGGACCCTTATTCGTGTCAGTTTTCAATCCATTGCTGCTCGTGCTCGTCGCCCTTGCAGGATCTTTGCTTCTAAACGAGAAGTTACATTTAGGAAGGTAACACTTATTGCTTACATTTTTTAGGTTTTTATATATAGAGTTGTCAATTCGGGCCGTCCTGTCTTGCCCTGATCGACCCGTCATTTGAAGAAATTTCCTAAGTATGGTTGATTCGAAAGTACACCAAGCCATAGATTCTACAACCCAACCCACCTCCTAAATTGAAAAAAATCGGACCAGCTTGAGCTTGTCGGGCCAAATTGGCTCAATAGAATACTATCCAGCCAACCCAACCATACCAGGCTGGGCCATTTTCTACACCTCTAACTACAATTACAGCCCAGAAATCAAACACTGAAGTGTAGTCATATGTGTATGTATGTGATGTGTTGGTTATCTCATGATATGTTTGCATGTTATTACAGTGTGGTAGGAGCTGTAATAATAATATGCGGGCTGTACTTGGTGTTATGGGGCAAAAGCAAAGAGATGAAGAAAACCAGTCGTCTCGTCCCCTCAAAGAGTTTCACTACAGATGCAATGAAAGCTGAAGAAATTGGTGCAGAAAGTGTCAGGGGTTTCAATCATAGTAACAATGTCCTGGCTGTCACTCCAAATTTTATACCACCGACTGAGATTCTAGAAGTTTTTGATGAAGCTGAAGCGGAACAAGATTTGGAGGCTAAGGTTTCTGTCCCTCAAACCAAGTTCTAAGTATGAACACCCTCTGTATATTAGTTACCTGCACCAGTTAGGCCTGGTTAAACCTAGTAAGGCTAGAAATATTAGTTAATAGTTGATTTAGAGAGAGAGAGAGAGTGAATCCCTGTTGTCATATTTTGGCTAACAATGTAACCTAGTTTAGTTGTGTTGAGAATGAGCAAGTGTATTATTTTTTATTTTTTTTAATGTATTAGTTCTTTTTTCAATCGTTAATATATATAATTCTAAATCAAGTTATGTGTTTGTTAAATTTATTCTCTTTAGCAATATTTCTCTTAAATCGTTGATTAGATTTTGGTGAACATAAAACTGTAGTTCAAAAGAGATCTAAACGGATTTTAATTTTCTATTTCATTTCGTATTTCATCTTTTATTTTAAAATAATTACCACACGCTAGATAAGTATAGTAACATCAATAATTACCGCATAACATGTATTAAAAGTAATAAAATAAAATAGGGCAGTATACCACTCCGAAGCGGGTTGAAAAAAGAGGATGAATCGAAATATAGCTGCTACCAGAGAAGGGAAAGTGGGTTTCTTTTCTTCTAGTGAAGAGGCAAGGAGCAAACTACGGATTTTAATTTTCTATTTCATTTTGTATTTCATCTTTTATTTCAAAATAATTACCACACGCTAGATAAGTATAGTAACATCAATAATTACCGCATAACATGTATTAAAAGTAATAAAATAAAAAATAAAACAAATAATGCTATAGAGGATCCACATACACTCTTTTTAAAAATAAAGAAAAAAGTTGCACCTAGACCAGTCAATTATGCTCTATAATAAATAAGCAATAAAAGTTTTTATTTTTCTTTTAATTAATCCTTTTTTTCCTCAAATAGAATAAACAAGTAATTAGTATTTCCAAATCAAACAAGTTAGTGATTCATTTAGTTAATTATTTTTATAAGAAACACAACAACTGTTTTTTGTATTTCTATACAAATTATTTGTCCTGTGCGAATAAAAATTCGTAAAAATTTATGTATATTGGGTGCATCAAAATAATGTTCGTTAATTTATAGGATTAATAACAGGAGATGTTGATAGACCTTATTTTATCCAATGCTAGCAAATGAAAATCATATAATTCTCTTTAACTTTACATTAAAATTTTAAATTATTTTTATTGAAATTGAATGTTGTAAACCTATATAATGGTACATTTTGTAAATTTCAAATGATCGAAGCCTTCTATTGTATCAATGGACGTGCAAATTCCAACTTATGTCATTTACTCTCAAACGTAATGCTTCAGATTTGAATTCTCTATTTTATTTTATTATGTACTTCATCTTCTTTTTTAATATTTTTAATTTACATTACGTGTTAAATAGTAATCTTATTATATACATATTTATAAAAAAATAGTTGTTAAAAATGTTATATTTAAATCCACACGTTCTTACTTTTCACAATATGATAATACAAGTAAATTTCACTACACCTAGTAGTTGGATAACCGCAGGGTTAAAACCAATTTTTTTTTCTTCTCGATGATTTCTAACATTTTCGATAAAACCTTCTCAGAAAAGTATTTTGACAATATTTTCGGTAATATTATTGGATGCTACGCGAACAACTCTTTTTCGATCCATATCAGCATTTCGTATAGAGGTTATTATCTCAGCAATAGTGTCTCTACCCATGATGAACTAAAATTTTTGGTGCCCAAAATTTGGAAAATTTGATATAATTAACATGTTTTTTATTAGTTTGATGAATATAAATTCATCAAGGTATATGCGTGAGACACAATCTATGAATTAATTTAAAATATATACCACTTTACACTATATATTTCGTTGTACACAACCTCACGATTCAGTAATTTTAATTTTCTTATATAAACCAATAACCAAATTACTCATTATTCAATTTAATATCCGATCTCTATTTAAAAATATTGATTGTAGCTTGGAATCGTCTCAAGGAAGATGTTTAGCAAATAGAGTGTTGCTAATTTGACCAAGACAACTTGTCTTAACAAAAGATCACATGCTATAATCATAGCTAGACAAGATTATTAGGGTAACACTGTTTAGCACAACATCCTTAATAATCATACAAAGTATGAATCAGGTATTGATAAATGTAATTAACGGCAAGAAATGTTTTCTCCCAAGAGTTCTATTAGATTTTTGGTCGCTCATAAACTTTGTGCCGGTCCGCTTAATTTGGGTTCGATTCTATTTTTCAAAATTTGTCATCTATAAATAATCGTGTAATGACATTGTAGTATTTTTAATAGGAAATTGTTGACGAGCTTGAAAGATATTTGTACAGTTGTACGTATATCTGTTTTTAACTTTTGAATTAAATTATATGTTCATAAAGTAGATAAAAATTATTTTTTTATATAGTTGGTGAAAATTAAAAAACCTGTCTTCGAGAGTGAAACAATAAATCACGATTACAATTGTAGCGATCACATTCTAAAATAATTGAAAATACAAGAACTAAATTTCAACAAATAAAAATAATAAAATTCAATTAAAACAAAATAAAAAATACACGATTTAATGTTTATAAATAAATAATTAGATTTTAGGTCGCTCATATACTTTGTGCCGGTCTTTTAACGCCGCTTAATTTGGGTTCGATTCTATTTTTCGAAATTTGTCATCTAAAAATAATAGTGTAATGACGTTGTAGTATTTTTAATAGGAAATTATTGACGAGCTTGAAAGATATTTGTACAGTTGTACGTATATCTGTTTTTAACTTTTGAATTAAATTATATCTTCATAAAGTAGATAAAAAATATTTTTTTAATATAGTTGGTAAAAATTAAAAAACCTATCTCCGAGAGTGAAACAATAAATCAAGATTACAATTGTAGTGATCACATTCTAAAATAATTGAAAATACAAGAACTAAATTTCAACAAATAAAAATATTAAAATTCAATTAAAAAAAAATTAAAATTACACGATCTAATGTTTATAAATAAATAAATAAATAAAGATGAAATTATAGAATCCCAAAATAAATATGAGAATGATGCAGATCACATGCATGTATCTATTTTACAGCATACCATAAAAAGTAATTATTGTGAAATAGGGGGGGTCATCATTTTTGACTTTATTATAATTGAGGTGGGCCCCATCATGGCCTGTTTGGAGAAAAGCAAATTAATCTCACCTGCACACTGCCACGCACGCTTACTTTTCCTTTGTTTCTTTCCACATAACTCAAAAAGACAAAATTAATCACAACTGCTGAAACCAAACGCGCCGCTCATTCCCATCACTTCCATTAATGCCCCTTTTTTTTTTTTCTTCTTTTTTTGGAAAAAAAAAAAGAATAAAAAAAATGCCCAAAAAAACTAGACATTTTCGTGGTCCACGTCACTTTTGAGTAAATGAGGTGTACATGTGATACAATTTTAATTATTATTTATTTAATTATAAAATATTATTATTTTTTAAATTAATTAATAAAAAGTAATACATTTTAAATAATAAATAATATTTTATAATTAAACAAGTAATACTTTAAAATTGTGTTATACGTGCACGCGATGCACATAAATTTCTGCATTTATATATTTGGATAATAATCATAAAATTTATGAAATGTTAAAAATATATAATAAAATCATTATGTATAATGTAGTAATCATATTAATAAATATAGTATTAATCATTAGAAACAATCTCTCCAATAATATCAACATATTGAAAATATATCATGCTCTTTTCAATATAGGATCATTTAGGAGTCGGGATGTTAGTTTTTGAACAAACAACATATTTTTATGTTATAAAATTATTTTGTTACAAATATATAAGTGAGTCTCTTGTGCACTGGGTGCATCATACACATAATTCACAATTTTACTTATTTAACTAAAAAATATTAATTATTTACTTGAAAAATATTACTATTTTTTTCAAATTAACAAATCTATAATAATATTTTTCATGAAAACAAATAATATTGATGTATCCGATGCATGTAAGTTATTGCATAAATATTTTGTACAAATTTTAATTTTTAGATTCATGTGTATTAATTAAAATATCTAAATATATATCAGTAAGAAAAAAATTTATATCCTCAACATATTTTTTGGATGTATATAACTAATTTTGACACTGTAAATCATATATTATAAACCACAAACTCGAAATTCAATAACTCATAATTTTTCAAAATTATATAAATCTTATGAATCATGAACCACAAATTATGAATTTGAATTCGAATTAAAATAATCTACTATGAATCAAATAATTTTACTTTTTTTTCGATGAATCGTAGAAAAAAGTGAAATACATAATTTTATACCCTTATTTTTCATATATTAGAAGAATTTTAAGAACATTAAACATATGTGACTTAACAAATATTGTGATTGGTCAATAGTTTTGAACTTATTAGAATTGACTAAATAAGAGGCATACTGCACGCACTCTTCTTTGCTTTTATAAATATATAGAAAAAAAATTTAAAAAGAGGGTTTGGTGTGAGAATCGGAATAGAAATATGAATCCAATGAAATCAAGCGAGTCTCTTGTATATCATATGCACCGTAGACCTGATCTATAATATTATTTGTTTAATTATAAAACATTACTTGTTTAACTATAAAGTATCACTATTTTTTTAAGGTAACTAATCAGAAGCAGTATATTTTAAGTAAAATAAGTATTATTTTATTGTAAAATAAATAATATTTTAAATTGTGCTGTACGGTACACGCACGTTGCCATTTTTATATGACTCAATCCAAACTTTTTTGTATTTTAATTTTAATTTTTAGAATTTTGAACTTTTCTTTTTTCAATTTTTTTTTTTTTTTTAATCTTCCTCAATCCTTTGAGTCTTAGCCATGGAAACTAATTAAGTTTTGTCCAGGTGGAAGCCCAGACCATGTATTTTAGTGATAAAAAATCTAATTTGAATCTTATTTTGGTGAATAGTGCCAAAATTATTAATTTAATTATCCAATTATTAATGGATGTAACTGAGTCAAAGTCAAAAGATCAAACTTTAATAACCTCCCCACCCCTACAACCCTCCAAGGATTGCTCTTTCAACATCCTTAATCATTGTAAACAATTAACACAAAGTTTTGCAATAAAATTACCAAAAACATAATATTTCCTGTCTCTTTCTATATTTATAACCACTTGGTTTATTCTCTTACATACCAAAATGGTAAGTGAAAGAAAAAGATTCATGTGATGGAATTACGGTTACATTCTACATCTTTTTGTTTGAAACTATAATATAAACTTTAAATAATCTCCATCGACTATCGACTGAGCTTCCGTGTTTATGATGGGGTGAAAATAGTCAATTTCAAGTTATAGTGATCGTAAAAGAATATTTGATGATAAAAAAAACCAATCTGGAGTATTTAATTTTAATATAAGTGGGTCGTGAAAAACTTCAACTTTGAAATTTTAAAATTGTAAAACAAAGTTGAATATTGATAATTTTTATTTGTTTTGAGTCCGTACGGGTGGAATTGTGTTGGAGATGTTGAATGAAAAGATTATTTATTATAATATTATATTGTATCAGTAATTATTGAATGATTATGAAATGATTAGTTAGTTGTATTATAAAATATAAATTAATAGAAAAAATATACGTACAGAATATATATGAATAATGTATGAAGATAAAATTTTATTGAAACGAGCAAAAATAAAATATTTTGATATTCAGAATTCTTCATTTCAAGTTTAAAATAAAAATATCCATAAGCACTTATTAAATTGTGTAAATAGTGAGTTTGAGATTGATAGCTTCCATGGCGGATAAAACCTTTATTTATTGCATGCTAAAATGACTTCATTTATTGAAATAATTAAAGAAAAAGTGAAGAAGTCCCATATGTGGCTTGGGTGGTGTTGCTTCCTACATGACCAAATAAAATAAACCTCATAATTCTACCCGGTGACCTAACCAACACAACAATAATTAATTATTCACAATCTTTTTCCCTTCCTTCATGAATAGTTGTAATTATTTATGCTTTGTTCATACCATTCTTGTTTCATCCTCTCCTGTCTCTGCTTCTTTGGACTAGATTCAACTTCTAGCCCATTTCAGAGTCCGGCCAGAAATATGAGTATCATATGTTTGTTGTTTTAAGTGTGACCCACTTTTATCTTTTTCCTCGATCTGCTTCTTCTTTGTTCGGGAAGTTGGTATGCATTTCTGGGTTGGAATGTCAACGTAGTAGTTGCAGAGGACTTGGGTTTGTAAAGATTTTGTGTTCTATCTTGAGGTATGGATCTCTGATCTCAATTCTTGTGCCTCAATTTGTGATGGTAAAGGTGGAGGATGCTTTAGTGTTTCAAGTCAATGCTTCTTCATCTACATTTGATAACGCTTTCTTTTTTTGGAGGGGGGGATGGGGTGTGCTTTTGCTTAATTTATTTTGGATTTTAGGAAAGTTAAAGAAGACTGTGGACACAATTTTAGACTTTGCTTACTGGGTTTAATCTCTTGGGACTTTTTATTTCCTCTCTATCTTTTGCCCATTTTCCTTTTGTTTTACTCTTTTGTAGAAAAAGTGGTTGGCGTTTTCGAGGTATTCTGATAGAAAGAATTTTACTAAAGTATGGGCTTCTTAGTATCTGAATCTAAATTCGTGATATTTAATGAATCTCGTGGTTCTTGCAGATCTCGGTGGATCTTATTAATTTGTGTTCTGTGTTTCTGCCCTTTTAGCAGGTTTACACATCTTTCTTGCTTGGGATGTATATAATGGTATTTGATTCTTGAATATTGCTGAGTTTGTTATATATTTTGACTGTACCTGTGTGTTAATTCCTTAAAACATTAGGCCCCAGGTACAGTTTGAGCTGAAAATAGCATGATTATGTTTGTTTAGTTTAGCTCGATGTTCAGGTTGCTTAAGACATACTTGAATTAGCGCAGTAGCTCAAGGCTTTTGGGGCTTTACCATTATACTAGTGGTTTTTCGGTGGGGGGCACGAACTCCACGGAATTTGCTAAAGGGATGATTCTATAACTAATAAATCTTGCATACTTTTGGTATTTTATGGAAATATCTTTGTTGTAAAGGTCCGATTATGTAATCGATGAATCTTGCATACTTTTGGTATTTTGTTGAAAAAATATTTGGTTTCTGTCTCTTGAGTGTATGTATTAAGTGGATATATTTAAATTTTATTAGCTAAAAGCAGATCTTGTTTAGCTGTTGTATTCTTTATTTTCACTCTGCTAGTGGAAATAGGAAAAGCTGTGTCTAGTTAAAGGACTTTGTTTCACTCCCCTTTGAGGTCCATGTGAAACTGTCCTTTTCTACACCTCTCTTTGCTCTTCTCTAATGATTTTTTTTTCTCTTTTGTTTGTTTATTTCCTTGCTTTTCTCCTTTATTCTTTTATCTTCCTTTTAATATTAAAATTGTTTTTGTTCCTGAAAATCTTTTTGGCTTTTGCAGTTCTGCTTATCGACAGCCAAATTCACATTACAAGTGGCTCTATAAATTATTATCAAGACAAGATTTGAGATAAAGGATCAAGGAATCAAGTACATAATCCTATCTTTCCTAGTTACCACTTTGAGAGTTCAATGTCATTCCGAAGTATAGCTCGGGATTTAAGAGAGAGTTTTGGTAGCTTATCACGAAGGAGTTTTGATGTGAGGTTGTCTGGCCATTACCGGGGGAAATCACACGGTTCATTTCAAGACTTGAATGATCAGCCTTTGGTAATTCAGAATAGTTGTTGGGCTAATCTCCCTCCTGAGCTACTTTTTGATGTGATTAGAAGGTTAGAAGAGAGTGAGAGCACATGGCCCACAAGGAAGCACGTAGTTGCCTGTGCCGCTGTTTGCCGGTCTTGGAGGAGCATGTGCAAGGAAATTGTTAAGAGTCCGGAATTATGTGGAAAACTTACATTTCCAGTTTCTTTGAAGCAGGTATCTCCGCTGCCTATTGTCATGTTTGTTTGATCCATATTTGGCATACATATATCCATCCTTCTGCTGTTATTGCATCTGTCTCCTGATGCTTAACTTATATAACGTAGCACTGACTTTAGAAATTGGTCTTACAGTATTTTTATGAGAAGTTAATTTGGAATCTGCCTTCTCCCATTTACAGCCAGGGCCTCGTGACGGAATGATTCAATGCTTCATTAAGAGAGACAAATCTAATTTGACCTACCATCTGTTTTTGTGTCTTAGTCCTGGTGAGTGTTGTCCAAACCTTTTAAATCTGCAGTATGCTGTTGTATGTCTTACATTTGCTGTTTTTTCATGTCTTTTATCTTTTCTTCTCTTTCTTTCTTTCTTTCTTTCTTTCTTGGTGGCTGTAACAATTCTTTGTGGTTAATTTTTTAATTTGAGGAAAGTATTCCCATTAGCTTCATTGTCCGGAAAAATAAGTGTGTTTTATTTGTAATCTTTTGGTTATTTAAGTTATAAAAGCTTCCTAATTGTTTATTTGACTAATGGCTAAAAGGTCTTTCTCTATTATCATTAGAAACAATGCAACTAACATGCTGTATTATTTTAGGGATTCTATTGTTGCAGTTCTGCTGTTTTTTTCTTATTATAATGAATCGATGAAAATCTACCTTGCTTTGAATATTTATTGACCTGGCATTGGTCTTTGATATTATTTTCAAGCAAATATGCTCATTTCCATTATAAAATCATGCACCAGTTATAAGTCGTGTCACCGTTACACTCTAATAATTTTTTGTCAAGGAAACAGATTTTGAGTGCACACTGTTGTGAGGATCCGTAGAAACGTGGACTATGCTTGTTATTTATTTATTTATTTATTAACAATGGCAATGCTTGGTTCTGTTCTGTGAGAATATACCCAGAAAATGTCTGTATTTGGAGGAAAATATTCATAAAAAATGACAGCATTCATTGTTATATGAATGAATGGAGATGGAAATTATACCAAACATAACTGTAGGGATGTTAGCTCAGCCTCTTCATGTTTCCAGTGTTCATGCTATTAATAATTCTCATATCATATGATATTCCATTCTGCAGCTTTGCTAGTTGAAAATGGCAAGTTCCTTCTCTCTGCAAAAAGGACTCGAAGAACTACTTATACAGAGTATGTTATCTCAATGGATGCAGATAATATCTCCAGATCAAGCAGCACATACATCGGAAAACTAAGGTAGCCCTTCCTGAAAATGACTCTTAGCTGTTTGTGTATTTTAGTTACCTACCCTTATTTCACTCTGAAAGCTTCTTGATTTTTCCACAGAATTTTAAAAAAAATTCCTGTTCTTTTAGTTTGCCTTAACAACAGTTATGGTATATAATATATGAAATAAAATCGATTTTTTCTCAGAATTTTGAACAGATATCTGTTCCTTCTAGCACTTAACATCAAGGATATCATTCTGCTTATTGGAATCCAAAAAACGTTATCATATGTATGAAATAAAACTGTCTCATTGAGAGAAAGCAAGCAATCAAGAACACCAGATGGATTCTATTTAATAGGGGGAACAGAGATTTGGAAAGCAAGTGTGGGTTGTACTCTAAAAGTGTTTGTTATTTTCTCTCAGATCGTGTGGAAATATTTTTAGTTTGTAAAACTAGGAAACTACTGATTAGTTGAGAATCTCTAAATGGATATGTTCACAGTTCAGTACAAATCTTTGTCTTGGCATGAGCGAAAATTTACAATTGATCAGTAAGTTGTAGATAATTCTTTTGTAGAGGCCTATAAGGATGACTTCATCATGCAATGAATTTTTGACCTGCACATATTGGTTTTTGCAACTGTTTTGGTAAATAAAATTTGTACCTCAACTAAACAAAGTGGATAAAGGATTTGTTTTAGTTCTCATGAAACGATTTAGCCAACTATGTCGGGATATTTAGGCATCACATAAATTGTCTTGTAGGGATACAGTACAGGAGAATGCGAAGAATTATCAAAATACTTCTCTGCCTTGATTGATTGTCTTTGTGCAGTATGGGTGATTGTTGGAAATGTCTGGTGTATATAAATTTCAGTTAGCTGCTATACTTTGAAATTGCAATTCTGCCACCTTTAATTATTTGTTATTTTCCCCTGAAATTACAATTTGTTTAAGCTCTGACATAAGCTATGAGTCTTCATTTCTGTTGCACTCTGTGATGATTTTCTGAATATTGATGTCAAAGCTTTAATTCTTCGCAGATCAAATTTTCTTGGTACAAAGTTTCTAATATACGACACACAGCCTCCACATACTTGTTCACACGCCCCACCACCTGGGAGAACAAGCCGTAGGTTCTATTCCAAAAAAGTATCACCCAAAGTACCAACCGGGAGTTACAACATAGCCCATATCACATATGAGCTGAACGTGCTTGGGACACGGGGCCCACGCAAGATGCACTGCGTCATGCACTCAATACCCACCTCCTCCCTTGAACCCGGTGGGGTGGTGCCTGGACAACCGGAACTTCTGCCGAGACCCCTTGAAGACTCGTTCAGGAGCATCTCTTTCTCCAAGTCTCTGGACCACTCCACCGAATTCAGCAGCTCGCGATTTTCCGACAATGTTGTTGGTTTGTCCAACGGAGGCGAGGATGGTAAATCAGGGCCATTGGTTCTCAAGAACAAGTCCCCACGTTGGCATGAACAGTTGCAGTGCTGGTGCCTCAACTTTCGGGGACGGGTTACTGTGGCTTCTGTTAAGAATTTTCAGTTGGTTGCGGCCTCACAACCAGCAGCTAGCGCTCCGACAACTTCTCAGCCAGGCCCGTCGGACCATGATAAGATTATTCTTCAATTTGGTAAGGTTGGTAAGGATATGTTCACCATGGATTATCGATACCCGTTATCAGCCTTCCAGGCGTTCGCAATCTGCTTGAGCAGCTTTGACACTAAATTGGCTTGTGAATAGAGATGAGATTGGACATGGTATGCTGTGAACTGAAGTCCAGGATACTGTAATTCTGAGGGGTGTATTTGTGTATTTCTTCTTGTTCCCCCCCCCCTCCCCCCGACGTCTGCAAACGTCCACGCGCTTGGTGGGACTACAACCCGAGATATCTAATATCCCAGAGTTTCCTCCTTGCCATTGGGAGAAGGCCTCATTGGTCTTTGGGAGTTGTAGCTTTGTTATTGAATTCTTCATATTTTTCATTAGAAATGATGACGACGCCGACAATGACAATGTTAGTTTCTGCTTTGTTCCCATCATAATCTCAACCATGAGAAATAACGTTCTGCCTATGGCTCCTAGATCAAAAGACTGGTGTAGCACGGATCATCTAATTCCAAATGGTGTTCTATGTTTTATCAACACTATGCATCAAGCGTGTATCAACAACATCCTGTTTCAACAATACACATCTAATGATGTTGGATATCACCCTCACATTGAAGATATATAATCTCTTTCGAGTCTTTACAAGCATCTAAACCCACGATTCTCCATAAATTTTACCCAACAATTCAGACCCTTCTCACAATTTGCTCGTATCGTAGATAGTATTTCAACCTTAAAAGGAAAACAGCTCTAAGATTGATGTACATGTCTCTATATCTCATCCCACACATGTAAAGAATATTGCAATAAATGAAAAACAAGAAACAGAGGATCGATGATAGAGAGGTTGTGGGAATTTAGGTTAAAGTAATGTCTGAAATGGATAGAATAATAATTGAAGGAAGGGGAAGAACATGGAAGAATGTGGGGGCAAGAGGGGGAGTGGCCATCAATATTTATGATGGACACCTATTTGGGACAGGTGCCAGATATATTAGGACCAAGTTAATGCCCTACCCTAAATATATACATGGTTTTTACAATTTTAATATGTTTGTGTGCCCACCTAGTATGCTGTCAGACTCTGGACCAATAATTCTTATTACAGGCTTACTAATTACAACCTTTTATTCAAAGAAAAAAAAAAAGTTCAAAGGGTATGCTCGATAGTTGTATGCGATCGTCCCACAAAATATAATTTTCTCGAGCTGAGTTTATATTTATCATTTTCGTAACATTTTAATTAAAATTTGGTTTCTTGAAACAATCTTACACAGGTGTTATTCAGGATTTCGTTCGAGAACCTTCTCTCATAAATTTCCTTCACCTAGTCGTCGCCAGCAATCAGCTCAGATTCTACATATCCAACTAATAAATTCAAACTATTTACCAAAAAGTATCAAAAAGGAAACCGATCAGCCATTTTGGAGTTTATACTATTTCTTTCTTTTATTACAAAAATGTTTTATACTTTTAATTTAAATTTAATAATTTATTTTATATTTTAAAATTAAACCAAGTATCATCGTAAGTATATACACGTGACGATGATAGTAATAGTTGAAAGACAAGATAAAATAAGTAAGAATAAGATTTGGTTGACCACTATTATGTGTTTGTCCTTTGGATTGCATTATTATAATAATGTAATATGTAATGATAGATTGATAGTTGAAAAGATATAAAAATGAAAAATGTCGATTTCCCAAACAGGTTTTGGGATTATAAAATATTATTGCAATGTTGGTTGGTACATTGTAATGATCTGACAAATTAATTAGATGACAGAGATATTATCTGCCCACATTATTTGTCACACTCCACAATTATTTTAAATTATGTAAATATAATTTCATGAAAGTACTAATATAATATTTATTTTTTTTGTATACTTTTATTTATTTATTTTAAAATTATGTGAAAGATAAATTTCAATTCCCTTGGATGGTACTGTGGACATATTAAAAAAAAGAAAATTTTCATTTTTAGGAAAAAAGATGTACACATAGTACATGTGCCATTTTTTAATTTTAGAAAAAAATAATAAAGTAAAGATACTTTAAGGACAAAAAAATTGACATTAGTTTTATAATAATGAAAATTAATTTATTATAGGGGGAATCAATATTCTAAATCAATTAATTTCAATGAAAATAAGAGTATGATAAATAATATTAAGTTTTTATATTTTATAATATATATTTACGAATTATAATAAATTAAAAATAGGCAGGTCAACTCGCTCGCCTCTTAGCGGGCTAGTATATGCAACAACCCGACCCATCATTTAGGCGGGGAAGGTAAGATGGCGAAAATAACCCATTTGACAACTATATTCTCATGGTTGAGCAAATGCATCAATATAATGCATAATGCATCAATATTTTTTTAAAAATCTAAAATCCTAGAAATTTGACAAAAAATGAAAAATTAATAAAATTCGAACTTCGTCTGAAATACAATTTGCCGATTTCATACAAATTTTGCAAAATATAGAGTAATAGATTTAGAGTTGGGGAGAGAGAGCAAATGAATTGACGCAATCAAAATTTCGATAATGGAGAGGCTGGAGGGGAGGGGAGGGGAGGGCAGGGCAGGGCAGGGCCAAAATTTAATTTTATGGGACAAGTTTTGGGTTGGCCTAACAAGTTACGAACCCACCCCCCATCATGTATGTGTGTGTGTGTGTCTATATATATATATAAATGTATGTATATGTTGATTCAGATGTTTATGCCAGAAATTGTGTATTTCGAACTCTGTTTGCTTACTAAACTGACAGCCATCCAAAGCTATATACAGTTGTCTTCCTTTAGTTTTTATTCCTTTTCACTTTGTTTTTGCGTCAATTGTTTTTCAAGGTATCTTAATCTTCCCTTGTAATGGGTCGTAGGCCTTCATGTCCTGCTCTAGGGTTTCAATTTCCGTTTTGCTTCAACGTTTCCATGTTCTTCATGTAGGCGTCACCTAGTCGTAACGCATCAAGGTAATTTCCTCTTCACGTTTTGCCATCCCATTTGCTCATTTTAATTATGTTTGTCTTTTGGCCGGAAAAGCACGTTATCTTGGAACCCACCTGGGGTTTTGCCGAAGACCTCTTTCGAGACAATTCTTGATCTGGGTTTTACTTCTTGCTTGTAAAATCACGATTTTTAGGCAAAACATTGGTTTGTTATTCTCCTTGGATTGGGCTATGTTATTTTTCACAAGTGCTGATCTTTTTATGGGATTTGATGTTTATAGCGACTACACTTGGTTCGTTGTATCTGACTGTGATTTTTCAGTTGTTTTTAATTGGTGTTTGAAAATCTATGGTTTGTTGCGGCACTTTTCTTAACAATTGTTTCGATTCAATTATGTGGTTCTTGAAATGTGATTATGTGAAATATTTAGTGGTGTGCTTAAATTCTACTGATTTTGATATTTAAAAAAATTCAACTGAATTTGATATTTATCAGGAAAGAAAAATTTCGCGTAATCTTTCTGTGCAATTTTCGTAAAGCTATATTGGGATTTTCTGGAGCATGGTTTGGAGATCTTCTAAGTTTTTTGTTCTCTCATTTGGGGGCTGGTTTACGTTTCACCTGCTGCTTTCATTTTCTAACTGAAGCTTCTCTTCAGGATTTTGGGGAGATCTGTTACAGCTTGAAGAATGCCTTCTTCAGATAACCATGGCTCCCACTTCCCTTTTGCAACCTTTCGTCGCTCTGTATTGACTCTAAGAAATGACCAGGTGCACTCTGAGACAAGCCACGATTCAACCATCCAGAACCTGGAATCATTTCAAAGACAAGTTTTTACGAGGTTTCATGATCTCTCAGTGGTTAATTCTGATGAATTCCTCTCTATTTCCTGGATACACAAGCTATTAGATGCATTCACCAGTTGTCAAGAGGATTTTAGAGTCTTGCTATGTGATAACAAAGCACTGCTCTCAAAACCGCCATCAGACAAGCTTGCTGCTGAGTACTTTGACAGAACCATTAAGGCAATGGATATTTTTAACGCAGCTCGTGATGGTGTTGAGACAATTCGTATGTGGCAGAAACAGTTAGAGATCGTGGTATGTGCTCTCGATTCTCCACAGAGAACAGTTGGTGAAGGGCAGTTTCGTCGAGCGAGAAAAGCCTTGATGGATTTGGCTCTTCTTATGATAGATGATAGAGAAACTGGTTCGGTTTTCTCAAATAGAAACCGATCTTTTGGGCGTAAGGGAAAGGATCACCATCGATCTTCATCGGGGCACTCACGATCGCTTTCTTGGAGTGTACCCCATTCTTGGTCAGCATCCAAGCAGCTTCAATCTATTGCCAACAACTTGGCGCCTCCCCGTGCAACTGAAATAGCAGCCACTAAGGGTCTGGCAGTTCTTATCTTTGCAATGAACTTTATTCTCATGTTTGTTTTGTGGGTTATTGTTGCTGCTATTCCTTGTCAAGATAGAGGTGTGCAGATTCATTTCACAATCCCCCGTCAATTCTCATGGAGCACACCACTGTTTTTTCTTCATAGTCGGATTATGGATGAATCCAAGAAGAGGGATCGGCGTAATTCCTGTGGATTATTGAAGGAAATATATCAAATAGAGAAGTGTGTGCATCAGTTGACAGACTTGGTAGATGCTGCTCAGTTCCCAGTGTCCCAGGAATTGAAGGAAGCAGTAAGAGAGAATGTGAGTGAGCTGTCCTTAGTTTGTGAGATTTGTAAGACGGGACTTGATCCATTGGAAAGAAAGTTACGGGAGACATTCAGGAAAATTATGAATTGCCGTTCTGAGGGCCTTGAGTTCCTTGGCAAGGGTACAGAACCGTGATGAAGCAGTGTGGAAAGGAAGGATATATTGCAAGTAATACGTTGATAGTTTTTACCAGCTTAATTAAAGAGAAGCAGTCAGATATCTCCCCACAGTTATACATTTATCAGGTAGATTTGTACTTAGTGTTTATATTTTCCTGTAAAATTGACTTTGCTTTGTTGTATCATTCTGTTTCCAGATTTAAGTATCAGCCTGTATTTCGATTTTCTTGATTGATTCTTTATTCTTGTTCGATAATTTTCTAGAAGAAACAGCCTTTTGTAGAAGTATTTTTTTTCTTTGATCACCTCTTTTGAGACTTTTTCTTCCTCTTGATGATGTTCATTACCATGGCATAATGTACAAATATAAATTGTCTGTAGCATTAGCTTCTACGAAAATGCTCCAATCAGATGGATGAGTATGAAAAAAAATATATTACACAATTATACTGGTTCCGTAAAGATTAACATGTTTTAATGCATTTTTTCCACATTAAAGTACATGTGCATTCAAAGATTTCAAAGCGTAAAGGCATCCATGATCAGCCTCCCGACTGGGTAAATGTTTTTGCCAGGTCTCCCTAAAGGTAGGGAATGTTTGATCCGACTTTCATTACAGAGTTTAATTACTCGTGAATGTATTGCTGATTTCTTGACGAACATGATGTTGCTGGTTGGATTTACCAGAATGGCAATCATTTCATTGAGATGCTTGATATCCTTATTTGTAATCAACATGAATGAAGAGCTTACAGCAGTAACATTGTCTAGGATGCATGCTTGTTGGTAATCTTCGTGTTTTCCTATACTATCGCATCTAAAATAACTTCCTTGTTATATCATGATCTTGCATCGACTCAGAACTGGTTTTGAGGACGAAATTGCTTCAATCTGAAGATGATTTTGTTGATATTCTAACTGTAGTGTCTGTCCAAACAGCATCATCATACTTGCTAATGAACTTTCTGTCATATAGCTGTATTTCCGAATGTTGCTCCATTTTGACTCCAGTTTTGGATCTGTTGCTTATCTGACTGAATGTTCTTTGTAGGATGCTTGTCTTTTTCTTACAGGAAACGGTCAAACAAACCTTGTGCACTTGATTGTCTCAGCCTTTTATGCATGATTTGATGCTTTTTTTGCAGGTTTGGTTCCAGTTTTTGAAGCATGCCAGAGATGCAACTTGGGAGTTTCTTAAACTGCTGAACAAAGTAATTTTATTAGTAAAGAAAGCTGAGACAGATAATGTTTGCTGCACATGACATTCTTCTCTCAATTATTGTAAATCATTAATTCTTATATATATATTATATATGGTTTGGAGAAAATGACATTTTTTTCTGATTGAAAGAAGCCAACAGGACAGCTTTGTTTGTCCACACTAATTTGAACCAAGAGAGAGCTAAATTGAATTCCCCTTGTGAAATATTGTTTAATGCCTAGCGCTTGCTGTGCATGCAAAATATATTGGTGTGTGGTAATAAAATATGAGAATAAATATTAAATAAATGCCTGCTAGAAAAACATATGAGCACAAGATCAGATCCCCAGAATCAAAATGCACAAAGATTTAAAAAAAAAAAAACACCTGAGATTGGAGAATTCAAACCCACCAAAATATGAACGAATTTCTAGTCATTCCACAAAATAGATTTAAATGACAGCTGATTCAGATCTATTTGAGAATCAATTCAAAAAACTGGAATGCTTACCTGAATTCTACAATTTTTAAAGGGTTATACTTTCATCTAATTAACCGAAAAAATTAAGAAACATTTATTTCTAAAAAATATCACTCTTATTTTAAGTATTAAGAATTTTAAATCCTTCTCCAAAATACAAGCAAAACAGGATTGGGATCAATTATTTAAGACTTCCAGCAAGAAACATACATACATACATACATACATACATACATACATACATACATTAGAATATAATATCTAACGAAAGAACAACAAACCCATCAATTAATCAATGACCAAAAGTGCTACAATTTGAAAAGATTAGAACTAAGTTTATCATCTCCCATAACTTTATTTATTAATTTTTTTTTTTTTTTTGTCAATTATTTATTCAAATAAAACTGGAAACTACAAAGCAAGTCATGAACAAGTTGTTGCATCAGAAACTACAAATAAAATCATAAAATATGATTGTATGATGTTGAGGTCGATAAGCCCTACTCAGACCATCCTCACGAATGGCATATAGATAAACTATAACTCAATTCACCATCTATCAAACCTACCTTCAAAATTTAACTACATATCTGCCCACTACACATATACCACTCTCTCGACTGCTTCATTCACCATCTTTCTTTACAAAATGCACATAAATAACTTACGACATCTGTAGTCATCATATCAGATCCATACCATCTAAGACCGTGCTAGAATGTCCTTTAGCGACATTACTAAAGCCCCACGGCCAATCAAGAACTCGTTATCTTTTAATCATAGGTCATAGCAAGAGGGCACCTACCATTCCATGGAACGCACGCTTCGCAAAACTCTAGCAGGTCTTCGTTTCTCCTCAACTGGAATCAAGTTCTCCATGAGCTGCATTTGGGGCCAAGGCAAAATTGAATCATATGAATGAGGATAGCAGAAATGAGAATGTTGAGATGAGTGCGCGGACATACTAGATTAGATAGAAAAAGCAATGGCTGCAGCAGTAAGAAAGTGGATAAGAAGATACTAGATTAGAGAGAGAGAGTATAAGAAGATGCCTAAGATGGTTTAGACATGTACATAGTAGGAATTTAGATGCTCAAGGAGAAAGCAGAAAATCATCCGCTCAAATTAATAGAGGAATGGACAAACTAAAAGAACTTGAAAAAGATATGAAGTTAAACATAAATAAGAACATGTGTCTTAAGCAAACATGAAGGCAAGACAAGATCCATATAACCAACCCACATAGCGGGATAAAGACTTAGATTTAATTATTGCTGAATGCAGATAACTGAAACCAACAGAGTCAAACTGTTCCAAGACATGTATTCAAAGATCTGGATTAGACACTGTTTTATCTGAGTGGGGACAAGGTTAGCCACACATCTCAACAAAATGATACTAATCAATATGGAATTCAGAGAATATATTTCTCATTGAGGGTCAGACAACTGAACCGCTGACTATCGGCTCAAACAATCACAAATCACAAACCAGAACTGTCCCCAAGCAAGCCGACTCAAGCAAATTTCAAAATCCTGAAAATGTCACTTGAGAACATTTTCTATAATAGTGGAAACAGTTGACTATGTAGTAGCATGGCAATTACATTAACACATTTCACTCAAGCAACCAACAACGCCTCAGCAAAATGTACAGATGTATAGCTAAAAAGATAATAACAAGTTTCATCCACAAACATAATAAGATCTTGAAATCAACTGGCATTCATGTTAGACAACTCACTGCAACTAACTAAAAATTGATGGTCTACCAGGTAAATAGGAACAGATAAATTCAGTCGCATTAGTATTTCAAACCTACACAGCATTGGAGCTTCAAGGTTAATTTTCATCCAACAGATGAAGTCCTTTCAGCTACTACTGTATTGGTTAAAAAAAATATGAGTTCTCAGTTTATTAGTATCTAAGAAGTTTAAATAATAACTAACAGCAGCATAATTTCATTTGTTCTTCGAAAACAGGTTTTCTTATGATCAATAGAAACAATCAAAACACTAATTGAACACCACAATCAAGTTCAAAACATAGAACAAATTGGTCTCTGCAATAGAATTGAGCTGGCGATGTTGTCACCTCAATTACTTCAAAATTTGAAGACACTCAAATAAATGGTGGAATAAGAAGCAGGTGGCTTTTTAAATGCAAACATATGAACCTAACGCTATGAGTTAATCACAGACAATCTTATACAAGAGATACAAGTGTGTCTCCAAACTTAACTTCATTCTAGTACCATAGAGGATTCATAAGAACAGTAGTATACACTTTAAACTGATGTTCATGCACAAATAAATATCCATTAGTTTTCTTTAGCAGTAACACGTGGAAATAAAACAGAATTATGCATTTGAAACAAAATATAGAGCATTTTCATGTGAAAGGCATCTGTAAACTAAGCAAATATTTTACAGAAGTAAAATAGGAAAGGAACAATCATCATAAAGCATGTATATGGAGGTGCAAAGATGAATAATGAAATAGAGAAACAATAACTTAAGCAATCAATACCTGCTTGTGTCTCTCCTTGCTCAATTCAGCCTGTAAATGAGAGATTTATGAGAACCTTCCTCAACATAATGAACAACACAAGAAAAGCCCAAGGCCATAACTTGTAAAAGCAATAATAAATAAAGGAAACTGCAGTAAAATGAACATAAGTCTTCCTAATAAATTTTTAAAGGTAACAAAAATACTGCTCCTGTGTGAAAAATCAGATGTCCTCAATTCAAATATGATTTTAAATTAACTGATATCAGTATCCCCAGATATTAACTTTCACATTTTATCATTGTAATATAATATAATAGTTTTAATATCAATTAAAAAAATTACCTTGAACGAAGAAATTTATTTCAATACCATAAATCACAATATTGTATTGCACAACAATTATCTGAAAAAATTTGCACTCAATTTTCATTCAAGGAAAACTAGATAAGCTAATAAAAGGGTTGTTTTTCCAATTCAGATGAGATACTAAAAGAGAGAGCCACACCTCTTCCTTCAAAAGCCTAGCATTTTCCTCCTCCAGCTGAGTCACCAATGACTCCAACTCCACGGTATAAGCCTAGAAGCAAGAAAAAAGAAAATCTATAAACTTTATGACCAATATTTAATATATCACAAAAAAATTAAGCTTCTCTCAAGCATAAAATAGTATTATTTGGAACAAACTGGTGAAAAAAGATGTAACAAATGAGAGAGAGAGAGAGAGAGATTATAACGAGGAGAGAAAAGAAGTAGAATAGAAAAAGAAAATGAAACCTAAACCTGCTTTCGCTCCCTGGACCTAGCAGCAGATTCCCTATTCTTGATCATGCGTCTCTGCTTTTGCTGCGTGGCCTTGTCCAGCGGCGCTTCCTCCACGGGCACCCTCCTCTTCCCTCTCCCACCGCCGCTCACAGGACCACTTACCGCCGCCATTCCATTCCCATAGTCCACGCCGAGAACATTCTGAACGCATCCCGACGGCGAAAATTGAACCGCTGGAACCCCAGCTGCCGGATTCATCATCACAGTTTCAATTCCAAAAGCGCCCACCGTTGGCGGCGGCGGGGGCACCGGCGGTTGTGGCAACGTCACAACCGCCGATCCCCTAACATCCTCCTCGTTCACCGCCCCTGCCTTTGCCAGGAAATCCTCCAGAGTCATCGCCGACACTCCACCGCCGGCCCCGACGCTGGCCCCGACGCCGGCCCCGACGCTGGCCCCGACGCCGGGCCCGACGCCGGCCCCCACGCCGGCCCCCACGCTGGTCCCGCCGCCGCTCACAATATCCCTCCAAACCTCCTCAACAGACTTATTCCCGTTGCCATTCCTCATTCCTCCATCACCGCCGTCAACGGCCGAAAATTCCCCTCCTCCTCCGCCGCTGCCGTTGTTCTCTATACCGAATGAGCCGGAATCGGAATAAATATTCCGGAGTATTTCATCCATATTCATGGAGAAACCCCGACTTTGATCAGAATGGAGATTTAAGGGGGAAGTTGAGGACTGACGTGGCAGATCCGAATTGGGCGGTGACCTGGACGCGATCACCTTCGACGACGCCATCTACGAATAACTTAACTGCCCGCCGATATTCTCGGAATTTATGGAATTCGCTCCGACAGAGAATCGAAACCCCAATTTTACGGAAAATTCAAATAGAAAGGGCGTGAAGGCAATACTGTAGATATTGAGATCAGTGATGATGGATTTTTACAAAGAAAAAGTGCAGAGAGAGATAAAAGAGAGAGAGAGAGAGAGAGAGAGAGAGAGAGAGAAAGGAAGAATGAAGATAAAAGGCATGGGACGATAGTTATTGCTCATCCGTGAGAGTATGTAAATTTGTCCATACTCGCTCTTTATCAATTGCACATTACTTGCTCTGTATTTTAATTATCTTTTCCATTTTTTTTAAGATGAAAACATAATTTCTAATATAAATAATAATATTAATTATAAGACAAAAATTTGTGTGCATGCTATAAAATATTATTTGTTAATTAAAATATATTTTTTATTAGTTATTTTTTAATAAATAATATTCTATAATTAAATAAAAAAGGAGTATTTAAGTTGTTTTAAAAAAGTATTTAAAAATTAAAAAAATAATTTAAACCATTAAAATTATTTTTAAATCATAAATATATTTTTAAAATATGAAAACTATTATAGAAACCTAAAAGTCATTTTTACAAAATCCAAATTTTATTTGAAAATCTTAAAATAAATTAGAAACTCCTAACGATATCGAAAAACTAAAACTATTTTTTAAATTTTAAATATTTAAGAAATATAAAATAGCTTTCAGAATCTGAGTTTTTGAAACTCTTAAAAATTATTTTAATAAATTACAATTATCTATTTGAAATGTCAATTCTTTTTTATGCTTTTTTAACTAATTTAAAAAATTCAAAACAAATTTCTAGATATTCTAAAATAATTTTCTGGTTTTAAAATAATTAATAATAATAATTTCTGAATTTTAAAAATCATTTCAGTTTTTTCCTAATACATTTCAGATTTTTAAATATATGTTTCCGGATTTTGTAAACGTTTGATTTTTTAAAAATAATTCTAATCATTTTTAGAGTTTTAAAAAATCAAATTTTTTAATATTTTAAAATTTTTTAAAAATATTTACCTTTTCAGTGCCATTTTATGATTTTTAATTTCATTTTAACTTCAAAATAAAATATGAAACCTGAGGGAGCAAAAAAGAAAAATCTAATTGTGTATATATATATATAGGACAAATTAATGTTTTTCTATTTTATTAATTGCCGCAATTTACATTTAAAATTCGATTTTTTTTAAAATTGATAATTATTAGATAGATGAGTTGTTGAGATTAATCATGGTAGCTATCTAATTATAATTAAACCTAAATTAATAATTGGATTAAGAGGTTGATGATTTCACTACAAGGCCCCTTGTACGACTCCACGTGTGAAAGCCGCCTTCCTTGTCGGTAGGAACACAAGACAACCTAAAAGGCCTCCTTTTGCTGATGCAATGGGATCCTTACCCTTGTAAGATTTTTAATATATTTAAAATATAATTTTAAGTTAATTAATATTTAAATTATTTTATTTCTTCAATTTAAAAAGAAAAATTGCTTCTAAGGTACTCTTAACTTTTTAAAAATGAATATGTGCTTTTAAAAAATAAGAAAAAACACGAGAACATGATGTATAAAAGTGGTTGTTTTTATTCTTCCCAACGGTAATATTGTGATTTTTTTCAACGATAATATTGAGTTACGTTACCATTCAAATTATTTTATAAAATAATAGACTATGAAAAAAATTGGTTTTTTTTTTAAATGACAAAACAAAGTATGGAAAATATGTAATTTAAAGTTTTTAATTAAATAGGAATCAAATTAAGTATTTTAGCACGTGTGGCAAAATCTAGAATCAAGAGGTAATGCAGAGGAAGCAACGTCCAATCCAGAGGTGTGGGGGACCCACCCGAGGAGTCCATCATCATCAAATCAGCCGATCTTGGAGATGACAAGATGTAATGACTCATTAGAATTCAAACCTTTTATTTTATTTATTTTTTTTTATTTTTTTTGGGATAAATTAGAGTAAAATTTATATATATATATATATATATATATACTGTCGATTTTAATTTATTTAAGGATGATCATATTGAAGCACCGGCTGGTTGAGTTCTTTACAATTTTGACTTCACATTATGAAATTTTAATCTTTTTTCCCTCTTAATTCTCTTTTCTTTTTATTTTTTATAGCTCTTTTTTTCTTCTGTTTATATATTTAATTTTTTATCCTATAATAATCGTCAGTTAGGCTTAAAATTGTGTCTTCTTACGAGTACGATTCTGATCGATTATGTAAATTTTTTTGTAGTTAATCGTTGTCATTTCAGGTTGGTTATGGTTTCTTTAGGTATGCGGGTCAATTCTTATTTAGTTTGATGTTTGTTGCTATCTCATATATAGCTGGGCTAGCAGATAGATTGTAATAAGCTTATGTGCGATGGCAGGTACTATTAATGTATGTTGTATTTTGCAGTAATTGTAAGATTGTGATGTATACTGATATATAAATACTTGGGTTAATAGATAGTTCGTGCTGCATCTACATGTAAGAGCATATGTAGTTTTTATGATTTCGTTCCATATTATATGTGTCATTGAGAAAGGTGTCAAATCAATATTATGTCACATCTAATGTCGATAGATCTCTTGTGCCATATTCTTTCATTATAATAGCCAACTTGATCATCAAATAAATTAAAGTCAACTTGTGTTATTAATTAAATGTTGTTTTGTTCATCACACATATAATGGGCAACAATTTATAATTTTAACAAAGGTTTTTTTATTGTGACAAAAAAAAGCATGAATTTTATGTATTTTTCACAATTTGAGCCACCAAAAAAGAACTAAGACATTTTATAATCCAATCAAAATTATCATTTACATTTTATAAATTACACAATTTATTATATAATTTAAATTTATTTTAAATTAAAATATTATTTACATTTAATTTATAATTTCAAATTTAAATAATTAATTTTATTATCCTGACTCAAAATCAAAGATAGCCTATTTAATTTAAAAGTTAGTCTTTTGCACATTATGTACCTCCAATTTTTTTTTAACTAAAAAATATTTTCTACTTAAAATATTATCAATTTTTTAATAAAAATTAATATTAATATTTTTAAATAAATAATATTGTAGATTTACATTAATATAAAGTTTGATAAAATTAGAATTAAATTTATATATTATTTATTCATTTAAATGATTAATTTAATTCAAGGTTCCGACTAAGAACTGGCGGATGCGGATGTAAAACTCTGATTTTGAACGAGGGCTAAAAGTGTCAAATAGAGAAGAACTGGTTCTGGCATTAGGAGTTTTCATCTCTGGCACTATCACAAACCTGTAATCCTAAAGAAAAACCCTCCTATACCAAGAACTTCCTCCGCCTGCCGCCGTCAACTGTGTTTTCTTCGCCAACAATTTCAAACCCCGACTATTGCAAACACATTGCACGCACTTGACTCGAATCTGGAGTTACTGAACTCATTGTTGGATTCCCCCAATTCTTATTCTCTAAGTCCGATACCCTTCTCCAATGCTTGTATCCTTTCCCATCTCAAGAAAATGGAAGTAAGATAGTGTCGGAATTACTGTTTCAACCCGAGATTTGATTGATAGACATGGAATTTTGGACTCACAGGGCGGCAATCTCCAAAATTTTATCTACATCTTTATTTCATGGCCAGGCACGTTCAGAATCATCCAACTCACCATCTTCATCTACTCTCTGGTTCATCAAAGTCGTATCAGCTCTCTGTCTTCGTCATTCTCAGGCGCTTTCTGTTTTCAACTGTGATTATTTTCGGATGAATTTGGACCCGTTTGTAGCCTATGGTGTTATTTATCACCTTAACGATAGATTGGATAACCCAGATTTAGCCTGTAGTTTTTTTTGCTACTCAAGGCTTAATTTGAATATCATTCACTCCGAATCTACTTTTGATTTGCTTCTTAAGTCACTATGTCGAATAAACCTCCTCGATTCCGCTAAACTAGTGTATGATTACATGATAGCTGATCGAATTAGTCCAAATAACTCGCTGTTAGAATTTCTGATTTCTTCGTTTGCCAATGCTGGGAAGTATAGGATTGCTGAAGGAGTTCTGATTTCAAAAGCTGAACTCTGCAATCAAAGAAATGAAATAGTTGATTCTTTTGTGTGTAATAAGTTCCTTAGCTTGTTAATCAGTAGAAATCGGATTGATGATGCCGTTGTGTTCTTTAGAGGTCATGTATTGAGGTCACATAGCTTTCGCCCTGATAATTTTACATTTAACATAGTGATGCGAGGTTTGTGCCTGGCAGGCAAGGCTGAGAAGGCTTTTGAGCTTTTCTGTATCATGAGGAGTTTTGGTTGTTGTCCAGATATTTTTACGTATAATACTCTTATTAACGGGTATTGTAGAGTTGGCAATGTGGATAGAGCACAGGAGTTACTGAGAGAGATTCAATTGCAGTGTGAGTTTTCTCCAGATGTTGTGACTTTCACCTCTGTCATTTCTGGATGCTGCAAAGCAGGTAAGGTGCAAAATGCTGCATCTCTTTTTGATGAGATGATTAATTGTGGGATTAGACCAAACTTGTTTACTTTTAATGTTATCATTGATGGTTTTGGGAAAAAGGGTGAAGTGGCTTCAGCATTGATGATGTTTGAAAGAATGGTCAGTAATGGATTTCATCCTGATGTAGTGACCTTCACCTCTCTCATTGATGGCCATTCTCGGGTTGGAGATGTGGACCAATGCATGAAGCTTTGGGATGAGATGAATAAGAGGAACTTGTCTCCTAATGCATTTACTTATTCTGTTCTTATTAATGGTCTGTGCAAGGAGAACAGATTGAATGAGGCTCGTGATTTGTTAAGACAGTTGAACAGGAGGGCAGACATTGTTCCTCAACCGTTTATTTACAACCCTGTAATTGATTTGTTTTGTAAAGCTGGGAACTTGGATGAGGCAAATGCAATAGTTGCTGAAATGGAGGCAAAGGGCTGCATCCATGATAAGATGACTTACACCATTTTGATTCTGGGGCATTGCATGAAAGGGAGAATGTTAGAAGCTATTCGAATTTATAACAAGATGTTGTTAATGGGTTGTGCACCAGATGGTATCACCATCAGTTCTTTGGTGGCCCGCCTTAGAAAGGCAGGGATGGCATGTGAAGCCAATGAGATAGAGCGGAAAGCATCAAACAGCACTCACACATGTGCGTCATCATCCGAGAGACCCGCAGAGCTTAAGACTAATGTGAATATTCGTGTGGCTATTAAATGAAGGATCTCTTGGTTGTCACTTGCTTTTGGTATATTGTTGCATGAGGCCACTTCAGTTTAAATACTTCAAATTGAGAAGATTTTTTCTGCTGGCTGATGAACCAAAAACAGGTAATAGCAAATTTTCTTGTTTTTCTTAAAAGGTAACTATTACGGTGTTTAGGTTCTGTCTTGGTGATCCTTCCATTGTCATGCTGCATCTTTCATAATTGGATTCCATCTGTAACAATTCTTTACTCTTCTGAACCACATAGGACTATCTAAGCTGTTAGAGTGTAGGAGGTAAGAATACCTGGCACTCTAGAATGATGTTGAGAAAAGTTTATTTTTTATGATCTTTTTTATATATAATTTCTATGATGCTCATCCTGAATAGCAAATAGAGGTATACCCTTGGCTGTAATGGTTCACATAAGCGTCTAATGCATCATGGCATGATCAGCATTAAGCATATGCCAAGCTGGAGTGCTGAGAGAATGATTCTATCTATGAAGTAGGTTTATTGTCATTTACCATAATAATTCTATCAATGAAGTAGGTTTTAAGTCATTTACTATACTTTCCATTTATGCCATGATTTCTTGAGGATTATAGTTACTTATATCCCTTAGAAGTGAAATTTAATCTCTCAATTTTGACAAATGAATTATGTGACTGATTTATGGTAATTTTTCTTTAGTTGTGTGGCGCACTTCCATCTGCCCCTTTACATTGCTCTTCATGTGTTAGGGTAATTATTGAGATTGCTCTTGAATTTTTTTCACTAGCCTCATTTGAAATTGATACATAATTGGATGGTTATTGGTGCAGCATTCATTGAATGCACATAAGGGTTGCAAACTTTGATAAGCTCCTTTCTTTTTGACCCCACCCCCATTCTCACTGTTTTATCATAGCAAACAAATCTAATGGCTTAATCTGCCTCTGTCCTTGCTGTGCTTGGCTTCGTTTTGCTGAACCAGGAGGGCTGTTATTTAAAGAGTAATCTTTTTGTTAATCTCTTTCGTATAATGTGATTGAATAGTATCTTGCTATTGCCATTATTTTATCTGCTGAGATTTAAAGTTTTCATGAGATTCTTGCGGTTCACGCCCCAAACTTATCATAAACTGTATATCTGAAAATATAATGTTTTTGCACAGATTCAACATGTATGTGAAATGTTTTCGAAGTCTACATGTGGAGGCTTCTGGCAACTAGGAAGGTCTAAATTGTGCTACGTTGGGACCAATTTTCTTCTCCGATTTCTTCTATAATGTGAGTTGGGTTTCTTTTCCTTAATTCGGTACTACTCTCTCTCTCCCTTTCACACTCACAGCGTGCAATCACAAATTCAAATTCAGACTACATGTTTTCTTGTGTTTGTTTCTTGAAGAGCAAAGAGCCAAAGAGTGCTAACAGGATTGGGAGGACCACAGTCTTCCTTTTGGGGTTCCATATCCTTTAACTGTAAATAGTTTTAAACCCTTCTGATATGAAAACTAAGCAGATAGATAATTTACTGCTTGTGCGAAAAATTATGAACACAAAATTTTGAATACAAAATGCTACACTTCTTTCCTAACATGGACAAGGAAATAGCTTTCAAGGTCCATGTCGAATCTTATGCTGTACATTCCCTTTAATTTTGTTCTTTTGTTTACCTCATTTTTCCAGTGTTCATATAATGTCAAATTGGTAATAGATGAGTGGTTCAACTGATTGGACTAGTTTAAACTGGTCTCATGTAAAATAACTTTATTTTTTCCTTGCTATTTAATAATGATATTGTAGGTTATTTATTATGATAAATAATATAATAAAATATGGCAAAATTTAAGTTTTATATAACTATGTATGAAGTCTAAAATTTCTGAATAGAACTATAATTTTTCTTACAAGACCCATTCGGTTTAGTTTCATGGGCTTCACTGGTCAATGTGGAGTTTTGGCTTTAGTCCTATGTAGTGAGATTGACCATTAGTTCTCAGTTCAACCAGTTTGTCCAGTATTAGTTTAGAAAGCATCGTTTTTTTTTTTCTTTCTAGAAATAGTTTCTCACTCTATTCTGCTCTTCATTTTTTTTTTTTAATTATAAAAACATTCATTACCAATATCAGGTGACACAGGTAAATGTCATCATTAAGGGTTTGTTGTGGCGTGAAGATGGAACGAGCCCCCATCCGACAGCCTAGAGTTTGGCTCACTAGTTCCCCCCAGAATTCCTAATGAAACAATCACCTCCAAGGAGACCAAACGAGATAAAATGCAGGTTGAATCAAGCCTCATGAAATGAGAGAGAATACCAGTTGAATCGAGCCTCACAAAACGAGGGAGAATACGGGTTGAATTGAGCCTCACAAAGAGACGATGGAATTGCTTGAAGGGAGAGACCTTTTTGGATCAATTTATTGATACCCAGTGTAAGAATCACCCATCCTGATCAGCAGGGCCAGGGACTCCACCATTCTTTTTTGTAGGGCCAATTTTGGGATTCATGTACAGCAGAAAAGGCCCAGTTTTTATGGAGGGTTCTTTTTTGAATTTCTTGAAGATGTTACCGTCAAGTTATTGGTAATATTATTCGGAATAAAAATACAATTCATTTTGGTAATACTATTGCTTATTAAATTGTTACACTGTTGTATTTTCTACTGAGAATTTTGTGTATTTGAAAATTTTGAATTAGCTATGATAATTTATAATTGTCAGAAAATATATAAATGACCATATTATATTCTAAGAAGTAAAGAGTTATTATATTTGTTTTCTCTCTGTGTGTGTGTGTGTGTAACTTTATTTAATTTTGAGAATTGTATGGGTGATTTTAAATCTAATTAAATACAAAAATGAAAAAGTTGTAATGATTGTTTTATAAGTAGTAGTATTTATGACAATATTAATTTTCTATTTTTATATTTATTTCTATGCCTAAAAGTAAATCTTATTTAATAAATATAATTTCTTATTTAAGGTGAAGGCTTTGCAACTTGTAAGCAAACTGCAAAGACAAAAGGCACATACGAGTCTGTGTGGGTGTGCTTCCAAAAACACATACATGTGTGTATCTAATTGTCTATATGTGTAATAAATAATATATATGGATGTGGATAAAGAACATGTGTGACATATTCATATTATATTATTTACGATAAATGATAAACGTGTTTGCTAATGGAAAACGCACGTGCTTTAACGAGCCGTGCAGGATTGCTGCTGTTACTTGTATTCTTATCTTTTTGTTTTTCTGGGATCACTTTTTTTTTTTTTTTTGGTAACAAGCAATTTTTTATTTTAAAACTATACAATATAGTAAATTATGTTTATACCAAATAATAATATTTGGTGGTAGTTTATAAATCAAATATTAAAATTTGGTGGCAAATGAAAATAATGAATATTAGTATTTGACTACTTGATGATTAATATTTATATTAAATGTTTCGTTTTCATTAAAGTGTAGAAAGATAAATTATAGATTCGTAAAATTATATACACCGTCAATTTCATAGCTAATTTTAAAATATATTTTTGTATTTTCTTTAAAGATTTAAAATTTAATAAACTAATTTTCAAAAGTTTAATCTAATTTTTGCAATTTGGTCTCTTTAAACAACTTTTTTATTGATCACAAATGTTCTTAGACTATCTCCAGCAGTGTTCATTATTCTAGTGCAAATTATGCATCACTTTAGCGTAAAATTTACATACTCTCTCCAACAGTTTACACTACTTTCTCAACTAAAAAATAATATTACACAATAATCTTTATTTTTTTAATATTTATTTTATTACTAAATATTTGTTATAAACATTATATATGTAATTTTATTTAACATTAAATTTTGAGATAATATTTATTTTACTTATATTCTTAAACTATCATATTAAAAATATATATACGTAAAATTGAATGTCGGGTAATGTTATGCAATTCTATTTAAATTTGTATATAATATTTAAAATCTCATATACTTATTTAAATTATATTTTTATTATTATTTAAATTACAAATCATATGATCTTAAAAACTTGATTTAATTTCAGTTTGGATAATTGAGATAAAAAATTATAATATTAAATATTAAAAAAAATATAATCATATAAAAAAGAAAAGGAAAAAAAGTAGCGCAATAAAAAATATGCGCTAAAAGTTGTGCAAAAATTTCAAAAACTTCAAACTGGTGCAGAGAATGGAGCACTGCTGGAGGGTGAAAATTAGCACCAAATGTCAAAGTAGCTTCTTGTTGGAGAAGCTCTTAGTTAAGTTAATTGACGATATGTTATTCAAGTGTTGATTGTTATGACTAAATTTAAAATTGCAACGAAAATAAAATTAATAACGAAAGATGTTTTTGATCGAAACGAAAAGGAGATAAAAATTATATAAAAAGAGAAAAACTATATATATGTATATTATGAATGATGAGTGTGTTTTCTGTAAAACGGTTGCACATGTAACATGAGTTAAGATATTACTTGTGTAACTATAATGTATTACTTGTTTAATTATAAAGTATCACTATTTTTTTAAGTGTATTAGTACTGATTAGTTATCTTAAAAAATAATTATATTTTATAATTAAATAAGTAATACTTTATAGTTAAACAAATAATACCTTACATCGTGTCACATGAGTTTTAGCGATAAATAATTAGTATGGTATATAATTTGGAATTACAAATGTGACATGATTTATTTGCTACAGCGACAGCATACAAGTTGGCAACTTAACTTCACCTTATTCCAATCACCCTGTAATTACTATAATTATTCCGACATTTGCCAAACACACCCCAAAATAATTCAACTGATTTCGAGCTACAGTACACAGTTTAGGTCCAACGGGTTAATGGGTCCCATAATTAGTCTAATATTTCTCTTTATTTTTTAATTCGGAGAGAATATAAATATATTTCCCTAACCTTATTCTGTAAGCCAATGAAATTAAAATAAATATATTATATTAAATACCCTTATATACCTGAAATTACCTTCTCACCCCTCAGAAATGCCATTTGACTGGAAGCTTATGCTATGTTTGGTTGTCGTTTATCCAGAAGATTTCTAATTTTTGGGCTTTGGATTATTGCAACCAAAAAAAAAAAAAAAAAAAAAGGAAAAATATAAAATTGTTCTAAGCCTACGAGGAGGGTAATATCGTCATTTAGAGACAACAGAGAAAAGAAAGAATGACTTTCAGCGCTTTCGTGTCCCATTGGACAGTAATTCCTGCATCCCACAATTTCTTCTTCAAACTCTCTCTCTCTCTCCTCTTTCTGTCTCTCTCTCTCTCTCTCCCCGTATGTATGCATATACCCGTTAGAGAAGCTGAATAAAAATCTCCTAAACCCCCAAAAGAGCGAGAGAGAGAGAGACCAGATGGAATCGAGCCTCACAGAGTTGGAGATGGACGCTGTTTTGCAGCTAATCCAACTGAGAGGCAATTCCGCCGACGAATTCCAGGTTTTCTGGGTGAATTTTCCGGCGAAAAAGGAAGAAAACAAACAAGTAGAAGAAGAGGAAAGCGTCGGAGAAACGTCTTCGTCCAACGTGATCAATCCAGAAAAGTCGGTGGAGGAAGCCTTGCCCCGGCGAATAAAAAAGTTCCTGCCAATCGCCGATGTCTACAGAAAGACTGAGCCCTTGATCAGGAATCGTTCTCAAAAGAGGCCCAAATTTTGAGGGTTTTCATTCCTTGGCGAATGGTTTCTGATTACAAGTCACGGTAAATTGTATATAGTTGTACTCTAATAATGCTTAAACATCTTTAATTTATGCAGCCGTGAGCCTGCTTTGCTGTTATCTATACATACATATTACATACATATATTTACAGCTTTTTTTTCCCCTTTCTCTTTGAAGTAGTAACATTATATTTTCCTGTGTTGAATAAATAGTCTTTCAGTACTTGTGTTGGTGATTAAAGTTCATATTTTCTGTGGTAATTTCTTCATGGTTTAATGATAAATTATTCTCTGTCAATCACTTTTTACATGCAGCATTCGGTAGCTGCATAATTATACATACACATACATAAACACACACACACACACATTGTGAACATTTGCTATTTTGTGTTTGTAATACCACATATGAATTTAATTGCTATATGAATAGATGCTTATATATATATATATCGATCGGTATTTTAGTATCTTAATTCATGGTTTTGTTTGTGATTTACGAGTACAAGATTAGAGAAACAGTTCCAGGTGTTCTTTGTTCATCAGGCTTTGAAGGTATAGCAGGAGTCGCTCAAAGTTCAAGTAGTCCTCCAATACAATTATCCTAGTTCTTTTTTTAATTAATAATTTTAATAAATATTTGTTTTATTTTTATTACCACATCACCTATAGTATACATGGTGCCTACATGTACGTCGATCGATAAAATATAATTTATATTGAAAATCTATGTGAATAATAGATGAATGGGACGACGAATTTTTTGTTTTAATTGAAATACGATACAATTTTTTTATATGTTTTATTTAGTGCCTTAAACAAATCAAGTTAAACAAATTAAGGTGAATACTAAATGAATTTTTTTTAATTATTAAAGAACTTGTTTGAACTGTTATTGTGTTTGAAATATACTGTTAACTTGTTTAACTATAAAATAAACTCGGTATCAATAAGAATACAATTTAAATTTTATTAAATACAAAGATTATTTAAATTTAATTTTCAAGTTTATTATATGGAATTTGAGTGAACTTTTAAGGATGGATCATAATGAAATATCTTATAATAATTAATCGATTTTTATTTAAAAAAAATGAGGTGCTTTTTATCTAGAAGTTTCCTGAAAAATATAGACATGAATAGTTAATATGCTAATTATTCAGATAAACTTGATTTAAGGCGTTAGTGACATATTAGAGGGATGGTAATTAATGCTATTTCATAAGCTGTATATTTATTGGAGGGTAAGATAGTCTTTTTCAAAAAGTTTAACGTGACAAGATAAAATGTAAATAATGCATTTATTATTTTTGTGTAATGCGAAATGACGATATTGTCCCCAAGAATATCTGCAGACGCGGCTGCAGGAAAAATCCGAATATTGAAAAGCCACCCACGCTTCACATATGATCATTGCTTATGTACTAGAATATTCGAGAAATCTCCACCCGCTGGAAGATTCTAGAATGGGGGACCCGAGCTCACGAAACTCGTAACTGACGAGGCAGCGCTCCAGCTGATTCAACTCACCGGCAACTCGATGGAGCAAGGCCAGTGGCAGTGCCGCCGTCGATATTAGTGATAAATTCCAGTCAAAGATCAATTACATTTAAGGATTTAAACTTGTGGGCTGCTTTGGTAGGTTTTATATTAAAAAATACGATGGGGCTCTGGGACGAGGGATTTCACCTTTTTGCCCGAAGGATATTAAAAATACATACACACAGACACACACTCCAACCACCCCACCCCCTCTTTAAGTAGTAATAATGTTATTTTCCAGTGTTCGGATCAGACATAAAATATTCATATTATGATCTGGTGTTAATTACACATTTCCTGCGACGTTTGTATTTTCTTGTCAGAGATTTTAGTTCATAGTTGCTGAGGTGAATAATTTCATGTTTGGTGATATAATTATATCTGAAAATTAGATAAATTTATTTTTTCAGATAATCAATTATATATCTTTAAATACCAGCAGCATCAAGTGCAATCATATTGTATGTGTATATTAATATATATATGTATAATATCTTATGTTTTATTATCTAATTTATGTTGTTATTATATGTTATGGTGTCGAGTATTGTGCTCGTAATGCATATTTTGATAAAATAAATATGAGATTGAGATATTTCTAGAAGTTGCAATTAATTTTGAGAATGGAATCCAAATGGTAAAGTCATGCAATTGATCTTTATGTATTATATTCTTGCATTATAAACTGTGTTTTATAGAATATTATATATGTAATGGTCAATAAAGTGTATATTGTACTTTTAAATTTTAAATCCGTTACTATTAAAGAATTGGTTCTTATAATGTTATTTGTAAGAAAACAAACTCCAATATTTTAAAAAAAAAATTATAATTATCCGTGAATATTAGTAATTAGTCTCGGTTTGGAGCAAATTTGATTTTAGTTATTTAGAATAGAAGGTATTTTACTATTTTTTCTACTCACAAATATACAATTTTTATTTTATATCTATAATTTTCAAATCACTCTTGCCGTGAGCTCTCCAACCCGCCTACCCGTCTAGCAAATTTATAAATCATGCAAGCAAAATAAAAATGATAGAGAGAAAAAAATCACGTTAACAGCCAATCATGTAAGTAACCATTGTATGAACTATTTTTTTTTTTAAATCAATCGTGTAAACCTACAAATCATGAAAACATAGTTGCAAACAAAATTGTGTAAAGCAAAAACACATAATCCCTTGTCGTGTAAAAACTTCATTCTTGTTTTACAGTTCCTCTTTTTCCTTTTTCTTTGTTTAATATAAAATGAAATCTTTTGGAGGGAGAATAGTTGTTTGTCGATGGGGAAGTGGGAAGGAAAGATAGAGAGGAGAGGGGAAGGGACTCATTTCACAATTGGGGTGGGAAGAGAGAGAAAGGAAGAGGGAGGGACAGTTTGTTGTTTCACAATTTGTGGGGAGAGAGAGAGAGAGCGAGATTTTTATTGATTTACATATGATATTTATTGGGTTCTACAAAATTATAAAATAATGAAATATCTTAAATAATAATTTATTTAAAATAATAATTTTTATTTTTTAGTATAATACAAATTGCAGACAAAACCAATTTAGATAACAATCATCAAAATTGCGTGCATTCATTTCATTTCTAAGATCTAGCAATCAATCATTATCAAAATCCAGCAAAATACCTCACAATTAGTTCAAGTAAAGGTGCTGGATTTCGAATTCATATCACAATCCAAAGAATCAGTTCCCCAAATCCTTCAATCCAATCAATTTTTTATATTAAACCAAAAAGAAAAAGGCATCTTCCAGTGAAGAAACAAGGAGCGCATCATTGTATCAGATTTGAAAACTAATGAAACGAAATATACACCCCACTGATATCAGTTTTTAAGTAATTGAAGGATTTAACTAGTTCCCAGGAAAACTACACAAAAGACGTCATATTCAACTGCAGAGGCGCGTAAATCTCTTTCTTTTTTCGGGGACACATACATGTTTGTACAAAAATCTACCCTATTCATCAACAGAAGGAAGTCTTTCAAATCGCGGAGCTGATTTAGCCAAATGCCTATGCATCGAACTTTGAGGATCAGTGCTCAAGGTGGAAAACATATTCAGTCAACCGCTGCAATTTAGTGGGGTCTAGTTTCTGTTCAGTTGCCACAGCTTGCTTATTCACCGTGAGCATTTGAGTTGTGGGGTCCAGGGTCCAACCTTGTTGTATTGCATCTGCAAGAGCAAAAGCATCCTCTATCAATAGAAGTAACAGATTAGAGTTAGTCCAGACAATATAGGCAAAGATTGGGAGATTACAATTTGCAGCCTCGTCTTCCTTCATTCCAAGGAAAAGAGCTGTATCTTGGATGCTTATTGTTGAATAAGCAGAAAGCAGCAAATCAAACATCCTCTTAGTGTAAAGCTCTGCAACCAGTGCAAGTATTGGTGACTAAATACTTTTAAAAAGAAAAACAAAGATACTAATGTCCCAGCATTCAAAGTTGATATGCCATCACAACAAATTAGATAAAGGTTACATGTCCTCTCCATAAAATCGGAACTAGACAAAAATCAACCATGGACAACTGTAAAAACAAAGGTTGTGAAGAAAGATGTGACGATTCTGTTCAATCATTAGGAAATATTCATTCATGTTGCATATCCTACAGATCCATTAATGACAGACCAAGAGATCAATGGGACACAAAAATAAAAAAATTGTTACTAACTTATGAAGAGCAAAATCAAGTGAGGCAGTTTCATATTCTATTCAGAACTCTTCCGATGACTAAGGCTGACATAATTGATAAATATTTCAAGTGTTTCCAGTTATTGTATTTTGGCTACCTGAGCAAACTCTTCTCCGGATTGGTGAGTGTATAATCCTTTTACCATTTTTTTTATAAAAAGGATAGACTAGATAACAATTATGTGGTCTAAACCAAGTAATGCTGTAATTAGTCTGGAATGCAACCCACTTCAAATTATGTTCTGGTCAATCTTCTACGTAGAAAGTATCTTTTCGTATGTGTCCACAAGTTAGTGTCAGCATCATGAATAGAAGTACTTAGGAACTCATTCATTAGAGCAGATAGATGACCATTAGTGGCCAGGATAACAAACATATCAAAACAATTACTATACAAGCTACAACCTTGAACAACTGTAAACAAAGTAGCAAATACTGCTAGTGTAGATCAGCCAAAATATATATCAACATGGCAGATTAAGATGGCAGAATGAGATGTAATTTTCCTGGTTATGCTGAAAGTCATAGGATGCACACATTGCATCTATAATTGACTGAGGTGACAAACATCATTAATGGATCCCCAACAACAATATACGTTTACTAATACATGTAGCAAATAACCATAAAAGTAATCAAACAATTAACAATAGTAATGGCAGGCAATGCATTTTCACCGACCTGAAAAGGCTGCAACAATTCCCTGAGTTTGTGGACTCCAATTAAACTCACGAATGGCGTCATAAACACTGCCGTAATCCTTCATCCACAGCCTCTGCACAATTTTCCACACTGCAGATACCTCGGGCTGGCCCTCTTTTACTGACAACGGTATCTTCTTCCACAAAAACCTCGCACTATTACTGTGACAATACACAAAACAGAGTCAGCACCATCACCAAAGCACCAAACGGCTTCACCCCCGCACTAGAACGAATCGAAAAACAAATAAACAGAAAGCATATTTCTGCCAATCAGTAGACATTCACAAAGGAATTTAAAAATTACATGTCATTGACGTAGATGTGGCCGAGAAGATGAATCGCGTAGGGCCATTCTTCGTGAAAAGAAACACCCTCTGATGCAACCTGCAATCGTATAGGCAGAGTAGTAGAGACAGAAAGTTAGGGTTTGCATAGGGGGATAATAGGGAAAGAGGTGGGTTAGAACAAGGATATGCGTATTTAATACCTGAAGCATGAGGGTGTCGCATATATCGGCGATCTTATCGTAGGATTCGAACGCCATTGCGTCGTTCAGAGCCGAGAAATCCATTGGTTCCGGCAACGATGGAGCTCCTTCCTCCTCTTCTTCTCTTCCCTTCAGTGAGTGAGTGGGGAACTTTTCTCGTGGTGGCCACTGCAAATTGCCGTTATTCTGGCTAATGGGCTGCCATTGTCAATATAAATGGGCCGCATATTTATGGGCTTTGTATTGGGTCTGTTCTAAAAGACATGTAATATTCATAACTAATAATTAATGGCTATAAGTTTAGTTAATTTAATTAAAAAATTATAATATATTTTATTATATTATTAATATGTGATGAAATTATATTACTGTTCTATATACATTAATATTTATATAAATAGAATTCAAATTGAATTATTTTCATGTTATATTATATTATATTTTTATTTTTAAAAAATATATATATATAACAAATAATAAATTCCAAACTATTTTAAAATGAATTTTTTATACTCATATTCAATATACAAATTGTCTAACCCTCATGATTCATCATAATCAATACAAATATTTTAGCTTGTAAAAAAAATATTAAGGTGAAATAGAAAATTATATACATTAAACTATACTGTATTTTTATTTTATATAAAAATTAATATATATATGTTTATATGTGTAGCTTGAATCCATATAAAAATTTATTTCATTATTTATTCAAATTCAATATATATGGATAAAAACATTCAACCCGTAAGAAATATATTTCACCAAAAGAAGGGCGGGGGTATCCGTCTCAAAATCAAGACGTTGCAGGTTTCAGAGAGAAGCCTTCCCCCCCTTTCTCTCTTCTTTCTCGCTCGTTTAACCTCTATATTCATCTCGTTTCTTATTTACCTGGGTGCACTGTGTTTTCAAAAGCTTCCTGTCGAACCGGCTTCTATTTCAATCCGTGCTGGACCGATCGATATACCAATAATAAAGTCTTCAGTCAACTGGTGGAATACATTGCATCGACTTGGGAGCATTAGCTATAATATTTTGTTATAATATATAAATATTGGTGTTAAATTAAAGATTACGATAAAAGAATTAATTTGACACATTATGTGTAAAAAATAGATTTTAAAAAATGAAAATGAAAATTTTAGTAAGAAAGCCAACACACATATATCAAACTAAAAGTAAATAATTTAACCCAATTTTTCTTAATTTTGTAGATGTAGTATTTTGTTATAGTATATGCAATAATGAATGGTATAAAGTTAAAATCACAACATCTGATTAATTTGATATGTCATAAACAAAAAATAGATTTGAACCGAGATAACTTCTTTGAATTTTAAATTTTAACAAGAAATCATGAGCATCGAAAAAAAGGTGATTTTTAATATTTAAATTTTATAATAAATAGTTTAAACGCAGATGCAAGACAATAAATTATGCAAAGTCGAAGACATATGTCAAGAGCAAGAAGAATAATTATCATGGTTCTTCTTTTATATTACAGGAAGATAGACGAATTAGTGAGCTCGTCTAAATGATGGTATAACCTCTTACGTTTTTTTAGATTTAATAAAATAATAGTTCTTATTTAAAAAATAAGTTGTCGAATTATTTGAATTAGAAGGTGTTCGACTAAATTTATTTAAAGCATTTTATAAAATATTTATTTTAATACTTTTACTTTAAATTTTATTTTGGAAATAAAATAATATATTTTTTCTTAAGAAACATATTAGTAAACACTTTTTAATTTTAAAAACCATTTTACCAAAAAATATTAAGGAGCTTAAAAAATAATCAAATAAGTTTAGAGTATAGACTATATTTTTGAAGAATGATCTCGAAGAAGTTCAAATATAAAATTGACGCTGGATAAAAGTAAATGGGCCCAACATCTAAATGGGCCCAACATCAATATTACGGCCCAATCCGTATTGCCCAGAAAGCCATTTCATCCAACATTGTCTAAATGCTATAAATCGCGGTAGCCCAGTGAGGTAGGGTTTTACACTCAGGGGTAAGGCCTCGTCCACCATTGCAGCTGCTTTCAGGTACCGGCCGCCATTTCTACTCTCACTTCTCTCACGTTCTATTGTTTAGACTGTTAGAGATTTACATTTCGTTAATTCAGTTTTCAACTCGTTGCTTTTGAAATAGATTTGATGGCAGATAGATATATGTAGTGAGAGTTAAATAGGAAGCATCTTTTAGAATATTTCAGGAGCAATATAATCCGAGCATTTGGTTAATTAAGTTGTATGTTCTTTCTCTCATTTTGTTTATTTGTAGATTTCTGATTTCAGCTGTATTCTTCATTTTCGACAAATCAATGGCGGTATATGTGACGGTTTTGTGTTTAGCAGAAACTTAGTAAAACCAACGCATCTGGTTCTAATAATATGTATCTTCATTTTCTTTTTTTCCTTCTAAAAATTTATAATTTGATGTGTTTTTTAGGGTGAAGGAGGTGTAAAATGTCGCACAGGAAGTTTGAGCACCCAAGGCACGGGTCCCTCGGTTTCCTCCCGAGGAAGCGGGCTAATCGCCACAGGGGAAAAGGTATCGCTTTTGCTCATTTAACTTGCGTTGATTTTCTTTTGAGTGAACCGTTCTTCACTAATTTCATGATGTTTGAAGATTAATGAATTATTAAATAACACAGTTAATGGTGATTCAAGTTTTAGTTTCTTCCTTGCCCTTTTGGTGCTTAATTAGCAATTGCCTTAATCTATATTGGTCTCTTTAAAATTGGTTTTTCTAATGCTGCACATATCAGATACTGCCTTAATTGATCTATTATGTATAATGTCGTTGAGTTGTATGGTGGGATTTATTTTCACATGGAGACTTCAATTTGATTGATTAATTGGTCATTGCTTTTCTATTTTCCTTTACTGGACTATTGTGTCTTATCTGATTTTCTGTTCAATATTGCAGTGAAGGCTTTCCCAAAGGATGACCAAACCAAGGCCCCCAAGCTAACAGCCTTCTTGGGTTACAAAGCTGGAATGACTCACATTGTCAGAGAAGTGGAAAAACCTGGATCAAGTAAAATACTCATGATCTCTATTTCTGTTGTCGGCCTACTTTTCTGTTTTTTTGGTCAAATGAATGAGATTTTTTTGTTAATTGGTGAATCATGTTGTTCTTTCTTTTTGGGTCTTTTCTCATCTTTCATCCTTTCCTTTTTTTGATAAGAAGTAAATTTCAGTGTCACTTCTCATTTGATTAGAATCTGTGGAAACCCAATTTCTTGTGTATTTTTGGCTTCTTTCTCATTATTACTTATTGTGTAATTAGTTGTTATGGTGATTCATCTGTGTGGTTTTCTACATGATTTCTGTTTCTTCAGTTATTCCTAATTGATTTACTCTTCTGTGTGCTCTCTTCCACTGCCTTACAATCCTTTTGACTTTTGAAACCCTTGTTATCTCTTCCAGTTGTATTCTATTTGGTTGCCTTATTGCATGCTGTTTAAAATAAGCTCTAGTTGGTTTTTGAATAAAGCAATTGGAAATTGTGGTTGTAGAGCTTCACAAAAAGGAGACATGCGAGGCTGTTACTATTGTCGAAACACCACCCATGGTTATTGTTGGAGTGGTTGGGTATGTGAAGACTCCTCGTGGTCTCCGCTGCCTCAACACTGTTTGGGCTCAGCATCTCAGTGAGGAGGTGAAGAGAAGGTTCTACAAGAACTGGTGCAAGTCCAAGAAGAAGGCCTTTAGCAAGTACTCGAAAAAATTGGATACTGACGAGGGAAAGAAGGATATCCATGCACAGCTTGAGAAGTTGAAGAAATATGCTTCTGTCATTCGTGTGCTGGCTCACACCCAGGTATAGTTACTTTGACCCCCCCCCTCCCCCCGTCCAATCAATTTTGTTCGGGTCAAACTGGGACTTAGTGACTTATGCTAATCAAATAAAGTAAGTTTAATGTTTATTTAATTTGGTTGCTATAATTATGCAGATAAGGAAGATGAAGGGGCTCAAACAAAAGAAGGCACACTTGATGGAGATCCAAGTGAATGGTGGGACTATTGCCCAAAAGGTGGACTTTGCGTATGGTTTCTTTGAGAAGCAGGTCCCCATTGATGCTGTGTTCCAGAAGGATGAAATGATCGACATCATTGGTGTTACAAAAGGTAAAGGTTATGAGGGTGTTGTCACTCGTTGGGGTGTCACACGTCTTCCCCGCAAAACACACAGGGGTCTTCGTAAGGTTGCTTGTATTGGTGCTTGGCACCCTGCTAGAGTGTCCTTTACCGTTGCTAGGGCTGGTCAGAATGGATACCATCACCGTACTGAAATGAACAAGAAGATCTACAGGCTTGGCAAGGCAGGAACTGAAGAACACACTGCCAGTACCGAGTATGACAGGTAATGTTCTTCAACCTTTAATTTTTGTGTTTTGGTTTTCTTAAGATCTAATCCTTTTCTGAAAATTAAATTAAATGGTGCAGGACTGAAAAGGATATTACTCCAATGGGTGGTTTTCCTCACTATGGTGTGGTGAAGGATGATTACCTGATGATTAAGGGTTGCGTTGTTGGACCAAAGAAGAGGGTTGTTACTCTGCGCCAAACTCTCCTGAACCAGACTTCTCGTGTTGCATTGGAAGATATTAAGCTCAAGTTTATCGACACTTCATCCAAGTTTGGACATGGTCGTTTCCAGACCACACAGGAGAAAGATAAGTTTTATGGTAAGCTCAAGGCCTAGGGGTTCTGTTGCAAGAACTTTGGATTATAGTTTTAATTTGCTGGATCAGTTTTGCAGAGCAATTGTTAGACGGCTAAATTTATGTTTTGAACTGGTTTCTTTCTGATGGTTTAAAACTTCATGATTGTATGTTTTGTTTTTGAAGGATGTGTGTTTTATTTCAAATCACAACAAAAATCATTTGGATTGCAATGTAGAAATGGTGCATTTCTTGGAATAACTCTACTGTTTCTTAAGACCGCTCCAGTGCTCTTGGGGCGTTTTTAAAGAATCTTTAGATTTTGAAAGCAATATAAGCTCTTACATGCATACACCGTTACACATAATTTGATTATTTCAAGCTGCAATTTTATGATGAGAATGAAGCAATTGTTTCGAGCTGCAATTTTCTGAGAGCGACCACAAGCTCCAGAGCTTCATTCATGGCATCCCGGGCCCCTGCCAATGTATCTTCCAGGCTCTGATTTATAAAGTAATGAGAGCATATCTGTCTGAGAATGTGATCGTGTCTTTCTTCATACCTTGCCACCCTTTCTTCTGCTTGTTGCAATGCTTCACCTATCATCTTCACTTTATCAGTCTTATTGCAATGCATTTTGCAACGCATTTTCTTGATCTCTGGTAATAAAAGAAGCAATGATGCTGATGCCCCTAACAATGTGCATACAAAGTTATTGAAGTTCATTTTTGGGGCATATCATTCGAGTGGAGGAAAGAAAAGAATGGTAATTTGGTGCTTTATTCTTTGCTTAATTCAATAGGTTACGTATATTTGGTAACCTGAGATTCTCAAGTCTAGGCCGCTCAATACACCCTGATCTGCCCCACCCTTTGCGCCCTCCCGTTAAAGGTTATAGAGCAAATATGGGTTGTTAAGTACCCGACCCCCATCTTGCACCAACTGCTGTCCTTATCGTTGACTCCTATCACTCCATCATCGTTACTGGTTGTTGTCCTGAGCCACTGCTTCGTTGCTGGTTGTTGTCCTGAGCCACTGCTTCTTCAGCTACTTGAATAGGTCTCCCTCAGAGCACAGCTCCTCCCCCCCAGCTTCACTTTACATAGGATTATGCTGGTAGTTCTTTCATTAACTCACAACATACGTACCCCACCACTCATTTAAATGATTACGTAAGCAAATCTGTGCCTCACAAGCAATTTGAATTTGTCGTATGAACAATATGAAACAACAAAAGAAAACTCAATATTCAAGATTGATATTAAGAATCCTCAGAACAATCTAGAAAAGTTTCCTAACCCAAAAAAGAAAAGAAAAAGTTGTGAAGCAAAGACAGTCTAGCCTAGCCTAGCGTGTATATACGTGCGTTGCATATTCTACAATTCATCATTTGGTTCTTCATCTTCATGATTATCGGTAGAGGTAGAGCCACTGTGCTCGTAAACTTTCTTTATAATGGGATTGCACACAGCTTCTACCTCTTTCATCTTCTCATCCAACTCATCCTTCTCCGCACCTTGGTTATCATCCAACCAATCCATAACATCCTTCAATGCTTTCTCAATCCTCTCTTTTTCGTCCGATTCAATCTTGTCCGCAAGTTTATCCTTGTCGTTGATCGAGCTCTTCATGTTGAAAATGTAAGTCTCGAGTTTGTTCCGGGCCTCAATTCTCTCTCGGATCTTCCTATCCTCCTCTGCAAACTCTTCTGCCTCCCTTATCTTCTCTTCTATCTCTTCTTCGCTTAGACGCCCCTTGTCGTTTGTGATCGTTATGGATTTCGATTTCTTGGCTGCTTTATCCTCTGCTGTCACGTGTAGTATGCCATTTACATCCACCTCGAATGTGACTTCTATTTGAGGCACTCCCCTGCAGGCACAATCAACATTATTTTTCCTATATCCAAATTTAATAACGGCATAACTTTAGACAAAAAATAATATAGCTTTATTACCTCGGAGCAGGTGGAATTCCGGAGAGATCAAACCTTCCGAGTTCTCGACAATCTTTTGTTAGAGCCCTTTCTCCTTCATAAACCTAGAATAAGAACTATATTTAGTATCAAATCAAGCTAATATAACTGTTATCTTCTTTTCTTCTTCCACACTTACCTTGATCGAAACTGTGGTTTGTTGGTCCTGATAAGTAGTGAAAACTTGCGACCTCTTTGTTGGTATCACAGTGTTTCTTGGAATCAATTTTGTCATAACTCCCCCCGCTGTCTCAATACCCAGACTCAATGGAGTTCTATCAATCACAACCATTTCTGCAAAAAAAAAAAAAAAAAGCAAATTAAATGAATCTCATAATACAAAATTCATATATTTGTATGTTTAAACGAGTGAAAAAGAAGAATCGTTACTATTATCTTGGCCGCCTTGGCCACTGATGATTCCGGCTTGAACAGCAGCTCCATAGGCTACAGCCTCATCTGGATTCACACCTTTACTCGGCTCTTTGCCGTCAAAGAAATCCATCAACATCTGCTGCACCTTGGGAATACGAGTGCTTCCGCCAACAAGAACAATCTCATGAATATCCGATTTCTTCAAATTTGCATCCTCCAAAGCCCTCTTCACAGGCCCCATTGTCTTCTTGAACAAATCCATATTCAACTCCTCAAACCTCGCCCTCGTTAAGGGCTCGGAGAAATCAACACCATCAAACAAAGATTCGATCTCAACTCGAACCTGGTGCTGGCTACTCAATGCTCTCTTTGCTCTTTCACATTCTTTCCTGAGTTTTCCAAGAGCCTTCTTGTCTTGGCTGATATCTCTATCGTACTTTTTCTTGATTAACTTGATGAAATAGTTCATCACTCGATGATCAAAATCTTCTCCTCCTAGATGAGTATCCCCACTTGTTGCAAGAACCTCAAACACTCCATTGTCAATGGTTAGTACACTGACATCAAATGTACCACCTCCTAGATCGAAAACAAGGATGTTTTTGTCTTCTCCTTCTTTGTCGAGACCGTAGGCGATTGCAGCTGCAGTTGGCTCGTTGATTATACGAGCCACGTTGAGCCCCGCAATTGTCCCTGCATCCTTTGTTGCTTGTCTTTGTGCATCATTGAAATATGCTGTGTAAACAATAAAAATACAAGATATTAGATACACTCCCAAGTTTTATGATCAAAACGAAACAGATTGCAGAGTGCTGCTGATAATACCTGGAACAGTTATGACTGCACTTTTAACTTTCTGTCCCAAGTAAGACTCTGCTGTATCCTTCATCTTTTGCAGAATCATCGCACTGATTTCTTCGGGACTAAAGACTTTCGTCTCCCCATCTTTGATCTTCACCTGTATATAGGGCTTCCCGTCTTTGTTCACGACTTTGTACGGCAACATCTTCATATCTCTCTGTACTTCAGGATCATCAAACCTATCAAGTATTGATTAGATTTCAAATTAATTTCGAAATTCCCGGCAAACCAACACTAGTACGATATCAATCAATTCAAAAGAATTGTGAATGAAATCAAAACTCACTTTCTTCCGATTAGCCTTTTGACGTCAAAAATAGTGCGTTCCGGATTGAGGGCTGCTTGATTCTTCGCCGCTTCTCCGATCAAACGCTCGGAATCGGTGAAGGCAACCCAGGAAGGCGTGATACGATTTCCTTGATCGTTAGCTATGATGTCGACTTTCCCGTTTCTGTAAACTCCCACACAAGAATACGTCGTCCCCAAATCAATACCGATCACCGTGCCTAGCTCCGGTCTCTCTGCTGCCATTGCCATGCCTACTAAGAACTCTACATAAAACAATCAAGAAGCATAATAAGAATCTACTCAAGACTTTCAATAAAGAAATCAGACTGTCCGGCAAAACGTATTCGCAAATTGCATTAGTATGAAAAATATACCAGACGCGAAGAGGAGAAGAAAGCAGAAAGCACAATCCCTAGAAGCCATTATTATATGTATGTGCGAGTGATATAGTTTCTTTGCTTTGGTATCCAGTAGAGTGTATTGCTTCTCGCTTTCTTGAAAGAAGCGGAGGGGGGTGTATTTATAGGTTGCGGTAAAGGAAACCGTTTCTGAGAAGGATTAGGAGATGGCTAGAGTGTTCTGACCAATTATTGAGCGCCACGCCAGCCGTCAGGTTCTGTTGAGGAAATCCGACGCAATCCAACCAATAAGAGATCAGTACGTGTAGAGTCCTGAACGTTCTTGAAGTGTCAAGGAGAGTGGACTGTGTTCTTGTAAGAATAGGAGAACAAATACTATCATGTATCGTGCAATGCTCGAATTATTATTTTTAATTAATTATTTAATAAAATCAAATTTTAATTATAATTTTTATATAAAATTTAAACTTGAATAGTTCAATAAATTACAAATATTAAGACAATATGAATATCTAAACAACATAAACCTATTGAAAGAAATTCAATAATCTTATTAAAAAATAGTATTTTTTTCTTATTTAAATTATCTCATATTTTTATGAAAATAATAATTGATTCATTTTATATAATAATCACGTTTCTACTTATGTTAGTATATAATAGATTTACTTATTTAATAAATTTAAGAAAAAAATTCAAATAAAATTAAATTGATTCTCCAACCACATCTAATAATAAAATCTAACCTAAAGAAAAAATTGGAATATTTGAATCTAATTTCTCATTTCAATATGTATGATATAAGTGTTAAATTAAAGATCGTAAAAAATATTTTAAAAAAATTATTAGTATTTAAAAAATAAAAAAACTTGTTAAAAGAAACAAAATAAAAACCATATTGGAGTCGAAATTCATAGTTGAATGAGAAAATTAAAAATAATAGTTTACAATCTTAACCTCTATATTGTTTGAGTATGATATATATATATATATAATAGTATTTATGCAATTTACTGTATTTTAAAGTCGATCCAAATCTTAAATATAAGGAAACTAAGAGACATAATTAAAAACACCATAAATTATCCAGAATTGAATAGCCGCATCCATATTCAAATCTAACTAACTAAATAAGATAATAAAATAATTGTATTTTTAAAATCTAATATCTCACTTTAATATGTACAATATGGATGTAATATTACACGGCAAAACATATTAAAAAGCAAACATGTTTTTTTGTATTTAAACAAATTGAAAAAATATTTCTAAAAAAAAATCAACTAATCAAAAGTCGACAAAATTATGCTATAAAATTAGTTACTAATGGAGAATTAATATTGACCAAAAAATAATAATAATAGAGGGAAATCTGCATTAATCAAAGCCACAGTGCCCTTGAGTAATTAGTTGCCTTTGGAACCATTTAATTTTAAATAATAGATCTTATATATAGACCATGATTAATTTTGTGGTGCTACAAATATACTGATACCTCACCAGAATTTAATCTGTAAGAATTTGTTGCATTGTAGATTTTATGGATTGTTGGCTTTTAATGTTTTATTATTGAAATATAACATTAGATTGATCATTTTAATATTAAATCGCTCGTTTATAGTTGAAAAAACGTAGTTCTTAAATGATAATTATTTTGCAGAGGATGAGAAAATATTTTTCGAGAATATAATTGTATATAATGAAATACATTTCCACAATAGATTATAAATGAACTCTCAATTCAAATTTTTTTAATGTATTATTACTTAGTGATACAATTTAAGGCGGTGCAAAAAAAAAAAAAATTGAACTTTTTTGCCGTATTTTCATGTGTGTGGTTTTTTGTTCGGCGTTTAAATAGCGTTTGAAAGCATGTATAACATACGATTATCCTTATTCATGATCCAAACAAACGGGAAATGGATCTTTGGTTGTACGGACATCATAATATGTTATGTTGGACCCTCATAACCTCGTTGTTTTGTTTTATGGAATACATACACAACAGGGAATCCGGATCCTCAAACAAACATCTCATATTTGATCACAGAAGTAATGCGGGTTCAGATCCGAATTTGTAGGAAAACTAACCAGAAGTAATTAAGCGAACTCTTCTGTTTTTTTAATGTTCAAAGTATCTTGAGTTTTACAACAGTCAAAGCTTCACATGCATGGAACCTCCACCGGACAACACGTACTGTTACAGTTTACACACACACACAGATATATATATATATATAAAAGCATAGTCAAAACTAATGTTCACTAATACACAATATTACCAACTCAATTATCTTCTGATTATATAATCATTTACTGATGTAATCTACAAGGGATTATCTTTGAAATGCTCTCCCTAGATTTGGTATAAATTATTCGAACTGGGTAGGCTAACGATGGATAGGGTTACTGGATTCAAGAATCCAAGTCTTATCCCTAATGCTGCTTCCATCGTCGCTACTCTCCCCATTAATTTTAGGGACTATTTGGCTTTCTTGATTAATGAGGGAGGAAATGGCTGCTGCTACAACAACCCTAAACTTAGGGTCGGAAGTAATTGCACTCACATTTTCTGACAACAAAGTCCTGTTGTTACTCCCTTGATAATGATCTTTATGTCCCATTTCTTGCCCTAATCTATTAGGGTTAGGAAAAAGTTGGCTCACAGGTGTGTTTCCGTTGAAGTTGCCTTGTTTAGGGATCCAAGAATGCCCTAATTGAGCTGTTGAATTTGATGAGCTAGGGTTGTTCGTTAGCTCAAGAACAATGCCTTTTATAGGGTCATAGTAATTAGGGTTAGGGGCTCTTAGGTTTGGAGTGTAAGAAGAAGAGGGGGTTATGAAAAGATGGCTATTGTTGTTGTTTTGATAAGAGAAATGTTGTTGGCTTAGGGTTGAGGGTAACATTTCGCTGTTGTAGAAAGGATAGCTCGAATCCGACATCAGGAAGGGGGCTGCAGCAGACGGTGGTGACGCCGTCACGGTCGCCCCAACTGGGAGCGGATGATTGTGTGTTCCTTCGTATGTTGTGATTAGGATTGAGGTGTCATCTAGACATCTCTGGACCTGTTTACAACATGCAATTGTTCATTAAGTTAGCAGTGAGGGATGTAGAGACAATTTTTAAGAAAATAATAGAAATAAGAAATATGGGTTATAACAATGTAAAAATCACATTGTAAAGATTAAGATTATTATTGTAAACAAATAAAATTCTAGTCATGCTACATCTAAAATTAATTAATGACGATATTAATGTGCTAGTTCTAATAGGTGGAGTCCATAAACCATAATTAAGAACATCGGCATGTTGTCCAAATTAAGCAAAAACCATGAGAATAGATTGTTAATTAGTACATAAAATTCTATTACAATATTTCAATCTTAAAGTCTATTTTTTAAGTTAACAATGTATTTTATTTTATCATTATATTGTACCCACATACGTACATAGAGCAAACTCCGAAACTAAAAATGAAATATCTTCTCCGTTTCAAAACAAAAGTCGAAGAAGTAGTAAATTGAGTTAGGCAATGGCTAGGAAAAGTAGCTACCTGTTTTCTCACCGGACATCCGGGAGCTACAGTGCAACGATAATAGGCTCGAGGGCAGGGATTTCCTTTAGCAATCTTCTGCCCATATTTCCTCCATTGGCATCCATCATTTATCTATTCAATCAAAATAAACTTATATATATGTGTGTGAATTAATACTGAAATTAATATATATGTATATATATATATATATTCATGAACTCACAGTGGCTGCTTCACATCTTGCCCTGAAAGAAACCCTATCTCTTTTATTTGGTGGAGAAGTGATATTGTTCATAGTTCCTGGCAAAGTGTTGCTCTGCAGCTGACTTTGGATTGGCCTAATCAAACCTCTCTTCGCTTCCCTTCTCTCCTTCATTTCACCGACATCACTGCAGCTGTTTGCCACCCTCAGAGACAACCCTAGCCCATCATCTTCCTCCTCCTCCTCTAATGGCGATGTTCCAATATTGGTGGTGCTGAACTTGTTTTTATTGGGATCCTCACTCGGGTCATCGTTGTGGTTTCCAGACACCAAGTAAATTGTATTGGGATCCTAAATCAAATAAATAAAAGAAAGCTCTTTTCAAGAAAAGATGGATTGTTATTCACATGCCATCGAAATTTTAACTGGAAAAAGTTTAATACATTTATACATAAATATAATTGGCCTTTCGATATATTTACCTTCTTCTTAATGTTTTGTTGGATCACTGCAAATTTTGTCTGGAGATCACTGTAATCTTTCATGGTTTGCTCAACTGCGTCCCGTAACATTTTGTTTTCCTCCCTTACGCGATTCATCTTCATCTGCAGAACAGATAGCTAAATGGGATCGAGTTTACACTGTCAGTTCACTTATAGTGCGCCAAGAATTAATTTGTATCTATACGTACAACTGCATCATGTATATATAAACACATATATGTGTGTGTGTGTGAGAGAGAGAGAGAGAGAGAGAAGAATTGAAAATTATGATTATAGATACCTCTTCTAGCTTGAATCCTTTATCAGGAATTTTAATATTGGAGGTAAGATTTTCAGCTTCTTGAAGCTTTGATTCCACAGATGAATTGTTCGGTTGTTCTTGAGCATCCTGTTTGAAGGATAGATTATCAGTTTCCATTGTCTCTTCTTCTTCTTCTTCTCTTCTTCTTCTTCTTCTTCTTCTTCTTCTTCTTCTTCTTCTTCTTCTCTTCCCATAGAGATATAATCAGAGCAAGAATTTATGCTCTCTCTCTCCTCTCCTCTCCTCTCGCTCTCTCTCTCTCTCTCTCTCTCTCTCTCTCTCTCTCTCGCTCCCCCTCCCCCTCGATGTAAGTGTTACTTTTGAGGCACAGAAGTCAATTGCCTCGTCCCATATTAAACGAGTACTTCATAACGGTAGGAGGTGCAGTAGCAGTAGAAATATAAGTTAAATAATTATGGAAGCTTCTAATTTTGACTTTTGGTCACAGAAATGACTCTAATGCCCTTGATCAAATTGGAGATATTCTTACATAAAGTTAATGCAAATGTTCAGATGGTAATAAACGTCTTACTAGGGTCATTACTTTGAGATTAACATGTTATTGCAAATCAACAAAGTGTCATTGTACGTTTCTTCACCCATGCATATTAATTTAATCTATGTGAAAATATATAAATCATGGATAACATGTAATTAAACAAGTCATCTTTTACGAAACCTATAAATATGTCTCGTACTAGTTATGTTATAAACATTAAATAAATAACGCAGTTGCGTATAAACGTTCGATCAATTTTATATTAGTTAAAAAAATTATTGTACAAATGAATTAAGAGAATAGTAATTAATATCTTACAATTATGATTTAGGTGGAAAGTTTTATAACCGGGTAGGTATCTCGTCTATATAAAAGTAGCTTAAATTTGTATTTTGAATTAAATTTATGAATTATTTGGTTGAACCACATAGTTCATGTGTTAATGTCATTGAACCAAATTGCAATTTCAGTCCCGTGACTATTGTGCGCTTTCAATTTCAGTCTCATTCAAATTTAAAAAAAAAAATTATATATATATATATATATATTTGTTTAACAATTTTAATTTTATGAATTTAATCTTGAATATGAAATTTTCTTTCGAATTTTGGCATGTGCAACTCACATGCATTGGTGGAGCCCATTTTCTATCAAGACTTATTTGGCGTAGTGTCGAGTTACAAATAATTGGCGATGGAGATGTGCAGTGGCACAAAGGCGCGCTGGTTTCACAAATCGGGGGTTGGTTTTGGCTCACGTTCGTTGATTATATAACCTTGTTGTTTGGCAAGAGTAGTGACTTTGCACACCTTTGATGCATAATTTATATTTTTGTACTAATGTAACGTTTTTTACAAGTTATTTATATATTCAGACAATAGACGTAAGTCACACATGCTAAATTCTGATATAATTTCCAAAATTATCTTATAGTAGGACTAAATTGTTTATTTTGATTTGAACGAACTAAAATTACAAATATCTAATAGTCACCATACTAGAATTGCAATTCGCTCGCTGTCATTTTGGATGATCGAACCGACGCAATTTGCTCGTTGTCATATTGGGTGATCGGGCCGATCAGACCAAGGCTGTCGGCCCGATCAGATCTGGAAATTGTCAACCGAAAGACCCTCCAACCTCTTTCTCTCTTTGAAATTCTCAAAGTCCTCAATATTTATATATTTTAATTTTCAACTTCTCAACCACCTCCTCACTTCTTCACCACTTCAACTCAATTTAATTTAAATTACATCAGCTTCTGACATTTATAATATATATATATATATTTATTTATTTCTGACATTTATATATATATATATATATATATTTATTTCTGACATTAGTTTTTTTATTATCATATAATTTCAATTAATTAAATATTAATTTCAATTTAATTATTAAATTATGTTTATAAGTTTATGTCACTTGCATATAACACTCCATAATTTTATACAACATACATCAGTTGAATGTGGTGGGTGTGACAAAATATAAAAATTAAAAAAAAAATTAATCAAACTGTTGTGGTCAATGGTCATAAATCATGATGGTATTAATTTGTTGAAAAAAATGTCTAGTTTCTTAACAGTCTATCATTATTTGATTTATTACTATACTCTTATATATAATTATATTTATTAGATTAAAATGATGCATTTTTATTTATGATAATGGGAATGTGACATATTTATGAGAATAAAGTTTTTTCGTCACTAACGAAAAATCTAAAGGAATAATTACAATGTTATGTCGTTCACCATCATTACATATGTAACAAAAAAAATATAAAAAATATGTTTTTTATATATAATTTCATAAATTACAATTATGTTCTAAAGGTGATACGAAATTAATAGATTGCGATTAAAATATAAATTTTTAAAAAATAATTTTTTTTTATTTAATTATCGAATCCTATAAGTCCAATTTTATAATTGAGAGTTGACTTTAGGAGGAGGGTGGACTCGTGGAAGAGCAAGTGTCGCCGCAGCTAATTCTCAAACCTTGTCTTTTCCCTTTTAAACATTTTATCATTTAAATATAAAATATAAATATTATTTAATGTTATGGAGTGGATTAGGGATCATCATTTATTATTAAATTAAATATTTGAGTGACTTTGGGATCATTGCATTTTAATTCAACTCCAAACATATAATTATCATTTGATTATAATATGCCTTTATATATATAATATATATATATATATAAAAGTAAAATGATATTTTTTAGTTTTATTTTTTCGTCTAGATGTTATTAGCGCAAATATTGCAAATCAAAAGAATCTCTATGAATTAGAAAACAAATACGTTTTAGATATAAAACTTTAAAAAAAATGTAAAATCATAACTAATATATATATATAAGTAAAATGATATTTTTTAAATTTGTTTTTTCGTCTAAATGTTATTAGCACAAATATTGCAAATTAATAGAATCTCTATTAATTAGAAAACAAATACGTTTCAGATATAAAACTTTAAAAAAATGTAAAATCATAACCAATATATATATATATAAGTAAAAAGATATTTTTTAGTTTTATTTTTTCGTCTAAATGTTATTAGCGCAAATATTGCTAATCAAAAGAATCTCTATTAATTAGAAAACAAATACATTTTAGATATAAAAACTTTAAAAAAATGTAAAATCATATTCATTAAAATAGTGATTTTTATTAAATTCAAAAGAAATAGATATATTTATTGATTAAATTGTTTCTTTTTATGATGACCTTTAATATGGTAATTATAATTTATTTTATTATATTTAATTGGTAAAAGTATGTGAATAATTAATACCATTGACTTGATTAATGTTTCTTAAAATAACAAAAATTACATTATTAAATGATTAATTAAGTTTTAATCTAATAGCAAGAACAAATTAATATGAAGTAACATATTAAGTATAATTATTATTTTATTGCTAATATTATTAGTACTAAATAATATATTTTTAAAAAGTAAAACATACAAAAATAACTTTCGTGCATCATACTAGTTATGCTTTACAAGAATAAAGTAAATTATAACGGGATGAAATATATATATATATATATATATATATATATATATTTATTAAGAACCAAATTAATTGGGATTGTGCATTGAAAATTGAAATTGGGCAATATTTTTTGTATTCACAATAATAGAATTAAGTTGATTGGTCCCTCCCGTCTATGAATTTTCAAGTATCTCTCTCACCCACCACATTATCATCCCTAATTTGGCTTTAGGATTAACAAATTAGTATTCTTTTAATTAAAAAATTGAAGTTTAAATATATTAATAATCTATAAATCCTTTTATTAAAATTTAAACATTAGACAACAACATACATGTTTAATTTATATAACAACAATTTGATCGACCATGATCAAAACGGTCTGGAATTATATATGGTTTGAGTAAATCGAACTTAATTAAGCACCAAATTTTGATTGAGTCGTTTGCTCCGATTCGATTTTGAAAATATTATATATATATATATATATATATCAAGATTATTATTTAGATATTATTATTTTGAAATGGTGTTTAGATCTTAGTCAAAGTTGTAATGTAATAATCACATTAGGCTTTAGTTTTTCTTTGTTTTATGATGATAGACGACTCCATGATTGACTTTTTGGTTGAATTCGTGTACTAGGTTAGGAAAATAAATTTCTTTTTTTTTTTTTTTTAATAAATTTAATATAAAATGTAAAAAAGGATGACTAGATATTTTCTAAAATTATGGGGGTTTATTAGTAATTTTACCAAGATGTGGATGGGAAACTACATTTAGTCCTTGATTGTGTGATTAATTGCAGACTTAATAAAATCTAAAATATGGCCAATTGAAGTATTAGTCCTAGAGAGAGGTCCTTAATGCTAGGTTGAAAATGTGATAAAGCCTTGTGTTGTTGTAGCTTTGGCCAAATGACCTATATTTGTACTATTAGGGGGTGTTTGGTAAAATTTTAATTTATCTCAAAATAAAATGTTAGGATGTCAAAAATTCTTTTATAAAATGGTAAGGAGATCCTAACCTGATTTTCTCAAATAAAATATTATTTTAATTAACTTCTTTAGATTTCATAATTTCAATTACTAAGCGATCGAGTATCTATATACGTCATTTGATTACACACCATTATCTTATTTTATTAAAACAACTTCACGACTTATATTTAAGATAAGATGTAAATATTAAACGCAAAAGCTTATGTGTATCACTGTACTGTGCAACCCAATCTATATTGTTACTTGTTTAACTAAAATGTACTATTTGTTTAATTAAAAAATATTACTACTGATTTGCTAGCTTAAAAAATCAAGTAAATAAGTAATATTTTTAATTAAACAAATAATACTGAGAATGTGATGCACGATGTCACCAATGCACAAAATCCTCACTCAAAAATAAAAGAACTTGCACCGGCAATTCCATATGATAGTTTAACTGTGCAAATTTATACAAAATCATACTTTCGCAAGAATAATATTTGTTATCACAAAATTTTGGTCAGTGAGAAATTTTCGAATATTGAAGAAAATTTAGAAAAAGGAAAACTGAAAAATAAAAGATGAAGAGGGAATGCCCAAGTTACCGTCTTTGTTACCAAAATAAAAACAAGACTCTTATTTTAAAACGATAAGAAGCTTTTTCCGACCAAAATTATTATAATGACCTAAGTAAGTGTCTGGGTTGCATTTTGAGTATTTGGGCTTAGCACATCTTAGATGAGTTTTATCTTTTAGTGAATGGGCTGATTGCATCACTATAATTAATATTAAGAATCATACTTTTTTTTTATAGTACAATTCTGTTTTTTTTTTTTTTTTTCAAATTACACAAAGGTTTAATTTTTTAATAATTATAAATTTGTACTTATTAAATCTTTTTATTTGTTAAATTTGTTCAATCAAATCTAACTTATTTATAAAATAGAAAAAAAAACATTATTTCTTACTTCACCACATAACATTATATGCACATTATTCAATAATTATTAGATGTCTTAATTTTGGACAAATCAGCACATAAAAGATGGCTGCTAATTAGACCAAATGGTTAAGAATTAGACTACACTGTCTTCAATAGAAAAAGGAAGGAGAATGTGAAACAGAAAAAAACAGCAAATGCTGCCTTTTTTTTTTTTTTTTTTTTTTTCTGAACAAAAAGAAGAAATATACCAATAGTTCAAAATATTCCCTATTCAAAAGAGTCGGAACAGTGTTGAGACCAGGACTTTGCCAAAAAACAGCAAATGCTGCCTTTTTTTTTTTTTTTTTTTTTTTTTTCTGAACAAAAAGAAGAAATATACCAATAGTTCAAAATATTCCCTATTCAAAAGAGTCGGAACAGTGTTGAGACCAGGACTTTGCCAGACAAGCAATGTCTTCCAGCAGACAGCTTCAAAAAAGAAACCTATTTCTATTCGTTTTACTAATTTTTTTGACCTTATGAAAAAACTCTAAATCCCACAACGGGCAACGGTCGTCAGAACTCATCATCAGTAACTTATTCCTATTCCACTTCCATCAAACCGGCAAAACTATCGACTCACCTTCTCATTGGTCACACCAGCACTGAACATCGCCACAAGAAACAAGAAGAAAAACATCCTCTACAAAACCAGCAGACGGTGCTTCAGGAAATCAAGATTCATCGGATGAACTCAATCCAGCAGAAATGCCCGAGTTGAATGGTGACAAGAATTTTGGCTGTGCTCCTTGCAAGATTTTGAGGGATGGCTTTGAATTGATGTACTGCGCGATATATGTAACAATTATTACACGTATATGGAGCAAAACAAAGAATAATGGACAATTAAAGAGCCTACCATCTGAGACTTAGCCTAAAATAATTTTATGGGGAAAAATAAAGAAGAAAAAGTTTGTTTTTCTAGCAAATTGCACTAGTTAAGAGGGGGCAAGACAAAACAACCCTCAAGAGGCTATTTATGATACTCTGGAAGGGTGTATTTGTTAGAAACAAACCTTTTTTTTTTTTTTTTTTGGGCACTTAGCCCAAAACCTTTCTTAAATTAAGCAAATATTAATAGAAACGGATTCAAGTGCCTTCAAGGGAAATAAGTACCTTAGTAACATCCTTGAAGAAGGCACTGATTTCTTCTTCAGTGAGACCACCCTCATCAGCATTTTCCTCCCACCCCAAAGAACGTAGGAATGCAGCCTCTTCCTCCTCAGAAAATACAGGATCCGAGCTAGGATGCTTCTTTCCATTGCTGACATGCTTCTGCTCATCACAAGAATCACCATTTCTGGTCAAGCCACCTTTCATATCAGACAAATTCTCCAAACACAGGCTTACACCTGAGGAGGCATCACCAGCCTGAGGAGATTTAGGACCACCTACGACCTCCATTTCAGCAAGCTTGTCTGAAAATGGAGATGTTGCAGTCCCACAGTCCGGGACAGATGAGGAATTTGATGTGGGTGAATCAGAAGCAACAGAAGAGGAGCTTTCCAGAGATTTCTTTCGCACAGAGTTGAAGAACTCGTTTCGACTTTGAGCTTGGGAAGTGGGTCTCTTCTCCAGAACAGTGAAGATGGGCTTCCGGTCAGGGACTGGGTTGTTTATTGGGCTTCTAGTTGCTGCAGATCCAGAAACAGATGGTGAAGCAAGTGTAGAACTTACTGGTTTGCTACCACCTGTTGGACTCAAGTTGTCCTTCACGTGAGGAGTAGTGCCATTCTTTTCTCGCACTGGCTTCAGAACATGGAGCTTCCCCACATTTGATGCCTTTGAAACATCACCCTTCACAGGTCCACCCGCTTTATTTTTCTGTTTATCTGAAGCATTCAAAGCCTGCACCACATATCAGCTGTTAACATAGTTTTCATAAAATAGTCTGAAATTGAATTAAGCTTCATTAGAAAATGACCCCAGAAGTAATCAAGTACCACAATAACAAAGAATTACCAATTTTTTAACACCTAAAGTATAGAAGCAAAACACTTGAAGACGGTCAGTTGCCATCTTTGATCTGACTGGAAAAAAATTACTCTTTAACATACTGAAAAGGGCATTTCAGGGATCAATCAGTCGGTAGTTTACCACAAAAGTTTTTGTTGGCATCTATTTGCACACAGAAATGGAGAACAATATCAGGTTTTGCCTTGTCATAGATAATTGCCATTTCAAACATAAACTGAGTGAAAATGATCAGGAACCCATTGTATCCAGTTCAAAACATCAATAATTCCACATGACTAATCTCCTGCTTTATGCATCCATTATGGGGTACATTAAACAATGAAATAAAAGGCATCATCATGTCATCATCTAAAACACATAAACCTCAACAAGACCAAAATTCAACCCATATATGTGACTCATGAACATCCCAACTCTTGAAATGGACAACTGCAGATAGGAAAAATAAGACTGTTTAGAGAAATTTATTCAGTATGATACAATGACCAGTTACCTTGACTTAGATCTATCAACATTATTTGTGCAAATACGACATAAGTTGTGTGTTTCCTAAATTAAGTAAGCAGATTTGGGCAGAGAGAAACACAAAAAAACCAAGATGTTCTCAGTTCCAGTTTACTAATAACTTATGTTCATCAAAATTCAACATAAAAAGCTTGGCACTTACCACGTCAAACAAAGCTTTTTATCTGATAGGTGTTGTACACTTTTCTATTCCTATACGTAAGAACCCCTTTCTGAATTCCATAAGATTTTAATGTATATAAACCATAGCTATGTAGTCCTATTCATGATAGATTGACTCCAAACACAACGATAACCATGAAAGCACAAAATTCACATTTACATTCATGTGACTGCAAATTCAAATGGTTTGATGGGAATATCTAATGAATGCAGATGCAGTTTATCATGACAGCACTGCATAGACCCATCATATTGACAAAGAAAGCAAGTCATGACATGAATAAAACATGATAACCAACAAGTTTAGTGCTATTTTCTTCATCAGGAGCACAGACACATATATTGTACAAACCTTAAACCAAATAATCACAGAAAATGTAAACAAAGGATGCTCCCAAAAATCATGATGGATAAATAGTAGTCCAAATGCCCCTCGTGATATGATCCGATTAGCCTTAATTTGCAAATTTCAGCTATTGGTCTTTCTGCGGTCAGCAATTGCCAGGCTATATAAAGATTCTGTGCTGTACCCGAACACTATCTTATTGGGGTCAATAGTAAAATACAGAAGGTAATAAAGATACCAAAGTCCTACTCCAAGAAACAATGTCATACTTATGCCTTCCACAAGGTTCATACTTGAACCAAGAAGTATTCCAGAGCTAAAAGATGTTAAAACTTGAGAGTGCTTTCCATAGACAAGTGACTTCATTATGCTTAACTAGTCCGAGATATATAGAGGGGTCGATGGACCACTATAAAGCTGACAGTCTACACAAGTTAAGCATGTAGTATTAGATGAGTCGTGCAGGTCAAAATTAATAAAGGGAATTGCCTACTGTGAATAATTTACCTTGGCTGTTGAAAAATCCTAAATCAGAATTTCTCTCACATTTATCTATTCATTCATGTACAAGTTACAAAAAGAAAGACAATGGAGGTAGCAATTATAAACAGAAGCTCTTTTAGTAATCATTAATCAACCAGAAGATAAGTTGAGCAATTCTTCAAACTACCATAAAACAGAAGATAAGCCATAGCTTGGAGGTAAAGTGAAGATAATTTCTCTCTTACCAAAGCTTTTGGTGTTGATGGTGTCACAGGAATTAATTGCCTAGATTGTTTGATGGCCAGTTCTTCAAGTCTCTGAGTTCCCACGGATAACTGTAACAAACAACATTGAAAACCATGCTATTAGCACACTTATAGCTTATTGATCATCTATATGATTTTAAAACAATAAAAAACTTACAGCTGGAGTAGATTGACCACGATTAGGAGCCTGAGCTACAGCTTCTGCCATATTTAGACTGCTGCTTGTGCACAAAGACACAGGTGCAGAACTTGATGGAGCTGGTTGCTGCAAAGATGAGATGCCAGCCCCATTGCTTCCAACCAAAACAGGAACCTCCGCCAAAGCCGATGTCCATTTTTCGCCACTGACAATAGTTGAGGAGCCCATAGGTAAACTCTGAATAGCAGAACTTAAGCCAGGAGATGGGACTCTTCCAACTTCAGGAACAGATGCTCTTTCTTCTGCACCCAACGATGGAAAATCTCTTTCGAAAAATGCTTTTTTCACCCCACCAATGGGACTGCCCTTCCTAACTAAACCATTGGCATTAATTCCACTAGTAGTGCTTGAATTAGTTACAACTTTCTTATGCCATGTATCTGCATGTTTACCAGTAACCATTGAATGAGACCGCCTAAAACCATCCCTCTCAAACTTACTTGACAAGCTGTTTCCTGATGTATCTGAAAAATCCCAACGCCGACGGTCCCCCACAATTGACTTGTCCCTGTCACGAGAATCATATGCATCCTTCTCCCAGTCCCTATCATGTTGCCTATCAAAACTACTATGAGCCCTCAGACGGCCAGAACCATTACTACTAGAACTCCGGCGGAAATAAGCAGAGGTTGTTCTGTCAGAACTAAAAGATCGTCCAAAATCATGACCATTACTATTCACTAATGACCTATTTCTCTCAAGCTTTGATGAGGCTTGATCATCTAAACAAGAAAAAACACCATAAGAAATGAGCAAAAGTCAGAAGGTACTAATGTAAACAATGAAATTACCTGAATGTGATACAGAGCTGCCACTGTTCAGGCTTCCAGCATTTTTCAACCATTGAGGTACTAATGTGGGCTCACTTCTTTCCATAACTAGCGCTAAACATTATCACTGTGAAACATAAATGAAGAGGTAATCAACTTTTTTCTTCAATTTAATGCCCACGTATCCACTTTCGTTCACCAATGCCCAATTGCTGCCACGTCTCCACTTCCCGACAAAATCAAATGTCCATTGTGACAAGAGTCTGAGTAACCTGAATGCTAAATAATATATCTCTTTACGATAATCCCTTTTGTCCTCACCTAAACACCCAAACCACCTACTCCAAAGCTCATCAGCAAGGAACCGGACAGGGAAGGTCAAAAAACAATGTATCTATTCCTCCAAGAGACACGCATTCAAATCAACAAATCTGAATTGCTATATCCGGGCAATTAGGGTTCTTTTATGCAATCAAAATATACCCTACCGAGTCAATCCACAATTCCACTCAATCAATTCCAAACTACAAACTAATGTACTTCACTGCCCAGAAAAAAGCTACAACAACAGCTTCTAAAGCCTTCTTGCACAAGAAAAACAAGCCAAGAAGACCTTAATATCTCAACCACAAGCAAATTAATAAAGCCCACTAAAAAATTGCCACCACTCCACGCATAAAAAACCCCCAAAACAGAGCAATCCTTCAAAAATAGACAATACCCATATGAATAATAGCACAGATAACCAAACCCTATACCCTAATAGCCATCCAACAAATAAACATAAAAACTTTCCTAGGGTTTGAAGATTCCAGTACCACGAAAAATCCCAAAAAAATCAGAAAGTCCTTTTTTTGTATAATAACTAAAAATTAGATAGACTTAACCTGATTTTTCTGGATTACAATAGAAAACAAAATCTACACCCTGAATAGTCGTCTTATGTGGGGGAAAAAACCCTAGTCCCTCGCACTCGCCGCCTCTGAGTCCTTGTATGCCGTTTCAGAGTCTGAAAATAAATACGCTATCGATTATTTTATTTTTTTAAAGAGAGAGCTACCGCTTGTTTCTCGCTTTCTGGGCTCTATGCTGCAAACTGTTAATCAAGTGTGATGGCGGAGAAGAGATTAAATCTGTGTATATATTTGAGAAAAGAGATTAGAGATAGAGATTTTGTATGTATATGCGTTCGGTTTGTGTTTTGAGGAAGTTGTGTTTTCTGTGTCTGTGTTTTAATAGGTTGTGAAGAAAGTCTGTTTAATAGGCCTTTTTTCTGATTTATTTTTTATTATAGGAATTCATTTATAACAGATTTTTCAAATACGATATCGTATTATATATTGCAAATATAAATCAAATAATTTTTTTTAAATTACTTCATTATATTATATAATTATATATATAATACATTGCATATATAAATTAAATTAAAACAAAAAAAATCAAAAAATAGAAGATCATATACTACATACAACTACATTGGTCCTAACTTGTATCTAAAGCCAACCTATATTTTTCTCTTTAAAAAAAAAAGAAAAGAAAAAGAAATGCCAACCAATTTTTCCAAATATTTTATATAATTTTTTGGCATTTTTTAATTTATTCCCTTTGAAAACTACAACCATGGTCCATGACTTTGAAATTGTTACAATTACCAAATTCTCCTACCAAGAAGTCTAATATTTTAATATAAATTTACAAAAAATACAACATATTTTGTAGTTTTTATATACATTTATACAAATTTTGAAACGCGCAAAAAGAAAAAAAATGTTTGTGTTACTGCGTAATATATTTTTAAATTAATATATTATATAGTTTTTTATTATTCGTAGTTAATTTTGATTGAATTTAAAATTATTTGTACAATATAGTTGTTGGAAATTAATTAACTGTCGTACATAATCATATAATCATGTACACCACACGTAAAAGACGCACGCAAATTGCATACACGCAAAACACACTGCATACATTCTTACTCAGATTGTGCATGCACATTGTACGTACATTTGCTACATACAATACACATATTGTACGTACTTACATTTACGTATATTTCAACATGTATATACATACACACAAAACAAAAACGTATATGATATGTGTGTATAATATCACAAAAATTTGAAATAAAAATGTGAGAAGTGCAAAGAAAAAACAAAAACCACAAGTTTATTACCTTTTATATACCTCATTTCAAATTCTAACACCAGAATAAGAAATTTAAAATTAGTAATTTTCAAATATGAAAAATTAAAAAATAATAAATTCTTTTAAATCTGGGAAGATAATTGCATATATGATTAAAATGGAATAAAATCCTCCTACCATTCCTATACAGCTTATGTTATCTGATTATTTTAGAAAGACTACGTTTTATTCAATGACATTAGTTAATAATAATAATAATTATTATTATTATTATTATTATAATTTATTATTTATTACTGTTTAATACGCTAGACGATATTATATTAATAAACTAATAAATTTATAAAAGTAAAATACAATAAATGATTCGAACTAATTTACATTTTCGTTACTTTTAATCTTTCTAAATGAAATAGTTGAAGAACAATTAAAATATTGTACGTGATCTTTTCTTAATCAATGTTTACGTGGTACATATTTTTCACCTTTCTAAAATTAGGTATTTCGTAACTTTATTTCCTAAAGTATGTTTGAAGTACTTTGCATGTCACATTTTATATGTTTTTAGCAAATATCGGTATGCACAAAATGTATGAACCTTCTTACATGTAGTGGATCGGATTATAGTTTTAAAATAGTAAAAATGTATGGGTTCTAATTAATACAGTTAAGATCCACAAAAAATACATGGATCACGCACCTTGCTATACTCACGCACTTCTGCACACTCATTTTTTCATGTGTATATTTAGGTATGATATTAAAAAAATAAGTAATTTTATTTGGATAATGGTAATATTTTTTAAACTTTTTTTAAAATATTACTTTCGATAAAAGTATACAGTCCAAATAATCAAGTAATAATATTTTTTAGAAATCAATAATATATTTTTAATTTAAAGTAATATTTTTTAAAATTAAATGTAAATATTTTTTTAATAAATTAGAAAGTAATATCTTTATGTTATTGTGATCTTCTCTTTTTTTCTGTAAATGATGATTTTTAAATAACTATATTAAAAATAATGAAATATATGTTTAAATATTTCATTTATTTTCTTTTCAGTTTTTACCTTTTTTACCAAAAAAAAAATACTTGAAAATTTTTGGTCTAAAATATGGGCTATAAAGGTGGGGGTTAGAGGGCTGGGAAAGGAGCGAGACCGTTCAGGTTGGGATGTGGGTTACATTAGACATGGGTACGGTTCTACAATTTTTGTTTCGATTCTGAAATCAACAGTTTTTGGAACCGTAGAGGGTTGAATTGAAATCGAACCGTCATATATACGATTTCGAGTTTGGTTCCACGGTTCTTTTTTTTATTTTTTTAATTAACAACTTTAAAAAATTTGAATTTGATTATCACAAGATATTGAATTGAATATACAGTTAACTTAACTAAAATAATTACATTTTACAAAAAAAAATTACAACAATCAAAACTTAACTTTACAACTTATAATAAAATTACAAAAAAAATAGAAAAGTTACAACAAAAAATTAACTTACCTAAAAATATTTACTTCTTTTAACAAGAGATTACAACTTTACAAGTTTTCAATTACAACAATTAAAAAAATAGAAGAGAGATCACAAGACAATTAAGGGAGATTGAGAGAGATTAGATATTGTGAAATAAAATGAGTAGGGAGGGGTATTTATAGGAAAAAACAAAAGAGTCGTTGGAACCGCCGGTTATCAGTTTTGATTCGGAATCGGCGGTTTCCAACGGTTATTCCATCTCAGCTGTTGAAGATCAACGGCTATTTAATCTCAGTCGTTGATCTCCATTGGCTATAAGTTTTAAATTCAATCTGGAACCAAGCCGGAACTGGAACTGAAACTGCCAGTTCGAAAACGACGATTCCAATTCTGAAAAATTGAGAACCAGAACCGAACCGTTACTCCGACAGTTTCGGTTCTGGTTTAAAACCGAAACCGGATCAACGGTTGAATCGAACCGTTGACCGACGGTTCTGGTTCAAACCGAAACCGTGCCCATATCTAGGTTAGACCATCGACAATAAGGTCTAACGCTAGAGTCAAATATCTTAATGGAGCAAATTATTAACATAACATGGTCACTTATCACTCAAGTGCCAAAGTTAGATACAATGTTGCAGCTTGATACAACTTTTTTTGAATTTGACCTGAATTTTTTTATTATTTTTATATTGATTCAATAAAAAATCATATATTCAAATATTGTCATAGTTTTGATTCGTGCTTTGAATTTATCTACTTTGTTCATAACTCCAAAATGTTAATTTCGTGTTTTTTGTCTCTTCAATAATGTTTCCATCACTTTTTAATAACATCTATAATTAAAATATAGTTCAACCACATAGCTATAAGAGAAAAAAAATAGGATGAATTCTTGATAAGTGAAATATAGGAGGCTCACAAAATAAATGAGCGAAATCCATTAAAAGATGTTTAAGTAAATTAGTAAATTATAATAAGTGAAATAATATATTATAACATTAAAAAAATCGAGTTCATCAAAATTCACCACCCACCTCGATTCTATTAATATCATAATTTTATCCACCCCAAATCGAACCACCTAAATTGAAACCCATTCATATTTTGTCACCTAATTTATTTCCCAACGAGCAACATCTACTAATATAAGTCACAAAAAATGTTGGCTTATTCACTGTCAACATATTTCAGTAACCTGAATAGAAATAATATATTTTATAATTATTTGAATTTATCCAAAAATTTCCATAAAACGATTGTATATGTGACACGACGTAAGATATTGCTTGTTTAACTATAAAATATCACTATTTCCTTAACTGTATTACTCCTGATTAGTTACCGTGATACTTTATAGTTAAACAAGTAATACTTTATAATTATATAAGTAATACCTTAAAACGTGACACTCTTTATACATGTTTCCATTCTGATCCAAAACTTTCGATTTAAGCAAAATATATAATAACTAATTTTATTTTGTTATATAGTAAATAGTATTATAATGTTTTTTTTTTTGGATTATTTTTTAATAGGAATGAGATGAGGCTTGGCCCATTAGTTTTCGGGAAATGTGCATAATTATCAACCCTAAATTTCATGTAATTTCTTTTTCTTATAATAATTGCCATAATTGAAAGAGGAAGCCTACATTTCCCAATAAAGTACTACTCAAATTTATTACACAATATTTATGCCATGGAAAAAATATAAAAATATATAGGTATTGTACCTATTATGTAAAAAAAAAAAAAAATTGGTATATTGAATATTATTTTGGTATCAAACGGTATTTAATTTATTAATTTTTTGTATATTGATATATCGAACAATATTTAGTAGATTAATATTTCGGTATATATCAAATTACTGATATATTAAAATAGTTTTACTATATCGATAATTCGATATGGCACTGTATACAAAAAAATTTGGTATAAAACAGTAAACTAAAATGTCAGCATGAAACGGTATACCAAAATTTTAGTATGGTATAATATGAGTATTGTGGCATACCAAAATTTTGATATACCAAAAAATTTCAATATAATATTAATATAAATTTTTCATATACTAAAATTTCGACACACTATATGATATGATGAAAAAAATTCGATATACCATACTGTATCAATCCTCGTGCCACTAGAAATTTTCATCCAGGTGCAACTATAAAGTTATTTGCTTAATATAAATTAAACGGAATTTCTCTTAATATAGTTCAATATTGTTTATATTATATTTAAACATTTGTAGTGGGTTGATATTTATGTTTTAGTAGAATTGAAAATAAATATTGAGTAATAATTTATTAAATAATTTAATTTTTGTTATAATTACTCAATTTTATTATAGAAACAAGACTATTATTTTATCACCATGAATATTGAGATTTGTTTTTCAATACTTCAAGAAAATATTGATAAAGACCATTATGTATTGATTCACACAATATAAATTGTTCAAAAATTGATGAAATATTGAAAATACATTGATAAATAATTAAAAAAAAAGTAATTATGGTTCACAATTCAACATGCTAGAAATTTGAAAAATAAGAAAAAGAGAAAATATGGTATTGTACCCATTTAAAATAGTTTAACTTTTTTTCTAACGAAAAAATAAAAAAATATATTTTGTACACCACATTCATGATTTATATAGACGAATTTGATCTTTCTTTATTTTTTTCTGTGTTCTCGTCAAAACCTATCTTCTCTCTCATATTTCTTCCTTTTCTCGCCTCTCTCTCTTGATCTTCACGATTCATTGTATAAGCTTATACGATTGAACTTTTCACGATTAAGGGTGTAAGTCGTGAAAACTTTCACGATTGATTGTTAAAACAACTTTCATGATTGACCGTGAAAGTTTAACGATTGAGAGCTTTCACGATTGACTGTGAAAAAAATTCACGATTGATCGTAAAAGATTAGTAAGGATATTTTAGAAATTATGGATAAAAAAATTTGATTTTAAATATTAGGTATAAAAGAATTTTGACTATAGTAAATAATTAAAATATAACTTGACCTATAAAAAAAATTAATAATTATTTACAACAATTTTATGAAACAAAAACTTACTATTGTAACTAATTTCAAATTCTTATTGCAATGTTTTATATATTTATATGGTTTATAGTATAGCAAATTTTATTGTGTATTATACACCGTGATTATTTAGTTAATTAAAAAATAAATTTTTATTTATTTATTTTAAAATAAATAAATAATTATTATTAGGAACAAGCAATACTGTATAACGGTTGCACCCTGCACACGCGATTAATTCTTTTATTAATTTCTATTTTAAAGCGAGGGTCGGGTCTCATAACCGTATTAGGTCTTCAAAGTTCACAACATAAGAAGACCATTTATGGTACATTACATCTTAAAGTTTATCCAGTTTTTTGGCGGGACGCTTTTGGGAACTCCTAAATGACCACATTCAACCCGGAGCTGCCACGTGGCACCGCGTCAAACTTTTCCCGATCCCCCCCTTCTAATTTGGTCAAACATTAGACTCCAACCCATTTGACGAGAGCTAAGTTCAACCCCCACTAACGCAGTCTCCTCTGAATTTTCACGCACAGCACATACTGACATATACGTATACCCAATTATACACATAGCTTCATATTTTTATGTATAGAGGGGGGGGAGGGGTTCGGCTGAAGGATGATGAACTCGAAGCTCCAAAGGCACCACCAGCACCAGCACCAGCACCGGCCTCGGCTTGATCGGCGGAACGCCTTGAAGAACATAGACTACGACGCCGCTGAGAGCGGACATTCGTCGCTGTCTTCGAATTCGAATTCGTCCTCAGAAGACCGATCGGTGTACAAAACAAGGTCGCTCGACCTGTTGCCGCTCTCCGATCGCACCAGCTTCCGGATTGAAGGAACTGAAGGAGAAGTTGATCAGATTTTCCGGCATCTTGGACTCAGTCCTGACGATTTGTCGATTCCTGTGGCGGCTTGGGAGGCGAGAAAGAGCTTGTCTCATTCGAGTAACGTTAGGACTGTGAAGTCCGCTGATAGGGGTGATTTGAGAGAGTTACCGGACGGTTTTGGTGCTAGAATTAGGGTTAGTGATGGTCGTGTGGAAGATACAGTCAACTTGAATTTGGATAACATTCAAGTTAATAATGAAGTTAGTGAAAATGGAGGGGAAGGTAACTTGGTTAGTCATGGTGAATTGGGAATTAAAGGCCTTAGGCCATCAAAATTGGCGCCTCCCACTGTGAATACTGGGTATGTTGTGGATAGTATTCTAAGCTCAGGCGAGTCTAGGGATACTATTGAAGCCACGGACGGAACTGAAGTTAGTGCCAATCAAACGAGTGAAAACCAAGTGAGAATTGAGTTTGTAAGCAATGGTGGTTTGGGGATTAGAGGCTGTAGGCCACCGAAATTGGCCCCTCCACCAGTAACGATGTGTTCGGTTGTTGACAATTCCAGCTCCACGTGGGATATACTTAAAGCATTTGGCCCTCAAGATGATCAGGATTTAAAGTCGCCAGAAGATGGTATCAGCCATGTAGATGATAAAGGTGAAGGAAATGAGGAAATTGAAAGGAGACATATCGGTGGAGGGCATGAAGAGAAGGAAGATGCTGTGTTAAACGAGAGAGGGGCTGGCTTGGAATCATGTTCGGATTCTTCAAATCTTGAAAATGCTGGCAAGTCCGTTTCCTTGATTGGAAAAAATAATTATACTATCTCGCCAAGCGCTTCATTCAGGCGTAATATCACATCCTGGCAAAAGGGCGATTTCCTTGGAAGTGGATCATTTGGAACTGTGTACGAGGGATTCACTGAGTAAGTCATTCGTTGACCTGCAAAGTAAATTTTTTTACCTTAATAATATGACATATCATATTATTTATCGTTGAAAAGGAAGGGAATAGGAAACTGTTTACACAATTTGCATCATAACTTGGCGCTTTCTGTTTGGAGTAAATTGCTTTGATTTTTCTTATCTTTTATTTAGTTTCTGGATTTATTCATTCCAAGTCCATGCTGAGCAGCCTGAGCTTGCTTTTAAATTTTCAGCTAAATAAGTTATAACGTTTTTATTTGAGACGTTTCTGGCAACATGCCCAATGATACATAGACTGGTGGTGGAGCACGTTGCAATGGACTAAGGGAGACAAGTGCACATTCAATCGAACGTGAGAAAATGGAAGCTTTTTTCATGATCAAATACATATGTGTTGTGTCGAGTTAAAATCTGACGAATTAGGATAACTGTTGCAGATATCTAATCCAGTGTACGCAGATCTTAGATATGGTTTTTTTGACAATCACTAGAGATGCACTTCGAAGCTTCTTGAGTATGCATTTTGGGCCGGTTGGGTGGGTTGTAAGTATAATGAAGGAATTTATATATGATGTGGAAGAAAGAGCTATTAAATGAAAACTAATGGAAGGGCTTTTTTATAACTGAAATTGTCATTTTCATTTTGGGGATTTTCTCACGGAGAATTTTCTTGTATGTCATTGAATGAAAAATGTTTATTTGTTGTTGTTGTTATTGTTGTTGTTGTATTTTAGAATTCTATTGATCATACCATATTTTAGAATCTGTAGAGGTCACATATCAGTTCAGGGTGCCTGTGATCAGATAGGAAGACGAGGAAAATAGCACATGGAATCAAATCTTAACTAAGATGAGATCTACCATGCAGCAAATTTGTTTTTGAAAGAGAAGAGATGAGTTTGTGAACATGCTTTGATACAATGGATCACCGAAGCAATAGAGTATATGAGATCAAGCTTTGATCAAATTAAAGCTCCTCTAGAACAAAGTTCCTTTACTAAGATAAAGCATGTGGTTTTGTAATTATGGTTCATATGATAGAACATAGGAAGACAATAGATGAGCACGGGCCATTCCTGAAATCACCGGATGTGGTTTACTTATCTGCCACTGTGGATGCAAGGAGTCATTTTCATGTACTTATGTGAATTTAGCATTGGAAATTTAAAGCATCACTCCTGCATGTATTTTATTATGTAACTGAAATCCCTACAACATTCTTAGCTTTTAAGGAATTTGCAAAAAGAACCTTCATGTGTTATCTTTGTGTTTATGTTGCAGCTTTCAGTTATATAGAAATGGTTCACAAAGATTATATTTCTGGTTCACGTGATGGTTCCTCTTGCCACTCACCGAACACTTTTCATATTATTCTTTTGTTTGCAGTATGCTCTTCAATCTATTAGTATTTATAGGTGCTGTCATTTTTTACATTAAACACTGAATTAATAATGTGCTGGCTGGTTATCAGCAGTTGGATCAACTAATTTAGTGGATTGGAAACGATTTAGGTTGGTTTCTCCTATGTAGACCTCATGGGCTGCCCAAAGTTTTGACTCCCTAATGATTTTGAAAGCATCAAGAAAAATTTCATACAGATGAGAAAGTAGTAATTTTTAATGGGCTGTATGATGAGAGAATATGAATCATGCGAATTCCTTGATAAGGTTTACTGAAATCCATCATCCTTTCTCACTAGTAAGTTCTATTGGTTCTGCCTTGAATGAGGAGCATCTGTCAAAATATATCTTTGAAATTAATGCTGATGAAAACATGAAGCGCGTAAACTTTTAGCAGGCATCAATGTGGACTGCAAAGTTAGTCTGTTTTATGGTTTTTGGGGCCCTTACAATCTCTTTTCTTCCAATGCCGCAGTGATGGCTTATTTTTTGCTGTGAAGGAGGTATCTTTACTGGACAAAGGCAGCCAAGGGCAGCAAAGCATTTATCAGCTTGAACAGGTAGAACTATTTATCATTTTGTGCGGTCAATGAACCAAAAAATAGTGTGTGCTCCTTTGTATTGATTTTTCTTGTTTTACATGATATGAATTGTTCAGGAGATATCTCTTCTAAGGCAGTTTGAACACGAGAACATTGTCCGCTACTTGGGTACTGATAGAGTATGTTTCTCGCTTCTTAAAGAAAAGTTTTTGCACAGCAGCATTCTTGTGATCTACAAAAAGATGGCTTGGAGGATTTCATGTTTCTCTTTAATTCTTAACATGAGCATTTTTTTTTTTGTAGGATGATGCAAAGCTGTATATCTTCCTTGAGTTTGTAACAAAAGGTTCCCTTGCAAAACTCTATGGAAGATATCAGCTTCGGGATTCTCAAGTATCTGCATACACGAGGCAGATTTTAAGTGGGTTAAACTATCTTCACAGTCGAAATGTGGTCCACAGGTGCTTCAACACATCTTAGTATTCAGTTTTTGTAGTCATTATTAGGAAATTATTTTTGTTTTCCTTTTCTCTTCCAACTAGATCTCAAATTTAGAATGTGATTGTTTTTATAAAGTTCGTATTGAGGTTGGATAATTTTATATAAACCCACGTGCTGGGGAGTTCTGCCAGCTTTAGCTCTGGCACTCAAGCAATGTAGGAACAACAGAGATATATATTTTTCTACACTCACCACCCTCTTACAGAACTCTGTGCTCCTCTCATTTTCAAGGGATATCAAATGCGCAAATATATTGGTTGATGTAAGTGGTTTTGTGAAACTGGCTGATTTTGGATTGGCAAAGGTGGGTTTTGTACATAGAATAAGATTTTATTGTTATTAGTTTTTCCAGTGCGTGATGTATTATGGATGCTTAATAAAGCTTCTCTTATGTGTTTTCTCAGGCAACTAAACTGAATGACATCAAATCTTGCAAAGGGACACCATTTTGGATGGCTCCAGAGGTGACTTTCCTAGATGCATCTTAATTAGTCACATAGTCAAATAATTGAACTTCAATATTTACTTGGATACAAGCTGCAGTTTTACCAACCATTTTCTAGCTTTTACACATGTTCCCAGGATAAGTATCAATAAGAAAAAGCCATTAAAAGAGTGTTTTAGCATCTTCTATTCACAAGATGTAAAAACTCTGTTATGTTCATGTTTTCAGTTGCATTTTGGCTTATAATCCACAAAAACCACATTGATTGAAACTTGAGACTTGCTTATGTCAGGTTGTGAATCGAAAGAACCATGGATATGGTCGTGCTGCTGATATATGGAGCCTTGGGTGCACTGTTTTGGAAATGTTAACTGGTCAAATTCCTTACTCTCACCTGGAAGGGGTATGCCATGTTCTCTGACAAGTTATGCAGGATTTCATGCCTCCTATTTTCCTAATTGAAATTTCTGTTTCAATAATTTCACATTCTTAATTGATTTGCAACTCACTTGGAAGATGAAGAGTAGTGGTCGCCTCTGAGGGTATTAAGATTGCATCATTCTTGTTCAGGGAGGGTATATCCTGAATGCCTTCTTTCTGAAATGCAGCACACACACAAGTATCTCTATTGATACTTTAAGATAAATGTTCTTTGTCATTGTATGCCTTTGATTCAATGTCTATTGTTGCTCCTCTCATTTGAACAATTTAAGATGCATTGCTGGCAGTTTTTTAAAATTCTAATTTTTTATACCTTGTTCCAGTTTGATGGTCACTTTTGCAAAGTGAACTCTTGCATGGCATTGGTTTCTGCCATAAATCTGAAATCATATATATTCATCTCTATATGGATGATAGATTTGTGTCTTGATATCATAATTTATCCAAGTCATCAATTTTATATCCCTTCCACAGAGACTGGCTTTCATTACTTGTTTGATATTCTTTCCTATACATAATACTTGAGCTAGAGTGCAAGCAAGAGATTCTGAGTTACTTAGGTTGCCATTCAGATGCCGATAGTGACTATGTTTGACAAAGAGTCTAAAGCATACAGCTGTTTGTTGTCTCAGATAAAATCTGTTTAATCATAGTTTTTAGTCTTAAATCATGATGAATATTTTGAGAATATCTACAGCTGGCAAAAACAGCTGTTTTCAATACCTGCAGCCTTTTGTTGCTGCAAGTTGTCAACAGGAGATATAGGGGGTGTTTGCCCTTGCTTTTAGCAAGTGCTTATCAGCTTATAGCTTGATTTTTTTTTGTTTAGGAGTGTTTTGGAATTCGGCTTCTGCTTGAAAAAAAGTGATTTTGTGCCAAAAGCTAGAAGCTGGATTTTGATGCTTTTTGCAGCTTTTGAATTTTTTTTTAAAAATAAAATAAGATCCTGAAATCACTATTTTTCTCAAATTCTACCCACTTCCTTTATTAAGTAATTTTTCCAAAATCTCTAATTTCAATCACTTCTTCAAAAGTAAAAGCAATTGCAAACACCCCTATAATAATGTTTCTAAACTTCAACAGGTATATCTTCGTTGTATTACAGATTTTAAGTTCACAATCCTTCTTATAGTATCCTGATTCAGTCTTCAACTACTTTGCCTTTTGTTTGTCACATTGGGAACATTACTCGCCTGCACAGGGTGAAATAAATCATCTTTACCAATTAACATAAAGACAGATTTGAAATTGATGGTTCAATAACAATTTTTATCTGTAGAGCTTTTTTCCCCCCAAAACTTTTTACGTCTCTATTAAATGAAGATCTTCTTTGATATACATGTAACTGCAAGGTTATCAGTTTCTGTAGTTAAGGTTAATTTTTTCGAAGTCCTGTTCCATCATCTGGAAACAGTACGGTAAATATATCTTATCTGTTTTGGTGAATGAGGCAGTAAATATATATATATTTTTTGTAACAGATGCAAGCATTATTCAGAATTGGCAGGGGTGAACTGCCTCCTGTTCCTAAAACCTTATCAAGAGATGCACAGGATTTTATTCTCAAATGCTTGCAAGTTAACCCAGATAATCGCCCTACAGCTGCTCAACTATTGGAGCATCCATTTGTTAAGAAGCTACCTTCATCATTGCCAAGTCCTTCATCTCCACATTTTGCCACCCGGTAGTGAGATAACCCTTTGAGATTCAGCGAATGAAAATAGTAAGGTAGATATCTTGTACTAGAGGAGCATCATTGAATAATTTCTTTCTATTTTTGGTTATATCAATAAGTTTTAACCATTATATTTGGTGGAAAGTTTGCCATGTCAATAGATGCAAATCTAATATGTCCAAGTCATTAGATCTCGAATTTATATAGGGTCGTATTGGAAATCATGTTTCATACTTCATATATTTCTTTCTGTGGTTTGGGCTGACTTTCTTTTTGGAAGATATTTCAGCCTCTTTAGCTTGATGAAATAGCAACTTGCATCACATGTTAAGTGCAAACATGCTTTGAGCTCCTAAACCTTTTTTTTTTTTTCCGTGACATGTCGGAATCTGAACATGGATTAAAATCTAGCATTTGGGACCTCCATGGAGACCTCATAAGCTTTAAGAGCTCATTAGTTATTTCCTTTAAGACAGCAAGATTTTTGTTTTGTGAATAGAATAACACTCTTTCTTATGTCTGTGATGGAGCTGTGCCCTCCTTTGCATCTGATAGCACACAGACTGTAAGAGCTTGCAGGAATCCCAATATATTACCCTTTTAAAGAGCATTACATGCCCACAGCTTCTTCTCGTCCTGCATGACAGTGTTGGAGATAAATGTCATTAAAATCAGATAAAGTTTTATTTAGCATCTGACAATTCTTGTTTCATTTGTTAGGGGAAACTTTCTTTGGCTTTGACCCACTCAATGTGTCTCCATGGGGAGTCACTAGGCCTATATCGGGCAAGGGCATCAAGATGCTTGTCGCAGGTACATATTGTGAAGCACTCTGGTAATACTTGCTGTCCTTTTTTGGGACGAAGAAAATATATTCTTTAGATGTGGTAGGGTTTTAGAGATTCTGTTTTGGCGATCAAGGTGAAAAGAACATCGGGTTGGTCAAATCACAGAGAAGACAAAACTTCTGGTATTTACATTGGTTTATAAAAGAGAAAAAAAAAAATTATTTTCCAATCATTCTTTGGTTTGTATTAGGTGTGATTATAACACAATTCGAAAGTTAATTGTTGATAGTGAGTGGTTTTGTAAATAGGTCATCAACGTTTCTGAATTATGAATGCTTTTGTTGTCTGAGATGTAAGTTTATGGGAATGTATAATTTCTCTGGAGCTTAAATTCTAGAGTCAAGCCTGTGTTAATAATGTTAATGGCACTTAATTAAAAGAATTACTATTTTGAATATATTATTTATCTTAATAAATTAAACATTTGTTTTTTTTTCCCCTGAATTTTTCAATGTATGAATGTTAAATTGACTGACTAATTAACAGAACTTGGGACACTTTAAGAGCTTTATGGCGGCAATTCTGCATTTGTTTTGTTTTAATAATACTTTCGATAATTTTTATGTATTTTTGGGCTGTTAATTTATTATATTCATAAAAAATAAAAGAGGGAAACTCAATGAGAAAGGAAGCACAACAAATTAGTTTATTATGTTTGATGATAACTTGCCACGATCCCATTATGGAATACTTGCCTTGTAGGGATTGGTTAGACAGTTTCTGTAAAAAAATAAAAAGTGAATAGCTCAAATAACCAGAAGTGGATAGGTGTTAGACATGGCACGGTTCTGGTTCCAAATTGGAATCGCGGTCAATAGTTGGTTTAATCGTTGATCCGATTTTGATTTGGAATCGGAATCTAGTCGATTCGATTTTGGTTCCAGGATATTCGGTTGTTCTAACTGGCGGTTTTGGTTTTAAACTGGCGGTTCCAAGTGTGAATTTGTAGAAAAAAATAAAAAGGAAACCAAGAACCGAAGCCAGAACCGTAGAACCGTTGGTTCCGAAATCAGATGACGATTTGATTTTGATTTCATTCCTCCCGATTCTAAAAACCAACAATTTTAAAATTAAAATCGAAACTGGCGTAACTGTGGCCATGTCTAGGACTAATTTGGATACCCAGAAAATATGAGAAAGTAGGTTGTGATGTACATATTTCAAACAAATACAAATAATATAATTTTCATATGATTTAGTGTTTGGTCCACTTCACTTGCGAGCGAGATTTGAAAAATTTGGGCTGACCATATTAAAGCCCAATACTCTACAATATAAGTTTTGGTCAATTGATTAAAGCCCAATATGATCTCTAATTTAGTTTTTGGTCCACTTTCGTGAGAGATTTAAGTTGGGCTTGATCACTTTAAAGCCCATTATGATCTCCCAATACACAGTGTTATATATATACCCTTATAAAGCCACACCCTTACGAAGAAAATCAAAATATTTCTCCCCTCCATTTTTCCTTCGAAACCTCCGCAATTCTCCACCCACATTTTCAAACAAAACCCCACCCAAATTAACTAAATTTTCCATTATTACAGTGGAAAAGGGTGGAGATTGCACCGGAAATCACAAGCACTTAGAAAGTTTCTGCAGAATTTAGAGAGGGGATGGAGAAAGATGAGGATGAGATGAGGGGGGAGATAGAGGAGCGACTGATAAACGAGGAGTACAAGATTTGGAAGAAGAACACGCCATTTTTGTATGATTTAATTATCACTCACGCGCTCGAGTGGCCGTCCCTGACCGTCGAGTGGCTGCCCGACCGAGAAGAGCCGCCGGGCAAGGATTATTCGGAGCAAAAAATGATATTGGGAACGCACACTTCGGAGAACGAGCCCAATTATTTGATGATTGCCCGAATTCAGCTGCCTATCCAGGACACCGAGAGTGATGTTCGGCAATACGATGATGACCGCTCTGAGTTTGGAGGATTTGGATGCGCTAGAGCGAAGGTGGCCTTTCTAATTTATTTATTTATTTATTTTTCATCTTTCATATTTTGAGTTCGAGGATGGTCATCTCTTTATTTTCAAGAAAGTAAGTCTTGTACATTGTGTTTTAAAGATTGGGCGTTTATCTGGCTGGAAAAAAAATGCCGGTATCCTTGTGAAGCGTGGTCTTAAGAATGCGTCAAATTAGGATTGACCATTTGTTTTGTTGAATTGGGGACTCTATGATGGGATTAGAGATTGCTTGGTCTCAATCTTGAATAATATATATCCCATTTTTGTTACCCTCAATTTATTGCTGTCGAAGAATGTGCCCCTATCTTTATGTTTGTGTCTCTGTGTTGCTCTTTCGATTTCCTTGCATAGTATATGTAATAGATTGGAACTTGATCTGATAATCCTAAAGAGAAAGAATCAGGTTGTAGATGTAAATATAAATTCTTCTATCATCAAGTCAGACATATAGGTGGTTTCATACAATACTTAACCTAATTGTGGTAATTGAATCTAAACCAGGGACTTGACAGTTACTTTTTTTTCTTTCCTTTTTTACTTATTGTACATGATTGCCAATGACTGCCTTATCTCTTTATTTAGGTTGCTTTTCAGGTTTCAAATCAATGTAGTTCTCTATAGTAACGCAGTAAGTATGTCTTTGCAGGTGCAAATTGTCCAGCAAATAAATCATGATGGAGAGGTCAATCGAGCGCGTTATATGCCCCAAAACCAATTTATCATCGCGACCAAGACAGTTAGTGCTGAAGTTTATGTTTTTGATTATAGCAAATATCCATCTAAGCCACCTTTAGATGGTGCATGTAACCCTCAGTTGAGGCTAAGGGGCCATAATACTGAAGGGTATGGGTTATCGTGGAGTCATTTCAAGCAGGGTCATCTTTTGAGCGGTTCTGATGATTCCCAAATATGTTTGTGGGACATAAATGCAACTCCAAAGAATAATGCTCTAGATGCGATGCAAATATATAAGGTTTGTTAAAACAGAAGTCAAGCTTAATTTTCATTTTATTGGTTTTAATCAGAACCACTTTAAATTTTGTTCTGGATATTTGTTACCCTTGCCTTTTTACATCAACATGTATGGTTTCATTGGCTTATAACTAATGTCTGCTGAGGACAGATTCATGAAGGTGTTGTCGAAGATGTAGCATGGCATCTCAGGCATGAATACTTGTTTGGTTCCGTTGGAGATGATCAATATCTGCATATCTGGGATCTCCGAAGTCCTTCTGCCAGCAAGCCTATACAATCTGTAGTTGCTCATCAATTAGAGGTTGGTGTCATGATTATGGTTTTGATTGAACTGAAGAACAAACTATACTCCAATTTAAAAATTGCAAGGAATGACCAAATTTGGGCTCACAAAGCCAGTATTCATACTTCGTAAGGGAATTTTCCTGTTTAAGATCTGGAGTGTTTCATCATGTAGTGCACATGTATACACATCACAAACTATAAAAAGGTTGCCTATTTGTGGAAATAATTTGAAATGGCTTGTAGACTTTTAGAAGGACAATACTTGTCCTTCAAGGGTTTTATGTTGCAAGTTAGAGGTTACATATGTATAAATCAACTTACACATACAGTAGTTGCGTTGAATAAGTTTTGACTATTCTTTTATGATCAAGTCCAAATTGTACGACTACCTAGAACACGTTGTTTAAGGTGATTGCGACACTTAACTTTCTCCATGTGTTTTGTTTCAATGCTTCAAAATGACTTATTGATGATTTGGCATCCGATTTCATGGAGATGGGGCAATAGCATTTCTCTTGTTTGCAATAGGTTAGCTTCTTGTGCACTCAGCTATTTGTTTTCTGTAGGTGAACTGTTTGGCATTCAATCCCTTCAATGAGTGGATTGTAGCTACGGGATCCACTGATAAGACCGTCAAGTTATTTGATCTGCGAAAGATTTCTACTGCTCTTCACACCTTCGGCAGTCACAAGTAAGCAATCCTTTTGCTTTCGGATTCAAAGAAGTCTCTATATATAAGTTTATGTGCCTATGTTTGTAGAACATACACCCTGAAAGAATTGTAGACAAACCTTTTATTTACTTAGACCTGCTGCAACTGCTCAACAGGGAGGAGGTTTTCCAGGTTGGATGGAATCCAAAGAATGAGACAATCTTGGCTTCATGTTGTCTTGGTAGGAGACTGATGGTCTGGGATCTTAGCAGGTAATTTCTTCAGCTTGCTAGGAATGTCAAGTTATTGTCTTTTTTTTTTTTTAATTTTTTTTTTCTTTTTTACACTTTTCCATCCAAACTTTGTGCGTTTTGCAGATAACCTACCAAAACTTTTTCTTTGTGCACCTTTTACCCCCTTAACTTTACGTTTTTACCCTTGACCACCTAATGCTAACAGTTGCCACCAGCGGAATATCCTGCTCATGTGCCCAAGACTTGAGATTTTAAAGGATAATTTTTCACATCGACTTTGTGATTTCTACAATTTATCATCTCGTGTGGAATAACTGCAGAGATGTTAAAAGTCATTTAGCTCAGCATGCAAAATGTATCAAAAACTATATTTAATGTGCAAAACTGTGTATAGTTTGGATGGGAAGCATAATCAAATCCAATTTATTATGTGAGATATTTTATGAGGTTCAACGTAAACCTCTTTGACTCTTATCATAGTCTTCAACACTTTGAGTCTTGAGCAGCATATGATTGGACTTTGGTGCACTTATTTGATCTTACTTCACAGGATCGATGAGGAACAGGCACCAGAGGATGTTGAGGATGGGCCACCGGAGCTGCTATTCATTCATGGTGGTCATACGAGTAAAATATCGGACTTCTCATGGAACCAGTGCGAAGATTGGGTTGTAGCTAGTGTGGCTGAGGATAACATACTCCAAATATGGCAGATGGCAGATAACATCTACCATGATGAAGTTGATCTGCCTGGAAATGACTCCACTAAATGTTCCTAGTGTCTCAAAAGAAGTCTGAAGTATGATTTGGGGTAGATGGGCTTAACATGTTAGCTTGTTTTGCTCTCTCAAGATGTTTTTTGTTTTGTGTATTAGCTGTATCACTAATTTTGCTCATTTACCTGGCTCATCATAATTTTTAGGGCTATGTTTGGATTAAGAATTTACTAAAATTACTTAAATTCTTACAGAATGAATTTGTTATTACGGCTACTAAACTCATGTATTAACATATCAATCCGAATGGAACCTAATGATATAATGGTATTTAATTGTGATCACGACCCTAAGTGTTATCTAACGTGGAAATCGGGTTTTTATTATACTTATATATTATTTAGTGATATCATTAAATATACATAGTTATTTAATAATATTATTAAATATATTTCTGTTTATTAAATAAAATAATAGTTTAATTAGCTATCATTATTAATTAATGAAGGAATATATTTATACCTTGAAGTTTGGTTAAATGGACAATTTTACCAAAAAAAAAAAAAAAAGGAAAAGAAAAAGAATTCCACTACACCACACACAGCGTGATATAAAGAATTGCAGTGGCTCTAATAAAAAATTTGAAATTGAAATCATATAAAGAATTAAAAATAAAATAAACGAACAGGCCCATAGATAATTGGGCTTGGCCCAATTAGCGTGGAGGCCCAAGTGCTTTCCACAAATAGAATCAAGTTGCGAGATAGCAAAGACGGCGTCGTCACCCGAGAGGCTTAATTAGGGTTTTAGCATAAACCATATACCCTCTCAGTTGTTCCTCCTCTCTGCCTGCCGCTTAGTTTTACAATCCAAAGATGCCCAAATCAAAGCGCAATAGGGCAGGTACACAATTTTTTTTTTCTTTCCTGCTAAGAAATTGATAATCCATTTGTTTTCTGTAACAAATAATTTGTTCTTTTTGTGAAAATTGATTTTGGATATGTTTGTTGATTGATATGCAGTGACACTATCAAAGACGAAGAAGAAGGGGAGAGAACACAAGGAAAACGTCTTGAGTTCGATACGAGATGCTGTTGAGAAGTACGAGTCTGTGTACGTTTTTGCTTTCGAAAACATGAGGAATCTCAAGTTCAAGGAGTTCAGAGATAAGCTCAAGTCTTCGAGCAGGTTGGAAAAGTAGTTTAATATGTGTGGCTTTCTGGTTAAGAATGCTCGAATCTGTTGAGTGCCTGAATTAATGCTTGTAATTTGTTTTATTCACGAGTTATGTGAAGACACTTGGTGTGGTATCCTTAAACTTACAATGACACGCATACCTCATCTTTATATGTGGAGATGGACGGTAGAGAGGATTCGAGGACGGTGAAACACCAATCATAGTTACTCGCATGATTTTTACTTGTCCAGTACTTCTAAGTAAATTTCTGTTGAAAGGCCTGTAACTTTGTGCGTGAATCGTTAATGCATTAGATATGGCCTGTGATGGTGTGCAACAAAAGGCTTGTTTTGGATTATTGTCATAAGTTCATTCATCTAACGGGTTTAACTATTCTTTTGTAGTATGTCTTTGTAGATATTATAAAGTCTGATTTTTGATTGATGATTAGTGAACCATATAAGATTATCTTCATTTTGGTTGTCCCAGATTTTTCCTTGGATCGAACAAAGTTATGCAAATAGCCTTGGGTAGATCAATTTCTGATGAGATTAGACCAGGGCTGCACAAGATTTCAAAGGTAATTCTATAAGGGCTGCATTTATTTTCCCTTTCTTACTGTGGTTATTTATCACTACTACTATTTGGGGGTTTTTTCTTTGGCGGGGGGATTTAGTATGTTGCCTGTGTACTGATGAAATTTTATAAGAAACTCTTATCATTCTTGTACTGTTCTTTTCCAACACAGTAAAATTTTCTTTATGCAGCTTCTACGTGGAGATTCTGGACTTCTTTTGACTAATTTGCCAAAAGAAGACGTGAGGAGGTATCTTCGCAAAATACCTTTCTCATTAGAATAAGTTTAGATTATATTTTTAAGCAATAGTTTTTTTATTCATTAGATTGAAAACTCAGTGCATATTAGTAGAAATCATTTTGTAAAATGCTCTAAAGGTTGCTATTTTTCAGAAAATTGTGTAGACAGTTAGAATTTTGTGGACAGTCACTCTTATGTTTCTTCTAAGGGTGTTTTATGCTGGAAATGGTAAAGAACAGAGCTTAGTATTATCAGAGAATTATCCTCTAGTATACACTTTACACAGAGCATCTTTAACTATGTTGGTTATCTAAATTATAATTTGATTTCATAGAAAAATATGCAGAACTTATTGCTGCCCTTTATAGGAAGCAATTTAAACAAGATATGGTTATGGCTTTCTTTCTTATTCATGTTAGACCAAAAAGTATATGTTTCGCATGTGTTTGTATCAGCTTAATTTTGTTCTTATCTATATCTTATGCTGAATGTGCACTTGATACTGGATATTTTATTTCTTTGGGTTGTAAGATTTAAGATAATTCCCTCTTTCCATACAAAGTAATGTGTTTAACCCCTTCAGAATATTTGGCGAGTATGAAGATTATGACTTTGCTAGAACTGGAAGTCTTGCGACAGAAAAGGTATGCAAAATACTTTGCACGGTCAATTTTGTTGCAAGAAATATAAAATATGACTGATATATATTTTATCATTTTTATAGAAGTGGAAGTCCAGATCAAGAAACTAAATATTTGAGTATATGAATTTACATAGGCTTTTTTTTTTTTTAATCAAACTCTGCATTGAGGGTGATTATTGATCATTTATAAAACCATAAATCATATTACTCTTTGAATGCATGTTTTTCTAAACTCATGATCCTTGTGAAAAAAAAAGTGAGAAAATTTGATGCTTTGAGTTCCAACACATGACATTTGAGGTTAATTCCGTATCATAAACTTTACATGCAGCAAAGTGGACTATCCTAGATATTTATCTGGTATTTGGTTCAATTATTTAGGTGGAGCTTAATGAAGGACCTCTTGATCAATTCACACATGAGATGGAGCCTTTCTTGCGTAAGCAGGGGATGCCCGTTCGTCTAAATAAAGGTTTGCCTTTATTCTGTACCCTTATTTTCTATAATAGCTTGGTACATTATCACACAGCTTGCTCATTAAGACTTTTATGTGGTGCAGGTGTAGTGGAGCTTATATCTGACTTTGTTGTATGTGAAGAAGGAAAACCCTTATCACCTGAGTCATCTCGAATTCTGGTTTGTACAAAAGTGCATTAGCTTAGTTATAAATACCACCACTAGAGTGTTCTTGTGCTGCTCCTCTCTTTCTAAGTATCATAATTTTACAGACATTGTCTCTAACCATGGCCATGTTCTTTTTGTACAGCGTATGTTGGGTATTAAGATGGCTACATTCAAACTCAACTTAATATGTCGGTGGAGTCCTGAGGATTTTGAGCTTTATAAAGAAGGGTTGGAAGATTCGGACATTGAATCCTCATAGGATTATGTAAAGTCATGTTTGGTGTGGAAGCTTACTGCTGGTCCTTCTGCATTCAAAGTGCTGGTTGCTGTTTATCCTGAAGTTTTCCGCCATATTCGTCTTCAGGAAGGAGATCTGTTGTCTTAAATAGATTTTTGTTTAGACATTTAATTTACTGTGCTGCTTCCAGCCTATAACAATTTTATAAGCCCTATTCTTAGGAGAAGTTATTTTATGGAATTGGCCTATTTATAGGAGTGCTGGAACATCTGGTGTAACATGATATTGAATTTTGTTTGAATTATGCCTTTATATTCTGTTCTAGTATAGATATATTTGATGTAGGACTTATATTTCTTTTAAATCACCATCATTAATATGTTTGTATTGCTTGTTCATTCTAAGTTCTTAGGTAATCTAAATTTAATTTCTATACCGTAGTTCAATCATTCTTATATACACACTTAATTTTATATTAATTTCTAAAGTTGGTTCCAACCATTTTAAATTATGTCAAATTAGGAAATTAATTTAGACAATGAGATACTCTTCATAATAATGTCTATAAAAATAAAAACAATCCGACATTGGGATTGCCAGAATGTCTGGAATGCAAGAATAATCGTAATAAGCTCTTGGAGTGGTAATTTGTGATTGTTAACAAAATAGAACATGTTCCCAAGACGTCCTCCAATTGGATGTCAACAAAATTGTCTCATCAAGGTAGAATACAGTAGTAGCTCTCTTTTCTGTGACTTCCCAAAATCAGTCCCTTCAAATTTCCCCTGCTAGGCAAGTTTCATATCAATAGAAACAAGCCCTTCAAGAATACAAATCCTAGAAAAATAAGCATCTAATGCTGCAACTACTGCAATGTTTACATTCCATCAGCAAAAAAGGAATAATTTCAGTCATACTGACGTGTAACCGATTAACTTAGTTCAGATTTCTTCTTATCTTCCAAGAGCTTCAATTCATTGCGCCAACCTTCTAACTTGGCTATCTTCTCCAATTGCTCTGGCTTCATTTCTTCCATGGCAGTTTTTTCCAGCTGAGCTTCAGACAACCGAATCTAAACAGAAATGATACATAATGTATCACATACAATTGCGAGCAAATATGCTTTTAATCGTGCAGCCAACAGAAAGCTGTTCTAGCATTTAATGTAAACTTACATGCAGAAACTGTCTCTAGAAGACAGTAAATTGGAATCTGTAATAATTATCCCATAAGAGAGTGGACTCCATTTTTTTGGGAGCATAAATGGCACAATATAACAATCCAGTAAGAAAAACTGTAAGTTCATTTGCAGAACATATGTGTATCACTGATTCTTCTGTGGAAAATTCAGAAACTGCAATAACCTCTAAATAGACTCTATCTTTGCAGATGAGTAAATAAAAAGATGTATGGTGGTCAGGCTCAGCGAGTCTGAGTGTTGGAAACACAACAGATTCTTTAAATAACTGTTCCTGAAGAGCACGTTGTTAACAGAATAAAAATTTACCTTCTTTTTGAGTGCTCGAATCTTCTTATCAATGTCTTGAACTTGATCCTCTGAAGAACACTGGGTTGAATTTGTAGGAGGGGTAACCAAAGAGGCTTTTCCAGATAGAGAGAGCTCATTCATCTTTGATGAAACAGACTCCATATTTTCTGGCAAGTCATTCGAATTACCAGCAGATGAGACATCATTTTGCCCTGAATCTTTGCCCTTGTCGAGGGAAGCCTGAGATTGATCATGTTACAACAAGTCAGCAATGTAAAAGTAGAGCTATCGTTCTTGTTAAATTGACATGAAGTGTTTCACATGAATTATTGTGTTCTCCAAAGCAGAAGTAAACAAAGCAAAACAGAAATACACATACAGAAAGATTGAGTAGTTTTTGATTTTTTTTTTTTTTTTTTTTTTTTTTTTTTAAGAAACAAATGTTTGTTGAAGAAAGGGTGGATTACATAGGGATGAGAAATCCCCATTGTGGTGTATAGTCAGTGTAGAGCGATCAAAGAGATCAAGACTTAAATGAGCTACATAAGTTTGAGAGATCATGAAAAATAGGGAAGAACAATATTTCCCAACAAATAAGAACAATCAAACATCCTCGTATCCATGGAACAGCTGCAATATAGAGCACGTACAACTGTACAAGTCACATATGAAAAACGTAAACCACAGACTTACCACACACATAATAAGCAAGGATATCCCAGCATATCAACTAGCAAAAAGCTGTCAAACCCTTTCCATAATCCTCCCTTGATTACTAGTACCCTAATATACACTTGCTGTTCACCGACTATTTAATGAACAATTATGCAGAAGAGATGACCACTATGCTTGATGCAACTATAAAGTTAATCAATACATCTTCACCAAACTGCTTCACTTGACACATCTGATGATGGTTTCTAAAGGGCCCCAACTTGGTCCATGATTGTGGATTAGTAGACAAAGAACACTCTCTGAAGGATAGGAGTATAGATTTTTTTTTAAGCAAGTAGCCTATGGAGTATGGACAGCATTTTTACTGATTCAGCTTGGAAGGAGCAAGAATTGTTTAATTACACTAATGCTTGTATCATAAAGTATTGATGGAGACAAATGGCAATTGGCAGCAATGACTCAAGTATATGTGTGGTAGAACAAAGACTTATATGGAGTTCAAGTTTAGCTTTGGGTCGTTAGATGATCGGCAGCTAGAATATGAACTTGGATAGTAGTATTTAGTTTGTGTTAGCCCTTTAATTTAACAGTTGATTGATGGTGGGATAATCAGAAATGTGGTAAAATCAGACGTACATTGAAATTTTCATGATTCCAAACATCATACTACTAATTTGGTCAACTCCGATGTATTTTTGGATATTGCAAGTGATAATGGCAGGATATTGTGAGCACAACTTTTATCTTAAATTGGTTGGAAGCACAGCTCCCTAACTCTACTTTGAAGGACTTGAGGTTTAAGAGAATCCCCAGGCCCCATACAGGTGTTCATGAAACTGTAGTTAGTTTCAGCTTTATAATTAGGCGTTCATAAGGGTAATTAATCTGACAGGACAGGTACCTTTGCATATTCAACCCATCCAAAATCTTTTGAGACACTTAGCAACTCCATATCGATTAAGAATTATTCAGGACAACACTTCTCTTCCCACTGTAATTGGCAAAATTAACAAGTCTGGATGTTGTTTTCTAAAGACACAAAAATCAGTTCTGTCTTAGCCATGTTAAGCGTGGCTGATCAACTGTAATGATATATTGGCATATTTCATCCACCACAACAACTTCAACCAAAATCACTCTTTTTTTTTTTTCTTTTTCTTTTTTTGAAAACAAGAAAATCTCTCATTTGACGTTGGCACCCAAAAATCTTGTTTTTGGTCTTAAACCCATGTCAATTACTTTCACATTTCAATGCGATGGTATCATAATTTTCAAGGAAAAGACATTTAATCTTAACCTAATGATAGCCTATTCATCACATTTTTTTGGAAGTTTTGCCAAGTTCTACACCCAAGACAATATAATATGGAGTTAAAATTATTCTAATACAGTAGTCGGTATCTGCACAGAGAAATGGACAGAAGGCAGAACGAATACTCATTCAATAACCAGAAAGATTACCCTACATTTAAAACTTTAGATTTTCAATGATGTAATAGGACATGAAAGACGGGATCATTATTTATATGTCTCACTAGAAAGCCAGCTGCACGAATCGCACTAGCACATACTGCGTCACCCAATAAAACTTCTACTATGTCATAGTTCAAGATAACTGTGTTTGATAGTTTGTTACATTCTTGGCAAATACAGAGTTCACTGTGTATGATAGTTTGTCAACTGTCAGCTTTGATTTAGCAGAATTAGACTATTTTCATGTACTTCCCCAAAAACGAGCTAAAGATTTGTACTGAGTCTCACATTCAGCTGTCAAACCTCACGCTACCTTGCATGGGAGATGGAAAACAAAAACTGAAAAAGAAGAAGGAAGTTCACTTATTAACCTGCTGACGCTTTTCTTTCTTCCTCTCATTCCTCTTGGCCGATTTAGACTTCGTTTTTGGTTCGACCACAGGATCATAGCCGGGCGGCACTTCTTGCACGGCCGACATCTCCTTCTTCCACTGCGACCGCCACCACAATCAATTTATTCCTACATTATTGAAAAAAAAAAAAAAACACATACACACACTATTGTAAACACACGCAAATACTTACAATTGCGCCTTTGGATTGGTATATTGCAACTTCATCCTGGGGCACATAACCGGCGCGAATCCGAATAGGCTTGCGGAGGGTTCCGTCGGGCCGCCGCGTCGGGGCGAGGATCCTCTCCCCTTCTTTTAGGGTTTTTCCCAGCTCCGCCGCTTCTCCGTCATTTCCGCTGATGCTCATGGCTATCCCTGATATGATTGTGATGGCCTACGGGTAAAAACTAAAAATCGACGGAGGAGTAATTAATTACTTTTTGACAATAGAATAATTAATCTAATCACTGAGAATTTGAGGTTAATTAGGAATGATTATGGCGGCAGAGTTTTTTGATTGAACTGCCGGAGCTTCTATTCTAATTTCGACACACATATTTGTCTAAATAAAACATAAATCTAAAATTATACATTTTCTTACAAAGTAATCTCATTTGCTCCCATTAAAAAATAAATAAATAAATAAATAAAATAAAAATAAAAAAACTTATAAACATCAATTTTTACTTATATCTCTTCAATTTTTGTTGGATCGATTAATTTTTAAATTATATTTAACTTGTTTACACATTTATCATACGAATCTAAAATACAAAATAATTTAAAAAACGTGATCATTTATTTAAAATAATATCGAACTTCAACAACATTTAATATTTGAATTTTTGTTGTTGCTATTTATGAATTTATCGAACAAAGTTTCTAAATATTAATAAATATACGACACGAAGTTGTTCATCGTAAATATATATATCAACAAATATTAGTTTGTATTAAATTAAACTTTCTTGAAGACAACTACAAGAGGCTGACCTCCCAAACCAAGCCACGCCCTTCCATTCTCCACGAACACCCCAACATCCCCACACTCAACCCTGCACCCCACAATCTTGTAACCTTCTCCAAATCTAGCCAACTTAAACCAGCTCCCCACCCCCTCCGGCCCGGTCCGCCCCAGGACCCCGCCGCTCCTCACGTACCGCTGCCCCGTGAACCCGTCGACTTCCCCGACGCGCCACACAGTCGGCTGCACGCAGACAGTAGCCGCCATAAACACAATGTTCAGATCAGTAAGCAAATTTATGTGGGGCTGTTTTTTGTCGGCTGGGAAGATCTTGAGAGAGAGTCCGACGGAAGCGTTGTTGCTTTCCTGCATTACGTTGGGAGGGCAGGGGTAGCGGCGGTCCCTGATGGAGAGGGCGAGGCCGCCGCCGTTTAGGGTTAGCATGTAGTACTTTGTGTTGGGTAGGAGTGGGTTGCGGTCGGTGTCCAGGACTGAGGTTTCTGTGGGTTGTTGACCGAAGACGAGAAAGCAATAAGAAGAAGAGGTGAGGAGAATGGTGAAGAGGCTAATTCTAATATTGGTAAATTCCATAGCTTCGTAGGTGCATGCGGTTATGTACAAATCCTCTCATATTTATACATAGGAGGTGACTGTTGTAGTCTGTCCTCTCAGGTTTTTGTTTTGGGTTGGGTTCGGCGGTTCGGCCCATCCCTCTTTGGATTGGCCCCACCTAAATATATATATATATATTTATTGAGATCTACAGATTTTATTTTGTTTTAATACAATATAAATATACCTAAATATTTATTTTGAATGATAAAGATCTACAGATTTTATCTTGTTTTATTACAATACAAATATATTAGACGTGGGCACGGTTTTGGTTTGGAACCGGAACTGTCGGTCAACAGTTCGGTTTAACCGTTAATCCGGTTCCGGTTTCAAGTCTTCCGGATGGTTCGGTTTCGGTTCTCCTTTTTTTTGGAACCGGAACTGGTTCCCGATTCTACCCATTTGAAAATATAGCCATTGGAGATCAACGGCTGAGATTAAATAGCAGTTGATCTTCAACAGCCCAGATCGTGTAACCGTTTGGAACCGGCGGTTCCGAACCGGAACCAGGAACCGACGGTTCGCAACGGATTTTTGATTTTTTTTCCTATAAATACCCCTTTGAAATATATTTATATATTTATTTTGAATGACGAAATCTACATTCTTTATCTTGTTTTATTACAATACAAATAAATATATATATATATATATATATATATATATATATTTTTTTTAATTTGGATGTAGTTTATGAATAGTCCAAATATTAGAAAAGTGTTGATATTGAGTGTGTGAGTGTTTGAACAAATTATTAAATACTATTTAAACATATATTTCTAATCCATTGTCTTGCCTTCAAAAGCTTATCACTGCTGCCAAATGGCTGCGGATCTGCTGGCACCTAAATCTTGTTAAAATATTGTATCACGAGCATAATAGTGACAACGATTACATAACTAATCCGTAGACAAATTGGCCAAACAACATTCTTTTTTGTGAAATAAAACGACACATGTGCGATTGAAAAGTATTGTGCCGTCTGTCTGCAAATGCTATAAACTCTCTCTCTCTCTCTCTCTCTAAAGTTTTGCATATTGTACTATCATGTGTGCGCGGCCGTGGGTACACTGTACACACACCACTATACACGTTCACATGGATGTGTATCTGTGCAAGTTTTTCAAGGGACAAAAAGCAATTATATCGAACGCGCGCACACACTATGGCCGCACACACCACTATACACGTTCACATGGGTGTGTGTGCGAGATTTCAAGGGACGGAAATCAATTATATCGCGCGCGCACACACTATCTACAAGCATGGTTGATGTTTAACCACACAATGATAAAGGAAAAGGAAGAGAGAAAATCGAACTTCCATGAAGCCTGACCTAACTAGCAATGTCTGAATCCCAGTTATAATATTGTTACAATCAAACTGATGAACTCCTCACAGGAAGAAAATAGGAATTTTGCAATGAATCAATACTGTATATATGCTTCATTTTTGGCCTATACACTCCCAAAAAGAAAAAATTGAATATGCTTGCTGTGTATCATTAAAAGCCCACGGGAAACCTCCGGGTTGTTTCTCTCTCTTGAGTGCTGTAAACAATCAGTTCCACCTCTTGCACAAGATAAATCGCGATGATTAAATGCAGTTACTCCCTCTTACCTTCCTCTGCTTCTTCTTCATCTGAACTGTCGTCATCATTTCTATCTTGCTTGACTAAACTGATACTACCTTTAGGACTTTCTTTATGTAATGCTTCAGTTTCTTCGTCGTCTGTCTCTTCTCCCTTGTTGTCCATGTATGCGTACCTGGCAGGAGTTATAATATGATTAACCAAATAATTGTCTTGCTTACCAGAAGAGAGAGAGAGAGAGAGAGAGAGAGAGAGAGAGAGAGGTCTCTGAAGGAAGCCAAGGAAGACTTATGCTTAATCTAACATTATTCAATGAACCTGAGGGTGTAACCGAGTCAAGCTGGCTCGCGAGCTACTCGAGATCGACTCAGAAAAAACTCAAACTTGATTGAAGTTAATTGAGTCAAGCTCAAGTTCGAGCACAACAATACCCTACTCGATAAGCTCAAAGAATTGTATAGAGCTAAGGGTATTTTACTATTTGATCATGGCATATTGAGTTATTTGAATATAATTTATGTAAAAGTAATAGGGTCAAGCTTTGTCGAGCTTTTCTAATTGAATTAGCACAAGTTTTGGAATATTTATATATGTAATGGAGTCGAGCTCAAGTTCATTGAGTCTGGCATTGAGTCGAGCTCGAACTTGAGCCAGACAGTGTCTTGACTCGACTCAGCCTGATTACAACTCCCTTAAATGAACCGTGCTTGATGTGCTACAATCATCCTAAGTCTGTTCAGAGCATGAGTAAAAGAACTCCCATAAAACAGGTTGCTGAAGAAAGATAGATCAATACAACGAGAATGGTATTAATTCACGTTTATTTCTATAAATACCTTTGGGAACTCTGTGATGGGGCCCATAGGTAGCAGATAACACAGAGCAAGGCGAATGCAAGAATATCCCAGAAAGCTGTGATAATCCAGGCACTCTGCCACCTTTCATTGAAGGGATCTGTTGCTTTAAAATAAACCTGCAGGAACCAATGATTGACGTGTTCATATACGATACCATCTGTTAAAAACAGAGGCGATAAGGAGAAAACAGACGACATATGTTGATCTACAGAAATACTAGTTTTCTTCGAGAATCAAAATATTATATATCCTACATAGTTGTATTCACAGCCTCTCCTTGATAATATTTTCATTCTTCTAGGCAGTGAGATAGTGACCATTATCAAGCAAGCTGGTGATGCAAGATTAGCCACTTAGCCTCATGAAGAAATTTCTTAGTATATGAGATGCATTTGACTCTGTTCAGCATGTTTGACATGGAATATTTGGGATAAAATGTGTTTTAACAGCATCCCAATCATGCTTTGGCACCAAATTCATTTTCTTGGCTTTTCCAAAAATATCTTTCTTCACTATTGCATACTTTAAGCTTTTCAATTACAAAGGTATCAGTAGCATAACTTTGAATAAAAGAAAAGGAAAACAAGAGAAGGGGAAAAGAAAAATGCCATTGGAATGAGCCTGTACCTCATATCCTATCCAGACAACTGAAGCAATAACAGTAACTGCTAGAGCATTTGAGAATTTTCTGTATATGTCCAATTTAATGGAACTTCTTTTAGCCTGAAAATTGAAACAGAATCATTGTTACCACATGGCATAAACTAACATGCAGAAGATAAACTCAAGAATCCAGTCATACATCACAATCTAACTAAATGTAAAATAAACAATACCTGTAGTTGCTCAAGTGTTTTTGAAAGGGAAGTGAAAATCCACAAAATCAAGAATGCATCCAAAAGTGCAACCGGAAGGACAAAAAACACTCTCACTCGCCCTGCTATATCATTTATGCTTCCCACATACTCTGCAATATTTAGCATTTCCGATGCCAAGAAATAAGTCACCCCAATGAGAAGCACCTTTGTGGTTAGCCCACCAAGAGTTGGACGAACAACACCATAGCCCATAGCAACGGAGAGAATAAGAATCCGTGACACAGTTTTCCTTATAGCCCCAATTGTCACAACCCAGGTTGTGATACCAACAGGCCTTGTTCCAGTGCTATTGAAGTACGCATAGTCAAAGTACCAGAAAGTCATCTCCAAAAGTCCGAGAGCAATAACAGAAGTGATGCAGTGCTGTAATAACAACACGTCATTCCAATTCCTAACATACTGGAAAATCCAGATAGCACAAACGATTGCATATGCAATAGACATAAATATGTAAAACTTCATTAGAGGGGCCATTCTGCCTGGTAAATAGCCAACAGGGTTTTTCCACACTGTCCTTCCTGACACCCTCATTCCTTTGAGTTTCGGATCACATGTTATGAAGAACAAATTGTACATCCCGGTGCTTTTGATGTTGATTTCTTTGTTCTTTTTCATGTGGGTTGATAACATGTTTCCTCTAAAATACACATTCAGAACAACTGGCCAGTTCTTATCAGTGGCTGATGGTGTTCTTATGACTTCTCCTTGTTTGCATCCTTCCAATTTGGCAAGGTCAGGGGTGCAACAAATTGATCTTTGCCCACCATATGCAGATCCACCAATATTGTCACGATTAGATGCCTCAAAAATGATGACTTGAACCAGGCCACCATTGTATGCCAGAGTCGGGTGATGGTCAGCAGCTTCTTTACTCCTCAAGAAAGTTATGTTCTCAAATCTAAGTTAATTCAATGAATTAGAACAAGTAAATTTGCATGAATATTGCCATAAATGTTTGGTTTAATTAGAAGACACAGTTGTAGCATTTTGAATTTCTCCTACTTAAATGAAAGAATATAAAAGGAAAAGCTGTATACAGTATGCACACATAGATGGATATTGGATTATATTAACTCACTTCAACCATTACTTGAATGTCCACAACCAACAGAACACACGTGAAGACTGGAGACAGATAGATAAAATGATTACATACAGAGTTTAGTCTCGGGCCGAAGAAGTCTAAATAAATGCAATTGAAAAGCAGTCACTCCATCCCCTAAGCCCGCAAAAGTATACCAGTACCAACGCAGAACCTCGTTCAAAATTAAAAAGCAAAAAATATTCTGTATAGTTTCAAAAATTCACCAAATCCGATCCAATTTACATAGGAAAACTATTGACCCACCGAATTTAGCTCAACTTTTGAACTCAGCCTTTCACACACACTACAAGACGGCATCATGGATTAACCGTACCAAAATAATAAACAATATCAATCATATTTCCCGTCTCCAATAGCACAAGCAACCCTAATAATTCAATGCCGACACACTGGATCTGAATGGATATAACTACAGCTCATTTCACCGACAATACTGAAAAGAAAAAAAAAAAAAAAAAGCTTACCGAATGTAAGAGCGGCCCTGCTGGCCGTTAGAGGCGGCGATGCCTTCGCTGCCGCCGGATAGGAGATAAGCATTGCCGACTTCTCGGAATGGATCTCGGTCGTAAAAGTGAATTGAGCCTTCCGCTAATCCAATGGCTGATATTAGTACCAAGAGTATCCAAGATTTCAGAATGGCGCAGCATTGATCCGAAGGGCTGCTGGCGAAGCCCATGGGTGCGGAAGACGGGGGAGAATTTCCCCGAGATTGTAGAGAGAGAAAGAGGAAAGAGATCGGGAGGGGAGGATTTGGTGGCGAGGTAGAGTGATGATGCAGCGATTTGTAATTAAAACTGAAGCATCAAAAAGAGAAGGTGCTTACGACACGAGCATATAACGCGCGTGAGGACTGTGTTCGGTACTAGTTTGGACATGAAAGCTATAGAAGGCCTCATAAATCTAATTTTTCAAAATGGGATTTATGGTGAATTTTACTGTGACTATATGTGGATAAACAGACTTATATGCTATATATAATAATAAATTTATTAACTTTATCTAATAAATTTTAAATTTGCACCAAATATATTTCGAAGATTTGGATTTTATAAATAATATTTATATTTGCAGCATATTTATTGGTATATAAATAAAAATATATTAACATAACATAAAAATTGTGTATAATAAAATATATTAATTATTTAAATCGGTGATATTCTATGGACAATGAAAATTTAAGTTTTGAGCAAATTTAATATTGTAAGTATAATGTAATATATAATGTTATTGTTTTTATTTCTATTTTTTGACACTGTCTAATTTATTAAGCGTTTAACCAAATTTTAGGCTCACCGTAGATATATCTAATATTTTTAAAAATATTTGTGGTTATAAATTTTAAATAAAAAAAACATGTATCCAATAATATGATTTGAGAGTGAGTATAAATAAAAATGTGAGATTTGATTTTGTTAATAATGCCAAACACTATTTCAAATTAATATTCTTGCTGATGCAAAAATCGTCAATTTTATCATTATTAAAAAAATAGATTAATTTGGATAATGAAGATCGACTCCATGATTTTACCTATTAATATTGGTTTTGCAGCAGATTTGATATGCTTCCAATCAATATCCAAATTATTTAAACGAGTCAATATCAAAATTTTCAGTACATTTAGTATGTTTAAAACCATGAGAATTTGTCGATCATTTTTTATTTGAAGTTTTTATATAAATTTATACTCATATATGAAAATTATAAATTTAGGTGTTATGTATAATTATTATTTTCTTACTACTATTTTTTGTAATAAATAATATATTTTTAATAATAAAAATATACAAAAATAACTTTCATGCATAGCACGAGGTCTCATACTAGTATATACTAATATATTTATAAAATAGTCTAAATATAATTTGTTTGCTTACTTTTAATTTCTATTTTTTTTAAAAAAATGACGTATCAGCTTTTAATTAGTTGAATTTCATTCTTCCACTCTTTTTAGAATATTCTTTGAATTTGTTAAAATAAATAATTTTTTTACATAACTTCAGTTTTTTAAATATAATATATTAAACTAATATTCTTTTCATAATTTTAAAATTTAATAATATATTAAACTAATATTCTTTTCATAATTTTAAAATTTACACCCATATTACACATATTAAATTGAGATGTTAAATGAAAAAATATAATTATTTTTAGTTAATATTTATTGTTGTATTTTAATATTTATTGTCTATAGAATTATTTTTATTGAATTTAGATTAAAGATGAACATTAATTACTATTATTTTATAAAAAAGTAGGTTTTACATAATTAATCAATTTATTATAAAAACAAAACTTAATTTTCAGGCGAATGAATATATATTTTTGTTACAAAATTATATCTTTTACATATTTTATTAATAAATAATAAAATATTTTTAAATAATCTTAAAATATAATTATTGTTTAACTTAACATTATATTATAAACCAAAGTACATTAACAAGATTCCAATAATATAACTTAACATTATATTTTAAACTTTTTCTTTTTTTTTAAGAAAACGAGATTCGAATAATTAAAAGCCCAGGAGATTAACTGAATTAATTAAAACCAAAGTTCATTAACAACAAGTTTTAATTATGGCGGTGATTTTAACATAATGTACACGTACTCGTATCCTATTGGTCAGATTACGCCTTCACTCATATTTCGAAATCAATTAGGAGATCTAATTTAGCCCTAATTGCACTGTAAGAAGTATGGCCATCAAGGCTTGCGTGGCAACCCTTTATTGGCTGGATACTGTAGCCATCTCCATAACCGCAACCTACAAATACATACCTCCACCCCCCGAGACAGTCGTTCGTCAAAGCTAGAAGACATATACATACAACTACGGCTTCCATTGATTGGGTTATCTGCTTCATTCTTCTCTTTACTTCTGGTAAATTCTACATTCATAGTCGCAATATTTTTGAATTTTTCTTTTTAATTTGAAGTTAGCATTAGTTGATTTTCTCTGTGTTTGTGTTGTGTAGAGTTGTTGGTAGGGATATCAATGGCGGTAGAGAGTCCGGGGACGGGGATAGAGACTGTGATTGGAATTGATTTGGGGACGACGTACTCTTGTGTGGGAGTTTTACAAACACTATAGCCAACTATCAAGGAAATCGAATCACGCCTTCCTGGGTTGCCTTCACCGATTCCGAGCGTTTGATCGGAGAAGCGGCGAAGAATCAAGCACCTCAGAATCCAGAACGCACTATTTTCGATGTCAAAAGGCTAATCGGAAACAAGTGAGTTTTGATTTATTCACAACTTTTTTGAATTAATATCGAATAGTATTGAATTTGTTGTTGGCGGGAATTTTGAAATTGAATCGATCCTTGATAGGTTTGATGATCCAGAAGTCCAGAGAGATACGAAGATGTTACCGTACAAAATTGTGAACAAAGATGGAAAACCTTATGTGCAGGTTAAGATTAAAGATGGCGAGACGAAAGTCTTTACTCCGGAAGAAATTAGCGTTATGATTCTGCAAAAGATGAGGGAAACGGCAGAATCATACTTGGGAAAGAAGATCAAAAGGGCAGTCATAACTGTTCCAGGTAAAATTCTGCTTCACCTTTTAACGTCTCATATCACTTTTTCGTTTGATTCTGAATAGAACTAATCAACCTCTCTCTCTCTCTCTCTCTCTCTCTCTGCGCAGCATATTTTAACGATGCACAAAGACAAGCAACAAAGGATGCAGAGGCGATAGCAGGGCTCAACATGGCCCGTATAATCAACGAGCCTACTGCAGCAGCGATCGCCTATGGTCTTGACAAAGAAGGAGATGAAAAGAACATCCTAGTTTTCGATCTAGGAGGTGGCACATTCGACGTCAGTGGACTAACCATTGACAATGGTGTGTTCGAGATTCTTGCGACAAGTGGGGATACACATCTAGGAGGTGAAGATTTTGATCATCCATTTATGAACCACTTCATCAAATTAATCAAGAAAAAGTACAACAAAGACATCAGCCAAGATAAGAAGGCTCTTGGTAAACTCAGAAAGGAATGTGAGAGAGCAAAGAGAGCATTGAGTAGCCAGCACCAGGTTTTTGTGGAGATCGAGCCATTGTTCGATGGTGTTGATTTCTCCGAGCCCTTAACGGGGCGAGATTCGAAGAGTTGAATATGGATTTGTTCAAGAAGACAATGGGGCCTGTGAAGAGGGCTCTTGAAGATGCATATTTGAAGAAATCAGATATTCATGATATTGTTCTTGTTGGGGGCAGTACTCGTATTCCCAAGGTGCAACAAATGTTGAAGGATTTCTTTGACGGGAAAGAGCCGAGTAAGGGTGTGAATCCCGATGAGGCTGTAGCCTACGGCAGCGATTCAGGCCGGAATAATCAGTGGAGAGGGCGGCGAAGATAACTGTACGTAATGAAATTTTCACTCATTTAACATCTAATTATATGGATTCAATATAAATATATTTATTTGTTATGCAGAAATGGTTGTGATTGATAGAACTCCGTTGAGTCTTGGTATTGAGACGGTTGGAGGAGTCATGACAAAGGTGATCTCAAGAAACACTGTCATACCAACACAGAAGTCACTTGATTTTCACTACTTATCAAGACCAACAAACCACAGTTTCGATCCAGGTATGTACTCTTAATTCATTTTAATCATGTGATGACAATACATATATATATATATACACACACACATATATATATTTTCAGCATCTTAAATCCTAGTAGTTTGATTTGAATCGATACCAACTTTTATAATTGTTATATTCGATAAGGTTTATGAACGAGAAAGGGCTCTGACGAAAGATTGTCACGAACTTGGGGAAGTTTGATCTGTCCGGCATCGCGCCTGCTCCAAGGTAGGTATCTCCATATTTCTTGCAAAAAACTTTCTTTAGTCATAATTCTGTGTATCAAAACATTAAACTCAGCATCAGATACAAGTCACATTCGAGGTAGACGTCAATGGAAGGATAAAGCAGCCAAGAAATCGAAATCCATAACGATCACAAACGACAAGGGGCGTCTAAGCGAAGAAGAGATAGAGGAGAAGATAAGGGAGGCAGAAGAGTTTGCAGAGGAGGATAGGCATATCCGAGAGAGAATAGAGGGTCGGAACAAGCTCGAGACGTACGTTGTGAACATGAAGAGCTCGATCAACGACAGCGACAAACTTGGGGACAAGATTGAATCGGAGGAGAAAGAGAAGATCGAGAAGGCATTGAAGGATGCAATGGAGTGGTTGGATGATAATCAGAATGCAGAAAAGGAAGAGTTGGATGAGAAGATGAAAGAGGTGGAAGATGTGTGCAATCTTAAAGCTTTTATATATTTAAATGATTATATATATCATATTTTTATAATTTCTTAAAGATTTTATATATTTATATTTTTTTTATCTTTATACAATTATAATTTTTATATAATTATGTTTTCTATCTTTTGTTTTACATTTTTCTGATAATCTGTGAATTCATTATATTATTCAAGTATAGTTATCGGCAAAGGTCCCCACTACATAATATTTACATTTTCTATAAATACTATTTAAACAAAATATAATAGTGGAAATGATCTAAGATTAATGGTATGAATGTAAAGCCAACAATTTTTTGTTATCTTCACCTGCTTTTTTATAATAAAATAATTCGAATAATTAAAAGAATATTGGGATAAAAATAAAGTGAAATAACTATTTTCTTAAAATATTTTCTTGCATAATGTCACATTTCTGTTTTACTAAAATATTTTAATTGTTAGTATTTTATATGTAAAAATTAATTATATATATACACACAATATATATATATATAAGAATATCAAATTGAAAATGAAAATACTTGTTCATGAGATTGAGAAAAAGAAAGATATTTCTAGATTGTTCTAATTTCTATGTATACTAAACTATTCCAATTCCGCCCGTACTCCAAAAAGGAAGGGCGGGCCCAACCAGATGCTACCAAGCACCCCGATGAATGCGCTTGATCAATCTCCTCGTTGAGGCAAATTGAACTATTCTATTAGTGACATTGCCATCTCTTATTGTGCACCTCTAACATCATATTCGTTTTGTGAATCAGGATCCTGATGCATATAGATACAAATGGTCCAATGGGGGCAAGAATTTCGAGGAACATTTGGAACATTTCGTTTCTGAGCAGGACTAGCTAAATTGAATGTCAACCTCACCCGTGCTCGAGCGCTTGCATTGCACTTGCCAATTGCAAGTGTGCGGATTGCGCAAGGATTGGCATTTTTTTTTCTAGTTCCGCCAAAATTTATTTTTGTAAAAAAAATGACATGTTTGTAATATTCTCAAGCTATCGTGTTTTTTTATTAATATAAATATGAACGTTCTACTTTATACTTCTCATGTGTATATGTCAATGTTGATGTTTCTGTTAATTTTTCATAAATTTATCTCTTTTATTAATCATGCTGCACAACTGAATGAATCAAAAGACATATATATATATAGATATGTATATATATATAATATAATTCAAGAAATATGAACAGAACAAAACATGATCATGACTCACCAAAGATCGATGAGAGAGACAGATAATAGCTAGGTTTCTGGAGCATGGAGTTTGATTGAGAGATCTTGAGGAGTTCTCAAAGAGAAACATTCAGGGCTAGTTTGACAATCTGGCCGCCTCCATCCATCTTTCCTCCTTCCGATGGAGGTGGACAGAATGCCAAAATAACACTGCAAACGTTACTCCTGAGAAATCCTTGAGAAACACACCCACATCCACATACAGCTCTGAGAGAGAGAGGGAGAGGTAAATCTTGCACTTGTAAGAAGGTTGGTGAGTTACATGTATATATGTCTGTATGTATGTTTCGTCGTCCCACTTTATTACACATACATACTGTGTGAAAGAGATACACTCTTACATGGCAAAAGTGCCACACACATACATATTGGGATATCAAGAATTTCTAGAGAAAAAAAGAAAAGCTCAGAATTATGTGTTCGCATTGTGGAATGAAAAAGATGTTTTATGCTGACTTTTGGGAGAACAGTAGAGTAGTGGGCTTCTTTTTTGTTGAAAGAAGGTGCATGAGCGTGCATGGTGTTTGTACGACCACTCCCGGACTGCCCCTTTCTTTTCCCCCTTTTAATCATTTTTACATTTTACCAACTTAGCCAAAATTATCACCACCTTTTGCTCACACATCCACACCTTTGACTCCTTCCGCTTCGTCCTGACCACTCAATTTATCAGTACGATATTATCAGCTTAGAGCCTCCTTGAGGCCCGTACAATTTTGCCAGGTTTTAGATTCATTCAAAAAAAAAATTCACATTTATAAATCCACGACTATCTAAAAGGTGAAACTTTAGTTATCTATCTCAATCTAAAATCAAGAGTAGCCTTGTCTTCTTTGGGTCATAATATACACGATCTTGTAAAAAAGAAGTCATGTCTAGGTTTTAGGTTTCTCTATATTTTTTTTTAGTTCAGATCCGTGTAACTTCACCTGGACTCTATGCGCTAGGCTCCAGTCCGTCGGTCGTTTAATATCTTTTCAACAATTGAAAAAAGGAAAAGAAAAATAAATGTAAAAAGATTGTATATGTGACTTTGTTTGACCATTGATGCCAATAGCTGTTTTCATGTCCTTTTTTGACTTGCTGCAAAAGAAGAGTGCAAAATGTAATGCTCTTGTCTCCCACTTGCTAGGATTCAATGTCAACTTATTTATTTAATGAAACTTTTATTATTAGCTTAAATACATACGTCGTTTTCATATTATGCTTTATTTTAATTTTATATTGTAATTTATTTTATTGGTGTAGGTATATTGTATGAATGTTGGTGGTATATGTAGATGTTTATATAGTTTAGATGAATATAATAATTTCTTATACGCAAAAACTCCTGTAATACGGTTGCACGTGTGACACGATATAAGGTATTACTTATATAACTATAAAGTATTACTTGTTTAACTATAAAATATCACTATTTTTTAAGTGTATTACTACTTATTAGTTACCTTAAAAAATAGTGATACTTTATAGTTAAACGAGTAATATTTTATAGTTACATAAGTAATACCTTAAATCGTATAACACGTGCAAACGTTTTACAGGAGACCCACTCTTTCTTATATAGTGTCTTATATTAAAACTTCTGCACATAGGATTAAAACTTTTTTGAATTTAAAGTATAAATAACTTTTTTTTTTTTTTTTTTTATGATTTGCTTCTTATGTCTAATAAATTACACCATTTTACTTAATTTAAGATTCATATTACAAATATAAAAATAAAGATGAATTAATTTTTTTTTTTTTATAAACCTAGTGTAACAAAATAGTATTTTTCCACAATATAGGATTGTTGAACTCATTTCATTTGATATTTTTATTAATATTTATTGGTACAAATAAATATATTACAAATTATGTATTGTACGATAAAAATTTGAGAATAATAGATAATGCAGAGTCGAGATTTATCTTTTCCTGTTTTCAAATATTTATCGATATAAGCCAAACAAAATATTAGTTTGTAATTTATAATTCAGTTTTCTTTTTCGAACTTTGCCAAAACCTCTTTTACGGTGATAAACATATTTCAAGATATGTATCGTCTTGAAAGATTGAAAACACATAAATTAATAAATTAATTAAAAAAAAATATCAAAACTGAGTTTACCCTTCACAGCTAGACAATTTTAAATGCATCTTCATCTTGAATTTTATAGGTTAAATGTCACCCAAGAGTCATAATCCGTTGTCGTCCAGTGGTTAGGATATCTGGCTTTCACCCAGGGGACCCGGGTTCAATTCCCGGCAACGGAATCCTTTTTTTTTTTTTGTAAGAGTAATGCATCATCCTGTGCCTATAGAAAATTATAAATTATTTTAGAAATTTCAGACATTTATTCCCTAGTCATGTTCTTGCAGCTTTATTGGACTTTAATTTTTTAATATCGAAACCGATCGAAAAAATTTAATATTTCAAAAAATACTGAAATTTAAAATTTGAAAATTAAACGAGCAAAATTAAAATATGATTAGAATGAAAATAAGTCGGGAGTAAATAACCAAAATAAAATAAAATATAAAATGTACTCCCAACATGAAAACAACACTAAGTCATTATCCATCCAAGCAAAAATCAAAACTAAAACAAACTACAGTAATTCCAACATCGATCGATCACACAAACTATCCATTTCCTTTTCATGAGACATAAACACAACTCCTCCCAGTTCAACTGCACCTCTTCTGCAAGGAAGATGAAGCAGGCAATGGATGTAATCACCACGTGCTCTAATATGTAGAAGAAGGTTCTTCTTTGATGGGCTTTGTTAGAGTGACTGGCGGTGACACCAGCAGCATCGCTCCAAGACCAATCTCGTTGTCTGCCACATACTTGCATTTCTCGTAGATTAGGACATCGTCGTACTTGGGTGCCTCCACCTCCTTGTCTGCAGATGCAGATTTGTCGTACGAATGACGTCGTTCGTTGCAGGAAGCATGTTGGAGCTGGATGATGAATCTTGCAAGCGGAGATAGGGAGTACTGCGGCAACTTTGTTCTCTTCTTCTTTTGAACTTTCTTGGCGTCCCACATCGGTATCCCATTTCCGGCTTCTGATATTGCCGGCTCACAATCTGCAGTAATACTTTCATGGATGAATGATAGCATATATCTTTTTAAGATTCATGAACAAAACTTTTAATTTATCTGCCATACAGACATGACATGGTTCTTCCGTTATGACTTTGATTTTGGAATCATTAAGGGTGGAATTAGAATTTGTATGTAGACATTTTGGTTTTGGGTTCCAAAAGTGCAGAGTTATGGTTTTGATTTTCGTTTTTTTTATCTATATTTTAGATTTGGAACTGCCAATTTAGAACTGAAATTAGCCATCGGAATCTGAACCAACTATTTGGAACCGTCTGTTCCTGAAACTAGCAACCTTAAAACTAATACCAAATTGGCCAGTTTGTTTTCGGTTCCAATTTGGAGCCAGATCAACGTTCGACCGCTAGTTCCAATACAAGTGTCCATGTGTAGCCACCGTGAATATATATTAATATGTTAGCTGCTGATATGACTTCATAAATAAGAGCAAGGTAGTTATGACTTTACAAATAACAGCAAGGTAGTTTAATGTCAACGGTTAAATGAAACCAAATATGACAACTATAATAATAATAAGAGAACAACTGGAAAAATATGACAAAAAACAAGACCGTACCAATATAGTGTCCTTAAAACAGATTCGTCAATAATATCATTTTATGAGCGTCCGTTTCTCATCATACAAAGTTATAACCAACAGAAGGCCTAGTACAAAACTTCTACTCTACGACAAACTGAATAGTTCCTGAAATGATTATCGAAGGTCAAAAAAACAACGAACAAAGTTAAAAAGAATCTTTAACAGAATACTGAGATATTTCATGACAGCATAATTCTCATTCAAATATATTCAAGATATAAAACTAACAATTACGAGTTCTAAATGTGAACGACATTTAGCAAGTATTTAAAGAGACAACTATGGAGGTCATTTTTAGAATAAATTTAAACATTGTTTTAGAAAAATAACAAAATGCATATATAATTTCAAAAAAACTCTGTCTGAATAAATAAATGACCAAAAAAGAAAAACTTTTACCATATTCCTGCTTTATCTGAATCCTGCTGGCCCCCGAGAGTAGAGAAGCAGCTGAGGATTTACCGCAGTAAAAGTGATGTGGAGCTCCAGTTGCAGAGTCTTCATCCGCAGTAAAAACTTCTGTTTTAACCTTTGGCACTTGCAATTTTCCCTTAGCTTTGATTAAAGGGAAGACTAAAGTAGGCTCAAAGGGTAAATTTCCAAAAATCATCCCAATTTGATTAACAGTAAGAGCAACATTTTGATGCATATCTGAACTGGAAGGACTTATCTGTTCAAAATCAGATGAATTGTTTATTGAAAGATTCAGATTAATATTTGGCCCTTCTTGGTTAGGATAATTTGGGTTTGGATCCGGATCCGGACCCGGACCCGGATCCATAACAACTTTGGTTTTACCCCCCTTTGATCTGCATTTGTTGCATATTACTGCTGTAGAAGCATTCAAACTTCTCCAAGTTGAAGCGCCTGCAATTTCGAAAATTTCAAGAATTTATTATCTATCGAAGCCAATGGTGAGAATCAACATTGTAATAACAAATTCTTCTCCAAAATAAAAATATGTAATAACATGAAATGGAGAGAGAAGATATAAACACAAGAAACACATTTAATTATCACTTGCACTCAACGTATTAAAAGCTTAACACACGCACGCACACCTACGCACAAACAAAATCATAAAAACTTGTCGTAAGCGATGAAACAAAAAGTATTCAACAAACTTACACGGTAAAATAAATTAATTCGTTTCGAGTAAGGATGTTTTGGAAATAAATGGATCCCGCATACACAAACACACACATTTGCTAAATTAGAGGAAATTTCACTAAAGAATAATAGAAACTCACATGCAAATCCACAATTGGAGCAAGGAAACTGCCTTCTCATGATTTCTGAGTCAAATGGAGTGAACACCAAGAATCTAACTCAAAGATTCTTCTTTAAATCCTAAAAGAAATCGAAAGACGGAAATAAAATTTTGGTGTAGATATTTTTCTACTTACATACAAGAGATGAAATCAGAAGTTCAAACTCAGCATGCGAGTGACTGTATTGGATGTGATAAAAACGAAAGTTCAAGCTCAACAAGTGAATGAGTGTGCTGTCTTATGCGTGAAATGACCTGATTTTTAAAACATTAAAATTATTTTTGTATTCTTGATATAGCGTTTTTTCATATAATAATGTAAAAGATCAAATTAAAAATTATAAAATAACTTGTAATAAAGGAATGTGAATGTATTTATCCTCAAACAAAGGACAAAATATAAAAAAGCAGGACACAATGCATTTACTTTGTGTGTTGAGATGAGCTGTAACATTCTTTCCTTTTTATGTTTTGCAAAATAAGTAATTATTATTTAATTATTATTATTATTATTATTATTATTATTATTATTATTATTATTATTATTATTATTTATTTACTTTAATTTTTTTAGGGAGACCAAAATCAGAATTTTTATGTGTACAATTAAGAGTTTTATTTATTTATTTAAATAAATCTTAATTTATAAATATTTTTTATTTAGAATTTCATATTTCAAAGAACAAATAATATAAGCTTTTAACAAATAGTAATTTTGAAAAAATATTAATTAATTACCCTTAAGCAGTTGTCCATTAAATGCAATTGGCATCATAAATTTAATAGCCAGCTAGCGTTTTCCTACCAATCCATCTTTTACATTTTTCATTTTTTATTTCTTCTCTATTTACACTATTATTTTCACATTATGTATTTAAAAAAAATCCAAATTCAAATAAAAATGCAAAAATAAAATAAAAAACCGATACACAAAGTTAGGACGATTTAAGGCCAAGTAAAAGCAATAAGCCCATTTGTTATACCAGTAAATAGAATATCTTGTGCATCGGGTGCACCGTGCACCCAATCTACATTAATATGTTTTTTAAAATTATTATTTGTTTACTTAAAGTATTACTATTTTTTTAAGATAATAACTCAACAATAATATTTTTTCAGTAAATAAATAATATTTTAAATTAAATAAATAATATTGTAAATTAAAAATTATGTATTTATGCTGAATAAAGAATTTAAATTAAATATTTGGTGGAAATTTGAGGTCAACGCTAAATCACAAGAATAGTTGTTAGTTGTAACCACCGCTTATCCGTAAAGTTGTCGACTAGCGAGCAAAACAGCTTTAATTACACACATGATTTTTGTATTTATTTGTTTTAATTTATATTTTATTTCATTAATACAATTTTACTCACACATATAATACAGGAAGTGACATTTGCGGCCCGGCCCGGTCTAACAATTCAAAAGGAACCAAACACGAACAGAGTAAATTATGATTTTTTATTCTTTATTGCTACGGTTATTCTTTATTGCTATGGGATGAAAATAGAACAAATTCAAATGACATGAACCAAACATGAATATAATATTTTAAGTTAGAATGGACTTTTTATCTATATAAATTAAAAGTAGATCAGATTCGAATTATACAACAAGAAAATACATTTAGCCTGTTGATCTGTTAGGTATTGTTGTCAAGACCTTCGTCCGGCTCAAGTTGTGGTTCTCTTTGTTAGATAATTCACTATCACTCTCTTACACACACAAGTGTATTCCAATCAATCGAACACAAAGTAAACAAAAGAAAGAATAGAGAAGACAATAAAGTGCGGTTCTGATTTTTCATATATCATGCATGAAAGCTATTGAATTTTATCACATATGTATAAGGGTATATGAGTTGGCCTAGGATTGATATGACTTAAGTTGGCTTAAGAAAATATAATATTGAGCCACACTAAGTGAGATATCTAACATGATATAACTCATATTATTGTTATATATATATATATATATATTAACAAAATTATTTATTGTAATATTGTAGAGTATGTAAAGTTTATAGAAAAAACATGTATAAATAGGAAAACTATATCATGCTATTATAAATTGTTAATTTAATTATTATTTTATAAATTTATAGAGTTGTACATTAACAGATATTATAATTTATTTATTTTTATAATTTTTTATAAAATTGTCTGATATATTTTTATTATTTGAAAGATATCGTATCAATTGAATCAACAAAAAACCAACAATCCAACTTATTTCACATCCGAAATATATCACTTTACATTAGAAAACAAAGAACTCGATATTTTTCAAATATGTACTTCTTTTTTTTTTTTTTTTTTTAACGCAGAACAAAACTCATGTTATCTATTATTAGAAAATGATTTTATGTTGATCTCAAAAATAGAAATATATCCTTCTAGAAGTTTAAGATTAGGTTGTGACGACATTATAATATTTCACTTATTTCGAATCCATAAAATAAAAAAAAAATATTAAAAAACTGTAATGAAAATAAAATAACTTTATATTAAAATCATCAAATTATTAAACATACTAATTCATTAACAACAATTTTCTTCAACTTTATGAGTATTCAGTTATAATTGGATATAATATTGATTTAAATTACAAAAATTATGCAAGTTTGTGGATTATCAGACCGTATAATATAAATTATTTATAATGATAACAAAGCAAATAAATATATGAGAATAAACAAAATATAAAAGATATTAACGATGAATAATTCATCAATTTTTGTAATTTTGAAGATAATAATTTAATACATATTTTTTTGTTATCCACAATTATCACGATTAATTAAGCTTTAATAAATTAAAGAACAAATTTATAATTTAATACATATTAATTAGTAATTATCAACTGTACAAATAAAAAAAATACCAAAACATGAGCTTATTTAATGTAAGTAAGATGATCAATAATGATAGAGATTATTTTTTTATATATAATATTAAATTAATTTACTTTTATATAAATAATAACATGAAAATAAAAATATCATGTAACGTTTTTAATTAATGTGCTTCAATTTTATACATTTAGTTATTCTATTAGTAATATAACTGCGTAAACATCATAAGTTTAATACACTATATTTACTGTGCGTATTTTCGACGATCTTTAATAAATTATATTTAAATATAAATTACAAACGGACATTCCGTTGTCGTCCAGTGGTTAGGATATCTGGCTTTCACCCAGGGGACCCGGGTTCAATTCCCGGCAACGGAATTTTTTTCTTATAGATTTATTATTTAATAAATTTGAGTTAGCTGAGTCATCCGTAATCCGTTGTCGTCCAGCGGTTAGGATATCTGGCTTTCACCCAGGCGACCCGGGTTCGATTCCCGGCAACGGAATTTTTTGTTTTGTTTATAACTTCATTCTTCTTCATCGAAGACCAGACCTCCTCAGGATGTAATTAGGTTGCTTTGTATACTTTATATAACATATTTTACTATATTAATAATTATGATAAGATTAGATTATTATTATAAAAAATTATATAGGAATTATTTATTGCAATATATGCGATTTAATTTTTTTATAATATTATATTTTATTGTTATTTTTTTAAAAATTATTTTTATTAAATAATAAATTATACATTTTTTGAAGTCATTTATTTCATACCAAAAATTACTTTCTTTTTTGTTTTACATTTAATATTAATTGTTTTTGTTCTTTAAACATATTCTGATTGCCAACTCTTGTGTGTAATTTGAATTTTTTAGTTGATATTAATATATTCTTAAATTTGATTTTTATATTGAAAAGAATAATAATGAGTCTTTTTAAAAAATTGTTTATAATACATAATAGATTCCTTGGATGATTTTCTTAGTACGTCGATTTTAAAGATATAAAATGACCCATTTAATCGAGATGAATAAATCTTTGTGTTTTTTTTTATTCAAATAATTCATAAAAACTATTATTTAATGAATTGCTCATTTTACATTTTTATAAAGTCCATTTAGGTGGGAAAATATTTGTTTTTAAATTATTTTATTATTATTATATAATATATAAATATATATATATACGTACATACATATATATTACAATCATAATTATTGTATAAACGAAAGAACTAATAAAATCAACGTAAAAGTAGAGTACTGCTTTTATTATAAATGAGAGGTTCATTAGTGAAGCTCCATGCTATAAACCAAATAATCACACTTTTCTTGAGAAAATTCAAAGACATTTAAATTATCAACTCATTCAGGTATTTTTGGAATACAGTTGACATTACTAAGATGAAGTGCCGGCGAGAATTCTTCGACGCTCAAGTCAACTAGATTATCGTTTAGAATTTTAGAGAGAAAAATATATTTTCTTTAACAATGAAATAAAGTCATACAAAACATACCTCCATATATATATATATATATATAGTGAAGCTCCATGCTATAAACCAAATAATCACACTTTTCTTGAGAAAATTCAAAGACAATTAAATTATCAACTCATTCAGGTATTTTTGGAATACAGGTGACATTATTAAGATGGAGTATCGGCCAGAATTCTTCGTCGCTCAAGTCAACTAGATTATCGTTTAGAATTTTAGAGAGAAAAATATATTTTCTTTAACAATGAAATAAAGTCATACAAAACATACCTCCGTGTGTGTGTGTGTGTGTATATATATATAGTGAAGCTCCATGCTATAAACCAAATAATCACACTTTTCTTGGGAAAATTCAAAGACATTTAAATTATCAACTCATTCAGGTATTTTTGGAATACAGGTGACATTATTAAGATGGAGTGTTGGCCAGAATTCTTCGACGCTCAAGTCAACTAGATTATCGTTTAGAATTTTAGAGAGAAAAATATATTTTCTTTAACAATGAAATAAAGTCATACAAAACATACCTCCATATATATATATATATATATATATATAGTGAAGCTCCATGCTATAAACCAAAGAATCACACTTTTCTTGAGAAAATTCAAAGACATGTAAATTATCAACTCATTCAGGTATTTTTGGAATACAATTGACATTATTAAGATGGAGTGTCGGCCATAATTCTTCGACGCTCAAGTCAACTAGATTATCGTTTAGAATTTTAGAGAGAAATATATATTTTCTTTAACAATGAAATAAAGTCATACAAAACATACCTCCATATATATATATATATATATATATATATATATATATCTTCTGTCAAAAGAATAATAAAAAAAATTTGGTAAAAAATACTTGACTCTGATGCTCATGTGTTTTAATCTCATAAAAGACGGATTTGTTCTCCATTCCCAAAAAAACAATTAATGTGTTAGACAAACACTGACAATGACCATTATTAGCCGTACATTCGAGCGTAGCAGCAATTTCTACAAGAATCTTTGGTAGGATTAGAATCCCGAAGAAAACAGAAGACCTTGAGTTCAATTATGCCTTTATTCAATTCAAAATATTTAACATCAACTTTTTGACCAAGTTACGCTTTGATCTAACAAAGTGACGTTGAGCTCTTTTACGCACTCAAAGATATCTATCGAGTGTAAACCAGCTCTAATATATGATTTAGTTCACAAAAAATTATTGTATTTAACATAATTATTTTAGTTATCAGATCCTCTATATTATCTTTAATTTTGAAGGAGAAATACACGATGAACGAGACAAATTTAATAAAGTTGGTATATACTATGTATATGTATATATGTTTTTATATTTATGTAACATTTATTTATGAAAGTTACATAAAATATTTAACGAAGAAACTTTAGATTGATCTATGTTCGTTGCAGCGATGGGCGCCTTATCAGAATTGACTCCACATATGTATACTGAAGATCAACGCGAGTACGGACATAACGTACACCTCGCGGTAAATGGCTAGCCTCCGTTCCTCTTCTTCCACTTCTCTCCTCCCCAATTCCATTGATTTCCGCTCTGCAACACTGTTCTCTCCGAAATACCTTCTTCCTCTCTCACAGCGCGGCGAAGTTTCGCTTCACTTGCGGAACAGCAGTATTAATCGAAACCTACAAGTAAAATTCAAGAAATGGAGAACTGGGGTTTCTTTCTTTTCATCTTTATTGGACAGAAGCCGCGAGGTTGAGAGCCTGAAGCAGGAGCTTCTTGAGGCTATTGCGCCACTGGACCGCGGCTCCTCTGCCACTCCGGAGGACCAGCAGCGTGTTGATCAGGTGGGTCGATATTTTATGGCCTTTTTTTAATCACGCGCACACACACACACACACACACACACATATATATATATATATATATATATCCATTGTCGCTTGGTCTAAGGTTGTGAATTTTGATTTTTTTTTCTCTCTTAATATTTGCAATGTAGTTATGTACAAAGGAACTGAGCTTGGGGATTCTTTGAGGATTCATTATCTGTGCATTCGCTAAAATTATTATTGATTGGAGAATAATAGCCGTTTAGTGAGGGATATAGGTCTCTAATAGAATGATACGATAAATAGAATCATCATGCCAGAGTCGAAAGAGGAAGAGCATATGCAATCGAAAAACAAGAGAGGAGATCATTTTGGAGAAGATCAAGCCATTTTTTATTATTCTACTGCATATTCTAGGATTGTTTTCTGCAATTCTGGATAATAACTTTTTTGTGTGATTTGTTTTTCAGATTGCACGCAGACTGGAGGCATTGAACAAAGTGAAGGAACCACTTAAATCTAATCTTCTCAATGGAAAATGGGAGCTTTTATATACTACCTCAAAATCGATTCTTCAAAATGAGGTCTGCAACATCTTTTTCAATCTGTACTTGCAAGAATACCATTTATTAACTTTTTTTAAGACCTCCAAGTATTTAAGCAAAAAAACTGAAGGTAAATTTCTACTAAATGGAATCAGAAGTTGGAAGAATTACAAAACAGAGAAACTTAGCTTGGCCTAAATATGGCTTAGAGAAAGCCATTAGCCTAGGAAAAAAGAGAAATTGGATATCTATGACTTATAAGATTCATGGTTTATATGTGGTATATGATTTGTCAATCAGATACCTAGCGTGTGAGTTTCTTTGAATATCATACTTTCTGCACCTTATCAAGAACTTTCCAGCTTATGTGTTTGTGGCCTTCTGTACGAAGACCAGTTTTGCACTCACCTCTCTGGCACTCTCCCTTCCTCTGACTCACCCTATCTCATATGCTTAGCCCTCCTTTTCTTTTGAAGTTGTCATGATATTTCTAAAGGAAGGAGAGAATGTATGGTTCTTTGTGTTAGATTCTTCTAATGCTAATTTAACAGAATGAATAATTCTAATCCAATCTTTATTAGATCCTTCATTGGGCGGATCTCCTTAAAGTTGTTAGTGCTTGTGATCTCGCTTCTCGCGTTACAGAATTTCTAATCCTGAAGAACAATCTTATTTTGTGTTTTGATTGTGACAGAGACCCAAGATCTTCAGACCAAATGGAAAAATCTACCAAGCAATTAATGTGGATACATTGAGGGCTCAAAATATGGAAACTTGGCCATTTTTCAATCAGGTAATGCATATTTCATGGGGAAACTGGCTTCATGTAAATGCTTTTTTGTTCTTCAGACTTTCCGAGTGCATAATACCCAGAAGTTGATAAGAAAAGTTTTACTTGAAGTTATGTTTATTCTAGAACTTCTAGATGCCTTTAAATAATATCAATTATAGTTTAACTTACCTTTTCTGGCTAAAATTAGTTGTATTATGATTTAGAAATTAGAGTCTTTGAAGTATTTTATCATTGGCCACAAATCCAGGAAGCATTTTGGTCTATAACTATGGGGAAGCTGCTTTTTATGCTGCAAATTCTTTTGAGATGAAGATACATGTTTATACAATGCCTTGATCATCACGGCACCTAAACAAATTTAAATATTAGTTCAGAAACCCACAAATGTCGGTATTTATTTATCCTTGTAATAGTTTCTAATAGTATCTGCTATGTTTTTCCTGCAAATTTCTCAGGCAGAAAATATTAAAATCTGCTGTTACATTTTTTATGCTTTTGTAGGCTACAGCTAATTTGGTTCCACTAAATGCAAGAAGAGTAGCTGTTAAGTTTGACAGTTTCAAGATTGCTGCTTTGGTAGATGACTTTCTCGTGCTATTTTTTTCAGCCATTTGCAACTTCTGCCTTTGATTTTTTACTGTATGGAAGCACTTTTAAAGGCTGATTAAAAATACGCTAAACCTAACGCATCAGTGCGATTATCCTTGATTGCATGTATAAACAGACATTTAAGAGCACCATATGACCAATAAAGTTGAGCTCCCTCAGTTCAGGATTATGTCATACGTAAGAAATGCAACAGTAATGAAAAGAAGCAGCATTTGATGGTTCATTGTCAGTTTCTCTACATTTTAGGCCCTGTTTTTGCAATTATTGAATTTTCAGAGAAATAGGATCAGAGCCCATTAAAACATTGAGGAGATTTTGTACTACAATTAAAAATAACAAACTTATGAGGCAAAGAAGATCATTTATTCTTCAAACTTATGTTGATCTATGTCTATCTAAACTCTTGCAGCTCCACTCAAAGTGAGGTTAGCCGTGATTGTCCAGACCGAGAGTCATTCATATTAATCTAAATTATGAAATGCAACTGTAGTGAGGTAACATGGAGCTAGAATTCTCTTATACAGTGAATTAATCTACATAACTTGTGTGGTGAGTGGCTCATCATACACATTTATGAATACATTACTTACTTTATATCCTTAAAAGACATAAAATGTCATTATTTTCATAATTGGTGTCCTAATTTGGTTGTGCAGTTTCTTAACTGCTAAAGCAAACGTACCTACTGCCGAGAATTCATAAAACATGCAGTTAATGATAGCAAAACTAAAATCTTGTTTATGTGTGAAAAATATGGTTCTGTGCAATAACCATCACCCAGCATATTAGATTGAACAATATCCCTGCAACACTCATTTAACCCTTGGTAACATTGGGTAGAATTGCACCGAACATGTTTATAATTTAAATGATATTTTATTTCACAGATACCTATCAAGTCGCGTGGAAGTGGCCGTGGTCAACTGGAAATCACTTACTTGGACGAAGAGCTGCGGTAAGGAATACACGTATTCCTTCTTAAGCACTCCCTCCGTCCCAAAACAAGACTTTTCTGGGAGGAAGGAGTAGTTGTTTCCCTGTGTCTGAAGCCTTGCATATAATTGCAGAAGCATCTTCTGGTTACTCTAGTTTGAACATGCAGTTCATTTTGGCCATAGTGGATCCCCTGTACAGAGTACCTCTTTAGGAGTTTGAAATTTGTATGAAACCCATAAAGAATTTTATAGAGAGAAGGCAGAAGAAATGACTTTTTTGAAGGGCAATTAAATAGTTGATCTGTATAGATTGTATTTATTCAGTTTAATATAAGTTCATGCACATTGGAGATCACGTATGGAACCCCCTACCCTATTTAAAAAAGTAATGGATACCCCTAATAGTAGGTTTTTTTTTTTGTTCTGTTATAACTCTATATAGCCCCTCTTTTTCTAATTTCCCTTTTACGGAAAAAGAGTTGGCAAGAAAAATCTGTGAATTATGGTCGTCAAGGTTCCACCATTTCAGCTACTGCGACAATAATAGTATAATAAATATTAGAGAAAAAAACATGTCTTTATGATGAGAGAGAGAGAGAGAGAGAGATGGAGAGCAAAAATATGACGCAACTGAGCCCTAAAAATAACGTATGAAGCAAACAACGATGAAAGTGAAATAACATTATATATTCCTAAAAATTACTGAGCAAAACAATTACGCTGAAAGTGAAATAGTAATATATATATATATGTATGTATATGCGAGAGAGAGAGAGAGAGAGGGTAAATTTAATTGTAAAGTTCAGCAAGTTTTAAATGAAGAGTACAACGTTAATTTCCATGTTTTTGAGGGCCTATTCAACCGAACAGGCCGCTCGTTTCCCCGCTAAACGAATTATGGCCTCCTCCGTCTCTTCCCTCTTCTTGCACCCCACCACCAACAATACCGCCACCGCCTCGATCCCAATTCGCACTCTCGCTTTCTCCACCAAAGCGACGCCGCCCCAGAACGAGAGCTTCACGCCGCCGCCACAGCCGGAGCAGGAAAAGAAGTCGTTCGCCGTCGCCACCGGGGAGCTCTTCCTCGGCATCGCCTCTCGAATTTTAAAGAAAAGTGGGACATTTGTGGATGGAGGAGAGGAGGGCAAGGTTCCAGCTGTGCAGATGTTCGCAGATGAGGAGAGGGAGAGGGAATGGTGGTGGAGGCGGCGGAGGAAGGAGAAAATTGCCGCCTTGGTGGAGGATCCGGTTCAGCCACAGGTGGTATGGGAGCAGAGGGAGGAAGATGTGGAGGCGGAGTTGCGGCGGAAGGCTGTCACTAGCCCTGGGTTTAGTTTCTCCGCCGCTGGGCTTTTGTTTCCTTACCATCTTGGGGTGGCTCAGCTTCTCATTGAGAGGGGTTATATCAAGGTTCTCATTCGTAAGAACTCATTTCATTCCTTGAATGTGTGAATTCCTGATTTCCTATGAATTTTGTTGTTTCGGTGATGATGGATCTTTTGCTAGGGAAGTTTATAATTGACCAGAGTAATACATTATTGGTTGCTAATTGAGTTGAGATCATATGCTGTTACTATCGTATGCCTCTTGAGAGAAATTGATTAGTTCAAGCTAATATCAATGAGAGATTAGATCAAAATTGTCTTATAATCATTCATGAAGTTTTGTAATAAATCCTAATCGAATGAACCCAAACATCACCTTATAGTTCATCTGATTCCTTCTAACCTGCTGAGAGTTCGATACTTTGGCTTCAAGATCGATTTAAACTCTTAATGCTTTGCTATAGGATGCTGCACTTGAAATTTATGACTTTGGGCTATATTCATGTGCCATTATCTATCAAGTTTTGTAGCACCATAAGAGTTGTTTAAGATTGATATCTAATGAAATAGATTTGCACAGTTTATTACTATTTTTATTTTGGCCTATGTAATTTATAACTCATTTATTTATGTAATCGATCTTTGGAAATTAAGAAAATGAAAATTGCTTCAACTGGTTTCTTGTCTATGTATTTCTTTTCAAGAATATAATACTTTGTTTGAGACAGGAAACCACACCACTGGCTGGTTCGTCTGCTGGTGCCATCGTCTGTGCAGCGATTGCCTCTGGAGCCAGCATGGAGGAAGCCCTCAAAGCTACCAAGATATTGGCTGAAGATTGTAGGCTTAAAGGGACTGCATTTCGCCTTGGGGTATACAATCTTTTTTAGTCGGTTGTATTTGTTTGCTGATAATAGAAAGTGATGGGGTAATGTAGGATTGAATTATTTTGAAGCAAAGAAAGACTCCAAAGTTTGCTAGCAAAGCAATAAGCTTTAGAATTGAAATATAATTTTTTTTTGTAAAGATAAAAAAAAAAAAAAAATATTAGACATTGATTGCTTAACAAGTGAAAGCTTTATATGCATAAAAAGTTGTTTTTTTTTGGCACAGGCTGTTCTTAGAGATGTTCTGGAGCAGTTTCTGCCAGATGATGCACATATCAGGTCCAATGGAAGAGTCCGTGGTGGGTATATAGTAACCTTCTCTTGCACCATTTTTAGTTATTCTGGTCATTGTTTCCTTTCAAGAACAGAGTTCAATCAATTAGTACTAGCTTAATCTACTCAATTAGGTTAAATAATTTACTTAAGCTTGCCATTTTGTATGTAAAAATCATTACATTATGTTTGCAAGTGATTGTGATGCATATTTACTGGTTTATAGAGGCAGATTTTTGATGCTATATTGTGGTTTCATTGAAAGTTGCTGTGACGGAGATTCTTTGGAGGCCGAGGGGCTTACTGGTCGACCAATTTGATTCAAAAGAAGATCTGATCAATGCAGTGTTCACCTCCTCTTTCATTCCAGGGTAATATCTTATGGACCCACTAGGGACCATATTAGATTGAAGGACTTGTTCGAACTAAAAGTAATCTTTCTTTTTATCCCCCCCCCCCCCAACCAAATGCAGATATCTCGCTCCAAGGCCAGCAACAATGTTCCGCAATCGTCTATGTATTGATGGGGGATTGACATTGTTCATGCCTCCAACTTCGGCTTCTCAGACGGTACTTCATTTATCTTGTTTAGCTTGCATCATATGTTGACGTAGCTCATGAGTTGAACTATGGGATTTCTTCGCTGGATGGGGGGATAATTACAAAAATACCCTTGAGGGTTGGACCTATTCATGAAACAACTCTGTTATGTTTTGAGATTACAAGTACCCCTCGAGATTTTGTGTTTTTCTTTCAAGTACTATTTCTATAGGTGCTATTTGTAAAACCAGATGCAAGTATCCAGAGAGTTATTCACAATTCACAGACTTTAGTGGATTTATTCTGTAAATAGGTCAAAATTCACGGATAGCTTCCATAATCACCTCAAAAAATGGGGGGGGGGGGGGAAGAAAGATCTTTGAGCATATCATTCCATGGATGCTCGGCATCGACAATATTTAATTCCTTCAATGGGTTAGTTCTGAGTGAAAGGGAAGTATTGCTATGTTGCAGGTCCGTGTTTGTGCATTTCCTGCTAGTCGTTTGGGCTTACAAGGAATTGGAATTAGCCCAGACTGCAATCCAGAAAACAGGGCTAGTCCTCGAGAGGTGATCATTTGCAGTGTCTCTGGTGATGACATGTTTGTTACAAACAACAAAAATGACCTTTTTTTGGGCTTACGTGCAGCTTTTCAATTGGGCACTTGAGCCAGCAGCGGACGATATTCTCGACAGGCTTTTCGAGCTTGGGTATAAAGATGCATCTGTCTGGGCTGAGGAGAACCCCGTGGATGAAATAGTTCGAGATGATGACACTGGTCATCTTGAGGATAGTAGTAATCATGAAAATCAGACAAGCAATGGTGAAAAAACTGTGTAAATCGAGCTTTATACAATTTTACTGACATTTTGTACAGGAAATTTAGTAAAGAATGTTTGACAAAAGTTAGCAAATTGTGATCAAGGATGCCTCCTGTGTTTTTCTTGTATTAACTTTCTAGTTTTCATTTGGTTTTGCGTAAGAATATGAAGAGCTAGTTGTGCTGTGTGGCCCCTTCTGTGGAGGTTGCTCTTTTCAAGTTATGTAACAGTTGGATGTCCAGATTGTAATATAATAGATATAAAGGAAACAAAGTAAGAGTTGGTATTTTTTTATCTTTCATCACGATCCTTCATTGTTTGTTGTGTCTTTGAATGTCGTAGTTCCTACACTCTTAACTCTAGGACAGTTATTGTATGAGGGGTATCGAACTCTAGATGCTGTGCTCGTAGTAGTTCGATATGTACATCGTAAATGGTACATTAATAAACTCTGTTGGTGTTCATACTTTTTACTCGTTTTCTCTAACCTAGGGTTGGACGTCAATAAATTAGTTGGTGTTGATACTTTTTACTCGTTTTATTTTTCTATAAAATCAGTTGTGTTGATATTTTCTTCTCGTTTTCTTCTTCTATAACCTCGGGTCGGAGAAGAAAGAGATTAGGGAGCCCTATAAAAATGAGGTAAGAAGTTCATAATAGGGTTCGACAACAGTGACCAAATTAATTGTCCTCATGCGTACATATTAAACGCAGGACTTGGGGGAAAAGAAAAGCAGACCACATTAATTTGAATGCAAACCAGCAGATGCCTTATTTCCCACATCGCCTGTAGCAAGAAACTAGGCAGAAAGGATGCAGTATAGATTGGGGAGGCCCGGCTACATTGAAGCTCATACCTTTCTCGGCCTTTTGGCTAAGATCAAGTGTAGTATCTGTTCTTATCAGTTTAATATCTGATATGTGGGCCAATGGCCCACACGATATTAAATTAATTTTTTGAGGGGGTCGGCCCATTAAGGCAGCTTGCTGTCTGGGCTGGCGCGCGTCGCCCATGCGTTGCACTACTGCACGGGCCTGGCGCACCCCACCAAATCTAGTCAAATTTTTGTATCAAAGCTTTTGCTGTGTTTTGCCTATTGAAATGAAAGCTTTCGTCGTTAATCTTTGCTTTCTGAACTATTTTCATCCAAAAATAATGAGGACATATTGCTAATATAAACCATTACAGTCTCACAGCTCGCTATGGAAATTGGTTTGAGTGTTTCTCTAGACATGTGGATGGTCTTAGTGTGAATGTTCATGATTATTGGAATGTCCTTGCCTGGGCAATGCAATTCTGCATCTTTCAGATACATAATACTCGACATTTGCTTCCAGTTTATTCAGGTAAAAATCAGATGTTTTGGTGACTTCATAAGATCAATGCCAATGCTGGAAAGTCATCTTCGCTATGTGGTTTAATGGAGACGTTCTAATAGATGTTCATAAAGTTCGTTGAGTTGACAAATCTCCAGACAGTAGCTCCAGCAATCTTCTCCTGTTTTATCAGCGACGTCCTTCAAAATAAGAGTAGTTTCTCCCATAGAAGGTTGCTTGAGAATATTCTCACTTTCCCACATCGGTTGCAAAATGAGACTTGGAAGAGGAGCTGCAATATAAAACAGGAGGCCTGGCCATTCTAAAACTCATACCTTTCTCGGCCTTTTGGCTAAGATCAAGTGTAGTATCTGTTCTTATCAGTTTAATATCTGATATGTGGGCCAATGGCTCACACGATATTAAATTAATTTTTTAAGGGGGAGGGCCCATTAAGGTAGCTTGCTGCCTGGGCCTCCGTGCGTCGCCCATGCGTTACACTACTGCAAGGGCCTGGCGCACCCCACCAATTAAGTTCCAAATTTTCGCAGCTCGTGTTCTAGTCTTAGACATTATTTGGGTTTAGGATATACAGTTAGTAGGCAATTTGATAGTATGAAAATAATAATAATAAGATTTAACAATAAGTCAAATTATGCAACAAGACAAGACTTTGAGCAAAAGTAAACTTAAATTAACAACATTTGCTATAAAGGTTCTAGAAAAATATTATATAGGAGCAGTGTGTAATTTTATTTAATTTATGGGTATTTCTGTTCCCTAATAATCCCTTTTGAAGTTGGAGGTTTCAACAATGACAATAAATTGTAGTGAGATGAAAAATATTACAAAATTTTCCATGGGAAAGCAGAATCTTTGCATTTGAGTTTCTGTATCAAGTAGGAATTCGATAGGAGGGATCAACCATTTTCAAGACGAAGAGATTGCCCTTGTCGCCTCTTGATATTCTGCCCACAACGAAAATCACAGACATGAAATTTCTATGCAGTGAAAGTTTATACTTCAATTTTATTTTATTTTAAGTTATAACTCTTTTATAAATGAACATTGATATGCTCACCTCAGCTCTTCATCCAAGTAGGTAATTTCCAGCTCTCCTCGAGCTCGGTCTGGAGCTTTAACAGGTATCTGCTTCACCAATATATACATGGTTGTTATAGTATGTCTTGAAGCTAGGAAATACGTTGAATTTACTCTTTTTGGGTAGTGATTTACTGCATTTCTTGATCACATCTTTTGTAATATAATATGAAGCGCTTTGATTTCATGTTATTGTCAAATTTATTGGCATATCACTGTGGACAGTGGCATGGCATATTGAAGTTTCATGCTAAGTTATAATCATTAAAGCAACAAACGTATGTCCTGTGTAATTGATCGTATGGTAGAGTGAGGCAAGACTTACCAAACCTCCAAGCTTGAAAAAGTCGAATTTTACAGCCACCTTTTTCGCATTCAGAGGTGTTAAATCTGCAGTAACCTGCAGAAACATGTAGGTCGTTGAGGTTGGTGCAAAGTGAAATGAAAACATGTAAGCAACTTAGATTGCAAGAATACACATTTATACACGGTGATATCTCTATATATAGAAAGAGGGAGAGATGGAGGGAGGGAGAGAGAGGAAGTAATCATACAAGCTATTCAGATGCATCATGAATTGGCTTCATTGGGGAAATCAACTTACTGTAATACGCTTTGCTGGGTTACCTAATACAGGGGAAGGTACGTGTTTTCTTGAAAAGCCTTAACTTGCTGTATTTTTCTAGGTAACTAGTGTTCCACTTTAGCCGGTACTTAATGGTTGATGAATATTGATGAGATTAGAGATTTTGGAGATGCAACAGATGATTTAGATAGAAGGATACACTATGCTCATCTGTTAAAAAATGAAGTACCAACATCAAGATTTGGGCTCACCTGATTGAAGAATGGCCATGACTCCATATTCTGAGCTCGAAGCGTATCAGCATTAATTGCTTGATAGTTTGTTCTAGATCTTAACAACTTGGGCCTCTGTTCACAATGTTAAACACGTGAGTATGCAATACGTACGATCATGAAGCCAAAAGCTTCAAGCAGCAACCCACTGCTCTTAATGGTTTAAGCACAAGTGATAAGCATCAATGCAGGAAAGAATCACATCCTAAATTTATAGTTTCGTTTAGATACTGCAAATTGGCCTTGTATTGTATGCTACACAGACAAGAACACGCGACGAAAGTCAATCTAATTGATTCATTTGAATGATCCAATGCAACGAAACAGCACATTTTTGGTGAATGCTCTCACTTGTGAACCATAATCTGTATGAATGAATGAAATGACAGCGCAGCTACACAATGAAATCATATCACAAGCTCACAAGTCATCAAATGGCTACTCTAATTCAAGTCAGAAGTCTTTCAAAACTTAATACATAAAACTCGATTCACAAAGATATCAAAAAGTTATACCTTTGTCTGCAGAATGGACTGTGAAGTTGTGTAAATAAGCTCCCACTTCCCGTTAAGCAAATCAGACTTCAGGGGCTCTTTTGTCGGGTTAACTGCTTCTAGTTTCCGAGCTATCTAAGGATAAAGTCGAAAAGGAAAGAAAATGGTGTTGCCTCCATTAAATAAGATTACATGATGTATAGCAGTTACCCTCATACTAAACTACACAATAAATGTAAATATGTAATTTCCTCGGCTATTTTCTTGCTAGCTCGAACAGTCTAGTGCTATTTATGAAATTCAATGTAGCACTACTCGATAAGATGAATAATCAACAAGAATTCAATGGAGAACGATTAATCCAACAAATAGAATTATCATTACGTTAATTGAGCTCGTCCCATGAATCATCAGAACTCGAAAACCATGTACTACTAATTAGCAAGAAATTCAAGAAACTGGAACCCCTTGCTTACCCGATCAACAGTTTGCTGGTCTTCAGGGGTGGCCTCAGCGCCTCGATCGAGGGGTGCAATGGCTTCGAGAAGCTCTTCTTTAATGGCTTCTGCAGTTTTAGTCTTGTTGTTACTGAGGAAACCAGTGAAGAAGGAGACGTGGGTCCTCCATTTATGCAGAGTTGCAGGCGTGGCGGTGGCGGCTGGGAGAAAGTTGATGTGGTGGTTGGCTTGGGAAGGGGCGGTGGCGGTGAGGTGGCGGAGCCTCGGGAGTGGGAAGGCGGCGGACTGAGTGGTGAACGATGGTTGCGTTGGCGGAGAGAGTGTGGATAAGGCCATGGGAGAGGTGGATTGTGGTGGAGGAGGTCCAAGTATCATCAGGTGATGGAAAGATTGTGGTTGATGAATTAGGTCCCGCCATTAAAGCTGCTTTCTTTTCCTTAATCCACCGTGTTACTGGGATAATTACATTTCGCAAACCGTTTTTCGAGTTAGTACCTTTTTTATTATTTAAAAAAAATATATATATACTTCAAATTATATCCCATTATATTCGAAATTAATCATTACAAATAGAATTGAAATCAAAACAAGCTATTCGATACTCGATTCGAGTTTGTTCATTAAAAACTTATTTTAACTTAATTCGATAAATATGTTAAACAAGTTTGAACAAACTTTTATGTTTAATAAATTCTAAAGCTCGATTCGAGCTCGAGTTTGTTAAATAAAATTCGTTAAAACAAGTGTAAAATGTTAAGCTACTCGAGCTCGATTCGTATTCGACTCGATTAAAGTTCATTCAAGATCGACTTGGTTAATATTCAAACCAATCTCAAACAAAATATTAGAGCTTGATAATATTTCAAACAATCTTGAACAATGGTACGTTCGACTCGACTCGACTCGTTTACACCCCCAATTGCAGAATAAATTATTTTTCCAACTACTTTTTTGAGAGAATAATTTTATAAATATTATAAATTAATTATAAAAAATTACAAAAAAAATATTATGAATTTAAACAATGAATATGGGAAATATCAAATGAATTTAAACGAAATCCAAATTAAAATTATAAAAGTTACAAAAATGAAAATAAAAAAAAAATCTTAAAAATAATATACAATATAAAAAATAGAGAAAAATGCCAAATAGAAAAAATAAATCCATAAAAGTTCACAAAACATAGAGATTACAAAAAAATCTAAAAATTCATAAAAGTATAAGAAAATATTAAAATTACATAAACCGTAAGAAATTAAATATGAAAAAGAAAAGAGATAGAAAATTAAACAAAATAGAATCGTATATATGATTTTAAGAATTTGTTTTATAATTTTTATGAATTTATTAGTAATTTTTTGAAATTATTCACAAATTTTCGAGAATTGAATTATATTTTCAAAATATACTAGTGTGAGACCTATGTGATGCACAACAGATATTTTTTCCTTATATTTTGTAATATAAATATATATTCAAGTGTGAATTTGTAATTTAGTGATTTTTTTTTGTATAATGAATATAAATTAAATATAATTATATATTTTGTCTTTTCTTAGATTATAATTAGTCTCGTTCACAAATTGATAAACATGACATCCCCATAGAAGGTTGAATCAAATCAAATTAAAAAAAAAATAGCATATGAGCAGATTAAAGAAAGTAAACATTTATAATATCTCATAAAAATTGTCAATTACACAATCAAAATAAGGACACAAATATTTTGCAAATTTCTAATTAAATGTAATAATATTACAAAAAATTGAAATTAGATAGAACAAATACTTTGAAAGCTAATAAAAAATCGCACGGTGCATATAGGTCGAAATAATTAGCAGATCTCAAAAGAAAATCACAAGAACAATCAAACGAAAAATGAAAGAGATGGACGAACTTTTCGTTTAAAAATAAGAAAGAAAAACATCTAAGAGAATGAAATATATTTATGACAAATTGAAAGCAATATATGAATACAAAAATTTAAAAATAAAATAAACCTAAAATAATATTTTGAATAGTGTAAACTTTGGTGACAACTGAAATAGGATACATATTATCATACTTGTCTTACCATTTATTTTCTCAAGAAATAACACGCAAAAGACTTCAAAAGGAGGGTGAACAAAAAACAAAAGACCTTAAAACATTTAGTGATAATCTTGATAAAATATATAGAAAGAAGAGAGAGACAAAAATAAGAAATGATTTTGAATTAGACTAAAATCAATGAAAATTTAATTTCATATTTGACAAAATCAGATTCTATCGACGTGATTGGGTGATTTAAATAATTGATAATTTAATTATAAAAAAATTATTAATGACTTTCCACATTATAATGAAAGAATGATTTAACATTCCTAACAAATTTATTTCTTATTTGAATATATTATAAGTTAACAAAAATTCCTTTCGAATTTATTTATGCTAAACACAAAAACTAAGCAAATTTCGAACATTGTTGATATTAATCTCTTCAATTAAATTGTAATAATGTATCTTTAAAAAGTTCAATAAATATATATAGTTTTACATATATATGATGAAAATTTAAGCTAAAACAATAAAATTTAGAAAAGTCATTTTACTTATATATATATATATATAGAGAGAGATAGATAGATAGGTAGATAGATATATTTGGTTTGATAAAATGAGTCGAGAAAATCGAATCATATATTTATTAGATTTCATATATTTCATGATTCAGTTATTTGATTAACATTCGATAAAATATATAGATTTCGAATCATATATTAAATGTTGGATTATATTCATCTTGATATCATCTAATTTAGAAACATCTAAATTTGTGAAATAATTTAAATTTTGAAATCGAATCAAAATATCTAGAATAAAAATGTCTAATTTTATTTTAATAATAATATAATTATTCTAAATTAAGTAATGAAGTTTAGGCGAAAAAATAAAATTAGAAAAAAGTCATTTTATTTATATATATATATATATATTTGTAATATTAAAAATTTATTTAGAAATTATATGAATATATTTTATTATTCTTAGAATTTATTTTATTATTTTAAAGCTTTTAATTAATTTTTAATATTCTAGCCAAAAAAGTAGCTTGAAAAATACTTTGATGTTTAGGCCTTTGCACGGGCTCGTAGTTAACTCGGGTCGACCCGCTAGCAATAAAATATGGCAACAGGGAAAGGCACTTCATTTTTCCCTATAAAAATTTTCAGCCGTACAAAATGGTCCTTAATGGCCTCTTACCAAATCCAGGGCTCAGCGAGCAGCATCACTTCTTGAAGTTCCCTTTTGTCTTCTTCCCCATTTACTCCAAACGGGATGTTTTCTTATTGGACCCATTTCATTTGCTCTCTGCCTTCGATGTTTATCTTATTCAGCAATGTTTGTTCTTCTCTGTAATCTTGAATCGAAAAATCGGAACTTGAATCTTGGAAACCGAGGTTGTTTTTCTTTTCTGTAAACTTGAATTGAGACGATGAAATTAAATATTGACAGCTGAAAACAGAAAACCTAAAAAGTTCAAGAGATGCTGTCAAAATTCCCAGTGAAAACATCCCGCGTATGGCCATTCCCAGAGCTTTGTTCCCCCCCATACCATAAGCAGAAACACTCCTCCAAGATTCTTCGCTGTGAAAAGAGTGGTTCTTCGGATTCTCCAAATTCTTCCTCCTCTTCTACTCCCCCCGACGACGATGACAAGTTTGGGTTCAAGCTGGTGGGGCAGTCTCTGCGTGATAAGAATTGGAAGTTCAACGATATTAATGCAAGTGAGTTTGTTAAGCCCAGCCCCCCCCCCCCCCCCCCCCCCACATATTTCTCTGTGTGTTATGTATCTATCTATATATGCGTGCGTGCGTGCGTGCGCGAGTGCTATTGCGCTTCTAGTTTGTCTATGCTGAGGATCTTGATATTGCTGCTTATGGGTCTGGTAACAAAAATTAGGAATTAGTCTATAAGTAGTGTTGAGTTATTTCAGAATGACAGCTCAGGTTTCTGATATCTTTTTCATATCCCTTTATTACATATCTTGAGATTTTCAAGATATTTGAGCAACTTGATCTGCTTATATGCTTGAAATATTGATCAATCTTTGAGATAAGGCAAAGGCACATTCTTCCATAATCGTTTCTTCTTCATGTTTTCTATATGTAGCATAAATGTTATAGTAACTGGTGTTTTTTTACATATGTTACCTCGTGATGATTTTGGAAATGTCAAAATTCATCTATCAGCTTATTTTAATTTTTAGAAAGTATTCTCAATGAATTGGACTCAATGTTACTCTATTGACAGATGCAATGCAAGAGTCGGTAAACCAGTGGCTGTCAAAGACCCAAAACTTTTTCAATGAAGTAACTTCTCCACTAGTAAAATCTGTTCATGATCGAAGGCCCAGCCTTCAGGATGGCATTGAAGATATGGAAGATATATTTATTATTGAACAGACTGTTGATTCTAGAACCCCTGGAGGAGAACTTTCTGAAGCTACCATTGTTTCCATCGAGCAATTTAGCCGGTAAGGCGGTGGTTTTCTGTCCTTTTTCGACATTTGTTTATTCTTTACACATCAGGCATCTGGTAGAAAGAAATGAATGGTTGCTGTAAATGTGATATTGGTCATATAAATTATTCATTCAATTCAAAACTTATGCTCTTGGTAATAAATTTAGTGAACATGACTTTTGATCGTACCTAGTTCATAAAAAAACTTTCTTTATCTACCAGTTCTGAAAATCTTTCTCAAATGAACCATAAGATACGACATCTTTATAAGTAGAAGATATGTACTTAGGATTTATTGTTCTAAGAATGATAGTCTACCACCGGATTGTGAAACAGATACATATAACTGAATTTTTTTGGCCTGAACTTTCCTTGAACTATGAGACTCCTATGACATGACTGCATGAACTGTTTTCTTTTGTGTATGTACAGACAAGCTCAGAGTCTGATGGAGTCTATTGTGCTGATATAAAGAACTAATTTTGACTTCCCCATGTCTAAGATATGCAGGATGAATGGATTGACTGGGCAGAAAATGCAGAAAATATTCAAAGCACTTGTTCCCGAATCAGTTTATAGTGATCCGCGTAATTTAGTAGAGTATTGCTGCTTTAGATTTTTGTCAAGGAATGGCGCTGATGTTCACCCTGGCCTCAAGGTTCGTATAGTTGATGAACCAATTACTAGAATTAGGTTAAGATTTCCTACTATGTACTGAGATGAAACCACATACCAGGATATGTAAGCACAAACACAGTATTTTATAAATCTGATTTTATGATGGTTTTAAATGTTGTTCATGGAACATGGATATACATATTTTTTCATGAACAGGTGTGTCATCCTATCTTGTTTGTCTGAATTGCATTTCAAATTTCTCTTTTGCTCCAAATTGGTAGTTCAATCAAGAAATTGGAACGGAATAAACACAAAACAGTAACTTTATTAACTATATTTTATCTCTAAACTGTTAATTCTCTTTATTTATTCTAATAAGACGTAGAAAAAGACATGAAGTGCATCTTTGGAATATGTCTCGTGGTAATTTTTTAAAGCTGAGGTGGCAAATTGAGAAACTGTGAAAATCAATGTGACATCTGTAACATCTATGATCTTGTCCTTCAAATTAGGTGTGCTGCTACAGAAGAGAACCATGGTAGAATATCACATTTGGAAGTCAGTCACATGACACCATGTAATAAGGTGTAGTCTAGATAGTAAAATTTAATAAACAATAACTTTGTTGGCAAATGGAAACATGTATGTGTCAACATTTTTAAGGAAAATAGAAGAACGTTGTGTTTCCTGTAAATATAGATGTGTTAAGACATTTGTTTGACAGATCTAGTCAATCTTTTACTACCACAGGTGTAGCGTGCCATCATGCAACAATTTTAGTATAACAGGGGAATGTATGGTTTTTAGTCTTGCATAATGATACTTCATAGTATCCTGCTCACAATACTTTATTCGTCAAAGATTATAACTCATTCCTGTTAAGTTTTAGTCAACCTCCTAGCTAGAAATTTCTCGCCTCTCCTGCTTTTCAATCTTCTTTTGTTTCGTTGGATAGGATGCAGTTTGGCTTTTGGAATTTACTCATAACTGTTTTTTGGCCCTTGATATACCAGGAACCTGCATTTCAGAGACTAATTTTTATAACTATGCTTGCATGGGAGAATCCTTACAGAAAAGGAAAGGATAAAAGGGCTAAATTGCTTGAAAAAAATATTGTTCAGGTATTACCTATTGACCTGGAATTTCATATGTTGTGATTTTATCTGCATTTCCGTGTATTAACTTAGCTGTTATATTTGGGTTGAATGCTTTTCGAATTCTTTACATGCTACTATCAAAGGCAGAGCAGGAAAATTATTTTGTGGAAGTGAAATTTTGAAATTAGGAAAAATTTAGATGTATAAATGTTGAGGTTCAATATATTCTCCTCGAAAAGTGAAATATGACATATAAATTATTTTACTGAATATATACAAGTGTTGAATATCATGACCAAAAGTATAGTTTTTGGTGAACTTGAAGAGGAAGCTCGTGGGAGAAGAGGCATTTGTTCGAATCGCTCCTGCTGTTTCTGGTGTGGCTGATTTTCCCACTGCACATAATCTTTTCAAAACTCTAGCCGGTGATGAGAAGGGCATCTCATATAGCATATGGTCAACATATATCAATGAACTTCTCAAGTGAGCAATTTTCCTTTTGACTTTGATGCATATGCTATTTTTATTTCACTATTCCTCTGAATTTCTATTTACAAGGATACACATGCAATTCATGCTTAGTACTCCAACGAGGATACTCATGCAAGAAGGCCATGTTTGGTACTCCTGATCATTTTTGTTCTGAATACACAACTAAGTGTTAGACACTCTATCTGGTTCATCTCTTTATAATTCTTGTTAGACTTGTCAGTTTAGTCCTAAATTCATTTCTTACCAAGAAGTTGGAAGTTAATGTTGGGAATTTTTGACGTGTTATTTTGTGTGAAATGGTGGCGTGCGATTGAATCATGAAATATTGTGAAAATGCCAAGCTCTTCTTTTAGTAATAACTTACGTCTAAATAGCAAACAACGATTATGAAGTATTTTGATCCTATACCTTTTTCCATATGCATGGACAATAATTGTCTTTGTAATTAGAACGATTAATGAGCATATCATGACAGAAAATCCGATATTCTGCAGTCCTGTTCCCCCCCCCCCAACACCCCCCAATACACATTAAAGAAAAAAGATGACTTTCGATACTTAACACACTTGATCATATGCATGTCATACTTAAACATGTATCATCATTATCATCATCAAAGCCCATTCCTGTTACTTGGTGTGTTGGTTTCATGACTGAATATCTGTGTAAGGAGTTGTGAGTTGACACTTGACACAATAGTTGGTTATCTGTCAGTCTTAACACCAACAGTGACATTTATCATGGTGCTAGACCATCAACGACATAGCACCAACGCTCCTTTATCTAAACTTGGAACCTGTAATCAGAACTGGGCGAGTTAAACATGTACCCCACAGGAATAACTGCTGTAGCTCATAGAATCACCTGAAGTAGTATTCCAGTGGTACTGGAGTGTTCTATGGTTTACCTTTTTAGCTTATGTTTCCTTTTGAATTGTAGAGTACATGAAGGCAGAAAATCATATCAATCTGAGGAGTTTTCTCATTTCTCCAAGGAAAAAATCCTCTGCCTTGGTTCTAGCCGAAAACAGCCTGTAATAAGATGGGAAAATAACATGGCATGGCCAGGAAAGCTGACGTTGACTGACAAAGCACTTTACTTTGAGGTATTGTTATTGAGTTGGTGGCATAATTTTCATGCTGGAATTAGTTTCAACTGCCTTTACTTGAGGATTTACATCGTACCTCACAAGCTGTATCTTTTATCATCAAAGGCTGCCTTAAATTGTAGATTTCACCAACAAAAAGCAGAAACTTTGTTCCAAATATATTTGTTATAGAGTTCCTGAAAAACTATTTATATCACAATAAAAAAGGAAATCAATTGGGTACTTTTTTTCATAGTTTGATTCGTATCTATGTGAAATGACATCATTAACCAAGAGTGGAGATAACTTGGCTGCGTCCATGTGTAACAAGCACAGATAAGTGAAAGGTCTCCATCGTTGTTTTATTCCTTTGTTTAATCAGTAGTAACTTCTCAGGCAGTTAGCTGGGTGGGAGAGAAAGATGCTGTAAGGCTGGATCTCACTCATAGTGATGCAAGAATAGAGAAAACAAGGGTTGGACCTTTAGGATCAAATCTTTTTGACTCTGCTGTCTCCGTCACGTCTGGCTCGGAGTGAGTAAGCTTCTCCAACCTTCTTTGAAGATGAATTATATATCATTGAGCTTGCTTATTTCTTCCTTTTTGTACGTGCACTACAAAAGCATTGAAACTATATTACGGAAGTTAATAACATTCTCCAGCTGTAATTTCTGTGGCCCTGTATTAGAAGTAGCAAGTGCTTTAGCAAATTGGGACCAAACTCTCAACTAAGTTGCCCTTCAGCTAGTGTATTAAGACATTTATTTTTGTAATGCAATAATTTTTTACAATTACCGTTCCCTAACACTTGCCAACAGAAACAGAATCTAAAACTCGATTCATAAGAGTTTTATTTTATCCTATTTATTTAACATCAAAGTCATTTATGTGGTTCATCTTCTTGCAATAACACATGTAAATTAAAATGCCACCAGGTCTCCATCATTGGTGCTTGAATTTGTTGACTTAGGAGGTGAAATGAGAAGGGATGTCTGGTATGCATTCATCGGTGAAGTTATTGCTTTATACAAATTCATAAGGGAATATGGACCCAAGGAAGGCGATAAATCAGTATATGATATATACGGTGCTCAAAAAGGGAAGGACAGAGCCATTACTCATGCTGTAAATGCTATTGCCAGACTTCAGGCTCTGCAGTTTATGAAGAGGACAATCGATGAACCTACAAAGCTGGTTCAGTTTTCATATTTAGAAAACACACCATACGGGGAGGTTGTTCTTCAAACCCTTGCAGTTAACTGTTGGGGTGGGCCTATAATCAAGAAACTAACAGATGGTGATAGTGAACCGGACCCACATGTGAGACCGACAGGTGAGGCCCCTGAGAGTAGCAATCACGTTTACGACATAGATGGGAGTGTATACTTGAGAAAATGGATGAGATCACCATCATGGGGTTCTAATGCTTCTTTGGCTTTCTGGAAGAACACATCTGTAAGACAGGGAGTTGTACTTAGTAAAAACCTTGTTGTGGCTGAAATGTCTTTGCTGGAAAAGGCATCGATTACATGCAGAGATAAGTTCAAGGTGGCTGAGAAAACACAAGCCACTATTGATGCTGCAATGATTGAAGGAATTCCTAGTAACATTGACCTTTTTAAGGTTCGGATAATCTGTTTCTTCTTCGTCTTATTGCTCTTTCATACTTTTTAATGTTTATTTCTTAGTTGTTCCAGCATAACTTGAAATGCTTATGTTGTCAAGTTGTGTTATCTTAGTCAAATGTTTATTTCATGCGACTGTCTTACCTTATTTGCAGGAACTTGTACTTCCATTAACTCTCATGGCTAGAAATTTCGAAAGACTAAGGCGCTGGGATGATCCCCTTGTAACAGCATCTTTTCTTGCACTTGCATATACGCTTATTTTCAGGTATCTTTTTATCTCTTCCTTTTAAGGATTGTGGGATATATTTTGTACCTTCCACGATAAACTTTGAGAATTTGTTGATCTTTTATGATAAATTTATTTTTACTTCTAACTTGTCTGATATTTGATCAGCCAAAACATGATATTCTGGACTATATAGTCGATTATATTTTGATTCTTTGAGGATTCTATAGCATGAAGTCTGAGAAAGTCTTGTATCGCTTTTTTTGTCAGAAACTTGCTGTCTTACACGTTGCCAGTGACTATGATGATCGTGGCTACTGGGATGTTAGTTCTAAAGGGGCTTAAAGAGCAAGGTCGTCTTGGAAGATTTTTTGGAAAAGTTACAATACATGATCAGCCTCCATCGAATACAATCCAGAAAATTATTGCTCTTAAAGAAGCCATGCGTGAAGTGGAAAAAATTCTCCAAAATGTGAATGTTGTACTGCTTAAGCTTCGCTCAGTCATTCTTGCAGGACACCCTCAGGTACTTCGTCTCACTGCCCTCCTGGGATTCTGACACATTTTCTGTGTCTCATGTCAGAAAACTCATGCAAATGCTTCGTCTTCTGATGGAGTTCGTCTCTAATATTCTCAGGTAACTACGGAGGTTGCTCTGGCACTACTATTTGGTTCATCCATCCTTCTTCTGGTTCCATTCAAATACGTTCTTGCATTCTTGATTTTTGATCTCTTCACAAGGGAGCTCGAGTTCCGAAAGCAAATGGTTTTAGCATTCATGACATTTCTTAAAGAACGGTGGGACGCCGTCCCTGCGGCCCCTGTCGTTGTGCTGCCGTTTGATGACAAGCAGTCGGGGGATGTCCAGAAGAAGCAAGATGATAAAGTAAAACCAGAGAGAAATTAGTACAGAAAGTAAGCCTGGATTATTTTTTTCTACTTTAAGTAGATTGATTATAAAGATGAGTCCTAGAATCTCATCAGTTGCCAAAAGCGGCAAGAACACACTTAGAGGGCTGTTGTGTTCATATGCTGATGAAAAGTAGCCATGAAAAAAGAATGTTCTACTTCCTATGCTGTGTAATTATTATAAGAAGGTTATACTTTTGTACCAAAAACGTGTTTTAAACCTATATTTTTTGTATCAAATTTAAAAAATGAGATTAAACTTTCAATACCAATAGCTCGATCTCAAATTTCAATACCAAGCCGGGCCCCCAAGGGCATATGTCGTAGGCCAAGCTGGCGCGGCAGATGAGCTGCGTCAACTCCCCAATTCCAATTGTAAGTTCTGGATGCATTCACTGTTTATATGTCCATAAGCATTCCCAAATTCTGATTTTTTTTGTACTAATCTTGGAAAAACCTGGGGATTGGCATAAATCAATCTCAAATTGCTAGCTTAAGTTATAAGGGGTTCAACTAACTCTGTGAAAAATATCCTCCACAATCTTGCAATATTCAATTAAATAAATTATTTATTAATCCACAAATATATTTTTCCATTTTCTTAAATATCTAAGATTGATGCTGAAAATGAAAACTAAAAAAAAAAAAAAAAAGAATGCCGTTTGAAATTTTGAAAAATCTGCAGGTTTTAGGCTGACTGCTAAACGGTCGAAAATTTTCAAAAACTAGGCGGGTTTTAATATTGCCTGTACCATGATTTACTGACACCCAAGTTCTCTTCTTTTTATTTATATTTAAAATAAAAAATAAAAAAGGAAAAGGAAAAGAATCCCCCGCCGCCCACCCCGCCCCCATGTCTTTCAAATTTTGAAAAGCCGCCCGGCCTGGGTCTACTTCTATGCCCGCGCCCTACATTTTTATTCACGGAATGCATGTATACACACACACACACACACATATCTTCAGTCACAATCATACAGACAGTGTGAGGTGTGGTTCTGAAATTCGAACCTTGAAATAATCTAAGCATCCTTTCTTGACAAAGCCTAACCGAGAAATTGGCACCCATTAATGTTTATTGTAAGTGAGCTTATTTCTGTTTCCTCTATTTTCGGGCATATTCATACCAGGAATTTTAGATGATTTATGTCATGTACATCCCGGGACCCGGGTCGGTAGATTTAGCTGGTTTTTGTATATGTAAGCTTGAATTTATTCTGGGTTCTTTCGCTGAAGTCTACCACCCTTTTGAAGGTCTGTACAATTTTTCAACTTTGAGATTTCATCAATGTGATTAATAGGGGTTTTATTGAATGCTGTTATAATCAGTTCAATTTGATTTTTATTTGGTAAATTAGACCCATTGTTCTTGATTGCCCCGAAGGCTGGATCCAGCTGAATCTGCTTATTTTTATCCTTGAATTTCATGGGTACAATCCAATTCTGTAGGATATGATCGAAATCATCGATTAAAGCAAGAAAATAGCTTTTATAATGGGTTTCTGGTATTAAATCTTAAGAATTATACTGTTTTCCCTTTTCATTTTTCGTGTTTTTGAGATAGAATTTCAAGTGTTCCATAATTTTTTTCAGGGCGAAATGGAGTCACTGCCTGATGCCATAGTCCAGTACATTTTGTCCCTATTGAGTAATGCTAAGGATGTAGCATCTTGCAATTGTGTCTCCAAGAGATGGAAGGATTCAATGCCTTATTTGAGGAGCCTATTCTTTTCTCGAAACCTTTTTGACAACCTTACCAATGGAGATACTCCTGATTCCATTGTGATGCGAATTGTTTCTTCAGTTGTTAAACTAGAGGAGCTTGTGGTATATTGCCCATTTTCGAGTTCTGGTCTTGCTTCATGGCTATCTACGACAGGATCTTCATTGAGGAACCTTGAGCTCCGTTTGGATAACATAACTGAGCAAGACCACTACACTGAAATTCCCTCAAAGTTGGATTGCATTAGAGCTGCTTTGAATTTGGAGTCACTTAAACTTTGGGGCGTGCTGATGATTTATTCTCCAAAATGGGATGTTTTTCATAGGCTCAAGAATCTTGAAATAGTTGGTGCTAGGTTGGAGGACCATGCCCTTTTTGATGCCCTTCGTGCTTGTCCTAATTTGACCCACCTTTTGCTTCTTGGTTGTGAAGGGCTCAAGTCTATCATGATTCAGAATCCTCACCTTGAGCAGTGTAAGCTAGATTTTTTTGGAGTTGGAAACTCTTCACTTACAGTCGTTTCATCAAAACTTGAATCACTGGAAGTGCAAGGTTGTGGTTTCATCAGGGTTCATGAGACTCGTTGCTTGAAAAATCTCTCCATAGCCAACAATGCAGGTAATTCATATTGATCCCTTCTAATTAATCTCAATCTGGTACTTGTTTGCTGTAATTGTTTTCTGATATTCATAAATTTCTGCTAATACTGAGCTTTTTATTGCCCGTGTAAACAGGACGAGTTTATGTGGTGGATTTTGGGAAACTTGTGGCATTGGAAACATTGTCCATCCGAGGGGTACAATGGTGCTGGGATGCTATAAGCAATTTGCTTCAAATGGCCAGTGAGGTCAAGCATCTCTACATGAAGGTTGAATTCACTGGGGATGCGGAGACTCTTCTACCCTTTCCTGAGATTGATTTTGTTGACTTCTTTAATGGTCACCCGAAGCTGCAAACCTTTGATATTCATGGTGCGATGTTTGCTGCTATTTGTCAAAAGAATAGCCTGAAAAATGTGAGTCCATGCAACCAAATGAATTGGATCGTTTAATGCTTTTGTTTCTGCTGAGTGCTAGGTTACTATTTAGCCACACACCGCATGTATATTCACCACACATGCTCCGCCCACACAGGTGTGTGTGTGTCATTATGTGCTTTTATGGTATTTTACACTCGGTGGGATGCACTCACCACCCTGTGTATCATACAGCCAGTTGGAATTCTTGTTTGATGGAAGAAATGTTTTCTGATAATGCAGGTTGACTCGAGATTTCAAATTCCATGCCTTGAGAAGGTGGTTGTCACTGTAAGATCACCATTAAATGCTGAACAGAAGATGTGTACGCTGGATTCATTGATAAGGTACGCAAAGAATTTGAAGAAGATGACGATAAAGATTCTTAATATGAAGAGCTGCCACAGCAGCGCAGATGAGTTCTTTGAGGACATTTGCAGGTTTAGATCCATGAATCGCAAGATTGTTTCAATAGAATAGAAAATTTTGTTTTCAGCTATTCTCATTCCAACTTCTTTTTCATTGGAATAATTACTGCCATTGTTCTTGAACGACCTATTCTTGATATTGTTGCATCAATTGTTTGTCACATTTGATATTGTTGGAAATTTGATGCTGTTCTCTGTTGAATATATGCCAGGATAGTTTGTTAGGGTGGATGGAGTTATTTAAGAATAGGATGCATTCGATGATCAATATAGCCAATGTGTAGTGCTTGGTGTTCTATTGATTAAGATCCTCCGCTTTCATTTGGATTATTCTGATAGTTCGAAAGAACCAATTAGCTACTAAGCTACGCTATTTTTTTTCACAGACGCAGTAATCGGGATAAGCATTACAAATAATTGCGTAAGCACCTGATAATTCGAAGGAAAGCGATATAACAATTTTCATTCCAAAGAGGAAGGAAATGAAGCCATTACCTTCCTATCAATTTTTTTTTTCTTAGAAAGAAAAATTGTAGGAAAAAATAAATAAATAAATAAATAAATCAAATGATATCGCAAAATGAACCCAGATTAAGCACATCTACATCAGCTGTTCCAGCTAAATCAGCTTTTTCTTGTAGAAATAACTCTGTAAGTACAATGTTTGAGCGGATGAGGCCAGAATGCAGACACCCAATGACATCATGCTGAACCAAGCAACCCGATAATTCGTAGTTTCACTCACAACCTGCATCTCTGCTTCTCTGTGAAGACGAACGTACAAATAATTTAAATATTTGAGGATTAAGAACAAGCAGTTATAGAACATTAAATTCGGACAAGAACATTAGACCTGCTCTTAAGATACAGAAGATTTTCATGGATTGCCTCCACTGCTTCCTCAAGTTTTCTTAGCTCAAGCTCAACACCCTACTAGAAATACAAAAATAAGTAAATCATGCAATATAATATGGACTTCAATTGAAGCTAATTGCAGTTTATGACACCAAGTCATGAAATGATTGAATAAGAGTAAAAGAACCTAATGGATAAATATCCCTTCCTCAAACTACCTACAGTTTGTTTGTTTTCCAAGAAAGGTGATACAAGAAGTTGAAGTGAAAATAGCATATCCACATAAGCTTAAAGGACTCACCTCAATTTTCTCTTTTCTTGCAACTGATTCCCAATCCTTTGCTGCAATACCCGTCTTCCACTCCATGTTGATACTTAAACCACCACCTGTTGTATAATTGCCGCCAACCCAAAAGCAAGCCAGATAGCTTCCAGCCTCATTAGTTGTAAATGCAAATTGACCATGCGTGACGTTTTCCTTGCGATAGAGAGTATTTCCATACGGAGAAGTCACCTAAAAAGAATCATGCCAGAGAACTACTCTTAGAAAAATAATCAGGTGTGGAACTAATCAGTTTTTCGAGCACCAAGGTTTAACAACTTCCATCGCCTTCAGCTACCAACAACAGGATTAATAGGCGATACTTGGCTAATTTGAAAGATAAATTCACTTTGTCTACATAAAACAGGTGAATGAACTGGGAACTGAAAATATGAACTTTGGCATTTCCAATTAGCTGCAGGGAGCAAAATATGCATTATTCCTACACTTAATACCATTGTTATTACATTCTACAGTCAAACCCCAGAAAATCTATGGAAACAGATAACATGAATGCTCTTTCATAGATCTCCAATTCTTTTAAAACAATCTGAGACATCAACAATTGTAATCCAAGATTGCCCCTGAAGCAGCTCTGACCTGACTCAGTTCTTATGCTATTGTTCACTGCTGCTTCAGAAATTAGAACTAAAAGAAAGAGATTAGTTCTATTTGCTTCCGTGATGATGAGTTGTAAATTTATGCATGGAAACCAAGATATCTTAGCCTAACATGTAATGTATTGAATTCCTTAAGTTTCTAGAGCTTATTAATATCGACGATACAAGCTAAGAAGCATGCAATTCTGCACAGTGACTTTGTAACATAATGCAGTAAAACAAAATCGACTTCCTTCTTTTCCATCAACTGGATTTTATCCTGAATCCTGTTTCCAATTTTAATCTGATCTTAAATATGCTTTTTCACACCTGATTTTGTCGAATTCAGGTGACTTTTTTTTTTTTTATTATGTTGCGAAGAGCCAAAGACAAGTCTTTGTTCAAGATTATCGACAATGCCTATTTGCATCGGGCCGTCGGCAAGTATAATTAACCAAAAAAAAAAAAATGGTGCAAAAGAAGAACCCTAACCTTGGCGGAAATGGTGGGTGTGGGATGGACATGATCGTCGGAAATGACGACGTAATCTGCCAGAACAACGACGTTGCTGTGAATTTCATCAGAAACGCACTTGGTACCAGTCGCCGGCAAACCCAACCACACGGCCTCACTTCTCCGTAAAACACACAGCAAGATTAACAACACCAGCAAGCGCACGTTAGAACTCGCCACCATTATTATATTTCTGCGAAAATGCAATCTGTTCTGTTGCTATCAGTCAGGCAATCGATCTCGAAGATAGGAATCGCAGTCACCGGTAACCGGGTCGGTAAACTACTATAATTTCGGATCCGGGCTTCAATTTGGTTTCCGTTGTTTTTTGCAATATCATTGGGCCTAAGTATTCGAACTATCCAATGGGCTCATTTACCCATCTTAAAATAAAAGACTATTTATATTTTATATTTGAATATTAATAATTTAACTAATATAATTATATATTAACTTTTAAAATACAATTCATGTTTTGAGATAGAGAGCACAACATTTCAATCTCTTTTTTTAATTAGTTCATTCATAATTTATGGTATACAAGAAAAAACGGACTATTTAGACTTTAATAGTCTAGTTACATCGTCTCACTAGATAATAGTATATGTCAGAATTTCGATCTTCAAAATCACCAAACAAAGAAAAAATGAATAAATTTAGCATTATAATAGTAGAAATAGTTGTATTTTGAGTCTTAATTGAGTTACTTGAGATCCAAAGGTGTAAGTTAAATATATTTAAATCCAACTAAGTAAAGTAAATGTAAAAATAATAAACTCAAAAGATGGTTTAGAATGTAAAGGGTGGTTTTAAATGCACTATAAAACAAATTGATTTTAATTAATTATTATGAATTTTAATTCTATCAACTCATATGCAAAAAGGTAAATTATCTAATTACTTATTTTATAAGTCATCCAAAGGAATCAAATAAGTCACATATTATCAATAAATATTTTTTAATTCTCTAATTACTCAATTCAAATATACCTAAAGGGCCCGTTTACTTTAGTTGTTAGGATTAGTTGGGATAGGATAGGGATTGGGACTAAACGTGGGATAAGGATAATTTCTTATTTTTAATCCCGTATTTACTTCGTAGGATAACTATAGGTTTTCGAAGGATAATTATATCCTATCAGCTGTTTACATTGTGGGATAAAGTTGGATAACTCTGAAATTACCGAATTGCCCATAATATATGGTATTAAGGGCAAAAATAAGATATATATACTTGGATAATTTTGTAATAACAAATTTTTAGAGGGGTAAAATCGTCATTTGCTTTTCCTTATCCCATGGGATAATTTTTATCCTTGGGTATATGGCCGGATTACAATCCGCCATTTTTTCCCGAGATTAGTCATTTATCCCGGGTCGACTGGATTGACCCGGAATATAATCCTACAAAGTAAACGCCGGATAAACCAGGACTAATTCCAGTAATTCAGGTTTATCCGGCCAAGTAAACGGGCCCAAAAAGGATAAATTCCTATTAAAAAAAGAAAAATAAAAAAAGAAAGAAAGATAAAATCGATCCTAATAATTTTAGAAGATCTCATTAAGGAAGCCCAAATTTGAGGCCCAATAGAAAGCCCAAATCCCAGAATTTAAAATGGGCCAGAAATCAGCGTATAAGTAGATCTGCACCATTCATTTTGTGTCAGCGATGAGGATTGAGTTGGCCCACCGCTTCTTGTAAATCGCAATCCACCTGTACTCTCACCCACGATACGAAACCCCAGTTTTCTCTTTACATCTTCTTTTCCTTGTACGCCACAAATCCCATCCTCTCTGTCGAAGGATCTACTGGCAAACATGTCTGAGGTACTGTTGCCAAATATTTCTTGATTTAATTCAAGTTCTGCTAATTCTTGATTAGATCGTTGGTTTCTACTTTGTTGACTTCGATTTTGACCTGAGCTACTTGTATTTTGAAGAATTTGATCGTGTGATTTGTTTTATTCGCAGTTTCATCAATTGAGTGTATTTTGATGTACTGATGCTCTCTCTTTTTGTGTGATTTTTCTTTTTCTTCCCGTTTTTCAGGCGGTAAAAACTCCTCCGGCTACTAAAGAGGGTGAGCTTATCTTTTATGAGAGTTTACATTCATGCGCGTGGGAGTGTGCTGTTGCTTCACTAATTGTAGAGTCAATGAATGTGTGTTAAATACTCATATTATAATTGTGAATTGATTCACTGCTTTGAGGGCTTAAACAGCACTTTTTCGATCATTTATGAAGTTTTAACCTATCGTTTGGTGGTTTCCTGATGATCCCAATTATGATATTCTGGAAAGTATAGCCTTTTCTTTTTAATAATCATTAGAGTTCTGAAGGACAAGTTTTATCAAGAAATGAATCCATGATCAATGTATTAATTATAACGGGTAATCTATAACTTGAAAACATTTCTGATGGGAATTGAGATAATGATTTGCTTGAAACATGAATTTAGTTTTTTTCTTGCATTTTGTTGGTTGTCTTGAAATAATCAGCATTCACTCCTTCGTGTTTCAAAATTGTGATCTATAAAGTAAAAAACCTGATGTTACTTTAGTTTTTTAACTCAAATGATATGAGGGTCAATTTGGATTTAAGGATTGGAAAAGGAAGCATTTAAACTGAAATGATTTCAAATCCACTCAAACGAGAGTGAATTTAGATTCACCCAAATCCCTAAAAAAATATTTTAAAATGAGTAGTGAATTTCAAATCCATGTCTATTCAAACAATGACCAATGGATTTGCTACAATGGATAAATCCATCCCAGTTCATCATTCAATCCTAATGCAACCTTAGACAATTTAATTTTAACTATTGACACATTATTTTCTTCTCTTCAGAAGAAAAGTCTAATGCAGCTGGCAGCAAAACACCTGCCGAGTCAGCTTCTGCTGAAACACCATCTGGACAGAGAAGATCAGCCCCGGCTCCAGCTGCTGAAATGCCAAATCCCTTTGATTTCTCAGCTATGTCAGGACTGCTTAATGTATGTGTATCTTATATCTTTATTGGGCCAGGCCTAGTCTGAGATTCTTTTTTTTTTTTTTTTTTTTTTTTTTTCTTCAGGTATTAGTTCAAGAATCCTTATTGGAAACTTTATTTCCTTCTTTTATTGAGCTTTCGCATTAGTATCAACGTAAAATAAAAAATGTTTTCTGACCTTTAAGTTGGCAAATTGGTTTTCATTTGTTTTGCTCACAAGATCAGTTCCTCACTTAATCTGAGAGGTCCTGCTTACTTTATCCCCTAAACTCTAAATTCTTTTTTCTTATTTAATGTCTGCAGGACCCAAGCATTAAGGAATTAGCCGAACAGATAGCAAAGGATCCTTCATTTAATCAGATGGCTGAACAGCTTCAGAAAACTGTTCAAGGAGCTGCAGTTGAAGATGGTCTCCCCAACTTTGATCCACAACAGTATTATTCAACAATGCAACAAGTAATGCAAAATCCACAATTCATGACTATGGCTGAGAGACTGGGTAGCGCATTGATGCAGGTTTTCTTGGTTTTCCATTCCTACCTCTCTGGTTAAAATGTTGTTTTTTGATGCAGTTGCAATTTTAAACTGTGTTGAACATATTTTTCTGCAGGATCCATCCATGTCTGGCATGCTTGAGAGTTTAACGAACCCAACTAATAAAGCTCAACTTGAAGAACGTATGTCGCGCATCAAAGAAGACCCATCTTTGAAGCCTATTTTGGACGAGATCGAGAGTGGTGGTCCTGCTGCAATGATGAGGTTCCCCTCCCCCAAGAGATATTTCAAGTTTGATATATAATTAGATAGTTACATAGTGCCTCCTCATAGTTTGTGATAACCAGATGTGTTTGATAGTATGTGACAGTATGTGACTTTTCTAAAGGGAATGATGTTATATTGGTGTTATGTGACATCTTATTTGATGTCATATATTAGCCAAAGATTCAAGCCCCAGAAGGTTATAACTTGCCTTTCTTGAATAATTGAATACCGCCCTAAGGATTTAGGAATTCATTGAGCTTAGAATACCTACGCAAATCAGAATAACTCCCCTGCTAAATTTGGAAAAAATATTTAGGATGTTGCTGGTTAATTTTCTGACTGATGTCAAATAATTGTGTGTGACCCTTGACCCACATATCTTGCATGTTTCTTGTTTACCACTTCTTACTTTTGATATTTCAGTACTGAAAATTTGCTTATGATCAGGTACTGGAATGATAAAGATGTTCTTCAGAAGCTGGGCGAAGCCATGGGATTTGCTGCTGGAGAAGGTGCCACGTCTGCTGTTGATGCTACTGGTGAAGACGAGGCAGAGGAAGTAAATGATGAGGAATCTATTGTTCACCACACTGCTAGTGTTGGTGATGTGGAGGTATGTCTCATAGGAATACTGTAATGAAAAGTTGTGAATAAAAACCATATTTGGGGGCTTGTTATTTTTTCCCCCTTGATTCCCTTTGCCAAATTATCAAATTTTCTCAAACTCAATTATTAAACAACTCAGCTTCTCTGCATATTCTAATTGAATTACATTTTCTTGCTTGTCCCTTTAAGCTGTTGGGGATCATTAATCAATATACTTTACCGCTTGCATGAAAAAATTAGGGCTTGAAGAGTGCTCTAGCTGATGGTGCTGATAAGGATGAAGAAGATTCTGAAGGAAGGACTGCATTGCATTTTGCATGTGGATATGGCGAGGTATTGTATATCCAAACAAAGTAGTTTTTATATGATCTATATATTCTTCTATGTGGGTTTCGAAAAAAACTAAAATTCTTCAATTGCATTTGAGTCTCAACCTCCTAGATTTATTATTGTCTTCCTTTGAAGCTCATAATCAATATACATTGAGAGCTTGCTGCTGATCACTTCTCTGCCTTCCATCGCCTTAACTTTCTTTTCAAATAGTGCAACTTGTTTCCTTCTTGGTTCCATTTTCTGTAATTGTGCTTTAACTTTACATTTCGTAGGCTAGATGCTATTTATTCTTGTGCTTCTTTGCAAGCCAATTATATTGCTCAATTGTATTCCAGGTGAAGTGTGCCCAAATTCTTCTGGAGGCTGGGGCAAAGGTGGATGCTCTTGATAAGAACAAGAACACTCCTCTCCATTACGCTGCTGGTTATGGCAGGAAAGACTGCGTGGAACTTCTGTTGAAGAACGGCGCTGCTGTGTAAGCACTCGTTCATATTGGCTCTCTCTCTCTCTCTATCTCTCTCGATTATATATATATGTGTGTGTGTGTGTGTGTTTAGTGCTTCAGTGGGCATTTTGATCTTATCCTTGCTCTTTCATATGCACAGCACTCTTCAGAACTTGGATGGAAAGACGCCCATCGACGTTGCTAAATTGAATAACCAAAATGAGGTGCTAACCTTGCTTGAGAAAGATGCATTTCTATAAATTAAAAAATCATACGAGCTGTACACCCGCAATCTTGGGCTTTCTGTTTTAGTGGGTGTGGTACTGGTCTCATGTGTTAGTGTGGCACCCAACTTTTCCATATTTTTCTCTGCTGTAATCTTGGTTGACATTTCTGGATTCTTTTATTTGATTGCGTAGACTGCCTTCCAGAGATGGTTTTATACCAGTATTTTAGTGTTGGCTGGATGCTCTTAATATCGACTACAGTTTCAAGTTTTGTGGGTGGGGGTGGGGGTGGGGTGGATCAGAATAGCTTTGAATATTTTCCATTGATGGGTTCTCTGCAGTTTAGAGTTGCTTTGTTTGGGTAATGGACGCTTTCTGCTCCTGAATTAAATACCACAAACCCAAATTTGTCCCAAATTTATTGCCTTGTTCAAATATCTTCTCGCACTTTTAATATGAGTCCTATAAGACCTTTTAACTTCTAATTTTTTTATGGATGAGACCCTTGTAGATATCAAATAATTATACACACAATATATTTGATAAATTTTAAACTAACAAATCATATTAAAAATAGATTAAACAATTAATTAAATAAAATGTAGCTTATAATAATTAAAAATAAAAAAAAAGTGAATTCTTAAAATTACTTAATAGATTTTATAATATCACAAAGACCCTGAAATTATTTAAATTTAAACACCATCATCAACAAGTTTATAGCATTAGCAAAATTATTACTGTTTTTTATTGTGGGGGGGGGGGGGGGGGAGTTAATCGAATAGCATAGAATATACATTGGATCCACTCAATAAAATTCAAATGCTCGGTCCCTCTGATCATTTGCTCCAACAAACATAAAATTACTGATGTATAAATATCTTTGAAAATTGATGTCAAGTTCAAATCATTAATCTGTAATTAAAAAAAGATTCCTCACTAATCAATTGTTAGGTAATTATAGAAAGCAATCACAGCGTCAATTATTGTTAATCAATAATCACAGTGACAGGGCTGTCACAATAATTGCATAGTTAAGAAGTCAAATAATTTCATATTAAGTTGTTCATGAAAATTAAAAGGAGAGTGTAAAGAATAAAAATTAATGGGGTGAGAGAGGCTCGAACTCTCGACCTCAGGATTACTCTTTAGCTATGAGACCTACGCGCTAGCCAACTGCGCCACCACCCCGTATAATATTGTTTAAACTAAAATATAACTTTGAATTAAAAGCTATTGGGGTGAGAGAGGCTCGAACTCTCGACCTCAGGATCACTCTAAGCTATGAGACCTACGCGCTAGCCAACTGCGCCACCACCCCTTCCGATGGGCTCTGAAATACATAAACAATAATACCCTTAAGTTAGCGGGCAGAAAGCTTTGGACATTGTTTGTTGATATTGCACCTTGAGCATAATATTTATATTTGATTTATATACAAAATACTCATGCTTTCGTAATTCATATATACAAATTTGATATTATATCGTCTCATTATATTTTTAATGATTTTTTAAAAAATATTCAATTATTATAATTTTAACATATTTAATGCATCGAGTTATATTTGTAATAGATACTAGCAAAATGATCTATATGTTTTAATTGATACAAAATTGGTGCAGCCAGATGTTCCTACTGAAGCATCTCTGTCATACTATTCTTACATTTAGATTTGATTCTAAAGATCAATACTTCTTGTTCTTCATCTTTTCCTTTTCTCGAAACAAATTCTAGAAACCGAAACATTTGATATAAATTTAGAATATATTTTTTGGGTGTTGCTAAACACACCATAAAAGTTATTTTCACACCACTTTAATTTAGTAAATAAAATTAAATAGAATATAAATGACATATATACCCTTATGTAAATTTTTTTTAAAAATAAACATTAATATTTTCATTATTGATATTCTTCCTTCCCTGCTCAAACATACTGACATATTAACCCTATATTCAAACGAATTAAAATAAAAGTTGAAATTTTTGTAAGTAATTGATAATGAAAAATAGAAATACAAATGATATAGAAAATATAATTATTATAAGAATTACGCAATTAAATACTGTATTTTTCATCGAAAAACTAAACCGCGCGCATGTTCGGTCAACTAGGGACGAACATACAATATGACGTTCGGCCAACTGTGGCCAAACACACAACATAGTGTTCGGCCATCTCCTTGTTGTATGTTCGGCCACTGTTGGCCGAATGCCATATTGTATGTTCGGCCCTGGTTGGCCGAACGTGTGCGCGGTTTTAGCCTTTGATAGAAAATACATGATTTATTTGTCTAATAATTATATTTTCTATATCATTTATATTGTATGGTCTAGAATCAATAATAAAGAACAACAATAATAACAATATTATGATTTTGTTTAAATTATATCTATAAGGGCATATTTATCATTTACATTATATTTAAATATATTTAAAAAATTAAAGTGGTGTGAATAGTAATTTTTGTGGTTTGTTTAGAAACACCCTATTTTTTTTTATTTTTTTTTTTAAGATTGAGGACATGTCCCTACCGATGGACTTACTATCTTATTTTGACGTTGTAATGATGTGTCGAAGTCTAAGCACCAGCCGCCTGGGTTTCCATTGACTAGTTTGTTTGTGTATTCTTCTTGGCACCTTTTATTTTCTTCATTTTTCATCATAATCAATTGAATCCCGAAAATAACTTCTCCGATTTCCAGGGAATTTCCTCTCATTCATGATTCAACAAAAAAGAATTCCTTTTTAATCAGCAGCTCCCTTTCCTCCTCCTTTCCTACTCTATGCAACCAGCTGACAAAACAGTTGAAAGGTGGTTTCTTGATTCACTTTTTCCCAATGATTTAGAGCTGTAAGCCCAAAAACCCATGCGCAAAAAAAACACAATCCAGCTAAAAGTTGTTGGGATGAAGCCAATTTTCTTGATTTCCCTTTTACTGTGTCTATCTCCAGTTTTCTCCGCGGCAAAATGTCCTTTGGATTTTGGTTATGTGCAAAAAATTCCATGGGATGTTTCTGAGTGCACCACAGGAAGAAGTAGGTGTTGCCAAGCTCTTCTCTCTCTCTTCGGTGTAGCAATCGCGCAGAATCTAAAAGATACTTCTCAGTTCCAGCTTCCCGATTTGCCAACTTCCCTTTCTTGCGTGCAAGATTTTCAGACACAACTGACTTCTCTACCTCTGCCGCCTGATCTGACATCCACTTGTTTTGATCCTAAGCAATTTGTCACAGCCCCAAACATATGTGCCTCAATAAAGTCCACTCAGGATTGGGTCAAGAAAGTTGGCAATTCAACTGTACTGGATTCTGCTTGCAAGCCAGACCTCACCGATCTTACTCATTGCGATGCTTGTGTTGCTGCTGGTTTCAAGGTCCAGGCAGCTTTGATTGGAATTGATGGTAATAAGTCTCACTCCACTGATTGCTGGTACTTTACTATTTTATATGCTGCTGGAATTGTTAATCAGTTTGGACCTGAAGGTATTGGTACCGTTTCTTGTATATTTGGCCTTTCAATGATTAGTTCTAATAAGCATTCTAGTAAACGAAAGTCGGGTTTATTATTCGGGCTAATTGGAGCTGGCGTTGCTTTCCTTTCTATGTCTAGTTTGTTAGGATTGTATGTATGGTGGAAAAGAAAATATAGGAAGAGAAGTGATATGGGAGAAGAGGAGGAGAGGGGTTCTAGGCCAAGAAGGCCTACTACAGTCTCTATATGGTTCAAAATTCAAGAACTTGAGAAGGCGACCAATAATTTTTCACCAAAGAATTTTATTGGGAGAGGAGGATTTGGGATGGTTTATAAGGGCACATTGAGTGATGGAACAGTAGTTGCAGTGAAGAAAATGATAGAATCTGAAATAGAAGGGAATGCCGAGTTTTGCAATGAAGTTGAGATCATTAGTAACTTGAAGCATCGGAATCTTGTCCCTCTTAGAGGGTGTTGTGTGGCGGAAAATGGGGGCCCCGGAGATAGTGAAAGATACCTTGTTTATGATTACATGCCTAATGGAAATCTTGACGATCATTTGTTTGGTACCAGTCCATCATATTCACCGTTAACATGGCCACAGAGGAAGAGCGTAATCATGGATGTGGCGAAAGGACTAGCTTATCTGCATTACGGAGTAAAGCCTGCCATATATCATAGAGATATCAAGGGGACTAACATATTATTGGATGGTGATATGAGGGCAAGAGTTGCAGATTTTGGATTGGCTAGGCAAAGCAGAGAAGGGCAGTCTCATTTGACGACTAGAGTTGCTGGAACACATGGATACTTAGCTCCTGAATATGCTTTATATGGACAGTTGACTGAGAAGAGCGATGTTTATAGCTTTGGAGTGGTAGTTTTGGAGATAATGTGTGGGAGGAAAGCCCTTGATCTGTCTTCAGGCACACCACAGGCCTTTTTAATCACAGATTGGGCTTGGTCACTTGTGAAAGCAGGGAAACTAGAGAAAGTGCTGGATGGGTCTTTGATAAATGATGGAGATTCGTCTACTGCAAATCCGAGGGGGATAATGGAGAGATTTGTGCTTGTTGGTATTTTGTGTGCTCATGTTATGGTGGCCCTAAGGCCCACCATTGTTGATGCTTTGAAAATGTTGGAAGGTGACATCGAGGTTCCCAGTATTCCGGATAGGCCAACGCCTCTTGGTCATCCTTCATTTTACAAGGGAAATAATATTTTCAGCATTTCTCCAGCTCTGAGTGCATTGCATTTGAACTCTGGAGATATGCTTAGGTGAAGAATCAAAAACGAGATCTTTGTTGTATAATTTGTAGATTTTTGTAAGAGTAGAAATCTCAGGTTTATTTCTTTATCAATTTCAAATGCTGAGCATTGAAAAGGTTTTTTTCTGCCCAACGTAGACGACCTATTTTCAATTTGCTCTTGAATCATTCATAAATGGAAAATCTTTGAACCCATAGTGAATGATTTATGCAAGTGGATATTTGCCATCAGTGCTGCTGAAGCTTGAAAACTATTACATATGTTGTCTGAATAAACATTTACCTGCTCATTTGAAACTGATCTTGCTGTAACCTGCTAGATTCTTGTCTGTAATAAATTGTTCTGCTCCTAATATACTCTATTAATCATAGCTTTTCTGCATTATGCAACTCAACCTTAAGAAATAATTATTTCGTTTGCAATTGACTTGTATTCATTTATGTAACATCATAGTCAGAAATTGTCACATCTAACAAGTAGCATTATGGGAGTTGACTTGAATTTTGAATGCTTATTACAAAAGTTCAAAAGAATCATGGGAATGGGGATTCTTGGTAACTCTGTTTCGAAGTGGATGAAGAGAGACAGGGGGGTGTTCTAAATGCTGGCCATGAAAGCATCACTTTGGCTGGCTTAAACTAAAATGTGTGTTTGAGGCTGCCATGCAATCTTCTCTGATAATGGTGTCCAATCCATTTAACTCGACTAGTTCTTGAGTCTGATATGAAACATTATTTGGTGCTAACTTCTTTTCATCTGGATTTGAAAGTACTGATTGGACCCATACCAGATTCTTTTAGTTTAGGTGGTGGAATCTGGAAGCTAGCAGAAGCTTTAGTGCTTCAGTTGATTACACACTCATAAGCAAATAACCTGGGATTCTTACATGATGGAGTACAGTTTCTTTCAGTACTACGTTCCCTTTTGTCCACAATCTGGCTTCTGTTACCGTATTGCTGGACAGGATACATATACATTTCTAACTAAAAAATAATTAATAATAATAATACAAAACGAAGCTAATTCCAGCCAAGAATTCTCAGATCATGGGACAAAAATCATCCTGTTTGCTGCTCTATGTCCTAGAAGAGGACATATTCCCCTCTAGTTTGTTCCGGATACTATCATACCAACGGTGTCGTGTCGGTGATCGCTGCCGAGTTGTGGCTTTTTCTGCTTTCTTTTGGAGGAGGATTTACATTCTTTATTAATAAAACAATGTCGTCCTCTATTGATTTACCATATGACTGAGCAGGGAAAAGAGGCCTTTAGACCAACTGTTCTGAAGAAAAGAAAAAGACCCCACTCAGAAAGAAAGAAAAAGAGAAACAGGGAAATTGAACAAAAACAAGAAAGAAAGATTGCATAACCCTATTGAGTGTTCAGCCAACTCATGGATATTCAAAGTTATTCCCCCCTCTCTCTTTAAAAAATTCAACTCATGATGTTGTCACATCTTACTGGAAATATCGTGGAAGTTGTACACAAATCTAAAGGATTTAAAGGACAGAACAGAAGATAAAGATGTACTAGTCTGTTTTGATGAAGTGGGAAAGGACATCACTTTCACCATTAATACTGGAGAGATTCTTCTGTCGGTCCCAACAACTCTAGCAGCTATTAAGGTTAGGACATAGGAGTTCACCATTTCTGAAAGAAAAGTTTGAGTCCCAGAAGATGTAGTGAGATTACAAGAACTAAGAAAGACATACGACTTAAGAAATCGGTATCTATAACGTAAAACATAAACCGAAACCATGAACCACGTCTCTACAACGTTTCAGAATGGAGTTGAGCAATCTAAGCTAAGATTCTTAGAAGATGGAGTTGCAGTTTTTTCAGTACTATGTACTTCTTTTTGTGCACAATCTGGGTTGCTAGACGAGAATTGTTAATGATGAACCATGGATACACAACTTGTCCTATTAGACTTGAAACCAACTTCTGTGACACCAATACTGTTGATTAGAGTCCAATTAGTAAGCCAATATTAGATGCTGACATTATCTATCTTCATTAAATTTAGCAACCAACACTTTAATAACATAATATTTCACTCAAATCCGTCATAAATTGACTTAAGCCATGTTCAAAATGAATAATGTCGTTCCTATGCCGAATAATATCGTCCAAAAGAATGGATCCGATGTTGTGCACAACAATGTCTTTACTATATAAGAAATTACATTCGGATAGGCTCCCATGTCAATTATTTCGTCACACGGAGTACAAATACTTTCGTACAAAAATAATGATACATAGCATGCACAGCAGAGAGGATCCATTTCCAAAAAAATGCATTTCAAATTGAAAACTGGTAAATGACATATTGTAAGAGGGGCAGCTTTTGAATTGCCAGTTTCTTGAGAAGGAATTGGGTAGAAATAGGAAGAAAATGATGGAGAATCCGTGGGCCTAAACACAAAGAAAAGATATCTGTTTCTTGGATTGTTTATCAGAGCTCCTGAAATCATTCTGTTGGGCTTTTTTGTTCAGTGTCTTTAGAGTGTTCATACTTATCTTTGTAATCTTCTCTCTCTCTCTCTCTCTCTCTTTATTCCAAAAATTGAAGAGCAGCACAGCTGAACTCTTTATCCCAAAATCCAACATGGACCAACATGTGTTTTTTCTTCTTTCTTTTTTTTGGGCCCACTAATTCAGAGGATTAGATACTCACGTAATTTATTTGTCGAGTAAATTCAACATGAACATTTAAAACTTCAACCATTACATACGTAGCTTAACATTTTATAAGAATCTGGTCCGATATACTTAAAAAGTTCACTGAATATTCAAATCTACGTTTCTCTAAAAATATATTGTTCTTGCTTAACCACTGTTTCACGCCTATTTGCGTTTTTAATATAGTTTGTCTCGGGAAACTTGCCATTCCTTATGGAATCTCTATTTATAGGCAACAAAACACTTGGACAAATCAGTATGCAAGGAACCTCATCATTCACTTTCCTTAAATAACCAAACTAAAGCTAAGGAAATGTAAAGATTGCACAGCTAACAAGAGGAGATGAAGATAAAGATCACTCATCCAAATCAAAATCGGACAGTGAGAAGAAGTATCTCAGTTAAAGTGGTCAAACTTTTGCAGCCCAGAAAATAAAATCTCAGCATCATATGAATAAAAATGGCACTATATATCGGAAGTATGTTCGAGAGGATGTTCATGAAAGACGGGACACTTATGTGATTGTTGGATCTTAAATATCCATGTATATTTAGATTTACGTAAGGGGTAAGCTAGGAAATGTCACATAAATGATGAAGACAATGAGGAAAGATCAAATTTTTAAAAAAGGGAAACAGATGAATAAACAAAGGCAAGAAACACGAAAGAAACGACTGCAAAACTATTAACTATTGCATGATATGATATGTTCAGCCAACTCAAGAACTCTCTCTCTCTCTCTCTCTCTGTAGTTAAAATAATTCAAATGACAGATTCTCAATCATCCCCTCCACTTTATAACGGAAGCGGACATAATTGCCCCAACAAACAAATTCTCTTTTTCAATAGAAATCTGTGCTGTTGATACACTCACTCAATGTTCAGTATAAAAATAGAGGGCCTATAGTACTCTCTCTCTCTCTCTCTCTCTCTACTTTGCATTCTTTCAGAATTTAAAGAAACATATATACAATCTCCATCCTATGATGAATCAGTCTTCTTCATCGACTTCTTCTGTCAATGGCTTCTTCAACTTGCTCACACGAGAACTCGAGAATCTCGATCACCTCTTCGTTTCTCAGAACTTCATGTCAATCAACTTCCTCCAACATGTCCTCTCATCTCTCCGATCTTTCCACTCTCAGTTAACCATTTTAGTACAGAAGTTACAGCTCCCTGTCGGAGAAAAATGGCTCGACGAATACATGGATGAAACCTCCAGGCTTTGGGAAGCTTGCCTTGTCCTAAAATCAGGTCTATCCACCATGGAAAACTACTATTCATCTGCTGCAAATTTAACCACTTTGCTCCACGATCATCCTGTCTTAAACACACAGCTTTCAGCCCAGGTTAGTCTCTCTCTCTCTCTCTCTCTCTCTCTCTCTCTCTCTCTCTCTCTCTTGAGGAACTCAAAATATAGAGATTATTTGGACAGGTTATTAGAGCGATCGATGGCTGCCAAAGGGAAATGATGGCACTACAGCAAGAAAACAAGAGCATAGCAGAGGTTAAGGTGCAGAATTTATGTCTTAAGTTTAAGGAAAATGTGTTGACAGAATCAAAGTTGAACAAATACAGTGGTTTCAGAGAAGTTCTATATGCAATGAGGAACGTAAGCACATTGCTGTTAGTGATATTACTCAGTGGCCTAGTCTATTACTGGCCTGAGAAGAGCTTCAGCCATGGTGACTATGAAGGGGCCTCGGTTTCGGGCTCGAGTTTCTTGGTTTCAACTGCAAATTTGCATCAAAGAATCGTGAACTCGGTGAGTCATCTTAGACTGCAACCCGGCATACTTCTGTACGAGTTGCAGCAATCGAAATTCGCCATGGATGAGCTGAAAATGGAGATGGAGGAGATGATTGAATACGGTTCGACCGAGTTTGATGTTCGTGAGAGAGTTGAGCACTTGAAGAGTTGGCTTGCGGTTTTGCAATGTGGGGCCGAGGGCATAACAGGACAGCTTGATGATTTCTTTGATGAAATTGTTGACGGTAGGAAGAAGCTTTTGGACATGTGCTCCCATAGATAGAGAGAGAGAGTGTGTGTGTGTAAGAAATCAGACATGAATTGGTCTGAAATTTCTTGCTTTGATTATTACTGTTGTCACCTTTTTTGAAGCTTGGAGGAGAAGTGTTCCTGAGAGAAAATCTTGAAGGAAAAGAATGTGAATGTGATTCTTTCTTTCAAGGAAAAAGTAGTATTACCAAATTAAGTGCAGAAACAGCAAGAATATTTTTCAATAATGATATCTTCAACAGAAAGCAAATATATTTTTTTCAGACAAAGAACAGATTCTAGCAATGAAAGAGATATTATATCATTTTATTTATCATATGATGTGGTTAGAAATGTAGATTTCGAAAAAAGATGATTAAATTCTTATTTATTTAAATAAATAAAAGCCTTTTTGCAAAGGTGTTCAGAAATGTCCGGTCTTGAGTATGTATTAAGCCAACAAGAAATGGACAAACATTGAAGATAAAAAAGAGACTTTACAAAATAACACGAGATGAACAAATTCAATAATGAAGTAACTGTTCAAAATAAACCGTGTGTGTAAATTATAATAATATCATAGAGCAAGTAAGAATTAATCGACACTTTACATAAAATATGAAACCACCCACAGTGGAGTGAGTGCCCAAAACAATAGCCAGATGCTATGATATGATATGTATGATTTCTTCAGTCTTCAGCTCCCACTGTAACATATTTCACATGCACCTCCAAAACTTGTCTTTATCAACTAAATTACGATCACAGGCGTATTAGTCAATCTACGGCCGATCACAGAAACAAGCGATAATCTGACATAAGCCCATCCACACAAGAAATGAACATCAACGTGACGTTGCCAGACAAATGAGACCAAATCATCAATCAAATCCAGGCATAGCAAACTGTGATGCGAAACTTTCTACTCTTGCTCGGAGCTCAATGATGTCTTTGTTATTCTCAAGCCCCTTGAGAAAAGATTTTGGCAATTTCCCGTGGTCTCTCTGCACAGAACTTGTAATCTGTACAGCTCTAAGCAGAAAGTCAGCCATAACCTCAAAATCAGACTCCAGACAGCCTCTTGATGTCATTGCTGGTGTTCCTGCACAATACAAACCAGATGTTAACCCTCATGTGCATGAAAACACTATATAAACCATTCTGAAAGTCATTAAATTATATTAAAAGCAATAGGCGTGTGGTATGACTTACCGATCCTGACGCCTCCTGGGGTGATATTGCCATTGTCATCGAAGATTGTGACTTTATTGAGGGTAATGTGACATAACTCACAGACCTTCTCGAGTGTTTTACCTGCACATCACCAAAATATAGAAAAGATGAACACAAGCTCAGGAGTCATCATTGAAGATACTACTAAAGAACTATCCTTCAGAAAAGTCAAACGATTCTACTAAACATCTAAATAGTACAAAGGATGACATGCATGAATAATTGCAACAGTAAAAATATTCTACAGGTTCAGTAAAAGATTCAAATCACAGAGACGGGCAATAAAAAAATTTAAAAAATTAACAGGCTAACATGCATATTCTAAATGTAAATGTTCTCCTTCCGAAAAAATTCTACCATAGCATTAACAAAGAAGTAAAAACCTAATCCAGACACCACTTTGAAATTCTTCATGGCTGCCAGGAATCCAGAGTGACAGCACAGCATAATTATACTTTTAAACTAGTACAGAGCAATAGCTCTCTTAGACTTTGCAATCTGTCTGATTCTCAACTAAGAGAAAACCAAGAATCAAAAATATGTATAAACAGATAGGCCAATGTGACACCAACATATTTTTTCTATAAAATTAGAAGAATGAAAGCAACATGTAAAGAATCCATGCCTGTCAATCCAAAGTTTCTTAGATCCCAAATCAACATGTGATTATCAGTGCCCCCAGTTATCAGTCTACAGTTTCTTCTCAATAAAGATGATGCCAAGACTTGAGCATTTTTCTTCACTTGTTGCATGTACGTCTTGTACTCCGGAGTAGCAACTTGTTTCAATGCTATTGCAAGGGCTGCAATGTGATTATTGTGTGGCCCACCTTGCATTGCAGGGAAAACAGCAAAACTTATCTTTTCCTCAAAATCATATCTATCAGCGCCATCACCTTGATTCAAATTTATCCCCCGCTTCCTCAGCTTCGGGCCCTTCCTGTAGAAAATAATTCCTCCCCTAGGGCCTCGAAGACTTTTATGAGTTGTAGAGGTAACAATATCACAATATTCAAAAGGACTTGCACATTCCTGCATATAAACAATTATATTAAGAGCGATCAAGTTCGAAGATGTCCTATCTAATTTACTAAAATTTGGCATTGACAGAGTTAAAAACACTACAAAGATAACATCATGTTCAGTTGATCGACATAACATTGCATAAAAAATGCCTAAGAAGAAGAAATTTCATGAGACGCATCTGAACCTTCCAATCATCACAAAAATGGCAGAAACTAAATCACTACATGCAAAACTTACTTAGGAAACAACCAGATGTTACAAATTCCGTGTATAGGACATCTACCTATAGAATAAGTTTCAATACATGGATAAGGGATCATTCTGGGGCAGCCACAGCCATAATCATAATGCACAAACACATAATACCTCAAACAATCAGGAAAACAACAAGAATAGATACTCAATTTACAGTTCAAATAATTAACTGATATTATGTTTAGGCCATTTGGAATATTCAAATATTCCTAAAAAAACACTTGAATATTCAAATACTTCAGTGTTGAGAAGACAAAAGTTCTCCAACAACAATCTAACGCAAACTTACAGCAGAAGATAATTAAGTTTAACTAATAAGAAGGAACAAAAGATATTCACCTTGGCAGCTATAAGACCGCTGATTTGAGCCATGTCACACAACAAAAAAGCACCGCATTTATCTGCTATCTGCCTAAACCTTGGATAGTCCCACTCCCGAGGATACGAACTCCCACCACAAATCAATATCTTTGGGCGGAAATCCAGTGCCTTCTCCTCAAGCTTATCGTAGTCTATGTAACCTGTCTGTGGATTCACCTTATACGGCAAACTCTCAAAGAAAATCGATGCTCCAGACATTTTACGCCCATTTGGCAAATAACATCCATGACTTGTGTTCCCTCCAGAAGGTGTGTCCAACCCCATTATCCTATCCCCCGGGAGCAAAAGACCCGTGTACACAGCAAAGTTAGCAGATGTACATGAATAAGGTTGTACATTGACACCCCAACTTTCAGAATCAAGGCCAAAAGCAGCCAAAGCACGTTCGCAACACAGTGTTTCGATTTCATCAATGTACTGATTCCCACCATAGTATCGCGCACCAGGCATCCCTTCAGAGTACTTATTCGTAAGATGGCTGCCCAACGCCTCCATTACGGCTTTGCAGACAAAATTCTCAGAGGCAATCAATTCAATCCCCTTATACTGCCTCTGCTTCTCCTTCTCCATTATCTCAAATACATCAGAGTCAGCATCCCGCAAACTCTGGTTGCCCCACGCCCTGACACCATTCCTGCGCGATTCCAAGTCATTAGACGGAGCCCTAACTCCCTTTGAAGATGAAGGCGGCGAGGTCGACGATGACCCTGAATCGAGCTCGCGCTTCCGCTTCAAAGTCATGGGATGCCCTAAAATCCGAAACTCCTCCAATTTCTCCTCATACTCCTCACCATCTCTATTATCACTTGAATTGTTCCCAGCGTAATAATAATGATGGTAATTCTCTTTTTGTTGGTCCATCAATTGAAGTGGAACAGAGGGCAGGGGGTGCGAAGGGTCCCTAGTCCGCGGTTCGATCTGAAAAGAAATCGCGTTGTCCGCGATTTTCGGGCTAGGGTTCCGGTTGTTCTTCACCGGCGACGTCGCTGCAGATGCGTGCGATAAAAACCCTAAGGATAGACCGCTGTTTGTCGGCGATTGAGTCATATCCATAATCAAAACTTATAACAGAAAAACTCCGACCAGCAAACGCACAACTGATGATTAAGCTTCAAATAGAAACGAGAACACAACCCTAAAACGCTCAACACAGTCGACAGCAAGGACAGTTACACCAAAAACAGAGACTTGAGCAACAAACGCAACAAGCGGCGGGGGCGATACTGACGAAGGCCAAGACCGCTGAATCTTCCATAAACAAAAATAATCGCAAAATCAAAAAATTGATAGAAATTGAGATGCCTCGTTAATCTGAAATGAAAAATAGTAAGATTAAATTGGGCAAAAAAGACGGAGATCATATATGAGGAAGAGAAGCGTGGATTTGACGATCGAGGGGGGATGAATCTAGACAGTTTTGTGGAGGAGATTCCCGGTCACTGCCTGTGATTTTAGTGTCGGTGACGGTTGCTAAGATGAGAATGGGCCTGCAGGGTGGGAATTCCCTGCGGTAGGCTTTATTGTGCGCCCATCGTCTTTTAATGAGAAGGGAGCAATTCAAATCTTAGCACAATTTGCATATTATCTCAACTTAATTAAAATTTTAAATTCGAATTTCTCTTCTCGTAAAAGAAATAATTAATAAAATACAAATCTTTCTTTATTTTAATAATAATAATTAATAATACAAATTATAAAAAACGACTTTCTGTAAAGATTGGGCCACTTCAACTAATGGGCTACAAAGAGGCCCAGGAATCCTTTATATGGTCAAAAGAACTGTGAAGGCCCAAAAAGACTTCATCCGATTCCGACACTCTGGATGAAGGAAAGTGTCATACTTGAATTTTTAATTTTTAATAGAATATTTGATTTATATTAATTTATTTAATTAAAAAGAAGTAAGGTATTATTATTTTTTCAAAATTATAAATTATTAATAATATTTTTAAAATAAATAATTTTGTTTAATTAATAAATATAATATTATATATAGTCTATTTTTTACTTCTTTTTTTTAAATATTAATTTCTTGGTATTTGCTAAGATGACATGCATAAGCATTTGATGGATGAACTTGGACGGTAACTCAATCCCAATTCTAGTACAAGAATGCACGCGGTTATGACCATTTACCTGGATGAACTTGGTCGATATATGCGGACAAATTCACAATGGCCCTGATTAGATGCTGATAAGTGCTCTCATATATCAAAATCTAATTAGGCAAAATCTTTCTGATTTTAATTTTAATGGGATAATTAATTCCTAAAATAGGTTCCTATTTTCATGAGTTTATATCGAGCTAAAATATCTTTTTATTATTTCAATACAAATGTATAACGGTAAGAGATCTTTATTATAAGTATATGATAATTTATATTAACATAATTATGAAATAGTTTTAAAATTGTTTTTTAGCTCATTTTTTATTTTTAAATATGGAAATATTTTTAAAAAATAATGTTTCAGTTTGTTATAAGTTTATTTTTTATTTTTTTCTTTTTTGGAAATAATTTTTCAATTTATTAAAATATAAAGAAATTCATTTCTAATATATTTTGAACGGATAAAATATCAAAATAATTATCTTTTTACGATTTTTTATTCTGCACTTATATAGATATATTAAAATGAGAGATGCAAAGAGTACAATTTTTTTGTTGACTATTTGGGCTATATTTGAATATTTGTTGTTTATTGAATTTAGATTATAAATTAATATTAATACTATTTTCTTAAAAGATTATTAAATAATTTAAATTTTAATATAAAATTTAATAAAATATATTATAAATCGTATATTACGTGAGAGCCGTACTAATTTATAAAATAATATTCTTGAATAGTAAGGAAAGAATTTTATTTAATAAATAATTTATTAAAAAAAAAGGGGGAATTTTATTATCCACGTGAGATTTATCAGTCTTTCCTTTCCAAATAATTTAGAATTATACGCTTTAAAATATCCTTTTCTTGATTGCTGGCAATGGCATTTGGTAGCTTGGCAAGTTTTGTATTTCACATTTCTATGAATTCCGATTTAAGATAAATCTTTACTTGTAATGGATATATAACTATATAAATATTTAGTTAAACAATAAGAGATTTTTCTTACAAGAGTATGTTTTCAACAATATATATACGCAAAAATTTATGTGCATCTCGTATATCGTGCAATCCGATTTACAATTATTTGTTTGATTGAAAATATTACTTATTTATCTAAAAAATATTAATATTGATCTGTTACTTAAAAATATATTTTTCAACTAAAACAAGCAATAATTTTTAGTTAAATAAGTAATATTGTACATCAAGTGCATTAGATGCACAAGAAACTCGCTCTGATATTTATTGATGATTCTTACCAAGTTAAAGTAAAGAAATGCAGGCACCTATACGAACACCTATCAATGTTTCCATTAAATTCATATGCTACATTATGATTACATCAGTAAATGCTCGTGTGATTTACAATATTAGTTGTTCAATTAAACATCACTTATTTACCTAATAAATATTACTATTGATTTGTTGTTAATAAATATATTTTTCAACTAAACAAGCATTTTTTTAGTTAAATAAGTAATATTATACATTGGTACGCTAGACGTACAAAAAACTCGGTATTATATTTATATATGATTGTTATAAATTTAAAGTACGAAAATGCAAGCACCTCTTCAAACATCTATCAATGTTTCAATTAAATCATATCACACATGATCACATCAATAAATACTCATTTGATGAGCACTTTTGTGAATATATAGTCATACGACAATTAAATTTATATATTATATTATGCACAAATCAATATATGTTAATGAGAAACTCAGATTATTATTTATAAATTCGGAATATCCCCCTCGAGTCAGTGTATGTACTCTCTTTCAGATTCAGGAAACAACTTTCGTTTACAAAAACGTATATTATCATTAATTGGGCCCTAAAAACATATTATAAAAATATGATTTATATACATCATTAAAACACGTCAACCTCTTTTCAGAAATTAAATAATAATAATAATAATAATAATGGATCAGCCTTGTTAAAATAATGGACCACTATAATAATAAATAATGAATGGGAAAAGGAAAGAGCGTAGGATGACATCCACACGCTGTGCAAAGAGGCTATTGTATACTTCATCGTTCTTATCGCTTTCCCCTCTTCCTCATCGCCCATCCATCCTCACCGTTGCTTGCACTGTGCTTCACATTTTGCCTCCGATGTCAGATTTTAAAATTAAATATAATTTTAGTAAATAATTTATACTCATATAAATACAAAATAGTTGACTAATTTATAAAAAAAATAAAAAAATATATCTAATTTCAGCTTTTTAATTTTAGAAACATCATGTCCACTAATTTTTTTCACTCTAATTTTCAAAGGTTTATAACTTTTTTATTTAATTTATATTTTTATAAAAATATATCAAATGAATTATTTTTTCACAATTTTCAATTTGATATCCATATTGCATATATAATAATAAAATATTAATATTTTAAATATAAGATTTTTTATATATATTAAATTGTGGTATATTTTAATATTTTTATATTGTTATATATATATATATATATATATATTTTAAAATAATTTTATTTAAATATATTTTATATAATTATGTATTTTATTTTAAAAATTATATTTTTATTGTTATAATAATTTATTATATTAATATATTATAAATCGTGCAAGGAGGATACTAGTAAAGAAAATATGCATATAGAAATTATCAATATATAATTGTATAATTAAATATGTAAATAAATAAGATAATGCATAAATTTTAATTAAAATTTATAATTACATTATAATCCATCGAGTCTTCATTTTCGTGAAACGATAATGGCATATCTGTAAATTTATGCTTTTATAAGCATTTATGTGGAATATTTAATAGAGTGAGTTTCAAGTATATAGTTGCGGAGATATCATGATCCATGGAAATTTGATTAAAACTTTTTCTGAATTTTAAAAAATAATTTAACAAATAAATAATACATAAATTTCCGGCGAGAATTGATTGTGGTTTTTGTTTGTGAATAGAGAATTGATCGCCTTGGGGTTTGGGGTGTGTGAATTACTGTTGGGTTTATTGGTTAATTTTGATTGTTGGTGATGGAGTCGCCGGTGGCTGGAATCGCCATGGAGTTTCCGGCGAGCGATGGGGTTTTGTCGTGCTCGCCTCCAACTATTCCGACGTGGCTCCGGAGGAGGCTCTCGGAGCCGAGGACGCCGCCGCCTTCTACTGTCGCGGAAATTCAAGCCAAACTTCATGAGGCTGATCTTCGACGACAGGTCTTGATATTCTGTTCTCTTCTATTCTTTCTTTCTTTTTCTTTTCTTTATTTTTCTTTGTTCTGTATCTCTGTCTTGAGGATCGAGGATTAGTTGACATAATATGAAAGACTTTGGCTGAGTTTTCTTTTGATTGTGTTTCTCTCCTCGTGTTAGGTAAAAGTTGGGTGACGAGGACGTTAAAATTCTGTTCATAACACCTCCCCTCCCCTCTTCTCCCAACCTAACCGATAAACAGAAAAATGAAAGAAAATAAAGAAAAAGCTCACGCAATCATATGCCGAACCTTTTGATAGTGATCGACTCTGCTACTCGTCCTCCTCCTCCTTGCTGTGTCGTGTCGTGCTATCATAATTTTTGGATTTTCTTTCTGAGATCATGTCCTTTTTTCTCTGTCTTTACTCTTTTGATGTTTTCTTAATTTTAAGATTTTGATTATTTCTTATCTGCAGAAGTTTTATGAACATTTATCGAGCAAGGCTAGGCCTAAGGTCCGGAGCCCCTCGCGAGCTTCATCCCATGAAGATGATCTTGGGCAGCGCCTTGAGGCTAAGCTACTTGCTGCTGAAGAAAAGAGGTGAGTTTTTCTCTCTTGGTCTTGTTTCCAAATCCAGTTCATGAAAGTTTCATCATACATGCACACATTGCACACCTAGTTTAATCTTCAATATTTTCACCTGGGGACCGACATTGTTGTTGATTGCAGAAAGACTGAGTGGTTTGATAAATTTGCTTTTCTTAATGTTACTTTTAACTTGCAGGTTGAGCATCATCACTAATGCCCAGATGCGCCTTGCTAAGCTTGATGAGTTACGTCAAGCTGCTAAAACCCAGGCAGAAATGCGCTTCAAGAAGGAACGTGCAGAGTTGGGGACTAAGGTTCAAATGAAAGTCCAACAAGCAGAGGCCAATAGACTGCTTATCCTTCGGGCCAATCGGCAAAGAAGGGCCACACTTAAGGAGAGGACATCTCAGTCATTAATGCGCCGAAGGGCGCGGGAAAGCAAGTATAAAGAACGAGTGCGTGCTGCAACATACCAAAAGCGTGCAGCTGCTGAGAGAAAGGGACTAAGTTTGCTGGAGGCTGAGAAGAGGCGAGCACATGCTAGGTTCTTGCAGGTGCAAAAGGTGGCCAGCTCTATTTCTCAGCAGAGAGCGACTGAAAGAAGTGAAATGAAGAACAAGATAGACTGCAGAAGGTACTTATGATAATTTCTTGATGGATATGTTGAATTCATGACTGTCTGTACATCATAAATTGAGTGGTACGGTATACATATGCACACAAATTTTACAATGTTTATGTCAAAATTAAAAATATAAATAATAATACGGTCAGGATATTATATTAATTTTAGTGGTATCATATATAGTCTATTTTTTACTTTTTTTTTTTTTTTTTTTTAAATATTAATTTCTTGGTATTTGCTAAGATGACATGCATAAAGCATTTGATGGATGAACTTGGACGGTAACTCAATCCCAATTCTAGTACAAGAATGTACACGGTTATGACCATTTACCTGGATGAACTTGGACGATATATGCGAACAAATTCACAATGACCCAGATTAGACGCTGATAAGTGTTCTCATATATCAAAATCTAATTAGGCAAAATCTTTCTGATTTTAATTTTAATGAGATAATTAATTCCTAAAATAGGTTCCTATTTTCATGAGTTTATATCGAGCTAAAATATATTTTTATTATTTCAATACAAATGTATAACGGTAAGAGATCTTTATTATAAGTATATGATAATTTATATTAACATAATTATGAAATAGTTTTTAAATTGTTTTTTAGCTCATTTTTTATTTTTAAATATGGAAATATTTTTAAAAATAATGTTTCAGTTTGTTATAAGTTTATTTTTAATTTTTTTTCTTTTTTTGGAAATAATTTTTCAATTTATTAAAATATAAAAAAATTCATTTCTAATATATTTTAAACGGATAAAATATCAAAATAATCATCTTTTTACGATTTTTTATTCTGCACTTATATCAGATATATTAAAATGAGAGATGCAAATAGTACATTTTTTTTTGTTGACTATTTGGGCTATATTTGAATATTTGTTGTTTATTGAATTTAGATTATAAATAAAATTTAATACTATTTTCTTAAAAGGTTATTAAATAATTTAAATTTTAATATAATATTTAAAAATATATATTATAAATCGTATATTGCGTGAGAGCCGCACTAATTTATAAAATAATAGATTATTTTATCAACATATTCTTGAATAGTAAGGAAAGAATTTTATTAAATAAAGAATTTATTTTAAAAAGGGGGAATTTTATTATCCACGTGAGATTTATCAGTCTTTCCTTTCCAAATAATTTAGAATTATACGCTTTAAAATATCCTTTTCTTGATTGCTGGCAATGGCATTTGGCAGCTTGGCAAGTTTTGTAATTCACATTTCTATGAATTCCGATTTAAGATACATCTTTACTTGTAATGGATATATAACTATATATATATATTTAGTTAAACAATAAGAGATTTTATTATTTCTTACAAGATTATGTTTTCAAACGAAAAAATTTATGTGCATCTCGTATATCGTGCAACCCGATTTACAATTATTTGTTTGATTAAAAATATTACTTATTTATAAAAATATTAATATTGATACTTATTTATGAATAGTAAGGAAAGAATTTATGAAGCTTATTTATATTGTTACTTAAAAAAATATTTTTCAACTAAACAGGCAATATTTTTTAGTTAAATAAGTAATATTGTACATCAAGTGCATTAGATGCACAAGAGACTCGCTCTGATATTTATTGATGATTCTTACCAAGTTAAAGTAAAGAAATGCGGGCGCCTATACGAACACCTGTCGATGTTTCCACTAAATTCATATGTTACATTATGATTACATCAATAAATGCTCGTGTGATTTACAATATTAGTTGTTCAATTAAACATCACTTATTTACCTAATAAATATTACTATTGATTTGTTGTTAATAAATATATTTTTCAACTAAACAAGCATTTTTTAGTTAAATAAGTAATATTATACATTGGGTGCGCTAGACGTACAAAAAACTCAGTATTATATTTATATATGATTGTTATAAATTTAAAGTACGAAAATGCAAGCACCTCTTCAAACATCTATCAGTGTTTCAATTAAATCATATCACACATGATCACATCAATAAATACTCATTTGATGAGCACTTTTATGAATATATAGTTATACGACAATTAAATTTATATATGTTATATTATGCACAAATTAATATATGTTAATGAGAAACTTAGATTATTATTTATAAATAAATATATACGAGTATATTATCATTAATTGGGCCCTAAAAACATATTATAAAAATATGATTTATATACATCATAACAACACGTCAACCTCTTTTCAGAAATTAAAAAAAAAATTAAAAAAATAATAATAATGGATCAGCCTTGTTAAAATAATGGACCACTATACTAATAAATAAAGAATTAAACAATGAATGGGAAAAAGGAAAGAAGCGTAGGATGACATCCACACGCTGTGCAAGAGGCTAGTCAGCTAGTGTATACCTGTGGTTCTTATCCACATTGTACATATAAAAATAAAATATTAATTTTTAAAAATAAAATATTTTTTATAGATTAATTATGGTATTTTTTTATTAGATATATTTTAATTTTAATCAAATTTTTATAAAAATATTTATATAGTTATTTAGTTTATTTTAAAAATTATTTATTATTTTTATAATAACTTAATATATTATTATATTTTATATCTTGCAACGCACGAGAAAAATACTATTATACTAAAAAGAATCGCACATAAATTACAACACCTCAAAAACTAGTTTCCAATTTCGGAATTCTCTAAAAAATTAAATGATTATACATTGCAAATTGGATAATGGTTTTTTCCTATGAAAAAACTTTTTTGAAAATTTAAAACACAAATAATATTTTCATTTCATGTATGTTTGTTACAATAATATACCATAAATAATCTCATTTTAATATTTTTTTAATTTGACACTTATATCATATATTTTAAAATATATTATTAAATTCTAAATATACAAATATTTTTTAGTTGACTATTTGGTTTATATTTGTTTGTTCATTGTAAGCTACACCAGTTGAATTGGATTTGGATTGCTTATAAAAAATATATTAAATATTTTCTTATGAAAAAAATTTTTTTAGACAATTTAAATTTGTATTATTTTATAAAAAATAATATAATTATATCCAGATAATTTTGTAAGCCCTTGCGTCTCATAAAATATTTCTAGAGTTTATAATTATTAAATTTTATTTAAAATAAAGTTATTGAAATAATGGATTGAAATACAAATTTATAATTTTTTTGGGATATTAATTGTAATTTTGTAATTAAAGTAATTAAATATAAAGAAACTAATCCAAGTAAAATCTTATTTAAAGAGAGCAGATTCCATAGCTTTTCAAAGTGGCATGCAAGTTTATTTTAAGAGCTTATCAAGAATATTTTTTAATGAATTATATATATACATATCAATTTAATCAGGGCCCTAAATTATCAATTTCACTTTACTTTCAGCCGTAGGCCCCACCGCAGACAATACTTTCTTTACATGGTTGGAATTAGACCTCCCGCCACTGTGGACACGTGGTCAAATTCTGGATGCTCGTCGTGGCAGCCTCTAACATTCACGCCCCGCTCTAGGGTTGGGGACCGGGAGAGGGGGCTGTTTTCTTCTGCGGAACGGACTACCTTATCTATTGTGCATAGGCGCGCCTAGGAAGAAACAAATTCGCCTTACGTAAATGCCAAGCACGGCGAGTAGAAATGATATTTCTTACTCGCGGGAGTGGTGGTGTCAGGCCAATGGACATCTCTTCTCGAAGGTGTAGAGTAGCTTTGCAAATTGAGAAGACGGATTTACGCTTGTGCCCTTCGTTTTAATGGGTACCTAAATAATGCAGCGCCGGAATATTAGCATTTGACTTCTTTAGCTTTCTTCTAACAAAAGAATAAATATTTTAAAAGAGGAATTGATTATTTATGAATAATAGATTGGATGACAGAGACGGGTCTATCCACAAACCCGTTTTGCAATTTAGTAGGTTTTGACTTTTTTAAAATAGGGAAATAGGTCTTTAAATTTTTTATTACAATTATTTATGGCTTCTTTGTTTTTATTTATATTAATATATTTTTAAAATTATATTATTATAAAAAAATATGAATCGCTACTTTCATTCTAACAAAATAATTATCTTTGTATAGCTAATTTTTTTTGGATGAAGGAGTATTATGTTTACTAGTATTTCTTCTATGCGATGCACGATTTATAATATAATAAATTATTATAAAAATAATAATATAATTTTTAAAATAAAATACATAATTACATCAAATATATTTTGATAAAAATTGTTTAAAATAAAAATATCCAACAATATAAAAATGTATTAAATATTAAAATATATCACAACTAATATATGAAAATAGTATTTTATATTTAAAATTTAAAATTTTATTATTATATATGCAATGTGAATATTAATAGATCATGAAAAAATAAGTAATTTGATATATTTAAAAAAAATCGAGTTGAAATGAAAAAGTTATAAAACTTTAAAAATGAGAGTAGAAAGCTGATTTTGGATAGAAAAATGACATTTTTGTACTGTTCTACTTTTATATAGTTATAAATTATTAAAATAAATAATTTAAAAGAAATGTAAGTGGTTGGTTGTATAGAAGTAGTGTCTATTTATTAAGTATTGTTCGTTGTGAGTGGTTGAATGGACTCACAATTGGAGAAAGTAATGACAACAATATCATTATTTGTCACATGAAACTTCCCCTTTTTTGGCCATAATTATAATGGTCATTATGTTGATCTCCACCATCATGCCCCCCAATGCTTAGAGATATAATAAATCATGACTTTCTATTGTAGTGACGGGTGCTCACCTATAAGATAAGAAGGCACTGACTGTCTACGTGCTATTTAGGAATCTTGAGAGCTAGTAAGTTCGAAGTAGGAAGAACCTACCTGTTTCCAAGAAGTAGACACGGGAACGTAGGAAAAAGCTAAAGATCGCTCCTACATGCTATACTATACTTGAACGGTGGCTCCATACTGGGTAATTAGGGTTAAGAAAAACAATAAAATTAAAAAAAATTAAGCTTCTTACCCTAACCCAGGAGGTGAACCAGGAGAGGCAGGCAACCCTCGTGGGTTAACATGTTAAATCCGAGATTGGTTTTGTGGTCTGGGGGGATATTTATAAAAAACAATCTCAATTGACCTAAAGTAAAAATGTGATAAATCTAAATTATTGTCTAATTGTAACATTTATGGTAGGGGTGTGCTGATCGATTCAATTAATCGAAATGATCGAATTATCAAAACAAAATAATTGATTACTTAAAAAATGACAATCGAACCAACAGAAATTTAATATAAAACTGTATCTTAACTAAATCAAAATATTTGGTCGGTTCTACGATAAACCAAAATATCATAATTATGGTGATTTTTTGAAAGGTAAAGAATATTAACAAGATACAATTTTTGTGTTTTGTATGAAAAATAAGTATAAGTAAAAAAATTGACTCAAATTTTGCAAACCATATTACATGAACTAAGTGTTTTCATCTAGTATATGCAAAATTTTGATATTTTATCCAACAAAATCGAAATTAATTGAAATAGTCGAAATTCTAAAAATTAAAAATCATAATCGAATTTCACCTTATGAAAATTGAACTGTATTTTATAAATCGGTCGACTACGATCGAATCAGGTCCAGGTGAACATGTGTCGGCGTTAAGCCTTTATTATTATTAAATTTTTTATTTTTTTATGTTAGCCCTTAGTAGAGGCATTTAACACTTATTTAAATTAATTTGAGTTTTAAGAAATTACAATTATAATATAAGTATATATTTATTATAAATAATTTCACACTGCAAATCTTTTAGATACTACTTTAAGCAGAAAATACATTATTATTATTATTATTATTATTATTATTATTATTATTATTATTATTATTATTATTATTATTATTATTATTATTATTTTGCTACTTATATATAAATAGATTGTCGAGTAAATAAATTATTTTCAAATATATTCGGAGAACGACCCTCGTGCTCTAAGGATACATTAATTAATTCAAATCATTAATATATAAACATGGTGGGCTCATACCAAATCATAAATTTAATTTTATTCATACCAAAATTTATTATTTTCGATTCCACTCTTTCATATATATTTATTGTCTTCAATTTTCACAATAACTTTTTATTATATATAGAAATATTTATATGAAATAAATAATCTAAATTATTAATTACTTTAAAAAATATTACGTAAAAATCTTAATTATAAATAAATAAAATAAAATAAAATCAATTTCAAAATTTATTATTTAGATGGGATAGTTTAAGAGACTACCCAATTTATTCTAAATCTCTTAATATTAGACCTAAAATTTAAAACTTCTCAATTTAGGACTTTTTTTTCTCAATTTAAGATCTATTTAAAAAAAAATTGTTATCAACTTAGGGCTAAATTCGAACAATATTTTTTTTGGAGACGTTTTTTTAACCTGTATTTCATGACCGCAGTTAACTTTGACACGATAAACTACAATCGTAGGTGTGATGAGTTTTTTCGTATTTGTGTTTTTTTTTTATCCCTATATTTGTCTTATTAGTAAATAAAGAAAATTTTCGTACTCGTCTTTGTATTTTTATTATTAATTTTTTTTGTTAAGATTGAGTTGTGAATTGAGGAAGAAAAATTCAGAAAAAATAAAATAAAATTAAGGCCTAATTTAAGAAACATTAACATTTTAGTTTAATATTACTTTTTAAAAATGAATAAATTAAATGCTCTAATTAAATTCTGCTTTTATAGATTATAGCCTCATTAATATACTAGATTGTTGAGGCATGGGCAGATCCGTCAAATCGCTGTGTTAGCTGAATACGGTCGAATTAAAACGTGCCACTTTAATTAAAGCTCAAACAAATTGAACACCAGTGTACCGTTGAGATGACGTGGAAAACTTGGCAATCTCACCACACGCGCTTCTTCACGCAACCTGAAAACGCTACTCCAGAAATTAAACTCTTTCTTTTTTTTTCCTTACGGATAAACACGACTTTCCAATACAAAAGAGAAAAAGCCATAAAACCTCTCCCTCCACATAACAAAGGAACATCTCATTTCGTTTCAATCGTCATTACCTTTCCTGAACGTTCTCCTCTCTCCCTCTAACTTCGCTTTCTCTCTCTATAAATTCACATATAATACTCACACACGCCAGGCTTTGATCACATTTGTGAAGAGTACAGATTGATTTTATTAATTGTGGTGTCATCGGTTGAGGTTGGGGATTTCCGACTGTCAGTGGTTTTTGTTTGTGAACAGAGAATTGATCGCCTTGGGGTTTGGGGTGTGTGAATTACTGTTGGGTTTATTGGTTAATTTTGATTGTTGGTGATGGAGTCGCCGGAGAGGGGAAGGCCGGTGGCTGGAATCGCCATGGAGTTTCCGGCGAGCGATGGGGTTTTGTCGTGCTCGCCTCCAACTATTCCGACGTGGCTCCGGAGGAGGCTCTCGGAGCCGAAGACGCCGCCGCCTTCTACTGTCGAGGAAATTCAAGCCAAACTTCATGAGGCTGATCTTCGACGACAGGTCTTGATATTCTGTTCTCTTCTATTCTTTCTTTTTCTTTTTCTTTATTTTTCTTTGTTCTGTATCTCTGTCTTGAGGATCGAGGATTAGTTGACATAATATGAAAGACTTCGGCTGAGTTCTTTTGATTGTGTTTCTCTCCTCGTGTTAGGTAGAAGTTGGGTGACGAGCACGTTAAAATCTGTTCATAACACCTCCCCTCCCCTCTTCTCCCAACCTAACCGATAAACAGAAAAATGAAAGAAAATAAAGAAAAAGCTCACGCAATCATATGCCGAACCTTTTGATAGTGATCGACTCTGAGATCATTTCCTTTTTTCTCTGTCTTTACTCTTTTGATGTTTTCTTAATTATAAGATTTTGATTATTTCTTATCTGCAGAAGTTTTATGAAAATTTATCGAGCAAGGCTAGGCCTAAGGTCCGTAGCCCTTCGCGAGCTTCATCCCATGAAGATGATCTTGGGCAGCGTCTTGAGGCTAAGCTACTTGCTGCTGAAGAAAAGAGGTGAGTTTTTCTCTGTTGGTCTTGTTTCCAAATCCAGTTCATGAAAGTTTCATCATACATGCTTACATTGCACTCCTAGTTTAAGCTTCAATATTTTCACCTGGTGACTATCATTGTTGTTGATTGCAGAAAGACTGAGTGGTTTGATAAATTTGATTTTCTTAATGTTACTTTTAACTTGCAGGTTGAGCATCATCACTAATGCCCAGATGCGCCTTGCCAAGCTTGATGAGTTACGTCAAGCTGCTAAAACCCATGCAGAAATGCGCTTCAAGAAGGAACGTGCAGAGTTGGGGACTAAGGTTCAAATGAGAGTCCAACAAGCAGAGGCCAATAGACTGCTTATCCTTCGGGCCAAGCGGCAAAGAAGGGCCACACTTAAGGAGAGGACATCTCAGTCATTAATGCGCCGAATGGCGCGGGAAAGCAAGTATAAAGAACGAGTGCGTGCTGCAATATACCAAAAGCGTGCAGCTGCTGAGAGAAAGCGACTAAGTTTGCTGGAGGCTGAGAAGAGGCGAGCACATGCTAGGGTCTTGCAGGTGCAAAAGGTGGCCAGCTCTATTTCTCAGCAGAGAGAGATTGAAAGAAATGAAATGAAAAACAAGTTAGAAGATAGACTGCAAAAGGTACTTGTGATAATTTCTTGATGGATATGTTGAATTCATGACTGTTTGTACATCATGGGCCCTCTTCATGAAAACATCTGAGATTTCCCTATGAATAGGCAAGGAGAAAAAGAGCAGAATATTTAAAGCAAAGGGGAAGATTGTATAATGCTTTTGACAGTAGTTGGGATTCCATGCATGAGCAGGCTGATATTCTTGCTAGAAAATTGGCGAGGTACTTCTGATTCTCAATAAATTGTTTAGAATACAAGAAATTGTGTTATGCTATTACTCTGCATTTTGACTCTAGTGGATATCTCTTTTCTTGATAATATGTCAGGAGCTGGAAGAAGTTCAAGAATTTGAGGAAGCCGACTGCGTATCTTGCTAAAGCTTATAATGACTTGAATATTAATGAGGGATCAGTGAAGTCCATGCCATTTGATCAGTTTGCAATCCTTATTCAGTCAACTGATACTCTTCATACAGCTAAGGTTTTGCTTGATCGTCTTGAAGTTCGTTATAGGTTATCTCGGTGCACTCCTAATCATTCTGGTTGGGGTGACATTGATCACTTGCTAAAGCGAGTTGTCTCTCCTAAAAGGAAGCAACCACCAAGGAGATCTGTTACCAGAAGAGAGCAAAAAGTGACTTCATCTGTCAGTCAGACTGCCAAAACTCCTTCATTAGTGTCAAGATACCAAGTTAGGGTTGTTCTCTGTGCTTACATGATACTGGGGCATCCAGATGCTGTTATCAGTGGTCAAGGAGAGCGTGAAACGGCTTTGGTAAAATCCGCTAAGAAATTTGTGGAGGAGTTTGATTTGCTGATTAAGATACTACTAAATGGGCCGTTGCAAGTTCCTGATAAGGAATCTGACCATGTAGCATTGACGCGTAGGACCTTCAAATTGCAGCTTGCTGCATTTGATTCTGCATGGTGTTCCTTTTTGAATAGTTTTGTTGTGTGGAAGGTTAAGGATGCCAGGACACTAGAGGATGATTTGGTTAGGGCTGCTTGTCGTATGGAACTCTCTATGATTCAAACCTGCAAGATGACCCCTGAAGGGGATACTGCTCCTCTCTCACATGATATGAAAGCCATCCAAAAACAGGTTCTGCACCTAGCTTTCTCCTATCTTAATAATTTAAAAGCTGTTTCCATTTCCATTCTGTACTCTGGCTCTCCCTTTGATAGAGAAGTTTTGCTGGTACGACCATTCTGTCATTTAGGTATCTGAAGATCAGGAACTTTTGAGAGAGAAAGTGCTACATCTGAGTGGAGATGCTGGTATCGAGCGTATGGAAAATGCACTTTCTGACACACGGTTGAAATTTTTTGAAGCAAGGGAGCATGGGAACCCAATCACCCCATTTATCTTATCCCCAAGCTCAGCTTCCTCCCCAAGCTCAGCTTCCTCTTCTCATGGTAGCTCAGATAAAACAAGTAAGTTGACTGTGGCCACCTCTCCTAAGCAAAGTTCAGTAGTGAGGACCTTGTTTAGGGATGAAGTTGCCAAGGATGTTGGGCCATCTATGAACCAAAGAATCATGCCATCTTCTAGAGGGAGCTTGGACATGGAGAATGCAAGGATTGTCAATGAATATGTCCACGGAGAGCACCTTGCTTTTGCTGATAGCTCCAGTGAAGCTGGTGAACTTCAAAATGATGTCATGGTATGTGTCTCTGTGCTGTGCTGCTTATGTTTATTAGATACTCATGTAACCTGCAGTTTTATAAAATTGTTTTTTTGGAACCCCCTATTATCACCAGGCAAAGATAAAAGAGATGATGGAAAAGGCCTTCTGGGATAGCGTCATTGAATCTGTGAAACAGGAAGAACCTAATTATAGCCGTGTTGTGGAATTGATGAGAGAGGTGAGGGATGAGATTTGTGCAATGGCTCCTCCTACCTGGAGACAAGAGATTCTCGAAGCTATAGACCTGGAAATTCTCCCTCAGGTACCCAAAAATTGTTTTCGTGCTTTGCCCTTCCCTAGCTGCTTCAATGTCCAATTATTGCTTGATTCAGAGAAATTGAGTATAATTTGGTTTTTTTTGACATTTTAGGTGCTGAGTTCTGGAAAATTAGATATGGATTATCTTGGGAAGATCTTAGACTATGCATTGATCACTTTGCGGAAGCTCTCTGCTCCTGCATATGAGGATGAATTGAATAACAAACACAAGCAATTTATGAAAGACTTAATTGAGACCTGTTGGAGCACTGACAGCTCAGAGAATTCACATGTCATTGCCTTGATCAAGGGCTTGCGGTTTGTCCTAGAGCAGATAAAGGTCTGGTTCTGCTTTGGTTCTGCTTTCATTATAAAAATCTTATTTTTATCTTATGCGTCCTAAAAAATATTTAACCAATGTCCATCTTGCCCCAGGATCTCAAGCAGGAAATCAGCAAAGCACGCATCAGAATGATAGAGCCATACTTGAAGGGACCTCAGGCTCTATATTATCTCGAAAGAGCTTTCACCACTCGTTTTGGGCATCCTTCCAATGCTCGGATTTCCTTGCCCTTGACTGCAACATGGCTTTCTTCTGTGAGAGAAGGTAAAGATGACGAATGGAACGAGCACAAAAATTTACTCTCGGAGTTGACAAGGAGACATGAAATTTCCCCAAGTTTTCTTCCTCCCACCCCCCTCCGATCTGGAGGAAGTTCATTGGTCAAAGTAGGAGGAAATCAGGCTGATATATCTTCGACCTTGAACGCTACCACCAATTTTATTGGTTAGTATTTGCAGCAGTGTTGATCATATTCAGTCTAAACACCTGATTCTTTTTTAACATATATTGTTTATACTTCAGAGAGCATTGATCCTCATTTAGACTGCAAAGGAGAGGAAATTGATTTGTCGGTAAGGTTAGGCTTGTTAAAGTTGGTAAGCAGGATAGCTGGCTTGGCAGAAAGTGAGCTTCCGGAAACTGTGAACCTGAACTTTTCCAGATTGAGAAGTTTGCAGTCTCAATTTCAGAAGATTATTGTCATAGCAACCAGGTAAACTTTTAATGGCTCTTTTTTTTCCTTTCTTTTTCTTTTTGATTGTGGTTGTAGAGTTTGACGGACCTTATCTTAAATTGCTGCAGCCTGTTAATTTTGAGACAGACTCTTTTGAGTCAACAAATAGTGAGCAGCCAGGCAGAAATGGACAGCATACTTGCGGGTAGTGTGAAGCAGCTTTCTGAATGTCTGGACTCTAATCAGGAGGCTGGTATCCAAGACATAGTCGAGATACTTGTTTCTGCTATAGAGGCAGATGATAAATTAGTCAACATGAAGCTTGATTCAATGAAGCAAATAATGGAGAGGATGTTGAGCAAGAGCTTACAAGAAGGGGATGCGATTTTCACGCGTGTTTCTCGAGCTGTGTACTTGGCTACAAGAGGAGTTGTGCTTGGAGGAACAGGAACAATGGGGAGGGAATTGGCGGAAATGGCACTGCAGAAAGTGGGGGCTGCTCTGCTGGTTGATGAGGTGGTAAAAGCTGGGTCGGTGTTGGTGGTTGCGGCCAAGGTGTCTGTTATTGTGCATGGGCCTTGGTATGCTAATCTGAGGGGAGAGTGAATTGTTGTCTGGTGTTGTTTAGTACAGGGTCTATTTTGTACATGTTTAGGGTTAGGGGATAGTTGATATGTATGTACGAATTAAGATAAAGGCTGTGGTGTTATGGTTCAGTGTACAGGGGAAGAATATTCCATGAGCAATATCTGCAAGGATGGTATTCTGTATATATTCATGATTTGATTGAATGGAATATGATTTATAGTTCTAATAAAAACTGGGCTTTGCTCACTCTTCCTTTTAAATGGCTAACGGGTGGGGACATTCCACTATCTCGACATACAGAATCTGAGGAGGGTTATTACCAACAATCCTTCCATACTGGGGTAATCTGGATTTCTTAAATCTTGGATTAAATTGGTAGGTGGGGACTATTGCCAAGCATATAATTTGCAAACCCCCTATTCAGTCGTCAGGCATAACCCAGATTTTAGAAAGTCCCAGTATCGCAAACTAGCCAGAGGGAAAAAGAAAAAGGGACCAAGAATGTTCGCATTAAATCCAAAACTCCCAGCAGTGGCCAGTGAAATTTGAAGAAAGAAGTAAAAAGGTACCAAGTACCAGAACCTTGCTATATACCAGTTCGGTTCTGGTGAGAAAAAAAAAAAAAAAATCGAGAACCAGAACCTTGGAACTGGGTTATATATCAATTCAGTTCCCGTGCCAGCCCCACAATTTTAAGCACCGGCGGTTTCGGAACCAAAACTGGGGGAACAATGCCCATGTCAAGGTGGGGGTGGGGGTGGAACACACCCTATAACTAAGCAAGCATCAAACAACCGATCTGTTTTCATGAAAAACAAAATATAAGTTCTTTGAAGCTAAATTACAATGCAAACCTATACGAACCAGACCCAAAAGTGCAGTCTTCAAACACACACCATTAATTTATATATGTTGCATGCAAGCAAACACTCAAACCTTCTTTATGCAATCAACCACTACCCTCAGAAAAATAAAATGCACAGCCCAACACTAAAAAGAAAGATTTACAGACTTATTATGAAGCAGCAGCAAGGTCTCAGGTGAGACGTACTTCTCCACTAGCATGAGCTGCCTTGACCTGCTTTTCATATTCATCTTCATCCTCTTCTTCAACCTCCTCTTCTGGTTCTTCTACCTTCTCCTCCTCCTCCTCGCCTCCCCAGCCAAACCCAGAGATAGTACGGGATGCTGCAGGAGGGGTTTTGGCCTCGTCCACAATTTTCATGATATCCTCCACAGATTGAAGCGAGTAGGTAGGATTTTCCTTACGGTAATACACAGTCTGAGCTGCATCTGTTAATTCCCTAGGTAGATTCTTCAGAAACCATGGGTGTGACTTGATCTCTTTGATTGTAATCCTCTGCAATCGATATAATAATATCAGAATTATGTGAAGACAGCTGACGGACTAAAAGCAACAGATGGAGCTAATTTTGGGAGTGCGATAATTTGACACTTACCCTAGATGCGTTTGCAACAAAGATTCGAGAAAGAAGATGCCTACAATCTTGGGATACATGGACATAGTCAGGAATCTTGTACTGAACAGCCATTATCCTCTGCAAAGAGCATCAATATATTAGGAACAAACTGATATGTTTAGGTACTACCTTACTAGTAAGAAATTATAAAGTGAAAAGGCTTACTTGGATGGTTAATTATAAAGTGAAAAGGCTTACTTGGATGGTTTTCCTGAAGTTCTTTGGATCTTCTTGATCTTCAAAAGGATATGCTCCCACCAGCATAACATAGAGTGTGACACCACATGACCACACATCAGCCAACTGAATAGAAACATGAAAGGTCAAGACAGGTTTACACACACACAAAGAGACCGGGGGGGGGGGGGGGGGGGGGGGGGGGGGGGGGGGGGGGGGAGGAAGAATTGTGTTTCATGTAGGGTGGCATGAACCAAAGCTAGTTGGCTCGTTTCAATGTAAACAAACAAGGCATGCAGGATTTGGAATCACCCAGCAACAAATCACACTAACAGGAATGTGCAAGAAGCAGGACATGCTTACCTTCCCATCATATTCTCTTCTGGACAGAACCTCAGGAGCTATATAAGCAGGAGTTCCTACAGTCGATTTGGGCCTTGAATGAAGCAGAGATGACTAAACAACAGATACAATAACACAGTGAGTACATACCGCTACCATGTAATAACTCTTGCTGATACACAAAATTATCCTATAGCAAGTAAACCTAAACTTCAAGCCAACTGTTAATCATTACCTTTGAGTAACCAAAATCGCAGATTTTGAGCCGTGGAGCGGGGCTACCATCCAGAAGGGTGTTCTCCAACTTCAAATCTCGATGGCATATTTGCTACATCAAAGAGTAATTCACTAACATATTTACCAGATGCACAAAGACCTATGGGATTCAGAAATAGTAAATTTCACACATCCATATATCAGGAACTTTTTTATTTTCACTCACCATGGCATGGCAGTAGTTGACTCCAGAAATGAGCTGCTGAAAGAAGTACCTGGCCTGAATTACAAGAAATATAGATCATGAAGTTCAAGATGTAGAAACTAGTTTCCATTTCATCACTGCATCCAGGTCCAATTTATTACAAGATAAACAGGGTCAAAAACCAAAGCTATAATACCTCATCCTCACTGAATCGACCAGCATTGCAGATTCTCTCGAAGAGCTCCCCACCTGCAGCATACTCCATGACAATGGCTAGATGAGTGGGTGTCAAAACCACCTGATATCCCAAAATCCAAACTCAAAGTAAGCATAATAAAGCTTCATTTTAAGAAAAAAATCAAGGAAAGTCAGGTGCCTCACCTCCTTAAATCTTATAATGTTCGGGTGGCGAAGTGATCTGTGATTTATAATCTCGCGGGCCACATTCTCATCAATCTACAGCCAAAATCAGAGATAAGCCTCAAATTTTGAGGAAAATCATGTGTGCTCAACAATCAATTTAATAAACCAATTACATAGCAATAAAGGAAAGGCTAAAACATCGAATATCAGTCTAAAGATTCGAGCCCACCAACCATATCCAGAAAACAAAAATAAGAAATGGCAATCGATAAATGCATGATGATTTGTGCAAACCTTATGTCCCCTTTCAATGTATTTCATGGCCACGAGCTCTTTGGTCTCCTTGTTTCTCATAAGCCTCGCCACACCAAAATTTCCAGAGCCTATATCCTTCACAAGCTCGTACTTATCCATTTTTGTCGGTTCTCCCACTATCTGAACAAATCCTCTAATTTACAGAGCCAGAAAACACACAACTCGCGCAAAACGAAGCTTTATTTCATACCCTACAACAGCTCAATCCTGGAAACCGTAGCTCAACAAATTAAAAGCTAAATTCAGAAACTATTCAGGTAAAATCAGGAAATTTTTCGGTGAGAATGCACAACCTGAAGCTGGATAATACTAATTTAAGTTTGATTTTACCAATCCAAAAACCAACGGAAAGGGGATCGATCAATTACTCGATTCAAACACCCAATTACGGAAGAAAGGGATTCAATATTCTGGGAAATTCAAAAGGCGGGGACAAAATTTCCTGATTGATATGCGTTTTCTAACGTTGAAAAGATTAAAAAGATGCTGCTCTTGGGGAATTGGAATGATTTTTGGGTTGAAAACAGACAAAAAGGCACAGATCTATTGCTGGACTTGAAAAAAGGTAAGGAACACCGAACAAGTAGAGTATTGAGTTGTGTGTATATCACATAGATTCTAAAAAAAACACACACATGTGTGTGTACGTATTTATTAAAATATTTTTTTATGGGCCCATAATTGGAGAATGTGTAGCCTAGCCCAATCTCGAGGCCCAACCTTTCTTTTCCTTTAATAAAAGGAGCATGAAAAAAAAAATACACACAAGTTAAAAAAAAACAAAATCGAAACATAATAAAAAATAAAAATAATCAGTAACTCTTTTTGGGGTCAATTATAGCCACATCAGATTAGATTAGTTAATTGCTTCGACAGGAACCATGGCTTATATGTTTCGAATAGATTCTATTTTGAGGAAGTTGAAAAAGTACTGTCTCGTTGAAAGGTTTTATACATCTGTCATTTCTTAATGCATTTCTTTATCCATTTTTTTCTCTTTTCGGGTGGTAAATATTTCTCAGAACATGGGGTGTGAATCAAACCCATGTTTGAATTGAGATACTGATGCAAATTCTTCCCACATACAATACGCCCAGTTGCTTCTCGTGGATTTTCATAACCCTGTTGCGCAAAAATAGGATATGCACTTGAAATGGATGCCGAGTTATGATATATATCATGAGCGATACAGAAATAGATCGCATAATATGATCCTTTACCCAGGAAAAAGTATTTCTAGTCGTGTGGATTCTTCCCCCAACTAACGAAGAGTCTTGGCGAAATAGCCACATATGAAATTGAGCACAATTTTGCAAAAAAAAAGAAATAGCCCACTTTTTTCTCAGAGGAGATGGGAAACATGCTCAATATCATTTGATTGAATAGTTGACCCAGCCCTTTGTTCTTTGAAGAAACCCTCCACAATGAAATTTCTAAAATCCCATATCGAGTCTGGATCCTTTTCGCATATAGATATAGTAGAATCGAGTCAGAGAACAGGGCTATCAACAAAGAAGGATTCTTGTACATTTCTTTATAAAAAATGAGACCCTTTCTAAACCGGACTCTACCACCCTTGGTATATTTCATTTGTTCCGCTGCTTTCTCCATATGGAGAGTGAACTATTCATACTCCAATTTTTTTAAATATACCTTATAATAATTATAATAAAATTAAATATTAATAAATTGTTTAAAATATTTTTGTATATTTATTTTATTTATTTTTTTCTATTATCAACTGTAGAAATCTCGTCTTATCTTCTTCTTTTTCATGTTTTTTCAATACAGAATATTTTCTTCTCTATGTTTCTTCAATACAGAGAAGTTGAAATTGCAGATTTATGCCTTTCTTGAGATTCGGCTCCAAATCTAAAACTTTTTCTTCTTCATGTTTCTTCAATATAGAGAATTTAAAATTGAAGATTTATAATTTTATTGAGATTCGGCTCCAAATTTAAAACATTTCATGCGAAGGCCAAACTTGATAAGGAACATACACTTAATACTATTGTTTAAATAATTTTTTTCCCATCTTTAAATGATTTTTCCCTAAACTTGATTTTGTTAAAAACTTTGTGTATAAGGGTTCATACATATATATATATATACTTATTGTATGTGGGCACGCCTGATGCTTTTAATCGGCAACTCAATAGAGTCTGTCACATTGAAATCTAAGTCACCCATATACAGGGAAGTTGTTTATAATTGGACTGTGTTGCTCCACCAGGCGCTGTCATTCCATTGGCGCCAGACGCCGCCACATTTTGGTGCTGAACTCAAATTAGTTTTTTGTCAATTTGTGTTGGGAATTACGGAGGTTGGGCAATTAGGTTGGGATGATAATTTATTTCTTATTTTTTTATTTTTTAGTGAGAAGGGTATAAGAGGTAAAAATGAGGTATATTTACTAAAAAGAAGAAGAATTATTAATTTGTAATGGAGTATACTTAGACTTCTGGGTATGTTTAGAGATTTCGAGAGTATGAATAGCTCCACCCTAATTAATATTGTACGAGAAAATTGTCATATACTTTTGAAACGTGCTTTAAACTTAATCTTGTATCACTTAAATCGATGCTAATTAAACATCAAGCTCGAAAAAAATAATCTATAATTAATAATTAATCGTGATTATTTATGATCATAATGAAGGATTACTATAGACGTAATTAGGGAATACCTTAATTAAGTCTACCTAAATTCAAGTAGGAATAGGACTCTTGGAATCTAATTAGGAATAGACCTCTTATGCGAATCTAACTGGGAACAGAACTCTTCGATTTGGGCCTTATCTGGACTGTATTGGGCTTGAGCCCATAGTTAAGTGTTAATCATAACAAGGAAACAAAGAAACGGAGGTGGTGTTGGGCTTGGGCCATTCGCTTAATTGGGCTCCCTATAGTCTGCTGGTCCTGACTTCGGTCCACTACTGTAGTCCCAGGCCCAGACTTTCTTGTTACTGAAGTTCGACGTTTCTGGCCCATAAACTTTTTTAAGACAGGGTTTTGGTTATTATTTTAATATGTTTGAGCGAAATAGAAATAAACAGCGATTTTAAATAATTTTAAGAGAAAGGAAAATTTTTAAATTAATTTTTTAAATAATTTTCTTTTAATTTATTTTATTTTAATTATAAGGTATTATGAAATTGAAATATTTTATAGTATTTAAATTAATTTTCTTTTATTTTTTCATGTTGTTAAAGTATATTAAATAGTCAGCCTCAATTATGAACGGTCTAAATTATTACAATATTAATAAATTACGATGAGTTTTAGTCATCGTATCCTACCCGACCCTCATATTTACAAATATAAATTTATTATATTTAAAGAGCAAGTTAATAATATTTTCGATACAATATCAATATGTATTTATAATAAAAATATACAAATATTACAAATTACTTTTTCTATTGTTAAAGTGTCATAATTATAAATGAATAAATAAATAAGTATAATTTCATGTACCATTATTGCATTTTCAACTAGTACTTCCATCGTGCGATACTTGATTTATAATACAATAATATAATAAATTATTACATAAATAATAATATGATTTTTTAAAATAAAATACATAATTATATAAAATATATTTTGATAAAAATTCTTTAAAATAAAAATATCCAACAATATAAAAATATATTAAATATTCAAATAAACCATAATTAATATATAATAATAGTATTTTATATGTAAAAATTAAATTTTATCATATATACAATATGGATATCAAACCATAAATCATAAAAAAAATATTAATTTAATATATTTGTAATAAAAAAATTATAAACTTTTAAAAATTAAAGTAAAAAAAATAAATAAATAACTTGATTAATTATTATGATTTTTGAAAATAAAAAATTAATTTTAAACTAAAAAGTCCAATCGTCCTCTTTTTCGGGCCCATCATTCCAATGGCCCGTAACTATGTCAATATATGGCTGAATTTCTTTGACTGAAATTTTGATTTGAAAGATAGTGGCCGACTAATTTCCACTAATATTGCTTTTTTTCTTTTTAGAAATACATATTTTTTTCAAAATAAATATTTAGGTGCCGTGCAAACTGATTTATAATATTATTTATTTATACAAAAAAAATTATTATAGTTTTATTATTTTTTTAAAAATAAATATTTTTAAATAAATAAGTAATATTGTAAATTAAATATACGATACAACCTAATAAGAGATTCTAACATTTTTAAAAATTTGATTTTTTGCTTTTTCAGAGATTTTAAAATGTAAATAAATCAGCGGTGGAAATGAAACCAGAATTAGGTCCAAACACTTGGCGGCCCGAACTCATTTAGCTATCAGTTCAATAACATTCATTCATTCAGCCCAATACTCTCTCTTTCTCTCTCTAGAAGTATCTTTCCTTTGATATAATACGGGTACGGTTTCGATTTCATACTTTAGGTTAACAATTATTAGTATTTGTAATATTTATAATATCACAATATAATAAATTATTATAAAAATAGTAATATAATTTTAAAATAAAATACATAATTATATAAAATATATTTTAAATAAAAATATTCAACAATATAAAAATATAAAATATACCACAATTAATGTATAAAAATAGTATTTTATATTTAAAAACTATTATTTTATTATTATATATGAAATATGGATATTAAGTTGTTAATCATGAAATAATGATTAATTTGATATATTTTTCACAAAAAATCGAGTTGAGATAAAAATATTATAAATCTTTAAAAATTAAAGTAAAAACAAATAAAAACAAAAAGATCTCATTAATTATCACAATTTTTAAAAATAGAAAGCTGATTTTTGGCTGACATTTATGTAAATTAGTCCAACTATTTTTCTTTAATATAGTTATTGATATTTAACCACTTGACTCGATTTTAAATTGAAATTAAAATTAAGAATTAGTTGATTTGATATGGATTCTATAGTAGCTGATTTATATCGATTTTTGTTCTAAACACCAACTTCGGGTTCAGTTCTAGAACTGAAATATTAACAAAAAGAAAATTGAGAATCGAAATCGTAGAGCCAAAATCAAAATAGAGCATGCGTCGATTCAATTTCAATTTCACTCATAAATTTAAAAATCAATAATTTCATAACCTGGTCATTCATACAGTGACCTATTTTTTATTGAAACCTCGACCTTGATTTGAACATGTAATTATTTAGAGCTAGGGGTTAGATCGTCATTGATATTCCACTTATAGTTTCTTGAAATTCTCTTTAGAGAATCTTTTATTCACAATCATTATAATTAAAAGAAGTAATGAATTCTATGTCCTTAGTTGCTAAATATTCAAACTTTGTCAAACTTATTTGTTAAATAGATAGGGTTCGCTCGAATAGAAGATATACAGATTCAATTTTATGTTTGTATTAAAACGTATCTTTTAAATTAAATAACTTAATTTTATAATATTTTTCTTAAAAAATATTTACGTCGTATCTCTTTATTGTTCTGTCCTTCTCTCCCTTTCACTCAATCCTTACAAATTTAAATTAATCTTTATAATTAATTATTACAAAACAAATTTGAAGACATATTCATATTTTTATTATAATTTAATATATACTTTTATAATTTTTATTTTGATTAATTTCAAAATAAAAATAAAATTTAAAATATTTATTTAAATTGATACGACCTAAAATATATACGAACAAATTTATTACATTAATACGATCGAGCAACCACAAACAAACATATCGAAAGTACATCGAATTTTTTAGTGGTCCAATATTTTTATAGCATGGAGCGATTAGTGACTTCAAACTGTTGATAACGAAGAGCTCAAAGAAAACAATAATAATTATAAAAAAAAAAAACAAAAAACAAATTAAAGGCCAGAAAAATTGAGTGGAAAAAGAAAAAAGAAAAAAAGGGGGAAAAATTGTGGCAACCAAAGAGATAATAAAGGAGATAAAACGAACCACAGATCTTCGCCACGTGGCGGATGAAACCCTGTGCAAACCACACTATTTCCACAAGCTCTACTTCCCATTTCCTTGCATTTGTTAGCTCACATTATCTCTCTCTCTCTCTCTCTCGCCCACTCAAAGTCTCTCTCTCTCTCTTCATCATCAATGGCGAGCCTCTCAAGCACCATGTTCAGCACCGCCGTGCTCCCCCGCAAGCCGATAGTATCCACAACCAGCCTCCGCTCCCTCCCAAACTTCAAGCAGGCAGCTCTCTTCGGCCTGCGGACCCCGGCCTCCGGCGGCAGAGTGACCTGCATGGCGACCTACAACGTGAAGCTTATCACACCGGAAGGAGAGGTTAGTTTCAAGTGCCCCGACGACGTTTACATCGTGGACCAGGCGGAGGAGCAGGGGGTGGATCTGCCGTACTCGTGCCGCGCCGGCTCCTGCTCGTCCTGCGCCGGAAAAGTTGTCAGCGGAAGCGTTGACCAGTCCGACGGCAGCTTCCTGGATGATGATCAGATCGACGAGGGGTGGGTGCTGACGTGTGTCGCCTATCCCACTTCCGATGTTACCATTGAGACCCACAAAGAGGAAGAGATTGCTTGAAAAGGGATTTTTATTTTTAAATTTAATTATGTAATTTTGATATTACCTCCATTTTACTACTTTTGCAATTTTAATTTTATGTAATTTTTATCTTTAACTCTCTCTCTCTCTCTCTCATTGTGTGAATGGAGTGAGGAACAACACCTTTGATTCACATGTAAGATTTATGCTCTTGTTAATTTTGGTTGATTGTGTGTGATACGCGCGGTGCCGCGTGCATATAATATAATGTTATTATTGTGATCTTATAAGTATTAAATATATGTGCCACTTGCATGGTAGTTAGGAAATTAGTTAGACGGTTATGTCATTTGTGTGGTAGTTACAAATTGTTTCGCAAGATAAAAAATGATTTAGGAATATGTTAGATGGTTATGCTACTTGCATGGTAGTTACAACTTGTTTCATAAGTTAGTTTTGAAGCTCCAATCTCTTGTATAAATACTTGACAACTATTATAGTTGTGCTTTATTGAATTCTAACATATTTTTATTTTATAATTTGATTTTGATAATAAGCAAAAAATGTATAAATGTATTTTGTTCCTCTTGAGGTTGAATATTTGTTTTCTCATTTATCAAACAAATCACGAAACATTGGATAATTTATTCGTAATGATCTTCACACGCATAAAATTGACTTGTTAGGTTTGTAAATAACGAATTTCGAGTCTCATAACACTCAATGCTAGTTTTATAAATCTCGAAGCTTTATAAGTTAAATTTTTGGAATGTAGATAGTGGCCATTTGACCATCTAGTAAATATTACATAGGATAAATATTGAATTTAAGAAGTGGACACAAACATTAAATAGATCAATTTACAAATTTAAACCAATATTTTCAAAATCGAATTAGGTCGGCCAGTTCAATCGACTTTGACCAATCCAAAACACCCATATTAACCGTATTTAAGTTGAATCGAAAGAGTCGGTCAAAGTATGTCGAAATCATCTAACCGGCCAAAACATCAGTTCTTTCCTTTTCTTTTTTAAATGCGTTAAAACATCATATTCTAAAGCTTCATTATTTTAGTGCATACATTTAAATTTGAAACTTATGGATTATGAATTTATGGATATATTAAGTTATGAATATAGACTATCGACTATCATGTATTAGTTTTATAAAAAAAAAAAAATTATTTTTTATGTAATTAATATATATTATATCTAATAAAACAAAAAAAATAACTAAATGACCGTCTGTTCGATCAGTTGAGCTAACATTCGATTGCTTGACCGATTCGATCTCCGGCCTAATCAACTTTTGCTACATTAACCAATTTTTTTTTATTCTATAAAATAATTTACAATTTATAGTAAAAAATATACAAAAACTTTGAATAAATTTGATATCACCAAATAAAATATAAAAAAAAATACTTAGTTATATTAAAAAATTCATAGATTCTATTTTCTCATAAATCAAACAAGAGTTTGACCTGATCAGAAATGGCTACAAACAGTAATAATATAACAGAAATTTAAAAAGTTCTCTTTGACCCCTCAATCCATTTCACTAATTTTCACATTCTTTTCAGCTAATTAAATCTATGAATGTGTATGCCAAAAAAAAAAAAAAAATTAATTTTGAAATATTCATACTGATAAATGTGCTAAACCACAACGGTTCATGTCTTTCGAAACAGATCAAGAAGAGTCTCATTCTTGTCTTCCTCCATGCCTTGTACCACACTGTCCTCAACCACGTTGTCTGGATCAGTTTCAGAGGGACCGTGTTGCATGTGTCTGAATGAATATTCATGCTGGACCGGATTCGGGCTCTCTAGATCACATTCTTGATCATCTGCTTCATTTGGAAGCCCGTTTGCATCCAAATGGGCCAAGGAGCCTGCTGAGGAAGATGGGGACAGAGTCCCTGATCCAACCGTAATGATCTCGTCCCTCTCATCGATCGTTGACTCAAGCGAACATGTGGACCTCGTGGTGATGGAGTTCGTTGCCTTCGACCTTTCTTTCACTCTCTTACACCAGCTATGCAGTGACTCTCTCACGCTTTCGGCGATCAGGGCTTTCTTGCATCGAGATCCCATCTGAGAGAGAGAGAGAGAGAGAGAGAGAGCATACATAGTGTTTAGTACAGAGGATGATGCTCAGGGCCACATTATTGATGTGCTAAAGTGGTTACCGACCGTTGTAACGATTACGTTTAAAGGGACAGTGCTGTAGCTGCACCAGAATTGCACAACCACCCTGAATGTAACATAAGATTTTGGACATTATGTTTGAAATTTAACCCAAAACGAATGTTTTCATGCTATAATCTAAATTAACTTCTGTGAAAACTTGCCCTGAAATCAGTCGAATGATGATCATTGCGTGGTTTTTCATGAAGCAGGAACGATGTTCGAATCCCCACTGCATAGACATTAGTTTAGAACAGCAGTCAGTTTGATATAGTACACTCAATCTTCACGGTTGTAGGGTTGTTCTTACCAAGGACCAGATGAAAGTTGCCATCTCGAAAGCATTCTGCAAGAACGAGTAGGCTGTAATGAAGACTGAGAATCAAGAAAAGTAGCAAGACTATCAGGTGTGTACTAATGATTGTGTCACCTGAAACGATATGAACTGAATCAAGCGTAACAAGATTACAGGCTTCCCGAACCAAAACAGCTCGTCTCTAGGCTTGACTTGGGTTCCAATAGACGGTCCTATTGGCTCTGCGATTTCAAGTGCTAAGAGGGAGACAACATGCTGGAGTTTTGTCCCCACCAACATGACAAGCTTCAACATGGATGTGAAGCCATGAACTTTAGTAAGATGTGTGATTAAACCAATTGGTGGGAGGGGGGGGGGTAAAGTTTTCGATTACAAGAAAGCAAGCAAGCTAGCTAGGAAGACTTACAATGGCAGGTATAAAAGACAGCCAGAAATAAATGTTGAGACCTGCATCGTGTGAGTGAAATTCGGACATGAAAATTTGAGGGAAATAATGTATGCACTTTTGAAAAGATCGATTTTATTACCGTGTATGTTTATGAAGATACATAGTATAGCATAACCCCAAAGTGGCCAGCTGCAAAAATCATGAACATGGATTAATTTGATTGTAGAAAATTTTGGTTGTCTCTTCAGAGAAGATGTAATTGTACCTGATGCCGACAATGCCGTAGAATTCATCTTCCATGCTTCGGACCATATACTTATGAAAATTGTAGGAAGTAGGCAGCTTGTGATTCTGCATTTTCAGACAAAATATTTCTAGTATTCAAATTCAGACATGTATGCCATGGATTAGATAAAAAAGAACAAAAAAACGTTTTGGATATCGCCAAGATCCCCAGTCGAATCAGCAAAGATGAATACCCACGGTGATGAAACCCAATCGCAAAGCCATGTAGTCTGATTTCCGGACTGAAATCTTGAACTGTTTAAGAAAGCAAAGCTGCAAAACGAGAGCAAATTCAGTCATGAATGGCACAGAAAAGAATTGAAATCCAGAAAATGCTGTTAGATAGGACTTTTACAAGGAAAGCTCATATGTACATATATATGCAGTTAAATGGCTTCTTCCGATTTCAATGGATAATAAGTAGAGCTCAAATTTCAACATTACACCATAAAGATCACTTGCAAAACAACAAGAGGAAGAAGTATTACCATCCAAATGAGAATTCGGCTCCGACTCCATGGATGAGATGCATGATGGAAAGCAAAAGTGGACTGTCGTCTCATCGCCTTGTTCTTCGCTGCTAGACGAAAGCAGTTGATGCTTATACATTGAAATATTATCAAAAAAACAATAGATCATTTTAACATCATCAAGATTTCAGACACCTTGTGCATTTGCCTCCGCTATGATGCCTGCCTGAACTTCCCATTTCCTCCAACTGTATATCTACACCAGCCCACATACATTATCAAACAAATAATCTTGCAAGAATCTCACACGCCTTAACAACTTGTACCTCATAATTTTTTATGTTTCTTGATTGAAAATTGTACCTTGCTCATAGCTAAGCCTACTGTGATACAACTGTAGAGAACATGAGTGATACCAAGAACAAACAAGAAGCGATGAAGTTGTTCAAGTCCTTCAGCAGAAACAAAAGGCTCACGCCCCTAAATCAAATGACAATAGATCAAAGATCTTAATTTTTTTATTTTTCGGAATCGAAAAAAAAAAAAAAGACAATATATATAAATGTATGTATATACCTCCCCACAGACGTGAGATGCAACATAGCTGATTCCCTTTGGAGGAATTTCAGTGTGATTTGAAGAGCCTTTGGTCTCCATGAGTAACAGTCTCATCGTCTCACCATAATCTTCCTCAGAGCAAGTGTAGAATTTACTGTTGAAGAGAGAGGAATTTACACATATTTGAGAAATCCAAGTCGCCCATTGCCCCAGTAACAAGGAAATAAGCCCAAGCAGCATTAGCTCTGTTTCAATCAAAACAAGAATAAATTCAAATCAAGAACCTTAATCAAGAACACATTAATGACCAGAATTACCCCAACTGAAACTATACCTTCTTTGATTTTCTCCAAGGAAGCAGACAGAGCTTTCCGTTTTGTTTTCTTCAACCACTGTAAAAACAAAAAAATAAAAATCAAACGTAAAATAAGAAGAAAAATAAAAATACAGAGGGCTAAACTGATGACCCACCTTCCCAAATCTGTAAATCGATCTTTCTGCAAATAAACAGACAAAAACCATGACAGTGGTGACCGTAGCAACTGACCACGTTGGAGTTACCTCCAAAGATCTCCCTTCCCTTATAATACCCTCCACCATTTTCTACAGACTGTGTTTTCTGCAAGAATGTATGTGGGCCTTTGTGTTTCTGCAAGAATGGAAAATGGGCCTTCGGGTTTTCAGAATTTTTTCTGGAAATATCAGTGAGGAAGAGAGTAAAAGATCCAGGAAAGGGGGAACCATGTTACATAAAGAATAAATTGCTAGGCATATATATACATATATATGTGTACGTATATGTGTTATATATGCATACACCACACTAGCAGTGTGATGAGATGGCTCATGGAATCTTCCTAGGGGCTTCTAGTTCTTGATTTCTTTTACTCTTGCAGAAATTGTATAGTTTGCTTATATAATATGTATATCTATACACGCAGTATCTGGTTATATCTGGGATTGATGTGGTGGTTATTAAAAAAATGGAAAAGAAACAGGGTGACTGCATGTGCATTTGGTATTGGGAAGATCTAATATTTTTGTTTTTATTTTCTGGCCTCCGACCTGTCACATGCATAACACCATAGAATTAGATCGAAAACCAGATTTATGGGGGCAAAGAACAAGACTTTTTTTTTTTAATTAATTAATTTATCCCCACCATGCATGCATGCAACTATTATAATTACATTTCTTTTTGGTTTATTTTTCTCATATAAAGTATTATTTTAATATATGTCTAGACGTATAAGATGATGTGGTACTAATCGAGTCAAATGTAACACCGACAGATTAACATAACAACGTGACGTTAACTAAAATAAACCAAGCGCGTATAGATAACATCCATATCCAAGCAAGATCTCTTGTCCCCTCCCGTAACATAAAATAACCATATTGAACGACCTCGAAACTCAAGATAGCCTGCATGAACGTCAAATAACAACCATGAAAAGAAACACGTGTTCAGCATGAAGCGGCAAGTCGGCAACTTAACCAGCAAATATAGAATAGAAAAATTAACTTTGAATAGGGAAAATTATCAAATGTAAAAGAATTTTTGACGTTTTAATAAAAATAATTAAGAACTTTAACATTCAAAGCCACATAAACATCCCGCTCGACATCATTGGTTTGAGAATATTTTAATTCATGTATACAATTCCACATTATTTTGAAATATGTAAATACTAATATGGGATCAATTTAAGGTTCAAATGATTGAAACTCACGATGTATGTTGTTCGACTCTGATTATTCGAACATTATGAATTATGTTCAATCAATGTAACTGAAACACATTGTTCGACGATGATAAACAACGTACGATGCATGATTTTTTCTGATGCATATAACTGAACATACCTTTTGATTGAACGCATGCAACATTTTTCCGACTTTTAACGTCAAATAATTATTGTGTTGATCGGCTAAATCAAGTTGAACAACAATCTACGGCTACATTTATTCTAAATGTAAATTTTATGGATTGATCTTATATCGAAAAACAATTCAACATTCTTGTAAGGTATATTTTACCAAATAAAAATATTTGCATGAGTAATAGTAACATGGATTATATTTTTTCATTTTCTACAAAGCAATGAGGAGTAATTAATAATTACATTTAAAAAAACAAAACACATTATTAATCTTATTTAATATATAGGTATAATATCATTTAAATAAAATAATACAAGTTAAAATATTATCTCAAGGAAAGATGTATATTTGCGGTGGTGTCAATTGTAATTTCACATGCTCCTGCATTCATAGTCATTTCTCCCTTCCCATCTCTCATTTCTCAAGCTTTGTTAACATAAAGCATTGCCTGCCCCTTTCACCTACCCCGTCCGCCTCTCCCTCCGCCACCTCTGTCCAGCATGGCTGCCCCCATCGGCTTTTTGCTTTTGCGTCACACTTGAAAGTGTGTCTCTTGCTAGCCCCTCTACTCTAAACCTGGTGAACCCTACCATTTCAACCTCGATTTTATAATTTTCGGCCGACGACGTGGTCATTTTTTCTTTGGGATCTGGATTTGTGTGTTCAATTGCTAAGGTTTGTTCTCGTCTTGCTAGGATCTAGGTTTTCCCTCTGTAATCTGCTGAAAAATCTCTTACTATAGTAAGAAAATTTTTCGATTTTTGTTTTATATTCAGATGAAAGAGTAAATGGTTCAATTTCGGATGTGGCTTTATAACACAAGTAATTTATCTTGATTATATCGTTCTATTATTTTTGGTGTGATTTTTGGTCTTTGACTTTCTAGGGTTTTGCTTATTCCGCTGGATGTATAATTTGTATCAATCTGATTTTCTTTTCTATTTAATGTCATTTAATTGAATTAAAATTGTAGACTTTTTGGATTTGTCCCTCTGTAAGCTGAGATTATAATGTTAGTTTCATGGAAGAGTTTTTTTTTTTTTTTTTTTTTTTCCTCGGACTGTGCGGAAAATAATAGCAAACAATCTTAAAATTGAATGCATGTGCTGATAGTTCTCTCCTTTGATCTGGTGTTTGTACATTTATTAGTATAATTTTCTATCTAATTAAATTTATTTGAGCTATTTGTCTAGTTTGATATAGATTCATTAACTATTGCAAGTATTGGGCAATTGATATTTGGAAAGGCAAAAATAAACCTGAAGATTCTATAAACAGTCTGTTCATTTAGGAGTTGATGGTGGCTATTGATACCTGAAGCTATCTTCATGTCACCAAAGGATTGTTGAGAGGTTCTCTTCAGTCTGTAGATTCTTATTTAGCATTTTATCCGTCTTTTGCAACGTCAATTACTATAGTTAATAGGAACAATGCAAGTTCATATATGAATTTATTATAGCATGGACTAAAACATACAAATTCCACTAGGATATCTTTTGTCATTGGTGTTATATCTTTGAGTAATTATTCTTTAGCTCATTTGGTTTGATTAATATTGACTATTAAAGATCCAAATTCTCATGCTTTCCCCTTTTTATTTGACTTTAGGAATGAAGAGGACGACATACTATGATGCTGTACCTCAGGTGCAGGATCAGTGGCCTATCAAAAAAGCACTCACCCTGTCTGATGTTGATATCACCCACCCTTTTCTCACACTGTCCAGGCAACAAGTTGAAACATATATTGTTGTGTACATGGCACCTCAACAGCAGGAAAATTTGAGAGCTGAAGGCCAAGTGGGTCTCAATGCTCAGGATGATGATACTGGCGATATGTATACAATGAAATTGAAGTGGCGTGGAAGTTATTATAATCTCATTGGGAAATGGGGAAAAGTTGTCCGCGGAAAGGGACTTGATGTTGGCCAGGAAATCAGACTGCGGTGGTTCAATGGATGCTTACATTTTTCCGTTCCACAACAACAGATTGTTCCAGTACCACCACCAGTCCGATTGCTTGCAGCACCAATTGTGGTGCATGACCACTGGCCCATTAGAAAGGTCTTGACTTCGTCTGATGTTGATCCCAGTCATCCTTTCCTTCCTCTGTCTCGTAAGCAGGTTGAAGAGCATATTCTTGTGCACTGGGGCCCACAAGAACGGGAAAGATTGAGGAAGGAAGAGCAGGTTCCTATAAATGCTCGAGACTATGATACAGGTGATATTCATGGGATGAAACTGAAGTGGCGTGGAAATTATTACTACCTTTTTGGGAAGTGGGGAAACATAATTAGACACAAAGGACTTGGCGTTGGGCAAGAGATCAGGTTGCGCTGGATGAATAATTGCTTATACTTCTCAGTCCCAGAAGAGTGTTGCGTCTCAACAGCAACCGGGCCTGATAATTGGCCAGTTAAGAAAGCCCTCACATTGTCCGACGTGGACACCAACCATCCGTTCCTCACGTTGCCGGGTAAAGCAGTAGAAGATCATATTCTCTTCTACTGGACACACCAAGCTCGGGAGCAACTAAGGAACGAGCATCAAGTTGGTATCAATGCACGGGATGATGATACAGGTGATGTGTATGTGATGAAGTTGAAATGGCGTGGAAGCTATTACAATCTGATTGGTAAATGGGGTAAAATCATCAGAGAGAAAAGGCTGCAAGTTGGGAGAGAGATCAGAGTACGCTGGGACAACGGATACTTGGTATTCTCGGTTCCTCAATGATAGGGTTGTTTTCCTCTATCTTGAGTTGGTTTTCGGAATGACATAATATAGGTTCGTTGAGGCTGATAATAGAAACTAGAAGTTCTGGCTTGGTAACAATAGATTTAGATCATTGCATGATGTGATGCTCGTATCCGCATCACACAGGCAACTGAATTCAACGGGTTTATGAAAATTTAAGGGAGAGGAGGTTGCGTTAATGGCATCCACTTTCTCGGTGAAGGATATTTTTACAGTTGGTTATGTGTATATGGAAGGTTATCAGTAGCCATGGTAGAAGGTGCTCTTGAGGTGGAGCTGTTTTTTTAAGACATTTCCCTTTTGAACTGCAATGCAGTTTTGGTGCTGCCCTAGCTGAAATTGTGTTTTTTATGGCAGTTTTTTCTTTTTTTCTTTTTTTTTTTTTTTTTTTTTTTTTTTGGGAAAAAAATATTTGCTTATGGTATATCATCTTATTTGATGAAATTCAATAGAATTATTCAGCGAACATACTTTTCCTGTTTTAATCAGATGCAGTAAAGTCACTGCTTACAGGTATTTTCTGATTCATGTAATTAAGGTTGAATCTAAATTGTGTGAGCCCTATTTATAGGTGGCAATTTGGGCCGTTGGCCAAGCCCATGGGCCTTCATTGATTAGCTGGGCTAATTGTGCTAATCATATTTTGGATCTCCAAAATGGTTAATTTTATTGATTGATTTTCATTCGCCTCAAAAAGATTTTGGGTAAATAAATAATTAAATCTATATGTATATATATATAATAGTAAATATTTCTACACTAGTTATTATCATTTTTTTTCTACAAATAAAAAGAAAATAAGCATTTATTTTAATTTTTTATATTTTTATTTGTTAATATTGGTAATGTGACTAATTTGATCAAAATTAATAAAAAGTTCATATATATAAATTTGTGAAAGATTCGCTTTTATATATAATAAAAAAATTAACATTCATACATTAGATTTTATTCAATTTCCTTGATTTTAAAAAAAATATTATATATTTGATAATTGTATTTTATAAATAAAATTAATTAATGTTCACGTATAATTTTATATATAAATTATTAAACATATATATTTTAAAAATATTAATTTTATATATTTTTAAAATTTAATAATATTATACTATAATTATATTTTTGTACATCGTACGGGAGAAGATCTAGTTAATATAAAAGAAACATAAATTCGAGGCATTACCCTTTGAATCAAATTAAATCCACATAAATTTTGTACGTGCACAAGATCTTTACATTTTATATTTGAAATTATTTGATTATCAGTAAAAATGTATTCGTTGAATTTAAACTTAGTTTAAATATATATATATATATATATATATCCGGTTTATTATTTTCTTCAACAATCATATCCAATTGAGACCGAATATAGACTAGGAAAATTAATCTTATATAATAAAAATTGTGAATGTGATATTGGATTCATGGCGACATCATCTGAAAATATATGTCAATATAATTCCAATTTAAATTATTTTTTCTTTGAATTTAGAAAATCTATTTTTACTTTTTTTTTTCTCAAAAATTGGGTCCTACTAATTTTCTTCGTATTTGTTTTTCTCCCGATAAAATTTTTATTAACGAATTTAATTGTTGTTGGATTTAAAGTCAAGTCAATCAACAACGAATGCGGCTCATCATTACACAATAAATTGTTAATATCTTGTTATTACTTCCCCAACATAATAAATTATATATATTATAGATCATATTATATTCAATTTCAAAACGAACACATAATTTACATTATTTATTTTATTTACACAGCACAAATTTCACAAATAGATTAGAAGCCTACTAGTATATATATACATATATATATATATATCACAAAAGTGTATATGTATCGGCTTCACATGCAACACAATTTAAAGTATTACTTGTTTAATTATAAAATACTACTTGTTACTTAAAATATGTTAGATTACTTATTTTTATTTTTACTTTATAATTAAATAATTAACATTTTATAATTAAATAAATAATAATTTAATTCGTGTTCTACATACACCTGATTTACAAGAGAGTTAATCTCATATGAAACATAAACTATGATGCAGTAAACCTAGTCTTTATGACATTTGACTTCCTACAATGCAATGTGTTTGACTTGCATAGTCAAAGTATAGGTCCAGAAGAATCTGGCAAATAATATTTTATTTTTATTTAAATAATCATTATAGTTATGTGTAATTATTATCTATATGCATGCAGCGTGAAATATCAACATTAATATTGTTACATGATGTGCATATTTGTATTAATCAATTATTTATATTTAAATATATTATTGAACGAATAAAAAAAGAAATACGTAAAAAAGAAAAAGAATAAAAGAGGTTTGTTCGCCTCCACTTTTTCAGACCTGGAAATCTCAAATTTTCACTGTCCAGCAGAATCTAAAAATTCACAGAGATCTCCCTCTATTATATGGAAGAAAACGAAGAATCAGAAGAGGAAATTGTCTCTTTGCACATATAATCCACGTATAGTTTCCCTAGAGGGAGGAAGAATTTAGAGGGTGGGTGAGGAGATGGGCAAACTGACGTTGCGGCGGAAGAAGAAGGCTGCCCCGCCGCCGTTGCCACCTCCTCCTCCGGCGATCGAGGCGGTGGCGACGAGCAAAGCGACCGCGAAGAAGAAGGCGGGTGGGTCGCGGCTGTGGATGAGGATGGATCGCCTAGGGCAGTCGGAATTGATCGAATGCGATAAGAGCGTAATAATCAAGCGCGTTTCGATACCCGCCAGGGATTTAAGAATACTCGGACCCATCTTCTCTCATTCCTCCAGCATTCTCGGTAAAATTCGCAGTTTTGTTTTTTTCTTTGTTTTTGCGGTTTGTTCGTGGGTCCCGCTTTTGACGCGTGCTTTCCTCTGAGATTGCTGGATGTTCATTCTATTTGATGGGATGGGGGTGGGTTTACGTATGCAATTTATCGTTCTTTGTGTGTGTGTTTTCTGTGGTTTTGTTCTTATCTTGACGATGTTTATTACATGAATTTGGTATCACCATTATATGCAACTGAATTATGTTCAGCTATAGATAATGTTTTCAGTAGGTTTTTTCATGTCTTATATTTGTAATTTGGGGGCATAAAAGCCAAATATGTTCGTGTCTTTTGAATAATTTATTATAGATAAAATGTTGATTCTGGCCAGTTGTGGGCATATGATCCCACTTTGTAGAGACTGGATTTTCTGAATCTGCAGTGATATTCAAATTCTGGTTTATTGGTTGGAATTTTATTGATTAGCTGTCCATGGATGAGTTAAGGTTTCCAGTAATTTATCCGAACTAAGATTATGTGCTGCAGATTGGGGGCCTTGTATGGAAGCATATGTATTACATTCTCTTAATTTCTTTTTCAGCTAGGGAAAAGGCCATGATTGTTAACTTGGAATTTATAAGAGCAATAGTCACTGCTGAAGAAGTGTTGTTACTTGATCCTCTTCGCCAGGAAGTTCTGCCTTTTGTTGATCAGCTGAGGCGGCAATTACCACAGAAAAGCCCTTATAAGAATGTGGCAGACCAAATGGCATCTCAAGATAATGAGATGCAATCTGCCTCTGCTGGACAATGGTTAGCTGTTCCTGAGGCTGCTGAGGGTTTGCAAGATGAACTTCCTTTTGAGTTCCAGGTCTTGGAAATAGCGTTAGAGGTTGTATGCACATATTTGGACTCCAGTGTTGCTGAACTTGAGAGAGATGCTTATCCCGCTTTGGATGAACTGGCCATAAATGTTAGCACCACGAATCTCGAACATGTTCGGAGTTTGAAGAGCAATCTAACTCGTTTGCTTGCAAGGGTACAGAAGGTAAAATCTTCTTTCTTCTGTTTGGCAAGAAAGTATCTCATGATGTGGACTTTGCTGTAGCCAGATAACATTCTGATATTTTGGTTGGGCATAGCAAACCTTTTCATAATGCCTTTAGATACCAAGATGACAGAGCTTGTGCAAATGGATATTTTCTGTATGTCCCTTGTCTAAGTATTGATGGGAATAGTTTATTGTCTACTCGAGTACCTACTCGGTGATGCTATTTCCCAGTTCCTCTCAGCTAAAAGTTAGGTGTTGTGTTTTCAACAGCTGTGGGTTCCCACAGCATTAGGTGGGCAATTATTATCAATCTTCATCACTATTGGTTAATTTTTTGTGTGTGATACCTATTTTTTATGAGAACACCTGACATCTATATCCATAATTATCTGATTTCTGAATGATGTTTTTATTGTTTTTCCGGTTTCTTATGAGGTGCTGGATAGTCCTCATGTAAATTTCTTTTAAATTGTTTACTGTCAAGCTTTCTCATCATCTGTTTTCATCTTGTAGTTGAAACTGCTAGTTGCACATTGTTCTAATATATGCGTTCTCACATGAAAGAAGCGATAGTGTGTGTAGGAAAGTTTGTTTTTGCTTGTTTTATACAAGAAGCCCATCCTATTCATTGGTAGAGGCAGGTTGCTCTAGATTAGGAGATTAGGCTGTGCTGGACTTATGCAGCTTGCTTTCCTATCACTTAGTATTGATTAAAAGTTTGAGAAGCTATTATAACCATGGAATATTAGCCCAAATTGTTCATTTACTTCAATTGATCTTAATATAAAGCCAGAATGACTTAACTGAAAACGAGCTCAAACGCAAGTAGGAACTACATTCTAAAATCATGTCCATCTTATCCTCTCTTTTTTTGGTGAACATGGAACAAGGATATCTTTTTCTACCTCCTAATGTTCAGATTCTTGTTCTGTTCCACCATGATGGAAGGATTCGTGGAAATTGTCTTGTGTTGATTGTGTGTTAGGCATGCTTAAACTGCATAACTGGGTTGGATTATTGTTGTTATTAGCACTTGTGTACAAAATTTCAAATAAAAGAAAAAATAGAATTGGTGTCAAAATGGTTATAATGACATTGACTACACATAATTTTAAGATATTGTAAGGTTTGAGGTTGCAAGAGTTGTCCAACAAGTAGAAATGCTAATTAAAACAAATTGTTTGAAAAATTTATAAATTCTTGCTATAATATATATTGGAGATTAAGGCATGTTAAATTGTTCAAGAAGAGCAATCCTAGGCTTGTGGCATCTTGAAATTCTATGTATATTCATATCCTAGTGATTTTGTGTCTGGTCATAGCTCTCAGTATTTGTGCAGCTTTCTGTTTTTAATGACAAAAGCATTTACTTTTACTATGATGGTTTTACTTTATCACAAGCAAAGATATATCATTTATGTCCAATTTATATTGTACTGAAAAAGGGTCAAACTGTCTTTGGTGTTAGGTGAGGGATGAAATTGAACATCTTTTAGATGACAATGAAGATATGGCCCAACTATACTTAACACGGAAGTGGATGCAAAATCAACAAGCTGAGGCTCAGTCCACAGCTCCTGCATCAAACAGCATTGTTCCTGCTTCAGCTCATTTTCGTCGGCTCAGCTCTGCCAGAAGTGGTAGTTTGGTGAGCAATTATCTAAATGACCATGATGTGGAGGACCTTGAAATGTTGCTAGAAGCTTACTTCATGCAATTGGATGGCACCCGCAACAAAATACTGTCTGTGAGTCTTGTTTTCTTCTCACCGCATTTCTCCTCCTTTCTCTTTCTGAATATTTTCATTAGGGATAATCATACTCATTCCATTAAGCATTATCTTATAATTCTGTAAGGACCAGCCGTAATAAGCTTATACATTGAACCAATGTGCTTGTTCATCTCTTTGGGCCTTAGGCTTCTGTCCTGGCTGAATCAGTTGCAGGCTATAATGTAGAATATGCACGGGATGCGATCCTTAATAGTTCACTGTTGGCGGAACTCCGGAAGCCAATGTCCCGGGGTCCCGGGGACTCATTCTGACTGAAACAAGGGGCGGGTCATTACCAACCTCAAACTCTGCTCATCACTTGTTGGCCTGCTGCTTAACATATGACTTCCTTCTTGTTCGGCTTTTTCTTACAGTTTGCGTGACATTCAACATCAGACTGTAGTTAAAGTTCTTCCTTTATTCTGGGAAAGAAATAGTTTTATAGAGTATGTTTATGTGCATGCAATTTTGTTCTTCTCAAATATATCTTTCAACTTGGTTATTGCTGAAAATTGCAACCAAGACACGTTGATCCAAACCAAAGATAGTGGTCCTTGCTAGCAACACAATAATAGAGGCAGTCAATCAATATAGATTTATCCAAAATTTGATCCAAATCTAAGCTAGTACATAAAAATTGTATTGAGTCGGTTCTCCAGGTCCAGTAGATATATCCTTTAAGACCAAACAATAAATCTCACAACAATAGCATCTGCTTACTACTACCACCAATGAAGAAGGTTTTAAACCTTGTTTTCTGCAATACCAAACCTGCAGGTACGTGAGTATATTGATGATACAGAAGATTACGTCAATATCCAACTCGACAATCAGAGAAACGAACTGATTCAACTGCAGCTGACGATGACAATTGCATCATTTGCCATAGCAGTAGAAACTCTTCTTGCTGGGATATTCGGTATGAACATTCCTTTTACACTTAATAATATAAACGGGATATTCGGTCGAGTCGTTGGTATTATGACAGCAGGGTGTGTGGTGCTTTTCATTCTTGTTTTGGGGTATGCCAGATGGAAGAAGCTGATTGGCTCTTAAAAGTTCACCTGAAAAAAATACCTGTTTAAAACAACTGGAAAAAAAAGTGTATACATGTTTTTTAATGACCTTCATTTCCCCCCTTTTTAGATTGTAATTTATTTAAGCAGTTTTTATACTCAAAATTGTTACGATGGAAGTGTTTATAGGTGTTTACAGTAAATCGTGGTTCTACTTTTTTTTTTTCTTTCTAAAATATAAAAAATATAAATAAGATCATATGTAAATATGTCTAATTTTATCGAAATAAATTGTTTTTCTTGTCTCTCGAGAACCAACCTAATGTTTGAGTTGGTCGGACAATATCCACTGCGTTAAGTGGGATTTGAACCTTAGGACCTCGAGGTCTCAATATTTTCATACTACTAGAGAACTCGTTAACTTTGTTGGTAGTTTTTTTAGCTAATTTTAAATGTACCAAAGAGACGAAACAAAACAAAATGGACAAAAACGGGATAAAACTATATAAGATAAACAAAAATGAAAGGAGAAAAAACGAAAAACATAATCAACTAAACCTAAGCTAAAACATGGTCTATGTTTATGCTCGATTTATGGTTTTTAGGAGGTAAGAAAATCATCGGAAACCAAATAAACACTAAAATTACTCATGAATACATACTATATAATTGTAGTTTTTTGTCACAAAAGCTAACTATTAAATAAAAACTTCTTTAAAAAAGGGATGTTAAGTCAGATGACATCTTTAATTTGTAAATAAACATACTTTTAAAAATATAAAATAAGAAATTAAATATGAGTGCTACTACTCGCAGGTCTAAATACATCTCAAAATAATTTGGATAAAATTAAGGGAGTTGCTAAACACACCATAAAAATTATTTTTTACACCACTTTAATTTAGTAAATAAAATTAAATAGAATGTAAATGACATATATATACCCTTATGTAATTTTCTTTAAAAAAACAAACATTAATATTTTGATTATTGATGTTCTTCATTCTTTGCTCAAACACACTCATACATTAACCTATATTCAAACGAATCAAAATAAAAGTTGAAATATTTGTTTAGAGTAAAAAATGAAGAACAATAATAATAAAAATATTATGATTTTGTTTAAAATATATATATATATATATAAGGGTATATTTGTCATTTACATTATATTTAAATTTATTCAAAAAATTAAAGTGGTGTGAATAGTAATTTCTGTGGTGTGTTTAGAAACACCCTAAAATTAAACACAATTAAAATAACTAAAATGTATTTAAAGCTTACCTTATTTATATTCGACAATATAGTTTGAATATCTCATTTAATGTTCGAATGTATTTGCCGAACGAAAAATAATTGTTCAATTTGCCCAACGTGTTTCGGAACATTACTACTTCAATTGTTCGGTTGGATGTTCTGAACGAGCTTCAGACCAAGATGCTCGTCCCTTTTCAACTTTTAAGATTCGCACACCAATAGATGTATATGATTATTCATGCCGAACATGAACAAATGTGTTCGATATAACAAGTTCAAACACATACAAGCATACTTGCAATAAGTTCAAAACAAAACGTTGAAAAAAAACCAAACATAAATATTTTAATTAAAATCATTTTCAATATATATTTTCATCTAAAATACTTATAAAATATGATATTCAATTAAAATATACAAACTTTTAAAGATGTTCCCTTGATTTCAACAAGACCTTCTCTTCTTCTTCTTCTTTTTTTTTTTTTTTTTTTTTTCTTGTGTTTTGTTTTTTATTAACTAAAATAATATAATTACCATAAGTAAGATGTATTTAATAAAAAACCTCATGGGGAACCCATGTGTGTGTATATATATATATATATATACGTATCAGGGTGGGCATGGTTATCAATAGGTTATCAATATTTAACATTTGGGGTTTCTGAGGAAACTTGTCGAAAACACAAGGAGCTTAATGCAAATCTCCCGTATTCCTTTTTCACCATAAGACGTCAACCACCTGCAAGTAGCGTGGAGACAAAAATTACAGCAAGAAGCCGAAAACCAACAAAAGGGAGGGCTTCCGAAGAAGAAGAAACCCTAGGCGATATTACTATTGACCGTCGATTGTTCTCGTTCACATTGTCAAGATCTTAGTTTGTTAATTTTAAGGTATGCATTCATTTTACCCAAATCTATGCATTAATTCGTGATTAGATGCATTTGTTTTTATGAGGCCTGTTTGTTGTGTTCGATTTAATGCAGATTATAGTGTGTGGGGCTTCGAGAAAATGTGGGCGAAGAAAATTTGCTACTTTTTTGTCTTTTTCCGTACAACGATAAAAGAAAAGACTAGGGGCTTTTAGTCAAGCTTTTGTGCGTATATATTTATCTCTATAACTGGAGTCGTGAACGGGGGGGGGGGGGATCTTCATTTAGTTGGATATTGTGAAATTGATATTATTGATGCGCTGTTTAAACTGGAAATGTTTATCATACTCCCTTAGAATTCATCTTACTTTATTGGACTTTGAGGTTTTACCTACTTGGGGTAATGCTAATCAGCAAGTGGGGTGGATGAATTTCTGTATGGCATCAGAAATGGTTAATGCAAATTGTTGTGGCCTTGAGTTTACAAATTGGTAGTTGGGGTAGTTCTAATCACATTTCCCAGATTGTGTTGAGCGAAAGAAGAAAAGGGCAGCCATTTTGTGATTGCATTGATTGCCTTTATGCTTCGATGCATGGTTTGGAACTCATACTTGTTGATTCAGTGAAGGAGGCTTTAGAGCTACTAATAGCTTTAGTGAGATTGTTCGTGTCATATCATTTTTTCTGGTTAATTTTTTCAGTTGGCATTCATTAGTCAATGCATGTGTTCATGGTTGAATGTAGTATCTCACTAATATTGATGAATAATAATCATGCATCATATTTTACATTTCTTCTTAGAGAGTTAACTTAGAGATGGAGAAAAATAATACTAAAATGGAGTTTATGTTTGAATTTTTTATTTTCATTTATTTATTTACTTATTATTATTACTATTATTATTATTATTGTAATAATATTATTATTATGTTTTTTATAAATTTCGTGACCGATGGGAGTAGAGAGGGAATATTTGCACATTTGCCGAATTAAAAAAATGGACTATAATTATTGGGTTTTGCCCTTTTCACGATTGGTGAATTGATGTTAAGGTTTCTATTTGGAAAGGGTACTTAATGTGGAGAAGGGAATGGAAATTTAGGGCCAGCATAGTCATCCTCAGACATTGGGCTACACCAGTTGATTACCATTAATTTCCATTTTCAATAATTGGCTTGTCATATTTAGTCAGTTTTCATGAGGGCGCATGTCTTTGATTGATTGTATCAATTTTAAACCTGGAAAATTTTCCCTGTGGTTAGTATTAATTTTGGAAATACTCTTCTTACCTGATTTTTTTTTTCTTTTCGCAACTACCATTATTTGTGCATAGTAATTTCCCTCATTCATATTTAAAAAAAAAAAAAAAAAAAAAAAAAAAAAAAGATAGTAATTTCCCCAAAATGTCAATAATTCATTGCAATGTTTAGAAAATCCTCCACCCTATGATCAATAACTCCAAGAAAATAACATTCTTCCAAATAAATCGCAGCAATGATCATTCCCGCATTTCCATTGTCAACACATTCCCCAAACCCCCTAGTCAATATACATTTTCCAAAATATCTTTTATTAAGTTCTGAAAAATTAGCAGATATTGCTTTAGCCGTTGGTTTCATCATGGATGATGCTGTGGTTGGTGCATCTTACATCATTTTTGTAAACTTTCTGTATGTGGAGGTGAATTACATGTGTAGGCATGTGTTGCGCGAGTGAGTGAGAAAATCTTTATGGCTGTGTGTTGGAAATGTATAATACTGTCAGAAAGCAACAATATCTCATGTTGAGTTGTCAAAAATCTCTAAAAGAGCCATATATTTTCATGTAAGATTCCAGCTACGCACATACAGACGAAAAGAGAAAGTGAGAAATAAAAGAAGCCAACCAGAGAAAAGGGGGCTTCACTGAAGAAGGCCTGTGAGGAAAAGCAAAAACTCACCAAAATTTTGAATTTTTTTCGATTGTTGGGTTTGCTGTGTGCGACATTTCAAGATCTTTACCCTCAATTATTGAAGGTTAGCATTCATTTATTTCCAGATCTCACAAGTTTTCTGATTTGATATATCTATTTTTGGTCGGTGAGAATTATTATTGTGCTTGATTTGATCTTTATTACCATGGGGGAAGTAAAGAGCTGAACTTTTATCTATACGTAAACAATGAGGGATTGGTGAACATATTTAAAGTTAGGGAACTGAATCACGCATGTACCTATGACTATTAATTGTTTAGGGGGAAAACACACACGCATTAACAATATAAGAAAAACGACTACAAAGGACTGTTTCTTAATAGGTTATTATTACATTATTTTCAGCCGGACTAATGATAACAGACTGCTGGATTTAGTTTTCACTTTTCACAAACTTGGGCTAATCATTGTTGGGTAAATTATTACTGTAAATTAAAGGTCATTAGATGACTGCATTGATGTGTATGACCATTCAAACTACTGTGATGGTTTCTAGTCGAAAGATTAGTGTCTGATGCATGGCTAAAATCCATTGTCTTTTATAATGCTAGTGAGGAGATATACCCATACATTTCCTGAGTCAATTTAAGGGCTTCCTGGTATGATGTTCAGTCTACAACTGGCACTTGTTTGGTTTTCGATGAAGGTGATTTTGTGAGATTCTACAGTTGTAACGGGACCTTGATTTTTATTTTTCTTAGTTTTTGGTATTTATTATTGGTGTTTGTGCCTAGTGCTATTATGCTTCTTTTCTCATAAGATTGGGGGATGTGGATGGAACTGGGGGTGGGGGTGGGCTTTAGTTGGTGTATATGCCATGCAGAAGGATAGGTTCTGACTGTCAACCTCTAACCGGTTTTCGATGGTTGAATGTAATAATTTGGTTCTGGAATAAAAATGAGATTGTTTCTCTTATTAAACAAACCACACTTTCTGGTAGTAGGTTGGAGAAATTGATTCAAATTCTAAATCTGAAGTTCTGTTGTATTTCAAGCAACTGAGTGCTTCTTTGTTGAGTTTCATTTAGTTCTTTTACTTTCTTCTTCTGCCTTTTCTTTCTTCCAAGAGACTCTAGGCATTGTGAATTTTGATGTGGGACTCCTGTTTTATGTTCACTTTGAAAGTACGTTTCTCATATTATATACTGATATATGTTACAGGAACGGACCTGCTCAGCAATGGCAAACTCCAAGGGACCATCTAGCCTTAGAAATATGATGTACAATGGGAAGAATCCCTTACTGCCTCCTAAAAGTCCATTTCCTAGCATATCCCCATCCTATGCTGAGTTTATTCCTACTTCAGTGATTGGTCCCAAAGCTCTTCCAAAGCCTAGAGACGGAAATTCACATCATCAACGTACTTCCTCTGAAAGTTTTTTGATAGAGGAACAACCTTCTTGGCTGGATGAACTCCTTGATGAGCCAGAAACACCTGTGCGTAGAGGAGGTCATCGTCGCTCATCAAGCGATTCCTTTGCATATATTGACACAGCTAATGCTGGAAGCATGACTTACATGGCTCGAGATGATAACAAGTTCAAAAAACTGGTTCCATTGTCTTCATGGGGATCTCAAGAGCTTGATATGCATAGAAACATACATTACAGTTCTTTCTATGCAGATCCAAACCCTTCTGGCAGAACCAAGAGCAAGCCCTGGGATACACCTGTAAGTTCAATGGCACCTCCTCGTGGCCTCCCTTCTAGGGACACTGCAATCGCTCCCAATCCAGGATCAGTGAGCTCCTCACAAGATGCAGATAGGAATCCAACTTCTTCAGTTCAAAAGTCAGATGTTGAATCTGGTCCTCAAGATCCAAAAAGCTCCTCTGAGAAGGACTCTTCTCAGGTCAAGACTTCGGCATCAGAAACAGACTCAAAACGTGCCAAGCAGTAAGTGAACCTTCTTTTACTAGATATATGAAAATTGTTTGGTTTCAGTTCAACAAAACTTTAAACTTCCAATGAGTGTATGTATTTTGTTACTTCTTCTTTTCTCAGTTTTTATATTGGCAAGAACTTTGTGAGTGGAGTTTATGGGATCAAATAGATGAATGTTTTCTTCTATGCTCAAATGTCTTGAAACTTTCCTGGATAATATTACTTGTTTCGTCGGTTTACTAGTTTTGATAAGTGCTCAATTAGTCCATATATGATATTTAGTTTGAAATCAACACTGATTAATGCTTTGGGAAGGCATTATTCTTGTCTTGAATATGCTCACCCTCCCTCACAAATGATGGCAGTGATTGAGACTATTTAGTTGAAATGATGTTCGTATATTATTGCAGGAGATATATCCTTACACTTGGCCATGAATTTTCTTGTCTTAGCTGCTCTGAACTAGGGACCTGGGTTTCTGCCCAGCCTCTGCTGTAAAAGGACTGAGTTGTTCTTAAGCATCATTTTCTTTCTAGGACATGTTACCTGAAGCCTCCAAACTGAAAGCTTTGGGTCATTTGCTAGAAAATTTGGTGCATTTTATCATCATTGCATTTTACTTGGTTTTCTTTAATTTACTTAAATCAATGTCCGATGAATTTATCATAAATGCAGCTTTTCGAACTCAAATTTTCTGCCTAATGCAGGCAATATGCTCAACGTTCACGAGTACGGAAGCTTCAATACATAGCTGAACTTGAGCAACATGTTCAAGCTCTACAGGCAAGTAGTATCTTGCTTGGAAATCTTAAAATGGTATTATACACTAGGTCTAGTTATTCGTCCGGGTTCCTCATATCACTATGATTCTGTCATGCAGGCAGAAGGCTCTGAAGTTTCTGCAGAGCTTGAATTCCTCAACCAGCAAAATCTAATTTTGAGCATGGAAAATAAAGCACTGAAGCAACGTCTAGAAAGTTTGTCTCAGGAGCAGCTTATAAAGTATTGTGAGTCTTTCATCTTTCTCCTTTCACTTAATCCTGTAGATAGTAGTGATATAATCCACTTTTTGCCAAGCATACCGAGTTGTATTCAGAAGCTTTTAGCAAAGCCCCTGCCAGGCCAAGTGACTTGTGGAGTGATCCGGCCGAAAATTCCACAATTTTTAGAGCCCAGCCCAAGCCAACCTCTAAAATTAACATAGTGCCGGGCCATCTGTGCCAAATGGGCTCATAGAGCATTCGGCCAGACTTAGCTCGGGCCTGGAATTATGAAGCCCAGCCCATACACCTAGCCATTTGGGTTGTCCCATTGGTCTGGGCTGAAATTGGCAGATGTACTTGTATTAAAAAAAACCGAAAGAGGGTGTGTTTGTGCTGCTATTGTTGTTTCAAGCATCTGCATCTCAGGCCATAATGCCACTCTGGGCTTTGGACGGTACAAAATAATCTTACAACAAAAACGAAAGAAAAAAAGTGATGTGCATTATAATGAATCCTCATCTTCTTCTTTAAAGAATCATTTTGGTAATTTTGTCCTACAAACCCGACATTTTTGCTTCAACTATTGGAAGTTCATTGCAATAAATTCTCCCCGGACATCATATTTGCATGCTTGTGCAGTTGAACATGAAGTATTAGAGAGAGAAGCAGGAAGACTTCGAAGCTTATATCAGCAGCAGCAGCAGCAGCAGCCGATGCCTTCTAGCCATAGACGTGCGAAGAGCAGAGATCTGGATAAACAATTTGCCAACCTTACCTTGAAACACAAGGAAACAAGCGCTGCCCATGATTCTGTGCCAAGCCAGCTTCATATGTAGAGAGTAATCTTGTTTGAGTTTCAATCCCATGTTTCTAACCAGTCCTCTTTAACTTACGATGAATGCAATGACAAAGAAGAGTTAGATGAAGCCACCGCTTCTCGTTGCTTGTGTTTTCCCCGTTTTATTCTGGTCCTGTCCTGTTTTCGGTTCTTGGTCTTCTCTCTCCTAAGGTTAGGTTGTTTGCCATTGTGCGCCTGGTAGTCTGCGCCCGGAAAATGGGAGTTGTGGGCGTTGCGACTCACCTGAGGTGATTTTATCATTTGAACATAATTGATGCTAGAGAGTCCTTTGTATGACTTAAGTGACTAATCCTTGTTTTACCTTCCTTTTACCTCTGTTGGTTCCTCCTAGGTTGGGGGTCCCACAAATTTGTGCAATCTCACATTTCTTCATTTATCCACTTACTTATTGGTCATCTTTTTTTCCTTTTATTCCTTTTCTATTTCGTTCTTTTTAGCACACAGACATATTTATGTATATATATATATATGTGTATTTCTTTTCCTCCACGAGAGAGAGAGAGAGAGAGAGAGAGAGAGAGAGGGGGGGGGGGGGTTTATAAGTGTGAATGTAAAGATTTTATGTAGTTGTAATTTTATCAAATTGATAAAAAAATAACAATTTGCACTTTATAGAAATGTGTGTTTTTTTCTTTTAAAGGAGGGAACATAAACTATTGGAGAGTTGATAAGATGTCTGTTTTTCTTTTTTTTTTTTGGCTTTTTGTTCTAATGCTTAAAAAAACTTGATATAAAAGAGTGGGGGGTTGTCGAATAAATAATGGAGTGGAGTACATAAAATAGACAAGTGTAAGACTTTTGAGAGTAGAATTATCAGAAAAAAGTAGTAATTAGTTAAGGTTAGCAGAATATTTAAAATATTTTGGCACCCAAGAAATTCCTCATCGGCATCACAAAAGGCAAACAAAGCTAAAGCAAATATGGGGTCCAAACATACAGCTAATATTCTGACTTCGTCCCCCACCTTTGCCTTTTCTTCGACTCCCCTTTTGCTTTTCTCTTAATAATTTCAATAAAAAACACTTCAAAGATTTTGATCTCTCTCTCTCTCTCTCTCTCTCTCTCTCTGTGACTAATTAAACTTTCAATATTTCTTTTTGCATGTTTATACATTAAAGAATATATAAGTATATATTATCCTGTCATGGATACTTTCTTAGGCTCTTTGTTTCAGGAGCATTACCTTCAAAGATCAATGCACCAAAAAGAGAAGAAAAACAAGAACCAACGAAGTTGAAAAAAATATGCATGTATTTGAGCTGCAAGAACTTGAAGATGCCACAGAGGGCTTCTCTCCGGCCCGATTAATCGGAAAAGGAAGTCATGGAAGCGTATACAGAGGCATTCTCAGAGACGGCAACCTCGTCGCCATCAAGAAGCAATCCCCGGGCCTCCAAGACAACTCCAAGCCCGAAAACGAAGTCCTTATTTTATCGTCCATCCATCCAAGTCCATGCATCATCACTTTCCTCGGCATCAGCCGCGACCCCGGCCACAACACGATCATCGTCACCGAATACATGCCACGCGGCACTCTCCACCAGCTCCTCCACTCGTCCGCTGCGCCCCCGCCCTGGCAGAAGCGCGTGGATATCGCGCTTCAGATCGCCAGGGCGTTGCGCTGCTTGCACGATTCAGATCCCCCGATTGTGCATCGGGATGTCAAGTCGGCCAACTTACTGCTCGACGATAGCTGGAACGTTAAGTTGGCCGACTTTGGACTGGCCACCCAGTTGCAGACCGAAGCCGAGAACAGGCTCCCGGCGGGTACCATAGGGTACATAGACCCCAGCTACACCACCCCCAGAAAACTGAGCACAAAAATCGACGTTTTCAGTTACGGGGTGGTGTTGCTGGAGTTGGTATCCGGAAGGAAAGCAATAGACGTTAGTAAATCCCCCGCTTCAATCGTGGACTGGGCCCTCCCGTTGATCGCAGCGGGTCGGGTCATGGAAGTCTGCGATCAGAGGGCCCATTTATCATCGCTATACACAGGACGTGCACTGGGGCAAGTGCTAGGCGTGGCAGCTCGTTGCGTGTCGTCGGAGAAGAGTACTCGGCCTTCGATGAATGAGGTTGTTTCGAGTTTGGAGAGTTTAATGATCGGGCCGATCCATCAAGTCCCATGGACGATGAACTATGTTAGAGAGATGGTTGTTTGTATGATGAGAGGGAAAAAATGTAGGGTGATAAAGACAGGTGGTGCGTGTGCAGAGGATGATGATAAGGGTTGTAATAATATCTCGAAAGGGAGATTGCTAGTTAGGGAAATCTTGGCTGATATTACACTGAAATGACAACTCTGTTTTAGGTACTGTTTTAATAATATGTCATATGATAAATATTTGAATTTCTGCCTTTATTTCACCATTCTTTTATATATGTACAGTGTAATTTTGTTATAATGTTCTTAATATTATTTTTTAGTGAATTAATCGCCCGTTGTAATGAAAGTACAGAAGATGCATTCCAACATATACACATAAGTGCGTATGTAATTGTACGTTCATCAATAATATGACACTATATTAGATGCATTACATATTTGTGTAGCTTTGTTAAGACTTCTAAAAATGATTTTTTTTTTTGTTAATGAGGCGAATGTCAATTCAAATACTGTAAAAATACGCAAATTTTAGTCAACTCAATCAAGATCTGTGAAAAACGTGTGGATCTCACGCCCCCGCTATGCTTATTAAGTTTTTCGGTTTGTGTGGATATATTGATATGATACTTTTATTTGAGAAAAAAAATAATATTATTACTTTAAAAAATACATTTTAAAATTGTTTAAAAAATATTACTTTTCTTATAAAAGTATTAAGTCCAAAATAATTACGTGAGTAATATTTTTCATAAAATAAGTAATACATTTTCAATTAAAAGTAATATTTTAGAAGATCGAATATAAATACTTTATGTTTTTTATAAATTAAAAAGGAATATTTCCGTTCTATTTTTTCAAATATTTTTTGTAAATGATGGTTTTCAAATAGGTGCGGTTATTTGTACCCTGAAATTTCTCAATATACCCCATAGGGTAAATAAGTTGATGAAAAAGTAATGAAGTCTATTTTTCTTGGTTTAATTTGTTATTAATGAAGTCTATTTTTCTTGGTTTAATTTGTTATTAATCTCTTATATCTTTATTTACTTTATTTTTTATACAAAAATATATTCTATTGAAAATTTGGAACTTGATTGGGACTGAAGGGGTGTTGGTTGGGCCGCTGAGGACCGTTGATGGAGACTAGGCAACTAGGGTTGGAGGCTGGGGGTGGGGGGTGGGATAAAATAATTATTTACACTTCAACGATATTTGTTCATATAAAATTTAGATGAATTAAAAAAATGATAATATTCTATTAATAAAAATAATTGTATGGGATAAATTCCTAATTATTTAATTGTTATATATATATATATATAGAGAGAGAGAGAGAGAGAGAGAGAGAGAGAGAGAGAGAGAGAGAGAATGTGAAGAAGTAAGAACAAATGTCAAATTGGTTGTTGAAACAAGCGCGTGTGGTCCAAACACTAGATTCCCAAAACTAGACAGCTGACAATGGGAATATAACAATTTATTTATTTAAAAAAATGGGACTCTCATTCTCCACTGATGTTTACACCTCTGACCTCACTTCTTCCAATCTTCCCCCATTTTTTATGTGAGACTTTCTATCTTACATTTAATAATATACTAAATTATCAAAATATAATAGGTATATTATATTTTTATTTCACTCAAATATTTGGTCGATAAATTTTTAGATTTTGATCGAGTTGATTCGAGCGTGTTGGACTATTTATTAAGATTTTAACCACCCCAAAATAAATATTACGCTATATATCGATATATGCATATAACTGATTTTCTACACTCTTACAGCAAACATATGTATATATGTCGGTTAAATACATTTGTTAGTTTATGGTTGCATTATTTTAGGTGTGCTCATGTTATCATTTATATATATATATATATATCATATTTATATTTGCTTGATTGTGCAATCAAGAATGGAACAGTCAACTTGTTTAATATAAAACTTGAAAAAAAAATTGCTTATATTAATTGTTTTGTATAAAATCATTTAATATTTACATATAAATTATTTTTTTAATAATTTAATTAAGGCAATTATTTTTTTAATAATTTAATTAAGGCAACTAACACCAACTGATTTATAGAATTGTTTTGTGATTGCTTGTATACCAAGAAGTTAATAGCTTAATTCGGTTGACAATAATTTATTACTTAATTGCAACTGCATATAATTGTAACAAAACAATACATATATAAATAAATAAATAAATAAATAATCAGTATATATGTATAATATTACATCAAATATATATATATATATATATATTGTTCAATTATATAAATTTAGAATATAATGACAAATATGTTAGCAAGACATTTTTCAATCCATTTGACATTACATTAAGAATTGCAGGTACTAATATCCACAATATTAATTACATTAAAATATTATCAATTAATATTGTGAGTGGGTATAAAGATTAAATCTTAATCTTACCCTATATAATATGCATGATTGATTGGAATGGTTGAAAATAATCAAAGATAAATTTGTAATTATGTTATTTCTACATTATACTATTTCCTTTAAATATTATTTTATCATATTAATTTTTAATAATAATAATGATAATAATAATTATTATTATTAAAAAGAAATAGCAACTACAGAATGTTGTTTTCAGACAAGTATTAATGATCACAAAATAAGTTTGATAACTAGACAAGAGAGGCAGTTAGCAAAGGAAAAAGACCACCTATATATTTAAATAAACTTATATTCTTAACCAATATTCCACCACTCTTAACTTTAGTATTTTATTCAAGATGACATAGGCAGGGCTTATCCACTTATAATATATATATATATATATATATGTGTGTGTGTGTGTATTAGGTGGATCCTATATAAAGTGGGTTATATGGCCTATATAATTACACTAAACCAGGTTAGGGCTTATTTACTTTGCTGATAAACTTGGATTAGGAAAAATAGTCCAGAGTAATTCAACGTTTATTTGGTTGGATAATTTTTCGGGTCAATCCTGCCGACCCGAAATAAATAACAGAATTCGGGATAACTGGCCGGATAGTAATCCTTCCTCCACCCCTGAGATAAAAATTATCCCACCAGATAAAAAAATGGAAATTGACAGTTTTACCCTTGTGCACATTCTTAATTACAAAAATGTCCTCATATATAAATCACGTTTTCTACTCAATTATGTATTAAGGACAATTTTGTAATTTCTGTATTATCCGAGCTAATCCCACGAAGTAAACGTTGGATAGGTTAAAATTATCTTTCTCTGTCCTAATGTTATCATACGAAGTAAACGTTGGATAAAAATTTTGAAATAATTCCTATCCCTAGTTTAATCCCAATTAATGTCATATCCTGTCCAATTCTGATTAGAGAAGTAAACGCAGCCTTAATGTGTCATTTTTTGGATGTAAAATTAATAAATTCAATTATAATAAAGCAATTTTTTGTATCCATTTCATTTTGTCCAAAAATTACAATTAATATTGGGCCCAACGAAAGATATAATCTAGCTGGCCCAACCCTAAGTTGATACCTTGGGTTGGGCCCATTACAGTAACCAAGTGGATCAAAATAAAATCTTTAAATAGAGCCCAAAAGCCCAGATTCACGAGTTCATGAAGGCCCAAACTGAATCATTGAAGCCCAAGTATGTCAATTAATTGATCGTAAGTATATAAATAATACACACACTTCTTTCATTTCTTTAATTGTTTTCCATTTTACTTTATATGGTGGTACTTTTATTTTATATTTTAAAATTTCAATTTCTATATCTAAAATTACACTTATTTTAAATTTTATATTATAAACTTCAATATTTTCAAGGAAAAAGGTATAAATTAGTCCATGAATTAGTATTTTAGGTTCAAATTGAACCCTAAATTATTGTTTTGTATAAATAGGACCTCTAGCTTTTAAAATAGGTCAAATAATTTCCTAAAATTTAAATTTAAATTCAAATTTAACTGTTAAATTAACTAAACAAAATTAAAAAATGTTAAATAAATCTAAAAATCAGCAAATTAAATCATAAATATACTTAAATAAATCAATAGATTAATAAAGTAAAGTTTAATAATAATTTAAATATAAAAAATGGTTTGAGATGTTAAGATTTGTTATGATTTTTAGATATTTTATTTTATTACATTTAAATCAGTTAAGGTCTTTTGCTATTTTTTATATATTAAATAACTTACATTTTATTATTTATTTTTAAATATTTATTTTATTTTAATAATTTTTTATTTATCTAAATATTTTTTAGATTTATTTATTGAAATAGCTTATTTATTTGAAAATAAGAAGTTCAGGAGCTTATTTGATCAATTTTTAAAGTTAAAGGTCCTAGTTGTAAAAAAAATAGTTAGGGTCCAATTTATACACGAGGTATTAAATTAGGGATTAATTTGTACATTTTTTCTATTTTCAATTGGACCTCACATTTGTTTTAAATTTTAATTTAAATTATAAGATATATGTATATATATATATATATTTTAATGTATATAGTGCATTTATACATGTATCGAAATTGGAATTTTTTCTCAAAAAAGAAAATAATAATAAGAAAAAGAACAAATAAGGATTGGAACTAGATATAAATTTATTCTTGCATTACAGTCCACCCCTGGTTTTAAATTTGCAATACAGTCCTCCAAGAATGAGTTTCTTATAAACTAAGTCCAAGTCCAACCAATGCATAATGAAGGGTCGGACCGGTTATCTCCAATCCTGACCCGGTCTGGAGATTGGAACAATGGCGGATTAAGCGGCACCATTACTTTCTCTCCAAAACCTTCCATACCTCCTCTACAGTGTATTCTTATATAAAACTATTTTCTCGCACATACCCTAACCCTAATTTTGATTCACGAAATTTGGCCGTCTGCTACCAAGAGTTGAGCATGGAGACTCACATCGGCCATGGTCTGTTTGACAGACGCATAGCCAGGTCCAGAGGCCCTGCTGTTAAATGGTCCAGAGAATGGTAACAAAAGAAACCCACTCGACTCTTTTTATATAAAATTTCAATTTCATTTGGGTAAATTTCGCTGTTGGTTCGTACGGAATTATATATCAGATGATGAACTCAGTGGACTCGTTTTTATCACTTTTACTTTATGTGTTCTATTCATCTTGTTTCAGGGTGCCACAAGATCTTGTCACAACTGGCGGGAAGTGTCTTGTGTTAAAATGGGTTAATGGTTAGTTTTCAATAGTCTTTTGATTTCCATCATTTATTTGATGAATTGAATTCATAGTATTATGAACTGTTGTGTTCTTGGTAATGTTGAAAGGAACTTTTCCTTTGTTGTGTCAGAATGTGATTTAATTGGTAGAGAGTGCTGAGAATTTGACCAGCAAGTTTGTTTGTCTCTTTTTACAGAGGCCACACTGAAGGCCATGAAGGAGAAGTCGAAAGAACCAGAAGTGGTTGAGCCTGAGCCTGAACCAACGACAGAGGTTCTTTTCCTTTGCAGTTATGAAGGCTGTGGAAAGACGTTTATCGATGCTGGAGCTTTGAGGAAGCATTCTCATATCCATGGGGAAAGACAATATGTTTGCCATTATGAGAATTGTGGGAAGGTAATAGTATCTGGTGGTGAATTCTAATATGAATAATAATCATTCGGAGAAGTTAACTTGCCCTATTCTACCATGTAAAATAGAGCATTAAAGCACCTTGAAGCATCAAATTCAGTTCAAGATTAGGGGAAAAGAAAATAAATAGTCCAGCCATACATACCCAATAATATACTTAGAATCTTCTTTTAAATAAATAAATAGAAGGATGGGAGGCACTGGAGTGTTATTATGATTGGGGTGTTGGCATCTGATGCATGGATGTTTTCGTTAGTTTTGCTCTGCATGAAGGGACCTAGAACTAGAACTAATAATTCTCTTAGGGTTGCGTTGTTTGCTAATTTTTCTCCTTTGTATCCCTTCTAATATCAAAGTTCTGTAGGTTATTGTGAATGCCCTGATGTAACCTAATTCCCACCATCTTAACAGATGTTAAATTACTAAAATAAAGTGAGAAGAAAAGATTGTTTGAGTATAGTGTCTTTTCTTCTCTAAAAAATGAGACTCGTGCTATATGAAGTGTTGTTACTGCCTTATTGGAAGTGTAGGAAAGTAATCTGATGAATTTGAAGGAGATTCCCCTTTAATTTGGTATCAAGCAACTTCCAGTCAAATTTAGGTTTTTCTTTACTCTTTCTTCTTTTTTGGTTTGGAAATTCCTGAGACAATTATATTGGTTGTAATTATTGTAAAAAATTATAGGATTACACTGGTTCATTGTTATATAATATATTTAATTGGAATGATTACAATGGCATAGATTTTAAGCAAAGCATATTTCATTTCTGTCATGAAAAAGATTTATCTAGGGTAGGCTTCTCGTAGACTAGTGACTGTTGTCTTAGCAATCTTAACTGGAGATATCATTGGAAAGGTACAAACAATGGAAGGAAAGGCAGATTGTTCTTAAGAAAGTTCAAGGTTAATGGATTTGTTATAGAGAAATATGTGCTTGTTCTACCATATGAGGACTTCATTCTTTCTCATACTTTCTGCTTATTATCTATCAAAGAATAAATTTGTTAAGGTGAATTCTGCAGAAATTTTTGGACAGTTCAAAACTAAAGAGGCATTTTTTAATTCACACTGGAGAGAGAGACTTTGTTTGCCCGCATGAAGGCTGTGGCAAGGTGAGTATATCCAGTTTCCCATGCAAGTTTGTCTTAGTCTGACCCCCCAACCTGCACTATATAAGTCCATTCGCTAATCTTGTCAGTGTCCATTGGTTTTTCCATGTCTCATTCATACTTTGTTGAAATTGCATGAATTGCTGGTATTGGATCGTATAATGCTGGATAATTGCTTAATGATTCCAATAGCTACCTCAAGTGAATTCTTTCCGATCTTATAATTTCCTGTTTTGCAGGCATTCTCTCTGGACTTTAATCTCAGGTCACACATGAAAACTCATGCACAGGAGAATTATCATATTTGCCCATATGCTGAATGTGGAAAAAGATATGCCCATGAGTACAAGCTGAAAAATCACATTGCATCTCATCATGAGAAGGTTGGTACTTCCTAATCTTTCTGTTGTTTGCTAGCTTTTTCAATTTTCTCCCTTTGGGTTTAGATATTCACTTTTGTTTGTTTATTGTCTTGTCCTTGATGTACTTGCGAAGGCCAAGTAGGCTGGAATGCCAGCTTTGCTCTTTATTCCTGGTGGTCTTGGATTGTTATTAACCTTTTATTCAACCTATGTTGGAAGCAGTTTTTTGTTTTGCTGTCATAATTAGTAATTATATAAATATGGTATCTTCTTGCAACTGGATCATTTTACCTGCATAACCAGTAATTGGTCATTCATTTAGCAGACTTAGGGTAGTTTGGTTGGCAGTATATGGACAGGATAAGGAACACACTGACACCAACACATACGTGCGCACACATGTGCAACCGTGCGTATATTGTTTGTATGTTGTGCATTCAACCATATGATTTTTCTTTGATAATTAAATTTTTAGGTCTATGCACCAAATATACCTTTAGGTTCAGGTTGACTACAGTGAAGATTTATTTTCACAAAAATGCATCACCTTCATTTTCTGTTACAACTATCACCTTCAATAAGTGCAATTTGCATGCAATAAAACATTCCTTTTGCTTTTTTTTTTTTTCAAATTATTAGGCTTAATCTCAAGGGTAGGTTTTGTAGTTATCCCTCAATATACTGTTCCACCGTATGACTTCTCTTTTATTTCTAAATTTACAACTAATATTTGTATGTATAGCAACCCATGCAAAACATTGTAGATGCTCCAAAGTACGTCATGCCTCCAGAAAAACCTGTAAAAGCTCCAAAATCATCGACACCAGCTTCCGGCGCTTCGTCGGAACGTCCCCATGTTTGTCCATACGACGGGTGTGAGAAGGCCTACATCCACGAGTACAAGCTCAATCTCCATCTTCGAAGAGAGCACCCCGGCCATATTCCAGATGAAAACGCTAAGAACAACCAACCCAACACCGAAAATGACATGGATGAAGGTAGCGACCAAGATGCATATGCTGTAAAACGTGGCACTGGGAAAGCTAATAAGCAGAACAGGCCAAAGCCTAGCTTGAAGCTTCCTCCTTCAAAGACCCCCCAGCGTAAGACTTTGAATGCTTCACCTGCTATTGTGAATGTGGTGAAGAAGCATAGGCCGCTTAAAGAGGAGGTATATGAAGAAGAAGATAGTGAAGAGACGGAAGAGGAACGGGATAACGTAGGAGACGGATGGAGGTATACGGAGAATAATGAAGATGATGATGAAGAGACGGAATATGAAGATTGAGTCTGGGCTCTGTTAGTATTTAGATGTACCAAAATTAACCTACTTTTTGTTGAATAAGCATTCCTTTCACTTGAAAACCTTGTTGACTGGAACGGTTAGATTTTTCCTTTTCTTGTTACCTTTGAAGTGATATAATACCTTTTGTTCATAGAGAGTTGACGTTAATAATGGTTCAAGAAAGAGCAAGCAACTACTTTCAGTATAATGTTCTTTCTTTTATGAACTTTTGCAAAAATACCTGTTGTGCATCTGTCAATGTCTACAAACTTTTTTAATCTACATCCTATGACTGTTTAAATATTTGGATAAAAAATAATGAAACTTTTAAGATGAAGTAACAAGTTTTAAAAATTTTATATAAATAGATAAAGATATATATGTTGTATCACTATTCACACTAACTATAATCAAATTTCTTTTCTGATGAAAATATAAAAATATTTTTTCTACACATTTTAGATGAAGGAACAATTTTTTTTTATCTTCTACACCTCTTTTCCTACCACACCCAAAAACTCAATCGTGCAACTCTCACCCCCCCCCCCCCCCCCCCCCCCCCTCCACCCCTACAAACTAAAATCGTGCAACTCTCACTTTCCCTCTCTCTCTCTTCACCTCTCCCCCCTTCTTACCTCGAAAATCCCTCTTCCCTCCTCATACCCTCTCTTTCCCCTTTCTCAATGAAAGCCCCCTCAAATCTATTCTCTCTCAAATGGGCTAACTCAAATTATACAAGCATACTCAATACATTAGCTTACACAATTGTGCAAACTAATACAATTGAACGTACAGAATTAATTACAATGATGTAAGCTTCGTAAAAAGAGACTTGTGAACAAAAAGAACCTTTTCTAAGATTTTGGCACAAAAGAATGCGAGTTAGTAGGTAGGCACATGAAAATTCACTGGATTTATAATACAAGAAGATTTTTCAACATTTCAACAAACATTTTAGCAACAGAATAAACTCTCAAAACGTATTACAAGATATTTTGAAGAAATTAAACCTTTAACAAGCACCATGGGAGTAAATTGAATTTAAGGCATTTATTATGATTTTCTCTGAATTAATACAAAACAGAAAGCAAGTTTATAAACAAATTATGTTCGGATAACCTCTATACTGTGGGGGCGAAATAAAAATGGTCTCAAATCAACACTCAATAATAGTAGAGAAAGGTTGAAGCGAATTTGCTATAAATATTAGCATTCATACACCATGTAAAGGCACAATCCAGCTTATGAAGCAAAACACAACAAACTCAGAACCATTGTCAAAAGATTATCCAAAATTCAAGTCCCCTCAAATGAGTTATTAGGCAGAATCGACAATCAAAAATGCCACCTACATCTGAGGAACCGTCCACCTAGTGTGATTTCACATACTCTTGAACTATATGAAGACCCTCACTTTCCTCCCCATAATCCTGCAAACACAACATAACTATTAGTACTGTTTTTTCATCTTTAATCTAAGACAAGTATCACAAAAGTTTGAACACAAGCGCACCTTGACAACAACACAGGCGCAACCAACCACCTTCCTTGCTTTCCCTTCGGAATCAATCTTACACAGCTGAATATCGAGACAAGACATACCAATTAGCATCAGTGATATAAACAGAATATTTTAACCATACACACTAACATATAAAATTTAACAGATATAATAAATGAGTAAATTGAAAACGCGAAAGCAGAAACAGGAATGACATGAGAAACTAAAAACACAAAAGTAGAAACAGGAATGACATGAGAAACTAAAGACTATCATATTCAGGTCCTTTTATCTATTCCATGGAATAAGTCCCAAATATCATACACACCCTTCACCACATGTTAAATCAAAATTATTACATAGAAGCCACATTGAAGTATACATAGAGGGAAGAAACCATCAGAAAGATGGATTATCACATCAATATTGACACTAAAGGTGTCTCAGACGACCGTCGTGAGATTGGAATCCATAATCATCCTTTGGCTTCAGATAAAGCAAGAATGGCAACTATGTCAAGGGTGCAAGCAAGAGCTAGAGCAAAAGAAAATTCAATGAACCTTAGAACCTTGTTGTAGCTATAAGAACAAAGATTATATTCTCTTTAAATTTAACTGTTATCTTGTAGTCATTATCATAAAAAATATTAGATTTTAACTCAAAAGTTACTAGAAAAATTAACAATTATGTTCCATTCTGAGATGTTCAGGTAGGTATATGAGAGACCTAACCGAATTCAACCGAAAGAATAAGTTGATATTGGGTGCTGCATTCATCTCCATGGCATAGTAGTATTGCCAGGGAGCCAAACTTCAGCCCCATGATCTATTCCTTACAACAAATGCACATTTCAGAATATAATTTTAGCAAAAGAATGTCACTTACCCCAGCCCATTCACCAAGGGTTTTAGCACTAGGCACTGTTATCAAGCTAACATTATGATCGGCACACAGTGCTTTCACCAATTTAACATAATCGGCCTGGTCACAGTCCTCAGCCAATACACAAAGCTGAGCAGCATGCTTCTCAATAACCTTGGCAGCTTCATGGAGTCCTCTAGAAAGGCCACCATGCGCCCGTGATTTCCTCAGTACCAGCTGCAAAGCAGTCATAATATCCATGGGCTCTCCAAGAGCTGGGGCTGGGGCTGCAACTGGAGCCTCCGCAACTGGAGCATCCTCACTGCGAAAGTGAAAGAAATCGGATGAATTAACAAAAAAATAAGAAACAGGGAAATATGGAAAGCAATATGTAAATAATAATTTCATCATCCTTTTGTCATTTTTAAAAGCCAAAAACAAAAAAACCAAGTAAATGCATAGTGATAAAAGAACACTGGTTTAGATCAGATATTTCTCAACTAAAAATACAGAACCGCACATATGATTTAATGAGTAATAAAAACATCTGGCAATTTGCAATACTCTGGAAGAAAGAAATAATAAAATGGAAACAGAACAAACCCAAGATACTAAATTAATATAAAATCAAGTGACACTAAAATATTAAGAGGAACTAAATTGCTTACAAGGAAAAAAACTTCAAAATTTTCTACTCCTAATCTATAAAGTTAAGCTAGCAAGAAAAACAATGGTAAGCTTGCTTTTGTGATTTAAAACAGAGAAAAAGATAAAGGCCTAAATAGAATGGTCCAATAAACCCAATCAAAGTCAATTGTAAACCTTGAAAATACTGAAAACGGAATGTAATTTAAAAAACTAATTAGTCCAATATGGGGTCCCAGAAATCATTTTACCCAAATAAAACAGAATTGAATCTTCAATTAAATTAAAAATTCCAGGTCCCTGGAATTTCGTTTTAACATCTTACTTTCACGCAATTCGGCTGTGACACAAGAAATGTAAGAAATCAAATTAAGCAAAAGATATAGAGATATAATTTCTAGGGTCAGAAGGTTTCTAATTACCCTGACATTTTTCTTCCAGATACGAATCTCGTAAGCTTCTAACCTGTTGCCCACAATAAACAACCAACAATATTAGGGAACTCCAGCTATAATCTACGCCAATACATTTGATAGATCTCAAAATCAGCAATATAAACCACAATCGAATCCAATGTGTGTACCTGGTGGTGGAGACGGCGGCGCAGCGGAGGAGTGAGTTTGAAGTAGTGAATGAAGTGAAGTTTGAGAGGTAATTTATACGGCCTGAAGCGGCAGGCATAAACCCTAACCTTTAGAAGCTTAAACCTTAAATTACTAAAATATCCTTGTCTTTTTACAAAAATTTGCGATTTTTCCCTAATTATATATATATATATATATATATATATATATATAATTTTTTTTTAAATTTGCATTCGTCTCTCTCTCTCTCTCTCTGTTTTCTTTTGTATTTTTTCATTTTTCATTTTATTTCGCGTGTGTCTATATTTCCTCAATTGTGTGTATTTATGTTCAATTTGTTATCTTTACAATTTCCGTATTTTATTTTCATTTATTTATCTGAGAAATGCTGCATTTTTTTCAATTCCATTTAGTGAAAACATACAATATCATATCATTTAAATTTTGTAAAAAAATTGTATACAAAAGCTTTTGAACGATCTATTCTTATAAAAGACTAAAAATTCGATCTTGCACTAAAAATTATATATAAAAGATTCTCGTAATATTGTACGTTAGAATATTCGATCTTGTTTCGACAGCTCGGGTCTTGCAAATGGCTCAATAATAGGCCAAGTATTTCAAAAATGATATTTCAAACTTTTTAATATTGAAAATTCTCGCAATAAATTTTGTTTTATTTGACAATTCCTTTTCTTGAATTTCCCAAGAGTTACATAATCATCCCATTATAATCAATTGTATCACAAATAATTCAAATATTTAAATAGCACGAAACTTATAAAAAATTATTAAAATAAATAAATCGAATAATCTAATTATAATTTAATTTTTTTCTTATTTAAATAATCTCACATTCTCTTCAACAACAACAACAACAACAACAACAACAACAACAATAATAATAATAATAATAATAATAATAATAAAAGGATTGAAATAGCTACAACCGTAGTAGGAAAGAAAAAACGTTAAATATATTATTATATTATTCAATCTCTATCCAAGAAATTGTTAAAATATCAATTTTTTTAGTGATAATTTTTCTTGGATTAGAGCGTTGAATCATCTCTTCACTGAACTCACTCTCTCTCTCTCTCTCTCTCTCTCTCTCTCTCTCTCTCTCATCCTAAGAGAGGAAGACATAATTGTAGATTTTGAAGTTCTTTGACATGCAGTGTGAAGCATTTATCATTCCCTGCGCAAACTGCATACTACAAATAAGCAAAACCTGGGACAAAAAAATGTACAAGAAAATAGAAGTCTGCAGGCAGTCCTGCAAGTTTTCTCGGAAGGATAGAGGCGCGGGAGAAGAAGAATATCAAACTCTCAACTCAACTCGAAGAAATATGCATGTTGGGGAATCGTCAAGTATCTGATAAAAATACAGGATTGATAGATGCCCCTATCTTCTCCAAAGAGCACAATTTTGGGAGCTCTATTTTGACAAAAAAGTTACAGAGAGAGGGAGGGAGGGAGGGAGGAAGGGAGAGAGAGAGAATACATCAGGGTGCTTCTCTTAATGATTCCTGCCTCTTTACTGTTAGAGGGATACCTTCTTCACCATCTTCATTAGCATGCTTTGGAAGTCTGTTGCTCATTGACGTAGAACCTACACCAAAAACAGTTATTACGGATGTTATGAGCTATAATTTTCAGCCATTCCATCAAAATTCACTCCCTGAGCAATCAGCGACAACTATTCTGGTTCGACTATTACAAAGCTAGCGATGAACATTCAGCACATACCATCAACCATATCTTTTGTCTTGTGAAGAAGAAACGTCCCGGAAAGAATAGTCACAAACCCACACATTTCTGTCACAATCTGGGTCGGACTCTGCCTGTCCCAGTCCTGCTCATATTGGCAAAACAACATTCTCAATCTAAATACTTCGAAATTTCATTACAGCCTCATCGCTCTGTTTCTTTCGTAGGAATGAACTGTTTAAAATATTGAATTGTAAAACTAGAAAACTTTATGAAAATGGACTTTAGGGTGCATTAATTTCCCGTAATGTCACCACAAACACGATTTGAGGAGAACATACAACTGTATTGAAAGACCAGGTGGAACAATGCAAAGAATCAGAAAGAGGCCAAGGGATTGAAGCTGTTTTGCTCAAATAATGAAATAATTACAAAAACTAGTCTGTAGTTTAACCTATTTCCAAAAAAAATAAAGTAATAAAATAATAAAAAAATATAATAATAATAATAATAAATAAATAAAAACCAGCACCTTTTCAAAACTTTATAATACCACATTCGTCACCCCACAAGAAATTGCAGGGTAGTGTTTGTGATTTGACCTCAAATAATTTATAGAAGACAATAGTGGCCATCCTAGGCTTCCATATTTTAGTACTTATCCAATATCTGACACCAACATACGATGAAAGCACGAGCATCATTGCCAACGTCGCCTAAGCATCCTAAACACCCAACCATGTTCATTGTTCACCCCCCTCAATCTTGAAAAACGATAAGTGAAGTTTATGCATTCATCTACTTGTATCAGACCATTATACAACAATCCCATTAACAGGACGATTACCTTGAACATGATGACACTAGCCACGATAGTTAAGGATGTGAACATGACATAGTAGATGGGTGAAACTACGGCAGTGTTGAACGTGTCAAGGGCCTGATTCAAAATTCACCAAATATATCATAAAAGTAAAATATGAAAGAGAAGACAGAAATAACATTACCATTAATAAAATGTATGCAAGAAAAGACAAAGAAAAGCAGTCAGTAATTGTATCAAGAAAAAAAAAAGAAAAAAACCTTGTTTAGGTAGTTCATTTGTGTGAGGACGCAAAGCAAGACAACCATCGCAAAGACCCATGTCTGGGGATATATTAGCTGATTCATTCCTGATAATGTCAGCTTCAATGCAATTCCTAGTGCTTTGACACTCATGACCTGCCAAGGTAATTCACATAGTTACATTTAACCAAAACACCTGTCTGTTGTTTGGCTTTAGCAAGACAGAAAAGGAGTCAACTGAAAAGAGATAATTACATAAACTACCCCTGAGCTTTAGCCTAATTACAGAGAACCTAATTCTCATTCAAAACTTAAAAATACCACCATTGACATTTGTTTTTGTAAATAGCCTAAACATCAAGGATAACTTTTGTAATTTGCCGTATTAAAAATTAGCAACACCTACCGATAATGAACCAACTAACGAACAAACACCAATATAGAACCATATATGAGTCTGGCCGTATTGTGGGACATAATGAAATATTAGAATGAGGACAATCGCAATCACCAAAGCCGCGTAAAAGACAAAAGCTGCACGCAAGATGCAGGATCTTTAGCTCAGCAGGTAACATATGAAACAATGCTGCAGAAAAGTAAACCGCAGTAGGAAGCTGCAGCACATAATTACCTGGTTCAGTTGCAAGGTCCCACACTTCTGTCACAGATTCAATCTCACGTTCTGGTGGAGCATGTAAGACGATTGTTGTGGAGCCCACAACACATAAAGCACAACCAAGAATACCAAAAATGTGTAGCCTCTCCCGTAAAATTACATGTGCAAGTACAGCACTGCAATAACCGCAAAATTATAAGCAGTCAAAAAATGTGCCATAGGCGACTAAGGTTACTGATTATATCGTGCCTGATAATAATGCTGAGTGCACCAAGAGGGGTAACCAGAATGGCTGGTGCAAATGCATAAGCTGCAAAATTTGCAATTTCTCCGACAATCACTGTAGCATAAGCAAACAAACCAATAGAATAGTCAGTTTTAGTGCCTGATAACAGAGTAACAAAATAAATTCAAACATTAAGGCACAATTTCTGCCTTGGATTTTATTCAAGGAGAAAACAAGGGAATTTAGCAATCAAATTACGGTGCATCCTCTGCCCGCCAATAAAGAAATTTGAATGCAGGTACAAAAGCTGGCTGAACAAGGAACTTTTCAATGGAAGTGAATTGAGAAAAATAAGAAATAGATAAGAACATAATGAGGGATTATAACAAAATCATTCTAGATCCAACTGAAATTCATTGAGAGGATTGCTTTCCCAATTAGAATAGCAGCATAAGGCCATAAGCATTAGACCATTCAGATACTGTTTGCTTTATATGAATTGGATCAAGCAATTTGGACCTGCAGCCAAACATTTGCGGTATGGCACCTTCTACATAGGTTTGAGTTCTGAAACTATATAAATATGTGTCAGAAAGAGGTATAGTATAGGGATTACATTGCTTAAACAGTTGTGTGTTTCATGTCATTTCTTGGTTTTAAGAGTTTAAAGCAATGATGTTTGCAATTATTACAGTAGACTAATTTTGGAGAAAGTACTGAAGTAACACAATGGTCCACATTCTTAAAAGGCCTTCTTACTACAGACAACTATGTTCTGCCAAGATCGATAGACCAAACTCAAAATGATCTGCCTCCTTCTTTCAAGAACTCTTAACTACTATGTGGCTTTTGGTTTCAATTTCAATAGCAATGGCAGATCTACAATTTTAGACCGCATGCCTGTAAAGAAGAATAGACATTAACTTACTAAACAAGCCAAAGAGAAATCAAACCACGTAACTGAGTGAATTGGATGAATACGAGACTCCAAAGACCTTAGAAAACTCTAGAGAAAACCTTTCTCTACTAAAAGTACCCCTATGCTTAAATACCCCTTATTTTGTTTCTTTGGTAACAGGCAATATGGCCAACTACAGTTGCCAGTCCCCATACCTGCCTTCTTCTTTGTTTGCATACATCCCCAACAGTATAGAAATCATTATAAAGTGAGAGAGAACCAGCTACAGTCAAAATATTTGGCATAAAGCTCCATCATCATCAGCTCTACAGCCAAGCCATTTACAATCTCCATGGCACCATGATACATGGGCAATGGCTCATGTAAACACTTTTCTCCTATACAGTGTCTACAGTCTGATATCATCCATACCAAACTCAACGAAAGAAAGCCCTTTGGGTAATCGGCTTATTTGAGCCACCTGGGACAATGATGAACTGAATTTACCGACAAATATCAGTCAAACCCAACCAAAATTTCCAGCCCACCTTCAGCCACAATGCACTCGGTATAGAAGTTGCTAAATATCAAGGACAGAACTGTAACAGTGAAACCTCAATTTTTTCACATTCACTTCCCAACCAAATGTCTACCAAAATCTTACTTAGGCATGATTCCTCTCTATAACCAACACCATATAGAAAATTGTAGTTCTAGTTCTTTTAATGTCAACTACATCGCTGAGATATTAACAACAAAATTGCAGGATGAAGATAATGTTACAGTACATGATCTTGTCAGTCACAATTAAAGCTTTCTCTACTATCCATATGAAATTCAGGACCATACATTGAACACTGACAGGGAAAGGTTTTAAGTGAATTTCAGTTAGTACAACAGGAGCCTTATTACTGGAAGCACACCACAAATCACTGTGGATATTTCTCATGACATGAGTTCTACTTAAACATAAATGTACGCATAGCTTACTTGTTATCATGCCAGTCCACCATAGTGGCTCGTATAGATATGAATACCCTCCAACCCCTGTGGGAAAAAGAAATAGAAAAGAAAATAGGAGAGATTAATACCATGATTATAAAGCAGAAGCTGACTTATTGCATAATAGCATAACCATAATTAACAAAAATCTGAAGAAGAGACTATACCAAAAAATATCAGGATAATATGGCTATGTTAGATAAAAGACATTTATCATTAAGAAAGTTATATTATCAATCAATCAGTGCCTTGAACAAATTTAATATTGAAACAAAATGAGAATGGTCCAAGCATCATGTGCATAAATTCCTAAACTTTCATATGTACTTTACAAAGCTCTTACCACACCTTATTTTACCAACTAAAGTTAAAGATGTGCTTTCTTCCAGAAATTCAGCTTAAAACATTTAAACAAATGTTTCACTCTCACCTTAGTTTACAGAAAAACAAAGTCAAATATTGTTGGCATCTATTCATTGAAAGAAATAGGCTATGCCGATACAATAGAAATTTTAAAACTAAAAGCTATTTTTCCAACATTCTTGGTAATGCTGCAGCTTTTAGGAAACATAAACCTACCTGATGTCACATTATAAAGCATTTAGTTACTGTTTGAATAGATTGTCCACGTAGATGAATGGTTCCATCAAAATGAGGTTGTTTGCTATAAGATACACCAATCCCACCAAAAAAGGTTAGGATTGCTTCTGGAAAACTTAAATACGAATGCAAGGCTTTTCAAGACAAAATCTGATTAACCAACCATACAGTTTCCTTCAAATTAAAGAAATAACTCTCAAAATACAGGATGAAGGTTTGTCATAAATATGATGAAGTGCTTGAAAATGCATGTATCAGCAAACAAGCACAATAGTGTAAATACTCATAGCTATCCAAATCAGTGACCAAAATGCATTAAATTGATTTGCAGGTGCAATAGCTTATAAATGCCTATTGCACACCGCACTGTTTCATCAAAATTTTACAGGACTAATCATGTATCAAGTCAAGATTTGATAATCAGTGTACCACAGTACCAGGACGTTCTCAGGGAAGCTACATACATTCAGAAGAAGGGTAGCTAGAGAAAACTGAAGGTCTCAATAAGAAATTCCAATCTCAATTTCAGTTTTTAGTGACCAGTTCTATAATTAAAAGTCCTAAGTCTCCCAAATATATCAAGTTCAGCATCTTCGAAGTACAAATCAACACGTCATCAGAAAATTAATGAAAGGCTTCATCATGTGATGATTAATGAATATTCCAGATCATCATGGACGAAATAATGAATATTTCAGCAAAGTCCTCATACACAAGTCAAATCACAATGGTCCCCGAAGCAATGGTCCCCAAAGTCCTCATATTCCAGATCATAATGAATATATCAAGTTGATAGAGGAGTGAGGCTGCTTCCAAGGAAATTTAGATAAAAAAACACAATGGTCCCCGAAGCAATTTTTTTATTTTCCCTCCAAGAAAAGCTAACAATGGATTGCAAACGAAAATTCAATCAAGAAATCTACCAATGGCTGACCCTCATATCAGAGTAGTAGCAAAGAATCATATCAGTCATGGTTTATCATGTTGGTTACTTAACTCCTTCCATGTCAGGCGGCAAATTGCCATGGATGATAAATCAATAAAAGCATATTCAGAAAGCTATATCTACTGACTATTCAACAAAGCTATTGGGATGGATAAAAAACATAATGGGCCAAAGGAATGTATAGGGCATTAGATCTATACAATCTTCCAGAAGACATATCCCTTAGCATTGATCATGACAGCAAGTCAAAGATTCATAGCATATAATGTAAACTACAAAATCAGATATCATATGTAACATTACCCACAACTACATAATACTCAAGATCTTGACAATTAAACTCAATATCAACATGGTAGCACCATTCTCTATAATCTGATGTACAAAAAGTTACTTCATTTTCCCAGTCAAAACCCGATTTAGTGACAAATAAAAATTACATCAAACACCTACATTCCCTCAATTTCGTCTGTCAAAATCAAGCAAAATTCAGGTAGTACAAAGTGTAAATTACCAGCCCTGATGCCAGAAGCACCGGCTTTTTTCAATCCCTTTTTCTTAACGATGAAACTGGCGCCAATGAAGAAGCTGGAAGACAGTGCCAAAACCAGCCCCTTTATATTATCTGACGACATCCCCTTGTACGAATTCATGGCATCCGCAGCCACCTGCCCGGACGCCATCTTTACAATCACTCAACAAGGAAAGAAAAAACCCAGAAATACCAACTATCGCAATATCATTCTACGCCGATTTAACAACAAAAGGCTGCCCCAGGTAAGTGGGGTTTTATAATTCACTCCAATTTTCGCCTTAAAACCGCTTAAAAGCTCCAGGTTCAAGCTGCCCAGCAAAATTCTACTTGCAAGGGGCGAAATTGAAGTAAATCAAAAGGGATTTTGTTGGGGTTTCGATTTCTGAATGAGGGATCTGTAATTGTCTGCGGCAAAAGCAAATGATTGAGAAATTGATTGGCGGACGGCGATGAAGGCGCAGTTGGGAATATGGGAAATTTGGTGGGAATTTCTCAGATCGGAATTAGGAAAGTAATAGAGAAATGTGGAGTGAATAGTTTCACCAGAATAAGGACTTGCCTCCGACTGAGGTTTTGATGGGCTAATTTGCAGCAAATCAAGAAAGTGAGAAAAACAACTTCACTGTTAAAACAAAGCAACATTCGCATGGTTTTTCCTTTTTCTTCTCTCTCCTTTTTTTTTTTTTAATTAACGTATATTGTTGGCATCATGTTTCCGTTGTAAAAAATATAATAAAAATTAATTTTCCGACGAAGTAAAATTAATCTTGATATTTGTGTGGGTGTTTCTAAACCTAGCACCACTCTCCTATATATATATATTTAAATTTTAAAATTTATTTAATACAGCACACAATATCTTATTATACCATTTAAAAATATATTATTAAATGCAAACAAATAAATCCTCCACCACCACGCTTGCAACCCCCTCCACCGCCCCACACTCATCGAATAGTCCTCAACCCCTCTCATGCTCAATCGAAAAGTATAGTAGGAATTTTCAAACAGTCTAATATGAAGAAAATCAATAATCGATCTGTCAATATAATTTAAACCATTTGTTATTTAGAAAAAATAATTTTGATAGCCAGCATTCAACTCTCGTTAGCCAAACACTTTATTGTTAGTTAAATCTTGGTTGGTCAAACATCGATTTATTTGTTCAATCATGATTGGCCGCACGTCTTGTTGTTTGTTCGACCATAATTGGTCGAACATTGTGTGAGTGTTCAGCCTTATTTGATTAAATATTGTGTTGTGCGTTTGGTCCTAATTGACCGAACTTCATGTTTTGTGTTCAACCACAGTTGGTCGAATGTATGCGTGATTTTAGTTCGTCAGCGAAAAATAGATAACTCAAATGCCAAATACTTATAAAATACTTACATTTTTTTATATCATTTGCATTTGTTATACTTTATTGATAGTATTACATAATTTTTAACTTTTATTTTGAATATAGCGAATATATGGTTAGAGTGTGTGTTTATTATTTTCAGCTAAAAACGAACAAGAATAAAAATAATTGGGGTTTTTTGGTGTGTAGATGATAGAAATATTAAAATTTATGAATTGATTATATACAATAATTTATTTAATTATTTAGTTTTAAAATAATAGATTTTTTGTATTTTTTTAAAATTTAAATAATAAAATTTTTGTTTTTTAATTTTAAATAAAAATATATATATCATTTATATCATAATTAATTTGACCAATACAAAGTTAGTATGATAAAAAAAGATAAAGTAAAATAAAATTAAATGGTAAGACATTAAAACCTTACCAATTTCTTTTTTTTTAATGAAAATTAAACCTCGACATAAACTTTTAGGCAATAATTAATGCGATGACGTGTCGTGTTTGCAAAGCCGGGTGCAGGTGTTGTAAAACTTGATGATTGCACAGGAGCAGCGCTCGAGACCAAAGTATTGTCTACAGAATCTAGTCGTACGCCTCCCACGCCAATACACATCTGGCGGCGGCATTTAGTCTATTCACAGACACACACACACACACACCCTCACTCTATCTCTCACGCAGAACACACACTGCCAATCTTGGCTTGCGCAGAGAGAGGTGAATTGGAAAATGTCTGTGGTGCGCACGATTTTCCTGCAGTGCCCACTGATTTCGCCTCTGTCGACTTCATCTCCTTCATCCAGTCCCGTTTCAGTGAAATTCACCGTTTCTCGTTGCTTGGTTGCGTCGCCGGCTACCGTGGTCAATGGCAACGTGGATAAGAAGCCTTATGACAGAAATGAAGTGCGCCTTGGGTTGCCGAGCAAAGGCCGAATGGCTACCGACACTCTTGACCTCCTCAAGGTAATGTATGAGCGCACACAAATATAGTTCATGTGTACTGCGGTCTTGTAGATGGTGAAATAGGCAGTGCGCCGTCCATCTAAACACATGCATATGGGTATGCGTGTGTTCATGGATAATATATAGTATAACGAGTGTATTTTACCGGTGTAGTATTGCAAAACCGTAGAAATTTTGAGCGTTAATATCCGTAATGGTGAATTTGTTCCAGATTACCTGATTTAATTTCTGTTTTTTTGGGGGGCCATATAGGATTGTCAATTGTCGGTGAGACAGGTGAATCCACGCCAGTATGTTGCGGAAATTCCTCAGGTGTGCATTTTCTTTTATCCATTAGCATGGTTAATATATGCTGCTGTAGTTTGGTGTTGGTATGGAGTGCAATTTTACACCAAATTTTGTGTTTTACTGTTTGGTGGCAGTTGATATGGAACGTAGAAGCATGTGGCTGGTAGTCACTTTCATGTAACATATTTTCAGTGGTTAATCCTATTTCTTGTCTGTTCTAGAGAGATGAGCACTTATTTGTATGATAGAAGATACACCACACACACAGTATTTTGTTCAAATTGTATGAGGTAGTTGTTAACTAATCAATTGGAAGTTATATGCATTGATTCCTTTTGTGATCAACATATTTTACATATGTTATGGCACAAGTCTATGGGTCGGTTCGCCCCTTGGTGGGTTTTTCTTTTCCTGAGAATGTTTATCACCAGTGATAGAATCTGTCATCTTTCTCTTTCTCAAATCCTAAAGCAAAATGTTTCAGCTCACAGGTACTCTATTAGATAGCAATCAGTAATATCGGCCCTCCATTTGTCATTCTCTATAACAGCTAATCTGCACCATCGATATTTCACATGATGCGCAAACTATAATTGATTCTGTTATAGATCTCTTATTGTTTTTGTGGATGGCAATTGGCTCATGTATTAAGTTTAGTGTTTTGGATCTGGACCCAACCTGCATTGGCACGTTGGTATATATGTTCACGAAAATATGAAAATTTATGTAGGCATTAGGTATATACCCACACATGAAATATGAGTAAAAGTCTCTTAAACCTTTAATGATAATTAACAATAGCACTTTTAATGATATAAAAGTCAAAGAAGATGTTGAATAGTTTAATTTTCAGAAATTGAAGCATGGCCAAGTTAATTTACAAGTAACTTGTCAAACTTACAGAATTTCTGCTCAAGTGGATCTGACAGGTTCAAACTGAGCTTTTCATAAACAAACATTGTTGGGTTGGATATGGGTCTTGGCAGTCCCTCGCTTGTCCCACATCCATCCTTTCTCTTTCTGTACTATATGGATTATGTTGGTGGATCCAGAAGTGCGTCATTAACTGAGTTGCAAAATATGTGAGAGTAGGAGAAGGATGCAAATGTTTACTTCCTATGTTTTGGTCTAATTTAACTCCATGCCATCCTATCCCCACTGTTCTCCTGGTTGCACACCAAACTGCAATGTAAGGTGCCACACATGTTGTTGACATTATTGTAAGTTTTGTTGCTGCTCTTCTGAGTTGGCCATTCATGGGTAAAAGGGCATCTGTATATATAATAACACAGGAATTGTGAAGCTCATGAGGAAAAGGCAGATAAATATTGGATTATTTTATTTGCATCCTGGGGCCTATTTGTCAAGGGTTCAAAATGATTTTTTGCCCGTGATGACAAGTACAAATGGTAACCTATGGAGGGATTTTCCTAACGTTACATTTGATTTAATAAGTAATATACTTATTTTAGAATGTCTACTGAATTTTTTATTATCCAATATTTCTTGAACAATATAGCTAAAGGTTTCCTGACTTGATCTGTTCTATTCTACAAAATTCTGTTGCATCCTGGGGCATTATTTTGTACCTTGGTCCTTTGGCTGTTATTAGTAAGAAGGCAAGGGAGTTATGTGTCTATAGTCATTGACTTCTATATATTAGTTTGGTCGAATGCATCTGACTTGGTTTCATGCAAGTACTGGCTTAGCTGAAGATAAACTAATTGGAAAACTTTTCGTCCTGGATTTTGAAACCAGACATGTCATTAGAACCAATTTTTTTAGATGCATTAAATTACTTAAGAAGGATTTAAGTCATTGTTGCTCAACCTTAAACGAGAAAAGTAATTAACTGAGGTTAACAAGAAAAGCCATGTGCTTCTCAAGAATTGTGGGATGAGCTTTGTGAGTGGACTTCTGAATTCATTGGAATCATTAACTTGTCTGACCGTATTTTTCTTGATTTGCAGTTTTACAATTAAATATTTGAATATTTACAGAACCCAGATGTACTTTCTCTGTCGCTACATAAAAATGCTGACCCTCTTTGTAGATAAATATCTGTGCCCCAGAAATTTGTGTTTTCTGTCCTCAACTGTTCATTTTGGGAATGCCGAGGCACTTTCTTATTGATGTACATGATAACTAAGAGTAGCTAGTTTACTTTGCAGATTTCAAACTTGGAAGTGTGGTTTCAACGCCCTAAAGATGTAGTAAGGAAATTGGTATCTGGAGATTTGGACCTTGGAATTGTTGGCTTGGACACCGTAATGGAATATGGACAGGTTAGTAATGAGGATCCACTTGTCTTTCTTACCTAAGCTGATGGAATACTTTGTGCAATTAGCATAAGTGAAGTTCTCACAATCTCCTTTGAAAGAAAAGGGTCGTGGGTTTTTTTTTTTTGGCTTTGAATTCTGATTTGGTTCCAGTATATGTTCAAAAACTTTTGCTAAGCAAATTGCTTATTTAGCTTCCATTGTTGGACATTACTCTTATTCAATCACGTGCATTTTGTTATTTGGGAAGTTTCTTGCAGTACTTTCCAATTGAGTATCAACATGTACATTCTTATTGCAGGGAGATGAAGATCTCATTATTGTCCATGACTCTCTGGACTATGGAGAGTGTCGTTTATCTCTGGCTGTAAGTAATTTACTCAGGAGTGTTCCAACAATCTGCGAACTTCTTCTGTAATTTGAGCTTTTATATTGTGGAAATATAATATCACTTTCCTTGTCAGATCCCCAAGTATGGCATATTTGAGAATATAAATACCTTGAGTGAGCTAGCAGAGATGCCACAGTGGACACCCGAGAGACCTCTAAGAATTGCCACAGGCTTCACATATGTATGATTTATCCAGAAGTTCTCATTCTTTATCCTGCTTTCTTTTTTTCCATTCAATATTTTCTTTGTGGCGGAAAAGGTTTTAAAATATTGTTGCTTGCAGCTTGGTCCTAAGTTCATGAAAGATAAAGGTCTGAATCATGTGACATTCTCAACTGCTGATGGAGCATTGGAAGCAGCTCCTGCGGTTAGTAATGAACATTTATATTTAATCTTCACAGACACATCTACTACACTATCTTACTCTTTTTCTTTTTCTATTTTTCCTCTTGTTTTTTCTTTCGTTGTCTGCTTTCTGTCTGGACAAGAAATCTAGAGAATATGGAATTATTGAATAGTAAATGTAATAAGATCTATGGTATTGCTAGAACCTTTGTGCAGTTCTATTTTACGGTTGTATCTTTTGAATGTTCATCTTGACATAATTTAAAACTCATGATTCTGCTGCAACATGTTTTCAGTAATATGGAATTAGAACTTCTTGATGTAAGTTCACTTATTAGTTTCATGAAGCATTAGTTGTATAATTTGCCTTGAATATCAACCTCTGCTGGAGGGGGGGGGGTGAATAAAGCCGGCACTGGATGCTTAAAATATAAAATTTCCCTGAAGTTCTATAGTTATAGAAAGATGCGTGGGAGTGACTTCAGATAGAGGAGGATTATATATGAAGGTTGGCACAATAGGGTTATTATTCCCTGAAAAGCTTTATTTGTTTCTCGATATTTACTTATTTCCTTTGGGCTAATATGAGTCAGAAACCTTCTAGTTGTCATTCATTTTGAGTTATCACAGAGTGGGGAAAGTAAATGAAAGGAAATTAATTAATTTAAGCTAGTTTTCATTCTCAAAAGTTCGTCTTGATGAGTGTGAACTCCTTTTCAGTTTGCATCAGAAAGCTCAATAAGGGTTAGTGCTCAGTTCTTTGGTGCTTAATGTGGTATTATTACCACAAACACAATATACACTGTAGCAGCACATGCTTAATGGTGGTTTTTGATGACAGAGAATGAGAATATCAGATATAATAATCATCTTATGGTTTGTTGCTTATAACGTCTTGTTGAGAATGCTGGAAAATCTATGGTTTGCATTTGGAATGATGGATGGATTTGGAAGTCCATGCTAGCAAATTCATTTAGGGTGTTGAGATGACTTCATTCTATAGTTGACTTCAAATCAATTACTTATTTTGAACTATATTTTGAGTGATTTTGGTGGCTCTGAAAATTCAAATCCATTTAATATGGAGCCACGTGGAATCCTTTTCCCGAAACCCTCTCCTCAAGCCAATTCCTTTGATATAAATACAACCCAAAAGTTGTCTAATAACGAAATTCATTCATCATCTGAGACTTGAGCTTAGACAAGCTCTATGAGATATATGAACTACAATTTGGATATGTCTAAGGATTATATATGATAAATCCTTGATGAAGAATCTGGAAATTTGCAGTTCCTAAATAGGTGGAGTGTGGAAGGTACTGGAGGCAATCAAGAGATTGCTTTTCCATGTCCCATATCATATGCATAATTTTAGTTTCAGTAAGCCTGCACCATTCACTTGTTGACATTGCTTTTTTTTTTTTTTTTTTTTATAGATGGGGATAGCTGATGCTATTGTGGACCTTGTGAGCAGCGGAACTACATTGAGAGAGAATAATCTGAAAGAAATTGAAGGTGGAATTATCGTGGAAAGTCAGGTAACTTCTACATCTATTGGGCGTGCAAAACTTAATTGGTGGTTCTGATTTTAGGACAGTTAATACCATGAATTGTAGTTACTGCTTGCTCGATCTCCTCTTTGACTGAGTTTTATCATTTTAGGCTGTACTTGTTGCTAGCAGAAGGTCATTGATCCAGCGAAAAGGCGTTCTTGATATTACTCATGAAATGCTTGAAAGATTGGAAGCACATTTAAAGGCTGTTGGCCAGTTTACGGTGTGAATCATTTGTATATTGATGTTAATCTTTGGTTGCTTGGTATTCTTGTTATTCACTTATCTAATGGACAGGTAACTGCCAACATGAGGGGAAGCAGTGCAGAGGAAGTGGCTGAACGAGTATTAAGCCAACCATCCTTGTCTGGGTTGCAGGTCTGATTAGCTTGTCCTGTGCATATTGTCTGTAAAAACCCTTCATTAACATCAATAGCTTCTTGCATGAATTTCGTGTTTTATATGCAGGGACCCACAGTTAGCCCAGTGTATTCTAAGCGTGATGGGAAGGTAGCAGCAGATTATTTCGCTATAGTTATTTGTGTACCCAAAAAAGCACTCTACAAATCTGTTCAGCAGCTGAGGATGGTGAGCATTAATTCTTCATATTCTATATCTATCTGTCTATGCTTATTCATGTAGAAGTTGCTGTTATGGTTTGACTTGGACATTTATAGATCTTCTGAAGGCTTAATGTTGGGTGTTGGCTTCTGTCAATTGATGAACTGTCCTTCTCCTTGGTTGGGATAATATTCTTGCACCAACTCTTTTTCTTTCCAAATAAGTTTGAATGATTTTACCAATTAGGGTTCGAACAATGCAACTCCTCCCTGATAGAGGATGGTAGGTACCAACTCTTCTAACAAAAGTTGCTTTACCCTGGTTTTATTTTTACTTCTGCATCCCATATTTGTGCGAGGATTTCATAATCATTCTTGAAGAAAATTTCTCTTAGATCTGTTTGTGCAATTGTCTTATTCTGGTGCAGTAGATTTATGTTTGTGTGTTTCTTCACTCTTCTTGTTGCTTTTCACGTCTCATCTTTGCTTATGTAAAATTCACAACTCTCACACATCCTCTTATGCAGATTGGAGGTAGTGGGGTTCTGATTTCACCTCTGACCTACATCTTCGACGAGGAAACTCCGAGATGGCGTCAGCTTCTTTCAAACTTGGGCCTCTAATTCGTATCCCCGAGTATCTTGGCTGTTGCCAATCTTGAGAAGAGATGAAGAAAAGATTCAACCGAAAGCTCTGAGAGATTTCTTGTTCTGGATATTCCTGTTTCTTGCAGATTTCAATTATTTCTTTTAGTTATGTAGAAAAGTGTTTTGTCATCCCATGTTGTACAATCATCAAAATTTGATGCTAGGTACACAAGGACATACCACATGACGAGTGTATTATTATCATGTTTGTTTTGGAGGGACTTCATGCATCTTATTTGAACCCCGTCTCTCCTTTTGCTTTTATTTCCCCCCAAAAAATGATTCTTGTGGATTAATGCGAACAGGTACTAAATTATTGGATTTGTTGTTGCATCTTCTATTTCATTTTACTCTTAGGATCATGTTTGCACTGCAACCGACATTGGTGTCCATGCAAACCGTTGAATTATTAAGATGTGTAAAATTTCATGCATTGTAAAAATGTTGTGTTTATTTTGGAATACGGTAGGATTGGATATTTTAACAATTGAATCATTATGTTTAATAGGTAGTTTGTATTATTATATTAAAAAAATAAAGTATGTAATGATTGAATGTTGAGTAGTAATTTCTATTTCTTATATAAACAATTAAAAATTAATTTCAGAAAATCATTTTATTACTTCAATAGTTACATTTATTGTCTCTATAAATATAAAAAAAACATTATTTTCTGTTATACCTATTTATCCTATTTTAGATAAATTTTATATGCAAAGAAATATTATATGAACATGGTGCCATAAATATTTATATTATATGGATATTATACCTTTGTCAATGTAAAATATATATATAATTTTTTTATTAATATTGGTGTAAGTATGAAATGGTGAGAGAGGGGTGAGGGAAAGATGGATACACTGGAAGACTTTTTTATTTTTTATTTTTGTAACCATTATTCCGATTTCAAGCCAAAAGAAGAAATAATACACTGAAAATTCTTCTGCATGATAAAGAGCATATTTTGTGTATGTACACAGCAGAAGGGGATATGGATATAACCCTGCAGCTTCTACATCATACAACTCAGCCCCTACAGCTGCATTAAACGTATAACTAAATCACTTATGACAGAAATAATTGCACAATGTTCTGTATCCTGTGGCATCTCATTTTCCATTATTGGCATAAAGGGACCTCCAAATTTACGACAGAAGCTGAACCGCTGCAATGGCTGGAATCTTTTCTCGAAGCTTTTGTGTCACAGCAACTCGAACAGTCATCACAGCAGCAGCAGGGCCTGTTATTCGTACTTTTACTATCGGCTCTTCAATTTCTACTAGCTCTAGCTCCCCACCAGCAGCTCCAATAAGGTAAGGTCTTATCTCTTCAAGCACCTACAAGAGATGTTATCAGGTTTAAAACTTTGAGAGCATCATTTCGCTAAAATAGGTGATATCAGGGTCACAACCAAACTATTGCTGACGAATGGGGTTCATGTCAGCATAAATATGATATCCTGAAACACTCGGAAGCATATAGCCTGCAAATTTAAGTAATAAACTAAAAAAATAAAGGGAACTTGTTGGATTTTGAGCAAAAAATGACAGAAAATCTTGGGGATGAATCTCTTTGCCATCCTTGGCCCAACTCTATGGACAAAGCTTGCCAATTTCTGGAAATAGAACCACCATGCCCCACAACATAGGAAAAAACCATATTTCAATTCAAAGACCCTCATCTGCGCACCAGGCATCCCCTTTGCCACCTCTGCTTTTGCCCGAAGAGGCTCGCCCACTCCACCCAAGCCTAGGGCAAGTCCCTAGTTACAGCCCACATGGCAACTGACAACTCAGAAACAACCTAAAATCCAATTATATATATGTATGTATGTGCATATATATATATATATATATCCTTTCTTTTTAATCTCCACAACATCTCAGGTCAAATTTTCCCTTACAAACTGCACCTGTTGTTTCCAGTCCTTTTTCTTTTCTCAAATGGACTTTGACAGGGAGGGGGGGGGGGGTACATTGGTAGTTATTTACCCACTAACATGCGTAATATGCTTACAGCTTTCTACTACTGGTATCTTCTTCAACATTCACTCCAGGACAGTGGTCACATTTCAGAATGTTTCCTTTTCTTTTTTAATGAGCTTAAAGAAATTGGAAAGTGGTTTTATATGTTTGCTGAATCAGAGTTTGACTTACTTTTCCATTATATTACAACTGAAAGAAACAAAAATAAAGGATGCTAAAGAGTGAGATAGTTGAAAGCAATATTTACCTTCTCTATGTTCTCTTCATTTAGCTCAAGGCCAGTTTCTTCATCTGGTATTGATTCCACTGCAACAACTTCAGGAATCTTTTCCATCAGACGACGCTCGATGCCCATTTTCATTGTCACTACAGCGCTTGGACATGATCCACATGCTCCTTGTAATTTTAGTTTCACGACATTTCCATCAATTTCATGCAATGCAACATTACCCCCATCTGAAATTAGGTAAGGTCTAATTTCATCCAACACACTCTCAACATTTTCTGATGTGAGTGGCAACTCTACAGCTGATTCAGGAGAAACAACAGCCTTTACAACTGCACAGACAATTTGAAGATTTAGACATGAGCTAACCCTATATGTATAGTATTTTTATATGCAGAATCTGAAACGAACTTTTCATACATTGCTCAATTTCAAACACCATACTAGTTCATTCCAAAATACGCATATGAAATCTCATTCATGGATTATTATCATGTAGTAAAAAAGCTTACCATCTGAACAAAAGATTATCTTCATAGCACACGCAATCATGGAAACATACACAAAATGACAGCAGACCTAGGAATTAAGAGAAAACTTTACAACAACAAAATTCTTCTCAGACGAATAAGCGAGATACTCTCAACATATAACAAGGTCTTCACAGCCGAATTATTGAAAAATATATCATACTTCAAATATAAATTACAAATTACTGAAATTAAAGGGCAACATGCAAGTTAACAAACCTTGTCATTTCTCTCCTCAATAGTAAAGAATCATCACTTTGAAACCTTAATTTATTTTACAAATACGCCTACAGCGTGTCCAATCAACTGGACTTTAACTGATTTATTAAACTAGCATAGGTGATTATTCATACGCCAAGAACCAATTTTTTATCATTTACCAAACGCTTCCCATACAAATTTAACAAGTAAAATTGACCCAGGGCTCACCCAATCGAGAAGCCGGGTATAACCCATAGCGCACATGTTGACATGAGGCCGGCCGCACCTGATTAAATCTCCCGGAAGGCGAAATTGCAGTGCTTAAGAAGCTCGAAATCTGCACAAGAACAATCATATGAATATCAAAGTCATAATAAAATCACTTGAGCAATCGTAATCCAATAAACACAACAACCGCAGCTTCACCCCCAAAAACACACACACACACACATCGCAATAAATACCGACGATCGAAGACAGAGAGAAAGAAATAGACCTTTGGTGAAAGAGGGCGGCGGGACGGAGCGGCGGCGGAAGAAGAAGGAGAGCAAGAAGGTTCCAGGTTTTGGTGGAGCCTGCAACTGTAAGAATATGGAGGAGGGCTCACCGCCATGGCTGCGTGCATCGCCGTATCGATGGACTTCAGAGTAACGATAAACCAATAGGTGGTGCGGGTGCGGAATACTTCTGGCTTCTTTTTCCTTCTTCTCTGTTTTGGATGTGTTTGTGACTGTGTCTTAATTGCGGTTTTTTTTTGTTGTCTTTTTTTGACTGCTCACAAAAAAATTGAAAAATCTAATTTTGTTGAAATCAAATTCAACACCACCACCAACAACAACAACAACAATAATAATAATAATAATAATAATAATAATAATAATAATATAATATTTATATTATTTGTTATTATTGTGATGTTTTATTTTTACAATTTTATCAATTTGATTAATTTTTAATTTAAAAAATAATATTTTGAAATACAATTTACTTTTTTTTCCCATTCTATTATTTTTCTAAAAAAAAATCGAATTTTAGAAGTTGTTTCGGTATGGCAATACTTCTCACTTTCCATCTTCTTCCATTTTTCAGGTTTTTTTTTGAGAGGGATGGGTTCGACTCTTGGAACAAATAAATAATGGGACGTGCACTAGCTAGCTACGAACTAAGGAGGAGACACCGATCTTTAACCCAAAATTTAATATATGTGTGTTATTTTTTATGTGTCATTATCGATAAATTTAAATGAATTTAATTATGTTTCAATTAGTTGTCAAAAATGGAGGCACTTGGAGAAATTCAAAATCACATATTTATTTATCTCATAAATAATCAATTTTGAGTGGATAAACATATATTATAGTACTTTAGCTCGAGAATAAAAAAATAAAATTAGAATAAATATAATTTTCAGGCTTACTTAGTTGACACAAAATGTAATTTTTGACTTAATTTAATGGATATAAAATTATTCGGGCCAATTTGATTGGTGCAAAACTTGTCATTCAGATTAACTTACTTATTACAAAAATAATTATTCGAGGCAACTTAAATTTTGTATTGATTATGTTAACCGAAAAATTATATGACGGGCCAACTAAATTCGCAAGTAAAATATTGTTCGAGCTAACTTAATTGAACGAGGAGAGAATAAGTCTAGCACGCGAGAAAAAATATAAACGTCACCAATAATTAAAACCTATTCTAGTATAACAGTGAAACAGTTTAAATATATTTTTTCTGTTAATTTTTCGGTTTCTAAACGAATAGATATTTTTTAAAATGACGTGTCAATTTTTTTTTAAATGTAAATAACTTTTTCATTTATAAATACACATCGCATAGAGTAAAAATGAGATTTTGGATGAAAAAAATAAAACTAATTTTTTATAATTATTTGGGAATTTTTTTAATATTATTGTATATCGAATATTTGTAATGTAATTGAATTACAATTTAATATTGACTAATAATTTATTTTTGATACAATCAATCACTTAATATAGAAAACTTTTATTTTGAATAGAAGAGAATATATATTTTTATATAAAATTATATTTTTCACATGTTTTTATCAGTAAATTAATAAAATAATTTAGATATTCCAAAATATTAATTAACTTAAAATGATACTATAAATATATTATAGTTTATTTTTAAAAATATTATAAATCGTACATTACACGAAAGCAATACTAATTATAATTAAAAGTTAAAAGGGTGAAACAAAAGGTAAAAAAAAAAAAAAAAAAAAGCACAAAGCAAAAATATGGGTTTTTTCTATATACATATAATAATGAGAAACAAACCTGATATGAATTAATTTTGAAGCAAGACTGGACTGCTGCTTATCTTCTTTTCCCTTCCTCCAAATCCAAAGATGAAACAGAAATAACAACAGACAATTAAATCAGAAATTTTCGATAATTTTTTTTCTTTTCGACATCATTATATTTTTAGTTTATACAAGTATGCACGTGATTGATAAACGAATGTATCGAATTTTCTATTATATTATAAATCGTATATGTTAAATGTATAATATATTTAATACGAATAAAGTTGTATGTTCATTCATACACTAATACTGCAATTCAAGAGTGAAAAGTGGATCATACAGAGCATAGGACAGAGTGATAGGAACATGAAAACTACATTCTGTTATTACAAAATCAACTTAGGTAACTGCACTTATGTTCACATGATTGAAAATTGTCACAAACTTGTGTCTTTGATCTCTCACATGTTTATAGTCTCATAATCTGCATAGTGGTTCACTTGTCTCTCTCTCTCTCTCTCTCTCTCTCTCTCTCTCTCTCTCTCTCTCTCTCTCTCTCTCTTCCAACTCCAACAAAATCCCATGTTGGCTTAACCTTCAAATCACCCAATCTCATTTCTCACCACCTAAAACACACACACACACACACACTGTACCATCTCCCACCACTCCAATTTTGACTTCAAAGCAAAGACATCTCAAGCACACCATCATATATCACACTTCCCTCTCTCCTTTCCAATGCAAAACTCTTTCAAATTTCACCACCCTTCCCTCTCTTCCCATGGAAGAAGTCGATCACGACGAAACTCGAGGGGACACCAACCACCACTCCAATGTGGATACTTCGCGGCCTTTCCGCTCCGTCAGAGAGGCCGTGGAAATATTTGGCGAGCGCTTCTTGGTGCCCGGGATATACTCGCCGAAGTCCTTTTCCTTTCCGGAGAAGGAAACACCCTTCTTCTCACCACCAAGTCCAAAACTAGAAGCAGAGCCATCTTGGAAAAACTCATCCCCTAGTCCAAGGGGTTCGAGTTTTAGCTACGACACAACACTTGTAGACACCGTCAAGAAACTCGAGGCAGAGCTAGAGGACACCAAGACCGAGCTTAAGTTACTCAAGGAACGAGAATCGGAGACGGAAGTCGCGTTGGCCTCATTGAATGCTGAGCTCCACAGGAGCATGTCCAAGGCGGCTCAAGCCGAGGCAGTCGCTGCCGCCAAGGCAGCGGCTGCTGTCGCCCCGGCTGTGGCCGGAGACGAAGTTGTCGAGGAGAAGAAAAGGGATTTGATTGGGCCAAGTTTGGCGCAGGTTTTGAGTGTTGGAGAGAAGGAAAGCAACTTGTTTCTTGGGAGGAAAAAGGAGAGGAAAAAGAAGCCTATAATACCTCTTGTAGGGGACTTGTTTTCCAGGAAAAAGGGATCATCTACTGCTCTTCATAATCCTCTCTATGCATCTTCTTCTCCCTTTCATTACAACTGATCTATCTGTAATTCTGTACAAACATCTTTATTATCGGTATGTATTTTCTTAGGCCATGTTTGGCTCAATTTTATTCTTCAATTATGTGTGGGGAAAAAAAAAGAAGATTATCAGAAGGGATAAGTTGATTGTGTGATACATATGATCAAAGGGATTGGGACTTATAATCTTGTTCATATTTTGTGATTGTTGAGATAATTATTTGTGTAATTTTGCAGTTTTTCGATTTCTTTTGGTTAATTTTCGAAACAAATGATTGTATCTACCCGTTCTTTGGATTTCTATTATATTTTTTATTTCACTTTATATTTTAGCTTCATCAATACACACTATATACTTGTTTTCGATACTACTAAGGGAAGGGCGTATGGTTCCAATCCCGACTTTATGAAATTGCTTCAATCAATAGGCCAAAATCCTTATATTATTATATTCTAAAAAATTATGTAGATAATAATTAATTAATTGATGATTATTAAAAAATTGATGTGAGTTATAAAGGACCATAAGCATGGAATATAATATATGTGTATATATATATTTATCTATATTTTATAAATAAAAATTAAATTATAAAAATTTATGTACATCAAATATATCGTACAATATATTTACAAATTAAAATACATCGAAATTCAAATCTTCCTCCAACTTATTCTACAAATTAAAATAAACGGGAACTTATATGAGACAGTCTCGTACAAATTTTTTACGATGTATAGCTTGTTGTCACGAAATTGGGCTTCTTGGGCCATTTTTGCACTTGGACTTGAGAGGTTTGCACCTTCCCAAGCCCAATTCTTAAGCCCGATCTTCAAGCCCAAGCACTTAGCCCATATCCACACCCTTTGTACATAGAATTCTCTAGAAAGGTAGGGTAGGATAGAGAGTATTCTAGAGAGTGTGTAGAACTCTCTAAGTGTGTAGTAAATTGTAGAGGATTCTGGAGACTTAATCTCCACCGTAGGATTAGATCGATCCCCACCGTCCGTTGAGGAGTTGGAGTAGTATAAATAGGGGCATTCATTTCATTTGTAACCATCAAGTTCCAATCAAGTTCTTCAAGTGAGTTTGAGTGAATAAAGCTTTCCTCCAAATACTTCTCTCTTTACTTTCTTGCCAACACTTTTGCACACACTTCACACTTCGAGAGAGGCTGACTTAGCAACCGCGAGGGGCGGAAATAAGCTAAGGCCGCACGGGTCATTGTTAAGGGAACAAGTCCGTGACAAGTGGTATCAGAGCCAGGTTTGAGCTAAGAGTGTGCACGGGGAACGTGATGGCTGGAAACGAATCAAATGTATCCGAGGAACGGGGCCAAGAGACCGTTCAAGTCCAACCCAAGAAAAGGCGCGACCAAAGCAAGACTCGTGAGGGTCCCTCATGGGAACCGGCCGCCGCTGAACTTGGGGAAAAGCTTGAAAAGGTCCAACACGACTTCAAGACGTTGGAGGATCATGTCTTAGGAGAACTTGACACGTTCAAGGGGGACGTGGAAGATGTCAATAATGAAATGGAGGCTCGCTTTGCCAGCATTGAGGATGCCATCCAAGCCCTACGTAATAGCATCGAGGGGATGCGAGAGGACTTGGCATTGTGCAAAAGGGCCGCAGCTAGCGGGGAGGCTAGCACATCCGTTGCCACCCCAAGGGTGGAATGCCCCAAGCCGACTGGGTTCATTGGAGCTAGGGACGCCAAGGAAGTTGAGAACTACCTCTGGCGTATGGAGCAATACTTCGAGGGGCTTAACCTTATAGACGAAGCATCCAAGGTAAGAATTGCTTCTCTATATCTTTCCGATACTGCCATGTTATGGTGGCGCAGGAAACATGCCGACATGGAGCGGGGTTCATGCCGGATTGACACTTGGGACGATTTCAAGAGGGAACTCAAGCGCCACTTCTACCCCGAGAATGTGGTCTATGAAGCTCGGAGAAAGCTAAGGGAACTGAAGCGAAGGGGCACTATTCGGGAGTATGTGAAAGAGTTCACAACCCTTATGCTTCAAATCCCTGGCCTAACCGATGATGATCTCCTGTTCTACTTCATCGATGGTTTGCAAAGTTGGGCCAAACAGGAGGTACATCGACGGGGCGTTAAATCCGTAGATGAGGCCATTGCTGTGGTCGAATCTATAGCCGACTTCCAACCGCATTCACGCACTGAGGCTCCCCCGAGGAAAGAAAAGTATCAAGCCAAAGGTGGGGGAGATAGGCGAGATGGGAAGGATAGGGACGATCGGGGCAGGGACAGCCGAAGGCACAACTTCGGAGAACGGGACAAGCAACCAACCCGATCCAACTATGAGGAGAGGAAGAAAGCCTTCGTCCCTAAAGATGGATGTTTCGTGTGCAAGGGACCCCATGCAATGAAGAATTGCCCAAAGCTTGGGTCCTTGTCAGCAATGGTGGAAAGGCACGAGTCAGAGAGTCGGCCGGAGGAGGAGGCGAGTCACATGGGCTCACTCCAAATCCTCAATGCGTTGAAGGCAAAGCCAATGCCCACGACATCTAGCAAGGGGCTGATGTACGTGGAGGCACATATCAATGGTGTGCCCACCAAAGCATTGGTGGACACGGGAGCCACCCACAATTTTGTGACCGAAGATGAAGCCAAGAGGTTAAGGCTTCGATGGTCGAAGGGCGAAGGTTGGCTGAAGACTGTGAATGCCAAAGCTCAACCGCTCAATGGAGTAGCCCGAGGCGTGGGGCTACAGTTAGGCACTTGGAAGGGCCAAGTGAATTTCTCGGTGGCACCCATGGACGACTTTAAAGTCGTGCTCGGCATGGAGTTCTTGCGACAGGTAACCGCTATCCCCATGCCTTCTTTTAATACTGTGTGCATCCTTGAAAGAGGATCACCTTGTATGATCCCCACCCTCGAGTTACGTGACGGCCAAACTCGAGAGGCCAAGCAATTATCAGCCATGCAAATCACCAAGGGGGTGAAAAGAGGGGAACCAACATTTTTGGCCGTGGCTAAAGAGGAGCATCCATCCGCCGAGAAGATGGAGGAAGTACCATCCATCATTCAAAAGGTCCTTGAGGAGAACAAGGACATTATGCCGGCAGCATTACCCAATAAACTCCCACCAAGGCGAGAGGTGGATCATAAAATTGAGTTGGAGCCGGGTGCTAAACCGCCCTCTATGGCTCCCTATCGAATGGCTCCACCTAAATTAGAAGAGCTTCGAAGGCAACTCAAAGAATTGTTGGACACGGGCAAGATCCGACCTTCGAAGGCACCTTATGGCGCTCCGATACTCTTCCAAAAGAAGCACGACGGGTCATTAAGGATGTGCGTGGATTACCGGGCACTAAATAAGGTAACGATTAAAAATCGTTACCCCATCCCATTAATTGCCGACTTGTTCGACAGACTTGGAGAAGCCAAGGTATACACCAAGATGGACTTACAAAAAGGCTACTACCAAGTCCGAATAGCAGAAGGGGATGAGCCGAAGACAGCATGCATCACACGATACGGGTCATTCGAATGATTGGTCATGCCCTTTGGACTAACCAATGCCCCGGCAACCTTCTGCACATTAATGAACAAGATCTTCCATCCATACTTGGACCGGTTTGTGGTGGTCTATTTGGACGACATTGTCGTCTATAGTAATTCTCTTGAGGAGCACGTCGACCACCTATGAGCCGTCTTCCAAGTATTGCGGGAGAACGAGCTCTATGTCAAAAAGGAGAAGTGCACTTTTGCCACCCAGGAAGTGCAGTTTCTTGGACATGTCATTGGCCATGGGAGGATACAAATGGATGGATCCAAGGTGCGAGCTATCATGGAGTGGGAGGCCCCGACCAAGGTAACCGAACTTAGATCTTTCCTTGGTCTTGTTAATTATTACCGGCGATTCATACAGGGATACTCGGCGTGAGCTGCTCCCTTGACGGACCTACTCAAGAAGGGCAGGACATGGGAGTGGTCCGAAAAATGTGAGGAAGCCTTCAAAGAATTGAAGGCCGCTGTTAGCCAAGAACCTGTCTTGGCCTTACCCGACTTCACAAAGGAGTTTGAAGTACACACTGATGCTTCCAACTTTGCTATCGGAGGAGTGTTAATGCAAGAGGGACATCCGATAGCCTTTGAAAGCCGCAAACTCAATGATACTGAGCGGCGTTATACGGTGCAAGAAAAGGAGATGACCGCGGTGGTCCATTGCTTGCGAGTGTGGCGACACTACTTGTTGGGGGCACATTTCACTATCAAGACGGACAATGTCGCCACGAGCTATTTTCAGACACAAAAGAAGCTCTCGCCTAAGCAAGCTCGATGGCAAGACTTCCTTGCCGAATTCGACTACACGTTGGAATATAAACCCGGAAAAGCCAACGTGGTAGCCGATGCCCTTAGCCGAAAAGAGGAACTTGCAGCCATCAGCCTAGCCAAAGGGGACGTCATTGATCGCATCAAGGAGGGACTTGAGCATGACCCAATGGTTAGGGAACTTAAGAAGTTGGCCGAGGAAGGCAAGACGCAGCGCTTCTGGGTAGAGGATGGGTTACTCTACACCAAGGGCAGGCGGCTATTTGTTCCAAAATGGGACAACTTGAGGCGAGACCTTATCAAGGAATGCCATGACACAAAGTGGGCGGGACATCCAGGCCAAAAGCGCACGATGGCACTATTGGAGACAACATACTTTTGGCCACAAATGAAGGATAGTGTCGAGCTTTATGTAAGGACTTGTCTTGTGTGCCAACAAGACAAGGTGGAGAATAGGCAACCCGCGGGACTACTCGAGCCACTACCCATTCCCGAAAGACCGTGGCATTCTATTAGCCTGGACTTCATAAGTGCCCTACCAAAATCAGAAGGCTACGGGTCTATCATGGTGGTGATAGACCGATTCTCCAAGTATGGTACCTTCATTCCATGCACCAAAGATTGCACCGCTGAGGAAGCAACTAGGGGATTCTTCAAGCATGTAGTGAAGTATTGGGGGCTGCCAAGGAACATCGTGAGCGACAGAGACCCCCGCTTTACGGGACGTTTATGGATGGAATTATTCAAACTCCTTGGCACCGAGCTTAATTTCTCCACAAGCTTTCACCCGCAAACAGATGGGCAGACAGAGCGGGCAAATGCTTTGTTGGAGTGCTATCTGCGGCACTTTGTGAGTGCCAATCAACGAGATTGGGCCAAGTTACTTGATATTGCCCAATTTTCGTATAACTTGCAAAGGAGTGAAGCCACAGGGAGGAGTCCATTCGAATTAGCCATGGGACAACAACCTCTGACTCCTCACACGTTGGCAACACCCTTTGTTGATGGGAAAAGCCCGGGGGCAACTAAAATGGCAAAGTCATGGGAGGAACAAGCCGACATCGCCCGAGCATGTTTAGAGAAAGCACGCAAACGTATGAAGAAGTGGGCGGATGAAAAGAGGCGGCCCCGGGAGTTCACTGTTGGAGACCAAGTCCTTGTGAAGCTCTTGCCACAACAGTTCAAAGTCTTACGGAGTTTGCACAAAGGCTTGGTACGAAGGTACGAAGGCCCTTTTCCCATCACTGCTAAGGTAGGCAAGGTATCTTATCGTGTTGACCTACCTAGCACCTTAAAAATTCATCCGGTCTTCCATGTGAGTATGTTGAAGCCGTACAATGGAGACATGGAAGACCAAAGTCGTGGGTATTCTCAACGAGCACCTCCCGTAGTAACCAAGTCATTTGACAAGGAGATTCAAGAGGTGTTATCAAAGAGAGTTGTTCGGAGAAGAGGCGTTCCACCCCGCACCGAGTACTTAATCAAGTGGAAGGGACTGCCAGAGTCTGAGGCAACGTGGGAACCTGAAGATGACTTGTGGCAGTTCAAGCATCAACTCCAACAATACGAGGCGACGAGGACGCCGCCGGAATAGGTGGGGGAGAATGTCACGAAATTGGGCTTCTTGGGCCATTTTTGCACTTGGACTTGAGAGGTTTGCACCTTCCCAAGCCCAATTCTTAAGCCCGATCTTCAAGCCCAAGCACTTAGCCCATATTCACACCCTTTGTACATAGAATTCTCTAGAAAGGTAGGGTAGGATAGAGAGTATTCTAAAGAGTGTGTAGAACTCTCTAAGTGTGTAGTAAATTGTAGAGGATTCTGGAGACTTAATCTCCACCGTAGGATTAGATCGATCCCCACCGTCCGTTGAGGAGGTAGAGTAGTATAAATAGGGGCATTCATTTCATTTGTAACCATCAAGTTCCAATCAAGTTCTTCAAGTGAGTTTGAGTGAATAAAGCTTTCCTCCAAATACTTCTCTCTTTACTTTCTTGCACACACTTCACACTTCGAGAGAGGCTGACTTAGCAACCGCGAGGGGCGGAAATAAGCTAAGGCCGCACGGGTCATTGTTAAGGGAACAAGTCCGTGACATTGTGGACACTTACCGGCCGGATTTTTTTATTTTATTTTATTTTTATTTTTTTAAAATTTTTCATATAAAATCTTGTTTTAATTTTGGTGGATATGTAGGAGCTTCTTCTGCAGTCTTCAGAAAACACACTTCTCATTAGATCGAATCAACTGTGGCAATATTCATTCAACAATGGCGAAGAGATCTTCTTCTCTCCTAATCTCCCCACTCTCCATCTTTCTGCCCAGAGGCGACGCTTTCCTATACCTATTTGCCCTTCTCTCCCTCTTCTCTCTCCTCCTCCACCATCTATCCGCCTCGCCTACTGCCGGTCGCCCACACTTTGAGGGTTTCGACGCCGAAGAAGATGAAGATTTTTCTGTCGGAGATCCCAAGTCGGATGAGCTTATACCACCTAGTCGCTCCACCCCTCCCCCGATTTCTCTCTCTACTCCTACCCCCGAGTCTCACCACGGTCCCCCCGATTCCGATCAATCTCAGATTGAATCTCCGCCGTCTGATCAGAACCCTAAACCCGCTTCCACGTCGGCTTTTGATTACTGGGATGAAGATGAATTTGAAGGTATTCCTGAGACTTTGATTCCTGCATCTGACAGTCAAGCGACTCCTGAGCCTGCTACTGCTGGTTCTGAATCTGACTCGGGTTCGCCCTACGAAAATCTAGAGGACCCGAAATCCGATGTCAAATTCTCGAGGAAACTTACTGCGTATACTGTTGAAATCGTGTGTGTTTCGTTCTTGATTGCTTTTGCAATCAATTATTTCACGGGGAAAAGAGAGAATGAAAATTTGGCTTTGGCGTGGGCTAGAAAATTTGCAACTAGGGACTCGATCTTTGATAAGAATTTTAGTTTGTTGGGAGTTGGAGAGACTGACGAGTCACCCCTATTGTTGCTGGAAGGGAAGAATGTGTTTAAGTTTTATGCAAGTGGTAGGAGGTTTTGCTCGGGATTGCTGGCAACAATGGACCTGAAGTGCAGGCATGATTTGATTTCGAGGTTGTACAATACGGTGGTGCCGTGCAAGGATGAAATTACATTTGAGGTTTATATGAATGATGATGCGATGGATCAGGTGGTTTTTGCATTGGCGAGGAAGAAGTTGGCAAAGACGATGCAAAAGGAGCTGGGAGATCTGCAGAGGTTCGCAGGGTTGGTGAGTCCTCCAAGTGGTAGGAAATGGGTAGCTGAGGAACTGCAGGTAGTGTCGGAGTCTAAGGAAGTTGCTACTGATTTGATCACTGATGCCGCGCTTGAGCAGGTAGGGGTTTGTATGTGTGTTGGTTTATGTATTTTGCGGTTTTTCTTTTATTAGATGTTGTGATACTGGAAGTTTAGCTGTTGAACTCATTGTTTTGCTGGTTGAGGAGGAGTTAACTGGAGAACTACTTGGATTTGCTTGAACTGAGTTTTTCTGAAAGTTCTCATGGAGTTATGATCATTTCTGGTCTTCATCGAACATTTTTAATGACTTCTGAAATTCAATGTCACTGTCAATTAGGTTGTGCCTTTCTTCCTATTCATATGCTAAAAGATGATTTATGATCTTTGACAATACTGCTTGCATCTTGTTTTCTAGAATTTTGATTTGTTCCCATTTTTGGGAATTATTTCATAAGATTTGGTTGTGCATTTTCTTGTTAATACCCCTGGAATAAGCCAGTTCAAAGATTTTGTGCAAACTTGGCTGCAGTAGCAGCCGTTGACTGCAATTTCAAAGTTCAAATTGTAGAATGATTCTAGCACTTTATCTATAGAGGTCTAGAATAACATTGGAATTGCTTAAAAGCTGAAGACAGGCTGGTGAGTTGTACACATGCTGTGTGCATTATGTGGTTTCATCTGCATACAAAATTGCTAGGTTCTCTGGGGTTGCCAACTGAAAAAACTAGCTCAGAAGATCATGTGAGCAGTTGGAGCTGCATATTAGTGTCGAGGCAAAACAAAGGGTTTTTGTTTTGCTTCAGTTAGCTTCTGAGGTCTTTACAAGAGTTGAAATACTTGGCAGTGTCTTCTTTTTTTTTTTTTTTTTTTTTTTTTTTTTTTTGTGGGTTGTGGCCTGGCTTCATTAGTAAGTAATACATTCGCATGTGAGCTTATTTTTTGTGCATAATGATCATCTTGTATTAGTTTCCGCTGGAGAATTAGTGCATTAATACTTTTAGGTGATTAGAAAGATGTGCATGAAATTCATGTTGATTTAGGTGATTAGAAAGATGTGCATGAAATTCATGTTGATTGGAAATAATTAACAATCCAAACGCTTCCGAAAACAAGCATAACAATATACTATACGTGATCTGATTCTTCTTGTTTCAAGGGGAAGCTAGTTAAGGTATGACAGGCCTATTAAATGCTGTCTCATACAAATTCGGGAACTGTCACACATTGTCTGGAAAATATTACAGATTAGTCTTTCCACATCCAACATTATATATGCATCACCCTTTTTTTATTATGTATTCTCTTTTTTCTTATCTTCATTCTTGACGTTGGCCTGTCTGATGAGTGATATTGACGCTACTAACTTCCTCTTTTGGCTCTATTCATTTCTTTTTGCCATTTATTTGTATTAATAAGAAGTCTACATTACATCTTTATATCACTTGGAAAAGGCAGTGTTTAACTAATTGACCTCCTCCCTCCTTGAGCATGTCATATAAATAATATTCTCTTTGGAATTTATGAAGGTTTTTGGGGACAAAGCTTTTGAAAAGTTCGGAAAATACTTCATCTCAATGCATTTCTCTGATCAACAATTGGGTTCACACAAAAAGATGCTCGTGTTTAAGTTTGCTCTCCCAGACGTGGAACACATGGCTGACATGACTCGTTTGGTTGCTCTCATTCCTTATTACATCGACCTAATCGGACGGTACAAGCTCAGTTCACATGTAAGTGTAACATTATATTTGGAATATTTGATCATTTTGGTATATCTATGAGTGCCTTTTTGAACTGCGAGTTGTTTGTCAGGCTCGATCCAAAACAGATGCAACCAGAGTAAAGATTGCCCAAGAGATTTACAAAGAGCTTCAGATTTCCAGGCAAGAAGCTATGCAGAGAAAGAAAGCCGACCAGAGAAAGAAGATGGAGGAGGCTGAAGCGAAACTAACTGCAGAGGCTCTTCGCAAAAAAGAAGCTAAAGATCGGGCACGCCAAATGAAGAAGGGCATGCCAAAAATGAAGATGACTAAGGTTCATTAGATCCTCAAGCCAGCTTTAGATATTTATTATCGTATCTCAGTTGTCATTTTCGTGCGGTTTGCATCTCTCTCCAATTAATAGAACATCATGCATGTCACAGTTGTTAGTCTTCGTTCAACCTTACAGCTTTTGTGCTGTTTGAATGGAGCATTAGTTCTAATATGGAGACACTTGGAACAGTTTTCGATCCATATTTACATGTATTAGGAATCGAAACAGATCGAAGAGATTCTAGAAACTAGAAGTCAGACCGGAGTAATCTTATGTCACTTCTTTCTTTTTCTTTTAAGGTGTCATTTACCTGCCTTTTCTTCTTTTACACTGGACAATAGCAAAATTTTATAAGATGATTCTGCAAAATTGTTATCTTTCTTGCACTTATGTTGTGTTTGTTTATTGATTGGTCCATAATGATGGGAAGCGTCGATTCACTTCAGCATTTGTATTGAAACTCATTTTTTGAATTGGTGCCAACCCTATTATCTTTTCCTCAAAATAGCTGACGCCTACTTTTTTTCTCTTCCTTGTCTCTGTCTCCTCTCATAATGAATCATCTTACAAATTTCAATGACTACTTTGTTACCTAATCACTCATCATTCATAACGAATCATCTTACATATTTCAATGACTACTTTGTTACTCAATAACGAACCATCTTACATATTTCAATGACTACTTTGTTACTCAATCACTCATCATTGTAGAACATTTTTTGTTATTTTCATCACCTTTCCTATGTGATTTAACACATACCTCACAATGTTATCCATTTGAAAATAGATACAAATTCATACTAATCATTAGGACTCACAATTCATACTTTTCATTGTTAAATTTACCGCGTACCCCTTCAATTGTAAACAAATACATTTGTAATGTTAGGCTTGGAAGATTTAATTTCTATTAGTACCATGCTTTATTTGTTGCTTTTGTTTTGATAATTGAATAGACACTCAGTTGGGTAGTAGTTAGACATGGGCACGGTTCCGGTTCTGACGGTTTTAATCGGTGGTCAACCGTTCGGTTAACTATTGATCCGGTTTCGGTTTGGAACCGGAACCTAGCCGGTTCGGTTCCGGTTCCAAAACCGGCGGTTTTGGTTAAAAATCGACAGTTTCGGTTCCAAACTGGCGGTTAGTGTGAATTTGTAAAAAAAAAAAAAAGAACCGGAAAATGGAACAGAACCGTGGAACCGCCGGTTCCGGAATCGGAGTCGGAGCCAGCTATATATCGATTTGATTTCGGTTCCACCTCTCCCGATTTCAGAAACCGATAACTCCATAATTAAAACCGGAACCGACGGAACTGTGTCTATGTCTAGCTGTAGTGATTGTGAGGCTTCCGATGAAGAGGATTTGGAGCAAAATTAGTATGTAGAATTTTGATGGTGCAAGCAAAACAAAGTTGACAGTAGGGATATAATCAAAGCCAAGTCTAAAAGATACTTGATTAAATAAAGCTCGAGCTTCATTCAAGGATGAACTCAATAGATTTGAAAACAACTAAATATATTGAAGCATTATTTTTCTTCTACATTTAGAGAGAATTTGGAATTAGAAATTGAGAAAAAAAATAAAACTTTTATAGTAAAAGAAGTGAAATTCAAACGCCTTTAAAAAAAAAAAAAAAAGTTTCTTTCTAAGGCAATGACAACACACTTGTCAGTAGTAAAATATCTTAACAGCAAGGTTAGGTTCAATTAACTTAAAAAAGCTTCGGCCCCATTTGGACGAAGAATACAATGAATCATAATTCAATCCGCTCAATTTTTTTAAATTGAATTTCTTTTTTTACAATCTTGTTTTTTAAAATTCATTCAGTACCTATATGTATAACCATAATTATACTATACAAATATATTGAACGCACTACGTGTATTTACTCTACAGAGATTATGTGTACACTCACTAATAGGATATATTTTATTTATATTTATTTATCTAATTTTCCTTGCTTTTGATATATAATCATGCTTAGTTCTTAGATTTTGATTAAAGATTGTGTTTTGTAGGGCAATTGAATAGATTGATGCATCTTAGGCATAAAATGGAGGATCTGAAGATGTGCAAGTGTCAACCAGAGTTTCTTCCAAGAGAATTATAGAAGACTATGATCGTCCGAATTGTGATTAGTCTTTATTTGTTCTTTAATTCTTCGTTATTCATATATCTTCTGTGCGTGATAAATCTTATTGTTTTGATAATTGAATGAGGTGGCCAATCTTTCGACAGTTAAAACCATATGTTGCCAATTAGAATGCTAATATGTAATTGTTTAACCATTCTAATATTTGTTGTACAATAACATGATTATTTGAACTAATATGTTATAAAGATGTATGATCTAGCTTAAATAAACATATACGTGTGTTTGTTGGCTAGAATTTGTGGTCTCTATATACCTAATGCTATTGGTAAATTAAATTCTATAATTATATCTAGAATTATTTATTAATAAGAAAAATAATTAGAGGTTGTAACCTGATTATTGAACAACTAAGGAGAAATGAGCTGTTTTGGTCGTACCAACAACTAAAACCAATTTAATGATTGAGTGAAAGAATCATTTTTGCATCAATGATCGATTCTACGAATATATTTTAAAGTTACTCCTTAGTTAAATTTACTTAAATTGATTTACATTTAACATTGTTCTCGTTTAATTTTAACATTCACCAAATCTCAAACCTCCTGATTTTAATTACACAGAAGAATAAATCCTACCAGTCTCTATAGATAAGATCTTTATTCATCACTATCTCAAATCTTTAAAAATAAATGTTTTATTATTCCTTGGTTTCGACACCCAACCCCACTAATTCATACAATCACAAAATATACAATTAGATGTACATTAATAAACATATATATATATATATACACATATAAAAAAACACACACACAGAGAGCTAATGTATGTGCATATATAATACCACAATTTTTTAAAAATGAGAACATGAAAATGTAAAAAAGGTTATATCAGCTACTTTTTTCTTTTTAAAAATAAGATAGAAAAAAATCAAACAATTCAAATCCACTCATTTCACATCCAAATAAGATATTTGAAATGCATATATTTTCAAATACCAAAAAAAAAAAAAAATAATAAATAAATAAATAAATAAACAACAACAACAACAATTGAACTCAACTGAATTTTCAAATTCAGTCGACTAAAATAGCTGCAAGCTTCATGCAACAATACCAGCAGTTGAACCCCCATGGGGTGACGAAGAAAAATGTTTAAATTGGTTTCCCCATTAGCTATCACTTTTCTATCATACAATGTTCTTGTTACTATAGTACAACATTTGTTCATCATAAGAGACACCCCCAAATGCATATCTTTTTTACTCCCTACCATAATGCATTCAAGGTTGATTTCCTCTATTTAACCTTCTCATCGACAGCGTCCTTATTTTCCAGAAATTTACTAAAAATTCTCCTGCCTAATTTTACCTTATGCTCTGGAGAAAAGACCTCGAAACCTTTTCCTCAAGAAAACGAACAGAGCAGAGCCCACGACTGGCCAGGTGGTAATCATCGCAATGTAAGCAAGCAGCCACAGGGAATTTCGATTCTGACGAGAAAGCTGGTCCAGGCGTTTCTTCATAGGGGCAACTACATCACTTATATCTCGTTCTGGGGACCCATAAGTATCTCGTGAAAGAGTGAGATCACCTTTTGAGCTTCCGTTTTCTTGGCCACATTCTTTAACATGGATCTTGTCTTGGGTCTTGTTTTGATCCGCATTCTCTTGGTGTTCACCTCCCGTTTCTACAACTTCATCAGATACTGCAGTGACCATACCGTCTTCCAAAACATGTACATATGGGGCCTGATCGATGGTTGACTCTAGAGGGTTGAGTGAGGGAACTGATACCTGCAAGTGAAAAGCCGTAAAATATGAATGATGATGTGAATCTTGCGAGTATGTGGAGTTTAATGAGGGTTTATCTGAATACAGCATGAAAGTACTGCTTAGCTAATTGAATGAAATGACAAGAGGATTAAGAAGATTTCAAATTTAATATCTAAGGCTAGGCAAAACAAAATCAGGTAAAAAATCAGGTAAATATAAATCAGCAAGTGTTTCTTTTTCTTCACCTCTTGTTTCCGGTGACTCAAGGGGCTGGACTGCAGAACACCAAAAAATTCGTCGACAGCCCTTACCCACCTGCAAGAGAGAATTACTGCAAGTCAGCCCAAGGAAACTAGATTCATTTAGTCTTTCTAGCTGATCATTACAATATATTTTCAATGTTGATAGCACCAGAATATACGACTGTATGGAAAGAGATACTAATGGAAACCAAAGAGTGTGCCTGTTTCTACATTTAAAACTAAAGTGTCGCGGTTCTTGTTTAAGCGCCATTAGAGTGTCAGTCTCTGAAGACGTGGGAAGGTAATTGATCAAATAAAGAAAGCTCACTATGTCTCTACTCTAATCTCCAAGTACTATACACTATCAGACATCAGATTATAACTTACCAAACACTTTTTGCAGTTAATCCTTCAAAAAATGGTAAATGACCTCCATGTTGTGTAGTAGCCAAGACGACATTAGTATTTAGCCTGAAAAATAACCATATTTCAATTGATTATCATGGTAAATGAATCATTGTTATAGTCTCAAAATCAATAGAAATACATTTCCAACGTTCATTAAAAGTTGATACCCCTGAATAAATACCTGCATTCATCCCATGGAATTGCTTCACTTGTACATACTGGATCATCTAAAGCACTAACGCAAAGAAGGGGTACCATTACACTTCCCACAAAATTAGAACTGCTACAACGCCTATAGTATGTATCCACAGTCTGGGTAGAAATGCGGAAATAATTCAGTTAACGAACATTAGCCAAAACAGAAGGGGAAAATTTATTTGTGAATTATAATTACCTCATAATTACCGAGAACACGAGTTGCAGAATCATCAAAGTCCCGAACTGAACGTGACTGTGGATATGAGGGTCATTGTTAAATGTTCCAGGGTCTTTTTTTTTCTTTTTTTATTTCGTTGGACAATTCAGTAGTGGAATTTGAGAATGACAATAAAAAAGGAAAATATAAATTAATTCGTCTAAGTGATATATAAAACCAGAAAAAGTACCTTTTTAACACCTTCCCAGTTTGAAAGACGAGAAAGTACATCCTCATGCCTGCAAGAATTTCATATTAAATAAGTTAAGAGAGCTAACTTAAGGAAATGCAGGAGGATTACACAGTGAGACATACAACTCGGCATAGTCCTTCAAGCCAATGGCCAGAGCTTTGTTGTAAAGCTTCTGTACAAGCCCGCGGTTCATGAATCTGTCACAAATCTGAAAATAAAAATAAAAATCGAGAATCCAACTTAGAATAAGATGGACAAAATGTAGAAACATAGAATGAATATACTCCAAAAAAATAGAATGGAAGAAATAGGGAAAAGATTAAAGAAATTGATAAAAATTCCAGTATCCAAGTGAAGGAGATGCAGGAAGAAAGAAAAGATATAAATACCAACCAAAAGGTCCCATGGGGAACAGATTGCTGCAGCTCCCACTACAGGAGTAGTTGTCCCATCCTCAGCAAGATATTTAACCTGAAATGTATGATTTTCTCCTAAATTGAGGCATGGTCTTATAAATCCTTGATAATCTTCTTCAAATAGAAATCCAAATGCAGTTTTATAATATACAAAACCCCAGTAAACTATAAGTACAACTAACAAATTCATACTGTGCACGTTTATTCTTATGAAGAATTTACTAAACATGGGACAGATCTCTGTACCAGAATATTAGCACCAATGCTAGTGCCAACAGCATATAGAGGAGCCTCTGGGTATTGGCAGTGAAGATGGTCAATCACTTTCCGTACATCATCCGTCCATCCAGCATTGTAGAAGCAGTCGGACTGTCAGCATATGATCCATAAAGGTACACTTTAGTGAACCACGAGTCTATTATTTTCAGGAATCTATCAAATAAAAGATAATAACATAGTCTACTAGAATTGGATAGCCAAAAATTACATTGAGCCTGAAAAACAGAAACAAGTCAAAGAATAATTCTCCAAATCCAGAGGTTTTTTTAACAAATTCAATGATTCTTGTTTGAAAGGTAAAGTTACTTTCAAGCACAAATGCTACATCAAATAAAACTTTAAATCTCCTCCTTCCGAACCAATCAAAGATTCAAATGCCAATACTCACCGTAATGGATACACCTCCAAGTCCGCGATGATTGCTCACGACAACATTCCAGCCACGTTTAGCCATGCTAAAAGCCAGATGTTTCACATACTGTGTAAAATTATTATAGATCAGGATCGCAGAAAGATAGCAAAAGAATAGTTTTCTCTCAAAAAATATCATGGAAATGATAAATTTAACAGTAAATTTGTTCACACAATTTAACTTCCCAATTTCACCTTGCTTTCAGCAGAAATAAAATATATATGCCCACTAAGAAATATTGGCGAAAAATGCTGTATCAGCCAAAACAAGATGAATTGGGACAAAACAAGAAAGGCCATAGTCTATTGCCTACCATATTAGTGCCTACCATATTAGAGTTGCAAATCTCCAAGTTTTGGCCGTATCTCCTAATATACAACTAATAAATGCAGCCATGTAAACTTCTATTTGTCTCTGGGGCCTGGGCAGAGTAAACTTCAAAGAGGAAAATATGGACAGACACTGCTAACTTGCAGAGCTAGCCCTGTAACTTAATGTTCAAATATCTTTTACAGTAGTGAAATAATGATGAAAAAAGTAGTATTGGCTAAGAGACAAATAAGTTCATGTGCCACTGGTTGCCATGATAGAGATCAGAAATACAAAGAAGTCCCCACAATATATATCATAAAACTATACGAGTTTACTTGGAAGATGGTGAAAATAAGGACAATAGTCTTGTTGTAAGAGAAAATAAGAGCAATAATCTCTTTCATAAGCATCTATAAATTAATAAAATTTCAGTAGTACTCATTTCTTGTCCCCACAATATATATCATATGACAAATGCCACCAATTGAAATTATAATCTTTTTGCAGTCAAGCACAAATCATAAAAATCATAACTTAACCTCAGTATGCAGAGTTTAATGATGCTCATTTCCATGATGAAGCTTACAACATCAATGTCGAAATCCTTCTACGCTTGATAAAACTTATCACTAACCTCAACAAAACCAGTGTGGCCCAGCATTTCACTTGATCATGTTATTTTTTTAGAGAAACATTACGAAGCAATGTGGCCAGAAAATAAATGCATATTATGACTGTTGAAGCTCTACAACTTCCTCCCATGGAGAAAGAGGCAGTGACCAGACAATCAACAATGATTTATCTGATTCTAGCTTACAAGGACAAGATACTGTTTACACCATGGATGATATGAGTGTCCCTATGCAGAGCAAGAGAAGGAACAGAAATCAAAATATAGATAACTTACAGCAGAATCAGATGCACTTGTTAAGCCAGGAACAATAATCATGATGGGATTCTTGTGATCTTGCTGTACGGTATCATTAACTTGAAAGGCTTGTTTCTTAACTAAAATGAAGAAGGCCAAATGAGTAAAAAGTTCTTTAACTGCTATAAACAAATAAACAGAAGTTACAGAACTGATAAACCTTGAAATAATGTGGAAAATACGTTACTCAGAGAGAACTTATAAATATGAATCAGCATATTGCCAACTGAATCACATTTTAAGTTTCTTCATAAATTATAGCGCACTAGCCAATCATACATCAGATAAGAAAAAAAGCCAACTATGGATGAAAAAATGATGTTACTAAAGTCCTCAAGAGAGTACATCTAGAGCATTAGTAACAAAGGTCCTAATAGTCAGGGGTCCGACAAGGAGAAATATGCACTAATATCAAGTTAATACTTATTCTTTTACTGTCAAATAACCAGAATCAGTTCAACTCCTTAGTTTGTCCTTACACAACTAATTGGGTTAACTCTTCTTAAACAAAAGGACAATTCCTTACATCCCTCAATAATGGAAGCTTATTTACTTTAATCTTTTATTTTAGTATTAAATCTGGATGAAACTACAATGTGCTTCACAATTCTATATTTTAGACTGCGTACTATAAAATATTTATTTCACACGTCCGTTGCTTGAGCACGAATTACGTTTCTTCTGTGTACAATATTCTCTCAGCTTTAGCTCTTAAACCATGGGACTTTAGAGCTGGACAAAGGAGAAGCAAATGTATGTTACCTTCCCTATTCGTGACCCAATCTAAAGCTAGAGTTCCACCATCAGAGGTCGTAAAGATCTGTCTGCACACTGCATCAAATTAGTACTATTTTGTGCAATATAAGCAAGAGGCAATAGCTAACTGGCTGATGCAACACGGCAATTTCAATTAGTCCAGATACTCCATCAGACTTTAGAATCCATTTCACAATTGATTTCAAGAAATAAAAGAACAAAATCAGTTCAGTTGAAGCAGAACTCGCCTTCTGTAACTGACAACGGGAGGATTTCCGAAATAATGAATAAAAAGAGTTTGAAGATGGGGACTGCACAACCATGGAGTCGACAAATACCTGTTTTCAGCAGCAAAAAAGATCACAAAAACACAAAAGCAGAATCGTTAGTATCAAACACAATACACTAAGAAATCGATTAAACACAACATCAGCCCCCCGAATCAGTGACAATACTCTTCCCATACCTGCCATGAAGAACTCTACACTTGGAAACAACCTCGCGATAGACTTGCGAGCAAGGATTAAATGTCAGAACCACCGGCTGCCCCCTGAATACGGTGAATACATCTTGCAGGAAATGAATCTCAAGAAAATTATAGAGAAACACAATTAAGGTCAACGAAATTCCCAATAAATAGTGAGAAATCGGTATCACCGAAGCCGCCCTGAGCAGCATCTCGTACGGCGATTCAGCCGCCACCGAATCCGTCGGATTTGAGGAATCCATTATAATCTGTAAATTATGGGAAGCTAATCTGCGAAACTATGCATGTACGCAGTGTGTTTGTGTGGGAAGAGAAGTGGAAAGAACTCAAACATGTTCGTCTGGTATTGATCGTTAAATTTCTCAGTCGGCCGATTTAGAATTGATTTCTCACTCACTAGCTAAGTTACACGTGGAAGTGGAAAATATCACCATTTTTATTAATAAAAGGAAATTGCAAAAGTTCCAAAGGATATTTAAATTAGGTTGGAAACTCTAATTTTGGGTTATCAGGTTGTATTATAATTAAATACATAGTAAAAGATGTTGTTTGTTTTGAATTGTAATAAGGTAGGATAATTATTGATATGTTAAATCAGTAAGTTTAGTAGAGTTTTTGTTTGTATTATTATATTATGAAATTTAAGGATTTGTGAATTTAATAATTGGTGATGAATTATTATATATATATATATATTAAATGGATATCAAAAATAAAGATAATATGATATAACTTTTATAAAAAAATAGATTTGAAATAAACAAGTTATAAGTATTTAAAAAATTTCGATGAAAAAATATATATTGGATAGTTTTTTTTTTAGAGAAGAAGAAGGAAAAAGAAGTGTAGAGTAAATAGGGCTGTGGATGGAACAACCACAACCCACAACCTCATAAACAAACACGGGCTGGATTGTGGCACAACCCACAACCGGTCGTGGCCAACCCAATCCAAACATACCCCAAGGGTGCGTTTACTTTAAAGGAATGATATTAGGTTAAATAGGATAATGTTGTGTTATATATGTGATTAGTGGCCTGGTTATTTATCTTATCCTACGTTTATTTCGTGTGATTTGCGTCATGTATTATTTTTATCATGTATTTACTTTATGGGATTGTATATAAAGGTGGAGGACAATTACTTAAATACCCCTATTAATTAGACAATATTTTTTTGTAACTACTTTCCAGCGGATTCAATACTGAATTTGCAAGGATATGTTGTTAAAAAAGCGGCTGAAACATTTAACAAAATTAAAGTAGAATAATTTATGCTATCTTAGCTATCAATTTTCCTAATGAAAATATATAATTAATTAAAATACTAAAACAATTAATATCTTAAAAATAAATTAAAACTGCTTATTTTTCTTTTTTAAAAACTCTTTATAAACTCCACATATAAGAACTCAAATTAAACTGAAGGAAAAAAAAATATAAAAGGACCACTTATAATCAATAATACTTTCTCTTCCCCATCGCAAATATGAAGAATAATAATGAATTATAATAATAACGTTAATAATAAAAATATTAATATTAATAATAATTATAATAATAATAAGAAGAAGAACATAAATAAAAATAATTACGATAATAATAAAAATATTAATAATAATTATAATAAGAAGAAGAAGAAGAATAAAAAAATAATAATAACAATAATAATAAACATATTAATAATCATAATAATGAGAAAAATAATAATAACAATAATAATAAACATATTAATAATCATAATAATGAGAAAAATAATAAATAATAAATAAGAATAATAATAATAACAATAATAATAAAAATAAAATAATTATTATTATAATAAGAACAATAATAATAATAATAAATAATACTAATAATAATAACGATAATAATAAAAATATTAATAATAACAGTACTGATAATATTAACGATAATAATAATATTATTAATAAATAGTTATAATAATAAGAAGAATAATAAATAATAATAATAATAACGATAATAATAAAAACATTAATATTTATAATAATATAATAAAATAATAATAAATAATTATAATGATAACGATAATAATAAAAATATAATTATAATAATTATAATAAAATAAAAAGAATAATAATAATAATAATAATAATAATAATAATAATAATAATAATAAATAATTATAATAATCATAAGAAGAATAATAATAAATAATATTATTAACAACAACAACAACAACAACAATAATAATAGTAATAATAATAATAATAATAATAATAATAATAGGGTGAAGAAAGAGAAATAAGTTTAAGTGGGGGTATTTTTGTTATTTTCAAATATATGATAAAAAAGGATAATGTATCCCACAAAAAATGGTAGGATACACTATCTACCCTTAATCCCCAATTTTTTGAAATTTATGTTTATTCCGGATATTCGGGATAAAATAAATTGTTTTATCAATTAAAGCAGACGAGGAATAATATATGATAACTTGTCCTAATCCCATATAACCCGTTGAAGTAAACGGAGCCAATAGTTATTGATTATTTACTAAATGATAGAATTTAAAAAAAAAAAAAATAAACAACATTTAATATTATTTTGTCAACACATTTTTTCTACTTCTCTCCACATAGGTAGAGCTGCTAGAAAAGCTGTCAATGACTATAGAAGCAATTTTATTTATATATTTTTCAAAAATTAAATGCAGTCACCTTTTAATTTATCTTAATTAGTTTGTAATATTTAATTTAAATCAAGATATTTTGTAGTTTTAATTTCAAGTAAAAAATTGGGAAAAATTACATCAAATACTTAATCTAAATTATTATTTGACGGGATGATTTTATTAAGTGTTACAATATAATTTAATGGGTGTTTTTAAAGCCACCGCTAAATTTACTTTGCACACCACATTAATTCTACTAATAAAATTAGATATAATATAAATGACATAAATACCCTTATTTAAAAATTAAAAATATATACAAATTATAATTTTTAATAGAAATTTAGGATTTTCTTGTGTGGATGAAATAAATATTTATTTATTTATTAAAAATTAAAATTTATGTATATTTTTTATTTTTAAATAAGGATATTTATGTCATTTACATTATATATAATTTTATCAGTAAAATTAATTTAGTATATAAAGTAAATTTAATGATAGCTTTATAAATATCCTAATTTAATTTAAATTATTATTTAATGAGACAATATAATTATGTGACAGTACGAAGGTCCGACATCCCCAATTTACAAAATATTGAATTAACTATTATCCGAAAAATTAGGCAGGTGGGCCGTGGGCCTTAGAAGCTGGTCATATGTAGGCCCATAGCATTTTCGAATTTGGACTCGGAAGGTGGGCTTTAGTACAATAAATATTTGGGCCTTTTTAGCTTTATAAAAATCAAATGAATCTTAATTAAACTACGGATATTAACGGGGCAGGTTTGGGAGACTATTTGAAGGTTCATATTGTTCTGTAGGCCTAATTTTACTTTGGCTGATAAATTTGAATTAGAAAAAATAGTTTAAAGTTATCTAGCATTTATTTATTTGGATATTTTTTCGGGTCAATTTAGCTGACTCGGAATAAATAACAAAAATTGGGATAAATCGCTGGATAGTAATCCTTCTATGACTCCTGGGATAAAAAATAAAAATTAACTGTTTTACCCTTGTGCACATTTTTAATTACAAAAATATCCTCATATATAAATCACGTTTTTAAGGTTCAATTATGTATTAAGGGCAATTTTGTGATTTCTGCATTATCCGAGCTAATCCCACGAAGTAAACGTTGGATAGTATAAAATTATCTTTCTCTATCCTAATGTTATCGTACAAAGTAAACGTAGGATAAAAAATTTTGAAATTATCCCCGTTCCTAGTTTAATTCCAATTTCTGTCATATCCTGTCCAATCCTGTCAAATCCGAACTAGGGAAGTAAACGCAACCAAACGAGATGGGGCTGGACTGATCCACTACGACTCCTGGGGCAGGCGACATGATTCGTTCTGATTTAAATTTTTAGTATTGTAATATAATAATTAAATATTAAGTCAAAATTTTAAATAAAAAATAATTCAATAATATTGAAAAGATGCTTATAAATCTATATCATATTTAAAGATGTTGATATAAATTAGAATTTTTTATTATAATATGATATTATATCTTATATTATGAATATACTAATATATATTCTTAATAAATTAGATCATGTTTCGAATTTATTGACTAATTATTGGGCAAGCATCATTTAAAGCTTAATAAAAACCAAACTAATTTTAGAAATAATATTATATTTTTTGGATTTATTTAATTGGATTCGAGTGGTTGAAACGAATCGGGTTGCCCATATAGCTAACCCTATCCGACCCAATAATTTCTCAAATTTTGAATTGCCAGACAAGCTCCGCAGTGTATCATGTTAGTCTTACATTAGTTAGGTATAAGTCCAGATAGTGGGCCCCAAATAACTTTAATAATTGCTGTTTATAATTAATCTCAGCAGGGCCCACAAAATACCCACACCGAAGAATAATAAAATCCTGTCTAAAATGTGTTTAACATGCAAATAGTATTTTTATAACTGTATCGCAAATTCAATTGGTGGAGTTACTAGATTAGTTGGATCGGTGGTTGAATCGAAAAAATAATATTTTTATAATTTAAAATATAATGTTAATAAAATAGTATTTTTTATAAGTTTTAATTTCAGTTTTAAAAAATTTAGAAAAATTGGTTTGTTCGATTGTACCAGTTTTTATTAGTTATATTAATTTTGATTGATTTTGATCGATTTTTTATTCAAAAATAATTTAATTAACGTTTCCGATTAATTCAAACATCAATTTTTAATATAATCTGATTGATTAATTTAAGTATTTATTAATATTATTTTGAAATGAAATTGATATTTAAGTAGATTTGAACCCAATTCTAATTTTAAATTGAATCGGTTGAAAAGAGAATTGAGGGTTGGAACGAGCGTATAACAAGAATTCTTGAAATGCCGTGAGTATCGATTCAAATCTTTAAGATTATTTCTTAAATAAAAAAAAAAAAAAAAAAAAAGAAGGGAAAAGCATATATATCCGTTATATTTATGACACATAAATTCCACGGAATCTATAGGTATAAAATAAAGAAAAAGGCGCCGGTAATAATGATGGAGTGGGTATGGGGCCCACCTTCAACCTGTACCTGCCATCCTACGGAATAGTTTTCGCTTATTAAAATCCGGCAAAACTTTTTTTCTTTATTTTCTTTTAATTAAATCTCCTTTTTTTTTTTTTTTTTTTTTTTTTTCTTATTTCAAAGAATTTTAGAGTTTTTTTCTTTTATAAAAAACCTCTTTTTAAGTTTTTCAGCTTTTTATTTTATGGTTTAGGTGTCTTTTTTTTCAAGATTTCTCTTCAACTATTATGATTTAGGTGGGTCTTTTTGTGTATGCAGATAGGGACACAGTTTGTTGGTTTTGAAATTTGCGGTTCTTAAAATTATGAGGGGGAATTGAAATCGAACTGCCATATATACGGTTTCTGTTCTGTTTCCGATTCTTCGGTTCTTTTTTTTTAATTAGCAACTTTCAAAAAAAAAAAAAAAAGCAAAAGACCCGTTGGAACCGTCAGTACCCGGTTCCGGTTTGAACCGGCGGTTCCCCAACAGTTACAGAATCTCAGCTGTTGGAGATCAACGGCTAGTTAATCTCAGCCGTTGATCTTCAACGGCTATAATTTTCTAAAAGGCGGTTAGAACCGCCCGTTCTCATGGTTCCGAAATCGGCGGTTCCACAACCGGCAAGTAGGGAACCGACATCGAACTGTAAGTCAGATAATTTCGATTTTGGTTTGGAACCGAAACTGGGTGAACGATTAAACCAAACCGTTGACAGGCGGTTCCGGTTCCGGTTCCAAACCGGAACTGTGCTCGCCTCTATGTGTATGAATTGACCGTGCGACCTGATCTACATTATTATTTATTCAACTAATTTTTTTTGTTTAAAAATGATTACTATTTTTATAAGATAATCATTAATAAAAGTATTTTTTAAATAAACAACTAATATTGTGAGTCGGGTTGCACGGCCCCCACAAAATGTAGAAGGTATTGTGTTGGAAAGATGTTGGCAACACTTCTTATATAAGTTAAGGGTAATTGTTATGGTAATTAGATAACCAAACAAAACTAATAAACTAATTTCCGTACGATTATGAAAATTGACAGAAACAATATATAATTATGAAATGACGAGAAATTCCATGACTTGACTAATAATAATCGTATCCGTTCAAGATTACTTGGAAATTAAGTTAGTGAGCATGGGAAGCAATCAAATTCATTATTTATATTTAAAAAAATTAATTATTTTTATTAAATTATTTGAATATTAGCTGACATTAAATATTTAAAAAACATTATCATAAATATAAATTCAATCTTGAAAATGATTTTTCCTGCATGGGTTTTCAATGCACATGCTAAGTGACCAAGATTTTTTGTTGAACCTACCATTCAATTTAGCATTTTATTTAAAATGTGGACACAATAAAATATTATTAAAAAAATATAATAATGAATTTAATATACTCATTATATTTTAATAATTTTATAGGCTTAAAGTTAGAAGACATTCTGGGCCCACTTGCTTTAATGTTGGGCGTCACGTTATAAATCTTCCGGCCACAAATTTTGCGGCGGGCCGATATAATGATGGGCACTGCATATTCAAAATATCAATAGTTCCCTATCTAAAAAAATAAATTAAAAAAATCATATTTTATAAAAGTATAATATTTTATTTTTTATCATTTAAAAAAATACAAATTTTAAAAATTAATTCACACTTAATCACTTATATAATTATTTTTATTTGTTGACTCGACTTATTCGATCATACATAATCTTTTGTATAATAAAAAAATTCAAAATAAAACAACACATTAACTTTCGAAACATGTTTTTTTTAAAACAAAAATTACTTTTAAAACATGACTCTTTATTTTAGACAACGAGCACAATTAATTGTAGAGATTGTGTAAGAAGTTGTTTTAAGTAAATACAGTATTTCAAAAAGAAGTTACTTTGGAAAAAAAATGTCCTTTTGTAAAATAAGGATAAATTATTTAAATAAATAATAAATAAATAAATAAAACAGGTTGAAGAAAACACCTTTAATAACTTCAATAATTCAAAATCCCAAAATAAAATTTTTAAATCAACAACCAACACACATTTATGTCTGGACATCTTTTGTTATTATAAACGAATAAAATATTCCTACTTATGTATGGATTTAAATTGAAAATAATCATTTTAACAAACTAATTCTTAATTCATATTTTTCATATATTTATATATAAATATATGTATATATATATATATATGTGTGCGTGCGCGTGTGCATTCGCAATTATGTATTTTTATTACAATTATCTTCTCTATATTTTATAAATTTGCAAAAATTTTGTAGATCAAGTGTGTCGTGCCTTACAAGAAGTAGCAGTATTTTTCAAGTGAATAAATAATAGTTTTTAGTTAAATAAATAATATTATAAATCAAATGAACGGTACATTCAATACACAAAAAACTCGCTCGTTTAAAATTAATCATATGTTCTTTGTATACAACTATCCAAGATAATTAAGAAGAAAAGGACATGTCTATCAATTATAATTTTAAAATTTATTAAAACTTTATCATACATTGACGTATTCTCCTCCGTCATACATACATCCAAATGTCACTAATAACCGATCAGGACACCTTATATTTGGATTTTCTTGATCATTATGGACAATATATTTATATTACTTAAAAGACACGTGTTTAATGAATGGTCATAGTTATAAGTTTTGAAATGAGATATTTTTAGTGATTTTAGATTTATTGTCAAAATATTTATTTATTTCAAAAGATATTAATGATCGTTTTATTTAGATTTTCTTATCATCACGATTATCTATACAGAGCTGTTATTTTAAATATTTATGATAAGTTCCATCATAAATATTTATTTATATAGCAGTTAAATATATATATATATATTATATTATAACTACATTAATCGATGATTACGAGATGTTTATTTTCTTACATAAATATGTTTTGAGTAAATAAAGGATTGTTTTTATGATAACTTTTATCATATATTAAATTATTCCAAAAACTAACTAAAATTTGTGGAGTCGATCCGATTTAAATATAATAAGATTCAATTTGAATATAGTAAAAAAAATAAGGATCTAGTGCCTACGGTTTGTCTTTTTGGAATTTATATATTTTTTAATAACGTTATACTTTTTAAATATAAACTAAACTTTTGTAATAAGTATGACTTTTTGCTGATAAAAGTATTATGTTTAGATTACATTTCATTTGTAATTAGTCGAATATAATAATAATAATAATATGTTAATATAATATAATACTTTTATAGTGATAAGTCATTATTTTCAAACAATTAAAAATATGTTACCATCGATGAGAAAAAAAAAATTTAGACAGACGTGAGGCAAAAATTATTGAAAAAGCATTTACAACGACGATCTGCATGTTTTTGCACGAATTCTTATCAATAACCTATTAAATGGATTCCTTACATATAAATCACCACCAAATATTCACTCAATATTTGAAAAAAAAAAAAAAATCTTGAGGGATTCCTTTTTTGTGTTTTTCAGTTCTTTTGGTTGTATGTTTGGAAATCCACCCCACCTGTTTGATCTCTCTCTCTCTCTCTCTCTATATATATATATACATATATATGTATATATATTGTGCTCATTTTCCTTACTTTGAAGGGGTAGGTGTGAAATCACAATCCCAAAACCAAAGATTTAAATATAAATTATATATATATATATATATATATATATAGAAAAGAGAGAGAGAGAGAGAGAGAGAGAGAGAGAGAGAGAGAGAGAGAGAGAGAGAGTTTTATTAAGATGATAAGTTGTCTCTGTCGGAGAAAACTTGAAAGTTGAAACTTAGTTGATGAGTATGATAAGTTATCTCAAATTTCATGAATTTAAGAAAGAAAGAAGAAATACTTTAAATTGGCACACAAGTAATTAATTAACTAGGGCTAAAATGGTCTTTTCATACTTAGTTAGAGATAAGTTGTTACAAACTCATTCCAACTTCAAAACATAAGACAATACTTTTTTTGCATTTTTTAAATCTATTACTTGAACACTAAAAATTGATGCAATTATACATAATTTTTAATAATATGCAAAATCCATAATTTAATCTTAATATTTCACATATTTTATAATTTTAGAATAACATTTAATTATTTGTTAACTATAAAGTATCATTATTTTTTAAGGTAACTAATCAGTAGTAATACACTTAAAAAATTAGTAAACCATTAATATTTTATAGTTCAATAAGTATTACCTTAAATCGTATCACACATACAACCATTTCAAAGAAATTTTTGCGATTAAAATTATATTTTATTTATATTGTAATATTATTGAAATGCCATCACGTGTAATATAGAAGTTTTATATATAGCAGCCATATAGAATTTAAAATACAGAGGGCTAAAACCAACAACTACAATAATAATAATAATAATAATAATAATAATAATAATAATAATAATAATAATAATAATAATAGAGAATAAGTTACAATTTTAAAATAAGATGCAGCATTAATTCATACTTATTGAAGCAAAGGAACACCATCGGAATTCAGAACAAGAAAAAAAAATCAATCAAGATAGATGTAGATAATAATTTTGTCGAGCACAATCTTTCATTAATAATTATAGTTGATGATATCATAATGTCATAAAAAAAGTAAATAATAATGCACGTATTATTGATGTGGTCATAATATATCATAAATATTTAACCTTGTTTATAATTTTGTTGACCGTAAATATATAAGATGTTAATTTTATTGTCAATATATATTAAGATACGTGGAATCGACTCAAGAAGGACTCAGTGAGTCAATGGTCTAAGCTTGGTCAATAGTTATTACTTTATTTTATTTGATGATATTGTAGTTGCTTGCATTAATGAAAAATATAAGAAGCAAGAAAGAAATGTGATTGAGTGCAATTAAGCAAGTTAATTGCTCTTATTGACCGCAATTAACAGCTTCATTAGCAAGCTTAATTCTCATAATACGATAAGCACAAACGAAATTTATGGGACCCATAATAATTGAACAATTAAAATTATACATTTTAAAATTGAATAATTTATTTTATTTCTTATATATTTCGGTTTTGAATAAGTCTTTTATGATTTCTAAATAATTTAAAAAAAAAACAGTTAAATTTTAGGCTATTTTTATTTTTTGAATGCCTAGCACTAAATAAATATATTTTTAATTCTAAAAATAATAACTATTAAATACAAAAAAATTATATTTCCTTCGTTTTAAAATTGATCAATCTATCTCGCCCCAATATGATTTAAAAATAATGAGGCTAGGGTTGTACATGAATCTAGTCGAACATACCGTTGTTCAAGATTATTTGAAATATTATCGAGTTTCTAATATTTTATTTGAGATTGGTTTGATTATTAATCGATAGAGCTTTAATCGAGTCGAGCTCGAGTTACACTTGTTTTAATGAATTTTGCTTAACGAGCTTGAGTTCAAATCGAACTTTACATTTTATCAAACGTAAAAGTGTGTTCAAGCTTGTTTGACAGTATTATCAAGCCGAGTTCAAACAAGTTTTTAACGAACGAGCTCAAATCGAATATCAAACAATATGGTTTGATTTCAACCCAAAATAAGGCTACGCAATTCACAGGGCGAGGATGGAACATATATTCACCTTGCTCAGTACTTTCTTCAATTCTTTTTATTTGACGTTTTGAGTTATTAAATTATTGCTTGTTATTTTTATTTTTATTTTTTTTCTAAAGAAAAATAAAATCACATTTCTTTCACTATAATCTATACCCCTATCCCAAAAATTCTATTAATTTTCTAATGATCAAAATTAATTGATTAATTAAAGATGTATTCAACCATTGCTTTATATTCTTAATTTTTTAATTTTAAAAATCAAATAAAAATGATCAGAGAGACGGAGTATTATTATTTAAAATATATATACATATTATATATATATATATATATATATAAATGTATAAAAACATAATAAAAATTATTATTTAATTACAAATGAATTGCTTGTCTGGAATTCATTACAGAATTTAATTTTGACATCTAACAAGCTACCAACCAACCAACTAGGTCAACTCACACTACTTGCATTCCATTAGTTTTATTAAATATTAATTAATACCAAAATCAATGAAAAGCAAATTAAATAATTTTTAAATAATGAAATCTGGGTACAGCTAATACCTGCAACATTTGCTACACTTCATCATATTATATTATATTCACAAAAAAATTATATCTATCGAGCTATCGTGCAATTCGTCGTACAATATTATCTGTTTAACTCACTTTATATTCAGTGCGCAACAGATCCACTCTTATATTTATTATTATTATCATTGTACCAATTATATCTATCAAGCTATCGTGCAATGCGTTATACAATATTATCTGTTTAACTCGTTTTATATTTGGTACGTAGCAGACCCACTCTTATATTTATTATTATTATCATTGTACCAATTATATCTATCGAGCTATCGTGCCATTCGTTATACAATATTATCTGTTTAACTCGTTTTATATACAGTACGCAACAGACTCACTCTTATATTTATTATTATTATCATTGTACCAATTATATCTATCGAGCTATCGTGCAATTCATTATACAATATTATCTGTTTAACTCGTTTTACATTCAGTACGCAAGATACCCACTCTTATATTTATTATTATTATCATACCAAAATATATTTTTATTTTATTTTATTTTATTTGTAAGAGGGTCAATTACAGGAATGTTCGATTATATGAAACCACGTGCACAACATATGTCTTGCTTCCAATTTCCAACCATAATTTTGACCATTTATTTATTAATTATTGCTACAAGTAAACTACATTTTATTTTTATTTTTTTATTTTTTATTATTAATTTCTTGCAATTAGTGGTGCAACGCTGTGATTGAACAAGCTGCAGCCACGTCAGACATCACTAAAATGATTCACCGGATAAGAAGAGAATGAAGGGGTCAATTTTTAATTTATTAAAAATTATAAATCAAAAGTTTATATATTATAAATAATATCATGAGATTTTCCATTTATAAATATCTTTTTTAATAGATACAAATTTTAAATATCTAGAAGAATTAGCATTTACTTTCTCGTCCCATAAAAAATAGTCAATTCAATAAAAATACGTGCAACTTTATAAAATTATAAATTTGTACTTATATAATTTAATTTAATTTATTCAATTATATAAAAATCGGGATATAAAAAATATTTTAACTTATAAAATAAGGCTTTGAGTTTCAAAATATAATTTTTTGTCGGACAAGAAATATTTTTAAATTTATTTATTAATGAATGGAATGAGTATAATAATTTAAGAAAATAAGAAATCAAATATCAAAATTTTAATTTAATTTAATTTAATTTCTTAACGCGGTTGTCCCAATCAAGCATTAAAAAAGGTAGTAGCAGTTAAAGTAATAAAGCATGCTCCTGGGCTCACTCGGTTTATAAACACTCAAATCACGTGCAGTTAATATATATATATATATATATATGTATGTATTTAATTATAAAAAATAACTACATATCTATTGTAATATATATTAATATACTTATCAATAATGTATTTTTATCGTAGAATAATATATATATATATATAATTAAAAAAATGTACATCTATAAATAATATGTTAATTTTCTTTAAAAAAACTTGTTAATTTTTAAAAGTTTGACAATTTTGATCCAACGACAGCCCATCAATTTTTTTATTTTCATCTTATTATTAAAAATTTAAAATTTTATAATTTTTTTGTCTCAATTCTACCTTTATTAAAAAAATTAAATTAATTCTGTTTTTACGATTTTGAATTTAATATTATATATATTTATATTACATATATATGAAAAAATAACAATTTTCAAATAAAAATAATATATTTTTTAAATTTATTATGACATTAAAATTTTTATACAAAATAAAAGTATAAAATATTTTTATTTAAAATAAAATTTTATCATATTTTTATATTATTGTTTTTATAACTTTATTATTCATTACATAAGATTAACAATTCCTCAGATATTATCATAAAACGATATAAAATAAAATAATAAATATTATTTAAAAATAATCATAATTTATATTATTATAAATATTACAATTTATGCGACCAAACTATTTACGATTAAATGAATATAAGAAAGTACAAAAAAAAAAAAAAAAAACACACACACACAGACACACACAATATTTTATGGTAAGTTTTAGGCCATGAGTTGCACGCTGCGTCGGTGGATAAGATTGTTGGCAACATTTCTTGTCATGGAAAACGTGCGGATAAGATCATACACACCTCTTGCCTAAGAGGTTTCTTGTATCTTATAATTGGTTTCAGAGAATTAAAAAAAAAAAAAAAACAACAACAACAATATAAAACAAAAATAATAATATTAAAATTAATATAATTTAAATTACATATCTAAAAAATATTTGTCAATTTTAATATTATTAATAGATTATTATTAATTATGATTAAATAATATTCAATAATTACAAAAAATGCTCGTTTCAAATATTAGTTATATCCTACTTGATTAACTCTAATTTAAAAACTAATTGCAGGCTAAAAACAAGAAGGTGGTGGTTGAAGTTATCACGATTACAATGATTTGTTGTTTATTCTGATGTATGTATGTTCGATATTATTTTTTCCATTACATATTTACATATAATCCATCTGATATATTTTGTATAATGTGTTTCGTATATATTCACATTAATATATATGTGAATATATATATGATTATAGTGTGTATATATATATAAATTAGTATTTTTCTTGGGCGATTTATGAATTGAATATATACTTATTTTTTATTAATAAATTATTTTATAAAATAAATTTAAGATAAAAATAGTATATATTAAATAAAAAATTTATGTTGATTTATTCTTATTTAAAAATTAAATACATCCGTCTTCATCTTTATCCTTCTTGGCTTATGTTAACCACCACAAATGTTTGAATTAATTATAAATATTCAAAATAACAAAAATTAGGTCTAAATAATACATAACTCCAAAAATCATTAAGATAAGATAATAAATATAATCAATTGAATAATCTTCTTCGAAAGTTAGGTTTTCTTCTTATTAACAATTAGTATTACTTATTTTAATAATTGCTTGATTAATTTATATGATTAATCGCATTTTTACTTGTATTGCTAAATATATAGATTTATTTATATAATGAAATAAGATTAAAAATATAAAATCATTAGATTATTTAATATTATATAATTAATTTTACTAACAATTTACCTCGATTTGAATAGTCCAACCAACAATAAACAATCAAATAGAACTCAAATAATAAACGATAAACTACTATATTTTCATTTTAATATATACCATATGGATGTTAAATTAAAAATTATCATAAGGAACTTAATTTGATATATTATATGTAAAAAAAAGAATTAGAAACGACAAAATAATTTATATTTTATAATTCTGCAAAATGATTGTGAAAAAAAAGGGGAAATAATGGATGATTTGTAAATATATTTAGTATTTTACAGTTTTAGTCTCCATTATATTTTAGTATATATATATATATATATATATATATTTAAAACATTAAATTCAAATAAAAGATGATTTGTAAAAATAACCTATCTGCCTTTTATAGATTAGAAAATATTAGAACGTTAGTATTTTCTAGTAAAAAAATAATATCTATGTTATTTAAAATATTTTGTAAAAATTTTAATATTTGAATTAATATTTGTTAATTAAAATATCTAAATAACTGATTGTAAGGCCTAAAAAATTAATATCCTTCACATAATTGTATATATATGAATAATAAAATATATGATAATTATCTTTTTTATATATACACATCAATTTTAATTAATAATTAATTTTTACATGCAGTATTACATGGTAATACATATTAATTAGTAATCATCAATTTTACAAATATATACAAAAATTATAAGATTTTATCTACCAGAAAAAAGATTATTACTATTATTATGCTTAAATTAATATTTTTATACCTAATATTGATTTGATTTATATTTATATATAGATATATATAAAAGTAAATTGACTTTATTCATTTTCGTTTTTCCACCTGAACGTGGTTTCTTAATAAAAAAGTAATTTGTTATCTATTATTTAGGATATGTTTTTATGCAAATCACTATTATTGATAAATCTTAATTACCAAAATATTTGATTTCATTCCTCCTTCAATGAATTACGAATATCATGTTTATCAACATTTTCATTGTTATGAGTTAAAATAGAATGAAAAACAGGTCATTTCCTACTTAATTATTTTACGTAATCGTTTGATTCTTGAATAGTAGGTACATTTTCATTTGTCTAGTTCATTTGATATTATGTAAATTATATCTTTTTCTTTTTTCTTTTTATACAGCAACATTAAAATTGGATTTTTCAAAATATTTTTTTGTAAATCCAATATTATTGTTAAATTTATATACTTGAATGATTTTATTCAATATATATATATATATATATATATATAACTTAAGTATATACTTACATTATAAAATATAATAAAAAAATATTTTCTATACATCGCACAAGTCTCAATATAGTATATAATTATTTAAAAATCAAGAATGACATATGTCATATCGGATGGATGTGGGAGAAGGGTATGCTATTTTCCCAAAACCTATATGTATTAGATACATTATATATATATAAGATATTTAGTAAATATTATACATTAGATTTTTGTGATTAATTGCGAAAAAAAAAAATTCAAACTTCACTTGTTTTGCATTTAATTTCAAATTTAAATTATTGTCAAAAAGAAAGTCAACAATTTTTAATTATTATTACAAGTCTATGCGTTACTTAATAAATTTTTGATATAATCGTTGGCTTTATAGTTAGTCTATACAAGGGAGATAAATGTTAGAAGGAAATCAAATTTATAGATTCAATATATTCATGTGTTACGATTTTTTTTTGGTTCGTTGAGTTCAATTAATTTATATACACATGAAAGTAAATGAAAATTTTATGATAAAAATTGGAGAATACATTCCGACGACTTATTAATTAACAGACATTTTAACACGAACTTTTAGATAGTAAATATATCGTTGATTTGTAATTATAATTAAATGTCAATTATTTTTACGATAATTTAAAAGTTGGGATTAAAATGCAAAATTAGTTATACATGGTGTTAACTATTTTTTAATAAATACATATAATTTTGAGTTGTATATTTTATTTGTAATACTTTCTATAACGCAAAAATTGCTGTGAAACAGTTGCATGTATGACACGATTTAAGGTATTACTTGTTTAATTATAAAGCATTACCTGTTTAATATAGAGTATCACTATTTTTGTAAGTGTATTACTATTGATTAGTTACTACTTTATAATTAAACAAGTAATACTTTATAGTGACATAAGTAATACCTTAAATCGTGTCACAACGTGCAACCCTTTCACATGAGACCCACTCTTTCTATAATTGTGCATACCCTCTTTCAAATTTGTAGACCCTTGAAATTTATTAATTTTTTTATTAGATAATTAAATTGATGAGTTTCAATTTTATATTATTTGACATATTTTGTAGCTCTATTAATTATTTATATATAAAAAAAATTAGTTACTACTTTATAATTAAACAAGTAAACTTTATAGTGACATAAGTAATACCTTAAATCATGTCACAACGTGCAACCCTTTCACAGGAGACCCACTCTTTCTATAATTGTGCATACCCTCTTTCAAATTTGTAGACCCTTGAAATTTATTAATTTTTTTATTAGATAATTAAATTGATGAGTTTCAATTTTATATTATTTGACATATTTTGTAGCTCTATTAATTATTTATATATAAAAAAAATAATATGAGTACCACGTAAACACGTGTTGATGTAGCTATAATATTACATAGAAATTTAATTGTGATAGAGTAGACGATGACAGAAATCGAAGGCAGCACGTACTCATATAATAATTTATAATTCTAGAGTAAGAGAATGTAGGGCAAGTTTTAATCATAATACCAATTTTAAACGCAATTTCCATGAAATTAATTACTTGCCCAATCTAGTTGTTTAGAATTTTATATGGAATTACCCACCCACCCCCCCGCCCACCCCAACCCAACCCAACCCAACCCCCATTTCTTCCCCACCCCCCCGCCCCCCCCACCCACCCCAAAACCAACCCCCATTTCTTCCCCATTCCCCACCCTCCTCTCTATATATAGACCTCTGAACATTGCATATTCTCATAATTGTTTCTTTACATTTATCCACATAAAATCTTGCTCACACCCAATTACATCCACCGCCAAACAAACACACACATTCCTAGCAGAACAACCCCCCCCCCCCCCCCCCCCCCCCCCCCCCCCCCCCCCCCAACCCCAAATTATTCTCACACATACACATTTACACACAGAGATGGGGACGGAGATTAGTGTTGCGGAAATAGAAGAAGTAATGAGCAGATCAGTGTCGTTCGGTGCAGATAACATGGCTAAGACCAACCTTCCAAAGGAGCTTCCCTTCCTGTCTTTGAACCATGTCTCTTTTGTCTGCAAATCTGTCAAGAAATCTGTCCAGTTCTACGAACAAGTTCTGGGTTTTGTCCTCATCAAACGGCCCTCTTCCTTTGACTTTGAAGGGGCTTGGTACGTGCATTCCATCCTCTCTCTCTCTCTCTAGAGTACATTTAGTTTAGGACATAATCGTCCGCATGGATAGCTCAGTTGTTTCTTGGGTGGCAAATTGCCCCAAGGCCGCTCATTTTTGGGTGGCAGATTGCCCCAAGGCCGCTGAGTTACCATGATTTAATTCCTCCACCAATCTCTGTCGGACCGGGGTGGGGACGAGGAATTTCGCCTTTTGCCCCAAGTTTAGGACATAATCATAACATAAAGATTGTCATTTGAGTAATTTACATATTGCATCTTGGACAATATCATAATAAACGAACTAATATCATAATTATATATTAGTGAAGTAGAATTAGATAACCTAATTATGAGATGAATTTTGCTCAATCCTTTGTAAGCTATAACTTGCTAGGTAAATTTTTTTTTTTTTTAAAAAATATCTTTCTTAATGTTGTTCTATTTATGGAATTCTAGTTTGTAATTTACATTAGCATCTTCTAGAATTTTCTTTATTTTACCATTAGAACCCTCTCAATTTATACAATATCCAAAATGCCATTTATAATTTAAAAAAATTTACAAGAGCATTTATTAACATGGCAAGCATTAGGGTGGTTGTACTAGTGGGGCCTGCCTTCTCCTTGCCTTGTCATGTGATCAATTTCTTAGCCACTCATTAATTGCACAATAATAAATATCTCTCTCTCTCTATATATATATATATACACACACACACACATGTACACATCACTCTCATATGATTATTTTTCTGTACAAAAATAGTACTCAAAAATCTTAAATTTATAAATTTTTATTTTTTGTCAAATAAAAGTACAAAATATTATAAACTATTTTCATGATTTATTTGTTAATTTCATATTTGTTATGAAACATTATAGTCATAGGATTTTGTTTTTTTTTTAAAGGAGTTATATCTTCGTATAATATACAATATCCCAATACGTAATTAGTGAATATAAAAAAGTATCGACCGAGCGCATGTCACCTAGTGTAGCATGTATAAAATTACGATAATTTTCATATTAATATTTATATGATGGTTGGATTATTATTTTTAATGATTTTTTTGTCATTTTTTCCAGGTTGTTCAACCATGGGATTGGAATCCATCTACTGGAATCAGAAAAAGATGTGAAAAAGAAAGAAAAAATAAACCCTAAAGACAACCACATTTCATTCCAGTGCTCAGATATGGATCTAATTATTAACCAGTTGGAGGAAATGAAGATTGAGTATGTGAAGGCAGTGGTTAAAGAAGGTGGCATAATTGTTGACCAGTTATTCTTCCATGACCCTGATGGCTACATGATTGAGATCTGCAACTGCCAGAACCTACCTGTTCTTCCTCTCTCTTCTTGCCCTCTTAGGACCATGCCAGCTCCCAAAATTGCCCCCACAAGATCCACCTCTTTCCACGGTGAGTCGATCGTCATGTCCCACATCTCATAGTTCAAGTTAGACATCGTTGGTTGAGACGAACAACTTAAATCCCACATTCAGGGAATGATTGTTGTTGGTTCATAAGTAGTAGTATGAATTTTTTTGGGCTGGTCTGTTCATACAAGCTCGAGGTGTCCAATAAATATGCAGTGGAAAGTCATTCTGAATCTTGTTGTATGGAATAATTTATAATGAAGGAATGTCTCAAACAACGAGCGAAGCTCTAATATAAAATACGAGATGCAATATTAAATTGAGACGGGGTCGGGTGTAAAGTAAATAGTGGTGTTTGTTTAATGACATTTTTGGTTTGAAATGTGCAGGAGGAAAGACACAATGCAGTGGGGAAGTGGAAGCATTGATGATTGAGAATCTTGCAATGGACATGATGAACATTTCTATTTGAGGAGAGATGCAAAAGAGCCATTTTCCATTTGTGGAGTTGTCAGAATTTTATGATTTAATATATATAGGTAGCATTAATATATATATATATATATTATATGTATTATATAATTAAGTCAATCCATTTGAGTGTGTTTTGATAGTGGGGAACATTGAGTTGTGATCAAATTATGTATTCCATTCATTTCAAAATAAAAAAACTTTTGTGCCTTTTTCCCAATTATTGCTTCAAAAAGAAAAAAAAATAAAAAACGAAACAACTAGAATATTCGACCTTCTTTCTCGTTTCATAGACCATCTAACAAAGATTGAAAAAATAAATGCGTTAAAATCAACTAACAAAGACTGAAGAAATAAATGCCTCAAAAATATTATAGCATGCGTAAGTTAGGTTTCTGAAGAAAAAAACCTGTAAAATTGAAAACGTCAAATTAATTAGGAAAATTTTGTATCAGAATACTTGTTTAGAATATTATAAAGTTGAAATAGTTCATCAATCATCATGGATCACATAAATATTTAATACTATAATTGTAAAATAATTGGAGGGCTATAGGTACCAACTTGGCCATTGGCCCGGTGTAACGAACAAAAGACATATATTAATTTATTATGATCCGAAAAAGTTAGCTTGACCTAGCACCTTTAATTCAATCAAATTAAACATCTCTTTATTTCGTGTCACTCATGATCAGCAAAAAAGTTTTGCAGATTTGATAAGAAAAAGTTAAAAACGTCATAAAAAATCAACAAATGTTAGAAAATCAATAAAATAAAAATGTGTTTATTAAAATTAGAAAGATATAATTTAGATACATTTTTGGTTTATTATTATAATTAAAAATAATAATAATAATAATAATAAGAGACAGTCTACATCCCAATAATAAATAACAGAAAATCCCTGGACCAACTCAGTACGTCCGGCTTGTTTGTTCACCAATTGTTTCAGATAGAGGCAAATAAATTAGTTCCTATTTTCAATTTTAATTTAAAAAAATAAAAAGAAAAGGACAATGGTGACATTCCATAGGAAACTTCCTGGAAGAAGTAGGACTGAAAAAAGACAACATACATGAATCATTGCTTATATTGGTTTTGTACTTATTCCAACATAAAGACATGTTTGGATGATTTTCCTCCCTCTCCACTTGCTTTCAGTCTCTCTCTAGATTTTTATCAATATCTCCCCATTCCTCGCCCGTCGATCTAACTACACGTGTTGCTGACCTATATACAGACGTAGGCACAGTTCAACTGGTTCTGATTTTGATTTTAGATTCGGATCTCAAATTTTATTTTTTTAAATTTTATATTTGAGTTTGTCGGTTTGAAACCGAAATTGTCTACCTTGAAACTGAAACTGAACCAATCAAATTTTAGTTTCAATTTCAATTGAAACCGGGTCAATTGTTAAATCTATACATAGTTTTTCTTTTTAATTTGTTGTTTTGGTTTGCACCAAACATCTACTTGATTGATGTTTCATTTTATAAAAATAAATAATCAGCTTTTTTATCATATAATTTTGATACCGTGTTGCTGACCTATATACACGTAGGCACAGTTCAGCGGGTTCTGATTTTTATTTTAGATTTGGATCTCAAATTTTATTTTTTTAAATTTTACATTTGAGTTTGTCAGTTTGAAACCGAAATCGTCTACCTTGAAACTAAAACTGAACCAATCAAATTTTAGTTTCAATTTCAATTTGAAACCGGGTCAATTGTTGAACCTATACATATTTTTTCTTTTTAATTTGTTGTTTTGGTTTGCAGCAAATATCTACTTGATTGATGTTTCATTTTACAAGAATAAATAATCAGCTTTTTTATCATATAATTTTGATACATAGAAAATAAATTATATAATTATATTAATTTTAAAATCTAACCAATAATATAAATAAACAAAATCATATGATAAAAAATTATAATTTTTGAAAGACTATATCTTAAAAAATATAAACTAGTAATTCGTGATTTCCATATCCAACAAGTAGTTGGTTGCACCCCACTTTTATTTAATTTTATTTTCTGATGAAGGGTTGCTGGGTGCTTCATTTTCATCTCTTTGGTTAGTTACATATTTGCTCAATATCTTATGTTGAAAGTAACAAATAAATGAAAACTCGTTACGAATTGGAATTGTATGGGCGCCTCGTCGGTCAGCCTCTCGGCCATGTTTTCCTCATTTAAGAAGCTACTGCCGAACCGTTCCTAGGAGCGCCTCAGTCTTTGAGAGAGCCTATATCTTCATGTTCCCGATAAATGGTTGGTAGACGAGTTTCAGTGACTGACACGCTTGGCCTGAGCACCTCCATTGGGGATTTCGCCTCTTTGAAGGCAACTGACTTCTCGCCCTTGTACCTTTCGGTAGACGCTGCCCTCACTAAAGCTCTGCCAGCTTCTTGTAGACTGAACTTTCTTCTCTTTAGGCTCCGAGTTGTTTTTGGGTGGGATGGTCTTTCTTCGCTTTGAAATGATTCAAATCTATTATACAATTCAAATTCATCTAAACCACTTGAGGAGAGTGGTTCAGAATGAGAGTGTTGGTATCCGGACCACTCAAATCCATTGATTCAAACAACTATCGAGGGATGACTGTAGTGGAAGATCAATCTCGTAGAAATCAGACATTTTCTCTCTTTAAAATGAACAAATGTGATCTTGACAGAGTCGGTAAATGAACACATTAAGACGTATCCAAGATAGATTGGTGAGCATTTCGGAGATATATTCATACGGGACATTGGAAATAAACCAACTCTAAGTAATGAAAAGATGTACTCTGTACAGATTTAAGTAACCATCACTGCCATTACTAACAGGTAACACAACACTGGAAGCAGAGAACTCCACAATTTTGAGGAGGAAAAACCCAATCGATGGAATGTTGATGCTGTCATACGTACAATTCGAAATCAATACATGTGCTAAATGGATTGAAGGGAAAACAAGTTCACGAGAAACAAAGTGAAGAATTAAATGGATTGCACAGATGTTCTCTAAGATACCTACATAGTCTTCGAATTTATGAACGAAATGGATCAGACAGAGAGATCAGAACTAATTGTTGAGTTAGCTTTAACAGAGAGTCAAGTAAGATCGAGCAATACAAGAAATTGATCGTCATAGTTCTTGGTTACGAGAATCCTTTGCATGGGAAGGATCAATGTACCTCCAGAAGAAACCAAGACTGCTGCCCATGATATTCATGATTACTGCTGACATGGCAGAAGGTAATGCAACCATGGGCGAGGCGAAATGAGACGTAGCTAAAACAACTCCTAAAGACGAATTTTGCATGCCCACCTGAACGAAATAATTGTCACCATTAGGTACAACTCCAATGGTACAAATCGAATGAAGGAAAAATTGACAAAGCTTATTGTATCCAAAACTTTAAAGGGTTTAGGGATTGATTTTATGCATATTTGGAAAACCGAATGTTCTTTAGACTAACTCTGATAAATATATAGAGATCTGGCATTAGAAGGATCTTACTTCAATCGAGATTGCACGCCGTTGTGGCTCCTTAAATCCACCAAAAGCTGCAGATAGGTACCTGCATGAGAAACTCGAAGGTTTTTTTCTGTACTTGCATGCAATCTACATCAGGTATGCAAATGAACAAACTTTTCTACGATATGAAGCTCTAATATATGTTTTTAGATAATGTTTGCATGGGAACGAAATCATCAAGCCAAACATGGTTGGATGTCAATCCACCAACTGGTTGAGACTCGTTCATTAGTTGAAGATCCTTCCGACCAATTATGCAATGGGGTGTCAACAAAAAGAAGAAAAAAAAAAACTAGAAAAGTTATCACTGGTATGTAAGCACTCTATGTGAGCCACACGCACAATTGCTTCTTGTGAAAGGAAATATAGCAGGCGAAAAAAGAATGTTAAAACTAACATAACCAAATGAAGCTCCATAAGATCTCAACCAGTTACATCAACTTCGGAGCATGCACTAGGGTGGTGTGATTTCCACTATAGGTATTAGATTTTTTTTTTTTATTAAAATAGATTGGTGAAACTTTTTCTGCCATACAAATGGCGCACCAAATTGCATTTTCCATGCCGTATGGGCTATCTAGAAAGAAGTAATTCATGGACCAAAAAAATTATAGCTTAACAAGCATGAGAAAATTATTAAGGGCAACACAGAAAAGGAAGGAGGTGAAAACAAGTAAAACTAGAGTAAAACGATAGGCAGCATGAACTGGATGGACATGTTAATTGTCAGAGTCTTCACTATGATATGCTCGACTTCTTTTTATCTGACCTAGTTACCCATGAAGCAATTTATGCATTCAGTCATGTCATCAGCCAGTAGAGGAGTCCTCAGGCATCAGCTTGTTAAAAATCGGGCTTGAGCTCTCAGGTAATAATTGGGCTAAAAAACCAGGGAAAATATTTTTTGAAAATAGGACGCCAAAATTGGGGTTGTAGTCCTGTAGATGATCCAGAACTAGGAATAGAAGTAAGAGATTGGTTGCAAGAAATGAGTTCAAAAGCAGAATGGAATCACGAGCACAAGGTCATGTTGAGCTGTTTCTATAGAAGGAAAGATAATGGAACTCTGCACTAATAGAGCTCCTAGACTATCTCTTACTCCAGATTCCCTATTTATCTTCTTCTAACTAATTGCAGTAAAGTTGAAAAGTGTGGTAAAGGGGTATCGTTTCAGCGAATATGAGGATAAAAGCTATAGCCAGAAATGCCAAAATTGATCTGTAATGAATGTTCTGGTGTATAGCCAGAACACTCAAGTAGATCCAAGAGAGCATTCTCAGAATAGGCTCAGTTTTAATTCCCAAATCCCAAAGAATTAATCTTCCCTTCATTTGTTGAATATTTTTTTAACAGAACAAAGTGCTTTCCAAGTAGAGGTTTTGTTGTGAATATTAGACCAGGATCGGGTAACCGGTCGATTCAACTGAAAATCTATATCCAAGGACTGGTGTTTGCCCTTGTTGTAATTTCTAGATCGACCTATGGTGACTCGAATTACTCGTCAAAGGGAGCTTTGACCTTTGCACTCGACTAAAGAGAGACCAAATCTCTTAGAACAATATAATTTTCTGCTTGTTTTATTCATTGCTCATGACTTGCTTAATTGTAGATTACAAGGAAATCAAAATAAGGAAAACTAGAATTTGGACAGCAAGGATCAGGGAAACCTGCCCTAAATTATTCTAATCTAAAATTGACAGAAAGTCAAATCCTTCTTAAAAATAAGAATATTAAATTCCCAAAAATCAAGATTTAATCCCCTTGATTGTGCCTGCCATGTCTTGCCCATAACAGGTTTGTTATACAATTCAAGTATATCCAAATTGATAAAAAAAAAAAATTGCCCATTAGACTAAAAATCAGATAACTCTTCAAAACAAAATCTTTTGGACTCTCATTGATTATCAACTGAAAGCAAACCAAAAAGAGTTAACTGCTCAGGAAAAAAGAATTCATGCAAAATGCACATTAAGCAATTCAAATTAACAAACAATACTATCACACCCAAGACTTACTCTGTACTAGCTCACTGACAAAGACCCATCCTACAGTGATAAAGAGCCAGGGGAGAGAGTGCAAAATCTTACCCCACAAAGAAACCTGCAAAATGTAGCAATAGGACTGAAAGTATCACAACACCCAACTCACTGGAGAGCATTGCTTGAGCACAAACAATTGGAGATGGATCAGATGATAACAATGCACCAAAGACAGAAGACTTCAGACGGATGACATTTTCTGAGAATACACTGGAATAAACAAAAGAAGGCAGCAATATTAGAATAAAGACACAAGGATCACATGTGGGGGAAATAGTCGTGAATACAAAGGAGAAACCCACGAAACAGTTTTCAAAAAAACAAATTAATGGAAAAATTGGGACCTAGAAGCAAGCAGTGAGGATGACAGAACAGCTAGGAGAGGGGCAAAAGGAGTCATTAGTTTTACAACTCCAGGGAATGTGCTCTGCAGATAAGAGCCTAGCAGAATTGGAGCAACAACCACCTGTAATGATATGCAAAGATCATTATGAACTAAAAAAGAAAAAAAGAAGTTGAACACAGTGCGGGCTTCACCTGCAAGGTGCTCATGGATAGACTAACAGCGTTGACAGGTACATAAGTTCCAGCAAGAGTCTTAGTCAAGAGAGGAGTAAGAATCACTGCTCCAAGGGTGGTACATACTGTCATTACGATTGACAGTGCAACATCTCCTTGCGCAATTAATGTTACCTGTAACACTATTTTCAGAAAAGTGAATGAAATGGGAGTTTTTCTGAATATTGACTCCAGCATATAGAAAAACTAGGTATGAATTGAAGCTATACCATTGGCATGTATGTAATGAAATGTTCTGTTATAGCTTTATCCGTGGAACTATATGCTTGTTTACCGCTAGCATTAACTTATGGTGATGCATATTTTACCAATCCTTTACTCCCCAAACACACATCATATTGCTATGTATTCAGTGTTGTTGCTAGCACACCCAGATGCTGGCCAAAACGGTAATGGAAGGCTTACATTCTAATCTAAACAGGAAACTAGGGTGCCCCCAGGCAGCAATTTTATTTCTTCTTTATTTTATCTTATTATATGATAAAATATTCAACAATATATATTTTGGCCTTCATTACCTAAACAGGAACCAAATTGGTGAATTTGGATGCATCCTAGGTAGCACAAGAGCAGATGCTGTTGCTTATCCATTTATCTTTCCATTATGGTCAACTGATGAGATATGAATTTTAGCTTAATGTGCATTTAGTGGCAGTTCTCTAACAAAATAACATTATGATCCTTACAGCTTTGATATTGTATTAATCTATCAACATAATTAATTAAATGACATTTTGGCCGTTTTTATGATGCTTCATTCTGTGATAAGCTCATATTGTAAGAGAGATTACATCTACAGAGACCTTAAATAAATATGGGAAAGAATTATAATCATTAATCTTACCACATTCGATGCTGTCCCCCCTGGGCAACAAGAAAGCAATATCAAACCTACTGAAAGAGAAGGTGAGAGCCCCAACAACTTGCTAACTACAAATCCAAAAGCAGGCATAATGGTGTATTGAGCAGCACAACCGTAAAGAATCTGATACAAAGAAAATTGCAGATTTTGATATGCTATGAAATCAGTCCCCGTGTAGCGAAACAATAACCAACATGTTTATATTTTCAATCTTGTTCCTCTCATGTGGTCCATGTATAATGCATAAAAGAAAAGAACAAAAAAATTGAATGCAGATTATCCAAAGTTTTCATAGCATAATGATCAATTATTACTCTTTGCAAGCTTGTCAAAGCCAACAGCTCCTAGATGAAAAGTACCAATTTAACTATGAACAACAATAAAATATTTATGCTCGCTAACCCACTTTCATAAAATCAAAGGCTAGAATAAGGTAGAACAGAGCTAACAATCAGAAAAAAACATCACTTTTGCTCCAATAGGAATATGCCGAAATAGGCACAATTACACTACAAATTTACAATGTCATTAAATTATTATTTAATTATTTTTTTCAAAAAAAGAAAAAAGAAAAAAAAGACTAATAAGACCAACAACACCAGATACTCTTCCTGAAGAGAAACAAACTGAAATACATATAATTTTTGTGTATTCATAAATATAGCAGATTACTCAGTACTGTATCACAACCTCTAACCTAATTATATTGAAAAGAAATAAACCCCAGAATAAAAAAATTCCAAATTTATCTTCTGGCGAAGGTGGTTTGTTTTTATACTCACAGAAAATGGTCTTTGTCTGAACAGATTGATCAACTCTTTGAGCTCCAAAGTAATCCCCATAGCCAGCATTATAAATCCAAGAGTGAAGCTATATGAAGTTGGGCGCAAATTAACAAACCAAGAAAATGTGGTGGGTCTCAAAAAAGCAACCAACCCACCAACAGTCACATAAAGAGGGTACAAACTCGCAGCGGTGGCCAACCAATTCTCCCATCTGGACTCATCTGGAGATACAACTGCGGCTACATCTTCAATATTCTCATTAACACCACGGTTGATACTAGAAAGTATTCTTGAATGTGTAAGCTTTGGCCTGGCAGCAATTGTGATGGGGTTTAGGGGTTTGCAGATTGGGATTCTTAGAGGGGTTTGTTTCTGCTGGCAGATTGATGGGGTGAAGCAGAGCGAAATCGACATTGCTGATCACTGGTATGGCTGATTAACCTAGGCTTTCTTGATTGATTGCTTGAGTAAAAGAGATATCATGTTCATTTGGGGGATTGATTCATGTGCGAAACCATGGAAATCCAGGCGGCCAAGCTTAACCATGAATTGAGGAAACTCGTGGGACCGAATGCGCTCCGACATTGAGAATTTTCTTGTTATTTAATTTAGGAAAAAAAAACTCAATTTTAGTCACTTATCAAGATTTCTCCGCCAGTAGCCACTATTCCTTTCTCATTAATTTTATGAATGAGATATAACATATATTATTATATTAATAATATATTATAAAATTATAGTATAGTTGTATAAAATTATAAAATATATAAATGATAATTATAAGTGAAAAAAACTTAAAATATATAAATTATATACAAAGCAATATGTTACGATACAAACAAAATATTTATTAAATATAAAATATAAAAGAATTAATAAATTTACTTACACATATTTGTACATAAATATTTTACATTATACAAAAAAAAAAATTAAAATAACACATTTTCAAAAAATATTTTATATATATTTAATCTTTTTTATAATTTAAGTTTTTTTTTTCTGTTAATACACTAAAATATTTAATAGTATTCGCAATATGCAATAAATTTAAAAAATTAAAAATCTTAAATGCTCACTCAAATCAATTTAAATATAGTTTCATATGTAAAATTCATTATCATTCTCTAAGTTTACTAAGAAAATATACAACGAAGTGAATTTTATAATTCAAATTCGATCCAACCTACAATCTCAAAGGCAATACAAATATTTAAAATTAGAAAAAAATTAAATGAAACAACAAAATATATACTTGAATATATAATATTTTTAATTTATAAAAATACTTATTATTATTATTATTATTCTATAAAAATATTAAAAATATTTATTATTTATTATTTTTCTTAAATTCATATAAGAATTTAACCTATTTTTTATTCAAACTTAACACATATTTCAAATAAAATTAAATAATTTAACTCATAAAAGATTATTTCATATTTTAAATATAATATTTTATTTTAATGTATACAATATTGATATCAAAATAAAGATCGTAAAAAGACACTTAATTTGATATATCACATGTCAAAAACGAATTTGTAACGAAAATGTTATTTCAATTTTAAAATTTTAGTTTAAAAAAAAAACAAAATTTTTACATCAAACTACTATTTTTTCTACAATGCACCATATTCCAGAAAAAGCCTAAAAATAATTTTTGAATTAACACGTGGCAAAAAGTAATTTGTCAGTATCCTTGAGAAGGATTATTTTTAATTATTAAAAACAAATAAATCTTTAAATAAATTTACAAAATTCATAGGTAAATATTAAATCAAAATAAAATTTAAATTTGGTTTTTAAAATATGAGAATTCATTTAAAGAAATATAAGAATTAAAATTTCAGAAATATTTATTAATAATGATCAATTTAAATAATATTTCTGATAGTAATAATAGTTATAAATTAAACATCCCCCTCTCCCAAAAAATAAATAAATAATCTAGCATTTTTTTACTGGTCCATAATAATAGTTTAAAGATAATATTAAAGTGAAAATATTAAATTATTATCTCATAAGTTTTTTAAATTGATTTTGTTGACTTACTTTTATTTTATAGATAGTATTGTTCTTATTTATTATATTTTTATATTTATTTAAATATTTTGTAAGATTTATTTGTTAACATGTATACTATTTTCTACATTTAATATCATTAATAGACATTTTTTAAATATATAATTTTAGATTTAAAAATAAGTTTTAAAAAAATTAATATATATTTTCAGAATAAAGTTAGTTTTATATTAGGTTTATTTTTTAAGAAAATGATTTATTTTTTCTGTTTTCTATAAGGAGTTTGTATGTATTGCTTTTCAAGTTGTAAACTTGTTCATCACATATATAGTATTATAATATGATAACCACTTATAAATAAAAAAAATTCACCAAAATTAATTTTCAGTTTATTTTATTTTATTTTATTTTTGGAAATTTTCTAATTTTTTTATAGCTAACAGCTTATGATTGGTTTAAATGTTATCTTTTAATTTTTTTTACAAAATTTTAAGATGCAAATAATATTTTAGTTTTTTATTAATTTTTGTTATATAATATACCAATATAATTATATTTTTTTATGATTTTTAGTTGGATACTTATAGTGAATTTTTTTAAATAAAAAAGTAGATTATGAAAATACAACAATTTTTTAGTTTAGTATTAGGATTAATCTGTGTATTTATGGCAAAGTTGAATTGAAAATAATTCTTTTTTATAAAAGATTTATTTGAAAAAATAGATTTTTTATCCAACTATCAATTCATTATTTTTTAAAAATTTAGTATCTTTTATAAATAACTAATTTTATGTGCTATATAATTTATATTTGATAATTCTTATATGCTCTTATAACTTACAAATAAAATATTTTGAATATTAATTTACTTAAAATTATATTAAAGTATGTATTTGTTAATTTATTATACACTCTGCATGGGATCAATAATGCTAGTACTAGTATTAGTATTAATATTAATTATGTAATCAATATTTTATTTACAGTTAAGTTAATGCTATAGTGTAAATGAGTCGAGTCGAATCGAACTTACCATTGTTCAAGATTGTTTGAAATATTATCGAGTTTCTAATATTATTTGAGATTGTTTTGATTATTAACCAAATTGAGCTTCAATCAAGCTGAACATAAGTCGAACTCGAATACTTTGATATTTTACACTTGTTTGAATGAATTATGCTTAATGAGCTCGAGTCGAGCTTTAGATTTTATCAAATGTAAAAGTGCGTTCAATCTTTTTTGATATTATTATCAAATCGAGTTCAAACAAACTTTTAACTAATGAACTTAAATCAAATATCGAATAATTTGGTTTTATTTTTACCACTAGCTTCAAACTCTTGTAACGTATGTTTTAAGATTTGGAATTTAATAAAATATAAATTAAATAATTAATAGATAATTTTTATTAAAAGAAAAGGAGAAAATAAAATTACATAGAAAATATATAAAAACTAAAATAAAATAACTCCACTGTCCATTGCAAAGTTGCAAAATGCAGCAAGTATAAAACGTCCAAACGCGGCATTACCACACAGCCCTTACTGGCAAATAACGGGATTCATTCTCTCCAAATTTCTCAACTCTTCCGACGTCGCCGCTCCGCCGCCATCGGATACGTCCGACGCCTCATTCCCAATCACGCTTGTTACTATTCAACACCCGGCCAGCGGAGCTCTACTTGTGGGGACAAACAATTACAAGGTATACATAGTAACAACATGGACTCCGATTTTAGGGTTTTTTGTCTGAAACGAAATTAGTACTTGTATGCATCCACAGGCTTCTTATCTGATTAACTGTAGTTTATTTCATTGAACGATAGAACTTAAGTTCGGGAGCAAATGGCACATAGGCTGCTGAGGGACGCGGAAGCTGATGGGTGGGAGCGGTCTGACTTCCCAATTATTTGTGAATCGTGCCTCGGAGATAATCCTTATGTTCGAATGGTATCTTGTAATTCCGTGTTGTACATTTTGTTTATGTTTTTTTGTTACAATTACTTGTTTTCTGAATCTGAAGGGATAAATTTGTGCTTGTGAAAGATGATTTAATGTCGGCTTCTATCTTGGAAGAGTTAACTTGATCTATATAATTTGATGATATAAAATGTTAGATTATAGGTACAGATGTATGAATTGATGGCTTGTTCACAAATGTTTGGAATTTCCTTAGGTTTTTATAGCTTATGGTGTGGCCTTTGTGTGGAAAGATTTTACAGTGCATCATTTTGAAGAAGGATTGTGGGCGTCATCATGGTGTTCTTGTTTTGATATATCTGATAGATGGTCACTTTGAAACCTATTTGCAGTGCCTTTCACATTTTTTCTTCACTTGATTTGCTCTTATGTAGATCCTTCTATTCGAAATTTGATGATATTTCTGCTATAGGTCTGGCAGTTATGCTGTCCCTATGGCTTCACTGATTTTCTTCTGAGAAAGAATGCTTCTTAAAAACAAACTTGATTTTAATTTGTTGCAGACAAAAGCTGATTATGACAAGGAATGCAAGATATGCACTCGGCCATTCACGGTGTTTAGGTGGAGGCCTGGTCGTGATGCAAGATATAAGAAGAGTGAGATTTGCCAAACTTGCAGTAAGTTGAAAAATGTTTGTCAGGTTTGCCTTTTGGATCTTGAGTATGGGCTGCCTGTTCAAGTTCGGGATACTGCTCTAAGTATAAATTCCAACGATGCTATTCCAAAGAGCGATGTGAACAGGGAATACTTTGCAGAGGAGCATGATCGTAGGGTATGTGTCTCTAGACTGAAAACAATGTTCTTGTTCACATCAATGGATGGATGCTTCAATTTCCAAAAACTTATAACTCTATTATTTCATGTATTTTGCTTGTACCTTGTTCTTCACCACTTAAAGACATATTCTACTGCCTATATTGATGCTGACTTGGTTAGGGGCATGTTTTTAATGTGAACAAGAAATAATATTATTTGTTGCAGCTTTTTGCTGTTGGCTGTTTTTGGTTGGGGATGCCAATTTTACCCATGGCTTTCTTTCCAATTTTACCCATGTCTTTCTTTCATAGTGTTCTTATTTGTTTTCAATCATACAAGATATTGATTGTGCATGCATTTGGGTCGATTTCACTGGTACCAGAATTAGTATATAGATTTTGTTCCTTTTTATGGTTGAAACTGAGACATCAATTTTATAGGAGCTTAAATTTCTGGGCTGAAGGGTGGTTGGGTCTTCTTAGTTTTTTGTTTTGAGTCAGTTCGCTAGTGTATTTTTTTCTAATCCATTTGTGTCCTTTAAAAACTCGTAATACGCAGGCAAGAGCTGGGATAGATTATGAATCTTCATTTGGAAAGGCGCGCCCGAATGATACTATCTTGAAGCTCCAGAGAACCACGCCGTACTACAAGAGAAACCGAGCACATGTTTGCAGTTTCTATGTTCGTGGTCAATGTACAAGAGGTCCAGAGTGCCCTTACAGGCACGAGATGCCTGTTGAGGGTGAATTGTCTCAGCAAAATATTAAAGATCGTTACTATGGGTATGTAAGGATATTGTCATCTTATATGAAGACTTGCTTATGCATGTCCTGGTTTTGTGATGGCTTAAAGACAAACATATTAGCAGAGTGGGCTTTGATAAACATACCGACTATTCTGTTAGTTCTCAGCTAAATGCTGGCTTTGGGTGCCTGGAAAGGGTTGTGTGCACCATGCAGCTGTGCTTATTTGGCAGTTCAAATAGTTTTGATTATTAGCCAGTTCTTTCTTTATCATGGATTTTATGAAGTCAGTAACATTGATTTGGTTTTATTAAGCTTCTCTTGTAATTTTAAATTTAATATTTTGGTCCTTTTACACAAATCTTATGTTTTCTTTAAATTTTTGGTGCTGATTGATTGTGTTTTGTGTACGGTACATGCAAATCATTACTCTGCCATACTTTTCTTAGCCATAGAATACTCGACATATATGTTTCTATTACCTATTTAATGTGCTCTCGGTTGATTGAAAAATCTATATTGTTGAACCCTATGATGCAAGGAGTACTGAACTTGTTGTAAATTCAGTTCATTTTGTTTATCTTCCCTTGATTTACTCTTCTATGCAATTGCAGAGTCAATGATCCAGTGGCAATGAAGCTACTGAACAAGGCTGGAGAAATGCCTTCCCTGGAGCCTCCTGAGGACGAGAGCATAAGAACCCTCTACGTAGGCGGGCTTGATGCTAGGATTACCGAGCAGGACCTAAGAGACAACTTCTACGCCCATGGAGAAATTGAATCTGTCAAGATGGTTCTCCAGAGAGCCTGTGCTTTTGTAACCTACACAACAAGAGACGGCGCAGAGAAAGCTGCTGAGGAACTCTCCAACAAACTCGTCATCAAAGGCTTGAGGCTGAAGCTGCTGTGGGGCCGACCACAGGCCCCGAAGCCTGAATCTGAGGGCTCGGATGAAGCCAAGCAGCAAGCGGTGACCCACAGTGGGCTGCTCCCGAGAGCGGTTATATCACAGCAGCAGAACCAGCCTCCTCAGCCCCCAGGCACTCAGACCCAACCCCCTCCTATGCCTTATTTCAACATTCCCCCATTGCCCCAGCAAGAGAGGGCATACTATCCTTCGATGGACCCACAGAGGATGGGTGCCCTTGTCCCGTCTCATGAGGGGGGCCCTGGTGGGCCCTCAGGGTCTAACGAAAACAAAGGTGGGTCCGAGCAGAAGCAGCAATACAGCTACCCTGGCATGCCACCCCCTCCTCCGGGCCAATTCTATCCGCCACCATTCTACACACCATATGGCTATATGCCACCACCACCCGTGCCACCACCTAATCAACAGTACCCTCCCCAACCTTACCAGAGTAGGATGCCTCCTCTTCCACCCCCTCCTGCTGGTGACAAGGCATCTTACCAGCAGCAAGCATCTGCTGGGACATCGCAGCAACAGTAAATTGGGGGATATGATTTTTTCTGTTTTGTATGCTTTTGTATTGAGTGTTGCACTCTCCTTTTTTCCGTTTAAGGTATTCTATGTTGAAGTTGTTGATTTAGATGAAAAATGAGTGCTACATTATAGTTTTTATTTGAAAGAACAGTCGTCTAGAAATACTTTTTGGGAATTTGAAGGTTATAATGTTTTTTTTCCAAGATTAGATTGGCTGTAGAAAATGATTTAAAATTGTCTACCAAAGGGCTAATTACACCTCTTATAATTATTTTTGGAAGTTTTATTGTTTGTAACTCGTTAAATCTCAATAAAGTCTATATAGATCTGGAAATTTGATCAAATGTGACGTTTTCTTGTTTTGTACTTTTGTTTTTTGGTTTTTTGGTTTTTTGGTTTTTTTTTTTTTTTTTTTTTTTGTGTTTTGTTTTTTGTTTTTTTTTTTTTTTTTTTGTGTTTTGCATCTATGTTATATTAAGTGGAATTGATCACAGTATGGTATATATATTACTGTTGTTTAGAGCAGGGAAGGTCAATATGGAAATTATCAAATTTCTCTTTTAATTATACCAAAATAATAAATGCAAAATTAAAGAATCCCAATCTTGTCTAGCACTACCAATTACAGTAATTTGTTATTGCTAACATTAATGACAAATCAAACAAATCCGAAGGCGAAAAAGGAAACAGTACGATCTGTCACATACTACAATCTATTCATCATCTACTTTTCTACTCTACAAACACATAATACACGCACATACATACATACATACATACATACATACATATATATATATATATATACACACACGGTCTTTGAACACCTCTACTAACCCTTTCATTCTCACTCATTTTCTTGTTCTCATACCAGTCTTCAAGAACCACTCAAGTTCTCTTCTGTAATTATCAAATTAGTAGCCCTTTTTGCAAATTATCAAGACAGATATGAAGATGGAACTGATCGGCGAGGAGAGATCAAGAAACTTGATGAAGAGACTGCTTGATGAAGAGACTGCATGTATCTTTCTTGGAGGGCGATGTCAATGCGCATGATCATCTATGGCCCTACTCCGCCGAACGGCCCTGAGATTTGGCCCCAGAACCCTGATGAAATACGTCGAATGATCGAGGTTTACGCATCGAAAAGCAACAGCAGCCCAGGCAACAGTAATTCCTTTGGCCTTTCTTGCTTCTTCCAGGAGAGTATTAAGAAGGTCAAGGCCGAGCACACCAAACTCACCAAAAAGTCCAGGAGAGGATTTTGCACCTTCAAATGTGCCGCAATTTTACCCCCTGGATCATGGTCAAGAATTCAATCCTAGTTCTGATATGGGTTCCACTTCTACTTGTATAAACCTGCAGCATAATTTCTACAATCGGGAGAGGGTCGCCGGAGATGGGCTGTTGGATCCAGTTATCTTCGACAACCACACCTGCCCACCAAGAAAGATACACTACGAGCAGTCACAGCCCACGGTGGATCTGAATGATTATGATTATGGTGATGGCGGTGAAGATGATGTAAGGAGGCGTCTTATGCAGTTCAATTAGGATTTATAACTCTCCATTCTTTTGAGTTTTGGAGCACAAGATATCCACTGTTGTTTATCTTTTGTTGTTCTACCTTTGATTATAAGTTCAGAATGCATTAATCATTTCTTCGTAAAAGATCTACTATGGTCAATAAGAATTAATTCATCTTTAGAAAATTATAAGTTTTGCAGTTTTAATTTGTTCTAGGTTTCTCAAATTTTGATAGCACACAAAATTCTTATAAACAAAGAATTAAAACATCGAAATTCTAGTTTTTTTAATTTTTTTCTCAATCAATCGAACCCTGTGGCTTGTAACCAATTTTCATCAATCTCCCTCCGATAAATTGTATTAAAAAAATTGATAAAATTAAAACGACAAAATATTATTGCTAATTAAAAAACCCAAAATCGATCAATTCAAACACAATTTGCGAACAAAAAAAGGCAACAAATTTGTAATAAGAATGGTGAGGAGAATCTTGAAGCCAATAACTGGAGTAGCAGCAGCTAGCTATCTCTACCTAACAAAACTGACAAAAGCAACATCCCATATTCTAATTCTAAATCCACCAATGCTCTCATATACTACTCTGCAGTGGTTGAGAATCAAGAGACAGGTTTTTGGTGAGAGCGACCAGAGACGAAGGATCCGACAAATCTCTCTTTGCTTCTTCTCCAGCCTACAAGACCCCGAAAAAAAGGTAAGAACATTTTATTTTACATGAATTAAACACACAAGAGGATACGATACCCACCTCATAATCACCACTTCTCAAACCAACATTGTTCCTCTTTGCTTTGATCGCCTTCTCACGGTTTTCATAGAAATTGAAGTCATCCAGTACGCATGTCTTTGCAGTGTAACTCTTGAAAATGCTTAGCATTTCCAACCCTTGTTTCAGTTCAATCTGGGGAAGGCAAAAAGACATTGTATATTATGAACAAGAACACAGCTTAGGTTTTACTTTTTCTCTTTCTTAAAAGCCATGTTTCAAATACCACCCAAGCCCTTCTAGATTTAGTGGCAGGGGGCATTGTGAAACGGTCTGGTATTTTATGTCATGGGCTAAGTATGGGTTGGCCAGAATTGTATCGGTACAGTCTAGGGTGGAATCTAGACTTGGTGGTACAAGCTGATATAGAGGTAAGATAGCTTAAAAAAAGACCCATAAAAAAACAAGTAAATAGTACCTCCTGAGTGTCCCTGCTATAAGTGACAGCCCTGTTTTCATTGTTCTCGAGGATAATGTGTCGCAATTGAGCGTTGGGGACATCTTTAATTATATGCCACTTAATCGGAAAGAAACCGTTCCACTTATCGAGCTGCCAAAAATCCATGTTTTTGCTGAAATCTATGTGTCCAATCATCTCAGCAACACCAACAAACTGTCCACTCCCATTCACCTGAAGGAAACAAAGTAAGACACCACTATTTTAAAAAATGAAAAAGGAAAGAAGCGAAAGAAACAAGTGGTAGGAGCTTACTGAAAAGAATAGGAATACGGGACACTTTGTGCCCGTCTCAGTCGATTTAGCATCTGCTTCACGGAAAGCAGCATCTAATTTCTTATTTCCATTTGGAGTACTGGACCAAACATCATATTTGATGCATTTGTGAATGTCGTCCTCACTATACGACTTAATCACGTAGAACTTTGCACTATCATATACTGTTTGGAAATCTTGTAGGTTATATAAGTTCCTATCAACAGCAGAAAGCTCTTCAACCTCAGGTGGTGACGACTTAGTGGAGCTGTTCTTATTATCGCCTCTAGGGCCACGGGTTAGCTCATTCATTTCACCACACCGGCCAGAATTATCTCTCGACTTGTATCTGTAATTGGTGTTCCACGCTCTTGAATTTGAATGGTAGTTTACTGGCCCATACTGTGAATAAGTACGAGGATTTCGGCTTGTGAATGATGATATACCACCAGGATGAAATCCACCCATGACGCCAGAAGCCTGAAACCCGGAACCCATCTGAGAGAACAAAATACATATACGTGTATAAGTATCATCAGCTTGATTACATAACACCAACATGAAAAATTTATATGTATTGATCCGAGGACAAGATACCTTATTCAGAGGATTAAGAGACTGGTTCTGATAAACGGGCCTCGAAGAATAGGGCTGTTGGCTTTTCATATTATAAGGTGAAGCTGAAGTTTTGCTTGACATATTATTGTTAGATTTGGCAACATTGAAACCATTTGACTTCCCAGAGCCACTCGGGCTAACCATGGACCTCATAGATCCAGATTTAGCAGAGCTGCTGTTTGAGCCATTTCCAGCATAGTTTAAATCATACGTATAACATGGAAAGGCTTCTGATCCATATGACGATGTGTATGTTTGTTTTCCATCAGCGCCCATATATCCAGTAGAATATGGACCATAGCCAGGAACGTAATACATGAGTGCATTATCTTGTTGGATACCCTGGTAAATCAGAAAATCATTTAAGTCAGCATTAGAATTCTAGACGAATAGTATTATAGTAGCATTAGAAAAATGTTTAATAAAACTAAACAAAAATAGAAAAATTGCAAGAGCTACAGCGGGAAGCTTGGTAGGGAAGAGCATACCGTGTAAGAACCACCAGAAGTGTTAAAATAGCCTTTGTCATCAGACTGTGCAAAGTTACCGTTATATCCTGTGCGACATGAGAGAAAGATATCCTTCAAAAACTATTGGTTAATTCAAAAAAAAAATTGAGGGATGTTGAACGATTGGACATTACTACAAATAGCAGCAATTGAAATCATACCTGGATAATAGTAATCATAACAGCTAGTAGGTGGATAATAAACACCCTGCTCTGAAGCCAACGGTTGATCAATTGCAGTTTTGGCTCCAGATAGAGAATCGCCGGTAGATATATACGAAACTGGTTCGGATGGTATTCCATCACGTCCCTGAAAAAGGAATAGTTCAGCTTGAAAAACACAGCAGTAATGTGCAAGAAAAAGAACAAAACAGAGTTAAAAATCACATTAAAGAATCAATTAACACATGCATTCCTGATTTTGTAAAATAAGACATAAAACATAAAAATTGGAACCTGAGCCACCAGCTAATTTTCAAGTTACCATACCACAGTCGTAGGTAATGCCTTTTCTCATTTGTTGCATTTGTAACTTTTTCAGAGATTCAAGTACTAAATTGAAGGACAAGAAAAAAGGGGGGGGGGGGGGGGATCTTTGCAATGTTACTGGTTTTGGATTACAACCAATCACGAAATAATAACACGTTAGTCCAATTAGCAGAAGTGATGCCTACTTTTATCCTTCTCCAGGTAGAACGTACCAAAGGAACTCTGGAGGATTTAACAATTACTTATTATATCATCAATCTAGACAAGCAGGGCAAACAATAAGGATCAAAGAACATAGATCAATACTCTATGTAGGAAAGACATGTATGCTCTAAGAATACTAAATTAAAATACTATCAGAAAAATGTCATTCTGCATAACATTCATCATAGAAACAAATGAGAAATTAGAAAAGATGCAAGACTTATTAGACAAAAAAACACACCATGTCAATAAACACTTACCATATCTTTTTCAGGAAGTTCGATAGATGAATCAGACTTCATGGCAGGAGCAATTAATTCAGCTGCAGGCAAAAAAATGTAGTAAAAAAAGAGCATCCTAAGAAACTAAATGCATAAAACTAAGTAACATATGTCCAAAGAACACAAGTCGGATTTGATTTAAAATACTACATGGATGAAAATATGCTCATTTAAGATCTACAATATCACATATCTAACAAAAACACAAAAAAGTACAATCAATCAAACAAATTACTCAATTCAGAAATCGATATCTGCTAAAGACAAACACAATATGACTACAGGAATGCTCTATTAGCTAATAAAATATTGGTATTTAGGAGGTGTGGAGGGATATTGATTTTATTAATAAACCTCATCAAGTAACAGATCAATTGTTGAGCTACTAGTTGAGAACATCACAGCAACAATATGTAAGAAGATATAATAATTACTCGCTAACAGAAGAAGGAAGAATGTATTAATAACTATCTATACAACCAAAAGTACATTAAATTTCTACAAGAATTCTTTGACCAATGAAAGAAAAGGGCATACATGTCTCTATGTTCTTGTTACTGGACATTCTAGCCTCCAATGTTAAGCTTTTCGGCCTACAATAAATAGAAAAAAAATTAATAAAAGTTAAGAAACAAGCACATAGACATTTATAAGGTAAGAAAGAATAACAAATACAGTTCAGGAGTCATCCATATTCACTCTATTAATTCTTGTAAACTTCTCCATGGAGATAACATGACTTTACCAATCAAAATCAGAACATTTAAGAGAAAAGACGCGTAGAGTTTCAGATAGTGAGGCCTACACCCCGTTGGAAAAAGGGATTCTATTCTTCCTCCATACAATAGAAGATCAAGATTCTTATTCCTTCATAAATCTCAGATATGTAGAAAGAAGACTTTATCTCTTGTCGCAATGAAATCCCACGAGGGAGAGAGAGAGAGGGATTGAGAGTTTCTACGTGGCTCACAATATAACAAGCAAAAGATATTTTAGTTAACTTTTCTCTGAGAAAATGGGGGAGCATAAAACCCATGAAAAATGGGATCGGTCTTCCCCCTCCCGAAAAAATCTGACTGGTTGAAATGACAGCCAATCAGAGAAAGAAGTTTGACTTCTCTTTGCCTCAAGGAAAAGCTTTTCCCTCTTTGCAGAGCCACAAATTATCTCAGCCAGACAAAAATAAGTTAATAAAATCCACTGAAAACAAAATAATATTTCAAGAAGAATGAAAACAATGAAGCATGACACAGATCCCACTCTCCAACAGCCAAGAGAATGTATCAAATATGTAGAATGTATCAAAGATGTACCGAAACCAAAACGGACAAATCGAAAATCGAAAATCGAAAACCGAAAACCCACCAATTAAAAAGAATGTTTTAACTACAAAACAGAATGGCAACGCCCGTATTTCATTTGGATCTTTCGTCCTTTCTAAATGCATGAATATACTAGTTTACCTCCAAATATGCATGAAGCAATACACACTTAGTGTGTGATTCTTGAAACGTGTCAAAATATAAAACGAACCATCAGTACAAGAATAACAAACAAAATCCAGTCATAACTCAGATCCACTCTGGCTTTAAAATCTTCAAATCAGAGGGCCATGAAAGCAGTCAATTGCCCAACCAATTACAACGAAACCCCATTACGAATAGAAAAATATTTTCACAGTTTCCAACAAAAGAAAACCCACCTCTGCAGATTGCTTACCCTCCTCTTCCAATATCAAAAAAGCTCTTAATACAAGTAAATAACAAGTGGTTTCCCACGAAAAGAACCAGAAAAAGGCTGTTAAATAGCAAGGCACGCAACCAGGAAAACCAAAAACCCACAAACAAAAAGAAATCTTTTTAAGTTTCCAAAAAGATATGAGAAAACCCACCTCTTCAAATTCGATCTTTTCCCTATTTGAATATGGGAAAACCGCTTAATATAAGGAACAAGCGGTTTCTCCACGAGAGTTAGTACGAGAACAGGAAGAAGAGAGTAGAAAAGGATCGAAGGAGGCGTGTGTGCTGAGGGGACTGTGCCTAAAACCCTTGAAACGATCTGACGGCTGTCCTCGTTTTCTTAATAGCGAGAGAACCTATTATATCGGTTGGATCTCATGTTAATTAAATTTTCAATTTGAATTTCAAATTAATTAATCATTTCCGAGTCAATTTGCTATTGGCCAGCAAATACACAGTCAATTAAATTTAAATATTAAATTAAAAACAAACTTTTTAGTTTCGACAAAAAACTCGTATGAGATCGTCTCATATATTTTTCAATTCAATTCTTCTAATTTTATCTAGATACTTTATAAAAAAAATCTAAAAAGCTCGATCTCGTACACAAAATATCTAATTTTTTATGCTGCGAATTTTATTTTACTAAACTAATCAAATATTTCTATATTTATTTACTTTATAATTTAATTTCAAAATTTTTGAATATTGTGATTCCTTATAATTATTGGCATCTTAAAGAAATTATCTTTTTATTATGAGAATTGGCATTTTAAAGTTAATACAAATGACTTATTTCGCAAAGAAAATAAGATAAAACTATATTAATTGTATCAAACTATTTAGATAAAAAGAAATGATAGGAACAAAAAAGAATAAAAGCTATCAATATTTTTGTAAGTATCCGTGCCACTTTACACGAGCTTAGATATACGCATTTATGTTGATCCAATCCATAAAAATCTCAAAAACCTTAAGACGGATCCAAATTAAAATATCCCAAGACACCCTCCCCGATTGATTTGTCTCACATATTTTCGGCAATAAATAATAACTTTTTATAATTAGTTAGATAAAAGTATTATCTTTATTTGACTAATCACTCGAAAAAAAATAAAAATAACAATAGTACATACATGTGATTCTAGATATGTACAAGTGCGACAATAATGATCCAATCTAAAAAGAGTAAAAAACTCGCGAACTTGATCTAAAACCCCAACTTTATGAAAGATTTTTCCTACAAACGTAGAAATTGATATTTTTTTACCTACAAGCAAATTATTTTAATTATATAAATAAATATATTGCAATTATTTGACTAATTAAAAAAGATGTTTTCAACAAAAATATTTTTTTTTAATGAAAACAAATAATTTTGTAGCAATCTAAGTATTAATAGCCCAAAGGATATTCTTTTATTTAAATAAATTAAAACGCATACAAAAAACAAAAACAAAAAAACTTAGGCAAACACATGTGACGCGACAGATCGCGATTAAATAGGCTAGAATATGCACTTTTATATATATATATAATTCGACCCATTACATATAATAAAATTTATATATACGGTATATATAAATTTTATTTCAAATCCATAAAAGTATTCGTTTTTTGTACAATTAACATAACACAATGGTCTACATAAAATAATTATGGCATGGTGGAATATTTCAAGAAATTAAAATGCCATAACTCTTCATTAATGTATCATATTAAACTTTAAATATTAACTAGGAAAATAATGACATGTGTTACCTTCTTCAATTTACATTTACAAGGTTCAAACTGTTGGGACCATCAATATTTAATATACAACTATTAATAATATATTTTGTTTATAGAATTATTAGTTATATAATATTTATGTTTTCTTTAAATTATTTGGTGTTTACATTAATTCTCTCTCTCTCTCTCTACATATATATATATATATATATATATATTCTAAACTTCATTTCATTACTTAGTTTAGAATAACTATATTATTATTAAACTAAACTTAAACGTTTTCTTCTAAAATTTTTGATTTGATTTCAAAATCTAAATTCGATGATGTCAAGATGAATATACTACAATACTTAATATATGATAATATGTATCATATTTCAGTTGCCACCAAATCATGCACTCTTCAAAATATTATTTTTAGGCTCATTTTATTTTTAAATATTTTTTATTCATATGTTGCTTTCAATATATATCATAAACATATTTTTTTCTTAACTATTTTTCTTTCTTATTTTTAAACAAAAAGTTCGTCAATCTCTTTCATTTTTCGTTTGATTGTTCTTATAATTTTCTATTGAGATCTGCTAATAATTTCGACGTATAAGCACCGTGCGATTTTTTAATTAGCAATTTGCAAAATATTTTTGTCCTTAATTTGACCGTATAATTGGGAATTTTTACTAGATATGCACGAATGTTTTTTTTTTTTAATATGCTGATATCGCTATTTTTTTTAATTTAATTTGATTCAGCATTCTATAAATCGTGGATATGATGCTTATCAATTTGTGAACAAGACTAATTCTAATAGAAGAAAATACGAAACATAAAATTACAATAAATTTCTACTCATTATATAAAAAATAATCACTGAATTACAAATCCATAACTTCTACAATATATCACATAACTTAAATACATGCTTATATTACAAAATATAAAAAAAAATATATTATGTGCATCGCACATATTTCACACTAATTTATATATATATAAATTTATACATAACTATATCTATATATTTACTTGAAAATTATATTGTAATTTTTGTGATTATTTAAAATAATATAATTTCACTTTGAGTTATATATATATTTTGTGTTTCTTTAGTAGGCCAAAGCCCAAAATCAATCAAGTCCGTAATTGAAAAAATTAGAAGTCTAGTCCATGAGTCTCTTTATAAAAGATTATTTAATGCTCGAGTTTTTAATAGTGCTTCTGTTGTGTTCGGATATCGAAAGATTTTATCTACATATATATATATATATATATAAAGAGTAGTACTATCGTAGAGAGTATGAAATTTTTCTGTTTAAACTATTTTCTATTTATGGTGTATTTTTTCTATGCAAATATATACTATATCTATTTTTTTAATGTAAATATATATTAATATCTATCTATATATATTTTATTGATAAAACTACGATATTTATTAATTTTAAGTTATTATCTATCAAAATATATTTATTTAATTAGCTATTTAATTATTTATTTTTTTTACTAAAAATGTTAAAAGTTTATATCTTTTTTGTTTCAACTCCAATTTAAACATGATTATTTTTCTTATGTTAACTGTGATATATATATATATATATATATATATATATATATATAAAGAGAAGTAAACATTAAATAGAAAAAAATCAATTTTTTTCTGCCTAAATTATTTTTAATTATGATATCTATGTTATTTTATACAAATCTATATCAATATCTATTTGCATATAAGATATAATAAAATAATCTATATATAATAATAATAATAATAATAATAATAATAGAAGTCCATCTAATAAAACATGTTTTTCCCATTTTTTTCATTCACAAAAATTGTAATGTTAATTTTTTGATTTTATTAATGTTTATATTTATTATAGTATTAATAATTACTATTGTTGTTAAGATTTTTTTAAAACTACCGTGATTTACTATAATAATAGTTGTTCAGATTTTTTAGAAAATTTCGTGATTTGCTTTATAGTATATCTGACATACAATATATATAATATATAAAAGACATATATCAATATATATATATATATATTTATAAAGAGAAGTATTACTTAAAATAGATTTTTAAATTTGGATATGCTTTTTTTAAAAACCATATATAATATATTTTTAATTAATAACAATAATATTATTATTAGTAAATAACTAATTCATCCGTAAATTAAGAAAGTTAATCTCACACTATGATTTATGAATAATATTTATATCTCTTATCATAATCATGCAATACATACAAATTATTGAACATAATATAGATCTTTTAAAAATATCAATGTTATACATTTTAAAATTTAATAATATTATATAAAAATAATTCATAAAAAATTAATATAACCGTGCATCGCACAAGAGAACATATTAGTATACCTAATGTATGGTATATCGAATATTTTACATCATACAGTTCATATATATTTATTAATACATATATAGATGCATACAAATTTATAATGAAAAATATGGAGCCCACAAAGTAAGTTGTTATTGTTATTATTATTATTATTATTTTTATTATTATTATGTCTCAAATGTCCTTATGCGTTGAGGATATGTTTGAACTTGGATGGGCCAGTTTGCTGATATCTTAAAGCTTTAAATCTCATCATACTCTATCCCACCTCGTTCAAATTATACTCAACTATCAAATAAATCATTATTAATTTAAAATTATAGTTTTCATTTTACCATACTTCATTATGATATGTTGCGAACACCTATATCCCCACTAAGTTGTTTCTATAACTTATTGGTGGACTTAAGGCAGTGTTTGGTTATGTTCCTCCGAATTTCTTATCTTTTCTTCTCATCAACCATTCCTCTTAATTTTATTTTTATTTTTAATCTTAATATCCCTTAAAAGTTCGTGTGAGTTGTATTTTCAAATAATACTTTTTATTAAAGTTAAAAATAAATTTTCATTTTTGTTTTCAGGGGATAAAATAAGACTTGTAAAATATGTTTAACATTTATAGGGAGCATGCAAGAGAATGGGGTAGGCCCAAATTGCTGAACATTCATATTGGGTATGAATGCAGAGAAGCCCAAAACAAGAATGGGCCACAATCAACACAACTACGTATTATTATTATTATTCTGTATTTGGTTATAATTTCGGAAATCAATAAATAAACATTATTATTATTATTATTATTATTATTATTATTTTTTTTTTTTTTTTTTTTTTTGATTGCCGGATTTGAGGATCGAATTTCTAATTTATATCATGGGGGGTTCCGTTATTTGCAACATCAAATTATCTAAATACATTTTATTTAAATTTTATTTTTATATTTTCTACTAAATATTTCATTTTGGTAAATTATACTCTTTTAATTAAAAAAAAAAACTAAAAGAAAAAAGAAGTTTGTCGTCCAAATCAATTTTAAACTTTTTTTGAATGTTTGTGTGTTTTATAAATATTTTAGATGAAAATATACAATTAAAAAAAATTGATTTAAAACATTCGTATTTTGTTTGTTTTTCAAGCATTTTTTTAACCAGTTGCACACCTGCTTGTATGTTTTGAAGCCGATTTATCAAACACATCTATTTGTGTTCGACGGAAATGGTCGAACATATATGCTCATGTTCAAAACTTAAAAGAAAAAAAGAAGTTTGTCGTCCAAATCAATTTTAAACTTTTTTTGAATGTTTGTGTGTTTTATAAATATTTTAGATGAAAATATACAATTAAAAAAAAGTTGATTTAAAACATTCGTATTTTGTTTGTTTTTCGAGCATTTTTTTAACTAGTTGCACACCTGCTTGTATGTTTCGAAGCCGATTTATCGAACACATCTATTTGTGTTCGATGGGATTGGTCGAACACATATGTTCATATTCAAAACTTATTTGGCAAACAAGAACGAATATGTTGGCTTAAAATTTATTCAAAATGTATAGAGATCGATTTAGACAAATACTACACTATATCCAATTTGATTATGTAAAAAACATCTTCATTGCATATTATATATCTAGATGGCTAAAATATATTTCTTATAAACTTCAAAATTTATACATAATGAGATATTAAATTATATACAGATCGTAAAATATTTAAAAAATATCGGAGGTATGATATAAATACTAAAATGGAAAAATAAAATAAAACATCAAGAGTTAAAATTAGGCCTTGATCCTAAAATGGTCGATCGGGAATTTCTGAGTTCTTGGGGCAAACTGCCACCCAGGAACCAACTGAGTTCTGCAACCTTGGCATGCAAACTTTTAATGATAAACTATAGCCCTCATTGTTTTATTTTTGCTGTATTTATGTGAGAGGAAAAGAATAACAAAATTAAAAAAAACTTTAATTAAAGAAAGAAACCACAATCTCCCCAAACAAAAAGAAAAATGAGATGCTTTGTGTATACACTATAATACAAGGATATTAAAACAACTAATTACCACTTCCCTACATATAAAATCACTTATTTTCACCTAATTTTTTCCCACCAAATCTCCTATTTCCACAAAAAGAAAATTTAGTAAAAACACAAAAGAAAAAAGATTGAATTTGAGGGGAAAAGAAAGAAGAAGATGATGATGATGATGAAGAAGAAGAAGAAGAAGAGTTTATCCTTATGTTCCTAGCCCTTGAAAATTCATACCAATAAATCTTGTCGAATCTTATCATCAGGGCTTTTCTTCTGCTGGCTAGAGGAGGAGGACTGAAACTCCAGCGATCGGCGGGGGAATTCCGACAGCATCTGCACCACCTCTCTCATGGTGGGCCGCTCGACGCTGTTTTCTTGGATGCAAAGCATGGCGATGAAGAACAAGTGCGTGGCTTCATCTTTGGGCACCACGGTCAGCCTTGGGTCGAGGATGCGGGTGACTTCTTCTCTGCGGCAATTCGTCGAACACCTTGTCCACTGCACGATGTCCACCCCTTCCCCGAACTCGCCGCCCACAGGACGGCGGCCGGCGATGAGCTCAAGGAGGACTACGCCGAAACTGTAGACGTCGCTCTTCTCGTCCACTTTCAACGTGTAGGCGTATTCTGCAGTTTGGATCATCCATCGGGATGGGAGCATTAAGCAACATAAATGAAAATTATCCCCTCCTTCTCATAAAATATATAATTAATTAATTTTAAATTTAATATCATATAAAAGAAAAAAATCAAGAACTGAGAAATAATCCAAATGAATATTGCAAAATTTACACGTAGGATTGTTGGAGGGGCATGCACGTCTTTTAGGGTTTCACAAGAATCAATGCTGTTATTGTCAGGTTCAGATTCACTGCCACACAACTCATACTGGTTCAGTGCGTTTACCCATAAAATTCCCCCCCGCCCCCGCCCCCGCCCGGCCCCCACCCCCTGCTTGCTTTCTGCGCCTCATTTTCACTGCGTAGTTTAATTAGTTCTTGCTTAAACTAAATATTTATTAATCCTGTTCTAAATCTATAAACCCTAATTAATGAGAAAAATTAACCAAAAATTTAAAAAGTATAATTCATAAATTCACAAATTTTGATAATTTGCAGTAGAATTTCAAGATCGATTTTTTTTTTTTTTTGGAAAAAGAAGTTGTACCTGGGGCAATGTAGCCGTAAGAACCAGCAATGGCCGACATGCACTGCGAAGCTGCGCCATCCACCAAGAACTTAGCCAGCCCGAAATCAGCGACGTGGGCCTCAAAGCTCGAGTTCAGCAGTATGTTGTTGGACTTAACGTCTCTGTGGACGATCAACGGCGAGCAATCATGGTGCAGATAGCAGAGCCCTTTAGCCGAGTCTACTGCGATTTTGTACCTCAAATTCCAGCCCAAATATCCACCCTTCTTCCCGTGCAACGCCTCTCCCAAACTGCCATTCCTCATGTATTCATACACCAGCAGATTCGTATCCTTGTTCGTGCAGAAGGCCAGCAGCCGTACGATGTTCCTGTGTCTGATGTTGCCAAGTGTACGAATCTCGGCCTTGAAACCATGATCGTGGCTGTTGATGCTGTTGAACCCTAACAGTTTCTTAACGGCGATTTCGACGCCGTTTGGCATTTTGCCGTGGTACACGATCCCGGCTCCTCCCCGCCCGATCACGTTGCCATCTTTGACGCATTCTATAACGTCGGAGACGGAGAAATCGAGCTTCTGGAAGGCCGTCATTTTCCATGAATTCGATCCGTGTCTCTTGAAGGACTTGGCCTTGACTATGGCGGCTGTTGCGAATACTAAAGAGCAGATTAGCAGGCCGAGGGCGAATATCAGCTTGAATGCGCTGTGGGCTTTTCCTGGTAGGCTGGTGATTGCTGTGAAGTTGCAGGGATTGTTCAACAACGGGCCACAGAGTTGTGGATTGCCCGCGAAAGAAGTCGAGTTGAAGACCGAAAACTGGCCCGTTTCCGGTAGTCTGCCGGAGAGATTGTTGAAGGAAAAATCGGCTGTTGTTAGGCTTTTCATTGAGCCTATTGACTGGGGTATGGATTCATTTAAGTGGTTTCTGGAGAGATTCAAGTAGTTCAAGATTCGGATATTCGAAATCTCTAGTGGGATTGGGCCGGATAAGTTGTTCTGGCTCAAGTCCAGATAATTTAAATGGACACAGTTGGCAATTTGGTGAGGGATTTCACCTGTTAATGAGTTTTCACTGAGATCAATCTTCAGTGCTTGGTGAAGCTCACCAATGGAAGGCGGAATGGGGCCCGAAAACCCGTTCCCACTGAGCAATAAAATTTGGAGTGAGGAGAAATTTGACAGGGAAGAAGGCAAAGGCCCGGAAAGCTGATTGTTTGACAGATTCATTTGGCCTAGTTTTGTTTGGTTGGAAGAGGAATCAGTGTTTTCAGACAAGGAGCCGGACAACATATTGTTCTGCAATTCAAGAAAGTTTAATTCAGGCAAGTAAATGAGGCCACTTGGAATGCTGCCATTAAAGTAGTTCTCCCCCAACCTCACTCTAACCAGAGTTGAACAAGTACCTAGCTCCTCCGGGATCGAACCAAAGAGAAAATTCTTCCGAAGAATTAGTATTCTAAGCTGATTAGAAGCACACAGGTGTTGAGGAACTGTACCAGTGAGCTTGTTTGAAGACAAATCCAGGCCCTGCAGTCTCTGGTTCTGGCCAAGATTGTTCGGGATTACGCCGGTGAAGTTGTTCATCCAGAGAGCAAGAGTTTCCATCTCTGGATAATCCGCGACAAAATCTGGTATTGACCCGTGTAATCTGTTTATAAACAGATTGAGAAGCCTGATTTTCCTGAGGTTGATCAGCTCATATGGGATTTCTCCAGTGAGTGAATTCACTGACAGATCAAGATACACCAGGCCCGTTAAGTTGCCTAATTCCTTAGGAATTGGGCCCGAGAGGCGATTTATGTGCAGATACAAAGTGTTGAGTGAGCTCAAATTTCCTAGCTCTGGAGGAATCGAGCCGTCCAAATCACAAGCCTGAAGATCCAAGTGGACTAAGTTCACTAACTTGCCAAACTCCTTAGGAATCCCACCTTCATAAACATTGTAATAGCCCAAGTAAATCTCTTTCAAGCTTGTAAGATTGCCCAACTCTTTAGGAATTTTACCTTGCAGATCATTTCCAGCCAATGATAAATACTCCAATCCAATTAATTGGCCATAACTTTCCGGTATTTCGCCGTAGAAATAGTTCCCACCCAATTCTAAGTGCTTGAGATTCTTCAAACTCAACACACCAAGTGGGAGGTTAGAGGAGAAGTTGTTGTTATATGCATCGAGAACTTCAAGATTAGCAAGGCTGGAGTAATTCCAATCCAAACTCCCACTAAACTGGTTATTCGAAAGGTTGAGAAACCGAAGAGAGGCCATCATCTCAATCTTGATTTCACCGGTGAAGTTGTTGCCATCAATGGAGAGCTCAATCAGCTTGTCCAGCCTGGAAATATCAGGCGAAACAGAGCCGTACAGATTCATGTTCGATATATCAAGAGAGATTACTCTGTCATGGAAGCATTTGATTCCACTCCACGAGCAAACTGAGGTGGGATTAGAAGAATTCCAAGAGGTTATGGCTGGATTAGAGTACTGGAAACCTTGTTTAAGCGCGATTAATGCGTGGAAATCGGAAATGAGGGAGGAAGAAAGAGAAGTTTGAACTAGAGAGAGAAGTGTAAATGCTAAGGCAATGAAGGGCTTCATTTTTTCTGGGAAAGATTTCATGGAAAGTGAGTTTGGAAGGGACTACGAAAGATTTTGAGAGGGGGGCTGATAATCGGCTTTCGAGAGGGAATCTGAGGGAGTTGAAGGGTTAAAGAATCAATCATCTTGAAAAAGGAGTCTTCAACTTCAAGGTAGAAGCTAAGGCTACTCTTTTCTCCCTCTTGCTTTCCTCTTTTTCTCTTAGTTCATCAGAGATGAACATGATCAAGTTTTGTAGTAAATATTTGTTTTTGCAGAGGTTTATTATGGTGAAGTTAAGCAGAGGAAAAGGGGATGAAGATGGAGGAGGGTGGGGGACTGTGAAAAAAAGAAGGCCAACCAGCCGTTGGATAACAGAAATTTAAAGTGGAGATTATGAGCAAACAAAAAGCAAAAGTTGATGATGCTCTCACTTTCTTTCTTGCTCCCCCTCTCTTTATTCATATGACCAAAATTACCCTTCAGCTTTAATCAAAGTGAGTTTCTCTCTCTCTCTCTCTCACACACACACACACACACACACACATTTTGAGTGAGAGATGATGAAATTGCACTTTGAGCAATCAAGGATGGCTGAGTTGGATTTCACATTTTTTGTGATAGTATATATATATTGGTAGCCATAGATTCTTGTTTTTTTCATTGAAATCTAAATTAATTTAAAGGGGGTGGGGTAGGGTAATGTAATCAATTGATGCCACTATTACAAAGATACTCATCCAGTATCATTGACCCCATGGATTGATTATGACAGCAGAAAGAGCAGTGGATTGGCATTGTTGTTTTCAGTATATTAAATGTATTATGTATTTTAGCAATGCATGAAAAACAAAAGCATACTATATCAGAATTATTGGGACCAGTTTTTCTGTATTCAAACCAGAATCTGCATGGCTTACACTCTGTGCCCTTACTAGGAGCACTATACAATTTAGTTAATTAGCATGCAAATACATCTCTCTCTCTCTCTCTCTCTCTCTCTCTCTCTCTCTCTCTCTCTCTCTCTCTCTCACACACACACACACACACATGACACTGCATATCTATGCACGATATTATCTGTTTTGAGCCATAAATCTTGATGGTTTGTTTCTAGATTTCGTTAGAAGGTTCGTGCTAATAGAGATATTATCCACAGTTTACAAATTCAACACGTCTGACTGACGTGGGACTTTCGTTGCACAACCAATAACCTTACTAGGAGCAGTATAAAATTTAGTTAATTAGCATGCAAACACAATCTCTCTCTCTCTAATGACACTACAAATCTCAGCATCATATTTTGTGTTTTGAGCCATAAGTCTAGATTATCTTTTTCTAGATTACTTGAGAAGGGCCATAAGTCCTGATAGTTTATTTCTAGATTACTTGAGAATGTTCGTGCTAATAGAGATATTATGCACACTTCATAACCTCAACACATCAGATTGTCGTAGGACTTTCGTTGTACAACTGATAGATATAAACAAAAACATGATGGGGTAATTATTAATTCAAGAAGAGGGTTTTGGGGAAATGGAGAGAAGATTTCATGCTGACAGAAGATCCCATAAGATTATGAAGAGAATATTATAGCAAGAATTAATAGTTGAGGACATATGATTTGTGTACTTTGATGTAGAACAACACTCAGCATAAGGGTAATTAATTTTTTCTGCAATTCCTAGAGCTCAAAAAAGAGCTGGGGACATGTGCCTGCAACAACAGTGGGGATGTAAGAGAAGTAAAAGATGATGATTATTAATATATCATTACAATGTTTTTTAAGAATGTTCAAATATATAATTATGTAGCATGAATAGGTTGCATGGGAGAAGCAACCAAGGACACTTTGTTTTTTTTACTTTAATTTTTCTCTCTTTTTTACTTCTGCTTTATTCCTTTCTCCTTGCCTTGTCCTACAGTAATGGGACCAAATCCTCACTATAGTAATCTGTATTTGAGCTTTATTAGAAGATGGAATAGTCCTAAAGTGAGAGCTGGAAAAGGAAAAGCAGAGATCTTTGCTTTTGATCTTCCACTTGAAAAAATTAAATCCATTATCTTTCACATGGAAAAGAGTGCTCTTGTATATACATGAAAACTTTGATGAAAATCCATGCCCCCCCCCCACCCCACCCACCCACCCTTCATGCATGGAAAAGAGTGCTCTTGTATTATTTATCAGAAGTTCCAAAGAAATCACATAACACCACATACAAATACACACATGGGTGTGTGTGAGAGAGAGAAGTGGGAGGTGGCTCCACTTTGTTTAAAACTCTCATGGCAAAGGGCAGAACTGTTTATGAACTTAAGCAAGGGGTGCCCTTATGAGGTGTCCCTGTCTCTCTGATTGATGGTGCGGCTCCTTTTCTTTGAAGAGTCATTTTCATGATCTTGTTTGTATGATTTCTTTTATAACTAATCACCAATTTCCTCAGTACTTAGCAACACATTATGAAGCACTAAATTCCTAGAACTTACATGCATTTATGGGGCGATGGGTGGGTCGACCCCTTGGACTTTCTAAATTTCGTTTTTTATACGTAGTTTAGATCTTTAATAGATAAAAGAGTTCGCCCTCTTGCTTCTTCAAAGTTCGTTCTTTAAAAGTTTTCATCACACTCGAGACTAAATTCTAGATCCGTCCCTGTTTATATGTATACCCTTAAATTCTTGACAAGTAAGTGCGATCTATCTTGCCTACAAAAACAGGAAAAGAAGTGGTGTCAATTATTGAAGGTATGATTGCATAGATCAGAAAACGTGACTTGGGAAAGAGCAACTATGAGGTGCTGCCCTTGAAAGAGCAGTAGATGCAGAAAGGGCAAAATCCACTATTATTATTATTATGTGATGGAACTTGTGTTTGTCCCCATAGATTAGATACAGTACAGTTCTTAACAAGTCTTTTTCTGCTCCATTCAGGCAAGAAGCTACATAGTTGACGACAGCAGCAGGGCAGGTGTGACTCATTTTGGGCCACCGAGATTGGGAACGATCACCTACCATCACAAACATATAGTTAATGTGTATGTTGGTGGTGTCTCAATATTACATCTACACATTTTAGATAAAATAATTAACTATCTTACAACATATCGATTCAAGATATCATCATTGAACATATTAATATATGCCCACGATAGGTAGATGAACATTTTCAATTATTGCACAAATTATATTCAAAGATTCTTACCTCGCTGTAGTTGAAGTTGATGTCGTTTTTAGTTTGATATATTTTAATGTACAAAAAATCAAAGAAATTCATGTTATAACAATACCGCCTTATTAGAACATAATGTCGAGATTAATTAGTTAGACTCGGGTCAATAGTTGTGCAATGGATCGCCCAAACAAGTCTATCCATCAATTTGAATAGAATTAGCCCCCATAAATATCTCGTATACAATTCATCAATCCGAATCGAATTAATTAGTTTAACCGTTGGACTACCTCATATCATTGCTTCAATTCCATCTTTATTAATTTTCAACATATACAATATATTATCACTAAAGCATCAAATGCCACTCTTTCATAATCTAAAGGAGATGTACATATACTATGATGTAAGCATTTTATCTATTTAGATTATTGTAAACTTTTATAAAAGCAAAATATAAATAAATGTACTCACGAGTTAAACCGAATAGTGTTCTTTCTAATGTATGTATCTATACATATACTATATGATGCAATAATTTTGTAAGTACTTTTTTCAAAAGCAACGTATAAACGTAGACATGAGTCCACAAAATAGCTTTCTCTGTATTATTATTATTATTTTATTATTATTATCATTATTATTATTATTAGTGAATTTGAATTTCGACTTACATCAATTTAATGATAAGGTAATGTGACTAGACTGTGAAGGTCTACAAAAAAAATTATGTTTCGAAAGTTAATATTTTGTACTTATAGTCTAAATAAGAAAAAAAATAATTTTTTTGTGTTCCAAACAAATTATATATGATTGAATAAGTAAAATTAACGAATGAAAATTTCATTAAATGTAATTTTTTTTAGAAGGTTGCATATTAATCTAATTAACTAAAAATAAAAATGTGTACTTATGAGTTTATTTTTATTTTTTTTGGAAGGGGAGAATATAATACTCAAATAAAATAATGCAAGAATAGAGAAATGAAGTGGGCACTATTTTTGGTTTGACTAGCTAAAGAAGAAAAGAAAAAGGAAAAGAAAAAAATAATAAAAGAAAGAAATAAAGAGGAGGAGGGATGAAGCCCTAAAGAAAAGAATCAAGAGTTCACGTTTTGAAAGGGTTTGTCCGAAGCTTTTATTTGAGAGGGAAAGAAGCATCTCCCCTCAATTCAACTTTCTTCCATTTTCTTGCCTTTGGTGAGAAAGCCTTTAATTTTCAAATAAAGGGTAGTAAAAGAAACAATTAGATTTATTATTATCATACACACACACACACACACACATATATATATATATTGAATATATTGTGTATCGAGATACATCGTGCAACCCAACGAGTAATACTTTTTAGATTAATAAGTAATACTTGAAGATCGCAAATAATGTGTTTCAGTAATAATATTTTTCAAGTAAATACATAATATTTTTTAGTTAAATGAACAATATTGTTATGTCTAACGGTATACTGAACTTCATGCACATATTTTTTGTATATATATAATAACATGACATGTCGATGACATCACATGTTCGACTGGGTTGAATGTGATTAATTTTGTGCAATGGATATTCTATAGCAATATGAATTAATCCCACGGCTTGGAACACAAAATTCTTTCCAAGAAAAAAAAACTTTCTGAGCAATGGGAAGCAAAAAAATATATATAATAATGAAATAGTTTAAATATATTTTTATTCAATATTTAGAAAATGAGTTTTTGATTAGTTTAATTTTATTTTCTTTATTTTTTTGAAATATTTTTTTCAATAAAATTTGTCTCTACTCTACTTTTTTTACATATACTACAGCAAATTAATCATTGTTTCACGATCTTTAATTTTAAATCCATATCGTACATAAATAAAATGATATATTATTATTGATTTTTTTTTATTATTTGGGGTTAGATTTCATATTTATTATGTATTGAATTTTGAATGGAAATAAATATTAACTAATATTTATTTAAAATTTATTAAATAATTTAATTGTTTTAAATTTAATGAAGTTATTATAGAAACAAAATTATTATTTGAAACGGATGGAATATCTATTTCTATACAAAACTATATTTTTTTACATATCTTTAGACATAAAATAATAAAATAATATAAATATTTATAATATCAATTAATTATAAATTATATTATAAATATATTTTATTTTTAAAATATATTACAAATTGTACATAGATTTATGTGTATGGACGTGTATTTAATGTATTCCTTCAATTTATAATATATATATTTTGTTTGATATCTTAGTGTATGCATATTAATTTTATATTTATAGATATTTATACAGCGTATGTGGTTATTTGATACTAAACAATTCAATTGATCGGGGACTAGTTCAACTGACCAAATTAATTATCCTATTCAATTTCCTATTGGGGTGATAAAGGTTGGAGAAAAGATTATAAGTCAAAAGTGCAAAACAAATCTTGCATATAGTAGGCAAGTTAAAATTTTGGGATCGTGTTAATGTGTTTCAAGCTAATCGAATCATTTAAAATGAGTTTGTAATATGATGAAGTTAACCTTACCACTATTGATTTGGAGCTAATTGGACTATTACCTTGCTTTGAGCTAAAGTAGTTAAACTACTTGTAAACGTAACCAAGTGCATGTAATATTCTAGTTAAAATACAATTTTAGATTATATTATATAAAATTATATATTTTATAAGCTTTGTATCACTATAACAAATTTGAAAATTTGAAAATTCAAATATTCAAGCCATATAATATTTGATGTTCTCAATTCTAACTTTAAGTGCATCCACATTACACTGTCTTATTTCATCATCTTAACTAAGTTCTAAGCTTAAATGATGATATATATTATTTTTATAATAATTAAAATTAAATCATAATTTCTTTAATTAAAAACGATTATAATATATTTTAATTCAAAATGTTGTATGACATTCTTTTGATACTAAAAATAGAACAGAAGAAAGAAAATACGGACTGTTGAGCTAATCTTAACCCTATGAAAACTACCTCTATAAGATCAGACTAATCGAATCTCGAGCACAGAATATAAAAAATGTTTTTGTGCTATCCATGAAGCAACTTGAGCAAAGAGAAAACAAAATGGATTCATATGTTAAAAGTCAAAAGAAATTCAATCCTTAAAGAGGACAAGATAGTAGATTTGCCCTAAATTTAATACTTTCTTGTATTATGCTATCTATCTATTTGATGATCATAGGTTGCTAATCATTAATTAACTAATTAATTAATTAATTAATCAAATTAATTAGTGGGACACCCATTTCTCTATCCAAAAAAACAATAATTAAATTGCATATTGGAAGTTGCTTCATAATCAACCATTGACTTCACAAGTCATATTCCACCCACATTAAACTTCCATTAATATCCTATTTATCTCATCATTATCATCTCACAATTCTTCATATTTTTATATCCAATAATTAAGGGCGACAATGTTATTTAAAAAAAACAAAAATTGTTAATTCGCAAAAAAAATATGTACAGTTGAACCTCATCGAAATTAATGAAATTTGAAAATTCAAGTAAAATAATTAACATCGTGTAGTTGTTTGACACAATTTCAAAATTATGTTAGAACTGTCGCGTCGAATTGTGAAACCACTGAGGCATTGTTTACTTGGGGTGATAAAGCTGGATTAAGGGAATTAGGCCTGCTTTATCCAGCGTTTACTTGGAGGGATTTTTTTTCGGGTCAATTTGGGATAAATCACAGATTTCTGAATAAAACGGCGGATTGTAATCCGTCCATATACCCAGGGATAAAAACTATCCCATGTGATAAGAAAAAGAAAGTGACTGTTTTACCCCTGTGCAAATTCGTTATTACAAAACTGTCCTCATATATATATATATATCATATTTTTGTCCTTTAATTAATCATATTTTTTTTTATAAATTATAATTTACTGCATAATTTTATTTATTTTTATAATTTAATAGACTTTTAACTCACGGAGCTAGGAACCGGTGCCTCAATGGATTCAATATAAATATAAAAGTTTTATATTTACTTAAATAATCATAATATACGACATAATATATTTATACTTTTATTTTTCGATTGTTGTTATACTTAAAAATGGAGTCAAATCTACTTTTGGCTGTTATCTTGGTATCCATCAAAATAATGATTATTGACATTTTATACAGCATCATCAAAATTTCATAATAAAATTATCTCGTTCTTCGAATTACAAAAAATAATAAAATCACACATTAAATTACTATATTACAAAATATATATATATATAATTAAATAATAAAAATGCTAAAAACCTTGTATTTTTCTGCAACTAACCCTATAAAATTCAGTCAATGCAATTTTTTTTTTATATGAAGTGCAAAATATTAAGAATTTGCTTCAAAATTATAAAACATTTTTTCGTTCTCCAATAATTTAATTATAAAATAATAAAATTTTATAAGAAACATTAATTTAAGATTAATTTTATAAAAAAATTTCATTCATATATCCTGATGACACCCCACATTTCAATAAATATATATTTTACTTTTTAAATCCAAAAAAATAGGTTTAGCTTAGAAGATATTTTCTTTATGGATTTTTTTTAAATCATAGAATTAAAAAAATCTCCTTCCTCATAAATCCCACATATGGAAAGTGGTCATGAAACAACGTGCAACAAATTTAAATTAAGGTATAACTCATCAAAGCACATTACTTTTTAAGCCAACTTTCATTAAAATAAATACAATTATCATTACCAACATATTTTGAACCAATTCGTAATCATAATGTCTGATATTTTTGGGGGAAAAATGTTAAAATATTCATTTTTTTAAAGAAAAAATGTTAAAATATTCATAAACATTCAATTAATTTAGTTGCTAGTGTTTTAAATACTAATAATAAAATATATGGTTTGTAAAATTTATAAATTACTTATTATAATACTTGATTTCTTGTAAAAGATAATAAATGTTGTGACCACATTTTTCGACCAAGAATCAATGTATAAAAACTTCTTTATAACTATAAATTGAATAGACCAAAATAAATATAAAAATGTTAGTGTCCATTCAAACCCACTAAATAATTTTATAAATTTCCTTTTAATGAACCCAACAAAATAATAATAATAATAATAATAATAATAATAATAATAATAATAATAAATAAATAAATAAATAAATAAATAAATAAATAAATAAATAAATAAATATTTTGACCTTTTGACTAATTTCCTGACACTTGGGGAAGTGGGCTGGTTGGGATTAGATTTTGGGCTGAATAGGTTTGGGCTAGAGATTAATGGGCCGATATAGGGATTGTGCTGGATCAGGTTAATTTCTGGGTTGGTCCAGAATTTGATTGGGCTTTGGGTTAGAACTCTGGTCCAGTTAAGTTGGGCTTTGACCAATATCGGGATTGTGCTGGATCAGGTTGACTTCTGAGTTGGGCTCCAATTCGATTAGCTTTTGGGTTAGAACTGGGGTCCAGTTAAGTTGGCATGGGTATAGTTTTGTGTTGAAGGATAGTATTTTCTAGTAATTGCCAGTTGGCCTCTGAATGTTTCTTAAATTATGTATTCACCTCAAACTTCCAAATACTACAAAATGACCTCGAATTTTCCAAACTTACTCCCTAACATATACCGAATGACCCTCAAATTCTCTATAATTACAAAACAGCCTTCCAACTTTAAAATTACAAAATTGCCCCTAATTTTAATACGGAAACACGTCCTTAAAGGGTGATGGAAGTTTAATTTTTGTTTAATTCATTTTATTTTAATATTTAACTAGTGTGAGACTGTGCGATGCATATAAGATATTTTTTCTTATATTTTGTAATATAAGCATATATTCAAGTTATATGATATATTGTAAAATGTGTGGATTTATAATTCACTAATAATTTTTTGTATAATGAGTATAAATTTGTTGTAATTTTATGCTTCGTCTTTTCTTCTATTAGAATTAGTCTTTTTCACAAATTGATAAGCTTGATATCCACAATTAAAATATTCTTATATATTTATATATTTAAATTTAAATTTAATTCTTTTTTTTATTCTCTTCTTCTCCAGAAAGAAATAAAATCTATTCTCCAAGTTATAGTGAACTCAAATAATTCAATCCTGGATCAAGATATAATCATGTTTCTTGTGTGGATTAAGGTTTGCGTTGAATTTCAAGGACATTGTGCATTGTTTAGACTGTTTTAGGTGTTGTTGAAATCCCATTTAGGTATGTCGTCGAACGTGGTGTTGGTATAATGAGTTTTTCTTGTTTTGCGATTTCCTGCAACTGAGTTTTCATAAATAAGATGGATAGAAATGGTAACATGAATTTGAGGAATTTGGGGTTTTTTTATTCTTCAACGAGTACACTTAAAAGCATGGGCCTTCGCCAAATAGCAGGTTCAGTTGTGGGCCTTCAATTAATAACTTCCATGGCCGAAAAGCCCCGTTTTGGTGGTGGAGTTTGTGACCACCTTCATGCCCAACCATTACCCTGTCATGACTTCTATCAACGGTGGGCCATTTTATCACCAGCGTGTTGGTGGTATTTCGGAGCCCCCATTCCCGTGGACTATTGCATGAACAAAAACAGGGAGAAGTTCATTAAAGTGAAGTCTAGAAATAACCAACATATGCCAGAGACATCTTCTGCACATTCTGTCCCAATGCCTCGGCGGTTACTAATGAAAAAATGTGATGTCTTGGATGGAAGAGATGTGCAAGGAGACAGATGATTATGGTGTCAAATGATCACCAAAGTTCATTAATGTGATTTTTGTATTTATTGATTTTTGTATTTATTTATTTTTTATTTTTTAATGACAAAGGTATAATTGGGGTACATTTAGTAAAAGAATAGAATTATCAATTTTAGATGGGATATATTTAAACTTCGGGGTATGTTTAGAGGTTTTGGAGTATGAATTGTCGCTCCCATACTAGTATTACTTTGCACGCTTGTAATATATTTAAATATAATTTACGTAATATATTTAAATATAACATAAATTATATTTGATACATAATTCTAGTTATTTAATATTTAAAATATTTTATAATTTTCTGGTCAAATTTGTAAGAAATATAATTTTGTATACATCGATATATCATTTGTTTCAAAATATAATCCATGTTTCATATTAATTGATTAATTGTATAAAAAAATATTTAATATTTTATAATAAATGTATTAGTTAATATTTGTTTGCAATCCAAATACGATACATATAATCCAATACACATTAAATATTAAAATGTAATCCCAAGTAATAAAAAATGATAACTATATTTTTTTTGTATTTAATATCTCAATTTATTATATATGTGATAGGAGTGTAAACTTATAAATCGTGAAGGGCGTATTCATTTAATGTATTATACGAAATAAGGGAGTAGAAACATAAAAGTTTCTTGTATTTTCACAACCTGAAAATATATTACAAAAACAAAATCAACTAATGAAACATCATTTTTCAAAAATATTTCTTTAAAAAAAAAAATGCAGAAAACTATATTTAGACAATTTCATTATTATATTAATATAAATTTGTATTCACTTGTGAGTATTTCTTTATTTTCATATTTATTCATTTATGTTTTATAAAATATGAGTATAAACGACATGTTAAATAATACTTGTCGTTATTCTTAACAAAATCATAACACCTCAAATTCAAGTGAACTTACAAAAATCTTTGAAATGGGTTTTTAAAAATCGGGCATTATACCTTCTGTCAAAATACAGTAAAAAATAAAATAAACTTTCTAAAATTTATTTTGTGTATAATTCTTAAGAATGTTTTCAATTTAGGCTTGTAAGATATATATATATATATATATATGTATATATGTATATATATTCCTTTTATAATCCCATATATTGAAGAGATTTACATATAGAGTAAGACTATATTTTATGTGTGTTTGACCAAAATTTTATGTTTATGATAATAAAATGTTTCAACCTTGTAAACTAAAATGTTAGGTTTCTCAACCAATGAAAGTAAAAAGTATAATTAAATATAACTTTTACAAGTAGGATATGTGTTTGTTCCTTTTTCTAAAACATGTGGGGATATTGTTTATAAAAGGTTCTTAGTGGGTGCTTCTATGAGCTTATTCAAATGAGCGAGCGTCTTGTATATTGGCTGCACCGTACATCTGATCTACAGTATTATTTTTTTAACTATAAAGTATAACTACATTTTAAGGTAATTAATAAAAAAATAATAAATTTTAAGTAAATAAGTAATATTTTATAATTAAAAAATAATACTTTAAATCGTGTTGCACAGTGCACGTAAATTTTTTTGTATTTAAAATATATTATAAGCTCTAACATCTTATAAAATGTTGGATCATATTTAAAAAATAAGTTGTTTAGCTTATAAGATATGGTAATAACAGTTTGAATGATTTAATAGATAAATAAATTACTGTATTTGATAAATAAGTTGAACTCTTCTTATTTTTAGAAAATAGTTTAGAAATCCATAACTTATTTTGAAATGAAACAAGTTATTATTATTATCATTTTAAAAATTACCAAATAACTATTTTCATAATTCTTAATAAAAGATTCAAAATTTCTATTTAAATTTTAACAAAATTAATCACTTTCTCAAACATAGAAAACACTCCATGACATTAAATTTTATTGATAATGTCATGCACAATAATTATTAATTGAAAGTCCGTCAATCATTATTTCTTGAGGAAATATCCTACTTTACTCGTTTAAAATAGTTAAATTTCTTTTACAAAAAAAGAAAAGGAAAAAGAAAAAGGTTTTGTACCCACATTTATAGTTTATTAATAAATTGATCAATTTTAAATTTATTTTTTTCCGTGAAACATTATACCTCTCCTCTCTATTCGTCTTTACAATCGTGTAAATGTATGTTTTCCTTTCTCTTTCCTCTTTATTGTCTTTTTGCGTAAGTTCATGTTCTTACATTTATCTTTCACACATCTCTCTTGCTTTTTCTCCTTTTCCTTTCTCCCACCCATCTCGTGTAAGAGGAAACAATTGTTCTTACACAACCGTGTAAGCTTATATAATTGAACTTATACAGTTATGTAAGCTTTCACGATTTAACTTACACAGCCATGACAGCTTACACTATTAAGACAACTATACTTATAAATCGTGTAAACGTACACAATTGAACTTACATAGTTATGAAAGATTACACAATTGATCGTGTAAAACTTACTAAAAATATTTTACAAATCGTGGGTAAAAAAATATTTTTTAAAATTTGAAGCACATATAAATTATAAGTATAATAAACGCGTATAATAAAATTTGACCTCTTTTTTTTTTTTTTGTGGAAAATAATGTTTAACCATAATCAATCAAACTAGGGATTAGTTTTTTTTTTTTTTTGCTTGAGTTTATAAGAACTTTTATATATTATTAATGTTTAGTTATTTTTTCTTTTTCTTGAATGACAACATTTGAATACATCATAAAATTCACGAATGCTGAAACATGAATAAAAAAATATTATTTACCAAAATTACTGGTGTTAATATATACCAATATAATAATAGAATTATACATGAACACTAAAATTTCAATAAAAAATAGTTTTTAATTTTGATTTTTTTGATAATTGTGGATTTTTTTTAAAGACAATAGCCTATGTTTGGTTTGAAATTTTTACTTTTTTTTTAATATTTCAATACGAAATAATCTTTTTTCATTTTTATTAATTTTGAATGTAAAATATATCAAATTAATAATCTTTTTAAAAAATTTAATTCGATGCCTAAATTACAAAAATTAAAAAAAAAATTGAAAATCGTTATTGTTTCTTTGTTGATTATTTTAGATTATTTCATGCATCAATAACAAGTTTGTCTATTATTATTATTGAATTTGGACTACGTACAAAATTAAATAAAAAATTTATTTAATAATTTATTTATTAAAAAAATATTTTTTTAATTATTTGTTATAAAATAAATATATAATGTATCACACAAGCCATAAAATTATATATTTCAATGCCAAACTGCCCATTTAAGCTGAATGTGGACATTCAACCCACTAGTGAATACGGGCTTATGGCCCAATAATCCCCCGAAGCAACGAAGACAGGAACCCTAGGTTCCATCACAATTTGATCCAACGGCTTAAAGAAAACTCTCATTAGATCCGAGCCGTTATTTATCTGCGTACTCTTATATAATGAACTCGAAGCATTTATATTGTACAACGATTAAGATTAGGGTTTGTACCCAGTGTTTTTTCTGCTGCGTCACTCAGGTATTATCTTCGAATTTTCATCCGAATATGGAGTATTAGCTTGTACTGCCTTAAGTTTATGCACTTCGACAAATTTTTATCTTTTGTTGTAGTATTATTTCAGATTTGATAATTTATGCGGAAGTAGCCATTAATTTTGATTGGAAGTCTGTTGAACTTAGCTCACACCTGGTTTTATGGTCAATATTTTGTTTAGATTTATGCTTCATTATGTGTTGTGTTTTTCGTCGATTACTGTTTGTATTCGATTTTAATTTCCGTTGATAATGTTAGATTTGATAACGTTGATTTATTCTCTTGGACTGTGCTGTACGGATCTGGTTTTAGTTGACTTTCTCCTTATTTTGCATGTTGAGCACATATGTATGTATGAATGGATGCGTGTATAATGTATTTGTGTATTTATGAGTTTTTCAGTATTCGGCGGTTCTGGTGATTCTGTGATTGTTCCTTTACTTTGTGATGATTGAAATGTACTCCCTAAAACAATTTTAATTGAGTAATCAAGGCTGGAGTCTCGAAATAGCTCGTTTTGCCAGCACTCCAATTTTGGGGTGTTTGGTAAGAAAAACTAATGAGCGTGAGATTTGGCATGGTAAATCATTGCCATAGGCCTTTGGTTTGGGAGCGTTTCATGTCATTTACAAAATGTATGTGGTAACGATCCAGTGATCCACTATTGTTGCATATAATCTCAATGTTCACCTAACTTTAAAATCTTTTGAAATGTAATGGATACATTTTTTTTCTAATGATTTTTCTAAAGATTAAATGTATAAATATTTGTATTTAAGTATTGTGCATTTTATAAGTTAACAGATGAATATTAAACTATTTTTTTTGCATAATCCACTTTTTGTGAATGAGCTTTTGCTGCTTAGAGTTTTGATTTTTTAAAAGTAAAGGGTAGTGTCTTGTTCTGATTGAATTTATTATATGAAGTAGGGATCTTTGCACTTTGAAATAATTGATTGTCATTGCTTATAAGTGATATGGATGCTTTTCATTTTCGTAAGATATAAAATGTATGGTTGTGCTTGAGTTTTGCAGAGTAACTTTGCTTATAAACTATGTCTCACCGAAAGTTTGAGCACCCAAGACATGGATCTCTTGGATTTCTCCCAAGAAAGAGGGCTTCTCGCCACAGAGGAAAAGGTGTGCTTGGTGTTCTAGTGAATTCAGAACAAAATCTTTCTTTGCAGGAGAATTTTATAGTATAATTTGTTTCGGTAACACTGTCAAATTCTTATTTTTATTTATAAATTTCATAAAGGGATTTTTTTAAAAATGTGTTATTTGTATCTATTCATCAATGTATTTTATGTATTATAATAATTATTATGAACATTAAGTGGTGATTTCAAATTTGATTTAGATCATGAAACTATTTTCAAATCAGCAAGTGATATCCACTTCTTCTAATACCTGCTATGTTTTTCAATTTAGATAGGTATTCAAAGTAGATCAATGTTTTTACAAATTGATCGATCAGTTCTTTATGTTTGGTCACTTGCTTTTGTCTTGTGTTGATTGTCCATATTTCCTCGTTTTGTAAAAATTAGTTTTCATCATTTGGCATCTTTTCTGCAATTGTTTAAGAAATTTGTATTTTGTATTTGCCTTTCTGCAGTGAAGGCCTTTGCCAAAGATGATCCAAGAAAATCATGCGGATTGACTGCTTTCCTTGGATACAAAGCAGGGATGACCCATATTGTCCGTGAGGTGGAAAAACCTGGGTCAAGTGAGTGATCTTCAATTCCTTCTCTTTTTTGTCAGATTTTTTGGCCACATATTTTTGGTTATTGTTTTTGGATCTAAAATTATATGTTGCTATTCTACTGTCCAGAACTCCACAAGAAGGAAACTTGTGAAGCTGTGACCATTGTAGAAACACCTCCAATGGTTGTTGTTGGTGTTGTTGGGTATGTCAAGACAGCACGGGGCCTACGTTGCTTGAATACTGTTTGGGCTCAACATCTTAGTGAGGAGATCAAGAGGAGGTTCTACAAGAACTGGTGCAAGTCTAAGAAGAAGGCCTTCTCAAAGTATTCAAAGAAGTTGGATACTGAAGAAGGCAAGAAGGACATCCATGCTCAGCTGGAGAAGATGAAGAAGTACTCCACTGTTATTCGTGTTCTTGCTCATACACAGGTCTGTTCGCACTTAACACATCCTTTTGAAGCATTTTGTTCCTGCTTTGGAGATTAAACTAATTTCGTTATTCTGTTAATTATTTGTGTAACTGCATTTTCAGATTCGAAAGATGAAAGGGCTAAAGCAGAAGAAAGCCCACTTGATGGAGATTCAAGTCAATGGTGGTGATGTTGCAAAGAAGGTTGATTATGCATACAGCCTTTTCGAAAAGCAAATTCCAATTGATGCTGTTTTCCAGAAAGATGAGATGATTGACATAATTGGAGTGACCAAGGGGAAGGGATATGAGGGAGTGGTTACTCGTTGGGGTGTGACCCGTCTCCCACGCAAGACCCACCGTGGGCTCCGAAAGGTTGCCTGTATTGGTGCTTGGCATCCTGCTCGGGTTTCATTCACTGTCGCTAGGGCTGGGCAGAATGGATATCATCACAGAACAGAGATGAACAAAAAGATATACAAACTGGGGAAGGCTGGACAGGAGTCTCATTCTGCCATGACTGAGTATGACAGGTTAGTGAAACATTGGTGAGATCATTTTTGTCTTTTGCATTTCTATATAATTCTTTGATTGCTCATTGGAAAAAAATCAAACGTTGTAGGACTGAGAAGGACATCACACCAATGGGAGGTTTCCCTCACTATGGAGTGGTGAAGGATGATTATCTGTTGATTAAGGGCTGCTGTGTGGGGCCCAAGAAACGGGTAGTCACGTTGAGGCAGACATTACTGAACCAGACCTCTAGGGTTGCCCTGGAGGATATCAAACTCAAATTCATCGATACTTCCTCAAAATTCGGCCGTGGTCGATTCCAGACTACAGAGGAGAAAGACAAGTTCTATGGCAAGCTCAAGGCTTGATATGACATTGGGGTAGAGTGTGATGGGATACAATGACACAAGTTTTGGTTGCCCCTTTCCTTTAAATTTTGTTGCTTCAACCTCTCCTTTTCTTGAGTTGCCAAAACAGTTTTATCAGAGAAATGAAAAAAGAAACCCAATTGATCAATCAATGTACCCTGCTTTTGTATCTCTCTTAATTCTACTTTCGCTTTTATGTTTTCATGGCCCTATGTGTTTTATACTTTTTGTAACAATTTTTTGATCTCCTAAATTTCATGGTTTTTATTGTGTTATGTTTAAGTAGTTAATTAACTAAATTTTTGAAAGTTATTTGTCTTTTCTTTTTATTGAAGGAACTTGAATTCATATTATCTTGTTAATTCTCTTCAACAATCTTTTAGCTTCAATTTTTTGGATTACAAACAAAATGTATGTGTATTTTGAAATATATTAGAGTATTTATTTTAGTTTTATCTTAAGAAAATAATAATTAATAATATTCTGCTCTCATGCAAAGAGATGCACTCCGTGTAACACAATATGTACTTTAAAGCCCGAGTAATTTGTGGTAGTGCATTCATTATTATTACTTTAATGTAATAAATGATGTGAAAGCACTCAGCATTCTCGAAGCAAGTGTAGTTTTACTAGGTAATTGAAGCGACTGTATTTTCATGTGAGAGAGAAGAGGGGGGGCTTCCACCATCACTGAGTGCTCTCCTCCTAATCCTGAAATCACATTCAGGTCAGAATATGGGCAATGGTTCGGAGACTTCATACCAAATTTCATCTTCCGGTGGCCGCCGTCATCTCGGCCGTCGCACTCACTTCCCGGAAGGTTCTTCGGTTGAGGTACGATTTGACGAGCCTGGCTTGCAAGGGGCTTATTTTTCTGCCACTGTGATTCCACCTCCTGCTACTCCAATTTCCCACCGGAAAAGACCGAGGAAACAACTCTACGTAGAATATGGGAACTTGTTGGCCGACGAAGAAGGATCGGAACGGCTGAGAGAATACGTCGACGTTTCGTGCGTGAGGCCCGCCCCACCAGCGCTGGAGGAGGCGGTGGAGACTGATAGGATTTTCTGCCCGGACGACGTCGTCGATGCTTTTTGCAAGGATGGGTGGTGGACAGGTATCGTTTCCCGAGTGGTGGATGACGGCAAGAGGGCGGTGGTGACGTTCCAGAACCCGCCGGACGAACTCGAATTTGGGCTTTCCGATCTGAGGGCCCACTGGGATTGGGTAGATGGGGTCTGGGTGAAGCAACAGAGCGCAGCGTTTATTACGTCAATGTACGGAGTCGGAAGGCCGGTTGAAATCTCACCCGACCCAGAATGTCATCGGAATGTTTGGATCCCGGCTATAATTGACAAATACTTGGGAAATGGTGTTCTTTCGGTGGAGTACATGGTCAATACAGATAGGTATGTGATGACAAAAGTTGATTTCGACATTGTTAGACCTTGCCCGCCGGTTCAAGTCGGCGATGAAAGGAAATTTGTACTGTCGGAAAAAGTTGATGCATGCGTTGATTTTGCCTGGTGGAGTGGGGTGGTTACGAAGGTGCTTGAGAATAATAGATACATTGTCTTCTTGAACCAGACAAAACAGGATAGAGAATTTGGTGGATGGCATTTAAGACCTCATATGGAATGGAAGGATGGGAAATGGTTGTTACAGTCTTTCACCGATGAAGGCCTTGGAGATCTAAGCTTTAGTGCCTCTGCTAATGATGATCGGAATATGTCTTTGATGAAAAGCAGACTGCATCGATCTGATTCAAGGGCTGCTCTGAAAATGCTCGAGGAAGGACCTGCAGTAGAAGATGGCAATGATCATGCGATTGAACGAGTTCTGTGTGGTTTTGTAAATAACACCAGGGATCAGTCTTTGTGTGATGTGAGAAAACGAAGGGAGGTGAGTAAGAAAAGGTTGCATGGAGTGGATCAAGAACCGATTGGAGAGGAAATGATGCAAGTTAGAAGGAGAAATAACGAGTTAGATGATGAGCAACAACCACATTTAGAGTGGGCTAAGCCTGAGATGCATCACTCTCCATTAAGGATTGATTGGGAGAAGCAAAAAGATGTCGTTCTTGATGATGACCATAATGGAAGACAAACTGGTTCTGCTTTGGTACACAAGGGTTCTTGTTCTTCTATACAGTCGAACAAGCCTCAAAACTTGATGCCTTGTGTGCAAAAGAAAACCAGTCTTGAGCTGCAAATCTTGCCTTTTGTGAAGAAATCTAAACTTTGGGAAGCAATTAAATCCATGGAAGTCTTCAAAAGGATCCCACAGAAACCGCATTTCCAGCCTTTGGAGGAGTTGAAAGAGGGTTTACGAGAAGGCATGGCTATAGGTTATACAATAGCCTTTGGCAGTTTGGTGAAGGAAGCTTGCGGGTTGAAGTGTTGTGATCCCAAAACAACAATAGATGACATGATAGAATCGCTTGGGGACCTTGAAAGATACGGATTTGATGTTGGTATTGTGCGAGACGGATTGATGAAGTTGCTTGGTTTGAAGGCGAAACACGAGAAGCTTTTGGAGAAGGTGAACAAGTTGAACAAGCATATTGAAGAGCACGAGTATGAAGAAATCAAGATCGTGGAAGAGATACAAGGAATGAAGGAGCAGATAAAGATACTGCAAGAAAAGCTTTTGCTTGCTGAGTCAGCAAAAGAGAAGGAGGAAGATGAAATTGCCTCACTGCAAGATGGAGTCAAGGAAACTGCAGAAAGAATCAAGATTGTAGAGTGTGATTTTGAGAGTATAATTTCATCTATCTGCTCAGAAAAAGAAGGAAAATGATCATGCTTTCAGCTTTCATGTTTAGTTAATTTGACTTGTATTTAAATGACTATCTATTAGCAGACTGTCTAATATGTGTTTGTTGAATTCCTCCATCTTCGGTTCTAAAAAACGACTTCTTACTTCTTTGGGATGGAGGTCATACTTGAGTTCTGGTTCGAACAAAGTGAATTTCACGTGGAACAAATTAGACCATAATGACGAGGATGAAATTAAGAAGAATAACTTGTGTTTAGGACGGAGTATGTCAAATCTTCTATAAATAAATGGGCTGTCAGATAATTTCGTTTTTTCACCAGAAAAGGTTCACAGTTTTTATCAGTGCTCAAATGGAAAAGAGGATATTGAAATCTCACCATATTTTCATTCATGTCGATTGTAGAGAGAGAAAACCACAGCAGAGGATCCCTTCCTCCCTAGGGTTTGCTACATTACTCTCGCCCTTGAATCGAACCCCTCCACCTGAAATCTTTCTCGGCAAATCGGTGGTGGTGCCGAGAATACGTACGAGATGTCATCTTCCGACGATCACCGGCGCGGCGGCGGTCTTCACTTCCCTGTAGGCTCTTTGGTTGAGGTACGAACCGACGAGAATGGTTTGGAAGGAGCATATTTTGTTGCCACTGTCATTCCACCGCACCCTTCTCCCACAAATTATTCCCTCCAAAAAAGATCGACAAAACGCCTCCACGTGGAGTACGAGACATTATTGGCTAAAGAAGGAGGACCGGAACGGTTCAGGGAGTACGTCGACGTGTCGTGCGTGAGGCCCGCACCACCGGCACTGCAGGAGGAGGACGAGGAGACCCATAGGGGTTTCGAACTAGACGACGTGGTCGACGCATTCTCCGAGGACGGGTGGTGGACAGGTGTCGTTTCCCGACTCGTGGAGGGTGGGGAGAGGGTGTTTGTGAAGTTCCAGACCCCACCGGACGAGCTCGAGTTTGGGCTTTCCGATCAGAGGGCCCACTGGAATTGGAAGAATGGGGTCTGGGTGAAGCAACAGAGTGCCGGGTTTATGGCGAAATTGTTTAATGTGGGAGCAGCGGTAGAAATGTCTCTTGACAAAGGAAGCTGTCGGGATGCTTTGATTCACCAAGATTTGGGAAATGGAATTCTTTTAGTGGAGTGCGAAGTGGTTGGTAATGCAGTGTACCAAGATGTGATGGCAGAAGTTGATGTTCATAACGTTAGACCTTGCCCGCCCGTTCTTGGGGACGATGAAAGGAGACTTTGTTTGTCGAAAAAAGTTGATGCCTACTTTGATTATGCATGGTGGAGTGGGATGATTACGACGAAGCTTGAGAATAACAGATACATTGTTCTCTTGGATGAAGCAAAACGGGAGAAAGAGTTCGATAAATGGAGTTTAGGATTTTGGTTGTTACAGTCGCCTTTTTTTTGAATGATGGAGATGGTGAACAGAACTTGAGTGCATCTGCTGCTGATAGTTCGAGTAAGCCTTTAACAAGAAAAAAACAGCATCAATCTGATTCAGGGACTGCCCTGAAAAAGCTCAAGGAACAAAATGCAGCACAAACTACAGGGGATCAGTCTTCAAATGGAGATAAGATTGTGAGAAAGCGAAGGAACGTAATGGATGGGGAGAAGCTAATTTTGCTTGATAATGAGGATAGTGCTTCGTCCTTGGTGGATAAAAGTGCTATAGTACCATTGGAGCCCCAAACTTTGTTGCTTTGTGTTCAAGGAAGAATGGTCTGGAGCTTGTTGTTAAGGATAGTGAGAATCTCCCAGAAAGTGGGTGTGTTTTGGTAGGCGATGGTTCTGTATGGCCAACTGAGGTGCAAACCTTGCCTTTTGTGAGAAAGATACACACTACTAGTATCTGGGAAAAAATTGAATCGATGCCAGTCTTCCAAAGGATCCCACAGAATCCTCATTTTCCAGCCTTCGGAGTATATCGATGAAAGTTTGCGTGAAGGCTTGGCTATAGGTTACATGGTATCCTTTGCCAGTTTGGTGGAAAGAACTTGTGAGTTGCAGTTGAATGACCCCAGAAATGTCATAGATGGGATCATGGAAACACTCGAACAGATTGAAATGTATGGATTTGATGTTAGGCTTGTGCGAGATACATTAACAGAGTTGCACGCATTGAAGGCCAAACAGGAAAAGCTTGTAGGTGAGAGAAATAGTTTGAACAACCATATTGAAGAGCACAACCAAGAGAAGACTAAGATTGAGGAAGAGATATGGGGAATCAACGAGCAGATAAGCAAGTTGCAGGGAAAGCTTTTGGTTGCTGAGTCAGCAGAAAAGGAGGACGATGAAATCGCTTCGCTGCAAGCTGGAGTTAAGGAGACTGAAGAAATCCTCAAGATTGTTGAGTGTGATTTTGATGGTATAACTTCTTCAATCTTGTGAGTATTGAATCTGCTGCAAATTGTAGGTTAATGTTATATATATTTGTGAAGTTCTTGTATGGCAAAAAGGCTAACCTCCCATTTTGGTTTCGGGTTTAGGAGGATTTATAGTTTACTTACATTTTTATGTAAATGCTGCTGCTGTGGAACAAAAACAATCATGTCTATACATAGCAAATTGGTAGCTCTACACCTTGCTGAAGCCGCTTGATTTCATTTCTGTATTGGCAACATTTATGTTTCTCTCCGAATACAGCACTGGATTTTGTGAAAGCAGCAGTGTTTCTATACAAGCCTCTCTATATAGAAAGGACCTCCGATGTAGGGCAGCTCCCTTAGAGAGGCCTCAGTAACGGGTAATCTTCCAGTAGCTCTCGTTCTGATAGAGTGTCTTCTTCATTCTGAGGGGTCCACAGCACCTCAACAGCCTAGATTAAGGTGGCTACAAAGTGAGAACAATCCAAAGGATGGAAAGAAACTTGCAATTCCAAGTGAGGGCATTGTATTCTTACAAGTGTTCTGCTGGATGGTATTGATGCTAGCTTTTGCAAAGCTTCTTTCAAATCTCTACTGTTGTTGATTGATGGAAGCTTGTGCTCTCCTCCAGCAGCCACCAAGATCGTAATCTGGTATATATATTTGCAAAAGATTCAATCATCTCAACTACAATTTGATTTAATATTATAGTATAAAACTGATGGACTACAACCCAGAACAAGCATGGAACAAGACTAAGTTTCGAGCCTTTACCACTATGTATTCATTGCTAAATCCTCCTGCTCTCAGGGTGGTCGAGCTCTGTTTTTTTATATTGTTGACATTGACGAGTGTCTCCTCATCAAACTTACCACGTTCTTCAATAGATAGTTGATTAAATCTTTTTTCCCCTCCTTCCATGCTCCTCTTTACATCAACCTGCATATATTGAGTTTAACTTACAGAGTCAAGAGGATATTTTAAAATCAGGAGAACAAATTTCCCATTGGACTCACGGTAGTCCCTGACAATCAAGCAGACCTACATAAAATCAGGTATATCCAGACTTGGCTGGAATTTTGGATTAATATGGCACAGTTAGGAATAGGATCTAACATCACTAGTATCAAATAACTGGGATCTCATCTCTGACTCTCAGCTTTCAAATCAATTTTGTCACACCAATTCAACGGAGCCACTTGAATGAAAAACCTGACAAATATAAACTGATTCTCCTTAAGAAATTCACAAAGATTGAATGATGCAAAATTGCTAAGAATGGCATTGGGAGGCTAAAGTCACATACTAAGTTATGGCTAGGCTAGACTATATAGAATAATCCAATAATACTATTCCATTTAACAAAACTCTATGGCATAGACCCCCTCCACAATATCATACCTATATGCTCTAAAAGGCTTTGTGAGGAAGTTGGATCAAATGAAATGTTCTTTATAATTTGAACAGGCATATTCATGGAAATTATATGAAGCAGAAGACAAATGATGCACTATTCCAGCCCCTTTATAGAAGCTAAGAATGCAAAATAATGGAAAATAAAACTTATTTTGAATGCATCTCCCATATAGATGAGAAAATTCAGCAAGTAAAGTTCATAATTGCTCACAATCCTTTCGAATAGACATGAAAAACATACACATAATCTTTCTCCAAAGATGAAGGTAACGTGCTTTGAGAGTTGGATGAGAGGAAATATGCTGAGCAAAAAAATAAAAAGGATATATACCTAACATCTGTTGCAATTAGAAGTGAAGGAGATGATTACAAAATCACAATTCTAATAAGGGAAATAATCAACATGTTGTAACTTACAGATGAATAGGCGGAGATGCAATAATCAGGATGCCGAAGCAAAGCTAGTACTGTCTCTGCCGAAACAAATAGTAGACAGATGTAAAATATGAAAAATAAATGAGAAGTTAAGATTGATGCCCATATCATTGAAAAAATAGACAATTCAAAATTATGATCCGTGAGAATACGAAGGCAGGAGTGTAGCAGAAAATCACATCACTGAATAATCAACTGTGTGGCAACTAAACCCTCCATAAAAATATATAACTCCTCGAACTCCCATGTATTAAGCAAAAAGCTTTCTCTATCATGTATCCGTACAAAGACAGAGGAACCCCAGCTTAGAAATCCCAAAATAATTACAGTATTGAAACATAATTATGATAATGCCAAGATAATTGTACGTATTTCATTTTCTATAGAGGAATGTCTATAAGATAGTGTCAATTCTTGACATGAGTACTACTATAACCGTATGATTTTGAAGGTTCATACTCTGCAATATTAATACTCATCCTCAAAGTCATCCTCATGCTTAGAGTTGCTGATTGACGAAACTATTTAGCTTTGCATAAAGAGTACGAACTTTTGTTTCTGCCTAGTGATTAAGTGACTAGGTATTCCGCAACTCCATCAGAGCTCCTCATGAGACAAAAAATGATACTTGAGTTTGTTTATTACTTAATTCAATGTATAACTATGAAGTACACATATTATAAATGGTGATGCAATTTATTTACTAATAAGGAAAATGATTTATGTTTTACTCATGCTATGCTAGATGTCAATATTCTTCAAGAGAACTCAGACTCCAATTAACATGCATAACTCCAGCAAACTGAGCTTAAGTTTTCATTTTTCAACCTTAAAACTCTCAAATTGGCCAAAGCTATTTGAAAGTGCATTTATCAGTGACCATCTCATGTTGATTTTAGTTCAATTTTGGAATCCTCAATATATAACATCTCACCTGAGATCATCTATCTAAGAGGCCTTGTGGCATCACAATGAAGCTTTATAAATTCCCCACGGTATCTAACTTGGACATGAATTGAAATGACAATTATGTTCCAAATCATAGCAACTGAACACCACCACCCCTCTTGCAGAGAGGCTGCAAAGCTTCAGCGTATAGCCATCTTGATAAATCCAATTTCAAGTAATTGTGATTACAATATATTATCTTCCACCCTTCTCACCTTTACCAGAAATCAATCTAACAACGCTTACATTTTAACAAGAAAATATATTTTATGCTCCTCAATAAGCGTTGCATCTATGCAGCTAAAAACTTTATTTCTTAGCATTAACATCACCTTCTGATGCAGTTTACATCCTGCTCTAGAGAACAAAATTAACACTTTATCTCTCCATCCAAGCCAAAAAGTAAGGTGCAAGTAATGGGAAGAAAAATAATCTTTTTGGGCATCTTACCCGTCAATACATAGTGTAGACCCTCGGAGGTGGCTGTATCCGCACTTTCAGCAATCCGGTTCAAATCCTTTTGCAGTGACCTCGCCAAGCCTAATAAACCAACCTTGAACACACAAAAAGACGCAAAGCTTTCAAGAAACTAAAAGCTAAAAACAAAGAAAAAAAGTTCTCATAAAGGTTTACAAAAGAACAGAGCACAGTGAAACCATTCTGTGAGGAATCTTATTGAAAAGGTTCCCAAAAAGATGAAAAGTGATGATTGTGAGCTGAAGTTAGCTTGATGATCATCTAATCTTCAAGTAATAAGTTGCTATGTGATACAACTTGATCATGTGGTGCATGAAGGCTGCATTACAGCAGATGATTCAGCTCAATGCAGTTGGAGTTTGTTAGGAGAAGGTAAGTGAAATTAGTTGATTTTCTGTTGTGGAGATACGATCTATTCCAGCTGGTGTTGCCACGTGGATGGGTGATTGCAGCAGTTATCAATGAAGGGAAGTATAAGGTGTGAAGCTAAAGCATTAGTGAAAAATACAACAAGAAAAGTTCAGTGAAAAAGACAGAGAAGAGAAGAAAAAGTTCTGTGAGATCAAGTGTTCATCTCTTCATTTGATTTACAGTTTGAGTGGGATTAGATCAATTCTAGTTTTGAGAGATTCATTGTAATCTGTTCTAGATTCAATTGTGATCTAATAAAGAAGGTGCTCTCTTTCCCGTGGATGTAGATTCAATCCGAATCGAACCACGTACAATCGATTGGTGTTCTTCATTTCTACAGTTTTTTTTTTTGGTTTTGTGTTTATTCTTGTTCTTAATCGGCTGATTTAGCTTGATTCTTGCAATCGAACCAACAAAAAGCTTTTAAGTTTCTACAAGCATAAAAAAACAGAAAAGAAGTTCTCTCATAAAGGTTTACGAAAGGACAGCGCGCTGTGAAACCATTAAGGGAGAAATTTGTTGAAAAGGTTTCACCAACCCCCACCCCACCCCTGTTCTCCTAATAGTACACTCACAATAGATACAGAACGAAACTAATATAATCGTAAATTGTCAAAAATTCCATAAAACCAGACCTGCAGCTTGAGCACACTTGTTTTCTCAGTAGCTGTGAGCACACTACTCTCAGATCCCTCCGACAAGAAACCAGACACCATAACAAACGCGAAAAAGGCGATCATAATAAGGAAAAAGCTTGACCCAACACCGACCGCTGGGCCCACATAAACCCCACCAAAAGGAGAGGGTGCATAAAACGGCACAGAATACGAGAAACCAGACCCTGCCCCCATCCTCGGCGTGCTGTAACTCCTCGACGACGACGACGACGACATTGACGACCGCGAAGAGAAGGAACTTCCGCCCATCCGTCCACCGGAAGCTGCCAATGCGGAATTAGGATCGTACATCAGTAGCAGCCCCACAAGCACGGCAGCTGCCGCGGGTTTCTGCAACGCCTTGAGGGCATTTATGATGGTTTTGGCTACAATTTCAACTGGGTTCTGTTTAATCTCCATTTCCCCAAAACCATTCTTGTTAATTTCTTGATCAGCAGCCGAATAAACATTGTTGCTGCTGTTGGTGGCGGCGAAAAAGCATTTCAAGCTGAGGTTTTTCGAATTTTTACGAATCTTGATGTGAGCAAAGGATTTGTAGGACGGGAATTGGGCGGAACGGTATACTATGTGGGGTTTCCAATTAAGGGTTGGATCTTGTAAGAAAAGACTCGGAGCGGTGGCCATGGCCGCTAGTTGCTTCATAAATCAAATGTAATCTGGAGAGAGAGAGAGAGAGAGAGAGAGAGAGAGAGAGAGAGAAACTGTTTTGATTGAGATATTATTTTCTGGGTTTGGATGGAAAGCGAGGCGCGCAATTGGAACTGATGGTTGATAATTGATATGGTGAGTGTGGGTTAGATATAAGGAGAAATCCATTTATACCAGTCATTCATATAACACTAAGACCTATGGACACCAAGTATAGGAAGACGACAGAATACCCTGAAATTACATAAGTAGATTTGTCCCAGAAAAATAATATAATTACTTCTGCTCCCATGCATGTATTCATGTTCAGCTTGCGTCATAAATACATATTAATTTATGTCATCAAATATAGATTTAGTTTGTACAAAAGATACTATTGGTTATGAGTCAATTGACTAAGACAACTAATATTTTCTTGATTGATTTTTGCATTGGGATTGTTAAATATAATTATTTCGTCTTAATATCCGTATAAAAATCATTCATCCATCAAAACATCATACGAATAAGTCATTCTTTAAAAAAAATTTCGTATCAAAATTATTCATCAATCAAAACATTATATGAACAAGTCAATCTTTTACAAAAAATTTATCATCATCATCCTAATTGACACTTCAAACTGCTTGATTTGATCTTCATCGATCAAATCATTATATGAACAAGTCAACTTTTTACAAAAAAATTATCATCAACATCCTAATTAACACTTCAAAGTGCTTGATTTGATCTTTCCATCCCAAACGCAAGTTGATAAAAGAAACCAACTTTAAATTGTACTAATTTCAAAGAAAATAGAAAGGCCTCTTTACGCGTTTACAAAAAACAAAACCAGAAAAAAAAAATGTAAAAATATATCAGGTATATAATCAACCCAATTCAACATAAAGTTAGAATCAGAATTTCAAAGTCATAAATAATTCCCCTGATCTTGGTCCTACCTTGGCCCCAATTTTTTTTTAAATAAATTAAAATACATCAATGTTTATAAAAAGAAAATAAAATTAGCGCCTCGATTTCTTCCTGGACTTGGAAGAAGGCTTGGTTTGGTCTGAGCTCGGATTCTGGGAGGTTCCTTTAGAGGTAGCTGATTTCGAGCCAACACTGCTCGCAGCAGCAGCAGCAGCCTCTTTAACAACTGCACCCTGTGAACCCCTTACTTGAGCTGCTCTCTTATCCTTCCTCTTGGGCCTGTAACTAGACCTCTCCCTCTTTGGCAACCACCTTTCCGGATCTGGTGGAGGACCCGGATTTGCCGGATCAAACCCTTTTGGGTACTTGGGCTTTCTCTTCCTTTTCTTCTTCGTTTTCTCCTTATTCTTCTTCTCTTCATAAGCTTCAGGAATGGGCCCATTCTCAACATGCTTCGCACCTGAAGTCTTCTCCAAACTCTCCACATCGATTACCTTCAGACCGGGAAGCGGCTTCAACAGCTTCTCATAAGATTCAGCCTTCTCGACATCTGTATGGGCCGCAGTCTGAATAAGGCCTACCAAAGCTTCAATGCTCCTATGGCCCTTAACGAGCTCCTCATAGATACGAGCAGCTTCATCCTTCTTTCCATGCCTGATCTTAAAAGAAGCGGCCTCTTGCATGATGGCCTCAAGCTTATTGTCTTCAGCCATGGCATTGGACCACCATTGTATTGCAGAATCGAACACAGCATCAGCACCGTCAATATCTCCAGCGCGTTCTTTTAGAGATACAATGGTGGCAATAGCTGCAGGCTTGTGTTGAATCTCGGGTATTTTTAGCAGAGACTCAGCTGCTACTTGAGGGTGGCCTGCAGATGCAGCTATTTGTGCCCTTGCAAGCAGGATGATTGTTGACTTGTCAGGAAACTTATTTGCAAATTGCCATAGTATTTCCTCAGCCTTATTGGCTTTGTTTTCTCTTATGTGTACTGCAGCTTGGAGAAGCACTGGCGTTACACTATCTGGAAACATGATTGGAAGTGCAGAAGCAAGTTCTCTGGCCTGCATTTGCTTTCTTAATTAACTAAATAATCAAAACAAACGTCGGATTCCAGCAAAACCGACTCCCAATGTGAAAAAGAATATTAAAACTATTAAAAAAGAATTATGTCGCAGAAAATTTATGAAAAAATGGCAATCCCAAACATATTATATATTATTAGAATGAAGTATGTTCTCGATATACAAACATTCAAACAAAAAGAAAATTTACAAAATCTTAAGAAAAGAAATGGCATCTGAATTCATTACCTGATCCAGCTTATTAGAATGAAGTAGCAATAACAGTCGGTTAACATATATTGATTCTCTTTGCTTTTGAGAGAGCTTTGTGTCAAGTCCACGACCAAGACAAAAGGGTAGAGGTCCTTCACCTTTCTCTATCAGATCATCAAGCTTTTTCAAGCCATCAGAGACGTTCTTGTGGCCCTTCAATGCAATAAGGTTGCTTATTGCCACCACGTGTGATGAATCATCTGCCAGCTTTTTCTTGATAATGCTGGAGTAAGATTCAGAAGCTTCTTCAGTGTTTCCTAGCACCTGCAGAAATCAATGAAAAACCTGATTGAATCACTGCCTCCACTGAAGTGGGAAACCGGAAATGCTGCATGCCATTACCAACTCACCTGTTGCACATATGCTAGTTGAACAGCTAAAGGTGCCAATTCAGTTTCTATTTCATCATCCGGCACATTATCTTCCATCAATGTTTCCTGGCCAATTCTGGAAAATATGAAAAATAAAAATCAACTTCAAGAATTGAACATAGATCTCAAAGGTTAAATGATATCAGGATGAAGTGTAGGCAAGTTCCCGAGGATTTCCAAGAGAAAAGATTAACCTAACAGGCCATGAAACGCTAATTCAAGAAATCATGTAGCAACACACACACAGTTAAACAGGTAAACGAAAACATCAATAAAAGCTCACACTTATCTGCGTTCATACACGAGTGTTTAAGAAAGAATGTTTAAGCATGCGGAAGCAATTTTTTCTTGATACCTAAACGAGTTTCCTGAGAAGGGATATCACCTTTGAGCTGACATCAAAAGTTGCTCTGCGTCTCTATACTTGTTTCTTTCTATCAAAGAGCATGCAACATTGTAAGCTAATTCAAAACAGCTTGTTGGTTTAATTCTGAGAGAAGCCATGGTCTCCTGCACTTCAGTAGCCCTTCCAGCAGAAACCAAAGCAGCAACAAAATTAATTTCCAAAGTATTTATCTTGGAATTCTGAAGCTTTTGATATATATCGACACATGCATCCATTTTTCCTAAACGAAACAAAATCTGCGATTCTAACAGCATAGTTGCTGCATCTTCATCTCTCCCTTTCAAGTACCCCAGGGCTTCATCCCACTTACTTTGCCGATATAAGCAGTATGCCTACTCAGAAAAAGGAAAAGACATTAACATTAAAGGCATAATGCCTAATTTTGCACCAATAAACAGATGATCCTACATAAGAGCTGAGAACATAAAATATTCCAGTAGCTAAACTTGAGAAACAATCAACTCATTCAAGTCCAACAGACAAATGGTATAGCAATGTCAAATAGTGGTGAGGAAAAAATTGACAGAAAATGAGACGAACATAAATTGAGGGGTGAGTGAGCTCAGATAAATTTCTCAAAGTTACTAACATTCAGATATTTGTGAAAAATATAACTCAAGTTTGAAATAAGTCTCCAATTTCTTTCAAGGATAATGATTTCTCAAAAATACATCAGACTAGTCGAGAGAAGGACTACAAAAGCTTCAGAGCAGCTTTGATGTTGCATGATGGAATCTAGCATTATCCTTTAACAGCAATAGGTCAAAATTCTTCAAGGCTAGTTGCCCCATCAACTCTCTTTTACATAGATTGGTCCTTACATTTTAGGGTGAAAAAATCACATCTCTTTTACTCACATATGAAAAGAAAATTTCTTCATAAATATATAATTTTCTCAAACATTAAATATACATGCAGAGAATTCAAGAGATGGACTTTGCAGTAGGATATGAAACTCTAATGCCAGGGACTAACGAAATCCCAGACTCATTTCCCAGGATCAATTACAAACATCGAAAGCCTGTACAGCTTATCCCTCGCTTTGCACATGTAATAATAAGATGGAAATCAATACAACTGGAATAAATCTTAAACCAATAAATCAAAGTACCTTGAAGAAACTGAAATCAATAGAAGATTTCTTGGAGAACTCTTGTATAGCAGATAAAGCCTCGTCGATGCCATCGTTCTTAATGAGAGCGACAACTTTACAGCGAATGGCATCCTCGTCATCCGGTGCAACCGAAAGAACTAAAACCCCAGACAGAAACAAAATAAAAATGATAATTAATTAATTGAATGTTCACAACATCGTCACATCGGTAAGGGGTTTGAACACTTATGCTAGTTTATTAAGATCCTCCATACCCTGATCTGAGACTTTAACGGCTCGGTCGAATTCCAAGTTTTGAATGTGGCGATTGAGAGATGAGAAGAGGTCTTCAATGGGGACCGAGGGTGCGACGGCCTTCGGTTTTTCTCTCGTCTTCGGAGCCATTCTCGAGTTTTGCGGGGGCGTAGGGAGACTCTGACAGAGAATTCGCAATTATCCCAGCAATTAAAAATGGAAACTGATAATTAATCAATAATCCCAACAATTCAAAATAGCAAATTATCACTACATAAGATTTAACATTGTTTCATATGAATTAGTGATTTTATTCTCACATTTTCATTTTATCTGCCCTATTATATATTCCCTCGTATGATATGGACGTTCTTATTTACAATCTTTTATTAATTCCGAGTATATTTTTTACGAAGTCAGTAACATACCATTTAGGTAATAAGATATTCGATTCGAAAATTATAATTATTTGTCAACTCGATTATTTAAATTAAATTTAAATATTATACATTATTTACACGTAATATGTTCGACTAATTAAAACAATCAACAATCATAAAAAATTCTTTTGTAACTTTGACCATTACTTGTCTTTTAAGTGCTTGCTTTTATATAAGAGTGAGTCTTCTGTAAAATAACTGCACGTGCGACACAATTTAAGGTATTATTTTAGTAACTATAAAGTATTATTTGTTTGACTACAAAATATCACTATTTTTTAAGGTAACTAATTAGCAAATAGTGATACTTTATAGTGAATCAAGTAATATTTTATAGTTACTCAAATAATACTTTAAATCGTGTTACACGATTAGTTAAAGTGTTAATTATTTTATTGGTAGAAATATGTAAAAGTAATTTTGCATTAAAAAAAGTATACATTCGTTTGTCTGAAAATAGATATACAATTCCATAGCAAATTGATTAATTATTTTAAAAAATAAATTATTTAATAATTGTTTAAAAATATATTAGTTAATAATAACGTGCAACAAAAATTCAATATAAATAATCTAATGCACAATAAATATTCAAACTTAATACAAATAATCGATCAAATAATATTTTATTTTAATATATACAATATGTGTGTAAAGTTAAGGTAGTGCAAAGAGAATTAATTCTAATATATTATACATAAAATTATAAAATTATAAAATTAAAAATAAATTTCAACTAATCAAAGGTGCCATATTGCCTTTGAAAAATGAAAAATGAAAAAAAAAACTACTATATTAATATTATATTTTTATAGATGTTTATATCTATTTGATGAGTGAGTATCTTATACACAGAGTGCACAGTATATTTAAAATTTTTTATAAAAAATATTACTTATTTATTTAAAAAATATTATTATTTTTTTAACATAACAAAATAATAGTAATATTTTTTTAAAATAAATAATATTTTTTATTAAAATTTTTGTGTTATTTAATTGAGAAATAGAAAAAAAAATGGTAATTTGAGCGTCACCCGTTAAGAATTGCAGTCGTATCTCTTCCTCCTTGACGAAGTCTTGCATCAACTTATTTACGTTTAACAGTCCATGGAAAGTAAAACCATATTTGTCAATTCATAAGAGAGAGAGAGAGAGAGAGAGAGAAGCAAGAGAAGTCTGCGGGTACAGAGAGAAAGAGAAGACGAGGAGAAACGAGATGAAACATATTTTCAAGAAGCTCCATCACCATCCCAATCGTTCTAATGAAACCCCTCAACAACCCTCACCGTCACCTCAATCCACGTCCTGTTCCGATAATCGCACGACCTCCTCTTCTCCCGCAACTGCTTCAACCACCGCCGCCTCCACCACCACCACGCATAGCAGTACTAGTACTGAGGGTAATAGTAGCCTGCAGCATCATTCGCAGCAGGATTATTACGCCTCCGAGGAGGAGTACCAGGTGCAATTGGCCCTCGCTCTAAGCGTATCATCGTCGGGTCAGGATTCCGCGTCAATTGACGCGGACAAGACTCCGATCCGCAGCGCTGATAATGCCGACGCAGCTGCCGATTTGTTGTCCCGCCGCTATTGGGTTAGTTCATTTTGCTCGTTTTTTTCCTAATCAGCTGTTGTTCTTGTACCTGAAGCTGTTGAACAGTCGTATCTTGCCAACCTTTTTTTGTTGTTTACTTTTTTAGTTGCGTCATTTTCTTTTTTGTAAATATAGATTAGATTAGTGGCTAGTCTGATTTTTGAATGATTTTGATTATGCTAGATGTATACTAATTCTAGTTATATTTGTATCCATATTTCTGTAAGGTGGTTCGTTTGCTCAACGGGGATGGGAAGATGGCTATATTGAAGTTTATAGTATAGCTTATAGGGATAGTGGCTGCTTATTTTCTGAATACACCGACTTAATTAAAGGGGGAGAAACAGAAGATGTGATAAATTAATCTAAGTTGAAACTTGTTAGCACACATATTATGATAACATGCATTTTATAGCTTAGTTTATCGATATGTCAATGTTTTGTATGCTTCCTGTATTTTTTCCATTCATCAACAATATTTATGTTAGAAAATGTAATGTGGCATTCCTTAAGAAGATTTCAATAAATAGCAGATGTTAGCAAAAGCTTCATTAGAAAAAAAAATCACAAATATTAGATTGTCTGCCTGATGGCAACTGCTTAATGTGATCGCATCTGTTAGCATATATTTTCTTAGCACAATTAGGATTATAAACTAGCATGTTCTATTCTATACACATGAATCACATAGAACGATGGCTCTTCATTCAAGGCCACTCATCAGTGTAGTTATGCAGATCAACTTTCGGTAGCAAAAGATGCTAAGAGAGCTCATTTGCTGGAATGTGCTTTCAAAGTCTCTAATCACTGCTATCTATGGCTTCGGTGGAGAAATGCTTTACCTGTGTTCATATCAAAGCTAATATGGAAATGTGTTGCTACAAGTAATATCTCACCTTGAGCAGTGTAATGATTTTAGTATAGCATAAAGGCTCCCAGGCTGTTAGTTTTATTTCCCACCAGACTGGAGATCACTCTCTTTAACCTTGATGGTTGTTTTAAGAAAAAAAAGTGATTTTGTGATTTAGGAAATTTTGTAACATGAGAGAATACTCTTTTTTGGTAGATTTGATATTATAAGTTAACTAGTTTTAAGTACTTAGAGCTAGAGGAACATTTGCCTTCATGCAGGATCGATCTTGTAAGTCTAAAACTAAACTAACTCGGTACAAGTTGGTAGCAGATTATAGGGTGATTACCTGGGGAAATGGTTGACAAGCAGGACAAGGACAAATAACTTGAAAAACTACAATGATGTGAAAACTATAATAGGACATATCTGCCTGAATAAAACATCCATGATTTTTGAAATAATAAAATTCAGATAATAGTTAGGGAATCAGATCTGCGTATCTTTGTTGACAGCTAAAAGAAACGTGGAGATGAAATAATCGAAGATAGAATAGGAGCCTCACCACCTGTTACATGTCGTTTGTGTTACCACCAACTGAATGAAGTATCTTATTTTTCTAATGGAGGCTTGCTGAGCTGATGAATGCTATTCCAAGACACTGGCTGTTTCTATGATAGCATAGAGAAATTTGTTGCTGTATTTGTCAGTTTGTTTCCATGAAAATGGGATTCTGCTTCAAATTGCCATTGTGCTGGTTGGGCTCTGGGTGCCTGTGTGAATGATTGATTGTCATGCATGCATCTAGTATAGCTGAAGTTCAGTTATATGATGTGATCATTGGGGTTAATCTCTGTTAATTGCAAACTCCTGTCCCAACTCTGAACAGTTGAGATAGATAATGATGATTCCATCTGTTTGGACAAGTCTCAAAATTTGATTGACTGCATGATGGAAAATTCTAGAGGAATTGCTGGGCAAGTGTTAGTTATAACTTATTAAAGGCAGTAAATATCTGAAGAAGGCAACATATATTATACCTTACAAGATGGTGATATGGAAGTTGACATTCCATACTATTTAAAAAGATTAAAAACTTGACCTATTTGGTGGTATATATTTTTGAGCCTGAGCACCTTTCCCAGGTGTAACAATGAATATATTTCATGTACTTAAACATCAACTGTAAGTGTAAGTTAGACATAGATGTATAAAACTGAAATATACTTTTTGATGTGAAATAAATGAAAATGAAAGTAAAATCCCGTTAATGATAAATCTCTGAATGAATACATACCATCTTATTTGTGTCAACTGAGAGATTATGCTTTCAATGAGGAGTTTTGGCAGATAATGCAGAAGTTTAATTAGGTTACTGTAATGGTGTTAGTCCATTTGCTTCCCTGGATCTTTTGTATAATATCTGCTCCTGTCGAAATTATTCATTGATGAGAAAATACTGCACTTTATTTTCGTAACTCTGGCTTTTGTTTCCTTTATATCTTTGTCAGAATTTCGGCGTCCTTGACTTTGAGGAAAAAGTGGTGGATGGTTTCTATGATGTATATAATCTCTCTGTAGATCCAGCAACTCGAGGGAATATGCCTTCTCTTACAGATCTTGAGAGCAACATTGGGGTCTCCAACTATGAGGTTGTCATAGTTAACAGGAAAATAGACCCTGCTTTGGAGGAGTTGATGCAGATAGCCCACTGCATAGTGTTAGACTGCCCTACATCTGAAATCACTCTGCTTATACAGAGACTAGCTGAACTTGTCACAGAGCACCTAGGTGGCTCCGTACGTGATGCAAATATCATATTGGCTAAATGGATGGAAAGAAGTATGGAGTTGAGGACATTACTTCACACCACTGTGCTGCCTATTGGATCCCTTAAAGTTGGCCTCTTACGTCACCGTGCACTTCTTTTTAAGGCAAGATAAGATCCTAAAATATTATTTTTTGCTTATTTTCCATATCCTGTCATAGCATGCATGCTGAAGCTCCATGCTGTCAGTACATAAGTGATGTATGGTGCATTGCATAGATAGATGAAGTTTCTTTGATTATTTAGCAGGATCCTAGTTGCTCTCAGTAATGGCCTTATCTTGAAGAGGGTTCTTGCTTTTCTTTAAGTTGAGTCTTGATTCTTGGTCGTAGAATTCTTGAATGCTGATGTTAAATGGAAGGAAAAATAGAACTCTGGTGTTAGATAGAAGGAAAAATATGTGTCCTAGCCAAGAGTCTGTACCAAATACAACGAAAAGTATGCAGATGCTAGAAACAGCTGGCCCATAGCACAATGTACTGAAAGTTTAAAACAGAAATGCTTGGTCTTTACAAAATAAGGAGGGCAAGAACAAATCGTCAAGATATTAATTTGAGGTTAAACTATACTGTTTCGTTAAAATTATTTGGTGAAAGGTTGGCATGCTCAAGGCTTGCCAGCTCTCCAAAGAGAAAATGTTGGCCAAGATAGAGAGATGTGATGAAATGAGGGAAAGGAGGAGAGATCAAGTCAAAGGGTGCTAAAACAAGTTCATAAAATGGCTCCCTTGGGGCATTTCACTCGGAAAAGCATCAGAGGGTGACCCCAAAAACACCTCATGATTTCTGTGAGTGTTATTATATAGATCTGTATATAAATTATATCAAAGATAATCTTTAATTCAAAATATTTTCCTGGGAAAGCTAGTAAATTATTTTCTATTCTCTCTCTTACTTGTCTATTCGTATATGACTTTAGTTTAGTATTCAAAACGTGATAGTTCAAATATGGAGAGTTGCAAATATGATGCTTCAGGCATGTCTTTTTGGACAGTTGGAGAATTTGTCACATTGGGATTTTAGAAACATATCTCACCAAAGATTTCATAGAAAGGGGCATAATATGTACACATGAGTCTCCCAATGGTGGGCTGTAATAAGCAGCTAACAACTAAATGGCCCCAACCAAACTGACCATGAATTTCAACTTCAGCTAGACACTTGTCTGGAAGTTAATACCAGTTGTCCTGGCACTTGTAAGGTACTAACGCATACTACAATGTCCATGCAAGCACCATGAATTTTGCCTTATATCTGTAATTTCCGGTAATGTCTATAGTGATAGGTGCTCTTAGGTCCTCTAGCAAGTTAGCATGTCCTATGTTCCTCTCCTAAGAAGAGGTTGGACAATTTGCCTCATGTATATAATTTCCAGTAATGTAAGTTGTGCCAAACAAGTAGTTGTTAAGGAGTTTTATCTGTTTCAATGAGCAAATGCAAATAACTAATTTTTATCATGTTATCCACTTCCTCTCAACAATGGATTCTTTCATGTTGTTGGAAGACATGTCTAGTTGATGCTTTGTCTTTCTACTGTGATATTTATTCTATTCAGAATAGGAAAAAAAAAAAAAAAAAAAAAAAGAAGAAAAAAGAAAAGAAAAAGAAGAATAAAGCTCAAGTCCTTCTAATATGTTACTACAATTCCCTTTATCTCTGATACTGCTGCATTTGAGCTTTCCTGTGATTTATTATTTTTTTCTTCTATGCAGGCATTAGCTGATAGTGTTGGAATACCTTGCAGATTAGTGAAGGGTAGTCATTACACAGGTGTTGAAGACGATGCTATTAACATCGTAAAGTTAGAAGATGACAGGTAAATTGGAAACCGCTCCTCTTGTTTATGATTTTTAGATAATGATTTTTTGTTTGGATTCAGACAGAATGTGATAAATCCTCAAAATCACGATTAGATTGTTTCCTAACATTAGGGGTGAACATTCTCTTACAATCATTTGTTGTGATATCATATTGAAGACCAGCAGATGGGCAGTTTAAGAATTCAATATGATATATAGCGCTGAAAAATTCCACTCCTCCCTCGTAGCAGTAACATAAACTATAAGCATATTTAGATGCCATTTCAGAAAATGTTGAAGGACATGGTTAGTTCTCTGTCTTCAGGTTAGTTTTGATGAGGTTGGTTAGATACAGTGTCTAGAAAATACTTCTTTATTTTGGTTGTGTACTATGTACCAAGTATCTGCCAGGGTTGAGTGGATAGGAAGGCTGATGCCCGTCTATTTTTTCAGTTAAAGTTTCATGAAGATTTTGCTTAGCTTCCTTGAGGCCAGGTTCCTGTATAATGCTGGAGTACCAAGAAGTTGGATGTCTGTAGTTACTGTCACCATACCAGGTGTTTACTTTGGTATCCCAATTGATCTCTGTTCACTAATTAAAATCCTTTTAGATGGAGTAGCATGATATGAAATTCTGTTTGATGCTCTCCCTATCTTTCTACCATACATTGGTTGATGAATGATTTCCCCACAGAAGATAGTTTAACTAATTGTCTGATAGAAGAATGGTAGTCTCTAGGGATACAAGATATGATTTAACTGCTTGTAATTGGAATGAGGTGAACAATCTCTTACCAGTTTCAAAATCGAGGCTAACCTGAATATGGTTCTAGTATTAGATTGTTGGGAGTATTAAATTTCAAATGGTTATCTTGGGGGTCCTATAAACAAAAAAGTCAAGTTTTATGGGAAGTGATGGTTTCAGTGCTATGTTGGTCCCTTTGGTTAGAAAGGAAAAAGAGAATTTTCAAGAATTCCGAGGAGACTTTAGAGGAGTTTGGAAGAAAACTAAGTTTAGGGTTGCTTTTGGGGGCATCTAATCATAAGATCTTAATATTTGTCAGCCTCACTATTGTTCAGTTAATAAATTATTGTAGGATGCTGCTATTGGTTTATTTGGTTTATTAGGATGCTGACATCAATATTTTGTGGTTGAGTTGTCGAAGCGCTGAGGAATGATATTATGTATGCTCATATTAGGAGATATTCACCACGACTTTTGTAAGTTTTACAGGTAAGACTAGTTCTCCTTAAAAAGTTCCCTGGTTTTATTCATTTGTGCCACATAAGATGTGTTAGAGAAAAGAATCAAGCTGGCAATTTTATTGAATAATAATAACAAAGAATGAATTATTCTTAAATAAATAAATGATTTTAGAAAAATATATAGGTTATTTCGAATAACTTATAAATTAAGTCAAATAGCCTAATAGTCAAAATAAATGTAGCATGTCAAGATTGCAAAAATGAATTTAAATTTTCTTATTTTCTTAAAGGACATATTTATAAAATCCCATTCTATTTTTATAAATTTATCAGTTTTACCATACTTAATTGATAATTCTTTTTAAGAACTTGTAGTGGTTAATATGTTTAACTTATAAATTTAGTCGATAACCTCCAATGTTATTTTCAAAATTCAAGTTTAAATTGTAAATTAATCATGAGTTAAACTCAGGTGCAACGCCTACCTTAGGGTGGGTGGTTAGGCTTCTAGCCTCCATAATTTTCAGAATTTCATTTATTTTCTATATTTTTCTGTTATATTATAGTATTTATTGATTTAGCTTCTCAAATAATAGTTATTTATTTTGCTTTGAAATAATTTCGTCTAACTCCGTCCTGCTTGGATTAGGAAATCGATCGTCTATATTTCTCTCCTGTGAGTTTTCTGTAAATTTTGGAGAGATAGTGACACCCGATTACAAAAATATATATAGAATCCACTTTTTTATATTTGTGTCTCTCTCCAAGATTCACAAAAATGAAATATAGAGAATTCAAATCCCCAAGACTAACATTAGATGACATTACATAATGATTCAAGTTACTCTTTCAAAAAAAAAATAACACTCTAATATTGCCCTGAACAAGAAAGACGGGAATAAAGAGACAAAATTTCTTTTTATATGGATCACAGAGTTCCAAAAATTGGTAAGAACAGCTTTCACAGTCCGTCATCCAGTTTCTGACTTGGCGGCTGTGTGGCAGGCCCATGTATTCACACTTTGACGGTTTGACCATCTTTTAACCTCTATTATTTAATTAATATAATATATATATATATATATATATTGTGAAACCCATTGAATAATAATATATGAAAATTACGTTTTGGGTATCTGTAATCCCCAGTACTTTATTTTGGTTTTTGTATTTTTTATTTGTAAGTATTGAAATCTTTTTATGCAAGTTTGTTTGAATTGTGCTTTTGTTTAATGTCTGTCTTGAATACACGATCCCCACTTACGTAATTATCATTATGATTGTGAGAATTATTCTTAATTTCATCAACTAAAGAGCCATGGCTATAGTTACATATTCAGTTCAAGCTGGCCTTGAATAGCTTTACCATCCCATTCCTGGAATTTGTTTTTGCAACTCACTGTATTCCTTAACTTGCAGAATGGGGTTTATGTCTCTTAATTAATTCATTATTTTATACTTACCTTTCTGTATTTTGAAGTAGATCATTTTCTTGGATGCAGTGAGTGCTTGGTTGATCTCATGGGAGCTCCTGGGACACTGATCCCAGCAGATGCTCTTAGTGGAAAGGATACTCCTTTGAAGTCCTATAGTCAAGAGCCAAATAGGCCTCCCAATTTTCAGATAATTACAGATACCAAAGTTTCTTCAACACATCCTGCTCAGAATTTTGGTACTACATCTTGGAAGCCAGAAGCTCTACTTTCGTCATTGGATGCCAGTGCTAGTGATGGAGTTGGGACTTCTGGACAGCATGACAATGTGCTTTCTGCGAATCAATTGGATCATAGTTCATCGCATGTGATTGGAAGTTCATTGTATAAAGGTGGGCGTGGACCCAATTTAGTCACTGATGGTGTTAGGATGAATGTCAATGTTGCTCCATACAATCCCAAAAGTGCTCAAGACCCAAAAGATCTCTTTGCCGAGCTTAATCCCTTCCAAGTAAAAGGATCTAGTAAAACTGTGGTACAAAATGATCTTCCCAATGAAGTTGGGAAACTGCAATTTCCAAAAAATAACATCATCAGCAGCCGGCCTCCGGCACCCTTGATGTGGAAAAATCGCCATGCGTGGAATGAAGTCCCTAAGGAAAAGGAGCAGGGTTTTGTGGAAGGTCCATTAGTGAAGAACAGTCAAAGTTCTAACAAAGGCAATGTACTATCCGCAGCTTCTAAAAGTTCAAAGCCTCCATCTAAAGCCTCCAAATCTTCTGGCGAAAGGGGACCAAGCCAACTGCCTTTTGGGAAAGATTTTAGGTTTAATGAGAGTGAAACATATCTCAGGGAGCATGGGGACATCATTAAGAATGAAGCACCTAAGCAGGAAGATTATCAGATTGCCACAACCAGGCTCTGTGAGGACAATAAAAATATGCAAGAAAGAATTATGACCAGTATGAAAATGAAGGAAACAGGAGGTGCCAGCTGTTCACTTGATTTAGGAGCTAATAATGTTGATGCAGAAATTGATGATGTTGGTGAATGTGAAATTGTCTGGGAAGATCTTGTCCTAGGTGAAAGGATTGGACTAGGTAACGAAAACACCTGCCACTATTATCACTTTTCATCTGCTCCAACTTTCATTATGTTTGGCATGCCTGTGGTGGCCTATTTATTTAGTTTATACATGTCTCCTCATAGTGAACTTCTCTGTAGGTATGTAAAACTCTTTCTTGAACTGTGATTGCAGTTCTTTTAACTATAATCAGAACCTTATTTTTGCGTAACCTGGCTCTGTTTCTGTTTCTGAATTGCATAGTTAAAATTTATGAGTATTAGGTGTCTATTGTTAGTTATGTGATAGTTTGTTGTAACTGTGCTCATGGTTTTCACTTTTCAGGTTCTTATGGAGAAGTCTACCATGCTGATTGGAATGGAACAGTAAGTTGTCTTCTTTCTGTTTCAACATTTGTACTAATTGCGATTCTTTATTGAGGACCTTTCCCACCCTGATCTACTAATAGTCAAATGGATATTACACTGGTCATGCGCAAAGTCATTACCTTTACCACATGATAACTAGTGCTAGCCCATTCTCTATAGGAATTGTTATGAACTTTATGCATAGTAACATATATAGGCATTGTTCGCATAACCCAAATTAATATTGCATGCCCCTGTTCTGTCATTTCATAATTATACTATTTTGAATATGTGAAAATATTGTTGAAAATTAATAATTCTTTTTCAAGAGCTGTTTTCTAATGCTTTCAAGAAGAGGTTCTGTTCTTCTGACATAACTTTATCTGCCTATCCTTTTTGTCTGTCTGTTTGTGTGTGTGTAGCTATAACTCATATAACACTTGATTACTAGAATCATAATGATAGGGTAGATAATGAGTGTGGGATTTGTATTCTTACTGACTTGGTCTAGCTGGTTAGCTTGTTCATGAAGCACTGGGCAAATTATATGCTACATAGGCGTAGCTTGAGAGCTAGTTTGAAATGGATATTTATCATCTTATTTGTCCTCATCATCTCTATTTCAAACGATTAATCTAGGAATATCCAATTTTTTTTCTATATTGTACATGATGTTGCCCAAAAGACCCTTTCTCGCTGCTACTTCCATCTATAAGTTTAGACATCACTCTCTCTTTCAGTTTTATTTTCTCTTTCCTTAATCCTTTTTGCTTTGGTGGTTAGCTGGGCTGGTATTGAGAAACTTCACTTAGGCATGAATGTTTTTATATATCTCTTGAGTGCTGGTGCCAGGGTGGCATTCATGAGCATATGTTCCTCATTCACTACTTTGTTTATGATTTTCTTCTTGTTAGGTTCACTGCTGGTTTCATTATTGGTTTTCTTAGAGTGATGCCAAGTAAAGATTGACCCCTTTTATTGTTTATTGGAATAAACCACATGTCCCTGCCGTGTGTTTGATAAAAGTCATCCCTTCTGGCTGTGGATTGTTTGAACAGGAAGTTGCTGTGAAGAAGTTTCTTGACCAAGATTTCTCAGGTGCTGCTTTGGATGAGTTCAAGAGGGAAGTAAGGATCATTCTCCTTTTGTGATTTGCCTGTGAATTAAAATGTATTGTACAATCTAAATATCTTAGGTTGTTTGACTAGTGAAAATAAATCTGTCTTCTCAGCATAAGGCATGTCTTCTACTGAAACTTGACCCAAAAAATGTTTTCACTGTTCTGCCCATTCTTTATATTAAAAAAATTAAAAAGAAAAAAGATGAAGGGGAAAAGGAAAATCCGAAGGAAATTTCATAAGACCTCACTAAGATCATCACTATGTTATGCATTATGAGTAGCTTTTTCTTATTTCTTTTGAGGATTTGACATAAATGGGCATTTACAACTCTTCTAAGTATTGTATATGTTCTCAATTCTCAATTCTGTTATGCTGCACTCTGAATTTTTGCTTAAACTTTCTGTAATTGAGATTTATTGTGCGGTATGTAGTCAGTAAACTGGTAAATCTATGTTTAAATTTTATATTTTCCTTAAGAGAGATTAGTCTCTGTATGCTTGTTGCAGGTGCGGATAATGCGTAGGTTACGCCATCCAAACGTTGTTCTTTTCATGGGTGCAGTGACTCGCCCGCCAAACCTTTCTATCATCACTGAATTTCTTCCTCGGTAAGCTGCTGATCCCTAATATGCTTGTTCTTTTCGGTCCTCGTTATTAAATGTTCAGAAAAACTTGTAACTTGATAAGTAATCTAGCAGATCATGTGATTGATCTCCATGATATCATCGTTAAGAAAAATTGTCTATAGCTTTTTTATATTAATATTATTATAAATTTTTTTTTTTTTTTTTAAAAAAAAAAGACCATATTATTGATTATCAAAAGAAAGGATGAATCTAAGGTAGTAACCTTTCAAACTATCACAATCATTTACATTAGAAGTTTGCAAACTAGCTCCTAATTCTATAACTTTATTAACCAAAAAACCTGCAACTCCATTGCCTTCTCTGAACATGTGTGAAATCCTCATATTCGTCTTCTTTCGCATCCCAATAAATGATGCAATGAGACTCTAAAACCTCCATTGTCCAACAATATTCTGTTCCAATATCAGAAAGAGCATCAATCTCAAGCCAAACATTATACAGTCCAAGGTGGAGACACAGTTGTAAACCTTCCACAACAGCAGTTAATTAAGCAAACATGTTATCATTATTTCCCAGAAACTTGTAGAACCCATGAACAAAAAAGACTCACAATTTCGAATCACACGTCCTACCTCAGCAGGGCTGGGATTACCTTTAAGAGCCCCATCAGTATTTAGCTTAACAAAAACATTATTATTATTGTTGTTGTTGTTTGTTGGTTTTTTTTTTCTTTTTTCTTTTTTCTTTCTTTGGATGAAACTTCTTTAGGTTGCATTTGGATCGAAGGAATAATGGATTTGAAAATCATAGTTGTAAATCGATTGATAGTTGTTTGGATTGCCATACATTTGAAATCTGTCACTTTCATTTAGAACTAATATTTGAGGGATTTGGGTGGATTTCAAATCCACTTTATCTTGTGTGAATTTGAAATCCATTAATCCCAAATCCTTGCATTTCAAGTCTTGATCCAAATGCAACCTTATCCTTTAATGTCATAGTAGTCCCAAGGTCACTGTCCCATTATTCATGGTTTCTGAGTTTCGGACATTAGAGTATGTGGATTTGCTATTGTTAATCGCGTGGTCCCAATGTGCAGCAACAGTTCCATGTTTGAACAAGGTGTCATTGTTGGTTTATGCTTGCTCATCTTTACCAAGAGACATCCTATGAGTTGTTGCATGATAACATGATATTTACTTTTAGGATTCATGAAGATTTCTTGCATTCTTCATGGCACTAAAATATTTGTTGAGGGCAACAATATACAAGCTCATGTATCAAGTTGTAAAATTTTACACAGCTTAATATTGAAGACTTAAATCAAGTTTCAATGTAAAAATGAGGATGAGAAGGTTTCATTATCAAAGTCGTGATATCTACTTTGGGTTTCATCTTAATATTTCCTTGCAAATATCACCTGAAGATATGACCAGAAGTAATAGAATTTATTTATGTTGCTCGAATCTTCAAATACAAACTAGTTACTCCATGTATTTCTTTTCTTGTCTTCTTGTCTGCTTTGTGTTTTTCTTTTCTTGTCTTCTTGTCTGCTTTCTCAGCATCAGAGAATGTGACGAAGGTCCATTGCTTTCGTTTGGGATCATTATGTGGGTTATTGAGGAACATATCCTGCTAAGAATGAGCTGAAACATTTTCAATCATGTTTTTTTCTGATATGGTGCTGTTTATTCTCAGTGATAACTCTATAGGAATTCAGATCTGCACTGTCTGTTGTTTCTGGAGCCTGATAATGAAATACTTAGTATTATCAGAGGAACTGATTAAATGTGTGTTAGTGAAGTGTAAGGCATGGAAACTCAGTGGCGCTAAGAAATGTAGTGATAAAGTAACCAGTCAGCCCATATAAGCTCAGTAGAAGCATTTCTAATGTATCTATCTGTTCCTATTCTCCATGTTAGCCTATATCTCCTGTGCGTAGTTGTACATTATATGTTCTTTAAAGCTTCTACTTGTTATATTTCTTGTGCTGTTAGATATACCGGAGCAGAATGGCTCTGTTTCTTTTTCATTTTAATCACTCATGTTTGATATATATGAGTAGAGTAGTTCTTATCTGTTGTAATTGATCTGTCATATATTTATTTTTATTAGTTATGATGAAATGTTTTATCTTGTTTGGTGAAATAATGATCTTCCCTATGAGTTCTAGTCTCAATAAGAATGTTAGTTCTTGCTGTTCATATACCATGATATGAATACACACGCCAATTCAGATGATGAGTTGGTCTCCACCAAATAGCTTCTAGGACTATCTAAAGCAATACAAAAACTTGTTCATATGACCTAATTCTTTATGCTTTCGAACTAACCGAATACCAACATCAGAAGTGTAACATTAAAGTCATGCTTTCTTTCAATCATATTAGTGAACCTCATTATTGTTGGTTTTCAGTGGAAGCTTATATCGGATAATTCATCGCCCTCATTGTCAAATTGATGAGAAAAGGAGAATTAAAATGGCTCTTGATGTGGTATGGATGTTGACCTTCGGCACATTCCTTACATTATTTAAATTATAGTTGCTAATACAATTTATTTGAGATTATATTTTCAGGCAAAAGGGATGAACTGCTTACACACAAGCATACCAACAATTGTCCACCGTGATTTAAAATCACCCAATCTCTTGGTGGATAACAACTGGAATGTCAAGGTATATTACTATTGGATTTGGTAAAATACTCTAGTACCTGAGGTTTTCTTCGTCTCAAGGACTTGAATATGGCCTTTTGGTGGCTACAAATTTTTAGTCCCTCCCATTAGAAATGCATGGCTAGTATTCAACAGAGATTGATAAAGGAATAAATTTTTAGTTATACTTGTTGATAATTCTTTCTTTTAGCAGTTATTTTAGTGTTTCCAGTTGTTTTAGCTTTTGTATCAAAACATGATGCAGGTTGGTGATTTTGGATTGTCACGCTTGAAGCATAATACATTTTTGTCATCCAAGTCGACTGCAGGAACGGTGAGTCTTTTATTTTAGATGTTAGAAAATCAGTGAGTACGTTTTAGCACTCAATATAAATCTGGGAGATTAGTCATGCTTTCAACCCCCCCCCCCCCCTCTTTCAATTCTTGTGTGTATTTATTTACCACTTTTTTCTTTGTGGGTCTGATTGGAATTAAAGCCTGAGTGGATGGCTCCAGAAGTTCTCCGAAATGAGCCTTCAAATGAAAAGTAAGTCTAGCTCAGCTTGTATCTTTTCTGCTCAACATGTTTGATCACTGCTCGTCTCTACCAAAAAAATAAAAAAGAAGAGATAATCAAGTTCTATTCTGTGTCGTTGTTGCCTAATCTTTTCCCCTTCTATGCACTTTGCTAATTTTTTTGGCCACCTTTTACCCTTATTACTTCAAACTTTTACTTATTTTAGTTGATTGCAAAGTAGTTTGATAAAGTCAAAACAAGAAAAGAAGTCTTGTTTCTCCCATTTCTTGGGTGGATAAAAATGTTTTCACTGAGCCAAGATGAGATAATATTTGTATAGCATAGTTTGAGATAATAGTAAAATGAAGTATCTGTCAACCATACTGCTGTGCCTATCTGTATGAATCAGGTTGAGCTTTGATAAATTCTGATCCGTCGAGCCAGAATATGATGAGATATATTAATGTTGCTTAATGATGGAATATACATTAGCTCTCAAGTAATATAAAATATCAAGTGTCGCTCACCCCTAACGTGTTGGAGCAAAAAAAATTTAATTAATTTGTGAATTTACAGGTGTGATGTATATAGCTTTGGTGTTATTTTATGGGAACTTGCAACCCTCAAATTGCCTTGGAGTGGAATGAACCCAATGCAAGTCGTGGGTGCAGTAGGTTTCCAAAACCGTCGTCTTGACATCCCGAAGGAGATTGACCCTCTTGTTGGGAGGATAATATGGGAATGTTGGCAACAGTAAGTCATATACGCATTTCTGAATCTTTCGTTATGCTAGGGAAAATTACAAAAACTACCCTTAGAGTTGGGCCTTTTCCCCAAAAAAGAACCTTCGTTGAAATTACAAATACCCTCTTGAGATATTGCAATTACTCCCTGGAGATTAGTATTTCCCTTGGGGTTGGGCCTTTTTTTTTTTTTTTTTTGGGGGGGGGGGGGAGGGGGGTTAATTAGGCTTAATCTGATGGGTAGTTTTTGTAATTATCCCTTTGAGATTTGTACTAATTGCGACCTGTCCTGATACCAGGGATCCAAATCTACGGCCCTCTTTTGCGCAGCTCTGTGTAGCACTAAAGCCATTGCAACGCCTTGTTGTTTCTCCACACGTAGAGCAACCAACTGCGTCTTTGCCACAAGAGATCCCTGTAAATTCTACACCCTAGTTTCCTCAAGTGTGAATACGGTAGTTGTATAGCCCGATACAAGTTAATGGGATTTTATGCATTTGGAAGATAAGATACTTCAGAAGACAGAATCCTACACGAAATATTATCTTTTTCCCTATTACGGTCTATGTATCCAAGCTGCTTTCGTGTATAATTGAATGTAAGTTTTGCCCCAGCTCACATATACTGTGTACATATATTGGTAACAGTAACTGCTTCTTGTTTCTGCAAGATTCGTGTTTCTTTGACCTTATTATAGTCTGCCATTTATCTGTTTCTTTCTTACTTTCTTGAAACTGGCTGTCTTTTATTCCGGTTGCATTACACTCAATGAAATACACAAGAAGCATTATCTATTGTCGATACTTTCTCTAACCAGATTGTGTTGTTCTGGCCCGTACATGTTACCCTTGATGAATCAAATCAGGTGCATTATCTACTGTTGATTTGCACCGATATGTTCCGCTCGGGCCAGTAAACCCAGTCGGATTGGTTTGTCCCGGTCGAACGGGGATCTGTCGGTCGGACCGTGATCTGCCAGTCGGTCTGGCTTGGCCCTTTGGAACTCCATACAAAATAGATCTTATGGGCATAAATCTTTCCAGGAATTATTAGGCCCATCGCAGTGTTTGGGGGTTACAATAGCAGCATCTGCAAGGGCAAAGAACGTAGGAGGAATGCAGCCTCTGAAAATGGAGATGGTTGCAGTCCCAGATGTGGGTGAATCAGAAGTCGTTTGGAGTTTGAGCTTGGGAAGAGGGTCTCTTCTCCAGAACGGTTCACGGGCTTCCGGTCAGATCCAGAAACACCTGTTGTCCTCCTTCACTTCAGGAGTGGTGCCGTTCTTTTCTCGAACATGGAGGAGCTTCCCCACATTTGATGATGCCTTTGAAACACACACACACACACACACGTCCTTGGCTTGCTCTTTGTTCTGTTCATCTGAGTTGTAGATCCACTTCCTATCAACAGCTATAATAAGTATTTCATTACTAAAAACAACCCTCATCATCTAAATTGAAAAATACTCAGATTCCTGAAACAAGATTATCACATTAGAAACACAAAACTGTTGTACTCTCACCAGACAAACTAAGTCACACTCGGAAGATATTTTATTTTTTAATGCTTTTTCACAATAAAATTCTTTTATTGAAGAGACAATCAAATCAAACCAAACCAAACCGTGATTGTGGCCGCAAAAAATAAATCAGTATTCCAACCGGACTGGCCAACTTTCTGTAATTCCCAGCACAAATTCCCAAAATCTCTAAATATATTTCATAATAATCATAATAAAATTAGACATAAATAAGTTGATTAAAACCACATATCAAAATACTTCGTAGGGCGGTGGTGATTAAATAAGAATATTTTGAAGAAATATTCTTAATTTTTTTGTATTTTATATTTTAAAATAATATTAAATTTAATGTATGAAAAGATAAGTTTATGAAAATACAATTATAAGCAAACAAAAAACAAATTTAAATATATTTTATGTAATGTACAAATTTTTATTTTAACAATTTATATTAGTAAAATACATTTAGATTTATCGTATATAATATATTATTGTGAAAAACACAATTATGTCATATCTATACTAATACTAAAAAAAAAAGTTATTCTTTTTGCAAAAGAAAATAATAATTTACATTTTTTTCATTTCATATTTATTTTATGAATAAAATTTTAAACTAATCCTCTTTTTATAATCTTTAATTTGACAATCCTATTATAAAATATTAGATTTGAAATATAGAAATCTTTTTGTGTGTGTTGATAGTGTTAGATTTGAATATTTTAAATACTTTTATTAAAAATAAAAATATTAGATTATTTAGAAGTATAATTAATAATTAAAAAATCTCAGATCAATCAATTTATTTTAATTATTTTCTATCTAAGTACGAATCATAATTTGAAATATTTGTATTGAATTTGAGTATTTTGAGCAACCAATTGATGCCAATAATATTATTAACCAATACGATTGATGAATTAAGTCAAATTAAATACTTAATGCATGTCATTATATAATTAAATAAATTTATTTAAATATTTGTTGTGGTATGTTATTTATTACAAATGGAAAGCGTCCAATGTTTAAATAGGGAAATTGTTTTTTATTTTTGCAAGTCATAAAATTTCCCAAATATATTAATCAATTGATTAAGATTTTTGCATTATAATGTAAGGATTTTGTTTCCAATCCATAAATTTTATGGAAATATTTCAAAATATATGAATAAAATATCATAGTTAAAGATATGCTGAGTCCAAAATTGGTTTCTCGGAGAAAATATCACTATAAAAATAATAAAAGATGAAAATAATTATAATAATATTAAATTATTAATATAGTTTCTCTCAAATTTTGTACAAATAAATAAAATATAAATTATGTAATAATATTGCGGTTATTAAAATATTAATTAAATTAATGAACTGCACACCCAATTTCTTGACCCTTTTTCTTCGACGTTTCTTCACCTGAATTTAAATGTAAATTGGAAATATAATATAATATTACAATTTGATAATCTAGAGCTTATATAAATAATTATTTATATAATTACTGTCAATTTTTGTGTCATATTTATGTTGTTTTGTAAAAATAATGTAGTAACAATAGGTAGAGGTCTAAAAGAGTCGAGTTAAATGTACTATTGTTTAAGATTCTTTGAAATATTATTGAGTTTGTAATATCCTGTTTGAGATTAGTTTGATTATTAATGAAGTTGAGTTTGGACAAGCTTTAATCGAACTGAACACGAGTTGAGTTTGAATAGTTTAATATTTTACACTTGTTTTGACGAATTTTGTTTAAAGAGCTTGAGCCCCATTGTTTAAGATTGTTTGAAATATTATCGAGTTTGTAATATTCTGTTTGAGATTGATTTGATTATTAATGAAGTCGAGTTTGGACAAGCTTTAATCGAACTGAACACGAGTTGAGTTCGAATAATTTGATATTTTACACCTATTTTGACAAATTTTGTTTAACGAGCTCGAGCTCGAGTCAAATTTTGAATTTTATCAAAGGTAAAAGTGAGTTTCAAGTTTACTTATCAAAGTGAATTCAAACAAGTGTTTTAACAAAACAAACGAACTCGAATCGAATATAGGGCTGGAGAATTAGTAATAATTCACTTACAGAACCCTAGAAACGGCTTTCAGGTGAAGTTTCGTAAGGGATGGAGAGGATGCTTCCGTTCGAAATGGCTCCAGCTAAAGCCAATACTTCCAAGAAGTCTGATGCAAAGGCTCGGGCCTTGAAGACTGGTAAGGCAGCAACATCTGGTCCTGGAACAACCATGAAGAAGAAGTCTAAGAAGATCACGAAAGTTACTTTCCATTGACCAAGGACCTTGAAGAAGGAAAGAAACCCTCGGATTAGCGCACCTCCTCGTAACAAACTTGACCATTACCAGATTCTCAAGTACCCCCTGACCACAGAATCTGCCATGAAGAAGATTGAAGACAACAACACGGTTGATCTTCGTGCTGACAGGAAGAAAATCAAGGATGCTGTTAAGAAAACGTACGACATACAGACCAAGAAGGTTAACACACTTATCAGGCCCGATGGTACCAAGAAGGCTTGTGTTAGGTCGACACCAGACTATGATGCTTTGGATGTTGCAAACAAAACTGGGATTATCTAAACCAACCCTTTAAGATTTTTGTAAACTCAGATGCCTGTGCACATTTTAGATGCTTGTTATTTTAGACATCTAAAAAATATATATATATAGATATATATATATATATTCACCTACAATGCCACTGCTTTATAAAGAGGGGATATGTTCTTCTGCAAATGCCACTGCTTTACAAAGAGGGCATATGTTCTTCTGCAGCAGCCATTGTTTGATGCAATCTGCGTGAAATTCATGTCCGCATGCAAGCACCCCAACCTTCTGACTGGACAGATCATCTTGGCACACGACGCACACGTCCTCTTCTCCGGTGGGCGGCGCCTCCTCGTCTGGCTGCCGGATTTTCAAGGATCTCTCGATCTCATCCTCCGACAAACCCCCGTGAGGATCCGGCGGAGCAGTTTCAGGCTCTGCGCCTTCCCGCGGCGGCAGCATTAAAAGACGCGCTGTCAGAAAATCGGTGACTTCATGAACAACTGTCCCACCCCAGCCCGCAGGAAACGGCAGGCCATCGTGCGTAGCGGAGGCGGAGGTAACTGGATGATGGCGTGGGGAGGCGGAGGTAACTGGATGATGACGTGGGAAGGCGGACGGTGGCGGACCGCGGCGGCGACCCCTGGAAACTCCAAGATGGTGAGGAAGCATGATGCTTATTGAATCTTAATTCTTGTGTTAATTATTAAGTAATCGCGTATTTATAGACGATAATGTAGTTAGTGTCCTGATAGGACACGGAGACTCATATTTACAAATATAGATTAGTATTAAATAAAATAAGAGATTTAGAAGGATTTCTGTTATTTTCAGATATTATTACCTTACTAGATTCCTTAATCATATCAAATCTATCTAATAATTTGAAGATTCTAAAACATCTATATGAAGATTCTAGAAAATCTAAACGAGAGTTAGTGGGATTTAGAATGGAAACACACGGACAGAGATGTAAATCGTTAGGATAGGGTATGAGCGTTATTTTATTTTAATATAAAGTATTTTATTTTTATTTTATTTTATTACTCGCTTATTATATAAGTATAAAGTGGATTCTATAGCTGATGTTATCCATGAACTTCTTTTTCTCTACTGGAGATAGGTGTAAGGCGAGCGATAGGAGGGTTTATCAAGTACCCTACCAAGGCTTAGCGTGAGTTACAGCTAATTGGATCCCACCTTCGATATAGTTGCAGGGTAGAAGCTCTTTCCTTGTCCGACTGCTATACTTCATCCTGGGGACTTGACTTATCATTAGCTTGGGGACTTTGGTCTTTCGTTAGCTTGCTCTCGGTGTAAGCCCCGAAAGCCTTTGGTACTTCAGTAGGGTTAGCAGCCCTTAAACCAAAAAAAAGTGGAACATTTATCTGTGGATAAACGAATTATCTGTTTATATGTTATTTTACATGTCTTTAACTATTTGTTAATTAAAAATTTTAGGATAAAAATAATAAAAATATTTAAATAACTATATTTTTTAAAATAATTAATATTATTTTTATTATATTTAAGATATATACAATTTGTTATGTATATTGAGTATACAGGTTGGGTACACGGATAAAGAAATAAATCTATACCCGATCCCTAGTCTAACATAATTTTACAAATACAGATAATAATCTACCCATTACCCAAAATTTTATATCCTACCTTATTGGATTACATATTTAGTCGATTAAATATTTAGTCATGGATAATCCTACCCTCCATGTAAAACCCGCCTCCCAAAACATGGACTCAAGGCAACTGAGATTCGCATAAAACAAGAGAGAGAAGCAGATATGTGAGAGTTCTTCCAAATATATATCTCTATCGTTCTTCCAAATATATATATATATATATATATATATCGCAATCCCATAAATATCTCCGAATTTTTAACTTAACATTGGTGTTTGTTTTTCTTAAGAATATATTTGTCAAATATATATATATATATATATATACCTATATATATTTATAATTTTAGTCATATAATTTAAAGATTTAATTTTTTGTGCATGGGTGCACCATACACTCGATCTATATTATTATTTGATTAATTAAAAAATATTACCTTATGTACTTAAAAATATTAAGATATCAAATTAGTATTAATACTTTTCAAATAAACAAGTAGTATTTTTTAGTTAAACAAATAATATTGTAAATTAAATTGTATTGTACATTTAATGCACATAACTTTTTGCCTCATTTAATATGTCTATTATTTAGAATAAAAAAGAGTAATAAATATAATAAATTCCAATTTTTGCTTATATAATATTTTTTATTTGTTGTGATTTATTGAATCACAAGTAAACAAAAAATCATGAAATTTAAAATTTTAATGTGAGCAGCGACCTGAGACATTAACTTTTAAAATAAGACTCATATTTCGAATTTTTTTTTTAAACATGACGTTTAAATTAAGGCGAATGGTATATAAACTAAATTTCTCACTATATTTTTCGATAATTACTGCAAAAACGGAGAACAATATTTTCTTATTCCATTATACATTTAACCACACAAATTGCATCAAACTAAAAGAAACAATTAGCCAATAACACCATTCTATATACTCCAAAAAAATAAAATATAAAATTACCAAAATCATTGAAGCATATGTCCCCACTTATTCATTTCTACAAACACCTAGAAAACTTTGAGTTTATTTTGTGTTAATTAGCGGACAGTCGAAAGTAAAGACAGGAAATAAAATTTGATCGTCAGTTGAGTTTGTTCTGACTATTAAGGAGAGAGTTTGTCTGGTTCAAACGAGCCGCTGCAGCAACAGAGGCGGCAACGCCTCCGGGGCGAGTGCAGAGGTTCGGATCGTTCCTCAACTCAGCGCCGATCACTCCCTCTGCGTCTCGACGAGTCACTGGTTTGTCCGATGGTAGTTTTGAACTCGCGTCCTGCAATATATTATTAAAAATAATTATTATAATTATCATTTTTCCACGTCACTCCAATAATCAATCACTTAAAATACAATTTTCTTAAATAAATAGTTACTGAATAAAATAAAATTTAACATTACATTATATTAGTTTAATTTAATTTTTATTCTAAACCAGCTATATATATATATATATATATGAAATATATCATTTTACAAAATTTAAAATTATGTAAATGAGGTTAATTACAATATTGTTTCATATAATTTAAAAAGAAATTAGTCATCTTTCTCTTCTTTACCCCTGACCACTGCATAGGTTCTTAAAATTTATTGTTAATTTACTTAAAATATTTTTAAACAAATTATTTATTTATTTATTTATTGGATATTTAACTCTCAAAATTTTTCTGTAGGCGTTTCTTAGTTTTTTTCAACAATTAAAAAATATGTCTATTTATTTTATCAATAAAATATAATTTCTTTATTTTATTGATATAGTATATATATAATGATAGCATACTTTTTATTTTCTTACAACAACTTAAGTCATTTTAATATTAGTTATTTAAGAATACTTATTGGATAGTCTAACATGAATTATTTCTTAATATTCTTGAAATAAAAATTAAAAAATCAAGAGAAAAATGAAAATAATGATAAAATCATTAGAAATAATACTATGGGACCCACAGAAATTAAATACTAAGATTGGTATGAAAGGCAAGCGTTAAAAAAGTATTTAATTATTTTTAATTAGCCTACCACATGGGTTATTTATAGAAATATAATATGAGCCTAGATGGGCCTTCTACACATTTGGGCCATCTACACATTTGGGCCTTTCTAAATATTTGGGCCTTAACATTATTTACATTTACAAAGAAATAAAATAATACTTTCGAACTCTACAAATATTTTAAATCGCGTACCATAATTATAATTTAATTTATTCACTTTTTTGTATTTTTTTGAATACACCATTGTCTCTATATCGTGTAAACGACATAATTATTCGTATCGTGTACAATCACAATATCATATTATGTTGTTCAATCGTACATACAATATACTTTTGTATATATTTCAAAATAAATATACGAACATCATAAAAAAAACAAAATTTATCGTTTTTTGAAATGAAAAGAAAAGCTAATTTTATGTCTATGAATAAAAATGTTAATATTAATTTTCAAATAAATAAAAATATAAATCCGCACAAATTAAGAATTCATACATTTTATAAATATTATAAAAATGAACAAAAAGAGGGATGAAGACAGACCGAAAGAATTTCACCAAGCTTCGTCTTATCCTCGTCTCTTGGCAATCGAGCGTTGCGGGTGGCTGCAGACTGAGCCGCAGCAGCAACGCCGCCGGGCACTATATTTGTACGGCCAGTTGCCCTGACCTCCGCCGCCTGTATAGCGGCGGCGTCGCTGTAGTCGACAGGCCTGTGCCCCGCCGTCAGAGCGGTTGCTTCAAGTGCTTCACCAATGGTGATCTCTCCTCGCTGCTCCAGCCGCGATCCCAGTGCTCCACCGGATTGTAGCTCTTTCATCCCCTTCATCCGTTCATTCATTCACTCTAACCGTTAGTTAATTATCTCAAACAAAGCACACACACACACACACAATTATATATACATATATACATATATACATATAAGGTAAAAATATTAATTTCTGCTTCTTCTCATGTCCTCACACACTGAGTCGCCTTACTCATTCGTAATTTGAGATTTTTTTATATTATTTTTTATTTTTTATATTATTACTCTAAATAAACCTAAATATACAGTGCCTTCAATCGTCTAAACTCCTATTAAATTTGAAAATCAAACTAAATTATTCGATATTCAATTGAAGCTCGTTTGTTAAAAGAACAAAATTTATTTACCTGGACACCGATGGAATCCGTCTGGCTAGCTATGATATTACTCGAGTTGTTCTTTTGCAAACCATCTGTGTCTTTCTGGGTTTCTTGAGCATTTGAATCATCTTTGATAGGTTGTTCTTGACTCATTTTCTCAACTTGATTATCGAAATTTAAATTAAAAAAAATTACGTAATTAATATTTTTTAGTTTCATGAGCATAGATCGATAATATATATAAGGATATTTTGATTAAATTTGTTTGAGGTGGAATAATTACCAACAAATTTTGCTATCTATAGCAATTTTTAATATATTTTTGATTTGTGGAAAATGAAGGAGAGATAAAAGTGCCCGAAAAATCTATGGAAATTAATGAACTTGAGACTTGGTCTTTGGGGAAAATGGAACAGCCTGGGATCTGCCTCCTCTTTCCAACAATTTGCACTATTTTCTCCCCTAAAAAAATAATATTACATAATAATCTTTATTTTTTTTATTTTTAATGTTTATTTTTATTACTAAATATTTTTTAAAAACATTATATATATAATTTTATTTAACATTAAATTTTGAGATAATATTTATTTTTCTTATATTCTTAAACTATCATATTCAAAAAATATATATGTAAATTGAATGTCGGGTAATGTTATGCAATCCTATTTAAATTTGTATATAATATTTAAAATCTCATATACTTATTTAAATTATATTTTTATTATTATTTAAATTACAAATCATATGATTTTAAAAAAATATATTTAATTTCAATTTGGATAATTGAGATAAAAAATTACAACATTAAATATTAAAAATAAGATATAATCATATAAAAAAAAGTAGTGTAATAAAAAATCTGCGGTAAAAGTAGTGCAAAAAATTTCAAAAACTTCAAACTGGTGCAGAGAATAGAGTATTGTTGGAGGGTGAAAACTGATGTTAAATGCCAAACTAGCTTCTTGTTAGAGAAGCACTTTTTAGGGTAGATTTCAGCTTTGTTGTTTGGCCATCTCCAGCACTTTGCACAACTCTAGTGCAGATTTTGTACTATTTTAATACAAAATCTGCATTTCATCTCCAGCAGTTTGCACTACTTTCTGCACTAAAAAAAATTCATAATATTTCTACTAAAACAATAAATAAATAGCAAAAAGAACATGCCCTACTAAAAATAATTGATTCTTTCTTTTATTATATATTAGATAGCTGCCCATGCAATGCACGGGACATAATATATGTTTTTATATCAATAATATATGATAAAATTATATTATTATTATTTATAAAAATCTACATAATAACTATTTGTGTCAATTATATTTATATAAATATTATGCGATTATTTTTGTGGAACTGAATATCCTAAAACTTAAAACGAATCAACCAATTTTTATTTCGATTTTAATTTAATACTGAGTCGATGGTTAAATCGAGCTCATGATCCACGATTCGGATCATCTGTTTTGAATTGACAAACAAAAAAATATTTTACAATAAATTGATTAAATTAATATATTGAAAATATAAATTCCTATTTTGCAACTTCTTTCAATTTTCTTATCCTACTAATTATGTATATATATATAATTTATATTTTATTATTTTAAATATAATTATTTACTTCAATATAAACAAAATTGGTGTCAAATTAAAGATCACAAAAAAAAAATAATTAGATATATCATATTTTAAAAACAAACAAATGACAAAAAAATTATTTGAATTTTTTAATTTTAGTAAAAAATTAAATAGAAAAAAGAGAAAGTGGCAGCTAAAATAAAAAAAATATATTTTTAAATTAAAAATTAAAAAATTTCAATACACCACATTGTAAAAAAATAAAAATTATTACTGAAATCACACGTGCCAAAAACTATTTTTCAGACTTCCTTAGAAGATAATATATATTGGTATAATGGAGCATTACCATATGTAATAATTTTTGTAGTGTCTAATCTTGTACTAGTGGTTGTTTTCCTAAAATAATATAAGTGGTGATGGTGGTGGTGGTGTGACACCAACCAAACACATTTTTTTTAAAAATAAAAATGATTTATTTTTTTATTATTTTTGGGTCTATCACCGGCTTTTCTTCCACCGGAGCCCCAACCGAAAAGAAAGGGGCACCAAATAAATTGGAAAATTACATTTTATTTTTAAAGTAAATTATCTTTCTAAATTAAAATTTTTTGTTAAATTAATTAACGTGAAAATCTAATTTATTTTATTTATAATAATGAATTAATTAAATTAATTAATAAATGAGGTAATATAAATGTGAATTTATGAATTTTGATGTTGGAATGGGCAGGGGGGAGGCCGATGCAAATATACCTTAATATATATTCTATATAATATATAGTTACACTCTCTCTCTCTCTCTCTCTATATATATATATATATATATATTTAAGGTGTACACACGCACACGCGCGCGCCAGCGGAACGCTGCTCAAAATTCAGTTTGGCGTCGGGACAAATTGCACCATCAGCATCTTCTTCCCTTCAGATACCCATCGCCTATAATCGGCTAATCCAGTCTTAACTCCCCTTGCTCTCTCTCTTCAGATACCCTTCGCCAAATTGGCTATCCAGCCTTAACTCCTCTTACTCTCTGTCATCTTTATCTCTCTCGACTCTTGAGTCTACTGCCTTTGAAGGAGGAGCATGGCTGCCTCTACTGCTGCTACTGCTTCTCTTTGCGTTCCGACCAATGGAAGCCGGGGAACTTTCCGAATTGGGTCTTCTGCATACCAGTTAAAGAGGCCTCGTAGGCTCGCAATTCGCTCTGATTTGGACTCAAATGTCTCTGATATGAGAATTAATGGTAAAAGAAACTGAGGGCGGCAATCGTATTCTATTGGTTGTCTTCTTCTTCTTTTTTTGGTTTCTTTTTTTCCCCAGCTCTTTAATCATTGTTGGTGCTTGGTTTAACTTGTGAATTATAGGGACTGAGTCGATTTTGGGACTTTCTATTTCTAGTTGTTGTAGATGATTTCTCATCATGTCAGCTTCATTTGCGATGTTAATTTTTCCCGCTTTGCTGTTCTTTCCTTGTCAATTTTGAATAAGTTCTGTTTCTTGTAACACATATGGATGCTTCAACTTGCAGCTCCGAAAGGTTTATTTCCACCAGAACCTGAACATTATCGAGGACCCAAGCTCAAAGTGGCGATTATTGGAGCTGGGCTTGCTGGCATGTCCACTGCAGTGGAGCTTTTGGAGCAAGGCCATGAGGTTTTTATTCAAATTTTCAACCCCACCCTCACCCCCCCTAACCCACCTCCGCCACAAGTAAATAAAATTTAAAAAAGCAAGAGTGAAGAAAATTGTAAGTGGATTGGTGGAAAATTCTGTTCATTCATTACCTATTGTGTCTACGATTTAACATGTAAAAGGAGCATTGGATTCACTTTGTTGTTTTCTGCTTTATAGTCAGATAACTTAGAACATTTTTAATTCACAATGTAGCTCTTCAAGTTCCTAATTAGGATACTGGAATTTATTGTCTTGTTTGATAAGCTAAATGGGCAACATTCCGGACTTGGCTATTTGCAGGTAGATATATATGAATCGAGGCCTTTCATTGGTGGAAAAGTGGGTTCTTTTGTAGACAGAAAGGGAAACCATATTGAAATGGGACTGCACGTTTTCTTTGGTTGCTATAATAATCTCTTCCGTTTGATGAAAAAGGTAAAAATCAACTTGTTCCCACTCATTGTGACACATATGTGTACTCAATTTGCAGTGCCAAACGAGCAAAACCAGATGCTGGTGTTTTGCTTTTATGTATCTCAGTCAGATGTTGCTATCACTACTTAGTCATTAGTTAATTCATCAAGCTTACATATGGTGAAAAGGCGATCATAAGCTCATCTACCTTCTTGTGTGTCTGAGTTATCCTTTGCTATGCTAGAAGGAACATCTTAAGATGAAAGAGACAATTGAATTTGGTTGAAATTATCACCAAGAATGAAGAAATAACGATGTTTCTTTACAATTTGTTAAGAAGTGATACACTGATGCAGAAGCTTGTGCCTATTCCTGATATCAAGTTGCATCCAGCTAACCAGGGGCCCTTTTTCCATCTAAAGTAGAATCGTTGTATGTTGATGTTTTGGTAATTGGAGGACATTTTAGGCCTCTTCCATGCTTGATCCTCACAGTCACTTTCATGGATATTACCCTTTTGCATTTGTTTCATATGTTAAATCAGAAACTTAAACTGATCAAAATAGGAGAAGTTTGTGTTATCTACCCTCTGACATTCGTCATTGTTACGAGTTTTCATAGCAGTCACAAGTGTCATGTTGTTCGGCTATATTTTCTTGGGAGTTCTCTTAAAGATTTATTATGGACTCCATGGCTTGAATTTTCCAAAATATAGCTTGGTCTTTTGGTTTCTTTCGAACACAATCTTCATCTGGTGATGCCCAGATTTGATAAGTTCTACTGTTGCCATTTTTTAGTAGAGTCAAGTTTTATCAGGCCTGTGCAGATTAATGGATATTGTCACTATTGACAATAAATGGTCTAATAAATTTCCGAATTTTGCTTGTTGCAGGTCGGTGCTGATAAAAATCTGCTTGTGAAGGATCATACTCACACTTTTGTCAACAAAGGGGGTGAAATTGGCGGTATGATCAATACTTAATAAATAAACACTCTGTCTATTTTTGCAGCATTAACAGGTTTGTAATTAGAGAGATTTTGCATTCATATCAAACATTGTATGTCTAGTTAAAGTGCATACCTAATTGCAGAACTTGATTTTCGATTCCCCGTTGGAGCACCATTACATGGAATTCGTGCATTTTTGACAACAAATCAGCTTGAGGTACTCATTATTTTATGCATTTTGTTTGTATTCGCTTCTGGATGTTCCTGCTCTTTCCAGGTTAGGTTTCTTACTGAAGAATTTACTGTTATTACATCTTTGCACTTTTTTACATGATGTTTTTACATCTTTGCACTTTTTTACATGATGTTTTTACATCTTTGCACTTTCAATTAATTTCACAATTTTTCACCATATATATTTGGATGATGATGGTCTATTTCCTTTATCTACTAGATTACAGGAGTAAGATATATGGTTTTTGTATATTGTTGTCTTAGAAGTTGAAGAAACTATGCAAATCTGTTTTACTCCATGAGATTCTGTAAATTTGTTTCCTCTCTGATTTGCAGCCTTATGATAAAGCAAGAAATGCCGTGGCCCTTGCCCTCAGTCCAGTTGTTAGGGCTCTTGTTGATCCAGATGGTGCAATGCGGACCATACGAGATCTGGATAATGTTGGTGTTCTCTCTCAAAGTCTATTAGTTAAGCATTTAAATTACATTCCTAGAATGAGGAGCAAACAACAATGTTTATTAAGAGATAATAAGAGTGTAGCAAGAGTGGCATAAAGTAAAATGTTTTATTCAGTTGGCTGATTTCATAAAGTAATGAGTGATCAAAACCTATTGCACTAGTAAATCTATGGATCAGGATTCAAAGGGGTTATTTATCCTTTTTCATTTTCCAGTAGGGGCTTCTTAATTAGAATGAACAATTCTCCAACTAAAAAAGATATAAAAGATAGCTGCGTGATGCATGGCGTAACTTTCTACTGGTTATTACATCTGTCCAGAGCCCTTCCTCTCTGTATTTTCTCCATTCCTTTTTTGTTTCTTCCTGCTGTTCTCATCTGCTACCTTCTGTTATTACCTTCCTATTTGGACCCAACATTCGTGTTTCTCAAATAGAATGATCAGAAAACTAACTCTTCAACTACTGCTCCCAGTGAAGGTCAGCCGCCTGCATTTTGCTTGAGATTTTGATCTCTTGAAGTAGGTTTAAAGGTGTGATACTAAAAATCATTGGATGGCCTTGACCTTTCCACTCTGAGATTGCTGGATTTTGCATAGAAATTGAAATACCCGTGGTTGACAAATATGTAACACATGGAACAAGTTGGTGCCATGCATGGTCATGCTATGTGCATGTGCTTTTCTTTTATATGTTGGCTTCTAGCAATCACTTATCTATATATTTACGACAGGTGAGCTTCTCTGATTGGTTCATGTCCAAAGGGGGGACTCGCAAGAGTATCCAGAGGATGTGGGATCCTGTTGCCTATGCCCTCGGGTTCATTGATTGTGATAATATTAGTGCGCGCTGTATGCTTACTATATTTTCACTTTTTGCTACTAAAACTGAGGCTTCCCTACTTCGCATGCTTAAAGGTTCTCCTGATATTTATTTGAGTGGTCCCATCAAGAAGTATATCATGGACAAGGGAGGCAGGTGACCTCACATTTTGATTTAGAACTTATATGAATGGTTTATTGTTTTTGGGTTGATTTATCAGTTTAATTGTTCATATCTGTTTGCTCGCTCAGGTTCCATTTAAGATGGGGATGCAGAGAAATCCTTTATGATAAATTTGCTGATGGTGGTGTATATGTTAAGGGGCTTGCCATGTCGAAGGTACATGCATCTTGTTCAGATAATTCTCATTTTGAAACTTATGCTAATTGATCATCTAGGTGATATAGCTGGCAAACTTCATCTCACCAGCTTTACAATCATAATTTATTTATGAATGCATGGAATTGCATGCTCTACTTGCAATGTAAATGATTTCAAGGGAAAAACTTGACAGTTGTTAAATGGAAGGGAATAGGGCCAGCCTTGACATGTGTTGCTATTCATATACCTTTGCTATATAATGAATAGTGAAAATTATTTCAATTAAATTTAACGACACACAAAATCCATAATGAATCGTGCCAAGAGCATTGGGCTGATGTGTAATACATGTATCACTCCATCAGTAACACTTCCCTTGTGGATTGAGCTGCAAAGATTGAATCTGTTTGATATTCTTGTGTTTGCAGAGTGAATAGAGCACAAGAAATATCATTGCATCATATATACCTTCCTGGATTTCCAATTTACTTTATCTTTTACTATATTATGTTCAAAATTATGAAGGGAAAAAATTTGGTTTCTATGAGGTTATGAAGCTGACTGCAATTAAGGAAATACTTCGTTGTAGTTCATTGTCTGCACATCTTTATGAAATACTGAGTTTGGCTTATTGGCTGTTACTAATAAGCCTGTTCCCTTGCATTATAATGAAATATACTATATTAGTGCTTGGCCTCCCTTGAGGACTAATGAATGGTGTTCCTTTTCTCAGGCTACTCAAAAGAAAATCATAAATGCTGATGCTTATGTAGCAGGTTTGTGGCTTAGACTTGCCTTTGTTCTCTCATTCACTCTCTTGTTGGATTAACTCTAGAGAATCTTTCTTGATTACAGCATGTGATGTCCCTGGAATTAAAAGATTACTTCCAAAAACTTGGAGGGAGTTACAATTCTTTGACGATATCTATAAACTGGTCGGAGTACCAGTTGTTACAGTGCAGCTGCGATATAATGGCTGGGTTACAGAGTTAAGGGACTTGGAACGTGCACGGTGAGCACCGGTCCTTAGTTTTTTTTCTCATTTAGGCTGCTTTTCGATTGAAGGATTTGAGGATAGATTTGAGTTCTCTAATAACAAATCCATTTGTCATGGAAGAATTTGAAATCCACTACTCTCAATTTGAACTATGATTTCGGTGGATTTTAGATCCACTCTGATGTTGATGGACCTTATTTTTTTAACTCATTTCAAATTCTTTAATTCAAATGTGGCCTTATAGATCAGATAATTCTGTTTAAGTCATTAACTCTTAAGGTGGTCAGGCAATTGAGGCAAGCTGCAGGCCTAGACAATCTACTCTACACCCCGGATGCAGATTTCTCTTGTTTTGCAGACCTCGCACTTTCATCCCCTGAGGATTATTACCTTGAGGGTCAGGGCTCATTGCTTCAGTAAGAAAATGCAGCTTCCGTTTTTCTTATGTTCTACTTTTGTTAATACTGCCATAGACCAACTAACTAGCTATGTTTCCTGCCCATAATGAGCAGAGGACTAATATTAGCAAGTTAATTATGTTATGCTCAAACTCACTATGTTGTGGTTATTTACAGATGTGTACTTACACCTGGGGACCCTTACATGCCTCTACCAAATGACGAGATCATAAGGAGAGTTACGAAACAGGTTGGTGTTACTTGCTTTTCTTGATCTTTTGAGAAACTCATGTAATCTATTAAACTAAATCTCCAATTATTGTGAAATAAAGGCAGATAATTGTGTCAAGTAAATGGAGATTTTCTTTGGCAATATCTGCCACTTCCCCAAAGAGCATGATAAATAAAAGAAAAACGGGTATTGTCATCAACTGATTGGCAAAAGATGTAACAACAAGTTATAACACGGTCTAGCAAAATGTTCAAAATGCAATTCAAAGTTCCAAATTTGAAATTTCAAAGTTCCAAGTTATAAAGGTTGGTGTTACTTGCTTTTCTTGATCTTTTGAGAAACTCATGTAATCTATTAAACTAAATCTCCAATTATTGTGAAATAAAGGCAGATAATTGTGTCAAGTAAATGGAGATTTTCTTTGGCAATATCTGCCACTTCCACAAAGAGCATGATAAATAAAAGAAAAACGGGTATTGTCATCAACTGATTGGCAAAAGATGTAACAACAAGTTATAACACGGTCTAGCAAAATGTTCAAAATGCAATTCAAAGTTCCAAATTTGAAATTTCAAAGTTCCAAGTTATAAAGGTTGGTGTTACTTGCTTTTCTTGATCTTTTGAGAAACTCATGTAATCTATTAAACTAAATCTCCAATTATTGTGAAATAAAGGCAGATAATTGTGTCAAGTAAATGGAGATTTTCTTTGGCAATATCTGCCACTTCCACAAAGAGCATGATAAATAAAAGAAAAACGGGTATTGTCATCAACTGATTGGCAAAAGATGTAACAACAAGTTATAACACGGTCTAGCAAAATGTTCAAAATGCAATTCAAAGTTCCAAATTTGAAATTTCTTTGGCTAAAAATTATTATATAAAGGTAATGTTTGTCAGATGATCTGTGTTTATTTTGGTTGGTAACAGGTAGCTGCTAATTAGGGTTGATGCTGGTCATTCAGTTCCTTTCATTCTTGAATCTGAGAATCCTATAAAATTAATGTATTTCTAGTTTTTGTTTTGTGCTGCTGATAGTTTCTTCTTGATATTAGGTTCTGGAGCTCTTTCCATCTTCCCAAGGTCTGGAGGTCACCTGGTCATCAGTTGTGAAAATTGGACAATCCTTATATCGGGAAGGGCCTGGTAAAGATCCATTCAGACCCGACCAAAAGACGCCAGTAAAAAACTTCTTCCTTGCTGGCTCATACACTAAGCAGGTCATACTTCCTTCCATCCTATAATTGATACTATTTTATAAATTATCAATTATGATTACAAATTCTTGAAGAACTTCAGCCCTGAAACTTCCATCTGTGCGCTTATTTGAATGGTTTACATAAAAATAATCGCGAATTACAAAAAAGTGTCCTTGACGTGTGGCCTATTACCAACCAAAAGAAAGACCCCCTTAAGGACTGTATTCCCCCCCCCCCCCCCCAGCCCAACATGCTAAGAAGGTGCTATTTGTGAAAATCAAATATAAAGTGGTATTGTAAATTTGAAAAAGAGTTGGGTTATGGAATTAGCCCAAACCTCAAGAGTAGTATTATATTTTACCTTAAACGTATCATTCTGAGTGTGCCACTTGGTCGGGGCAGCCCAAATTGTCGGCACAAATGAGTCTGGTCAGGGCGGGTCCTTACAGGGCAGCTAGAATTTTCATCCTAGTAGAAAAAATATATATTGCATCATTAACCTTTATCCTAACATGATCAGTGGAAAATGACTATACCCTTGACAATGGTCTGATTTGCGGTCAGTTTAAGCTGTCGTTTTATGTTACATTCTAACAGGATTACATAGACAGCATGGAAGGGGCAACTCTGTCTGGCAGACAAGCCTCTGCCTTCATATGCAATGCAGGAGAAGAGTTGGTGACTTTACGGAAAGCTGTCAGTGCCAGCGAATTGCAAGAAGAAGCAACGTCTGACGAGCTAAGTCTTGTCTGATTTTTTGAGTCTCCCAACAAATTCATCTGTTGATTACACATACGGATAGTTGAATAGTTTACCATGAAGTTTGCTTATAGAGCACCCCCTCCAAGGTACTCTGATGTCAATGAGCTAGATAACAAGGGTGGTAATTCACAGCAGGTTAAGAGGTGACATTGTAGATTTCCAGCCTTAGCAACTCATGGTATGATCAATCTGTAATTCAATTATATTATCCCACTTGTATTTTCTGAAAATGAATATGGACATCTTGAGTTGATTTCAAACTATTGGATTTAAGTGTCTAGTTTGTGTGCAGAATTTGGATAGTTCCAGGAAAATGATTTTCTTTTTAATTTTTAATAAATATTAGTTTTCTTTCAAACAAGGTTTTGCTCGTAACTTGTAAGTGCGATGCAATAGCCGAGCTTTCAAGCGTCTCACGGAATGTAGTTTTGTGTTACCTCCTTAGGGACGAAATTGGGGCAAGTAATGGGCGCTAAATTTTACCCGTGTGACATTTTTTAAGATGGAGTCTGTATTTATTTAAAATTTTAAATTCTCTTAGTTCTTTTTCAATTCTTTTATGTTTTATTTTATGTATTTTAAATATTTTTAGGATTTTCATATATTACTTTTTAGTTTGTCAGGTGTTCAAGATGTTTTTTTTGGAGTTTTTCAGTTTTTAGGGTTTTTTTAATATTTTTTTTATTCTTTATTTCATTTTATTTTCTTTTTTATTCTTTTATGGGCTTGATTTCACTCAAGACATTTGTAAAATATTTTTGGATTGTATTTTTCTCAATTTTAATTGAACACTATATAAAAAACTTAATTTTCTCTTTCAACACTTATCCACAGATAAATAATTCTATATAAGTCTCTTTATTATATAAAAAACGATATAATTGTTTGGAATTTTTCTACTATGTATACTAATACATCAATTTTTGATCGGTTGAATTTTATTTTTTTCTACAATTAATTGATTTATTATAGAAATAAAATTTTTATTTTGTAACAGATAAAATATATTTTTTGATACATAATTATATTATTTACATATCTTTATTAATAAAATAATAAAATATTTTGAATATTTATAAATCTTTACTCCTAAATATTAGTTTTATTTAAATTTATTTTTAAATTAATATAAATCATGTATCACAAGTGCATACTAATTCAATGTAAGACTTAGTGAAGTCAACAACTTAAACAATCTTTTCTCTTTTTTTCCAATATTTTTATTCTCTCATTTATACTAATAAAAGTGATCAAGTCAACTCACCATGTGGAATCTTTTTTTATTTTAATTTTTCCAATATTTGAATACTTATGAGCATAGTGTACACATTTCGATTTGGATCTGATAATATATTAATGTATACATAAGAGATGGTCAACCAACTTCTATGCCACGCCCAAATTAACAAAGAGGAAACGAATAACTTATGTATATTGGGTGCACGTGCAACATGATTTAAAATATTATTTATTTAATTATAAAGTATTACTTATTACTTATAATGTATTATTATGATTAGTTATCTTAAAAAATAGTAATAATTTATGGTTAAACAAGTAATATTTTAAATTGACCTGATGTACAAATGACTCACTCTTATCAAATTATTATGGTAACTTTTTAGAAAGAAAAATGAAAATAATTTTAGCAAAATTTTCTACTGTTTTATTTTCTAATTTATTTATTCAAATACACATTATTTATATAATAAGATGATGAAATTGTAGTCTGATTAGCTAATGACATTGTCTTACTATTAAAGTAATATAGGTCACGGTATACATTCAGTACTTGAAAACGAAATTGAAATTTTATATATGTTTATAAGTTAACTTAGATGGCTATATGTGCAATGCACTAGACATGATATATTTTATTATATTAATAATATTAGTATGAGACTATTTATTTTTGTACATTTTTATTATTTAAAATATGTTATTTATTATTAAGAATATTAGTAAAAAAATAATAATTATACGTAATATCTAAGTTAGTAATTTTCATATTTTATTATGAACTTATTTTAAAAAATCAAAGTTAAATGTCATCAAATTACGAATTGTATTTGAGTTCATCTACTTAAAATTCAAATTCAAACTGAATTTTTGTACTATATTGGATTAATAAAGTCATAATTTAAAAATCAAATAATTAGATATCTGAAATGTTATATATATAAAAATAATAATATATGAAATTCAACATAACAAAATTAATTAAAATTTATGCTAAAAATAAATATTACATTTATATGAAGATATTTGAACACTTTCATTAGTAGGTTTGAAGATTTAATTGCAACAAAAAATCAAAATAAAGTGAAATTATTTTAATTTTTCATGTTTTGGTTTTACGCGTACCAAATCTGCTCAAAATTTGAATATTGGTTTTTTTTTTAAGAATGTGAATATTGATTTAAAAAATACCAAATATGTTGTAAATGAAATATTAATGCCTAATAAACATAACATCTTTAATCATAATATTAACAAATAAATAACATATCATTATGAGAGTTTTTTTTTTTTTTTTTTTTTTTTAACTAAAGTTTCCTTCAAAATTTTCAATATTTGTTCCTAATTATTAGGAATTCAATGCAATGTCTTTTTAATAATTTAAGACAATTTTTTATATTTTAATATTATACAATGAATACTTTAATAAAAAATATATACGCAAAAAATGAAAACAATATTTCAGCCAAAAAACAAGAGTGGAAACATACATTTTACTATTATACATATATAGATATGATACAATTATATTATTAGTATTACAAAATTATGTAATAATCATTTATGTTAATTATAGTATATAAATATTATGCAATTTAATTTTTTTAATGTTATATCACATTATTATTCTCTTAAAAATTATTTTTATTAAATAATAAATTGTACAAATTTTTGAAGTGAATTTTAAAATGTTCCCAACTCAGTATAAAATTTTCAACTCCCTAAAATCTATTAAGGTGGAACAATAAATTATAATATTTTATAATTAAATATTTTTATTTCATAAATAATTAATTATATTTTTAGATCAAATTCATATACAAAAATTATATTATTTATTCAAATTCAACACATATATTAAAGTAAATAAATAATTTAATTTATAAAAATATATATCATAATTATTTATTTTAAAATATGTTATATTGGTGTCAAATTAAAAATCTTGAAAAAGATATTAATTTGATATAACAAGCATTAAAATAAATTTAAAACAAAAAAAGTTATGTAAATTTTGAAATTTTAGTAGAAAATAAAAAATAAAATAAAGAGAAGAATATACATAGTGGAGACAGATATATATATATATATATATATATATATATATATATATATATAGTGGTCGCTGGCTTTCCTTTTAAAAAATTAACAAATTTGGAAAAGGAAGGGCTTTCCTGTGGAAAAAATAATAAATTTGGAAAAATGAAGGATAAACGGCTCTCTGAGCCTCATCTACGCTGTATAAAAACATTCAACCCAAACTAACATCTTCCCCCTGGTGCGCGTCTCTCGAGGCCTCTCTCTGCCCCTTCCGATAGCATGCCGCGCTGCAGCACAATCAAGTACTGGCTGCTCCGCCGTCTCAGTACGAACCCTATGATGGCTTGGGCATTGATTCTGGCCACCCTTTCCTTTGCCGACGCCTTCTCCGCCACGATTTCTTCGCATCCAGATTCGCTGACTATTGACACCGGCCCGACTAATAGTGATAGAAGCAGTTCCATGTTTCTACCTCTATTTTCTCACAATCACAACCACCACCTCCGCCGCAAAGAGGAAATTATCGCCCGCCGCCATCTTCAAAACCGCAGCACTGCCGACGCGCGCATGCCCCTCTACGACGATCTCATTCTCCATGGGTATCCGTCTTCTTATCTGTAAAAAAATATTTATTATTCCTTATGTGAGGTGAGAATTGAGACCTGATCTCGCTTGTCTCATGGTGTTTCGTATTTTAACAGATATTATACGACACGTCTATGGATCGGAACGCCTCCGCAGCGATTTGCTCTTATTGTTGATACTGGAAGTACTGTTACTTTTGTTCCTTGCTCGACTTGCAAACAATGTGGCAAGCATCAGGTTCTCTCTCTCTCTCTCTCTCGCGCGCGCGCGCGCGTTTGTTTGGTGGGTGGCGATTGGTTTGCTTCTATTATGTCCTATGAAGTCTAATGTTTGATTGTATGGCAAAACCTTCTATTTTTTATTTTATTTTTTATTTTTCATTATAATTAGTAAAACTAAAAGGAAGTACAGAAATATATATAGATATAAAGAATCTATTTTAAATAAATAAGTACATATATTTATGTATAAATATTAATTTTACATCCAATATAGTACTGTACACTGAATTTAAAGAAATGAAATTGAACTGAATGGCAAAATTTGCGAAGTATAGTCTATATCAATCTGTATCAACATTCAATTGTAAAATCTTTCGAAGATATACCATCATTATGAATCAAAATTCGAAATGGGTATTCATAGTTCAATATGCATTGTTACTCGATAAATTCAAGACCTAATAAAAAAAACGTGATTATGATTTTTGAGTTTAATTTTTTAGTATTTAATTAATTTTATTACATAATTTTAGTTAGTAGACTCATCCTATATAGATCTGTTTTTAAAAAAAAAATATATATATATATATATTATTAAAAGTTAACATAATCAAATAATTTGATTGTTATTCCATTCATTTAAAGCCCTATAAATTGAAAGACTTAAGCTGGTCATATAACAGGCAATTTATTTGTGTGAGTATGCAGGTAGTTGAGGAAAGTACTGTTACCATATTTTGTTTTTCTTCGTTCATAATTTTAATCAGTTCACACCGTGTAAATAGACCAATATCTTTTGTTACTTCCATAGCCCCTATGATCCATCTCTTGCAAGAGATCGAGTTAAAATCTGTTTGCATTATTTACGGCTTCTGTACAATTCAGATTCGCTCCAAAAAAAAAAAAAAAAAAAGATAAAGGAGTGGATAGTGAAGTTACTACATGGAGTTGCTATTTGAAAGAGAAAGGAGATCAAGCCAAATATCTTTACCTTCTCTTGTTTTCTTACGTTTCTGAGCATTCTTAATTTGATTTGTCTTTATGGGTAAGGACTTCATTGTGCTTTAGCTATTTGGTCCATACTATTGTGAAGAATATAAATGCATTGTACTTGCTTCTTCCACTTTGCTTGAGAGGTATACATTCATGTTACTTAAGTTTCTGTTTTGCATGATTTAATCTGATTTTCTCTCTTTCAATAGGATCCGAAGTTCCAACCAGAAAAGTCTAAGACCTACCGACCTGTGAAGTGCAGTGCGGACTGCACTTGTGACAACAACAGAGAACAATGCACTTACGAAAGGCAATACGCTGAATTCAGTTCTAGCAGTGGTGTTTTAGGTAAAGATACCATTTCCTTCGGCAATCAGAGTGATCTGAAACCCCAAAGAGCTGTATTTGGTTGTGAAAATATGGAAGCAGGGAATATTTACAGTCAAGATGCTGATGGAATTATTGGTTTGGGCCGTGGGGACCTTAGTATTGTAGATCAGCTTGTTGAGAAAGGCGTAATTAGTGATTCATTTTCGTTGTGCTATGGTGGAATGGATGTGGGTGGTGGTGCAATGGTTCTTGGTGGGATTTCACCCCCCTCTGGTATGAGCTTTACCCGTTCTGACCCCTTGCGAAGGTACATCTAGAAGTCTTTTTTGGTACTACAAGAAGGGTGTTTGGCTAAGCTTATAAGCTGTATGAAATATTTAAGAGCTTATAAGGCCCTTCATATTGTTTGGCAAAGTTTTTAAAATAAGATCTTATTTCATCTCAAAATATAGGAGATCCCAACTTATTTTGGAAATCTAACATCTTATCAGCTCTAAAAACAACTTACAAAATGCTAGAGTTTATAAGATTTTGTAAATAGGCTTAGGCAAACACCCTCGACGACAGATTGTTGGGCTATTCCCTAACAAGTCCACTCGATACATCTCATGAATTTACTCTAGTTTTGGGATGGCAACAGTCCATATTACAATATTGAGCTGAGTGAGATTCTTGTTGCTGGGAAGAAACTGCCTCTTAATCCCAGGGTCTTTAATGGTAGACATGGAACTATTCTAGATAGTGGGACAACTTATGCTTATCTTCCAAAAGAGGCATTTGAAGTATTTAAAGAAGCTGTAAGATATTCGATTTTTGTGGATCACGCTACTTTATTTGCTTAATCTGTTGTAACTTTCCCAGTTTTGCATGTAGGTAATCAAGAAAGTCCCGTCCCTCAAAAGAACACCAGGTCCTGACCCTAATTACGATGATATCTGCTTCTCTGGTGCTGGAAGGTAATATTGTTAGAAGTTTTGCATCACTTTTGACTGTGTAGTAAAGTGACGTTAAGTAGTGATGTTTCATAGGGATGCTGCAAAACTCTCAAAAGTCTTTCCAGCAGTTGAAATGGTATTTGGCAACAGACAGAAGCTATTATTGTCCCCTGAAAATTATCTCTTCAGAGTACGTTTCCATATTTGTTTTATGTTGAAAGCCTTGTCTACAAACCTTATAATATACTATACCGCACTATGAGCAATACGATATACAGGATTGTGATTTCCCTTATGGACCATTTTATTCTTGATCTTCTAACATACAGCATACGAAGGTTCCTGGTGCATACTGCCTTGGTATTTTCCAAAATGGAATGGATCCAACTACTCTTTTGGGAGGTACTTTTTCCTCTGATGTAAGATTGAAGCTATATGATTTGGGAGTGTATTACTATTGCTTGATTATCTCTCTTTGTGACAGCTATAATTGTTCGGAATACACTTGTCACATATGACCGTGAACACAAAAGGATTGGTTTCCTGAAAACCAATTGCTCAGAGTTATGGAAGAGACTTCTACCAAATGAGGCAAACTCGACTTTTGACATGGCTCCGATGCTTGCGCCTGCTGAGCCCCCGAGACCAGCAGCTCCAGGTATAATTTGTTATTTATTTCTCTCTTCCTCTCTTTCTTAACTGAATGTATTCTTGTGATATCCTATATTGTTTATTTCAAATAAGACTAGTTGGTTAATTAGTGCACTAGGCTCTTTTTAACAATTAGGATAAATCAGGGGCATGACGAATGGTATCAGAGTCGATCCCTGGTGGTAACAACCCGAGTTAATCATTTTCACAAAGTGAGGACGGATGCACTATAATACACCACATTGGTGACAAATTGGAATAGTTTATACATTAGTACAAAAACTCCACCGGCAACTTCAGTTGAGGATGTTGGGAAATGATTGATGCTCTCAATGTCATTAGTCTCTCCATTTCTAATGTTGTTCGTAGATTATTTTTTGGTGTATTAAGTATTCATGATACATGTGCCATCATCTCCCAAGTCTTCATTTTATACAATACTGGGAAATATCAAAATGAAAGATAGATAATCATAATCAAAACACTTCTGTTATGCCTGATAAACTTGCAACCTTTGAATTCTGTCTTCACAAACAGATGATAAAATCTTCACATTTTATTTCTTTTCTAATTGCATTGAAGCAAATATGTTTATATATAGTTGTAATGTTATTTAATATTCTATCAAGTATTGTAGTGATTAAAGATGACACACCAACAGCAATAGAAAAATTTGTGTTACTGAATGTGATCCACTGGAAAGATTATTCTTCATCATATGAGCCTGTGTAGAAAATATATACAGAAAACACATAGTAGTAATATAAAAAACTTTGCAGTGGCAGGTCCGACAGCGTCTCGATTTTCCTCTACGGGTGTCGCTATTTGGCCTCAAACTGTCCTCATTTGTATGTTGTTAGTTGGCTCTCTGTGGGCTATTGCTACCAGCTCTGACAGGAGTTGTTAAAAAAAAATCACCATGAACATGTATTTAGTTGAAACCACAACTGTATTTGCTCCAGTAATGAGCCAAGGTATAGTCTCCATAGACATGGGGTGCAGAGAGAGAGAGAGAATTCTACTGCATCCCCTCCCACTCTCATTTAATTCCTCTCAATTGTATCATTTTCCAGCTTTGTACTCTTCACTTTGTTTTGTATCAATTTATCCCCCTCAAATGAGGTGTTTGGTTTAGCTTTAGATGGGTGGTGATAAATTCTTATTTTGAAATTTTAAAATTGTAAAATAAATTTAAATAGTGATAATTTATGTTTACCTGAAGATTGTATAATGTAGAATTTTATTGTAGATGTTACATTAATACTGGTGGTTATAATATTATATTGTGATATATTAATAATAATTAAACAATTGTGAAATTATTAATTTTAATTATTGAGAAATGAAAAGATAGAGAGATAATATGTGATTTATTGAGAAAGTACAAAAGTAGAGAAATAATAAATGTCAGTATTCATAATAGGGTAAGATTTTATTGAATTGAAAAATTTGATTTTGATATTTAAAATCCTTCCATATGTAGTACAAACAAAGCATACCCTTTGTAATAGGTGAATCAAAGACTGTCATTTGGGAACTGTAACGGAAGGGGCAAGAACGCGACAAATATTGATAAATTTTAAAGGTAATATTTAATTAAAAATTGAATAAAATATTGTAATTTTCTTTATATATAACTTTATAAAGATAAATATTATCAGGTTTTATATTTTTTAATTTCTAAGTATTTTCTAAAGTTATGATTGTTATAGAGATGCAAAATGATATTAATAATAATAAACTATAAACATAATATCTGATTCTGAAACTAGTTTAACAAATTTGAAATTTTAATTTTTATATAAACATCATTTTCTTAATATATTATTTTAAAATTTTAATCTCATATTAAATTGAGAACAAATAAAATACAATATCAAATGTATGATTATCAAATTGTAATGAAAATATTATTTTCTATTCGGACAAAATTGGGTTCACGGTTAAAAGCTGTTATATTCAATTCAAAATTGAAATCATGCCCAATATCTACACACGTTGGTTTAAGATTCAATCCCTCTCTTATTAGAAACTAGTATTTTTCTCGTGCACAATTTATAATACAATAAATTATTATAAAAATAGTAGTATAATTTTTAAAATAAAATACTATATTTTGATAAAAATTGTTTAAAATAAAAATATCTAACAATATAAAAACATATAAATATTAAAATATAACACAATTAATGTATGAAAATAATATTTTATATTTAAAAATTAATATTTTTATTATTATATATGCAATATGAATATCAAATTGTAAATTAAAAAAATGATTAATTTGATATTTTTAAAAAAAATGAAATTGAGATGAAAAAGTTATAAACTTTAAAAATTAGAATAAAAAAATAAAAATCTAATTGATTATTACAATTTCTAAAAATAAAAAGCTTATAAATACCTCAATTTGTCGAGTGAATATTAAATATTAAATAAAATATTGAACACATAAGTTCCTTAAAATATATGATCACAACTTCACTTAATGTAACACAATTCTCTATATTTTTAGGGAACTATTTAGTATATAAATTAATAATGAATTAATTAATATCTTTTTAATTAATAATCTTATAATCCACAGAATATTAATTTGGAAAGATTTACTTTAACGATAAAGAATTCCACAAAATTAAATAAAGAAAAAGACAAATTAGATATCTCGGAGTCCTTAGTACGTTAAACCGAGAGCACCAACCTTTATCTCTCTCTCTCTCTCCCCGCCTCCGTCTCTCTGTCTCTGCCTCTGTCTCTGTCTCTGTCTCTATTCCCCGCCAGCAGACCAGCACGGCAGCACAACCAATTACTGGCGGCGCCGCCCCAGCCTCAATACAAACCCTATGATGGCTTGGGCATTTAGTCTCGCCATCATCTTATCGGCCGTCGTCGTCTCTGCCGTCGCATCTCTCTCAATATCTTCGCATCAAGATTCGTTGACTTTTGTTAATGATAGTAGTTCCGCAATGATTCTACCTCTGTTTTTCAACAAACACCACCACCACAACCACCACAAAATGGACATTTTCGGCCGCCGCCATCTCCAGGCACGCAGTACTCCTAACGCTCGCATGCCTCTCCACGACGATCTCCTCCTCAATGGGTCCTCGTCTTCTTCTTTTTCAATTTATTATTGCTTATATTATTCCGAGATCTGATCTCAAATATATGATGATTTTTCGTATCAATGACAGGTATTATACGACTCGACTGTGGATCGGAACGCCTCCGCAGCGATTTGCGCTAATAGTTGATACTGGAAGTACTGTTACTTATGTTCCTTGCTCCACTTGCGAACAGTGTGGCAAGCATCAGGTTCTCTCTCTCTCTCTCTCTCTCCCTCTCCCTCTCTCTCTTTCTGTATTGAACAGTGATCATAGGTCTGTTAATTTGTGTGTCGCTTTTGGTGGGTGGAGAAAATTCATTGCTTTGCTTCGATTATGTCCTATGAGTTATAGTGTTTGATTGTGTTACGGAACAATCCGTCTATTGAATTACCAATGGTCACTTGATCAATTGTCAATTAGCAGAATTTGATTTGTACCAATTTTCCGGTCACGGAATGGTTGAGAAAAATACTGTTGCAATATTCATTCAGAATTGTAACCTTTTCAGACATTGTAAATAGAGCAATATCCTTACAAAGCACCTATGATCCACCTCCTGCAAGAGAGTTTTTTCCTGTCATCTATGAATGCTGTACAATTGCCATTAAAGAAAGCCAAATATAAAAGATAGAAAAGGGAAGAAGGGAGTGGTCCAGCAAAGTTACTTCTATTGATATCCCGTTTCCTGGTGTAACAATTTTGGAAGAGAAAGAAGGAATCATTTATCATATAACTTCCCCCTAAATTAGGGAGCAATTATTTGTATTTGCTAGATAATTTTTGTTTTACCCACAAACTCTGTCTACTTCGCTTGTTTCTTTTGCATTTACTGAGCCCCCCCTCCTGGTTTGTTGTTATGGGTAAGGACTAAGGACTACCATCTTCATGACTTAATTTTGCTGTAGCTGTTTGGTCCATACTACTATACAGAACTGCATTGGTGCCAGTGATAATACTTTAATTACTTCTGCCATGCTGTGACCATCACATTTTGAGTTTTTCTGCATGATTTTTTCTAAAATTTATCTTTCACTAGGATCCGAAATTTCAACCAGATTTGTCAAGCACTTACCAACCCGTAAAGTGCAACATTGATTGCACCTGCGATATTGAAAGAGAACAATGTATTTATGAAAGGCAATATGCTGAAATGAGTTCTAGCAGTGGGGTGTTGGGTGAAGACATCGTGTCATTTGGCAATCAAAGTGATCTGGAACCACAACGAGCTGTTTTTGGTTGTGAAAATATGGAAACTGGGGATCTTTACAGTCAGCATGCTGATGGGATAATGGGTTTGGGCCGCGGAGATCTTAGTATTGTTGATCAACTTGTTGAAAAACATGTAATTAGTGATTCATTTTCGTTATGCTACGGTGGAATGGATTTGGGTGGTGGAGCAATGGTTCTTGGTGGAATTTCGCCCCCTGCTGATATGGTATTTACCCGTTCTGACCCAGTACGCAGGTATGTTTAGGAAGACTTTTGTGGTATTACAACAGATTGTTAGGCTCTTTCCTAACAAGTACACTTGATACATCTCACACATTTACTCTAGTTTCGGGATGGCAACAGTCCATATTACAATATCGAGCTGAGCGAGATTCATGTTGCTGGGAAGAAGCTGCCCCTCAATCCAAGGGTTTTTGATGGTAAACATGGAACTGTTTTGGATAGTGGCACAACTTATGCATATCTTCCAGAAGTGGCATTTGAAGCATTTAAAGAAGCTGTAAGATATTCATTTGTGCATTATGCTACTTTATTTGCTTGGAAATTTTGACACATTTGTTCTATGTGTCCATTTTTTCACGTAGATCTTTAAAGAGTCCAACTCCCTCAAGAGAATACAAGGTCCTGACCCTAATTACAATGATATCTGCTTCTCAGGTGCTGGAAGGTAATATAATTGTTATAATAGAATTCACTAGGTAGTAAAAGTTCTCCATACCATTTTTGTCTAGCAAGTAATGTTATGTGCTGATGTTGCTCCAGTGATGCTGCAAAACTCTCCAAAGCCTTTCCATCAGTTGAAATGGTATTTGCCAATGGGCAGAAGCTATTGCTGTCCCCTGAAAATTATTTGTTCAGAGTATGTTGCCATCTTTGTTTTATGTTGTTGAAAGCCTTATCTACAAATCATACTGTTGTAAATTATACCAAGATTAATACAAAAAATGTGTACATGTCTTATTCATTAATCAGTCCTGCTTCTAACATTCTATTATCTTTTCCTTTATGGGTGACTAATTCTTGATCTTCTGACATACAGCACTCAAAGGTGCATGGTGCATACTGCCTGGGGATTTTCCAAAATGGAAAGGATCCAACCACTCTTTTGGGAGGTATTGTCTGCTTCATCATGTGCTTTAATCTATATAATTGGAGAAGGGATTGTCATATTATCTTTCCTTGTGGCAGGTATTGTTGTCCGAAATACACTTGTAACTTATGACCGTGAACATGAAAAGATTGGATTCTTGAAAACAAATTGTTCTGAGTTATGGGAAAGACTTCACTTGTCCCCTGCGTCCCCACCTCTTCCTTCAGGCAAAGATAGTGTGAACTCAACCTTGGATGTGGCTCCTACTCATGCACCCACCGAGCCCCCGCTACCCAAATCTCCAGGTATGATATGTTATTATTTTCTCTCAACTCTCTCTTACTTGAATCGATTCTTGTGATTTCCTACATTGGTTTATTTGAATAAACTAGTATGGTTTATAAGTTAGTAGAATAAACTTCTCTAGCAATTTGGGTTAATCATTTTCGCATGGTGTAGTGGAGCTTGTTGCTTTCAGCTCCTCACCTCGTAGCCCTAGGCCTGGGGTAAATCAGGATAGCCAGGCTGAATGTGTCCTTTAGAGTGGTCCTGGAGGGTGGGAGGAATGAGAGGAGGAAGTCGTGGAACACAAGGGGTGATTATGATATCCCATATTTGACCATAGAGCCAAATTAGAATGGTTTATATGCTAATACTATAGATTTTTGTGGAAACTTGGGTTGCTCAAACTTGCCAAGTGAAGATAAACATGGAATAGCTTCTAGCAAAACATGTAGCTTTGAAGTCTTACATTCTGATCCTCAGCTCGTAGGCTTGGGCCATGTGGCAATTTTACTAATGAATTCTTTTTCTGCTAAATTATTTAATTTGAAAAGTTTGGCATTATTGTAGATTTGTGCATGTAAGAAAGAAATTTGTTTTTTTCTTCAGCATGGAGATGAATGTGTTCTCCCTCTATAGCTTTAATATAATCAAATTTTATTAAGGCTTGACAAGATTTTGGATAACTTCTTTTTATGTTTTTACTTCTTCTATGTTGGAAGATATCTTTGATGTAGCACATTTGTTTAATGTTCTATTCTTGATAATCTGCTGTGGTTGAAAAAACTGAAATTTAGAGGCCATGCTTACAAAGATTTGAAGCAACCAAATATGTGAACCTTCTTCACCTTTGCTGTTCTGTAAATTCTAACCCTATTGGCAGAATCTTTTCCTGTGAATTTCAGTAAATTTCCCTTATTCCATTCTCTACCCGTATTAGTGATGATTCACCCTTCGATATTCCACGTTAATTATCCAATTTAAGTACCTAAAATTGCCATATTCCTTTCCTTACTGTGATTTAGTATATTCTAGTGGTGAAGTAGACTTTTGGTTGGTTTGGTTGGTACATAGGAAGGAAATTATGCAAATTCTGCAACATTTTTAAGTAAATTTTGTTACCATAATTGTGTTGAATATATTCAGATGAATAATCTGTTTGATTTGTGTATTTTGAAGTTCAAAATTCTTCTTTTTGGGGTAAAGAGAGCTGAAAATCAGAATAGTTATCGTGAACTTATTTATGTTTAAATTAATATTTTCTTTTTCTGTTTCCTTCTGCTGTTGCATGGACTGAAGGCTGTTTAATTATGCTAATGATTTTCTAATATGCATAAAGAAAATTGTCATAATTATTGGAAGCGGAGGATGCTTTGTAAATAACATACAAATGATCAATTTGATGTCTTAATTCCCTCCTTGTACATAAATCCCCATGTTGATACTTAAAAGGTAAGAGTTGGAGATTTTGGGGAAAAAAGAATATCATTATAAGTTTATAACAGTTGTTGACAGGCAAAACTATGCAAAGAATTCTGAGAAGCCAAAAATGTCCGTAATATACAGAACAGATATGATACCATTTTAACACGCCAACCAAACAAATCAGTCTTATCCCATAGGTAAACCAAATGAAGCCTCATTTTGATATAGTAAATTGAACCTTGCCTGTTATTCATTATTTCCACAACCAGCATGCCAATATTTGTTTTATCAGTTCAGTATATTATGCCTTCTCTTCATAGCACATGTTCCAAGTCTTATTCTGTGTTTGAGGAAGAAAAGATGTGTGGCACGAACATTTTATGGAGCACAAAAGTCCTACAGGAATTCCCTTAGGCAACCCATGATGTGGTAGGTAATAAGTATAGTGTCAATTTTTTAGAAGAGCTTTTTTCCGATGTTAAGAACAAGAGCTCCCTCATTGTCTTTGTTAGAGGATATCTCTTAAGACTGCCTTTTTGTTTGAACTCTCTTATATAGATGTTGGTGATTGTTACTTTAATTCAGTAGATAAATTACAAGCTCCTGCTTATAATATTTTTGGCCTCTTGTTGTCAGGAAACAAACAAGACTTTTGCATTTCTTCTCTTGTGTGCCTTTTTTCTGTTAATTGCCCATTAATTCTTTGCCTTGATGTTTGGAATTTAGACAATCTATTAAAACTTAAATTTCAAACCCATCTGTTCTCACTATTGAGAGAGTAGTATTGTTAGTTATTAATGCATCTATTCAGAGCAGAAGCTAAATTAGAAATTGTTAGTGATGATTTTAATTGGATCTCCAACTGCGAGTCTTCAGATATACTTTATAATCTCTCAAAGGAGAGTGCCGGACAAAATATTAGCTAAAAAAGTAAATGCCTTGTTTCTGGAGACTTGAAATAGTTAGTTAAGGTCGCTAACCGTATCTATGAGCTGGCTTCTATTTGTTCTGTGTGTGACCTTGACAATAACTCAATATGAGAGCCAATGCAAAATTGTGGATTTTTTTATAATGGAGACAATAGACTGTTTTTTTAAAAAGTTTTATGTGCCTTTCAATTTGCAGGGGAAATTAAAATTGGTGTCATAACATTCACTATGTTGTTGACTGTGAATTCCACGGAGTTGAAGCCGCACATCTCTGAACTTTCTCAGTTTATCGCAAATGAGTTAGATGTTAGTGCTTCTCAGGTAGATAAATATAATGATTCATTTTTTAGTTTTCATGATAATTTGGATTACTAAAGCTACATTTGATTACTTTTTGAAATCTTATGTAATAATTACTGTAATCCTGGCTTGTTAACTCAGCAACTGTCACATTGCAACTTACCTTTGTGATGCATTATTGCAGGTTCAATTAATGAATTACACCTCCAGAGAGAATGAAACCCTCATAAGATGGGCCATTTACCCTGCAAAATCTGATGATTATATTTCTAATGCTACTGCAATGGTAAAAATTTGTTTGCACTACTTGACATCTTTAGCACTTTGGTTTTAGGGAATAAACCCATTTCATTTAATTTTTTCTTTTTAATGTTTTTGGTAGGATATTATATCCAGGTTGAATGAAACTCGTTTCCATCTGCCTGATAGCTTTGGAAACTACAAATTGTTTGAATGGAGCACTGAACCACAACCAAAGCGGTAAATTTTCATATTTTTTTAAATGTCTTGCATTAAAATTTCACCCCTGAGGAAAATTAGGCTCAAGCAATTGGATTTAAGAAAAATAATGTAATGACAAATCAAATTCTATCTAGCCTTAGGAGTTAGCATTTTGCATATATGTGCAGAAATATTAAGACATTATGTTAACTCTTTTCCTCGCGGGAGGGATGTCATATATCAGCCATTTCTCGTTACTCACTGTTACTGCACGTTTCTCCAAAAAAAAGATGATAAAAGATGAACTGAAAAGTGCAGCTTTTTTTAGTGGTGTTAGCACCTGCATTCATCCTCTTCACCATCGACTCTCAACATCCCTAATCTCAGCCTTAGTAGACCTGCTATTCACTACTGTGGGCTAATCACATTTCTTCTAATCTCCAATGTTTTCCTTTCCACACATATCTTCTAGTTGTTCTCTTATGACTAGACTTTGCTGTTCTACACCATATCAAAGGTAGTGCTATTACATTTTTCTTTTCTTTTTTCCTTAGGTGCTCACATCATCATCATCATCATCATCTCTCTCTCTCTCTCTCTCTCTCTCTCTCTCTCTCTCTCTCTCTATATATATATATATATATATATAATTAGTGAAGAACACCAAAGATTTTGTTGATAGAAATCAAAGCTAGTTGAAAACTTACATCAAAATGATTTTCTCGAGTGTTGTCTCCCATATACGACCTATTGGGTGCAAGCGGAAATGTAACATTGTTTGCAATAATTTGAATCTTAAGTATTTGAAAGTTGCTGTGCCCTTACATGGAATCCTAACTAATATATTTCTCTTTCTTGTATATTGAAGTCCCTCGTCTAAGCTACCTTACCTTCTGATGTTTTGGATTGGGACCAAATCATCAACATTTGTCTTTTTCTCAATATTGCTTCTCCAATTATATAGTCAACTTATTGTTGTCACCTCTTTAAGTTTGTAATGGTGATAATATTTGACCAATACTGTGTGTCGTCCTTTTGTAGTTTCCATATATATTTGTCTTCCAGGAGTCCTTATATTATATAAATTCATGCTTTTTTCATTAAATATTGAATTCTTCTTTTGGAATTACCCAGGACATGGTGGGAGCTGCATTACTTGGCTTTAGTTGTGGCATTCGTTGTTGTGATCGTTGTGGGTCTAGTGGCATCAGGGACATGGCTTATTTGGAGAAGGAACAGATCATTAACGTCTTCATACAAGCCCGTTGATTCGGTTGTAGCAGAACAAGAGCTCCAACCCTTACAGAACTAAACAAAGTTTGTACGGTTTTAAAACCAATCCTTATATGACTATACTTGTATTTCAGATTCATGTTGTTTTTATATAGCATAGGTTCATTTTTACAGTGGAATGGTAGTTTAGAAATCGGAGGAGGTGCTAACGAGCATGTCCAATGTGTCCATGTCTGTGAATAGCAGAATGTCATACACCTCTGCCTTGAAGGTGAACTCTGTTTTACATTTTGAGAATCTTCTGCTCATATTTGGACTTAACAAAGGAAAATTATTTTACAGAGAATTGTGGCACAGGTGAATTCTTGTCCATCTTTTCTGCATCTTTTTTTGTTGATACTCTAAACCCCCCATCACTTTTGAATGTTGCAAAATTTGAATGATTTATCATTGTGGCAGCTCTATTTATATGTGTTAAAACATTGTGGATGATAGGCACGTTATTGGATGCATATATGAAAACCCATTTCTAGAGAGAGAAGTAAGTGCATTTCAGATATTGTGTTTGATGGTAATTTTTAAGTAGGGTTATTTTTTTGGAGAAATGACTTTTCTAAGAGCTCATTATGCAAAAGGGCAATTTTGTGGCTGTGCTTTAACTGGATGGGTGTTAAATTGCATTTATATGAATATACACTTGTTCAAAAGTTTGTACTTAATATTGGTATATTTTTAAAATGGACATACTTTAAAAATGCTCCAAAAAGACGGTGGTCCTGGCTTAATTCACTTTTGTGTACAATTCTACAGTTGATAGCTACTTCATACGATGTGACGTTTCGATTTTCTAGCAATGCCACTTCTAGATGTTTTGATTCAAAGACCAACTGAATTTCATAAAAAACAAATTTAATTTAATTAAACTTGAGTCTTGGTTTACGAATTCAAAATTTTTAATATAAATAATGATAAAAGAGAACTAAAAAATATTTTTCCTAAAATTCCTTTTTTATTCACTTAATATCCAACCTTTTCGGCTTTTTCCAATTTTCTCAACAGATTTAGATTAAAAATCACTAGAATTGAAACGACCTTGGAACAATGGTAACTGGAATAATGACTATCAATACGAATCCATTAACAAAGTTCATAGCATGCATAACAATCTATAGGATATATATATATATATAAGGAAAAAAACACACACACAATCATTACGAGATGCAGTTTTGTAGTCGTATTCCCTTCTTTCCTTTTCATATGCATTCAATAGGATAAGCATATTTGTAACATGGGACATAAAAAAATGGATAACAAATCAATAATGCTTTACAACACCAAGTCCCATAAAACAGATTGAAATTAACCAAATTTCTCAAATCGAACCTGTAAATATGACAGCTTGAGTCCTGAATTTAGCATCCGTAAGGCTAGAATAATCAGTAAACTAGAAATTACAATACCCAGCGGTAAGAGGAGTATAAAGCTTCAACGCAGAAGGGTCAAACAAGAGTCACCCCCATTACAATTGATATAGCTAGATATCAGGCCTTTATGCGGACAACAAAAGAACCTGCACAAAGAGGACAACGAGAATTTTTAGACAATGAAAAATGAAACATCAACTACAGGCCATGTCTTGGTTATAACTTGTTCTAGTGAATTACTATTTGCTTAAATATCAAAATTCAAAATAAGGTTTCCAACATGAACCAACTCAATCAGCAATTCAGAATGTCAGTGGAAATACCCAAAACAAAAGACAAAAAAGAAATAACTAGAAATAAAATATCCTCATGATGCATCTGATGGAGTCAAATTCAATATATATATATATATATATAAAATAAAAAAATTAAATTAAAAATATAAATTGCTGCCTCCTGGGAATAATTTAAGGGCTTGACAATGCATAGCAGTGCAGCCTATTGTAAGGTCTTGACAAGGTGCCTATCTCAAGGAAGGGTGAAATACAAACCAGATAGCAGTAATTGGTACAAAAATCTGTTAGCGGCTTAATTTATCTCAGTCTTTCAAATTATAGTGGCAAAGTTAATAACTAAATTAAGGTCCAAAGTGGAAACTTCATGAATCATAGGCAAACATTTTGTTCAATCATTTCATTTTATGTATGACTGATATAGATCCAGCTATGGGATGTACTCGAAGTAATAAGCTCACATGCTGGGAGGCTGGATATATCAGCAGAAACTGCACATGGTATTCCCAAGTTTGAAAGTGCTCCCCTTATAATTCCACAAGGAAAATATAGATGCATTCCAGTAGCCTGTGCTGATTTGTTTTCTGCCATTGCTGAAGGATCTTGAATATTACCAGATGCTTGTACTGACGGATCAATAGACATATGTGCTAGCCATCGAAATCGATTATCTTGCAGCACAAAAGTACCCTAGGAGGAAAATAAGGTCAAGTCATATAAACATTTCTCATTGGAGTAAACTAGAAATTGTGTTCAAATTCTCAGACATACTCTATGATTTGTCTTTAAGTTATCAATTTGTTTCTTGAAGAGTTCAGACCAAAAGTCCTTGCAGATAAACTTGATAGCCTCCAGGTGATCAGTGAACCTTGGACGATCCATTGTGTACCTGGGAAAAAACCATGAAATCATATTGCCAGATGCTTGTACTGACGGATCAATAGACATATGTACCAGCCATCAAAATTGATTATCTTGCAGCACAACAGTACCCGATGAGGAAAATATGAAAAGCTGAAGACAAAAAATGTTTGTGTGAGCCAAACATTCCTATTTCTGATATAGAAATTTTCTCATCTAATTTTTTGTTTGTAGGAAACCCAAAGCCATAATGGGAATTGCCTAGTTCAAATAAATTCCTTCTCAGATCTAGGCAAATAATGATAAATGATCTAACTCAGCTTGCAAAAAGATAATACTTTTTGTAGTGTAGATTTATAAATCAGTAGACCGATGCAAGATGGTTGATGCAGTTGAGATGAGATGCAGTCAAAACCATGTGAAGAGCCACAGAAGTACTTCAGGTTCAGGCAATCTTTGATCATAAAGAAACAGAGAGATAGCCTTCTTATATGCTGATTGTGAGCAGATCAGAAAATTTTGAGATACTGAAGGTTGTAACACTACCTAATGGATCCAAAGTTTCTAATTTCTTCTCGAATCAATACTTGCATAAGGGAAAAATAAGCTGAGCCAATAAAGACACCATAATAAATCTTCATTCTAGTTAAAAGCTAAATTTACTTCCAACTGGAGTATTTTAAACATTGTGGAAGAAACTTCGATTTACACCAGCCAAACATACCAGAGAGTCAATTAGTGAAATGATTTATAAGCCACACAAAAGAAATCGAACGGCTATCTGTCTTCTTAATAACCATTGTATCTGTTCATTGTCCACTTTACTATTCCATATCATAACATCTGCATATTTACCAAGTTACTTTTAATCGCTATTATTTGTTATCACATTGGTGTTCTATGGTGATGTTCAAAGAAAGACTGCAAGGATAAATTTGTAGAGAGAGAAGAATTAAGAGAACATTTTGGGGATAATACACTCATCGAATTATGTGATTCTGATAAATTCGATACATACAGGCTTATTATATCCAAACAAGATAGAGCCCCAGATCTATTGGAAATTCTAATTCTACTCAAAATTATGGAATTAGTATCAGACTCAAGTATTGATGTTAATTGAATCGTGGGTTTTAAACCTGACATAATTTCCGAAATATGTACTCTATACATCTTCGACTTGCAATCAAGTCTAAGAACTATTCTGTACTATTGTAACCAGAAAATTCAATTGAACGAGCGGTGTTTCCAACCAGGAATCTCCAAGCAAGGTATTTCCAAATTTAAAATAATTAACATATAGGATAGGACATAACACATGAACTTCCCATTATAACTTCTAATAATTTTAGAATAGAGAGCTTATAATACTTGGTAGACATTATCTAACTAAATTGCAGAATAGCCAATCACTAGCCTTAAGCAAAGGCAATATTCTCGTCTTACAGCTGTCTGTGTATTCCATTTCAATCAGCTGCAATTCTAACCAACACTCTGGAGATACAAATCAGAGCTCAAACAATGGAAGAATAGTAGAAACGTTTTTCTTCAGTAATCCAATTTCTCTAATTTAAGGTACTATACATTCATGTACAAATGGTGAGTGGAAATCGGCCTCCAGAATTGGCACAGTGCTGGATCCTCCTCACCCAAAAACAAAATTTAAGGTATTATTTTTTTCTCAATTTTCTCGCATACCATCGCCAATTCTGGAGATCTGAAACTTCCGATTCAACACAGCCATTTCAATCAAATTTGATATTTATTGAATTTCAATGCAAACAGAAACTAACCGTTCTGATAGTTGATGGCCGACCTGAAAGCCAATGGCTTCGATCCTTCGCGCCGCGAGTTCGGGCTTGTTGGCATAAAAGCCCGTGCAATACGACAACACTACCTCCGCCAGCAAACTCTCCACACAGCTTTCTGATACTTCTCTTACCATTATTTTGGATAATCTCTGCTTGTCTTTGTTTCTCTCGTTCGTTGATCTTTGTATCCAAAAGCAAATGGAGAGAGATTTCGATTATGAATAGGATGCTTTGATATTTAAACCCTAGGATGGTTCAATTTTGATCTTAAATCGCAAGGAACTCAATCGCAAAATGATGTTTTTTTATATTTTATCCGTCTGGAATTACATATTTTTGCTGCCTTCAAATTTTTATTTTCTTTTCAAGCTCTGTTCGTATAATTCTAATTTTATATTTTAATCCCTGCACTTCTATTCTATTAACTTTCGCATCCTCACACTTTTTCTTTTTACCTTTTTGCCACTTATACTTTCATGTTTTAACTTCTACAATCTATAATTTTTCTACTGCCTCGTCAATGGTTATGAGTTTGCGTCTCTCTAGATAATTACCAGAGTAGATATTTTCCGCCATACCTATATTCGATTTTGGCCAGATTAATGAGCCTGATGATGCTATTCCTTTGTTTGACGAAATGGTGAGAATGAGGCCGCGCCCGTATGTTGCTGATTTCAATAAAATGTTAGCTGCTATTGTCAAGATGAAACAGCACTACTCCGTTGCCCTCTTCATGTTTGACATAATGCTCGAACATAATGCTCCTTTAGATCCCTGCACCCTGAACATGGTGATTGATTGCTTATGTCGTCTGAACGGAGTTGATAATGGGTTTGCAATCTTGGGTAGTTTTTTCAAGTGTGGCCATGAACCTACTATTGTTACCTTAAACCCTAATCAAAGGACTTTTCTTGGGAGGAAAGACGGCCATGGCAGAAAAACTGTTCAATTAGTTGTTGAGTGAAAAATAATGGATCTTACTGCAAGGAAAAAAGGGCAAAAGAAGATGATTGGAGATTTATGGAGCAAAAAGATGTTCGATCAAGTATTAACACTTAGAGGATGTTTGGACTAGGTTGGAGGCCTCCGTAGCAGAACGGTTGTAGTTGTATTATGAGTTATGATAAGGTAGTTTGTTATTAACATGTCAAATCAATAAGTTTACTAGAGTTTTGTTTGTATTATTATATTATGAAAGATAAAAATTTATAAATTTAATAATTGGTGATGGATTATCATATATATGCTAAATGATATCAAAATAAGAAACTTAAGAAGAGAATTAATATGATATAATTTTTATAAAAAATGGATTTGAAATAAAAAAGTTACAAGTATTTAAAAATTTTGGATGCAAAAATATATATTGAATAGTTTCTTGGGAATGATGAGAGAAGAGGAAGGAAAAAATGTGTAGAGTGGGTAGGGTTGTGGTTGTGGGTTGTGAAAGGAACAACCACAACCCACAACCTTGTAAACAATTGTGACACAACCCACAACCGAAACAACCCAGTACAAAAATACTCTTAAAATGTCCTCATAGAATGATATTATTATAAAACAAAATGGACTAGGTCATAAAGTTTTCAATTTAGTAATGGGTTCATGCCTTTGGCCTGATATTGTAACCTACGATAGTTTTGATGAGTGCCGACAAGATATACGAACGAAGCTTGTTGTCTCTTTCTTGAAATTTCTTGTGAGAGTTCAAAACATACAGTCGATATTATTTACAGGAAAAAATGAAAGTGATCGTAAATGTTGTGACAAATTTATTCGCAAGAATCAACTTCCAATTTTCTGGTGATTTTTACAGTCAGTTAAACACTTTGTTTTGTTGTACTCCTCTACATAACAAAGCTCTTCCGAGTACGTTCGCTGGTGCAATTTCTTTCTTTGCTCGTCGAAGCACTTCTGTTTTTCGTCACCAGCCCCCCTCAATAATGCAATAACCTATACACAAAACGGAACATAATTAACATACTTCATCCGTCTCGAAAAAAGATTCATGTTCGTACGACTAGTTTGACTCAAAGTACTTTATCCGATCAAAATATTTAACAAAAAACAGTACTTGCCTTGCTCATTCGAGGCCGGAGAACTGGATTTTGCTGGATACACAAAGTGGCAGTGGAAATTACCCAACTCATCTCCTCTTTGTCATACTCATTTCCCAGAGAAGGGTCCATTATTTCCTCAACTGCATTTTTATCAAGCAGAGGTTTTGCCTGCAAAATTAACACAACATATCCTTCAACATATGATGAAAATGGGGCATAAAATCTCTTTCTTGAGAGAGAAAAAATCACTGTCATTGCTCTCAAAATATCAAATTTCAGTAACTATTGAACCAGCTGAATGAAGAGAAAAACGAAAAACGAAGATACCCAAAGCACGAGGCTTTTCTTTGACTCGTCGACTGCTTTGCGCCCAGTTATGAGCTCCAGAAGGAGGACCCCGAATGAAAAAATGTCCGTTTTCTCATCCACGATCCCATGCATAAAGTACTCTGGAGCAAAGTATCTACAGATAAAATATGAAAGAAAGCACTTTTAATATTTGTTAAACATTCCATGTATTGCACCAATTTTACAGCATTACCGATTATAAGAAGAAATCAGAAGCCTAAATGTTGAAAAATTTAGAGGGAAATTTTACGTACACACCCAAATGTGCCTTCAAATTTTGTGGCATTGTGGTGGGACCATTGTGTCGGTAACCATTTTGAAAGTCCAAAATCACAAATCTGTTTCATTGTTCCAAAAATTTAATCAAGTCATCAACGAATAATAACAAGCTTGAACATTCTTTCACATTTGATAAAATCTAAAATTCAACTCAAACTCGAATTCATTAAGCAAAATTTGTTAAAACAAATGTAAAAATATCAAACTACTTGAGCTCGATTCGTGTTCAGCTTGAGTAAAGCTCGTTCAACGTCGACTCGATTAATACTCAAACACCATATTAGAAGCTTCATAACATTTCAAACAATCTTAAATAATTGTACGTTCAATTCAACTTGTTTGCGCTCCTAGTAATATTTAAAGATAGTTACTAAAAATATCTCGAGATTTGGCCTAATCAAATTTAAAAGAAAATACACACACACACAACATAGAAAACTTATGAATATCACCTCTAACTTACCTCACCATTTGACCCTTGAACTAATGGAAAATATTGACACCATCCAAATATTCATATATAACTATTAGGAAGAAACAATTTCTAAATATTTTTAGGGTGAAAAAGCAAATCATATGATCAAAATAATGAGATCAAGGGTTCATATTCAATCTGTGGAATACTCTTTTTTTTTTTTTTTTTTTTTTTGGTGTAATTGGACCAAACCTCATACCTAGTTTCTGCAATTATTCCGAAATTCGTATCAGAACACACCTAATCTTGCACAAATTCATATTATGAGTTAATTTATTATATCAAATACTCCCTCCCGTCCCAGAACAAGAGTCCTGTTAATTACACAAGAGTACCTGAGGCTCATAATCTTCAGACAAAAGGATATTGTCAGCTTTAATATCTCTGTGAATAATTCGTCTCTCGCAGTTCTCATGTAAATAATGCAGGCCTTCTGCTATCCCAAGAACTATCTTGTACCTCTTACTCCAATCCAGTTTTTCCTTTGAATCTGTAATTAAGAAGCATAAATTATAAATAAATTGTTTTTTGTGGTTATACAGAGAGTAATTAGAGAAGCATAATGGAGTAAATAATTACTGTGAAGACGTGAAGTTAAACTCCCTAATGACGACAGCTGGAGAATGAGAAATGCCCCTCCTTCAACTCCATAACCGATCATTTTTGCAGTATTGGGATGATTTATATGTGCAATTATTCCAATCTCAGATAGAAAATTGAACAAATCCTCTTCTGCAATTCCCTTGTTGAGCCTCTTTATGGCCACCAATTCTCCGTTTCCCAAACGCCCTTTGTAAACTTGAGCATAACCTCCCTTTCCAATCAGATTATCTAATGCAAAAACATTAATCCTTTTCTTCTGATAACGACCTCTGAAACACAATTTACAAAAGGGGATCTGGATCGAAAAGTTACCTTGGCTAAAGTTGTTGGTTGCGGTGTTCAATTGAGCCAGTGTAAAAGATGTCCAAGTAGACTTGAGAGGGCATCTGTCAACATCCAAACTCTCTCTCGCACTTCTGCTCATTCTTCTGGACACTTTAGGGACGTGAATAAGAGGAGGTAATCTTTTTATTGAACTCTTTTTCCATAGCTGCAGGATTCGTTTCCAGCCCGAGGGTTTCACTGCACTATTCCACAACGGCTGTTCGTTTTTAGAGGAAGATGCTGTGTTTCTGGCGGGTTTCTTTGATTCAATCTTCGAAATTTCTTTGGGTGGTATGTCTTTCTTCTCTGCATCAAAAAGTCTCAAGTCTGCAACAAAATATCAAAGAGAAATAATTCAGTGATATTTGGAGTTGATCTCACTCTTCAAATTTGGCGCTCCTTTTTTTTTTTCTTTTTTTTTTTGAAATTTATAAATCGAATATTTAGGACGACCTTCATTTATTTTTAATATATTTTTATTTTTCTACTCTTTATCATTTTTTTCCTTGTATGTTTTCAAAATATTGTAATAATAGTACATAATTTAACATTTTATTATGAATAAATTTTTAACTAAATAATTAAATGAATATTAAAAAAATAAAGTTATGTTTGCATCATCTAGGCCAACTAATCCCGATTTAAACAAATAAAACATTGTTACTCACAAAATTAGATCGATCAGACACTATCCATATACATTTTACATTACTGAGTAAAATAAGCTCCAAAGCTATGTTTTTTTATGAATTGATCTGCAGAGTATTAAAATCCTTTTTCAGATTGGGTAGATCAAATTTTAAGTTCGTAATATATTATATTTCTTTCCCCGTAAAAACTAACATCTACTATATTATATTTCTTCTTTTTCTTCTCTCTCGTCCAATTATTTAATTTCTATTAATCTAACTTAATCATTATAATTTTATAAAAGAAAAATAATAATAACCATCATAGGAGATCTTAGCTATAAACCACCTTAACAAAAATAATGGTATGATATGAATTGGAGATGGGGAAAATTAATAAATTAGGAAATGCAACAAAATGTAGTATTTGTTTAGGAATGTCAATTTAACTATAGGGTAGGGTAACTCATGGGTAAATGGGTAATCGGACAGGGTAAGGAATAATAGTTTGGATGACGGGTAGGGTATTATCCATACCCGTCAAACAATGTCAGGATAAGGGTAGGAATTTAACATTTTATCCATTTATCCGATCCGTATATATATATACACACACATATATATTATAAAATTATATATAATAAAATTAATATTAATTATTTTTAAAAAGCAGTATTTAATTATTTTAATTATCTTTATATTCTAAAAATTTTAATTTGAATCAAGTGATTGGTGATCACATAAATATTATATTTTGGATGTTATTATTATTACTTTATATCGTGATGGTTGTGTTCATGTTTAGTAATATTATATTTTGTTAATTTTTAATTGCGGAGGAAGTCAATAAATGCACTTTTATTCCAAAAAAATATTTTTGCAGAGCGGGCGGACGGGCGGGCAAGACAATTCAATTCTACTCATATAACATAACATATAATTGAGTAATCTCTTTACTCGCGGGTACCCATATACCCGTCGAGTATTACCCGTATCCTACCTAAAACAAATAAATAAATAATAGAATAAGATAAAAATAGAGTTTTTTGTATTAAGGTAGGACATGGAGGAGACGTATCCATACCCTACCCTACCCTACCCTATCCATTTACATTCCTACATTTGTTACCGTGGGCAGAAGAAGAGCAAGGAAATGAGAATGCAAGCTTTCGGTATGTTGCCAAAACGCTGTCGTTCTTCCTACAGGGTCTTTTCCCCACAATAGCAGGATTGTTCCCATTTTCCCTGCCCAAACCAAAAATCAGTGAAATTCATATCTAAACTCAAAATACAAATAATTCAAGAATACTTTAAGTTATAATATTTTAAGTTGGACGAGATGGTACGTCGAACCTTTAATATTTTTAACATCTCTACTTATAAAAACGTTAACATATTCAATAGTATCTAAGTATAACGTAGAATGCATTAATAAAATATTTGTTTAAATTTATTTTAAAATACGATACTTTCTCTCCGTTCTGTCAGTGCACATCATGTATATATAAAAATCTAAATGAACCAAATAGAGCTAAACATTTTATAATATGTTATAATTACTCAAATTCATGCGGGTTCTTACAAGTTTTAAAAAAAGTATGTAAACATATTCCCAATAAATCGAGCTTTAACTTTTAATCGAATCAACCAGAAATCTAACTGGAATCAAAGCTAAATTTTCTATTCAAAGAAAATAATGCTTTATCATACTCGTTGAATTGAGTTCAACTGTCAATTTCAAGTCAAGTATCAAACAATTTATTTTATTTTGATTTGATTAATACATGCACACATCCATACATATATATTTATATATATGTGTTTACTTGTAGACGATACGCGTGCTCGTATCTTCTGTACATTTGCGTAAACATTAAAAAAGAGAAATAGAATATTAGAATCCAGACAAAATCTAGAAAGACACCTCAAAGAACAATAGAATATTCTTAAAAGAACAAAATGTCCGAATTAAGGATGAGAGGGCTTACCGGGGAGGAGGAGGATGTTCTTGATCGGCGGCCATTAATTGGAACACATAAAATTCATCTTTTTCTTTTTTTTTTTCTTTTTTCTTTTTACTATAAATGTATGCTCATAACTTTCTTTTTCTTGAATTATAAATCATAATCACAGAGAATTCTTTTGGGATGCTCATTTATGGTTATTCAAACAAGTTTTAAAAGTTTACGTCGATATATTTTCTGAAGAAGAAAATAGAATATATATATATATATTTATTTATTTATTTATATATTTTTTAAATTATTTATTTAAGAAACCTTTCATCTATATAAGGAAATCTCCTACTTTCATTCTTGTCCGTGACTCATCTTGTGAGGGACTGAAAAAGGAAAGGTGGGTTCATCATTTTCGTCCTTAAATAGTTATTTTGGGTTTCTAATTCATTCATAATTCATTATTTTTAATTACATTCGACGTACGGTCGATAATATATGGAAATAAAAAATAAAATAAATATTGTTAGCTGAAATACATAATTTCATATGCTTGTAAGGAAAGTAAGTAGTCTTGTACTTCTCGATTTTTTTCTTACAAAAAAAAAAAGAAAAAAAAAAGACGATAGTAACAATCATAGTAGTAGTAGTAATAAAACTAAAACAAATATAGGGATTGTCGATGGCTTTTTTCACAGTCAATTATTATAAGAATATTTATTACACAAAATAATTATGTCAGTTATTTTAATTTTTTGAATAATATCAAGTATTTTAATTTAAAACTTACCAATTCTGCTTTTTTTTTTTTTTTTTTTTAAATATAATGCTTTGAAATTCTCCTAATTTCTTAAAAATATATATAAAGTATTATTAGTCTTCGAATTATATTTCTTTAACATAAGCTATCAATTTCTAACTGTTTTTTTATTTTATATTGGTTTGATTTATTCAATCACATTTGTTCGAGTTATTGGAAGAATTGTCGTAAAATAATTTTAATATTTTATACATAACTTTTGTTAAAAAAATCTTAATTTTTTTTGTTATTAAATCTAGAGACATGTATAATATATATATAGATATATTATATTCATGTATCCTATTTTATAAAATAGAAGAGTTCGAGACGAAATATATTTTATTATAAGAGTTATAGAACGTTATTTTATGATGCTCGATTTTGGATGATTCTCGTGTTTGAACCCTTAATAAATAAATAAATAAAAAGACATTTTTAAATCTATATTATAATTATTTCTTAAAACCTCACTACGCGTTTGTTGACTTCCCTACACATAGTGAAAGCCATCTAACAAAGAAAAAACGTTTTATTTGAATAATCCCCAAGAAAGAAATGAAAGCCACTCAAACTGACCAAAATAACTCATTGCAGTCTTACCAAATACCAATATTATCACACTTTAACCTAACATTTTCATATTTATAAACCTAAAGTTCGGTTTCGATCTTTTATCGTATTTTGTATTTTATTTTATATTTCAATTTATTAATACACATTATATTATTTTTAATAATATCATTTTATACACATAACTTGTATTATAAATATAGAACATGATTGAAACACAAAATAAAATAAACAACTCGTGTACTAAATGTTAAAACTTCTAATTTTGAACTCGTCATTGGGCATTCATAAGGGCCGGCCCAAACCGTCAAAGGAAATGTCAGTTTAAATAAAATAAATTATTCAAAGATTAAAAGAAAATAATAATTTCCTCACCTAAATTAGATAGTCTTATACTGAATCATCACCCAAACTACAATTTATTAAAACAAATCACCCTCTTCTCTTTTATGGCAAGGTTAATTAAAAAAAATCAACATTTTTTTATTTAATTTTTAATTGCAACATAACATTTAAAATTTATCAATATTCATCACTTTTTTAATTTATTTTTTCAATTATAACATGGTTGCCTCGTTCCGACAATATTAACATAGACTGTGGAGCGACTTAAACAATATTGTTTTATCCAAATAATCGACTACAATTAAAAAATTAATTACAAAAAGAAAAAATCACAACATTTGATTAATTTTCAACTGTAACATATTTTTTTACATAATATATTAAATAAATGATGTTATTGAACACCCAAATAGAAAAAGAATAAAAAAAATTGAAAAATAATATTTAATTCAGCTATATTTGGAATTTAATTTAAAGTAAATTAAATAAACTGAGACCAAATGCAGAATCAGTATGATTAAAATCTGTACAAATCAAAATAAATGACAAAAAAAATATAATTAATTAACAAAAGCACAAAGTTAAATACATGTGCAGAGTGGGAAAAGAAATAAAAATAAATAAAAGAAAAAATATAATCAAAACAAAATTCGTTCTCATCAGTATAGAATCTAATTCCAGTTGGAGGAAAATAGCCTTATTTGACTTTTCCCACCAAATTGGGTCCCACCAAACCGGGTCCCGCTCCCCTGCCTGGCTTCCATCGCCGATCCTTTCCGCCAATATTGACTAATAGCCTAAAAGCCGGCCACCGGAGAAATCTTACACCGGTGACGGGCCGGACATAGGCCGGCTTTCATCCCCGGCATCCGCCTTCGGCTCCAAGCACTTAAAAGATGGCATCTTGACCGGCGTTTTGCCACCGCCGCCATTCTTTGAGGTGGAGCCTTCTCCGGTTTCTGCCTTTACCCTTGGCGATCGGAACGATAATCCTCTGGTGAAAAAACTCCACCGGTCCGACTTACTATCCCGATCGGGTAGTTCCATCCTCTGATAGAATCGTCCGGCGCGGCTGCTTCCTTCTTCTCCTCCGGTTCCGGTTCTGTAACCCCTTCTTGAACTACTTTCAGTGGGTAGAACCGTGGCGAAGCTTCTAGCGCGGTTCAACATAGCCCGGTTCATCACCTCCTTCCTCACTCCTTCCGGCAGTCTTAAAGTGAACCGCTCCAGGTTTTCCCCCGGTGGAACCAGGGAGTGTCCGGTCGAGTGCGACCTAAACTTACCAAAACCGAAAATGGTTGGCCTTTTGATGGACCACGACCTCGTTGGCCGGTTCGTGTTCTGAAAACTCAAGTTCCGGCTCACCGAGCCGGTTCGTCCTGGCTGTTGCTGATCGTCGTCCACTTGGATTACAACTTCCTCGTTCGTTGAATTGCTTACGATCTCCGCAGTGTCAACGGCTGCCGGCTCCGGTTCGTCTCCGGCCTGAGGAGCCAGATTAGCTCGGCAAACCGGGCAGGTGACGTGAGACTCGAGCCAGGCGTCGATGCACTCAGGGTGGAAGACGTGATCGCACTTGGGGAGCAAACGCAGCGTTTCGTCCTCCTCAAATTCGTTCAAGCACACCGCACACTCCAGGGCTCCCTTGCCGATCTTGTGATCCTTCACTTCTGAGTATGAGAAAGTGGGGAAGGTTTCTAGGACTGATCGGTCGAGCCCACGCGCCGCCGTGGCCCGGCGGCCCCGCAAAGAAATTGCTCTTCCGACGGTGCCTGCTGCGCCCGAAGCGTCGGAGCAGTGACGGATGTAGATGGAGAAAAAGCCCATGAAGAAGAGTGCTGCTATGAGGACGGCTATTATCACGGCCATGGACGGGCTGAACCTTGCGTATGGATACTGTTCAGGGTTCTCTGTCGGGACCGATTGAGCTCCCACCGTTGTGATTTCTGGTAAGAGAAAGAGGAAGAAGAAGAAGAAGAGAAGAGAAACAGACCCATTTTGTCCGCCATGGATGCTGAGGCTTAGGTTCCGTCTCTCTGTAGCTCTCATTCTGTAAGGTCGAAAATTTGATTATGATCCTTAATTTGTAGCTAGGCTTACATATTTATATACATATACATATATATATATATGTATAGTGTATCGCATTATTCAAAGAAGATGGATGGAGTTTACAGAGAAGAGAAGGGTGAATATATTCTAGAGAGAGAATGGAACAAGGAGGTGAGACCAGTGGTGGTGGATTGGTGGAAGCTGCGAGGAGCGACAGTCAACTGGAAGGAAAGACTTGACTATGAGGGAAGTAATTATTAAAAGTATAAATAAATGAAAATGAGTTGAATTCAACATATTACATTCCCTTGTGGAAAAACACACCCACTCACCAAAAAAATAAGAACTTTTCTCATTTGTTTTTGTGAGGTGATAAATTATATTTGCATCTATTTAATTATTAATATACACAAAATGAATTTTAATAAAGTGAAATTCAAATATTTGATTTGTATCACGTTTACGAAAATTTTGTTGATTGAAATGTACAATAAAAAACTCATATTAATTGTCGGTTAGAAGATTTTTATCAGTGCAGTATTTTTAGGGATATGTTTCAAAGTAAAATTATTATGAATTTATAGATTTTCAAATGAACAATATCCTATGAATAGATTGGGTTGTCCGCTCATACTTGATGAGTCTAAAACAGTTTGATTAAAATTAGGCTTTGAAACTTAAAGTAAACGACATAAATTTTCACCTGAATAAATAAATAATAGATCGAGTTGTCCACAAAGAATTCAATAATAGTATTATGGTTATGTCTCATATTGAATTGAACAGTAAAAATTCTTATTTAACTACAGACACGATGAACAAAGTTGTACATATAGACTTAAGAAGTCCAACCACAAATCATAGTTAGGCCTGAACTTAATCTTACGGTATAAACTTTCATCAACACAAAGATATGATGGATTGAGCTGTCCGTACAAATTGTACGAGCCCAACAAATTCTAGTTATATCTCATACTTAATTGAATGATGCAATTTATCATCTAAATAAACATCGAGCAAGCAAAAATAATCGAGAATTACAATAATATTTTATTTGAAGGAAAAATATTAGTTGAGATGGACGACCAAAGTCTAAGTCGATACATTTATGTGTTTTTTTCCCCTTTCCAACTCTAATGGCTTTGCTCCTTCCAATTTGACCGACATTTCTTACTTTTCTCAATGAATCAGTGGTCACTGTTTGTTGCCGTGCAATTGATTCTATTCCCTCCATACGTAGATCTAATCGATTAGGGACAAATGTCGGATTTAATTACAATTTGTTTCTGCAACGAAACACGTGGCACACAGATTTTGCATGCTATTTAATCAAAGTGTTACAAGTTTTGCTTTACATGTATATAAATTTTATTTCACATGTCACACATATTATTTTATCAATAATATTATATTAATGCGAGCTATAAATAATTTTAGGATGTTGTTAAACATATCACAAAAAATATTTTTCATATTATTTTAATTTAATAAATAAAATTAAATAGAATGTAAATGATATATATACTTTTATGTAATTTTTTTAAATAAATATTAATATTTTTATTATTGATATTATTTTTTCTTTGCTTAAGCACACTCACACATTAACCCTATATTCAAACGAATCAAAATAAAAGTTGAAATATGCGTAAGTAATTGATAATGAAAAATAGAAATACAAATGATACACAAAATACAATTATTATAAAAATTACACAATTAAATACTGTATTTTTCATCGAAAAATTATACCGTGCGCACGTTCGGCCAACCAGGGCTGAACGTGTTCGCGGTTTTAGTCATTTGACAGAAAATACATGGTTTATTTGTCTAATAATTATATCTTCTATATCATTTATATTGTATGGCCTATTATTGATTACTTATAAAATATTTTACATTTTATTTTTATTTCTTTGAATATAGGGTCAGTGTGTGTGTTTAGAGTCAATAATAAAGAACAACAATAATAATAATATTATGATTCTGTTTAAAATATATTTATAAGGGTATATTTGTCATTTACATTATATTTAAATATATTTTAAAAATTAAAATGATGTGAATAGTAATTTTTATAGTATATTTAGAAACACTTTAATTTTATTATTATTATTTTTAAACACAAATATAAATTTAATTAGCTCAGTGAAATTTAATTTTACAAGTTGTGACAAAAAAAGGGTCATAAATGTGATGTGGATTGTGACCGGACTTGGTTACGTCCATCGGTCCATCATCCATGTACTGCCAAGTAACCGGCGGCTGGCTACTCTTATGTGGGCTCTTATTTATGATGTATTATACAATTTATTTATTTTTATTTATTAAGAAATTGTTTGATTAGTCTGTTGGTATTATTGTTTATTTCGTGAAACATTGTGAATCGAGATTATCATATAATTTGATCTAAAATATTATTATTTAATTAAAAAATATTATTATTAATTTGTTATCTTGTAAATGATAATAATATTATTTACAGATCGGATGTACAAGGACATAAGAGACTCACTCAATTTTATGTATTTTAAGAGCATAAATACATTTAATTAAATAAGTAATATTATAGATCGGATGTACAGGGACATAAGAGACTCACTCAATTTATGTATTTTAAGAACACAAATATATTTAATTAAATAAGTAATATTATAGATCGGATATACAGGGACATAAGAGATTCACTCAATTTTATGTATTTTAAGAATATAAATACATTTAATAAAATAAGTAATATTATAGATCAGATGTGCAGAAACATAAAATACTCACTCAATTTTATGTATTTTAAGAACATAAACACATTTAATTAAATAAGTAATATTATATATCGGATGTATAGGGGCATAAGAGACTCACTCAATTTTATGTATTTTAAAAATATAAATACATTTAATTAAATAAATAATATTATAAATCGGATTTATATGAGCATGAGAGCCTCACTCTATTTTATATATTTTATGAACTTTTATGATTAAACATAGGAGGGAGCCATCTTGGGGCAGGGGCACTGGGAAGTTAAACGTGCGTGAAAGGCAAGGGTATATTAGTAATTTCATATTACTATTTAAATATGTGTGTCTGCATTCTACATTTTTTAATCATTTTATACAGCGGCTAAAATACTTAACTTTTGGGAGTAAATATAATTTAAGTTTGCGATGTCATCAAATTATTGTTAAAGAAACAAACATTTGAGGTAAGTATTTTGTTTTGAACTTCAAAATTTAGGTTTTATGTTGGAAATGCATTGATTTCTTTTATTATAATAAGTTATTCATGTGGTTTTTTGTTCGTTTGGATTTTGAAAAAACCGAGTATATTTTTGTTATTGAAATTTAAAAAAAGTTATAAGCATTTTTTACGTTGCTTCTAAGTTAATGTTTTAAATAATCACGGAAATTTTTAAAATTTTATGACAATGTTGTGCAGTAAGTTAAAATGCAAAAGTATATGCAAAACAATTGAAGTTGTATTATAGAAGTTTAATTTGCTAAGTGATAACACTCTTTAATACGAATATAGTTCGATAAATTATTCAAAAAAAATAAAAAATTAAATATAAGTGAAACGCATATTCAATTCACCATACTGTATAAATACCAACTTATATGAAATTTGAATAACTTAAATTAGCTCGGCCGATGAACACAATCTCTTCCTCCATCACATGTTATATCAATTGTCAATATTTCACGTAGGGATGTTAAAAGGGCCATGGCTCAACGGGCCGGCCCGTTTAGCCCGAAAAATTATAGGGTTAGGGCTTGGCTTTTATTAATTTATTTAAAATCAGCCCGTTTAGCTCGAGCCCGATTAGCCCGAAGCCCTATAGGGCTAGCCCGCTTAGGGTTAGGGCTAACCTGATAGCCCGAACTTTTCTTATTTGTCTATTTCTTAATATCGAATTAATAATATACACCATTTTGAATTATTTTTCATATACTATATTTGATTTTTAGTAGAAGATAGTAAAATTTATATTTAATTACTAGAAGATTTTAAATATTGTTATTTAAATTTAGAGCTTAAATGTAACATGATTTCAAATTTTATGACAATGAATGCTCTTAAAGTTATAATTGAGAGCATGAAATAGTGTATATGACTTAAATGTTTGAATCTTTAAATTTTGTATAGTGATATAAAGGTTCTAAAATATATAATCTTTTAATGTTATCTAAAATTGTATTTTAAATAGAGCATAATATGCATTTAATTAAAATTTTAAATTTAAATATATAATTTGATTATTTTGACTCATAGTCCGATAGTGGCCCGATTAGCCCGAAAACCGATAGGGTTTGGGTTAGGTTCACCATAATCAAGCCCGTTTAAATTGACCCGATTAAATCAAGGTCCGATTAACCCAAAATCCGTTTGGGCCAGCCCAAAACCAATAGGGTTAGTTAGTTTAACATTTCTAATTTCACGTGACCACTTCCACATAATAAATAATAACTACATAACTATAATACATTATTTTTAAATAAGTAGCAATGTCATATATAGATTAATTAAATATGCTAAATTTTACTTTTAGGTTTATAATAGATTAGGCGAAAAAAATTATTATTATATTATTAAAAAAAAAGATATTTTTTATTGAAAGAGTTGGGGGTCAAAATAATTTTTGAGTTAGAAGGGTCTACCAAAATGTCAAAAAGGGTGCAAAGTGCAAAAGTATCCAAATTTAGGGTGCAAAGTGCAAAAGTATCCAAATTTAGAGGTGCAAAATGCAAGCACCCTTATTTAAAGGGTGCAAAGTTGCAATTACTCCATTAAATATTTTATTTATCTTTAAGAGCTTCTTTGTTTTGTAAGATTAATTTTTATTTATAATTGAAGGTAAAGAAAGCGAAACAACCAAACAATTTCATGTAATTCAGTCGAACCCTGAGAGAAGCCGACAACCCCACTCCCACCCCCACTCCCAGCAGAGGTCACAGTTTTGGTAGCCATTGTTGGTTAGGTTGAGTTAAATTAGGTGGAAATACAGGGCACTTCTCAATTACTCGGAAGATGTACAGTGGCTCTAGTGATGGCGAGGCATCGGCCCAGAGGAAAATTCCGGCGGCATCTTCCATGCTTTGGGTTCGTAATCTCCGACGCTTCATTGGGTCCGGCGCAGGCCTCGGATCCGAAGCCCTCATGGGTATGTTTGTACTAACGAGTGCTTTGTCGCTCATAATTCCGATACGAACTGAACTGAAACATAAATGCGGTGTTCTTCTTGCTTCATCCAGAGCTAGAGACGAAAAGAATTTTGCTCGATATATTTAAAGCGAAGCAACAAAAGAGCGCTGATGCTGGCACCATCCCTAGCTTCTACAAGAAGGTATTTTATGGTGTTGAGGGCTTTGTTACTCGTCTAGGTTCTTCTCTTGAGCAGTTATAATTGTTTTTCTTCCTGATTTCACAGAAACCTGAAGAAGGTTCCATCAGTCAGAGGGTTCAGAGGCTAGCGAAGTACCGGTTTCTCAAGGTATTCGGATGTGAATTTGGGTTTTGCTAGATCTGATTTTATTCTGCTACCACCATTATTTTTGGCCCATATTACTTACTTTGAGACTTCGTATTAGAATCCTTTGTAGCTTTTGGATGTAAATTTTTGTTTTTATTTTTTCTTGGTAATCTGTTGGCAACTTTAGCGATGAAATTGAGGGGGGGGGGGGTGTTCTGTTTTTTCACTAGCAGCTTTTTCTTGCAGATACATTATTGCTTGCTTGGATTCTGTTTTTGGTGCATGGTTAAAATTTCGAATTTTCTGTGATCAGAAACAATCTGACCTTTTGCTGAATGCTGATGACCTGGATGCTATGTGGGTATGCCTGAGGGAAAACTGCGTAATTGATGATGCAAATGGTGCTGAAAAGGTTCGTTATTACATCTTTGTTACCTTTCCTTCTATAGGAATATATGCAACTCTTAAATCTTAAGTGATTTTCATTTTACCCTTTTTAATCGTTTGCCATGGCCATCCATTCTGTAGAATAACATGTTTTTCCTCTCCTCATATTCTCTTATATGGCTGTAGACAGGGTAAATTTCTGGACTACTTCAATTATAGTTGGGTCGCAGTTTGCACAGTATGAAATATTTTGAGATCTAAGATTGCCCATGTGCTTCGCTTCCATAAAAATTATTAATTCAAGACTAAGCTAGAAATCACATATATGTTAATCAGACCCATTTGATAAGCTCTCAAATGAACCAAAATGAGTTGTTGCAAATCAGGGATTTTTCTGCATTTGCATTTTGGTTTTTCTTTCGATCCAGAAGTATTCTTATAATGCAATGCAGAAGATATGAATGTAGTCCAAGATTGCGCAGAGCTTTATTGACATAACCTTCAATACTCACCCGCCCAACATGCGTTGTTATTTACTCCCTAAATGTAATACACTCAGTCGAGAAACCTCTATGGCAATATATGAAACATTGTTCTGTTACATATTGCAGATTCTTTTCTCTCTGACTTCTCATTAATGGCTAAATTATCAGAAACTAAAAAACTCTGATCACACCAATTCCATTTGCCTGAGGCATCTATCTCTCATGCACCATCATATACTGAATAAATTTGAGATGCACCCACCACCTAGTACAAAACTTGCCATAACTTTCAATGTGCAAGAGTTTTATGTTACAAATAGTGTTGAGCACTCCATTCTTTCTATATGCGACTTCACTAAATGGCATCATCTTACTGAATTTATACTGACATGTAGTCCATCTGTAATTGTTTAGATGAATTATGAGGACTTCTGCCACATTGCCTCTGTATGTACAGAACAAATAGGCCTTAAATGTCGGCGCTTTTTCAGTCCATCAAATTTCATGAAGTTTGAGAAAGATGAAGCTGGAAGAATTTCCATTCTCCCTTTCTATCTCTATGTTATGCGTACGGTAAAAGCTTCTCCTCCTTTGACTCTTGTGGATAATTTAACTCTGTCCTCATCTCTCTTTCATGTAGAGTTTTAGTATGATAAGTTGTCTCCCTCATAGAAATTTCAATTAAGGTTTTATTTGTATTGGGATCAGGTTATGTGGTTAAGGTCAGGTTTGTGGATAATTTAACACTGTACTCGTCTCTCTTTCATGTAGAGTTTTAGCATGATAAGTTGTCTCCCTCATAGAAATTTCATATAAGTATTTATTTGTATTGGGATCAGGTTATGCGGTTAAGGTCAGGTTATTTAAAGGTTTAAGACACCTTTAAATGAACTTTATTACAGTGCCATACAAACTTCTGTGGAAGCCCATGCCTCCAGAACCCCACCCTCACCCCAACAACCCAAGAAGGAAAGAAAAAGCATATGAAAATAGATGAACAGGCCAATCAAAAATTGCAAAATGAAGAGAGAGAGAGAGAGAGAGAGAGATCTAAGTTTTGCAACCTAAAGTACCATATAACACAAGTTTGGCAATATGGAGCTCACATTTTCTTCCCTTTGGCCCTTATAAATTACAATGCCATCAAACATTGAAGAGTTAAAGCAATATCAAAGTTTTGGAAGTTCTACCTCTAGTATGCCTCATTCAGTGTTCTTTAGTGAATTATGGTCCTGATCCTGTGACAAAAACCATAGAAATTCACTTATCAAGTAATAATTCCTCACATAAGATTGATTAAATTGTGATTCTGTTTAATGTATTGGTTGTCTTGTCCAGGTTCTTAAAGATATATGAAAGTGAGATGATAAAAGTATTTATAATTTTTCTTCGAAAATAATAATAAATCAATTTTAATCCAACGGATATCTTGGGACTACATTTAGAACTTAAAAAATTTGATATATTTGCATGAATCATCAAGATCTTGTCCCACTAGAAACAGGCTGCTATTTGAAGGAATCTTACACTTCTTATCTCTGCACTCTGCTGGTGCATCACCATTTATCTTATGAGTAGAATCAGTTGCTATGAATGTCTTTCGGTTAGAAATTATTCTGAGAACTTGATTGATCATAATTGAGGTCTGTAAGTGAAAAGGGTGGAATCATGTTCTGAAGATGTTTGAATGCAAGAATTCTGTGTCATTTAGTATAATTTAGTTCTTCTTGATGTTTCAGGTTTCTCTTACTCAAGCCAGAATTGATATGAGTGAGCTTGACGAGGACTCTGATGGCTTCCTTCAACCTCGTGTATGTCAATTTTTCTTCTGAGTTCTGAGGCTTTGATTGTGAAGTTGGGTCAAGAACTGTTTGACTATGAACTGAAATGGGCTAATGTCTTTTTTCTCTTTTCCTTCTTTGAAATAGGAAATGGAAAACTATATAAGCGGTCTTATTCCAAATTTGGCACAACTAAGGGACATGCCTCCTGGTTTTGTTCAGATGTATTGCCGCATAGCTTCACACAAATTCTTTTTCTTCTGTGATCCACATAAACGAGGTTGGGATTCTGTTCTATTAGTTAGTATGTTATTGAATATTTCTTTTTTCCTATATGATTATGTAAAATTAAAAACTCATTTTGAATATCAGGAAAGGCATGCATAAAGAAAGTCCTGCTTAGTAATTGTCTTCAGGAGCTAATGGAACTGCACCAGGTAATTTCTGGGTATAGTTACCCGAAATTAATTCAGTTTGGGATGAATGAGAGAAGCTTACATTTTACCCATTTCACTATGTATCTGAGTTTGAATGAATGCATCTTCATCTTGGTTTTGAAGCCAAGATTTGGAATTCATTTCCATTTCAGACAGTATAGTCTGCCAGTTCTTTCATCTTTGTTGAATCAAGATGCTGGAACCTTTTTAGGCACTTGTTGCTTATTTCACCTTTCCATTTCTGTTTTGCTACCTGACATTTTTATCTTTCATGTACACTAGGAAAGTGAGGAAGAAGCTACTGATACTGAACAAGCAGAAAACTGGTTCTCATTGACATCTGCTCATAGAATATGCGGTACATGCTTTGACTTGGCTCTTACTTTATGGATGTTTTACTTAGTTTCTGTAGGTTCATATATTAGATATACTTTAAGTTGTTAATTCTTCTATTGAATATCTACACAATAAAGTCATTGTCACCCCAGAAATTTCAATTGCTATTTTAAACCGCCCCAAAACTTGGAAGCTCTGAATGTATTCCCTTCAATCACATTCCATCCAGAGTGTTGATAAAAAAAATTAGTATTTCAATTCTTATTATTATAAAATATTTGATCTCTGCCCCTGATTTAATTTTGGTAGCAAATCATCCCTGAGGTTGTGGAAATTATAAGTTCAATCATTGTCGATTAATTGATTAAACAGTTACCTTTCAGAACTAGTTTTCTCTTTTTATTTTTCCTTTATAATTTTGTTTTCTTGTTTTACAATTATATACCTGGTTCAAGTTTTTTTTTAGCCCCTATAAATAATATTGTACCAGCATGCTGCCTAGCATTCACCTTCTGCCTATCGGATTAAAAAAATAGGAAGAAAACAAGTCCTACAGCTTGAATTTTTCCATGAATGCTCTGCTCTTCTCTCAAGAATTGAGCTGTCCCTTTAACATTGATAGTGAACAGTGCTTGCATTATTGTGTTTTATGCATACATATTAAATTTTGTTTTGCCTGCATGAATTTGGAGTTGTGGAAATGGTTCTGATACTTGAAAGTATTTGGTTTTCTGTCTTGGATGTTCATTATATTCCTTCATTAGTTTGTAACTGCTTCGATTGGTGCAGATATGTTCCTTGCTCTTGATAAAGATATGAATGGAACACTAAGCAAACAGGAGCTTCGAGATTACGCTGATGGAACATTGACAGATATTTTTATTGAGAGAGGTAGAAACTGACAATCCCCTCTAAACCCCAACCCCCATCACCTCGCTCAACAAAAAATAAACCATGAAAACCCATCTCTCAGGAGATATGACGCTTGCTGTTACACTTTTACAGTTGACACTCTTTTGCATGTTTATTATGTTTCCTCTTTCTAGTAATCATTTTCAGAAGACAATTATATTCTGAATAATTGCATTGAGGTATATCTCTCCACCATTTTATTTAGAGAGTATATCTCTCCACCATTTTATTTTGAGTGTGATACTTTGCTCTAAATGGAGGTATAGATTGGAGATGAAAATATTAAAGTTAGTGAATGTATGTATTGATTTTTCAGAAAAAACAGTGCTTCAGAATTAGTGGAGTTAGAAAAGAGATGAAAATGTGTGTGTAGTGCATGTGCGTTTGTCTGTATTATCTCCCCTAAACACGAGCGATTGAGTGTTGGTGGTGTTTTATTAACTTAAATGAGAATGCTTTTGTGAAAAGACCCTTTCTATGAAATGAAGCCCTAATTTAGGAAAAACATGAAAGTAACAGAAAAAAACTGAAGATATTTGGGACTGGAAAAGTATGTTAATTAAAACTTCATGTGAAGTATGTGCGTGTTTCCCTTCAACACAGGAAATTTTACTTCTCTGCTCGGATGAGTCTAGTAACCTGCGAGACTCTTCTTCTTCATATTTGCCTCCCTTAGAATCTATGGATTTATCTATTTTAGCAGGGTCTCATTTGATTCTTAAAAATAAGATTTATAATATGAGATGCACCACTATCCCTACTATAAGCCCCACTGCACTACTTGTTGAATATACTTTCTGTTGATCGTCAACTTAAATTCTTGCCGTTGTTTCTAAACAGTGTTTGATGAGCATGTTCGGCGTGGTAAAATTGGAGGTGGTAATGCTCGGGAAATGGATTTTGAGAGCTTTCTTGACTTTGTTTTAGCGTTAGAGAACAAAGACACGACAGAAGGACTAACATATTTGTTTAGATGCCTTGATCTTCAAGGAAGGGGATTCCTCACAACTGCTGATATTCATACACTGTTCAGGTTTGGGACAAAACACTTCCCTTACTGTTTTATGCGTTTGAGATATATGTATTATATTCTTACTTCATGTTTTAAGATAAACTCTAGTAGGAAGTAAAGAAGGGTAACATCAAGAGCTTGAATGTTTCCTGATTCAAACTTCCAACAAAAAACCTGCTGCAATTCCTGCATGTAGATCTCAAGCTAGATCTACATGTCTCAAGTTGCCAGATACATGCATATAAAAGCCTGGGATCTTATCCAAGAATTTATGATTTTTATATAATGAAGGAATAATTAAAAATAACCTCTGATTTTTAGCCTAATTATTTTTTTAAAAACCCAGCCCTGTCAAAATATTTAATTATCACAAGGTGCCCCCCCCCCCCCCACCACCACCAAACAAATTGCACCTATTTGGGTGGGGTATTTTAAGAAAAATAAATTATCAAGGGGGTTAGTAACATACATCGTGCGTACTTGTAATTCCAAAATATTAGTCTTTTTTAATAAATAGGCCAAAATTCTAGGGTAGTTTGTATTATTTGACCGTGTTAATATTAGATATTGTATATAATGGAAAATCTTTCTCATCCTGAAACAGGGACGTTCATCAGAAGTGGATTGAGGGTGGGAATTACGAGCTTTGTATTGAGGATGTGAGGGACGAAATCTGGGATATGGTAAAACCAGCTGACCCATTGAGAATCACACTGAATGATCTACTCAGTTGCAAACAGGGTGGGACTGTTGCAAGCATGCTTATAGATGTACGCGGTTTCTGGGCACATGATAACAGGGAAAACCTTCTCCAGGAAGAGGAAGAGCCAGAAGAGGAACAATAGGCCTGTGCTTTTTAGCAGTTTGTAGTTCAACATAAAACATGCCTGTTCGATTTATTTTCAAAATGTCTCACCAATGTGTGTAATGTGATATCATATCAGTAGGTAATTGTGGAAATGCTACATAGTTGGAACCCTTTGTTATTCTGTGTAGAATAGAATCACCGTGTATTTGATATATGAACCGTGTTATCTGATCATATACAACCAAGAAAAAGTGTAACTATTATTCTTTCCTCCCCCCCCCCCCCCCTTCCTTCCAAATAAATTGCTGACATTGTGTCGTACTCATTCTTTCTTTATTAATACAATCACCGTGTATTTGATATATGAACCGTGTTATCCGATCATATACAACCAAGAAAAAGTGTAACTATTATTCTTTCCCCCCCCCCCCCCCCCCCCCCCCCCCCCCCCCCCCTCTTCCTTCCTAATAAATTGCTGACATTGTGTCGTACTCATTCTTTCTTTATTAATACAAAAAAATTTAAAAAAAAAGTAAGGAAAAAAGAAAAGGAATATTAGAACAAGAATCCAAATGTAATTCTCCTTCAGGGTACCAAATACATTCCATTATTAATATGCTGTTGTGGAGCAAAACATGCATTTTTTGGTTTCATAGCAAAGATGAGCCATTGCCTGAGCAAATAAACTTTGAATTGATAATAATCTGAATAACTTGGCAGCCTTTCTATACTCGGTGAACAAATTTGTATCAGGATTTCAAGGCGTAACAAACCTATCACATCTGAATTTGCATTTTACAACACATTGTGAGAACAAGTGCATCGATAAGTAACATCTGTAATGCACCTACCCGTGAAATAAACAGAAAAGAAAAATGGAAATTAAGACCCTAACCATCTGGTAGTCGGTAGGAGGTGAAGGTTGGACTTAACCCACTTCTCATCTATCAAACATATCCTCCACTTCCAACCGAAACCAAGCCCATTTCTGTATGTGATTTGTTTCAAATCAGAATTTATGAACTCTCTGTCCATTCACATAATTGCATGATTTTTGAACAAATATCTAGACTTAATAAACGAACCTCACACGTCACTGCTGTATTTCTGAATCAACTGGATTCTGTGCTGGCTTACTTTTGGCCTGGTAGGCTAACTTTCCCTGGCCCACATTCTGTTGTCTAGAATACATTACCGGACTCCCAGCTGGAAGTTTACCTATCCACTTAGGAGGTGGTGATGGAAGTGGCCCACTGTTCTGTACAATCTGGGCCCGAACCTGTGATGTCTGACCAGAATTTAAAGGTCTTGAAGATGTTGGCCCAATTGGCCTACCTCTGAACCCACCTTCTATGGCTAATTCAGACATGCCTTTTCTCAGGTCATGATGCTGTTCATGATACAAATATCTATCCTGTGTGTTCGAAATTGGTCTACCGTATCTAGCAGTACCCAGTGCAGCATGAGGGCTGTAGGGGCCATTTAAAGAATGTGGATCATCATAGTATCCATGATCATTGTAATCATATTGGCCAGCTCCCCGATCATACTCAGGCAGCCCCACTGCCCTTCGCCTATAAGGTGCATGGTGATTTGAAGGATATTGGCCGGATATACCCCGTTCGTAGCCGGGTGGGCCGGCTGGTCTCATTCTATTTGCAACATGATTACCCTGGGGATAGCGAGAATTTGTCCGCTCTGACTTAATATTCAGAGTATTGTGAAGCAGACGATGAGCAGCTTCTCCCAATGTAGGACCAGATATTGCCCCAGATACTTGTGGTCTGTGAAACACAAGAAATTCAGGTAAGGTTTCTTAAAATGAAAACTTACCTGACTATAATATTTAAAATACTTTGTTCAGAGAAGAAGGGAAAAAAAACAGTCAGCAAGAAAACTGATACTTAATTATGTAAAGTTTCGGTACCTTCCTCTGCCTTGCTGGTACCTTCCACCGCTATCCTCATGCCATAAGGTTGGGAGTGGTTTTATGTCAATAGGTCTCAATATCTGCAGTTAAATACATACAAGGCGCTACATCACGAAAATGATAGAATATCAATTCTTCAATTATATATCTAAAGTTGAAAGAAGCTAGGTTGTTAATTAAAGTTGTACGTTATCTAACATCATTTTACCGAAGTCATATCTATGTCCAACATTCAAAATAACTACTCATACAAACAGAAAGTGCCACTTCTAACATTCAGCATGACAGATGGTACCATCGCCAATAAAAACACACAATAGCTCAAGAAACCAACAGCCCACACTCAGTACTTACAAGCAAGACAACAGATATAATTGCTTCTGCCAAATCAGACTTTAGTTCTCACTATAGAACTTAATGCTTAAGAATGTCCAAATTTTGGGCGCCACTAGCAATTCCTCGTTTCAATATACCATTTGTTTTATTTGTCAAAATCTTGATAGCGTGTTGCTATAATTGACTCTCATTAAAACTTACTCTTTAGCAAATTTCATTCAAACAAATTTCAAAGATCTTCAGACAGGGTCTACATTATATTTAAGGAACAACCGAATTTTTTAAGTTGGTGGGACAACAGATCTTTCTAGTTGTGCTTCAAATTGCAATTTATTTTTATTATTTTGTTATAATTGCATTCTTATAAATGACGAATTTATTGAAACTGCTCTAACCAATGCAATTTGACAAATTACTAAATGAAACATAAATAGCGCTGGTGCAGCATGAAAAGTAGTCATGCCTAACTTCAATTAAAATATAGTTTTTTTCTGTTAACCAATTAGTATATAGTTGATTTCAACTTGCCAATTTCTTGAGCTGAAAGGAAATATATAAAGATATATTTTTTACTAAATAAAGTTGGCCTTCAAGGAATTTCACTACATCAAAGATTTTTTATTTTCCTAAACCCTTTGACTTTTCTCCATCTTTTTTGAACCAAATGGAACCTCAGGAAGACTACCAATTACAAAATCTCCACAGCTATGCACAGATGACCATAAAAAAGTAAATTACCATAACAAACAGCTGAAGCCCCAGAAACACATACCTTTTCAGGAATTCTAACACCTTGAGGAGGCTTTGGAATGTGGGTATGAGGTGCTGGATTAAGATATGTGATATTTCTGCAATTAAAAATAAACTCAAATCTTTTCTGGTTCAGGATTTTGCAAAAATAAAAAATAAAAAATAAAAAAATTCAAGGGCTTAAACGTAACTTACAGAATCTGATTGTTTGTAATGTCTTCCAAACCACTGACAGGTGAAACAATAACTTGTTGCAAACCATTCCTCTTAGTTAACCACAAAAATCCATTCATTCCACCACTAAAAAGAACAAATAATGGAATGAGATAACATGAAAGAACAATCTGGAATTAATAACAAAGAAAAGGTAACATTAACCACCATAGAGACCAACCAACTACCTTGCCATAGTGTCAATAGGCCATGGATATTTTTCTATGCCAGAAAGCTGATAGTAAAAGGTAATTTGGGCTGCCAAAGGGTGATGAGGATTAACATACAGCAAATCAAACATGACACTATTTCGAAATTGCTCCTCGTCCTACAAAATTAGAAAACAAAAAAGCACAGAGTTATAAGAAAAATCAAATACCCAGATTTTTTTTTTATCATTTGTGACTAATAAAGAAATTTATTGATTGCACATTAATGGAAGCTCAAGCCATTGTATCACAAGATGGCATGTTTATAAATGCTAGTGTGCTTTTGTCTAGCATTGCATTGTGGAATTGGCCCCACATCTATGGGATTCACGATGTCCTCATTAATATTTAAGGATATTGTGTTTACTTATGATGTTTTCGAAAGAAGAATTTGAATGGAGCACGGTTGTAAGACCAAGCATCTGTTTTCATGTTAAAAACTGTAGCAGTTCACAAGAGGGAAGGTCAGCATATCACCAACAATGCCCTCTTCTCAATAGCGTCGCTTGAAAAATTCTTAGTCAGAATAGGAAGGATATGACAACATAGCTCTCAAATTCCATCCACTAGTCGGTGAATGAAATGTTGGATGCGTAAATATGATGCTTAAGGTTTTTGACGTAATACCTTAGCCGCCCATGATAGAATTGGTGTTTATTTCATAAGCCAAAGTATTTTATGGAATGCACGTACTTTAAGGAATCACTGCATGACTAATAGTTGCATTATAAACACACACACACACACAGACACATACTTTCCACCTCATTGGTCCAAGGCTCCAGTTTCATTAAAAGTCTACTTAGGGGGATCTCCAAAAAGATCATTTAGGATCAGAGTATAGAATCATTCATCTTTCATACCGTCAAGGTATCCTCGAGCTTCTTGGTCTCGGCAAGCAATTTCTTTTCATCAATGAATGGCAATTTGGCAATACCCTGAATTTGGCAAATGAAATGCTTTCATTGATCAAATCAATCAAAATATAATTGATCAGTTCACCCACGAAAATAGCATTGAAAGAATGGGAATACCTGCCAAGCAAATCGCTTCCCATTCATGTCAATTTCAAAATCTAGTCACATAAAAAGAACCATATAAGTCCAATTTATTAAGACCCACAAACATTTATAGATTGCAAACCTTAAGCAGACAACTATACCGGTTGGATAGAAATCAAAAATAGGTGATGCAGGATCAGTCATTAACCTTCTATATCTTTCAGGGAGAGCAGTACAACTGCACATAAAAAACAACATAAGAGCCGAAGAAAAGCAATCAGAGGCAATTCACTTAATTGTTACTCTGCAGAGATGGTTTAGTACCTCGCAGCTGGTAGGGTTCCTAATAGCTGATCAAAGGGTTTAAATGGCTCCCCAGGGAAAAAAGTTATCTCCAAATCAGCCAAGTCTTTAAGATCAGATGCAAATGGAGCATAATGATATGGATAATACCTGGAAAAAACATAACACGATTGAAGGTAGTGTCCAACTATTATTTACTTCAGAATGCTAACAGAATTCAACATTGAAAACTCAATTATGCATATGGCACAGCTTTTTAGGTTGCAACTTCATTTAATGCAAGGAAGAAAAATAACATTCAACTTCCATAAGTATGGATTAAAAACAAAGGTCACTAAATATTTTATTTTTATCTTCTATTTTCCAGTAGTCTTTGACATGAGATATGAAATGACATGCCGTGATATCTGCAATCTAAGAATCTTGTCAATTAGTATTTTTTTTCAACTAACTGTTTCATCAATCATTACAAAATTGAAGCATGAACACAAGCCCTTGTTAGTTTTTTCAAGGTATCTCCATGATGTTATCTGACTCGTAATACATAGACATCACTTTATGTGATGATAAAGCAGATAAAAGCTCTTGTTCCATGTTACAGAAGAGCACAAATACACACCACAGCCATGAGCAGACACCTTGGTAGTAATAGCGGCAAACCCAACACAACCCTTCCACATACTTCAAAACCTGACAAATAAATTAGCAATTAGCCTTATAAATCCAAATAGCAGCAGTGAATTACAGCAATAACAATGCAGCTTAGGATGGAGGTGGATATTGAAAGGTGAAGGAATGCAAAACATGGTCGGCTATGAAATTCAAAGTTTGAGTGCTATAATGAGCAAATTTTGAATGTCAAAAGAGAAAGATGCATAAAACAATATAAAAATTGCACGGACAATATTACCCATGTAAAATATTAACACTACCATTAGAAAGATGTCCAAAAAATATTATTTCAAATTAATTACATCTTCGAACCAAAATACAAACATGCATATGTATTATATAAACACACATAATAGTTATACATAAACAGATCTATACATGCATACAATATATTTAGAGGTAAATAAGTAACTGCAACTAAACACAAAGAACTTCCCATATGCCTTAAATATAAAATATTAGTTCCATTGTACTATCTTATAAGTAATAAGTAAGTCAAGATAGACGGACAAAACAAGAATGTGACTAAGCTTATGCAGTGTGGTCTATAGGGAATTAATAGGGTGTCACTGTACAGAAAGCTAACAACAAAGTTGCTCGTGGTGCAATTAAAGTTTTTCCTTGATGATTGCAGCACTCAAATATGAAGTTCTTGTGATATAGAGAAGAAGAAAAGCAAAATCACAAGCTAACACTACGGAAAATATCAGTGTAAGAAATATGAGAGGTGTACTTACCACATCCATTCTTACTTCATTAATTTCCTCTGGTTCAGATATACCAAATTTCTCGGAATAGTATCTTTCCTTATATCCTGGCTCCCCCAACTTCACCTGAGAGGAACAAAATAATACAGCTTAGCAACAAAAAGCCACTGCCTAGGTACGTTTCCAAGAGATTGCTACACAAAAATGTCAAACAAATTTTCTGCTGATGAAAATAAAAAAATCAAATCACAAGAACAAGAAATCATTAAATCTCTACATATACAAAATAAAAGTATCTAGCCCAAAAATGAAAACAGGAAACAGACTGTCAGCAATACATTATGAAACAAAATTCCATTATCTGAAATAAATCCAAAGAATCAGTCTATAAATAATACACCTATTGTGAAACATAACAAAAACCTCTTGACTTTGAACGCACAATTGCTAAATTATCATTTGATAACACAAAGTTAACCTGTCATCAAAACAGTCAACAAACCGTATCGATTTTCCAACAAGTCTGATATAATAGAAGTATCATATCGCACTATTTCTTTTGTGAATGTTGTTCAAACAAATTATGATTCATAAGACAAACTATTGACAATTTCATTGAGAAAAGGATATATAAGATTAGTAAACAACACCAAGCAGGCATTCACTTTTTAACTAAACAGTGATATAAACAGTGTTCATAGAGAAATAGGTCTGATTTCTGAATGCATGATGCAATTAATTTTTCTGGCTCAAGTCATGATTCAAAATATAATATCAATATAGAGCCAGTACTCTGAAGAGAGGGAAGCACCTTGTCCTCTGTTAAGGTACGTGGTTCTTGACTACCCTCACCTCTTGCTTTAACTCTCATCTCCTCATTATTCTCATATGCCTGAAAGAAACAACAAGAAAAGCCACAACATTATGTCCAAATAACAAGGATAGCTTCAAATACTGGCAAAAAACTCTCATAGCATTGTGATTTACATGGATAAGTAGTTTTCCTCAATAGACACATCAGAAAGCTTAGCAGAAAGAAACCAGGGAAAACACATCCCCAACCCGGGGGGAGGGGGTGGAAATCCTGACGATCAGCCGTATCATCAACACTTCACAAAGTTTTTGGCATGAAAAACTCAAGATTTTTCTCCTACTTATTTACAGAACAAAAATGGAATGCATGTCATATATGATGTTCAAACATCAATCATAAAATGTGCTTTAGAGTTCAAAGGCTGTTTACATTATTATAGAGCAAGGAAAGGAAAGCATGGATTTTTTTATGGCAGTGGGTCAAATAAATAATTGAAGAGACCAAAATCACAAGGAAAAAAATGAAAGGAAAAAAAAAAAGTACAAAATATCACGGAACTCAAAGCTCCCAACTAACAGATTTTGAGTTATATTACATATGGAAAGTCAATAAACTGAAACCTATTCAACATTATTGGCTACTGATAGTTACAACTATATAGCAGGTTCCAGAATTCACCTATTCTACCAAGAGCTGGGTCTTTATAAGGAAACAGCTAGCTAGTATTTCAAAGATCAATGAATTCTAATGCAGCTAAAAATATACACAAACTTCAAAACAACAAAGTTCAGGAAATGGAAATCCAACATACTCATAGACTGAAAGTTAAAGCCATATCAAACACATCAAACTAGGTAGAACAAAATTTTTACATATGCATAGAAGAAAATTGTAAGAAAACTCTTGAATACAATATTTAGCAATTTTTCACATGCGCATTAATACAAAAAGCTTTATTGCAAAAAACTATTCATCCAACATTCTACAGCAGCAGAATTACTGATGATTGTTTTAAATATGCAATAAAACAAAATATTAGTGATCATGATAAGAAAAGGAATAGATTACCTGCTGTATACGAGTTCTCTTTCTAAATATTTGATCTTCATGAACTGCAACTGCCTGAACAAAGTGTTCCACACGGTCCAAGATTACCTGAAAATTTTGGAGATCAATCCTAAGAGTAATAAGAAAGTTCTAAATCCTCATGTACACACACACTCATACATACACACACACATATATATTACGATGAAACCATACTCGGTATCTTAATGCTCATGGAGACACTAAAAGGGACTATTTGGAGGTACCTATGTTGAGATTGTGATTGTGAATAGGAAGAACGTATAGGATCCAAAATAAAACAAATTTAGAAAGATTGTAATTACCTAAATACCATAAATAAGGCTCTCATATATGTTCATATTCAGAATAAGACTAACCTCCAAAGACCTAATTTTGCAGCATAGTTTACATTCAACAAGTTCAAATGCAGTTTGGTTATTGGGGTTTAATAATCACAAAAAAGATTGATTTGGTTTCGGAAATTTCTGACTAAGAGTGACAAAGGAATCTGAAGATGATGGACGTGATAAGTAAAAAGGCAATAGTTGTTCCCTTTAAGCATATAAGAAAGGAAGCCAATGACAGTATTGACATTGATAAAGACTCATTATCATAATCCATCATAAGGGCCAATTAATAGGTTATTGATAATTGAGATAGTGCATATAGTGAAGAGGACAGACCGCAGGGTTGTCCCAGGTGCTGGAGAGGTATTCACAGTCAAACACTAATGCCACAAAAATTAGTCAAATATGGTAACAGGTGACGAATTTTGTGGTCTAATCCTGGAAATAACTTCATTAAGGGCAACTATGTCCATGAAGCACTAAATCAGATAGTGATAATCAGAATTGCATGACCTGTTATTTAAATTGTGCATAAATACATTAAGATTACCTCACCAGCATCCGTAAGATAACCACCCATTGCTACAAATTCCCTTCTGTATACGAACATGAGCAAATTTATGGCACCCTACAGCATTCAAAAAGTAAACAAGCAAAATCTTATTGCTTGAAAACAGAAAATGAATCAACTATGGGGAAAAGATGTCCAATAATGATGTAAAGAATATAAGAGCAGATTTTCATGCCTGAATACTTCTATAAGCTTGATACCCAGGGAATAAAAAGATAATTAGATTTAGCTAATTGTGTAATCATACATACCTCTCTAATTTCTAATGTGGGCATGTGAGGAAGAAAGTCATTGCCAACAAAAAAACATAGAAACACAAAGTCATCCACCAGTCTCTCAAAATCAATTTCAAATGGAGGATTCGGGATATCCAGCTCATATCCCAAATATTCTCGCAAAACCCAGATGTTCAGAAACTGGAAAAAAGTGTCTATAAGTATCAGGATAAGAATCCACAATAAAACAGCATGAGTGACAAAAATTCAATAATCAGAGTGGCTACAATTATCAGTCCAACCTGATACTTCTTCTTATAAATTGGAATGTCGTCCTTTCCATTATCTTGATCTCGTCCATTTGTTCCCCCACGACAATCAGCAGCCAGATGACCAGGTTGACCACAGAGAAAACATTTTTCCTGTTGCCCAGGATTCGTGACCACCTGCAACATAAAAAAATAGACCAAGGTAAGAATTTCTTTTTCATTTTACAAAAAAAAAAAGAGACCTCCGTATTGAATTCATATGCAATAGCAACTGACCTCTCTCAATATTGAGAAGTGGACCTCATGAGTAGCCAGCGAAAGCATGATCAAGTCTGCGTCCTATTAAAAGATACATAAAATGAACTCTATATAATTTCAATGCACAAGCCATATCCACAAAAGCATAAAATAATTCAGGAAAAGAGGAAAGACACAAAAAAAGAATAAGTGACCTATAATTTCTTATAGCTCACCAGACCATATAGACAGTGCCTGGTATTTGGATCAAATCCAGGAAGGTTGCGCTGTAAACGAATATAGGACATAATTTTGTGCTCACCCTCACCAGGAACATTTGCATCAGAAAGAATAACCTTCAAACAATCATCCAAAGCAGCCTCATAAATAAATTAAAAGAGACAAAGTATCCTGAAAATAAGAAATATATGAAGAAACCAAAATATAAAGGATCACTCCACAGGACGTATTCATCTAATAATCAAAGACAGCCAGAAATTCTTCTATAGTTTTACACAAACCTTTAGAAAGCGCCATCCAGGAATGCGGTTCAACCTAGAGTGTACATAATATTGAAGGGCTACAGAGAGCACTGCCATAAATGGTGTGCCGGGGGTGATAACATTTGAATCGGATGTTTCAGTCTTTTCTTTAGGCAATAGTTTTGCCCCCTCAAAGTCAAACGCTTCCCTCAATCTTTCTTCTTCAGCATCCTGACATGAGAAAATAGGGTATAGAAGTTGTCAAATTACTAATATGGACCGCCAAAGTTTACTTACTCGCACTGCTTTCAATCTTTCAGATATACAGAATACATACAGCTGCTGCAGCATCCTTAGCAGCCCTGAAACGACGAGACCTCTGCTGGTTCATTTTAGCCCTTGGAGCCACGCCATCTGCAGAAAGAAATGAAAAAAAAATAGGATAAAAGATTGGCACTAATTTTGATCATCAGACCTGTAGAGGTTTTATGGTAGTGACTTACCAATTGCCAAATAAAGGAGCTTCCTTGGACGAACCAACAACACAATGTGGTCAATGTAATCAAAGATAGATTTGAATACATCGTCATAAGTGGCAGGTCCAGGCTGCATTCCAGAGATTGAGACATCAGTTGGTATCAACACAAACACACACACACCAGTGTAAGGCAAGAGAGAGCATGAAGTTTGTCACTACTTGGCTCTCATGTAATTTCATCATACTCAGCAGATACTCTCATGAGTGCATAAATAGATGGAAGATAGAATTAATTGTTATATCATATAACAAGTCAAACCTAAGCACCTGGAGCAGCTCAAATTTTTAGATTATGAAGCAAACATTGCTCTATATTAAAATCTATTTGGCAACTCTAAAAGAAAACTATTGTCCTTGTAGTCACTGACATAACCCAGCTAAACCATTCCCATGATTTTTAATGTATAAACTTCTGTATTGCTCCTTGCTTTATGGAAAAAGCAACACTGGAGGAAGAAAAAAATAAGAAATCAACTTTGATATTTACCAATCAAAAGCATGCTTATCTTTTCTGTAGTTATGTAAGTGGAGCCAACCGAAATCAGAAGCTAGTGTCTATAATCACAAAAGTTCTGTTTATGAAATATATGAAGGAGTAGAGAGGTCATAGCCAAGCGCAGATACAAAAGAGGCATGTGAAAACAGATCCTAATTTTTATTATATTGGACTTTACAATTTCATGACGTTTAGATACAATGAAAGCAACCAATCCTCAATCATTGAATTTTTTTCCCTTCATAAAACCTGCACAGTCTCTATGTTCATCGTTGCTACAGCAAAAGTGTAACTACCAACCACAATTCAATAAATGAAAGAAACTTAACATTTTCTGCAAATATGACAATTTAAAAAGAAGAGAGAAGGGAAAACAAAAAAAATACCTTGCCTTCCGGGTGAAAACAAGGGTGAATAATACCGTTCATATCCAAATATAAGTTATCAAACTCAATGCCATTAGGGTTTGGTTTGGATATGTCGACAGGCAAAAGGGCACCCCTTTCATTGTTTCTGGGTTCTTCCTCCACCACATCCACGATACATTGCGGATACCGATCTGCAAGCCACCGGTAAAAAGCAGGAACCCCCATCCCCGCCGGTTAATTTAACGATTTCTGTGGTGGGACGGAGCTATTCGAATCGGAGATGGCTGAACTTCACCGCCGGCTGAGATTATTGACAGTGATTATTGCTTTATTGAAGTCTTGACATCGGAGATTTGAGGCGGTGTGTGCTGTATTTCTTCTTAAAAGTTGAAATCAAGCACAGATGTCAAACGAATTCGTCTTTAGAATCAATATATGAGAGGCTACAAATTTGTAGAAATTCCTAAAATTACTTTTCTACTATCGGGCTTCAGCTATAGCTTCTGTAATCTTCACTCTTTATAACCAAATCAATCTTTGACTAAGTGTCCACCCTTCAACATTGACTAGAATCTTGCTTTCGAGATATCTCCCCCCTTTTTTTCTATCTAATGCCCTAATTTATCTCGCCCCCTCCTCTCAGCTTGAGGGCAATCGCTAACCACCATTTACAGTAATGCAGGGGCAACTTCATGATCATATATGCAGGATATTCGAGTTATTTGTCATCTTAATAATAGAATGGAATGCCTTTGATACCAAATATACTCTACCCTACTATTAAGTTTTCTAATAAAATTATATATGATATAAATGATATACATACCTTTATTTTAAATAAAATAACTATATATCCTAACGAAATTAGATATAACATAATGAAATTAGATATGACATAATGAAATTAGATATGACATAATATACATACCTTTATTTAAAATAAAATAAATATATATATATATATATCAAATGCTTTAAAGCATTCGGCCATAAAAATCAAACGTGCATTCAACTGATCAGAGTCGAACGCATTAATCAAAACTTATTTCCTTATAGAAGATCAAACTACTCAAATTTTGACCCCTCTCTATTTCAAATGTAATTTATACAAAGTATGACTCGAAAAAAGAATAAAGATCTTTCTTCAGAAAAGAAAAAAAATAAAGCTTTATATTCTTCATTAAAAAGATATGTTTGAGGTGAAATTCAAACGCTTCATATAGTGTTCGACACCTACGAACCGAACATTGGATTTTGCATTCATTTAACTAGAGCTGAATGCACTAATTTTCATCTTCTTACTTTCTATGCTTTTTTGTTTTCCTTCTTTTGCTTCAATTCTGATGGTGCAAGGGGAGTGATGTATTGATGTTTGTAAAGAGATGGGAGAGACTTTGTGGTTTGACTTACAAGATGGGCGATGTTATTGGAGGAGATGAGTTGAATTAATTTTTTTTTTTTCATAAAAATTATATAATAGGTAATTAGTGTGGTTTATTAAAATTTAATATTTTTAAAAACATCATCGAATTTAGTCTTCACACCACATTAATTTTATTGACAAAATTATACATAATATAAATAATATAAATATTTGTATCTAAAAATAAAAATATTAAAAATTAATGTTTAAAAAAAATTTATTTCATTAAAATAATTGATTTTATGGTGCGTCTATTCGCACGAAACCTCTAAATACACCACATATAAATTTGATATTTCTTTTCTTTTTACTATAGACATAAATACCTCATTCAAATACAAGAGAAGCATTGAAACTACGAATGAAAATCTCTACCACCCTCTGCCTGTTAAACTTTTTGCTTCGATTAGTGGTGGAATTAAGAAAATGTTGTAATTTGAATTTTTATGTCTTCATTATCTGATAACATTCTATTGAATGCCTTTTGTTTATTTGAACAAGGTTGAAAACTTTCATTTGCAAGGTTGTATATTTATTATGTTGTGAATTTTTCATAATATTATTATTAAATAATTTTAACTTTTAGAATATAGTTAATCGATTTTATTTAATTTAAATTTTTTATCTTCAATCTATTTAATAAGTAATTATATATCTATATTATCACAAGTATAAATATAATGAATAATATAAACTATTCAATTAATTATTTTAAGGAACATGAGTTTATAAAAAAAAAATTATATTTGTGTGTTGTTCAATTAATTATATATGTCAAAAAATAGATCAATTGTAAGTTCGTTTGAGTAATATATAAGAATTAATCAATTTTAATAAGTAATTTTATTTTAATAATTAACTAGTGTGAGATCTGTGCTATGCACAAAAGATATGTTCTTTTTATATTTTGTAATATAAGCATATATTCAAGTTATATAATATATCGTAAAAGGTGTGAATTTGTAATTCAATCCTCGTTCACAAATTGATAAGCATGATATTCCTGATTTATAGAAGGTTGAATGATTTTATTTTTTTAAATAGAGATGCGAACAGATTAAAGAAAATAAAGATTTGTACATATCTCGTAAAAATTATCAATTACACAGTTAAATTAGGGATAAAAATATTAAGCAAATCGCCAATTAAATATAATAATATCACAAAATTTGAAATTAGATATAAACAAATACTTAGAAAGCTAATGAATAATCGCACAATTATTATATGTCAAATAATTAGTAGATCTCAACAGAAAATCAGAAGAACAATCAAATGAAAAATGAAAGAGATGGACGAACTTTTTGTTTAAAAACAAGAAAGAAAAATAGTTAAGAAAATAAAATATATTTATAATAAATTGAAAGCAACATAAGAATAAAAAATCTAAAAATAAAATAAACTTGAAAATAATATTTTGAAGAGTGTAGACTTTGGCGACAACTGAAATAGGGCACATATTGTTATACTTGTTTACCATTTATAATCTTGATAAAATATATAGAAAGAAGAGAGAGACAAAAATGAGAAATAATTTTGAATTACAGTAAAATCGGTGAAAATTTAATGACTTTCCACAATATAATGAAATTATTTACGGTTCCTAACAAATATTCCAATGTTTATTTCTTATTTTTGAATATATTATGAGTTAACAAAATTTTCTTAAAATTTGAATTTGTTTATGTTGAACAACATAAATTAAGCAAATCTCAAAGATTTTTTATATTAATCTATCCAATTAAATTATAACAATTTATCTTAAAAGAGTTCTACAAATAAATATAGTTTTACATTTATAGGGTGGAAATTTAGGTTGGAAACAATTTTTTTTTTTTACTTTTATGTATATATATAAAAATATATATAGATTATTATTTCGTAGATTTTATAAGATCGTGCGATTTTAATTGGTTTGATAAAATGATTCAAGAAGATCGAATCATATATTTATTAGATATCATATATTTATTGAATTTCAGAATTTAGTGATTTGATTAATATTTGATAATATATCTAGATTTCAAATCATATATTAAATGCAATAGTATATTCATCTTGATATCATCTTATTTTGAAAGACCTAAATTTGTGGAAATTTTTAGATTTCGAAATCGAATTAATTTTTTTAGAATGAAAACATTCAAATTTAATTTAATAACAATATATTTATTATACATTAAGTAATAAAGTTTAGGCGGGAAAATAAAATTGGAAAAATATCATTTTGTTTTTATATATATATAGATATTTTAATCCTATAACTTATTTATAAAATAAGCATACATTAAATCTGCGTATAGCACGACAGTCATACTATACTAGTTTATTATAGAAACAAGACTCCTATTTTAAATGAGAAATATATATTTTAATATAAAACTATAACTTTTACATATCTTATCACTAAAAAAATAATATATTTTGAATAATCTTTAATATTAATTAACTCAAAATTTATTATAAATATAATTTATTTTCTTTTAAAATATATTACAAATTGTGAATTGCATTGATACAATACTTATCATATGATAAAAATTGTAAATTAACAAAAATTTATGAAAAGTTACATATATAAGTTACTTCCATATATTTATGATTATTTAAATATTAAATGTTAGGATAAGTTTAGCAATTTTGCCTTTTTGTTAATCTTATATACAAAAATCTATTATAAGCGATAAAATAAAAATATTTAATTTATGTTTACTTTTATTTTTTTGGGAAAAGTAATTTATCACATTTAACTTAATAAAAAAGAGAAAGAAAATCCTTAAAAAAAAAAAAGGAAAAAGAAAAGAAAAAAGAAAGTAGTAACTGATTGTTGGGTTTACCAAACAGTAGCTGTAGAGTAAGCTTAGGTGGCGAAGCGTTGAACCCCAATTCGGTCTTCGCACGAAACCAAACCCCACCCACCCCTGAGCCCAAAACATATTCCGCGTGAGCCTTCCCATCCCGGCCTTTAACCTAAGGAGATCCCCCTTCACCCGCCCCCCCGCACCACCACACCCGCAGTGCTCCGATGGCCTCCGCCGATGACCGCAGCAACGTCGCTGCTGCTAATATCTATAACGAGGACGAAGACCTTCTCGAGGACGACGACGACGACGAAAGTTTCGACCACGACGAAGACGATTCAGCATCTTCTGTCCCTATCGCCGTCGATCGTCCTCCTCCTCCGTCCATATCCGCCGCTCATGTAATGATCGCCCTCCCCAGCGTGCCCGATCCCCACCTCAGACAACACCAACAGCAAATAATTCAGCCGGAGACCGTCATCCATAAGAAGCCCGCGCCACCCGATGAATCTCGCAAGCTTTTCCAGCGCCTATGGACTGATGAGGACGAAATTGAGCTGTTACAGGGATTCCTTGATTACACCACCCAGCGTTTCGGCCCGAACGGTTCTTCACAGCATCACCACGACACGACTGCGTTCTACGACCAGATCAAGAGCAAATTCCAGCTTGATTTCAACAAGAATCAGCTTGTCGAGAAGCTCCGCCGCCTGAAGAAGAAGTACCGGAATGTTGTTGGTAAATTTGGCTCCGGCAAGGAATATACGTTCAAGAGCCCCCATGAACAGGCCACATTTGAAATCTCTTCCAAAATCTGGGGCAACTCTGTCCCTGTGAACGGCTCCCCTGCCTTTCGTGCTGCCCCTGCCCCAATCGACGAGGACGACGAAGATGTCAACAACCCCAGTTTCGTCGATTGCCAAAGCCCTTACCCTAATGGTATTGATATAAACAGCAAAGTCTCGCGCCCCAGGAAGAGGAACCGAGCCGGCGCAGTGAAAGTGGAAGACAGACAGCAAAACGCTGCCAATTTTAATATCAACAACACTCCGCCGGCAATGGCTGCGACACCAGTGGCTGCTTCTGTGATGGGCCCGGGGATAGGAGGATCCATGTCCAATGTGATTGAAGAGACTGTCAAGAGCTGCTTGTCTCCCATATTCAAGGAGCTGCTTTGTAATTCGATGACTTCTAATCCGAATTCTAATGGGCCGTGCTGTGGACATGGCTTCGGAATTGCACAAAGTCCGGTATCTTTGCTTTTTGGCCCAGCCACGGGTGGGGGTAAAATGGTCGACGAAAGGTGGAGGAAGCAACAGATACTGGAGTTGGAGGTGTTTTCTAAACGGTTGGATTTGGTGCAGGATCAAGTTAGAGAGAAGTTGGAGGAGCTTAGGTCCAGGAACTGATTGACTACTTTCTTCGGCAGTAAGTGTATTTCCTGTTTTTCATGATTTTTCTTGATACAGTTGATCTTATATATAGATTAGTTAATGGCTGTTGATAGAAGTGAAACCGCAGATCCTGCTCATCTAATGATTTGGTGAATAATTAGTTGATATTATTCAGCCCTTCCATGGATTCCTTGTTACTTCATGTTAAAGCTTGATAATTTATAAGTTGATATGTAATTTTAAATCTACCAGTTTGCTCCTTGGTTTCGGTCTGCTACTTAGTAGTTGTAGTCATCAGTGTAGGTTTCTTGCGATTTACTGTGAAGGAAAGCAAGGAGAATAAGGTGCAGTATCACCAGATGTGTTTTGCCCTTTCTGTCTTCCTTAATTATCATTCAGTTTTGAAGTTTCCAGGGTCTGATCTGTATGCTTTTTCACGATGAAGTGTTGTTCAGATGCCATTATAGAATGCCGTGACCTCGGCTAGGAAATGGTAAATCAGTTAACCATTTAGTGATACTCAGAATCAACTTCGTTTTCTGTTGAGGGCACAAAGTATGGAAGTTAACTTAAAGTCGCATGATGTGAACTGCCAAGGATAAATAATAGAGGTAGCCTCTATGCATCATTATTTGCTTGTCGTCCGTGCATATTTGGATGAAAACTTTATTCATTTAGCTAATTACATATTTGCTGTTTTCCCACCAGTTAGGCTCCCAAATGTTTATGTGAATGTTGCTTTGTTGCTTTGTGAGGATATATAGATCAATTACTGAATCTTGGATTGAGAGAAAATAGAAATGATAGATGGATTTTGAAGTTCTAGGTTGTCGGGCGGAGCTGGGAGACTGGATCGGACTCTTGATCTCGCAGAATATGACCAAGGTTGTATCCATATATTTTGGTCATTAGATGCTACACCCGGTGTATTCACCAGTTTGTATAAATATTACAATATCTTTTACAATCACTCCCACATCTATGTGTTCCACTCCACATGTCTGTCTAGTTGTTTTGATGTTGCATGTGGATGGCAAGCTCTAGGGATGGAAACGGGATGGGTCGGTCATGGTCAGGCATCCCCATACCCTGCCCCACTCCCCTCACGCACTACTCATAGTCTCATACCTTACCTATTACCCATTTTTGTTGCATTTGGGTGGGCTCGGTTGATTCCCATCGGTAAAATTGATATAGCCCTAGCTAGCTCGCGTGCAATAGTTTGGTTTGGCTTCAATTTGTCATACTATTATTTTGTCTTTTCATCTCTCTCTCTCTCTCTCTCTCTCTCTCTCCTCTATGTGTGTGTGTGGGTGTGTTTAATCGGATGAAATGCATGGCACTGGCCCATTCGACTGGGCCAGTTCATCTTAAAATCAACTTGATTACGTACGTAGAGCAAGTTGGGAAATATCGAAATAAATCAGTCAAACGGATGGTATAATCGAGTTCATATGTATTCTACATTATAAAACCCTTTTAACGTTTAAGATCAAATATATTTGTACGTTGGTTCTGTTGGAAAATTACGAACAATTTTAATAATTCGAAGATGTTTTAATATAATAGTTTATTATACTATATATTCAACGATCAATCTCGTACAAAAAGAGCAACTTGGTTTACTTCTATTGAAACGTAATTCAATGAGTATCTCCTTCAATCATTTTATGCTCCAATTTTCTTATCCCATACGCTTCAAATATTTTATTTTATGTGTTCTCTAAAAATTGCTCCCAAGTTATAAATTTTTGTGAAGTCTATATCTGTATTCTTCAAAATTCACGACTTAAACTTCTGTGTGTAGGCACAGTATATTCTTTAGACGACTTGTATTGTCCAACATGATTGAAAGCTACATATAATTAGCAAATCATAGCTTATAATTAAGAAATCATAAGCTAAAATAATGAAGTATTGGATTAGAAATTAGATAATATTTTGAGGACTAAAATGTGAAATTTGTACTTAGATTTGCAAAGTGCATTTCTCTCTCAAAAAACTAGCTTAAAGTGAGTTTCTACACTATATTTATGCACTAATTGTGTTTGTACCACTAGTATTCCAATGGCACATTATTTTTTCATTAATAAAATATAATTATTATTAGATTAAATTTAATCTTTATAAAAAAATTAGTAAAGCAAATCAAGTAATATTAAATACTACACAATTTAAAGTATTGTTTATTTACTAGATAATTAAGTTTGTCAATAACTAGGGCCAACCGATATAACAATTATTTTGATCGAACAATTTTATAAGTGTGTTATTAGCCATATTGATGTACCTTATAAATTATTAAGTAGTTATGACACGGGTGTACACCAATAAACAACAATATGATATTGTTTGATACGTACCGTTTAACTTATACTTATGAATAACACTATACAAAAATAATTATACCTATAAATTGACCATAATTTAATAATCTAGCACATCCCGAGCAATCAGATATTTTAACTTTATATTTTTATTTACGAGCATAATTTGGAAAGTTCTTTTAGGAGAAAAATTTTGATTAAAATTTTGTCTGACGATTTATTTTTATATACTAAGATTGTGATTTATTTTTTTGTAGGTTTGCATTTCTCATATTTTTAGTTTAATAAATCATAATATCATATATAAGTTATATACATATATATATGTGTTAATATAATAATATATATTATAGATAGTATGAATATATACAATGTGTATGTACGTAATGTGGTATGTATAGTACATGTTATGAGCATATTTGTTTGAGAGAGGGATATACTTAAACTAATAGGACGTAACAAACTATTTCAAATTCATCAAACAAATAACTAAAAATTTAAGAGCAAATAAAAATGGTGGAATAGCCCGAAAAAAGAGAGAGAGTGTGTCGTACCGTGACCCGTCTCTGTTTACTCTCCCCAAGCCAGACGAAAAGGAAAACCAGATCCGGCTCCAATCTCGCGAGCACCGTTAGCTGACCGTCATTCCGTTTGTACGGCCGGCGGTAATCCACTAACCAAGTAACGACTCAAACCGCCATTGGAATATCATAAGTCATAATTCGTTTCTGCTTGGACGTATTTCTGCCCCAAAAGCAGAACCCTTAATATACTGCCAAAAGAGTTGGCTTGTCATGAAAAGGTTATTCAACCATCTCTTGTGGGGCAATGGATATTGAGGTGAAGATGCTCGACGAAATGTCTAACTGACCGGTTGGGGCTACACTTTATTTTTTTGTTGCTTTTCTAGTGATGAGTTTGGCATGACGTGGACAGCAGTAATCTTGTCAGTGCTTGTACTCTGGTTTGCTTCTCTTTGCAAAATCTTTCATGGACATTCCTCCTCCTCAAAAAGAGCATTCTTAGATGATGGTAATTCATGGATTGTGTCTATGCACATGAAATACTAGAAATACAACGTCAAAACTGTGCAGTGTCCCTTGTTTGCGGTATCCATAAATGTGTTCTTGTGGGTGTTATTTTTGGATCGTTTCTCAATTTATTTTCTTATCAAAAAGCTTCTCGATTTCTTTAATTCCAGGTGGGAGTTCTAGAAGGAGAAATGTCTTGCTGGTTATTGCGCACCCTGACGATGAGTCTATGTAAGATTGAATTTTCGCTGTTGCAGTTTGGATTAAGAGGCCTATGAATTAATGCTTAACCACAATGGGGGACGATTACTTTTTCCCATGTATTTGTTTTTTCCCCATTAGTTATAGTGGTGGCATTAATACCATTATAGCCATCCGATTGATAACCTTTTACCAAAGATCCACTCAACTTTCTTGTTGAAAACCACGTCTCTTAGTTTTGGTTGGTGGCTGAATTCTGTTTACACACAACAAAAATGCTGCATTTGGTTTCTATTGGAATATTTTTGAAGGCCAATATTGGGGATACAAAATCAGTTATGTGGAAGTTCCATGTCAGTTTGTAGTGCAATGAAGTATGTTTTAGTCTATGAGAAGGCTAGGCCAGCACGTGGCATGCTCTGAGCTAAGCGAGCTTCTCCAGAGTGGCATATACATATTCATATTAGAATGCCTAATAGGAAATATAGCTTTTCCAAACAATCAACAAGTAGTTTTGTGTTCCACCTTCTTCTTCTTGGCTGCCCATCATTTATATTTGAAACAAAACTAACCAAAGGACATTATCCTACTTTAACCTTGCAATGATTGCTCAGGTTGATGATGGCCACCTATCAGCACAACACAATCTTCCACTTATTATATGAAAGTTGTTTGATTGATGTACTTCTTCTCTTTTGGAACTTCCTTTATTTTATCATGAAATGCTTTTCTTAATAGAAGGAAAAACTCTGCATGCAAGTAACAATTTTGTTTTGAGATTCTTCTATCCTTTTAACGTTTTCATTATCTTAGCAATTGTACAGTCTGTTTCTGGAATATTGAGATTGGTTTCTAACAGTGGGAGTGACGAAAAAGCACTTGTTTCAAGAACTGAAGTGGATGAAATGATACCTTCGGAGTATCATTTAGGGTCTCTAGAAAACATGTTCTCTAAGTTTTGTTCTGCTTGTTCCAATTATTGGTAATACCATGGTCGGGATTTATGTACCCATATATTGTTTTATGCTGCAGGTTTTTTGCTCCGGTGATTAGTTACCTAAAATCAAGGAGTCATAATCTATACATACTGTGCATGTCAACTGGTAATTCTTCCTCATGATATATACTTGTCTGGTCTTCCCAAAGTAACTTTATATGATTTTGGTGTATGTTACTATAATGAGCCTTCAACGTCATACCATACCCAAGCCTTAATAAATTGATTGATGTTATCCCCCCCCCCCCCCCCCGCCCCCCCAAAAAAAAAAAAAAACAAAAAATAACAAAAAAGAAGAAGCCGAATTATGACTATATAAAGAGGAAGATTATGTCCAATTTACAAGATTTAAAAAAGCAAATGAATTAGGACTATTATAATGTCAAACAGTCCATTAAACGGCCACTTTGGTTATTTTTAATCAGAGAATAGAAGGCTGGCTGACTTTGGATTTCAGAATGCTTGATCTGCTAGCCCATGTTAAATGGATTACATATTGGTCCAGATGTATGTAACATTTTTTACAATGAAATATAGCTCTTGTCATATATGAAGAACAAGTTTTGTTTCTAAAGATTATAATTAGTTTATAACATTTTTCTTTTTTGTCAATATTCTCGGGTTTATGACTCTTGTTGCTATTGCAGGCAATGCAGATGGCATGGGAAGTATTAGAAAAGAAGAGCTTTACCTGGCCTCTGCCGTTCTCAAGGTGCTTGCATTTTAAACTTTAACTTTCTTATGTGTATGCAAAGCACTAATTATATTATCTGTTGGAGTTGTAACTGCAGGGATACATATCTATTGTTTCATTAATTTATGGTGAATATACCTCAAACATAATTCTGATGATCGGTTTTCTCCAAAAATAACTTTGCTTTCAACATATGCAGATTCCAACCCAGCAAGTCAAGATTCTTGACCATCCAGATCTACAGGTTTCTTTCTGAATTCTCCTAAATCAATCCATATTTGCATTGCTTAAATATCAAGGTGCTAATAAAATGTGATGTTGTGATTAGGATGGTTTTGGCAAAGTGTGGAACTGGAATTTATTGGCAAGCATCATTGATGAGGAAACACAAGCCCATTCTATTGACTTAGTAAGAATTTGTTTTAGTTGTCAATCACTCTATTATCTTTACAACTTACATTCAATTTCACTTGTGTTGACATTTTGGGGGTTCTCTGTCCTGCTGCAACCACGGTTTGATAGCTTTTATGCTATTTTATTTATCTATCCTCATTCTTCATTTTATTTATTTATTCCCTAGATCATTACATTTGATGATTATGGCATCTCTGGACATTGTAACCACCGTGATGTACATCAAGGTGTAAGGTAAGAGTGACTTGGAGTCATAAAGCATTTTCTTTAGGCAAATATTCCATTTGAAAAGTAACTTCAGTATTACAAAGGATTCGTATGTTCAAATAGGAACATGATAAGAAACTCAGTTAAGGTTGAGCTAACTTGTCGGGCTGTGACTCACGACTCAATGAGACAAATGCATGCTTTAGTCCTGTTTATCTTAAGGATTCGTATTGAAATCCCTGATTTGTAGTTTTATCTAATTATTAACCTTTTGATTTTGATGTGCCATGAAATTAACTCCATCCAAGCAAAGAACTTCATACTGATTGGGTTCTTTCTTTGTATGTATCTCAGAAAACTATTGCATGATGCTAATGGAGGACATGTTGAAGCATGGGAGCTCGTAAGCTGCTCCTCATCACCTTCTCTATTTTCTGGATTTTTACGTGTCCATTTCAACCTTTGTAAATAGAGTATATATACAATTTGGAATTCTTAAATTTCTGTTGCATATTTCTTCATGTTCTTTTGCGCCACCCACCCAAAACCACGTTTTCACTACTGTAAGGTATTGAGTCCACATGTTTATTATGGTAATGAGTTTTTCATCATTTTCAGGTAAGCCCTAACATAGTACGCAAGTACATTGGGCCAATAGATATTTGGTTATCCATCTTGTTCACCAGATGTCATGATAAGGGACAATCATATTGCTTCCTCAACTCAGATCTTCGTAAAAGTTATGCTGCTATGGCTCAGCATTCTAGCCAATGGGTTTGGTCCGCACACCTATTTCCTTAAACATTTTTTTCATTTTTGACACCATCTACAGATAGTCAACGAACATGTGATGACATTTTATTTTACAGTTGCTGGTGTAAATACAGTATCACTAATCTTCGCCCGGTCGTTTCACTTGGTATCGCAGGTTCCGGAAACTTTTTGTGTCATTTTCAAGCTGTACCTTTGTCAGCACGCTTAGGAAAATTGAGTAAGTTGGCAACTTCAAACAATTCCCAACTCCAATTAATTGAGACTTTGTTCTGTTCTGTTCTGTTCTGTTCTGTTTGTGCAAAGACGTTCTGACTGTATGTGAAGTATGTACATATTCATGTTCACACAGGGGGTCCCCATTCTATATAAATATGTACATATTCATGTTCACTTTTATATAATAATAATTATTATTATAAAAAAGTTGATTGGAATTTATTTATTCCTCTCACTGCCCAAACCTCATAGAGTCATTAACTCCTACACTAATGTGGAAATCTCTTTTCTGCCCTTCCACTGCTAAATTCATATTAAATTGTTACGACGAGAGAAGTAACGGACAAACAACGGTGAAATTTTGGCCAAATTTAAACGAAACCTAAAACTTTGGTATGGACTTTTACAAACAATACTCCATTGTACCAAAAAAAAAAGTGTTTGTATAATTATTGTTTGGTCACTATTTTAATATATATATATATATATATATTTATTTTAAAACGAGGAGAGTGCTGAAAATAATAAAACCCAAGATGACACGTTGTTTGTATGTTAGGGTGGATTTGTGACTACTACACGATGTGCATATGACGTGATAATTTGTGCATATTTTACGATTGGGTTTGGGATAACGTAAATTCTACTGATTTGTATTAACAATAAATTAGTATTTTTCTTGCGCATTACATGATTTACAATATTTATGATAATATAATAAGTTAATAATCTTTTTGAATTGTAATATAAATTTTTTCATAAATTTATAAATATTCAAAATATATTTCTCAATAATATTTTTTAAATAAAAAATGTTAAAATGATTTTATATACAAATATTTTAAATTTAAAATATATCATACTTAACTTTAAGAAAAAAAATTTAATATTTAAAGCAGAAAAATCCTTGCAATCTATAGATGGCCCTTATTCTTCCTTATCTTTTTCAGTACGGTTTCTTCTATTCCAGATCTCTCATTTGCAATGATATATTTGAAATACTTTTTTTTTGTTACATATTTTTATTATATTTAATTAAAAATACAATTACATTTAAAATACATTTATTATGAACAAAAGACGTATTTTTATTAAAACCAATTTACTGAAAGTTACATTGAAATTGTGTTTTCGTTTTATCACTTTTATATATTGGGAAAAAAGAAAATTAAAAAATATTTTATCTTATTTTGTGAGATCTCAATACTTTATCGTGAATGGTAAGATAGGACTAGTCAAATCATGAAGAGAGCTGAACTTGCCCGGATCTGACAATACCATACCATAGTCAAAAGGTACAACGGCCGGAGCGCCGGTTTTTTTGCCTTTGACGTAGCTATTACAAGATAAGATCCTATCCGCCTCTAGAACTAATCGGTACCTCTGCACTTTCTTTTTCTTTCTGACTCTTCCCAGGGTCAGGAGGTAGCTCACAAAGGTCCCATGACTTTCTGGACCAACCAACTCGGATCTGCCCCCGCAAGAAATCGAGATGTTTCTGATGGATCATGAAAAGAAAGTTGTCTAATCAATAGATAGAAATGATCTTGACCCAAATAGTCAATGATGCTGAATTTCCAATTTTTTTATTTTTATTTTTTATAGTATTATAGAATATATTTAATTATAAAATCCTATTTTTCGATTGCCCACCTCTTACTAATTTGATGCTTTAGGACTTGGCATTACCTTATTTTGATGATTCATGTACGTACTTTAATATGTGTTTGGTAACTGTTGTTCTATTTTAGCCATTTTGGTGGTGTTATAGTGCCAATTCTTTTCTTATATTTTATTTTATTTATTTCTACAATTTATTAAAAAAAATTAAATTATGTTCTTAAATATTACAATTTTTATTTTTTAGCTAAGTTAACAAAAATATAACCTTCTAAAAATATTATTTTAATTAATTTGATTTATTAATCGTATATAATTTATTTTTTATATACATAAAATTCATTTTTTTTATTTATAAACAATATCTCGATGTTTGAAATTAAAATAATTTTTTTTTGAGACGAAGAGAGATTGGACAACAAGCGATGAGATTGACTTAGGGCGATGAAATTATTAATTTTGATTATTGGGAGGAAGTAAGTGAAACTAATAAGCAATAGAGAGTATTATGTGGTTTTAGGTGAAAAAATTGATGGGAAGGAACGTGGGTTTACGCCGAACATTAGCTGTAGAGTAGCGTAGGTGGCGTGTGGTGCCGTTTTGGTCTTCGCACGAAACCCCCCAATTAGACCATCCCGAACCCTCAATTCGCACCACACCCCCCCGACCCCCAACCCGCCCCACCCCCCGTACATATAACTCTGATGGCCTCCGCCGATCACCCCACCACCCACCCCGCCGCCGCTAGTTTCTTCAACGAAGATGAGGACCTCCTCGACGACGACGATGACGACGACATCTCCGACCACGACGACGACGATTCCGCCTCTTCTGCCCCTGGCGCCGTTGATCGGCCTCCTCCGTCCACCCCCGCCGCTGAAGTCACGATCGCCGTTCCCGGAGTACCCGATCCGCACCTTAGGCAACAGCAGCAGCAATTAGTTCTGGTGGAAAGTGTCATTAATAAGAAGCCGGCGCAACCTGAGGAGTCGCGCAAGCTTTTCCAGCGCCTGTGGAACGACGAGGACGAAATTGAGCTGTTGCAGGGATTCCTTGACTACACCAACCAGCGCTGCGGGCCGAACAGTTCTTCGCAGCACCACCATGACACGACGGCGTTCTACGACCAGATCAAGAGCAAGTTCCAGCTTGATTTCAACAAGAATCAGCTCGTCGAGAAGCTCCGCCGGCTGAAGAAGAAGTACCGGAATGTGATTAATAAATTCAGCTCCGGCAAAGAATATGCATTCAAGAGCGCTCATGAGCAAGCCACGTTCGAGATCTCGTCCAAAATTTGGGGGAATGCTCCCTTCACCGTCAACGGCTCCGCCGCACACCGTGCCCTGCCTGCTCCTATCGACGAGGATGACGACGACGTTAACAACCCCAATTTCACCAATTTCGTAGATTGTCAAAGCCCTAACCTGAATGGCATAGATATGAATTGCAAAATTCCCCGCCCCAGGAAGAGGAACCGAGCCGGAGCAGTGAAAGTGGAGGAGAAACAGCAACACTCCGCCAATTTTAATATCAATAACACTCCGCCGCCATTGGCCGCGACACCATTGTCCGCGACCCCAGGAACGGGGATAACTGGATCCTTGTCCAGTGTGATTGAAGAGGCTGTGAGGAGTTGCTTGTCACCTATATTCAAGGAATTGCTGTCCAATTCGATGAATTCCACTCCAAATCCCAGTGGCTCGTGCTGCGGAAATGGGTTCGGATCCGGACGAGGCCTGGTACCCTTTTATTTGGGCTCAGCGTTTGGCGGAGATAAAATCTCAAGCCCGATCCCCTTTTGCTTCGGCGGAGATAAAGCCTGCAGTGAAAGGTGGAGGAAGCAACAGATATTGGAATTGGAGGTGTTTTCTAAGCGATTGGAATTGGTGCAGGATCAGATCAGAGAGCAATTGCAGGAGCTCAGATCCACCGGAAATTGATTGATAACTTTCTTGGTCAGTAAGTGTAATCTCCTGCCTTTAATTATCTTTCAAGAACTCCCTTTTGTCTTATATATAGTTTATTGGATGGGTGAAACTGCAGATCCTGCTTTAGATTATGAGTGGGGAACAATGAGTTGAGATTGGTCTGTGTTCTTGATTTGCTTGTTTCTGCACTTGAATGCTGCTAGATTTGACTTGTAAATTGGAATCTTCTAGTTCTGACTCCCTTGTCCGAGCCTGGTAGGGTTGGTAGTCTTAAGGTATCATCAAGTGGTTTCATTTCCTATGAAGAATAAGTAGTTTGTTTCAATGGCTTGTGAGTTATAATAGGGATAGGTAAATATGTTTTCTTTACCTATCTTTCCTTATAATATATCTGCCTATTGCAAGCTTTGTCTTTGGCCTCTTCTATTGTTTTTAATGGTGTGACATTTTGTGGATGATCATTATGGAACCCTTTATTGACCTTTCAAAGAAATATAAAAATTGTTTAGTGTTATTCAAGATTGATGCTCAGAGCATTGTCAGGTGGGCACTGCTATTCACACGCCCAGATTTTCTGAACGCAGCCCAGAAAAAGGTCGAATGAATATAAACATGTTTGACTAGGAGTGGTCGAATATGATTTGAAGTGTTCCATAGGTACCAGACCGAACACCTCTATTTCTTGTTCTTGATTGAATACAATGATGAGATGCGATCCATATATACACCGTGTGATAAATTTTGATGCTCTTGTTGAAGGGTCGCTGAAGTTGTCTTTTTTCTGTCTATTAGATGAATGCGTGTGAAAATGGATGATCAAAAAAACTTTGCTGAGTTTACTTCAGTTCATCGTGCTTCTGGTGAAAATAATTTGATTAGTGTATTTTGATCGTCGAATTTGGAAGTTTTATTATTATTAATAAAAAAAAAAAGAACAAATCTTGATAGGGATGAATCGAAGGGATTCGATTCTAAGTTACACTGAGAGCTTTCACTCGGTTTTTAATTTGGAAGCTTGAGGATGAAAATATTGGAATTTCCATGTTTTTTCTTTAAAATACTGTACTAAGATAATAACAGAACCAGCTGTAAATAGTAAAAATTCTGTCAAATAGGTTTCTAATTTTTATTTTATCTTTTTGACAATTTTACGTTGTAAAAGGGAAGAAGAAACAAAATATTATAGCGACACCTTATGATTTGTTCACTTTTTTTATTCTATTTTTCCCAAAAATATTTAGAACATAAATATTTTTTTCGTTTCTTATAATATATTAAATTAATTATCTTTTTACAATATTAAGTTTGACACATATTACATATTTTAAATTAAGATATTAAATTCTAAAAATATAATTTTTTTATTGATTATTTAGGTTTAATTTGTGTATCTATTATGGACAGGACTAATTGCATTGCTCTGGGTTGCATACAAAAATAAATTTAAATTTAGATAATTTAGAATTTTTTAATAAATAAATATATTACAAATTATGCATCGTATGTTTAGAGATGTACGGTAGTATCCATGTAATGCCAATTTTGTTTATATTAAGACTGTATTTTCTAACACATTTTTTATTCCAAAATGATGAATCAATCCAAACTCGGATTCATTTCAAACAATAAATCACATTCAATTGGTTTTTCATCTATTGAAACCTCATAATTTGTTTTTACCATTTCTCTAAGCACAAACCAACTTAATATGAATATAAACTATAAACCACAATGAGTTGTCGTATGTTTTACATTAGATTTTGATTGATACGAATTGAAAAATCTCTCACCATAATGTTCGAATTTAAGTACAAGATGAGAGTTCTTTGAGGCTACTTAGTTGGTCGAGGAGATGAGTGCGAAAGACGAAATGTTTCTATAAATAGTGGTATAATTTTTTTATTTTTTATTTTTATCAAAATTAAGATTGAGAAAATATAATAAACTAAATCTAACAGTCATAAAATATTTGGAAAATATGTAATATTTTTAGAAAGAAATATTTTAGCAATCTTAATTTTTTTGTCCAAACTCAATATGGTCCAAACTTAATTTTAATTTAATATTTGTTATATAGGTATTAAGTTAAATATCGTAAAATATGATTAATTTGATATATTATACGTTGAATATAAATTAGAAACGAAAAAGTTATTTGAATTAAAAAAATTGTGAAAAAGAAAAAAAAAACTAATCACTTAAAAATTTTAATCAGATTATAACATATGATTCAACTTAATTTTTTTTTTGCAATCTTTAATTTGAAACCAATATTATATATATATACATATATATATATATTAAAATATATAATATTTCAAAAAAATGAAATATATCATTTGGGTATGAAACATAGTTTTTGATGGATATATTTTTTTATAAATTAAATTATTTATTTTTATTTTGATATATGTGTTGGATTTAAATAATTACTTGTTTAAAATAAAATATTTATAATATTAACTTATATAATATTATAATTTATTATTTCACACTTTTGAGTGAGTTGAAATATTTGTATTGAGCTTGCGGACATTTTAAATTTACTTCGAATGTCTTGCAATTTTTATTTAATAAAATAACTTTTATAAGAATGCCAATACAAATAACATAAATAAATTATATTTTAAATTCAATAATATTTATAAAAATATATTGTATATTATTAATAATATAATATATTACACCCCGTGCGTACGGACATAGATCTATTTGGTTATGTTTTTTTATTTAACAAATAATCTATTTACGAAAGAAAGGCAAAGCAACTATATAAAAGTTAATTTTCAATAAAGTATTATTTTATCAAATTCCCAAATTTTAATCTATATTTCTATTTCAAATGAAACCTTATAAAATATTTTAATAATAAATTATTAATATAGAAGATCCATATTGCAGTTCTAATTATTTCTCCAATTATGATGTTTTTCTGCAATATTAAAAAAGAAAAGAAAAAAAAGATTAAACCCTCAGGCTCAGGGGTTTGAGTTGGGTTATAAAATGCTGTCGCCCTCCATCTTCAAGCCCTAACATCACAACGGTAACCTCAACGGAGAGATGCATTCAACAAAATCAACACAGTAATAATGCTTCGATTGATTCTCTCATCCTATTTCGGTGCCGGCCACCGAAATATCGTTCCATCTGCTATACGGTGCATATCTTCGACGCCGCATCTCAGCGGATCATGGATGGACAAGATGAAAGGAATACTCACCGGCCAGAAAACCGATTCGGCGGATTCTTTCACTCTTCTCCGTGAGTGATTTCCCTCACATACGTAAGTTTCAAATGGCGTTTTTTTCTGAATTTGTGGAATATGAACAGACTTTGCTGAGGAGATGAGGAAAGCTAGGAAACTTGGGAAATTGAAGGACTTCGTAGTAGGGAGAGGCAGTGAGGCCACTTTTTCCGATCAATTTGAGAGGCAAGAGGCCATAGTTCGATATCTAGCCGGCATAGATCCTAATGGGGAGGTTAGTTGCCTCTCCTCTTATAATTAATTGGTTACGTAATTTATCTTTGTTATGACGTAGTACACACACACACACACACACACACACACACATATATATATACATATTTATATATATTTGTGTCGGAATTCCTACTTCCTCTAACTCAACTGAAATATGCTCAGTGAGTTTGTCTGCTTCATGGATTTTCTTGATATTGGTTATCGCGGAATGTCTATAGTTGGATATGTACTTAATTTAGCTGCTTGAAATTAGACTAAATCTTATGTAATAAGGGTGTACTTGATTGTATGCAATTGAGCACTAGATGAAATTTTTCATTCTGATTCTAGTAAAAGCTCCACCTATCTAAATCAACTTTGAAGATTTTTTTTCTTTTTTTTTTTTTTTCCCCCCTAGAGACAAACAATATCCACAGCTTAAGAGTTACTGGATCTCTTATTTATTAGCTGGTCAATTGAGGATACAGGTGTGAGATTTTCAATTTTGTTCAATTGGTAAAATTATCTGAAAGTTTGAAAGATTCAAGAGAAGAAAGAATAGGGAAAGACTAATGTGCTCATAGTTGATGGAAGACCAGAATGCTCAAGGAAGGTTGCTCCAAGCATTCAAGTTGCATCACAGAATTGAAAATATTAAACAATTGATTCAGGCTTTTAATAAACAAGGTCTGATCATCAGCTGCCTTATAAATTAGCTTAAAAAACTTCAAAAAAGTTGTTTGACTTGATGCTATTTTGACTATGACTGATTTATACGACCAGCCTTTTACAAACATTTCTAGACACTAGAGAAAAACTTATTACATAAACTACCAAAAATATTCTTGACCACAAGCTTGTTAAAGTATTTTTATGTGAAATAAATATAGATGATGTGAACTTGTTTTTGACAGTGTTCTAAAAGGAGGCCCAGCCGTCCTGCTTTTTTCTTTGATGATCATTTTGGTTTATTTATTTATTTTATTATAATATCATTAAAATGGTAATTTTTTTTCTTTTGAACAACACTTGTAAATATATTCCTTCTTTTGCTTATTGTAACTGAAATAAATACGTGGTAGAACTCAAAAATAGATAGTAACAGGTTACTACTGAAAACATACATAAAAATATGCCTACACTTTCAATGCCCTGCGTAGGCCCCCAAGCTGCTATGACCCAGACTGCCACCTGCCTTTAGAACACTGGTCGTTGACCTAATGTGGGCTGGTATCCCTAATGCATTATATTTGGACGTTGAAGTTAAAAACTTTTGCTTGCTGCTGAGGCAGCTTCTGCATTGTTAATAACTATATGATGCTACATCATCTTCATTTTGAGCTTTTGGAGAAAGTCTATGATTTTCAGTTTTTACAAATATAATTCATCTATTAGGTAAGGCTTTGTACCCCCCCCCCCCCCCCAATTAGGTAAGGGTTCAGGTTTACTTAGGGGAATTCTCTTGTTGGTTCATACACTAACTAATTGTTATTTTCTTTAGACAAACTTCTTCATTCAATATTTCAAATTATTCAGGAGCCAAAGAGTTAAGTTATTGATTGAAATCTTAGCCCGTTGTTTTTTGTATTAAGTTGAACAATAGGATTGAAAATGATATATTGGGAGTGCTCTAGGGTTATTGACTTTACTTTTGCTTTCTATCTACTGTAGAACATTCAGCCCAGTCAGAAAAAGGAAGCAGCAAAGCAGTGTAAATGCACTTTGGGAGAAATTGAGAATACTTTATCAAAGTTTACATGGGCAAAAGAAGCACAGAAAAAGATGACACAACTTAAAGCGGAAGGCAAACCTCTGCCAAAGAGCTTTGCTGAGGTTGTCATTGTAGTGCACTATATTTTTCATTTTCTCTTGCTGCTATAGGTTTGGTTTGGTTTTTATGTGTGTGTTTCTTTTCTATTTATTATTGTTGTTGTTGTTGTTGTTGTTGTTGTTGTTATTTTCTGTTGATGAGAAAAAAATATGATTGGTTTAACTGCTAAATAAAATCATATTCTTTTTTTGACATATCTGTAGGTTTAACCAAAGAATAGTTACATAATACTCCTGGAGGTTTGATTTACAAAACATACATCTTACATTTACCTTCCATAATCTTACAAATGATCCTAGCTTTTAGTCGCATTTTCCTTTGCTTCTCTTTGTAGACTCACTATCCAAATTGTTGCCTTTAAGAATAATTCTGTGACTGCCACTCAAAAGCCTACGGTTTATCAACTTATAAGCAAAGAAGAAAGCATTGGCTATGGCAATTTTATAATTTTAAATTTCATAGTATTAATTATTCACTTCTCAAGGCATAAAATGCAGGTTCAGAAATTGATGGGATCATCCCCCATGGATGTTGCCAGATCAAACTTGGCTAAGAGCGGGCAAATAAGTAGGAATGCCCCCTGCCCATGCGGGTCTAGAAAGTTGTACAAAAGGTAAGGTACTTCATTAGATTTGATACATAAGAGAAGGTGAATGATTTGATACTTCCTTTATGTTGTTTTATGGGAACAATTTGATCCTTCTGTCAATACCCAAGAAAACGACGTTGATTTTTTTGGTTGGGCTTGTGGGCCCTTATTTTTGCTCAATCAGCATGATTAAGCACGCTTTAAGGGATTTTTCTACTACTATTACTACTGTCAGATTTCTTCTCCTTGCCTTGAGTTTCCATTACGACATTCACGCTATATGCCTTCTTGCATAAGTTTTATCTCCTCTACCAAATGTGAGTCTTGTCACTTTGAAGTCTTAAACCATATGGCAAGTAAAAGAAGACCAATTTGTTTCCCTCTTTTACTTGATGACTTCCTGCCTATTTTGTACATGTGATATTTGGAAGTCTGTACTATGCATTCTTTCTAACTGTGTCTTGGTTTTCTCTTGGCTACACCAAGTGTATTGCACTTGGGTGTACCGCGTATTTTACACACATCATGGGTGTGTGTGTGTGAGATTGTGTGGTGGATAATTGCACTTGGTGTAGTATAGAAGAGACCCTGTTTCTTATGGTTTCTATTTTTTTATTAAATAATAATAATAAAAAATCTAATTTAGCTACGATTGGGTTGTCTGATGAGATTTTTATATTTGAAGGTGCTGTGGGAAGGACAAAAGCAGCTGATGATGAACTTGGTAGCATTCTTCGTTCAGGACAATCTGAGGAGAGATGGAAGCAGAAAACGACTGATCATCGCGTTACTGAAGGGTAAATTATCAAGATGGCAAATTTTCTTATAAGCTAAAACCAGGTTACAAGTTGCTCTCCTTTTGTCGAAAGACCTATAGAAATTGCTTTGAAATAGGCTGGTTTTTTTGACTTGGTCATGGGGCTGGACTGCTAGAATAAAATGGATGTTTGAGCAGCAGCTCCTTGCCTCTTTCAACCCATAATTTATTTCGATTAAAGGTTTTAGACATCAGGTGATAACATGTTACTGCAACTCTACTTGTGCGAGTCAGCTTTATTTGAATCCAATCGGAACTAGATGAGATTCTGCACTACCACGGCCGACATATTTCATCTTATTGGATTTGGCCATTGATTTTCAGTAATTTGCCGCACGACACACTCAACATAGGGCTATTGTTGCTGGGGCAGCATAGAAGTTCTCTCAAACTAGTTTAACTTTGGAGGAGGAAGAAAGGAAAACGATTTTAGCCTTGATTTGAATCACACTTAGGGATGATAGTGGGTGGGCGTGGGGCGAGTACTTAGAGACTCAATCCCGCCCCATCGTTAAATAGGGCAGGGTGGACTCGCTGCAGGTCACATGTCTGGGTGAGTTGGGGTTTGACGACCCATTCTTAGTCACATTTTTATTATTGCAGTTTCAACACTTAATATTATTTTTAAAGATTTTAAAACAAACCTAAGATTTTAAACAGATAAATAAAATTGGAAGCATGTTTATAAAATTATTTTTACCTTTTATTAATATCAATTATAATAATTATTATTATATATATTGTATCTCAGCTTAAATTTCTTTTTATAAAATTACACATATATGCTATATATGGTAAGTACAAATAATACATTAATATATTATACTTATATCTACTATATAGGTTGAATATTTATTTAAAATATAATAATATAGGCCTAAACAAATCATCTAAATCTAACAACTAAATACTTTTTAAGCTACAAATTACGAGGCCATTATGGAACCCTTTATTAACCTTTCAAAGAAATATAAAAATTGTTTAGTGTTATTCAAGATTGATGCTCAGAGCATTGTCAGGTGGGCACTGCTATTCACACGCCCAGATTTTCTGAACGCAGCCCAGAAAAGGTCGAATGAATATAAACATGTTTGACTAGGAGTATACGAATATGATTTGAAGTGTTCCATAGGTACCAGACCGACCACCTCTATCTTATGTTCTTGATTGAATACAATGATGAGATGCGATCCATATACACTCCGTGTGATAAATTGTGTTGTTGCTCTTTGTTGAAGGGTCCCTGAAGTTGTATTATATCTGTCTATTAGATGAATGCGTGTGAAAATGGATGATCAAAAAAACTTTGCTGAGTTTACTTCAGTTCATCGTGCTTCTGGTGAAAATAATTTGACTAGTGTATTTTGATCGTCGAATTTGGAAGTTTTATTATTATTAATAAAAAAAAAGAACAAATCTTGATAGAGATGAATCGAAGGGATTCGATTCTAAGTTACACTGAGAGCTTTCACTCGGTTTTTAATTTGGAAGCTTGAGGATGAAAATATTGGAATTTCCATGTTTTTTCTTTAAAATACTGTACTAAGATAATAACAGAACCAGCTGTAAATAGTAAAAATTCTGTCAAATAGGTTTCTAATTTTTATTTTATCTTTTTGACAATTTTACGTTGAAAAAGGGAAGAAGAAACAAAATATTATAGCGACACCTTATGATTTGTTCACTTTTTTTATTCTATTTTTCCCAAAAATATTTAGAACATAAATATTTTTTTCGTTTCTTATAATATATTAAATTAATTATCTTTTTACAATATTAAGTTGGACACATATTACATATTTTAAATTAAGATATTAAATTCTAAAAATATAATTTTTTTATTGATTATTTAGGTTTAATTTGTGTATCTATTATGGACAGGACTAATTGCATTGCTCTGGGTTGCATACAAAAATAAATTTAAATTTAGATAATTTAGAATTTTTTAATAAATAAATATATTACAAATTATGCATCGTATTTTTAGAGATGTACGGTAGTATCCATGTAATGCCAATTTTGTTTATATTAAGACTGTATTTTCTAACACATTTTTTATTCCAAAATGATGAATCAATTCAAACTCGGATTCATGTCAAACAATAAATCACATTCAATTGGTTTTTCATCTATTGAAACCTCACAATTTGTTTTTACCATTTCTCTAAGCACAAACCAACTTAATATGAATATAAACTATAAACCACAAAGAATTGTCGTATATTTCACATTAGATTTTGATTGATACGAATTGAAAAATCTCTCACCACAATGTTTGAATTTAAGTACAGAATGAGAGTTCTTTGGGCCTACTTAGTTGGTCGAGGAGATGAGTGCGAAAGATGAAATGTTTCTATAAATAGTGGTATAATTTTTTTATTTTTTATTTTTATCAAAATTAAGATTGAGAAAATTCAATAAACTAAATCTAACAGTCATAAAATATTTGGAAAATATGTAATATTTTTAGAAAGAAATATTTTAGTAATCTTAATTATTTTGTCCAAACTCAATATGGTCCAAACTACAATAAATACTAAAATTTAATACAAATAATTAACCAAAAAATAAATATATCGGAGTTCTAATTTGAATTTAATATTTGTTATATAGGTATTAAGTTAAATATCGTAAAATGTGATTAATTTGATATATTATATGTTGAATATCAATTAGAAACGAAAAAGTTATTTGAATTAAAAAAATTGTGTAAAAGAAAAAAACCAATCACTTAAAAATTTAAATCAGATTATAACATATGATTCAACTTACATTTTTTTTTCAATCTTTAATTTGAAATCAATATTATATATCTATATATATTAAAATATGTAATATTTCAAAAAGATGAAATATATCATTTGAGTATGAAACATAGTTTTTTATGGATGAACTATATTTTTTTAATAAATTAAGTTATTTATTTTTATTTTGATGTATGTGTTGGATTTAAATAATTACTTGTTTAAAATAAAATATTTATAATATTAATTTATATAATATTATAATTTATTATTTCACAATTTTGAGTGAGTTGAAATATTTGTATTGAGCTTGCGGACATTCTAAATTCACTTCGAATGTCTTGCAATTTTTATTTAATAAAAACAACTTTTATAAGAATGCCAATACAAATAACATAAATAAATTATATTTTAAATTGAATAATATTTATAAAAATATATTGTATATTATTAATAATATAATATATTATACCCCGTGCAACGCACGGATATAGATCTATTTGGTTATGTTTTTAGATTTAACAAATAATCTATTTACGAAAGAAAGGCAAAACAACTATATAAAAGTTAATTTTCAATAAAGTATTATTTTATCAAATTCCCAAATTTTAATTTATATTTCTATTTCAAATGAAACCTTATAAAATATTTTAATAATAAATTATTAATCTAGAAGATCCATATTTGCAGTTCTAATTATTTCTCCAATTATGATGTTTTTCTGCAATATTAAAAAAAGAAAAGAAAAAAAAAAATTAAACCCACAGGGGTTTGAGTTGGGTTATAAAATGCTGCTGTCGCCCTCCATCTTCAAGCCCTAACATCACACAACGGTAACCTCAACGGAGAGATGCATTCAACAAAATCAACACAGTAATAATGCTTCGATTGATTCTCTCATCCTATTTCGGCGCCGGCCACCGGAATATCGTTCCATCTGCTATCCGGTGCATATCTTCGACGCCGCATCTCAGCGGATCATGGATGGACAAGATGAAAGGAATACTCACCGGCCAGAAAACCGATTCGGCGGATTCTTTCACTCTTCTCCGTGAGTGATTTCCCTCACATACTTAAGTTTGAAAGGGCGTTTTTTTCTGAATTTGTGGAATATGAACAGACTTTGCTGAGGAGATGAGGAAAGCTAGGAAACTTGGGAAATTGAAGGACTTCGTAGTAGGGAGAGGCAGTGAGGCCACTTTTTCCGATCAATTTGAGAGGCAAGAGGCCATAGTTCGATATCTAGCCGGCATAGATCCTAATGGGGAGGTTAGTTGCCTCTCCTCTTATAATTAATTGGTTACGTAATTTATCTTTGTTATGACGTAGTACACACACACACACACACACACACACACACACATATATATATATATATACACACACATATTTATATATATTTGTGTCGGAATTCCTAGTTGCTTCCTCTAACTCAACTGAAATATGCTCAGTGAGTTTGTCTGCTTCATGGATTTTCTTGATATTGGTTATCTCGGAATGTCTATAGTTGGATATGTACTTAATTTAGCTACTTGAAATTAGACTAAATCTTATGTAATAAGGGTGTACTTGGTGGTATGCAATTGAGCACTAGATGAAAATATTCATTCTGATTCTAGTAAAAGCTCCACCTATCTAAATCAACTTTGAAGATTTTTTTTTCTTTTTTTTTTCCCCCTAGAGACAAACAATATCCACAGCTTAAGAGTTACTGGATCTCTTATTTATTGGGTGGTCAATTGAGGATACAGCTGTGAGATTTTCAATTTTGTTCAATTGGTAAAATTATCTGAAAGTTTGAAAGATTCAAGAGAAGAAAGAATAGGGAAAGACTAATGTGCTCATAGTTGATGGAAGACCAGAATGCTCAAGGAAGGTTGCTCCAAGCATTCAAGTTGCATGACATAATTGAAAATATTAAACAATTGATTCAGGCTTTTAATAAACAAGGTCTGATCATCAGCTGCCGTATAAATTAGCTTAAAAAACTTAAAAAAAGTTGTTTGACTTGATGCTATTTTGACTATGACTGATTTATACGACCAGCCTTTTACAAACATTTCTAGACACTAGAGAAAAACTTATTTCATAAACTACCAAAAATATTCTTGACCAAAAGCTTGTTTAAGTATTTGTATGTTAAATAAATATAGATGATGTGAACTTGTTTTTGACAGTGTTCTAAAAGGAGGCCCAGACGTCCTCCTTTTTTCTTTGATGATCATTTTAGTTTATTTATTTATTTTATTATAATATCATTAAAATGGTAATTTTTTTCTTTTGAACAACACTTGTAAATATATTCCTTCTTTCGCTTATTGTAACTGAAATAACTACGTGGTAGAACTAAAAAATATATAGTAACAGGTTACTACTGAAAACATACATAAAAATATGCCTACACTTTCAATGCCCTGCGCAGGCCCCCAAGCTGCTATGACCCAGACTGCCACCTGCCTTTGGAACACTGGTCGTTGACCTAATGTGGGCTGGTATCCCTAATGCATTTTATTTGGACGTTGAAGTTAAAAACTTTTGCATGCTGCTGAGGCAGCTTCTGCATTGTTAATAACTATATGATGCTACATCATCTTCATTTTGAGCTTTTGGAGAAAGTCTATGATTTTTAGTTCTTACAAATATAATTCATCTATTAGGTAAGGCTTTGTACCCCCCCCCCCCCCCCCCAAATTAGGTAAGGGTTCAGGTTTACTTAGGGGAATTCTCTTGTTGGTTCATACACTAACTAACTGTTATTTTCTTTAGACAAACTTCTTCATTCAATATTTCAAATTATTCCGGAGCCAAAGAGTTAAGTTACTGATTGAAATCTTAGCCCGTTGTTTTTTGTATTAAGTTGAACAATAGGATTGAAAATGATATATTGGGAGTGCTCTAGGGTTATTGACTTTACTTTTGCTTTCTATCTACTGTAGAACATTCAGCCCAGTCAGAAAAAGGAAGCAGCAAAGCAGTGTAAATGCACTTTGGGAGAAATTGAGAATACTTTATCAAAGTTTACATGGGCAAAAGAAGCACAGAGAAAGATGACACAACTTAAAGCGGAAGGCAAACCTCTGCCAAAGAGCTTTGCTGAGGTTGTCATTGTAGTGCACTATATTTTTCATTTTCTCTTGCTGCTATAGGCTTGGTTTGGTTTTTATGTGTGTGTGTTTCTTTTCTATTTATTATTATTATTGTTGTTGTTGTTGTTGTTGTTGTTGTTGCTGTTATTATTATTATTTTCTGTTGATGAGAAAAAAATATGATTGGTTTAACTGCTAAATAAAATCATATTCTTTTGTTTGACATATCTGTAAGTTTAACCAAAGAATAGTTACATAATACTCCTGGAGGTTTGATTTACAAAACATACATCTTACATTTACCTTCCATAATCTTACAAATGATCCTAGCTTTTAGTCGCATTTTCCTTTGCTTCTCTTTGTAGACTCACTATCCAAATTGTTGCCTTTAAGAATAATTCTGTGACTGCCACTCGAAAGCCTACGTTTTATCAACTTATAAGCAAAGAAGAAAGCATTGGCTATGGCAATTTTATAATTTTAAATTTCATAGTATTAATTATTCACTTGTCAAGGCATAAAATGCAGGTTCAGAAATTGATGGGATCATCCCCCATGGATGTTGCCAGATCAAACTTGGCTAAGAGCGGGCAAATAAGTAGGAATGCCCCCTGCCCATGCGGGTCTAGAAAGTTGTACAAAAGGTAAGGTACTTCCTTAGATTTGATACATAAGAGAAGGTGAATGATTTGATACTTCCTTTATGTTGATTTATGGGAACAATTTGATCCTTCTGTCAATACCCAAGAAAACGACGTTGATTTTTTTGGTTGGGCTTGTGGGCCCTTATTTTTGCTCAATCAGCATGATTAAGCACGCTTTAAGGGATTTTTCTACTACTATTACTACTGTCAGATTTCTTCTCCTTGCCTTGAGTTTCCATTACGACATTCACGCTATATGCCTTCTTGCATAAGTTTTATCTCCTCTACCAAATGTGAGTCTTGTCACTTTGAAGTCTTAAACCATATGGCAAGTAAAAGAAAGACCAATTTGTTTCCCTCTTTTACTTGATGACTTCCTGCCTATTTTGTACATGTGATATTTGGAAGTCTGTACTATGCATTCTTTCTAACTTTTTCTTGGTTTTCTCTTGGCTACACCAAGTGTATTGCACTTGGGTGTACCGCATATTTTACACACATCATGGGTGTGTGTGTGTGATTGTGTGGTGGATAATTGCACTTGGTGTAGTATAGAAGAGACCCTGTTTCTTATGGTTTCTATTTTTTATTAAATTATAAAAATAAAAAATCTAATTTAGCTACGATTGGGTTGTCTGATGAGATTTTTATATTTGAAGGTGCTGTGGGAAGGACAAAAGCAGCTGATGATGAACTTGGTAGCATTCTTCGTTCAGGACAATCTGAGGAGAGATGGAAGCAGAAAACGACTGATCATCGCGTTACTGAAGGGTAAATTATCAAGATGGCAAATTTTCTTATAAGCTAAAAGCAGGTTACAAGTTGCTCTCCTTTTGTCGAAAGACCTATAGAAATTGCTTTGAAATAGGCTGGTTTTTTGACTTGGTCATGGGGCAGGACTGCTAGAATAAAATGGATGTTTGAGCAGCAGCTCCTTGCCTCTTTCAACCCATAATTTATTTCGATTAAAGGTTTTGGACATCAGGTGATAACATGTTACTGCAACTCTACTTGTGCGAGTCAGCTTTATTTGAATCCAATCGGAACTAGATGAGATTCTGCACTACCACGACTGACATATTGCATCTAATTGGATTTGGCCATTGATTTTCAGTAATTTGCCGCACGACACACACTCAACATAGTGCATTGTTGTTGCTGGGGCAGCATAGAAGTTCTCTCAAACTAGTTTACCTTTGGAGGAGGAAGAAAGGAAAACGATTTTGCCCTTGATTTGAATCGCACTTAGGGATGATAGTGGGTGGGCGTGGGGCGAGTACTTAGACTCATTCCCGCCCCATCCTTAGATAGGGCAGGGTGGACTCGCTGCTGGTCACATGTCGGGTGTGTTGGGGTTTGACGACCCATTCTTAGTCACATTTTTATTATTGCAGTTTTAACACTTAATATTATTTTAAAGTTTTTAAAACAAACCTAAGATTTTAAACAAATAAATAAAATTGGAAGCATGTTTATAAATTTACTTTTACCTTTTACTGATATCAATTATAATTTCTAATTATTATATGATATTATATCTGAGCTTAAATTTCTCTTTATAAAATTATACATATATGCTATATATGGTAAGTACAAATAATACAATAATATATTATACTTATACCTACTATATAGATTGAATATATATTAAAAATATAATAATATAAGCCTAAAGCAAATCATCTAAATCTAACAACTAAATACTTTTTAAGCTACAAATTACGAGGCCAAAGAAGGCTAGTTTGACGATCAATCCTGGGGCTGATAAAGCTGCGCGGTGCGCTTCGCTAGCTGCTTCGGTTAGAGAAGCACCAATCAAGAGATCACGGAACACAAAGCAATCTCAGAGGGTTGCAATCACTGCTGCTGCTCGAAAAAGTCTTTTTCGTTGTATCTATGTAGGCTTTGTTCCCCTTGTGCGTTCATAAAAAAAAGTCTTATTTTTATAGTTTATATGTATTTTTTATTTGATCAATCAAATGTACAAGATATTTTAAATAATTAATTTTATTTAAATTAATATATTTTGACTTTGATTTTTTCAACCACATTCGTCCAAAATATGCTCAACTTAAACAGAAGAAATAACATATTATCATTGTCAACTATTTCTTCACATAATATATATATATATATATATATATATATGTATATATGTATATATATATGAGTACATATATTTTATTTTTGATCAATTAGATAAATAATTAATATTTTGAAAATTATGAAATTTTATTTATATAATTGTTTTATTTGCTTATTTAACTTATAGAATCACATATACTTATTTATAAAAAAATAAAAATTTATATTTTATGATAAAAAATATTTGTTAAACATAAATTTTATTTTGCCGACAAGAGAGTCAAATGTATTATACGTGGTAGTATGATTATGGGCTACGTGATCAACTATAAACTTAATAGCCCATTATATTATTATTTATTACAGAAACTATAAATAATTTAATTAATAATTTGAAAACTATGAAAATGTCCATGAAACCGCCTATGCCTGAAGTCGGCCTTTTATTCGTGACAGAACAAATCTTGTTGCTACGTGTCAGCTGCGTAACTTCCCAGCTGTCTAAACTCTTTCTAGAGAACGGTTGAATGAATTTTTGGTGTTTCCGTCAATATTCTAAAATAAGAATAAGGGAGCGTTAAATAGTTCTCCATTTTTTCTGAATAAATCATTTTTTATTTTGTTTTCAAACAAAAATACATATATTTATAAGAATAAGGGAGCTTTAAATAGTTCTCCATTTTTTCTGAATAAATCATTTTTTATTTTGTTTTCAAACAAAAATACATATATTTTTAGTTTTTTAATGTTTTGTTCGATCTGAATCAGTCGAACACTTCAATAATATTCAATCAGAGCTTAAAATTTATCGAAATGATTGGTTGAACATCCTAAATTTTAAAATTTTATTTAAATAGTTCTTAATTTTTCGTAATACTTTGTACGTATTTAAAAATTGTTATTATTTAATGAATTTCATATTTATTTAGCTATACTTAAAAACTGTTTCAAATATAAATTACAATATTTAGATTTATTTTAACTATTAGATTTTAATAGCAATTTTTTGTTTGGATTTTTGTTGTTATTTTATATTTAAATATTATCATATTTAATATATACACGTTGGATATTTCAAGAATATTCAATCGAGTTTGGTCAAACATGTTCAATCAAACATGTTCAATCGAGTCTGATCGAACATGTGTGACAATAACATATTTGATCTATCTTGATCGAAAAAAATATTTGTATCCAATTTTCTTTTAAATATGTAATTTGGAAAAAATGGAAGGTTATTTAGGCGTTGCCACTTGCCAACAAGTGTTGAAAAATATAGAGAAAAAATATTATGTATTTGGGTGCGTATTTAAAGAATAGGGAAAATAGTTTGTTTTTAGACCAAACGGAGCCTTAGGTAATTGCGAACAACTTCGACAAGTTGCACTCAGAAAACTATTCGTTGGCCTAAAGATCGAACTTTCAACCACCGCCACCGGCACCACCACCGAAGAACCCAACATGGGCATCTCTTGGAGTAAAAGGCACCACCGCCACGAGAATCAGCAGCAGCAACACCCACCTCTTCCCCCGCCCTCCTTCTCATCAAACCCTCCTTCCTCCCTTGCCCTTCCTCCAACAACTCCGCCGTCCCCACAACCACCACCGCCACCCCATGGTTATAACCCAGCCCCCCAACCCCCATCCTACGCTTTTGCCGCTAACGCCCCCCATTCAACAGTCCAACCGCCGGCGCAATTCCCTTACCCTGCGCACCCTTCTTACCCGCCTCCCCATCCCCCATCCCCGCCCCCTCCTTTGCCCCCATACAACTATACTTACAACCTCTCCAATCACTACTCGAGACCCGTTAATATGATCGGTCAATACTCCAATTACCGTCCCTATTACGTTCCCCAGATTAGCGGATGGGGCCCATACATCGCGGCGCCTCCAGTACAGCCTGCTCCGTATGTAGATCATCAGAGTGCTAAAAAGATCAAGAATGATGTGAATGTTCATAAAGACAACATACGACTTCAATTGGATGAGCAGCACCCTGATTGTCACTTGGTTTCTTTCACTTTTGATGCTTTGGTTGATGGAAGGTACTTGAAACTTGTTGGATTAAATAAGTGAAACATCAATTTTATTATTGCAATTTGTCTTTGCTTAGGATTATGTGTTTATGGTGGATTTTGTTTGTATGCTTTTGTTGCAAATGGCTGCTTTAACGTCTCTTTGGTTTGCCTTTGACTTTTTAAGAGTGCTGTAATTGTATTCGTTTTGGTGAGGACGTAGTTAGATCTACCTTTAATCTAAGAAGGCATTGATTGTCAGTATCAATTTTATACGAATTACCTAGAAAAAGGATTTGAAAAAGTTGATTGGGATCATTATAGATGCACGCATACATTGCAGCCAGAGTGTAATTTCTGTTTGATTGTAGGATTGTGCTCTTTCAATCCCAGCCTTTGGCATGCAATTATCATCGCAATTGCTGATGGGACAAAGATATATCGTACCGATGATCTTGTCAGTCTATATGGGATGATTTGCTGGTTGGGTATTCCTGCATATATGTATCTTATCAGTATGAAAGAAATAGATTAAGCTAGAAAACTGCATATGCGTGCTACCTTTCTTTATCAATTGAAGCCTCAAGATTATCTTTAAAAGCTAACAACAGAATAACTTTCCTTTCTTTGTTTCTTTTCAAGAAAATGTGTATAGTGTTGCAAATGACTACATCTCATGATTCCTATTTTCATTTTGTACTTTAGCCAATCACCATCTGCCAAGATCAGTGTAGCTTCTTCTTTCAGTGCTTCATTTATTTTTCTTTCTCAAGGGTGATATCCTGCATGAAGTTAACTGCGGATCTTGTTTTAGGAGCTGATGTTGAAAGTTCAGTATACCAATAGAAGTATACTGCTGCCTGATGTATCTAGAGTTTTTATTAGAGTTGGTAAAAACAGGAATAAGGCAGGCAAAGCTTGAAAAAATACATGTTGACTTTGCAAGAATATTTTCTCTTGTCTAGATAGAGTTTTATTTATCTTGTAGGGATATTTAAGGTTTTCTCCAAATCACATTTGTCATCTGGCATCCAAACAGCAGATTGTTTCTGAACTAAGAGATGTGACATCTTTAATCAAGTGCCTCAGACAGAGGACTACACTGTCAGTAACCACTTCCTGAAGAGTTCATCATCCAATCCTATTGTCTGTGTTTTTTTGTCTCATCAACAAATCCATTCAAACCTCTGATATTTTTGTGCATAGTGATTAAGTATGGCATCTATGGATGGGGTTTTTTAGCTTAAAAGGTCAACCTATTTTGGAAAGAAGTGTTGTCCTTACTGAGCAACACTGGAAAACCAGTTTTAACTACTGCATATTTTTTTAATTAAATTATGAGGTTTATGCTTGGTCCTTTTTCTTCTTCGTAGTTGAGGTGAAATTATGTAGATTGAAAACGAAGTTTGTGAAAAATAGGATTGGTGCATTTGATCTTATCTAAATCAGAGATTTAGTAGACTTCCTGTTTCCTTTACTGGGTAAATGTGTAGATTTTATTGATCATAAAGCATGTACAAGAGAAACATGGAGCATACCCAGTTTCAAAAATTTCTTAGTGTGCTACATTATACCCTATACAGAAGTCATAGAAAAACCATGGAAAAGCAAAAAAAGTTGAGGATTAGGCGCAATAGATACACCAACAATTGTGGAATGGTTATCAGAAAAGGTTTCATGCATGAGTGTATGATGTTAAAAGAGGTTTGTATGAATGTCTTTTATCTTATGAACAGTGGAGTGGAGTCATATCCTTAAAAATCTTTGTTGATTTTTTGCATTTCATATCTGATAGCAAAGATGACTTGTTTTGCCTTTTTATGCCACACTGTTCCTTTTGCTTCCTTCGCTATCCATATTAGTATGCTTTTGGAAGTTGTCATTGCTCTGGAGCTACCAATCCAATTTCTGATTTCCTGCTTGATAGATCCATTGTATCTGCAATTGGAAAACAGATGTTGCAACCTATCTGAATCCCTTCAAAAAGGTTTCATCAATCAGTTTCAATGAGTGTCATTCGGTCTTTGCTCTTGATTTTACTTTCATAACACAACCAAAACGGGAGGGAGTATTTTGGGAGGATGTATAATTTATCTTTTTAACCCTCTAGGTTGGAAGATATCATCCCCCTGTGTGGTGTTGAAGTGTTCGGTTTTCTGCTGGGTCAAATCTGCTGACCTCTGGATCAAATGGTCATTGTGGTCAAAATTGTGTGATCAGTGGGCCATCTCTTCTTGTTGGCATACAGATTAAAACACACACTCTGTGAACACAAATATTCCATCTAGATAGTCCTATTAGATGCTCTTGGGTGCTGTAAGATATATAATAAGCTCATACCAGGTTATATAGCATTCACCTTGTGAAGCTTGAAACCCTTTTAAGGCTTGAAAGTGAGGCTATAATTTGCTTGTCAAAAGTTGTTTAGCATGTAGGTGGTTATACAATATCTGAATCCAAAAGATGATGAATTGAGCCATGATTAGACATGATTTTATGTGGTTACTGTCGTGCTTTTCAAATTTGATTCTGATCTTGCTTTATGTAATTTTGCCCTTGTATTGCAGTATCAGTATTTTCTATTTTGCCAAGGAGGGTAACAACTGTAGATTCACTCCAGTTTATCCAGATATTTCGCCTGTGAAAATCCCATTCCAGAAAGGATTAGGACAGAAATTCTGCCAGCCTTCAGGAACAGGCGTGGACTTAGGCTTCTTTGACACTGATGATCTGTCAAAGCCTGTTCCAGGAGAAGATGTGTATCCGCTTGTACTATCAGCAGAGTCATGTGTACCATCAGCATCTACAGATGATAGTTCGAAAGAGGAACTGCTAAATGCATCACCTCATGCTCAGATCACTCAGGCTGTATTAGAGAAAAAAGATGAGACTTTTCATGTGAAAGTAATAAAGCAGATTTTATGGACTGATGGTGCTCGTTATGAGTTGCGTGAGATTTTTGGGATCAGTGACTCAAATGAAGCTACCATTAGCGATGTGGAATCAGGAAAAGAATGTATTATTTGCTTAACAGAGGTCAAGAACACTGCTGTTTTGCCATGTCGGCACATGGTAATTTCCTTAACTTCAACCTTTTATTTGTCTATACATGATGGATATGAATTTGCCTACTCTTTTAAATCATGTCACTGTCCTAAATTAGTGTTGTGCCAACGTTAAAGTAGTGGCTTTCCTTTGGGCAGAAAGGTATATTAGTGCTGTCTTATCTATGGCAACTTTTCACTAGTTTTCTTTTCATTTTGTTATCTATATGTTCTTTGTGCATTTTTTGTTCTTGTGAGATTAATTGCCAGGATTTGAATATTTATTTATTTTCTTAAATTTTATCTGAGCTTTGTCAGTTTCTGATACTCCATATTTTTTAGAAATACACTATTCTTTAATTTGTCGGTGGAACAATGCTGACTTCTCGTAGCCTAGAAATCATTGTGCCCATGTACACAAAGGGAAAGTACCCTGTTATAATTTTAGAATGATATCTGGAAATTTCTGTCATTTTGGCTTTGTATGTATTGTTTCTTCCTTTGGTGCTATATCAATGCAACACTCAAACTGGAACACTCGATAGAAAATTCTCATACTTATACGCGAAATCTTTGTTTGCTGTATTGCAGTGTATGTGCAGTGACTGCGCCAAAGAGTTGAGGCTCCAATCAAATAAGTGTCCTGTATGTCGGCAGCCAATCGAGGAGCTTCTGGAGATCAAATTTGACCAAGGTGACCAGCTATAAATAACAGATCATGTTCTAGTGCTACCTCCCATCATCGATATATATTTGATCTTTTTTTCTTTTCCCGAGTTCTGACATCTTTGATCCGTACCTTCAGAAGCAGCAGATTAGAAAGCCAGTACTGTGCGCTATCCACCGTGGGACACAATTATCCACTGCTTCTACATGATGTTGATTGTATACACAAATTGCAGTTGCAAGAACGATCACTGCTTATCAGGATCTGTGTACAGTACATGTTGTATTTTGTATTTTTTAATTTTTTGTTTATACTTTCTATAGTTTTATCCTTTGCTAAGGTTTGTATATGTGTAGTTTGCTCTATTAATTGCCCTTCTCTCTCTAAATTTGCTTTTGCTTCTGATAACTGCAACCTGTAAAATGATTATTATACCACTGATTTATACTTGATGGTGCAACTTTGGTTGATAGACTATGCCTCTTTTAATCGATCGGATTTGTTAATTTGATGAAGGTGCAATCTCCTAAAAATCGTAAGTTCGTACTTTTACAAATTTTTTTATTCATTTATTTGGACTATTCAGACTTATATAAAAAAAATCACTTGTATTTTAAAAAATTAAAGAGATTGATTCTTAAGAATTTTTTGAGAGAAAAATGAATTTTGAAAAAATATACATATATATATTATTAAAAAAAAAAAAGGACATTGGGAGTGGACATGGTTTTGTCGGTTTTGGTTTTTGGAACTGGGAGGGGTGGAAGCAAAATCAAACCGGCATATACGGTTCTGGTTTCAAAACAGGCAGTTCCCTGATTTCAATTTCGAATTTTGATTCCTTCTTATTCATTTATTTATTTATAAAATCACACTTGCAATCGCCAATTTGAAATTAAATCTGTCAATTTAGAACCATTGGTTTCAGGAACTAGATATCCTGGAATCGGAATCAAATCGGCTAGGTTTCGATTTTGAACTGAAACTAAATCAACGGTTAGATCGAACTGTTGACCATCGGTTTCGGTTCGGAACCGTGCCATGTCTATGGGAGTGTTTAATTGGGTTTTTCTTCTGTTGACTTCCCATTTCGCACGAATTGTTTCACACACATTTGGGTTGAGCCTATGGATTTGGGCCTCAAACAATCCTAATAATCCCCTCCGACTCAACTTAGTTAATGGGTTTTCACATGGCGCGGCCCAACCCATAATATTCTAACATTTGATGTAAAGCCCACATGAACTGTATCAATTCATTCAAGCTCGATCCAAATGCTTCAGAAATCAATTTTTTTTTTATTTTTTATAATCTGGAATCGATGGACTCAATAAAATAGTTTAATCTCCTTTTCTATATTTTGTAAAGGGTAAACAGGTGGCAAAATCTTATTGGCCAAGCTATGTGTCGCGGAAATGATCGTTTGTGGGAGAAACGAAATATGATTATGACGCAGATAATCAGATTTTGAATTAAATGATGCAAAATAAAATGAGGTCTGAATATATAAATGAAGAAAGTCAGTGCGAGTCATAACGCCCATCGTACCAGTCTTCTTCGCCTCTGCAATTGATTAACAGATTCAAATACTTGAATTGGCTGCGGATTTTACTCTTCATTTGTTTAATTAATTTAAAAGACGGGAAAATTTCTTGCTGAAAGATATGCATTCGTTTGGGTACAGAGCAAATGCTTTGCTCACTTTCGCCATCACAATTCTCGCACTAATGTGTGCCATGGCATCTGTTTCCGACAACTTTAATTCTCCATCGCCTACATCAGATGTCCAAGTAAGCTTGATTTTATTCTGTAGAGATGCATTTTTATTTTATTAATTGTGTTTGTACTTTTTTTTTTCCCTTGGAATGATTTCGTGGGTTTTTGTTCTTCTTTGAACCCTAATTTGATTAATTTTCGGGTTTTATTTGTGGGTTTTAGGTTTTGAACATTAATTGGTTCCAGAAGAAACCGGATGGTGATGATGAGGTAATTCATTTATTGGTTGATATGTACCCAAGTTATATGGAGATTGATGGAATGATCACATTTCTTTTTTGTCTGTTTTTACCTTGCGCACTTACCTGCAATGCTGAGTTGACGGTTGAGTAGATAAGTTTTTTTAATTCTTAATTATGTTACTTGGATCTCCTCCTTGGATCTCGTTTGTAGTCGAAACAGATTGAGGATGGAGTTCTGGACAGGAGTGTCATGTTAGATAAAACTAATCACACATTTGGCTTAGATGAAGAGAAACACTTATGTACTTTAATTATCTTTGCTGAAGCAGCCACTAAAGCAAGACCTGAAACCTAAGGGCTAAGGTCTTCCTTTTTATCTACACGAACCCATTAGTTCCTTACTTTCTTGGTAAATGTACTGTCATGCAAGGAACTTCTAACTTGATCTTGTGTACAGCCGGCACTCTCAGAGGTTTATATGCCTTTGAAATAGAATTTAAAAGTATCAATAATTAAGAGAAAAAATGTGGATCTGATATTTGATTTGTATATAAGATGCAGGAACTCTTTGTTTCTTCTGGTAAATGCTATTTTTCTTAAAATAGTATGCCTTTTTCTTTATTGATCATCCTTGCCTTCAGATTAATACCTAGTTTCTTATTGCATACCTCTGAAAGTTCTGCCTGTTTTAACCTTTACTTGAAATTTCTTTGCTACTTCTTCTTCAGTTTATCTTTCCTGGGATAATTTATCCCTCTTTTGGGATTTGTGATACTCAGTATTGTTGACAAAATACGGTTGTACAAATCTATGCAAAAGTTGTTTATTGTCTGTAAAGATTCTTCAACCAGAAGCGCCTAATCTTTCTCTGTGTAGTCTTCTATCAAATACCACGGGGTATCAAATGTCAATCAACTTATTATTGTATATCGATGCGTCAAATATATGTGCCTAAACTGGGGGCCGGGTCAGATTAATTTTAGTTTGCACTTCAGTTGAAACTATAAATCGATGTTTTAGGTGTATTTGTTCTTGTGTTGTTCATTTTGATACCTACACATGCAGACTAATGTTAAAGCTTTCCCCACTCTCACCCCTTTCATCAACCAAAAGAAGAAACTAAGTTGATATTGGACTGTTTGTTTTCTTTAATTGAAACTTCTTTTGGCTTTTCCCTTCCCATCATCCACTAACATCACCACCTTTTTTCTCTTTTTCTTTGCTCTTTTTATAAAAAAAATTCTTTCCTTTGAGGGGCTTTGTGGTCTGGTCATTGATCTTGTGGACAACTTATATTTATTTCTGGTTTAAATAAACAAATGTATGGTCTTCTTGTTTTCCTCTTGAGAAATAATTAAGGAGGTGGTAGCATACATGAATTTTTATGAGGAATCTTGTGTTATGCAGGTGAGCCTGACATTGAATATATCGGCAAACTTACAGTCACTGTTTACGTGGAACACGAAACAGGTATATATATATTTATAATATCAAATTTTCCTGTAACTATACTCTGTTGTGTATTAGTGCTTTCAGTTCAGGAGAGGAGTGTCTAGTTTCAGTGTGTGATGTGTGAATTTTATTGGTTTTATTTTGTGTCTTCTTTCTATAAGTTATGAAATTGCTTTTGTTGATGGCAGAGGATTTAAAATGAGAACATCTTTGTTACTGTTGCCTTGTTTTCATGGGCAATATCAGTTGGTTGGTGGTATGAAACTTTCTGTGCCTTGTCTGTATTTAAGTACTGGTTATAGATTAAGTGCAATTTAAAAGCCTCAGTATTTTAAAATAAGCCTCCATGCATTCTTTTTGCTTCAACTGTACTTTAAATGTTCTTTCCATACACTTCTTTATGGGGTCCCAATTGGCAGGTTTGGAAAGTTAAAAAAACATAACTTCGATTGCTTTCTCCTTAATTTATTAATAGAGTTGGCTTTTCCTTCTGAATTCCTTACCTATTATTCCATCGATGACAATTTTGGTGTGACAACTATTAATCTTAATTTTTGCAGGTATTTGTATTTTTAGCCGCTGAGTATGAAACCCCAAAAAATGCGCTTAACCAGGTATGTTAGTTTGTCAGCCCATTTTATAGCTGGCTTTTAATTTATCATTGATCTGTATAAAAAAAATATTATGCATATTATATAATAATTGTTCTTGCTCACTGTACTTGTTTTAGAGCATAATTTGTATATGTTAGATTCTGTGATTTGAATCTTGTCCTCCACAAGAGAGTTATATTCTGTGATTTGAATCTTGTCCTCCACAAGAGGTTTTTCCATCCAATATTTCTTGGTGTAGATAGGGTTATGTTTGTAGTTGTTATGATGATGTTCACAAACATCCTATCGTAGCTGACATATGTTTCTACTCAATTGTTTCAGCATTAAGCAAATGGCTGTTGTAACGTAAATTATGTAGGCCATGGTTAGCAACATTGTCGGTCTCCATTTCTTCCTTAATCTATTCTCTCATATTAAACTAAGCATAAATCATGGTTTCAATACGTTTTTGTACAAAAACAAACCTTGTCCCAAACTGCATTCGAGAACCTACAAAACAAAACCAAATAGATCCCTTTACCTGAATGTGTTGGAATAGTTTGGTGAAGTTGAAACATATGTGTGCCATGTCCTGTGTAAGATGGACTGTAATATTACCAGTGAAGTAAACCCTTGATTTATCCAGACTCCAGACAATTATTGAAGTTCAGGGCAAGATCAGCATCCATCCTTTTTACCTTTGAAGCTTAGACAAATAGCCCATTTTGTGTTAATCTTGGCATCCTCTCTCTCGAACTTCTGTTTGCACCTTCACCAGTTGTAATACTGTCTCCACAACATTTTTCAACTGATTGAGTGATTATGGCATACATATCTTTTCAGTTGAGATCTTGAATAGTTAAATGATCTGAATCTATGATGCCATGGTAAAGATGTGGAGCAGTCCACGTAATCATTAATATTGTCTGTCGTCGCTGGCCTAATGTTCTTGACTACCTAGTTTAACTCTTTTGCCAATACATTCACCTATTGATAGGCGAATTCACTCTCGATAAATCTTGTGTGTTTTTGCAGGTATCCTTGTGGGACGGTATCATACCTTCCAAAGAACAAGCAAAGTTTTGGATCCACACTACCAACAAATATCGTTTCATTGATCAAGTCAGTGTTTTTTCCCCTCTCTAATGCTTTCATTTAGCCTATTCTTTGTTAACCTTCTATCTTTCTCTGTCTATCAGGGAAGCAATCTACGGGGTAAAAGTTTCAACTTGACATTGCATTGGCATGTGATGCCAAAGACTGGGAAGATGTTTGCTGACAAAATAGTGATGAGCGGCTTCCGCCTGCCGGAGGCGTACAGATGAAAGCGCCATTTGTGTTGTGATGTTTTTTCTAACTCTATTCTAGCCTTGGAGGTACAACCACTTGAAGAAGAAGAAGAAATTTGGGATTTATTTTTTACATGAACCCATGCCCCCCCAAAAAAGAAGAAAATGAATTAATTTGAGTCCTACAACTCGTAATTTAAGATTCCAAAATTCTGTCTTCGACTTTGTTCTCAACCTTTGGAACCTGAAAACGTGATTGGCCACACGACGCCACCCACATCTAAATATAAATTTTCAAATTAGGGTTAAAATTATACTTGTCTTTCTTGTCTAATAAGATAAACACAGACACAAAATGGCAACATGAATTTCCTTCCACCTTATATATTGTTTCTTGGATTTGAAAATTACGTTCAATCAACTTTGAATTATGTGTTAATAAACAAACCTATTGTGTGTAAAAACCAATTAATTATTGTATTCCTTCTACGAATTTATAATTATTAAAAAAATATACGTTTAAAATTTGTAGTAAATTGATTTATTTATTTATTTACAGATGGAAGGAGTGTATGCACTATGATTGGATCTCTACGTTTCTCTTTTGGAGAAAGAAAGGATAAAAAGAATTATACAAATTAAAATAAGAAAAGTGGATTCCAGCCCAGCTGTGCTTTCGCACAAGAAACTTCCATTTCTGAAGATTCAGCGTTGCTTGCCTGCAATCTGCATCTCAGTATATATATATTATTATATTAACCCCAAATGAAAAAAGAAATAAAAAAATTATTATAAATGTAGAAAATAGGAGAATTTTTTAACTCGCCGATGTAAAAGCGCGTAAAGTCAAAGATCTCACTCGTATAGGGTTCGCTCACTCACCCTCAAACATTACTTTACTGGCTTTGCTTAAGCTGAGATTTGGAATGGCATGGCCTTCTTCTCCTTCGTCAAGATCACTGCTATCTCTCTCATCCTCCTCACCACCCTGCTCTTCTTCCTCCTCCTCCCTCGCTCTTCTATCCATCCTTCCCCAATCTTCCCCTCAAAGTCCCCTCACAGGTCCCTCCTTATCTCCTCCACTCCCAAATGCTTACCCTCCAACCTCACTGCCTCCGATGGCATCTTCAACTATTCATCTTTCCATTTATGCCTTTTCCGCGGCAACCCATTTCTCTCCGTCCCTTTCCTCACCCTCGTTCTCCTCTTGCACTTCTACATCTTAGTCAAAACCGCCCAGGATCGATTCTCCGTGGTTGTGACCAAGCTCTCCACCCACTTGAAACTCTCGCCTTCAATGGGTGCCGTCACGCTTTTAGCTCTCGGAAATGGGGCCCCTGATGTGTTCGCCTCGGTGGCTGCGGTTAGAGGGGGGCAGCCCAGAACTGGGTTCGGCGCGATTCTTTCAGCTGGAACTTTTGTCTCCGCTTTCGTTGTCGGGTTTGTCGCGCTGTATGCTGCGCCGTTTGCGGTTGATCCAGCTCCTTTTGTGAGGGATGTGTTGTTCTATTTGACTGCTGCCTTTTTTCTGTTTTATGTGTACTTGAGTGCTGAGATCTTCTTGTGGCAAGCTGTTGGTTTTGTTGGGTTCTACATTTTCTTTGTTGGGATTGTGTTTTCTATGGATTTGGGGTATAATAGTATAGGCGGTGAAAAGAGTAGAACTTCCAGAAATAGTGAAGAGTTGGGGTTGATTAAGAATTGTGAAACCACCCGGGTGGATAAAGGGGTGCAGCAGATGGACTGTGAAAGTGGGGAATTAACAGGCAGATTGGAAGTTAACAGCAAGCAGAGTTGTGGTTTCTGGAATACCTATGAAAAGGTGTGCTATCTAGATCAAATCTTTAATTTCCTTGTACATTAATTATTGAGAGATGGTAGTGATTGCTTATTGAGGCTCATTGGTCAGTTATCTTGTTAACTTTGTTTGTGGTGACAACTTAGTATATAAGCTCTAGCTGGCTGAAACTTAGTATTGCCCAGTTCAATCTTCGATTTGTGGGGAATTAATGATATTATTGATCTTCTTTCTGAACATTCTGATGAGTTTCTAGTTTATGTATGGTTGGATTGGGAATTTGTCATGTTTAAAGAATATGTTTGTCTCCGTAAGTCTTTCTTTAATATATTGATATGGTTATATGCCAGTAGCAAATATGCTTTAGTTGGCCTAGCAGAATAAATGCACTCGGTATCTGGCTGTTTGGAATGGCTTTCTGCTATTACCCTCATCTCATGGCAGCATTTTGTAAGAGGCTAGGGTAGCTGACAATACATGAAGTGTCAAATTACAAATTCAGGGTTACTACTTTACATGTGAAAAACTAGAAAAACTACATTCTCCTTTTGCTGCATCATTCATGTAGTTTTTCTCTCACTTTAGCTGTTCCTGTAACAGCCAGGCTTTGCGCGTGTGGAATTCATAAGAAGAAAGAAAGATAATAATTTTGGTGTTTTGATTTTGTATTTTGTTATCCATAGCTTGATGATTGTTCTTGTACTTGAACTTATTATGAGGCGTCTTCAGCAGAACATAAGAAAATTATTAAACTTTCTATGTATAGTAATGAGATATATGTGGTTCTGCTTTTGTGTACTATTTATTGTGGAATAGTGTGGAGGTGAGAATGCAGATATTATTGTCACGTTCGAGAAATAGGGATTGTATATTTTGTAATGGTTCATGCAAAATATACCAATAAGGGACTCTACATCCAATTGTGATATAATTCTTAGCTGTCCGGCTTCATAATTGGTGGTCAGTTAATTTTATTGGCTTGGAGGTTTGAAATTCTCTTATCCAGTGGTGTTTACTACATAAGGCTCCTCTAAGATGAAAAAAGATACCCTCTAAAATTTTGAAACTGTACTAATGGATGTAAAACAACTTGAGTTCATGAGTTAAGCATCTTGTTATACCTTATCAATGGGGTGAGTCAACAATTTATTGGCCTGATTTAATTACGTATTACAAGATCAAACATATCTTATGAGGAATGATAGAAGCCCATGAATTAATTTAACTTTTCTTTCTGAAGTAAATAGTTTTACAGTAGGTACAGAGCGAGATGATAGCTCAAGATAATTTTACCAATTCTAGAAAGTGGTCATTTTGAGCTTAATGTTGTGCGTAATATAATTGGTAGAACTACGACTGAAGCTCCTAATACTGCAAGCATTTATTCTGGGTTGTTTCTTGATTATTTTAGTTTAACTAGACTTTCTCTTTTCTGTAGATTTCACAAACATGGGAAGTCCCAGTCTCAATACTCCTAAAGCTCACTGTTCCGGAAACTTCACCATCCAAATGGAGCCGGTTTTACCAATCTGCCAACATTGCCCTTTGCCCACTTGCACTCTTATACTCCTGTAAATCATTCATGCCTCTAAACCACCCAATCATTTTCCTTCTCCCAAACACCCACCTTCCACTATGGTTAGTCGTACTCATCGGAAGCTCCTCTCTTGCTATTCTTCATTACATTGTCGAAAAAGACCCACCCAAAACCGAGCAAATCCCTACTGTCATCATTGCATTCATCATGAGTGTGTTTTGGATTTCCACCATAGCTGGCGAACTGCTAAACTGCCTATCCACTCTAGGCATGCTTTTACAGTTGCCCTCTTCACTTCTCGGATTAACAGTGCTTGCTTGGGGCAATTCAATCGGGGATCTTGTTGCTGATGTGGCTGTTGCTAAAGCTGGCCAGCCGGCCATGGCTATGGCCGGGTGCTTCGCTGGGCCCATGTTCAACATGCTTATTGGGCTTGGAACGGGTTTGGTGATACAGACTGCCGATGTTTTCCCAGAAGCTTATAAGTTGCATTTCCACACTAGTATAGTAGTTGCGTTTGTGTTCTTATTGATGAGCTTGATGGGATCGTTGTTGGTTGTGACATGGCATCGGTTTCGAGTTCCTAGATTCTGGGGGTTCTGCCTTGTTGGCCTTTACGTTGTTTTCATGGTTGTAAGCCTACTCATTGCCAGATTCTCTTTTTGATTTTTCTGGCAATGTGAAAGAATGCCTCTCTGTACTTCACTATATTTATAAATCTATCAATCATGCACATGGTCCTCTAAATGTCTTATAACTCGCTCAACCGGATACAAAGTAAACAAGCAGGTATATACCTCTCGTTGAATAGTCCGAATAATTTTATCAACACCAATCGGTATGTCTTAAAAAATAAGTTGGTTTCGAGCATACCATATATGGTTAACCGTCGCTGCAAAGGAGAGGCATCTTGCCTTGTGGCGTACCGCCGACCCCTGTTTGCTCCGGTCAATGTATCGCAGGGCACTCCCTATAGAAGTCAGCATTCTATCAATGTGAAGCCATCCTTTCACCTTGCGATAGGGTGCTGACTTCTATAGGGAGTGCTCTGCGATACATTGGCCGGAGCAAACAGGGGTCGGCGGTACGCCGCAAGGTGAGATGCCTCTCCTTGGCAGGGACGGTGAACCATATATGGTATGCTCGAAACCAACTTGTGTTTGAAGACATACCGTTTGATGTTAATAAGATTGTTCGGACTATTCAACGAGAGGTATATACCTGCTTGTTTATTTTGTATCCGGTTGAACGAGTTATAGGGCATTTAGAGGACCATGTGCATGATTGATAGTGAGTGGCCCCTTGATAGCTTGGGGCATATGTATTTTCTGGACCTGCGATCACGACATGTGGTCCTGTTTTTTGGAATAAAATGAGATGGGTGTGTGCATGGGGACTACTCAGTTCTACCAAGGAGTGCACCCGTGTAGCGTGTGTGGGTTGTCTTGTTTTTTCCTTAGCACTTTTCATTGTACCAGGGTACTCTTTTCCTCGAATGGTTGCGAGGTTTATAATGAGGCCCGCCCCGTTTTCAATTGGGGTTTTTTTGCGGATTTCACTGTTTAGGTTTTTTGTTGGCCTTTGTATTTGAGGCACATTTTGTTTTCACATAGTTCTAGAGAGCTATGTTGATTCCCACCCCGACTAGGCATGATTGCCTTGGTTTGTACACCCTCAGGTATGCTTGAGTACTTTGTATATCATATTTTTTTTTATTTATCTAATTCCACATTTTGACCAAAAAAAAAAAAAAATTCTTCTCCATTTCGTGCTTTGAGAAATGAAGGTCGAAAGTCAAAAAGGAAAAAAATATAATTATTCCAACAAGAATGAATATAGGACTTATGATTAATGCCTTTTTAAGTTGATATTCATAACTTACATGGAATTGACAATTTTACAAGTAAATACTTACCAACTGTGCCTATTTAATTATGAATGTCATCATACAATTGAATTATAAATATATATTAAGTCATCTTTAAATATAGATTTTATAAAATACATTTAAAAAAAAAATTAATTATTTGTGACTAAAATGTAAATGGGCCATAATTATTATATGTAACATCTTACGGAAGGAAATTGGACTTGGCCCACTTGGGACCCATTAACTATAACGAACCAGAAGGCGCTTTTTCGTGGCCCAAAGCCCACTTTGAAACAGGTCCACATAAAATAAATAAATTTCACAAAAACTTAATTCTCTGAAAATTTCAAATTACAGCGCAAAATTACAACGGTCTGCTTTCTTGGCAAGAGCTTTTCTGAGTTACCGGAGCGAGCAGTCATGCCGAAAACCCTTAATCTGGTTTCAGATCCCTCTTTTCTCCTCTCCTCAAATGTCAATATTCACAATCCTCCAAAACCCGCGAGATTGTTATTTCCTTCTCACGATCGCATTTTTCTAGTCAAGAAAACAATTCTCTGTGCGGGAAACAGGAGAAAGCGATTTGGGATCGCAAAATCTGGCATAACCATGCTGGAATCAGCTTATGTGATCGCTTCCCGGCTCCGGCTTCTGCCCGAGCCTTTAGACTCAATATTCAGGGAATTCGGTGGCGGAAATGGCGGTCGAAATGGGTTTTGGAATGGATTCGGATGGGATGGGTTCGATGGCTGGAGACGGAGGAGGAGGAAAACCAATTTGGGAATTGTGGGCATTTTGGTAATTTGCGGCGTGGCGGGCCTATGGTTGGCTATGGGTAAAGAATTGGTATTGGATGCTAATACTTTATTCGGGGGTTTAGGTCTACTGTTATTTGGGCTTTCTGCAGAAGGGTGGAGAAGAGGGGCTAAAGATTGGATTTTAGGGTTCTGCTGCTGTGCTTTTTTGGTGGGCTTGGTTTTGAACAAGGATCTTTTTCAGACATGGGTGAGGCATATTGGGAGCATGAAGAAGGGTGGAAAAAGAAAAAGAAGAGCATTTTAAGGATTTCCTTCTTTTGTTATAGGGCTTTTCTGCCAAATTTTTTGGGGAAAAAGTTTTGATTTGATTAATTGAAGATGTGAATGTAGTTGAGGGAAAAGAATCATTCTCGAAGAACAAGAAGTAGGAAAATCTGGTATGCACTTTCAATCCTTTATTTTTTCACCTTTTTATGAAGTTTTTAGATTTATCATTCTTTACTTTGGCTGCTATTTGTAGCTAGTGCAGCTTGTTGTTTGGCATGAAATATTGCTCTTTGTGTATCTATATACATATTCAAGTTAATGTTGATTTGTTTTTGTATGTTTCACCAGTTACATCTGCTACTAATTTATACTCTGTTTCGCGGTAACTATAACAACCCATACTTCACTATAAATCTTTTTGTGGTTCTATGTGTCAGCCTTCAAAACGAGGTTGAAATTGAGGCACTAGGTTAGTGTTTGACCGAACACTTTAAATCATATTCGACCATTATCTATCGAACATATGCAAACATCAAAATTGAGTCCTATGCAACCAAGAAAAACCAAATCACTATCAGAAAACTCTATACAATTAATAGGCTAATGTGTGTATTTCAGTTGTCAAGTGCAGTGCAAAGTACAATATCTAACTAGTACATAGATAAAATAGCTTTTCCTCTCTCTCTCTCTCTCTCTCTCTCTCATTAGTTTGATATCATGTCAGAAACATAAGCTGAACATATCAAATCTTTATTGATAAGTTGTAAAATAATTATTCACCAACAAACAAATAAAACCATAGGAGACTATCCATAAGTAATAAAACCCTAAACCAGAACCAAAGCCAAAATAAAAAGGGAAACAAATTCAAAGTTAACCAGCGGTAATCACAGGAAAGGAACTTTTTTGGTTTCTTGGATCCATCCGGCCCGGCCCTGAAACATGCCTCACACCATGTTGTCTCCAAACCAGCTCCACGTTTGGATCCATCTTTCCTAGCCTTATAACATGCCACTGACCACGTTCCATCCGAGTCAGAACCACTTCATCAGTTGACATAATCGGCTCATTATAATCTTCTTGAGGCCCGAAGAATCCCCCGCTCCTGATAGGGTGCGGGAAATCGCTTGGTAACTCGTTGCTTGTGAGATCGCAATTCTCGGTAATTACACACTTAAGGGAGGGGCGGCGGCCATACCTGTGGAGATACTCCTTACCATGACCGAGGTTGTACATGAAAACTGAGAGTCTGTGGTCGTGCTCCTCCTGCGTAGCATATGACTTACCGTGTATCTTCTTGAAGATGGGGAAGAGATTTTGGAGCAACAATGTGGGTTTGCCCGCAGTGTTGTGGTCGTCGATGACCTGACGGATATAGGTATTGCTGTGGTTTTGGCTCGACCCAGGAGGAGGATGGTGGGAGGCAATGAAACAGTTACACATATTGTTGTATCCTCCGTACATCAGTTCGGGTCGGAGGGACGTGGCTGAGGAGGATCCGAACGGAGTGGCAATGAGAAGGAAGGAGAGGAAGAGGAGCGCGGAGCAGCAACGTGCGGCCATGGCTTGTAATGTGTGTATCTTTGTTGCGAAATTATTTATATAGCGAAAGGAGTTGGAGTGCAAATAGGTTTAGGAAACATGGGAAAGCCGGAAAAGTGATTTATTAGGTTACACTGTTTGTTTTTCTTATGTTAGTTATAGGAATCACGAGTGTGTGTGTGTGTGTCTATATATATATATAGAGAGAGAGAGAGAGATAGAGAGAGAGAGAGAGTTCACACTGTATATGTGCTGAAATTTTGATATACAACAAAAAATCAAAATTTTTAATTTTAACGTAATTTTTTCTATGAAATTAAAGCTAATCTTTTGAGGAAATTTTGCAATTTATATAAATAATTTATAGGCGTTAAATCTCAAAATTAACAAATAAAATATTTGAATTGTGAAAGTCACTTCGTTTTATTTTGAAATTTCCGTTTCGATCATCCAAATCTTGATTATCTCTAGATTTGATTTGTCTAATTATATTTTTCTTAAATACATTAATATCCACAACTTGTAATGCCACTACAATAATAATAATAATAATAATAATAATAATAATAATAATAATAATAATAATAATAATAATAATAATAATAATAATAATAATAATAAATTGTGGGCAATATTGTTTTAAATGTCATATGGAAGCGGAGGAAACCGAATCTTAAAAAGATAATTTTTTTAATTATTAGGTAATATGTGATTATATTTAATTAAAATGTTAAGATGTAGTTAACTACTTTTGAAACAGATTTTTTTTTGTCAAAGGTAAAAAAGTACATAAATTAATAAGTTTGGTTTTTTTTTTTTTACTCAATATTTCTTTTATACAAATTACTAAAGAATAAATTGAAGTCCCCTTAATTTCTTTAATCTTATTTTTAATTATTTTTTAAAAATTCATAAACCCTAAAACATGCTTTAAATTGTGTTTTTTTTAAAATAAAAAATAATATATTTTTCAGTTTTAAGGTAGAAAGTTGAAGAAAAAATAGCATAAGCAAACGGCTAGAAAAGCAGTGTTAGAAGAGTGGCAGCAAAAAAAAGGCAAGCGTTGCTCATTTCCTCTTCCTCTCAGTCGGTGATATGGCTGAAGATGGAACCTCGACAACCTCGTGTTCCGACCCGGACCCGAATCCGTGCCCTATTTGCCTGGCGCCGGTCAGCCAAGATTCGTATCTGGACCGATGTTTCCGTACGTCTCTCTATGTACGCACATATGAACGCGTATTGCTTCCAGAATATTTCTTTCTTGTGTTGGTCTCTGCAACTTTACTCTTCTTTTAGGTCTTCCTTTTTTAGGGACTTTCTCGACGCATCTTTTACATGCTTGATAATTTGTGCATAATTGCCTCTCATAATCTTGGAAATTTTGATTTCCTAGAATTAATTTGCAGTAATTGATTGTGCTTCTTATTATTATATTGATTGACTACGGCTAAGCTGTGAGAGGCGCAATTCTATCGAATCAGTTTGATAACAGTAGTATAATTTAATTGGATTAAGTTTGAAGTTAAAAACTTCAAAATAAATAAAAAAATTATGATAACGAGTTAAAATACGCCATCTTGGAAAAATGGTAATAAAGGGGTTCAGTCGAATTTGGTTATTAACAAATTTGGATATCAAAGAAACTTTTTTGAGCGACAAATCCAAAAAAGAATATAAAAAAAATAAAAAAAATTGTGATTTATACTGACATCCCTTTTGTTGTACTTCCCAAGAGTCTGCATTTCTTGAGTATTTTGGCCTTTCCTGATTTTTGAAGCAAACCTTCCAATGCCTTTCCATCTTTCACGTGTGTGAAGGGTGTAAGAATCATGGAGTAGATCAGAGGAATTATTTGTGACTTTCTGATTTTAACTTTATGATGATGGACACAGGACACTAGTTCTATGGGTTGATTAAATATCTGATCTTTGTTTTTGCAAACACTGACTGCTCTCAAGCTGTCTTCATTATTTATTTTTTTGAAGAATTTTTTTTTTTTTTTATATGTTGCCTAGAATGACAAAGGTGTATTCTGGCTTTCAATTTCCAGTGATGCTTATGTTAATAATGGTGCAGATAAATTTTGCTATCATTGCATCGTAAAATGGATCAATATAGTTTCACGTGGGCAGTCTTCTGCATCTTCATCATTAAAGTGCCCTATTTGCAAGGTTAGCTTTATCTTTTGGATTTATATAATAAGTGGGCGCTACTTTAAGGTGATCAAGAATATCAGTGTTTGATGTAATTATATTGGCAATGGTTCTTTGTGAACAATAATCCTTGTCGATGCAATTGTTTGACAAAATATGTGATGGATATGGTGTTTTCTCTTATGGTTTTACAACGATAAGGTCTCATTTTGGTAGCTAAGTAATCCAAATATTGTCTAAATAATAATTTGTGATGCCCCAACATTTCCATTGCTTCAAATATTTGGTATACGCATACAAGTCTAACCATATTTTTTCGAACTTAAGCACCTATTATTTGACCAAAATTTGGAATGATTATATCTATGCATTATATTTCACACAGACATTTTTCGCCAATTTTACTCATCGGAATACAGGTTAGCTTGGTGAAACAACTGCTGCAATGCAGTTATAATTTCTTACAATTTTCAATATCAGTTACTTCTTTGGCACTTAAAACAACAGTTCCATTTCTAATCCAAATTCTAGTCCTAGGTCAAAAGTCCCAATCTTAAAGGTTTCTCTAGAGATGAATGAGAATAAATTCTAGTTTGCAGATGTTTTTAAATATTTCCTTAGCTTGCGACTTTAAAAACCATGAAAGCTGGGTACAAGAAATTAGATGAATTGCAACACTCGATTCCTTAGAAAACTCATCAATAGCAAGGACAACCCAAGCTTATTGATGTAATTTTCTAATCCATTTGGAGAGAGAGAAGCATTGAGACTATACTGTCCAAATTTACAATATTGTAGTACAAAGCATATTATTTGTTAGTTGTTACCAATGATTAATTTATAGTTGCTCTATTCCATTCTCCAGCTATATTTTTTCCCTCGTGTTGACATTCTTTTGTATCTTACTTCAGAGAGAGAACTTTTCCATTATTTGTGGATATGATGGAACTTCTTTTCACCAGCATTATATTGGTAAGAGTCTGGGGAATAGGTAATGGGCTATTGCTTCAGTTTTAGGCTATAACTAGTAGATATTTCTCTTAAACTTCCTCTAAATTTGTTGAATTGCAATCAATTGAATCGATTTTTTTTCCTCTCTGCAGTGAATTCTTTTCAGAAGCTCATAGATATAGGTTGAAATGCTACTATACTGATCCAGGTATTTTGTTTCTTTGTGCCTTAGAAATTTCTCCATTAAATATGTTAAATTAGCAATAATGAACAAAGATTTCACACCCTTTGTCATGTTTGTCTGAGGGCAGGTGATCTTGCTGATAAACTACAGGTGTCACGTTACTGGAAGTTCCGCAAGTATCTTCAGCAGAATCATTTTGTGCCTGACTGGTTGAGAAGGGAAATTCAGGCTGTAATGCAGGTTTTTCATATGTTTTTCGCCATTTCTTCTTGCATCTTCTCCATGATAGCCTAATTGGAAAAAAATCAGCTCTTCTTAAAGTGTAACGATTTGAAAAGATTTTTCATGCCAGCCTCTTGCAAGGTATTAATAAGTAAGTGGCTGTACTACCGAAAATTTACTGAATTGGAGCACATTTCCTCAAAATTAACTGAAAAAAATTATGTAAGTTCCATTGTTTTAATTCCATCCTCAAACCTACTCCTCTTTCTACCACGAGCAGTTTAATATGGTTGAGTGAATCTGTAATGAAACATAGTCATTGGTGAAGAATACATATTCTTCTTCTACATCCTTTAATTGATTTTAACTCCTTGAAGGTTTCATCTTCCTTGGTCAACAGTTGCACAGTTCTTGTCTGTAGTCTGTAGATTTGATTTTTTTTTTTTTTTGTTAAGTTAAAGGTCAATCTAGGAAGCACCCTTATTTCTAATTTCGGTATTTGCTTGGCAAGTCCAAGCTGGATTGGGTGGCCTGTCTTGGAAAAAGCTATTTGGCAACGACTTGTAAGTCTCATCCTTACACCAGGAAGTGGAACTTTGAAAGAAAAAAGAAACTCGTTAACAGCTAATGACACCTAACCTTTTTCAGTCCACTGTCACACTTTACTATCAGTTACTGCCATCCGCCACTTACATCGTCACTATCATTTTGCATCGTCTCTACTCTTCTGCAACATTTTCGGCTATTCTACTGTCTAATTGATAAGTTTGCTGATATTTATTTGGATTGAGGTGGTGTTTGTGATCTGAGAAGTGGTTTTAAGGTTTCATCAAATTTTAATTAGGTTTTTCTACGTTTGCTTCCAAGAGAAATATGAGAATAATGATATTACCGTAAAGAAAAAACCTGCATGATGAAACCCAAATGATTTGTTGTGACCTCAGAAATAAACAGGGACTGCCCTCCACTTTTAATCAGTTTCAAGATTGTTGTGTGCAATAACATAGCTGAAAATCTTGCACTTTATATGCAGGAGGAGGATGTAGAAATAATCATGCATCATGTACTTGGTGTGATCGACTCATTGAGAAGGTACATCTCTATTACTGTCCGGATGGGACGTGTACAGCAGTTTAAAAAATCATTCTTCTATTAGCCAATGATTTCATGTGATGCTAACTAATGAAGAAAGATGGATGATGATTGTAATTTCTTGATTTTTTTTCCTTCTCAATACGACCCCTTATGCTGCAGGGATTGGTTAAAAAGGACAGGAGTTTCAACAGAAACAGTGCAAGAGGAGTTCAGACGATCAGTATCTAATGCAGTTCGGCCTTTTGTAACAGGTCGAGCAGAAAGGTTTGTAAATGAGTTCGAACTGTTTTTAGCCTCGGGTCTGAGTATCGACGCCTTCGATAGAGTCTACACTAAGCATTTAGGTTGGAAAATTTTTGAAAAAAATGGGGACGCCCTTGATGATGAGTCTGTTGAGCACAGACCTGCTGCACCGTATTTATACATCCTTGATCAAGATTCTGATGAAAATTGATTATTTGCTCGGTGATTAATGGATTCATAGTTTGAGGGAACGGCTCTTTTCAGTCATAGTGAGTGATTTTTATTTTTATTTATTTATTTATTATTATTTTTTTTTACTTTGTTTGATTTAAGACTTCTGATGAGATTAAAGAATTTGTAAGAGTTGAGGGAAATAATGAATATAAAAATTTCAAGTTTCTTCGATTGTTTGGGATTTGGATTAATCGAATTTTTATTTTTATTTTTATTAAAATTCCTCAAAACTTAGTATTAAAGTAATTAAAATTCATGCAAGCCGAGCAAACATTAATTAGATTCATTGATTTCAAATCCATCCATCCAAATGTAATTTGAAGGGTTTTTTTTTTATTTTTCTTTTAAAGATGGTCTGAAAATATTTCGAAATGTAAAAAATCTAAGGTTGCGATAATTTTAGTTCTTTATATTAGAATTTAAGTCCTTAATATTAGAAATTATAAAAAGAGGAGAGAGAGAGAGAGAGAGAGAGGAGGGTGCAATAGACCACCAACAAGAAATATAATGTAATAAATAGGTAGAAAGGCTGTTGTATTTAGTAATCATTACAATGTCTATGTACATAAAAATGTCAGAACACAATATGTATAAGAAATTGAGAGACTTTTACCTGTGGCATACAATCGACAGAATACATGCATAAGTAATTTGGCCAAAATCTCATGCAGAAAGAATGATGAATTGGAAGAAAATTGAAACTATGACCATCACAAGCATGTTAGTCATGGAAGCAAAAGTAGCAGCATTGCTCTCAGATCCCGGGAGCAGACCCGCTGGTGGTGTTGGGACTGGTGGTGGCAGACGAGACAACCCGGGAGGAAGAGTTCTATTGGCAGGTGTCTCTTCTGGGTTCAAAATGGAAGGTGAAGGAGAAGCAGCAGGTTGGCCATTGTTGTTTACGGGTAGAGTGTTTGAGCCGTACGCAGAATCATAGCCTGAGAGCACCAGTTGCATGCATTTCAGATTAAGCATTCATACTCATGGGGAGGGAGGGAGGGAGGGAGAGAGAGAGACTTACAGTCAGATTCTTTCCAACCCAAAACCATCTCGTCACGATCAAACACTATGCGGTAACCAGACATAAAATTTTCTGGGAAGAGTAAATGTAAACATAATGAGCGTCTCCTCGACTCTTATCAGGGGGATGAAATGCAGTACAGGGGAAAGTGATTGGAGAAGAAGGAAGCAAATGATTCATATTTTTTATACTCACGTCCAATGATGTCGATATCCTCACTTTTCACGATCGCCAAACAATATGCAAGCCCACCATCCTGCAGGAGAGTACAATTTTAGCCACAAATTCGAACAGAATTATCATACATTGATCTACCAAACGAATTTCTCACCCTCCGTGGAATCACAAGCGTCGGTGCATTAACAAAAAATTGGTTTCCACCTTTCATTGTGAGGTTCAAATTTGGAACAACATAGCTCTCCTGAGTTGCACTGCATATATGGAAATAACGAGGCAACAATTATTCACAAAAACGATCCTTGAGGTTTCGTCTAAGAATAATAAAAACCCACAAAAGTTTGTTTCCTTACAAAGTGCATCATTTGAGGAGGGGGGGGGGGGGTTGTTTGTAAGAAAAATATAAACTGTTCTATAACACTTCAAAGGAGTATTTGTAGGAAAACAAACTTGAGGGTTTTAAATCCAACTCGAGAAAATGTTTATTCTGAAATCAAACTCACCCCAGTGCATAGCAATAGTCAAAAATAATCTTCGTCTCAGGTTGATAACGGGGCTCAGTTACATGAGAATCGAACTGCAGGAAAAGAAAGTAGATAAAAATTCAGACTTTCACAGGTTAAACTAAGATCTCTAGGAAGATGGTAGTTTTGATTAACTTACACCCTCTGCAATAACTGAGTAAGCTGGATCATTCAAGTATGTAAATGAGGTGCCAGAGTCAAAGATTACTGAGACCTCAAGATCGGTAACATTTTTCTCCACAGCTATTTGTGTTACAGTAACATTATAGGTCGGGCTGCAAGAAAGCTCAAAATGATTAAAACTGTAAACGAACTGTACTAACGATGAAAGAAAATTGCATATTTCCATGCTTTAATTTCCACTTCTTTTGCCCCCTGTACTATTTTCCCCTTCCACCGAGAAAGGAGAGTGCCGGAAAGAAGTACAAAAAAGGGGGGCAAGAAAAAGTAGAAATTTAAAGCTATATTCAGGAATATGAATTGACGTTATGCAAGAACAAAGTCGACTGCTTACTGTCTTTGTTGGGGATGAATTGGAGTTACTTGTTGGCCTGGAGTGCCTTTATCACCAAAATCAATTCTTCCAAGTCCATCAGGTCCGAAACACATGGAGAATGAATTTGCTGCAAGTCCTTTGCTGGCTAAAATGCTAGGGACAGAAACATCGTCCATACCAAGTCCAAACAGACCATTAACAGCAGCACCGTCCAAGAAATCACCGGTCTGAATTATACCACATCTGAAATGAAAGATACTCATTAAAGCTTCATTACGTAAAATTTAAGCACTAATCCTATAATGGCTATCATACATTCATCTTTTCTTTCGCTTCCCCTCCAAAGTTGACTCGAACCCAGAACTTTTGATCTGGGTAGTGTGTGTTCTTACCACTTGAGCTACCACATGTTCCTCTTCTGAACAAGGTTATGACTCCCGTTTATCATGAAAAACATTTGTATAAATAACAAAAACTACTCTTGACGTATTTCAAGCACTCCCCTAGGTATGTCTTTATCTTACAAATACCCTCCTCAACAAGTGCAATCATTAAGTTTTTGAAGAGAGCTGGCTTTTTTTTGTGATTAATGTAAAGCGTCGAACACAGCTTTATAACTATCCATAATTCTTATAAGACGGGAAATATCATGAAATAACGAGATTATTCAGAGGAAAGGAAACACCACCTACCCTAAGGTAATAGGAACATTAACAAGCTTTTGTGGATTGGCATCCGTTCCCAAGTGCAACACATCATCAACCAATATTCCAGTGCTTGAGGTGTTGCTGGAAAGGTATACTTCTTCATAAGCACAAGCTCTCCGCCTGAGCGCGCATCCTCTTCTCGGTCCACACTTAGTGCTATTGCATGCAACTGGTGCACTAGTTGATGAAGTATTAGGGCTGTATATATTTAGATCTATGCTCTGCTTCATACAAAATTAACAATAGTAAGTAGAGATACAATATAAATATAAATATATATAAAGTTCGAAGTATGAGCCACAGCCATCCTAGTAGGCTATAGACAAATAGCATAACAAGAAATGTGTTCATAAAGATAATGACATGGATTTTTATAATTAACGTACCTTGCCTGAAGTCGAGTTCAAGCTGCGCAAACAGTTTGTACACTCACATGGTATCCAGAATAGGTCACTTCCAGTGTCAAGTGCCACAAGAAATGTTAAAGGAGGGGTGCCCACAGTAACAATTGCATAGTGCAAGCTGCAAATACACCGAACAATGTGATACTCTGAAGAGGAAATCAAAAGAGATATTACGAATAAGCACGGCGAAAATCTAACAGGGGCTTACTGCCATTCCTATCAGCTTAATTCCGAGTCAAAGTAGTTATAAACAGCACAATTACCACTTGTGATTCTAATTTTCTTTTTTTTTTTTTATTATTGATATAAGACAAGGTGTTGAAGGAACTAAGGAGTTAGTTGGCCAACTCCACCAATAAAGACTTTTAAAACTGGTAACTATCATGAATACAATATGAAAGCAACACAAATTCCTTGGAACAACAGTTTGTGTGTGAGAGAGAGAGAGAGAGAGGCGACTTAAGAGGAAAATTGTGTCTTTGGCAAGAAAGCCTCTTTCTCTCTCCTATCAGTTGACTGTTGACCATTCAAAGAACTCCACAAAACATAATTAATGGCATTTAGAGAAACGGTGTTTCTATACACACCACATTTTTTATTTTGCACATCACACATATTTTTGGACAAAAATAAATATGATATAATTGACCCATATACCCTTATTTAAAGTTCGGTCGATGAATGCTGAACGTGCAGAGAAGCGTTCGGCCTGTGCACGCCGAAGGCATGTGAATGAGTTCGGCCTGTGCACGCAGAATGCCTGTGGATGAGTTCGGTGCACCAGAGCCGAACGCGTCGCAGGTTGTTCGGTTGACCAGCGCTGAACGCGTCGCGGTATGAAAAAATAACTACCGTATTTTGCGAGAAATATTACCTGGAGGACTCGACAAATTGTCGCCTTCTGCATCCATGGTCTTCGCGTGATGAGGGGTGTGGAGAGAAGGGAAGAAAATTCAGATTTGGCGCTAGTTAGGGTTTGGAGGAAAAGTTCGGCGCCGTAGGGTTTGAAGAAATGTTATGTTCGACGCGGGCACGAGGGTTTGGAGAGAGTCCGTGAGGGTTTAGAGAGAGAGAATGATTCAAGTTTAACTTCTTGAACATGTAAAGATACATGGAATTATATGAGAGAGAGAGAGAGAGAGAGAGAGCGAGAGAGAGAGAGAGAGAGAGAGTCATCCCTCTCTGCTACTATCTACAATTTGAGTGAAATACCTCTAAAACATTCATGTCGAACTACCATGAAGGTACAATTTGTTTCCCTTGATAGTGATAACACAGTTCCTTATCAAATCAGCAAGTTGTGCAAGAGAATAGCTTCACAGATGATCATATTCAAATCTCTATAAAGATTTATACGAGAACTTACCACAAAATTCCTTTAAAAAAACTGAAACATAAGTGGATTCTACAGAAATTCAATACAAATATCCATATAAACCAGATAGGAAAACAGATGATCTCTTGCACGTTGCAACAGCCAAACTGATAGATTAAGTTACACTAAATCAGATTATACTCTTACAATTTAATTAGAACATCAAAACTATAAAAAAAAACCAGGTCAAACGAATTCAAGAGCAAAGATATCCAAAGATAAGAAAAGAAACAGACAAGAACGTACAATCCAAGAGAGCTGAGGCGGTAAGTGTTATTGCCACCCAAGAAAGTCAGGAAGGGGCTGGAGGCGGGGGTGGTGGCGAGGCGGCGGGCCTTGGAGAGGTGATCACGGTGGGCCATGGTGGTGTAGTAGTCGAGCGTGCCCTTTTCCGGCAACCCATCAACATTCAAGAAATCCTTAACAGTGTCCGAATACCTGTGGTGGATATCGAATCCGAAAAGCCCAAGAGCCTCACTGCTCTTGGCATTAATCCAACAGGCAAAGACAATCAGCAAAAAAACACCCCCAACTACTGAATCCTTAAAATACATCATTAATTTCTGCTAAGACAACAAATACAGCCAATAAACGACAGTCCCTCCACTTCCCCCTTTGCCTCCAACTCCAACCCAATCAGTAGACGGAGATGGTGGGACAGTGGACTGATAATGAGAATGCAAATTCTTGAAAATATATATACACACACTAAGAGAGAGAAAATGAAGAGAAAGGGAGGTGTACCTGTCGAAAAAAGAACGAATTGGTCAAGTCAAATACAGAGTAGAAGGAGGGAACGGTGTCATCAAATTGCCGTCATCCAAGACAATCATCAATATGAAATTGTATGTCCGAGAAGTCGTCGGATGCAGCAATCAATCACGCGACCCTTTTGTTAAGATTAAACTGCTTGTAACAACACTACAAATGTACGTTTGTAAGAACGTGTGAAAGTTGGGTAGTTGTTTGTGGGGTCAATGCCAAGTTCGTCTTTTTCTACTCAACCGAAGAAGCTTCTCTCTCTTACTCCCAGTTTACTTACTGTGGGAACTGGATAAATTATTCAACGGTCACTGCGAGTCTTTCGCAACATTTGTAGTAACACCAATTCGTTATCTATATATTGTATTTATATATATATATATATATTAATATTTTTTCTTTTGTAGAATTAACATAATTAACAAATACATCAATACATTTATTAATATATTTAATAATTATGGTTCTATATGCAGGTGGTCATTATAAGTGTTCACATTATTATTTAATAATAAATTTAAATTGTAAAATATATAAATAAATCTCAATCCCTAAAAGAAAAGAAAAAAAAGTATAAACTTTAAAAATAAGCCTATATATTTAGGAAATTCGAAAATAGAAAAAAAGGGTCAATATTATACGATATTTTGAAGTAAATTTTGAATTATTCCTACATTGAAGATAAATATTTAGTTTATTAAAAACTACTGAGGTTAAACAATAAATTATAATATTATATAAATTAATATTATAATATTTTTATTAAAATAATCTACTTAATCCATTTAAAATTTAATATCCTATTTATTCAAATTCATCAAATATATCAAAATTTAATAAATAATAAAATATATTTCATACTTTAAATATAATTATATATTTCAATGTATACAATATTGATTTCAAATCAAAGAGCACGAAAAGAAGATCAATTTAATATATAATATGTTAAAAATGGACTTAAACCGATTTTTATTTTTATTTTAGGGAAAAATACAAATACAAAAAAAAAGATGGGATTTATCCAAAACTATGACTAAGTTATTTTTACATTATTTATTTATTTATTTTATTCTGCGAAGGTTGAAATTATCTAACATATTGGACCAATTCATATCAAATTAAACATGTATAATTAGTTTTAATTGTGTCAATTAAAAAGATCTTATAATATTTAATTAAATGGATCTTAATAAATGTTAAATAATCATGAATTTTATGTATAAATACCATAAGATATTTTCAATTTGTTGAGAAATCAAATAAAAAATAAAAAATAAAAAATAATAGGTTAGAATTCGGATCTCAAATATAAGTAATTCAGTCTCACGTTTTGTTACTCTTTATGAAGAAAGGTAAGAAAAATGGAAAAAAAAATCATATAAATCAATTATAAAGTTATAGATTCAATTATAAATCATATTTTAATATTTAAGATATTTTTATATAAAATAAAATTATGAGATATTTTTACTTAAACAAAATATTATTAAAAAATATACTTGATATCTTTATGTATTTTATTTTTTTACAAAAATTATATTACTACTTTTAAATTAACTTATTATATTATTTAATAGTACACCATAAATATAATCATTTGTTAGAATTAAAGAACATAATCAGGAATTGTTCGAAGAATTAAATTTATTTTTCCAGCTATTTTAATTTGTTCTCTAAATATTTGATCGCTGCCGAATGCCCAACCACCATTGACAAAGACAAAGTAAACCTACAAATAAATAAAACGATACCCTCTGTCCCATGAGAATAGTTCGATATTTTTTTTCGTCTGTTCCAAATTATAGTCACTTTCTTTATTATAAACGTATCTTTTAAAATATATTTTTATTAAATATTCGTTAAAATTTTAGGGGTAGAGTTTTTTAAATACCATCTTCAATGTAATTAGTAATATTTTTCAGTGGTAAATAAATAAAGGTATAAAAGAAACTTTCTGAATTAAATTTATTTTTCCAAGTTCATTAAAAAGATTTTTATAATATACTAGTTGTCCGTATGTGCAATGCATGTTATTTTATATATTTATTATAAAAATATACATAATCTATTATATTATATCAATTATATTTATATATATAACTATATTTCAATTTGAAATAATGTTTTTTTATGTTAAATTGAATTTTTTAAAGTTAGCTTTATTAAATAATAAATTGTATGATATTTTGAAGTAAACTTTTTATTATCTTGGAACTAAATATAAATATTTTAACTTACTAAAAACTATTGAGATTAAATAAAAAAATTATAATGTTATATAAATTATTAGTAACTTTTTATTTATGTAAAAAATTATGTATATTTTGTATATTAAATTCATATAATAATTAATATATTACTTATTAAAATCCAACACATATATCAAAATTTAAAAAATTATAATTCGATTCATACAAAATTATATTTCATCCATAAAAACTACATTTCATGCTTTAAATTTAATTATTTATTTCACTATATATAACATTGATGTCAAATTAATGATCACAAAAAGAATATTAATTGATATATCACATGTTAAAAAATAAATTTTAAATTAAAAAAGTTATTTAAATTTTAAAATTTGGGTGAAAAAATAGGAGAGAGAAAAAAGTGGAAGATATGTGTCAATTTATTGTGAGATACGTGTCAAAAGAAGAGAAAAATCTTATTATTCTCCTTTTATATATGATATAGATACAGATGTAAAACATAAAATATGGTTAGTTTTGTAGAATTCATCAATATAAAAAATAATATTATTATATAATTATGATGGAATAATGAAATTCAAACTAAAAAATTATAAATAAATCACAAAATCTCCATGTAACTCAATATAAAATATTATTTATTTTACTAAAAAATATTATTGTTATACGTGAAAAGTATTATTATTAATTTATTATTTTTTTAAAAATAATAATATTTTTAAAATAAATAAATATTACTTATAATAAATAAATAAGTAATATTATAAGTTAGATGGACGTTGAATCCGATGTCAAAGTTTAAAGTCAACCGAGCAAGGCATGAAACTTCGTCGTTTAGTTTGAAGAAGCCATATTGAGAGAAGGCATAAAGTAATTGATTGTTGACTTAATATAAAATGAAAATGCATGCATGTATATTTGCCAGGTCTTCGCAGACGCGTCTCACTACTTTCCCACCTTCCATTTATTTTATAATTTCCCATTATTAATTTATATATTTATTGTATATACTACGTTTCCATATTAATTTTCTTACTTAAATTTTTTATTTTTTCTTTTTAGATAATATTCATTTGTTTATTCTTATGAAGGTTCGTTGTAATTTAGTATACGTTTGGTACAATAAAATTATGAGTAGAAGACTTTTTGTTTTTTTAATTAAAAATAAGATAATTCAACTTTGTAATTGGATAAGTTAATAAGTAGGAAACTAAAGCTCACATGAACATCAAATATAATTATACTCGCTTATAAATATATCAATTTTTTGGTGTGAATGAATAAGTGTCCGTTAGATGAAAATGTTCGATTTGAATATGTGCAAGATGAAAGGTCGCGAACGTTTACAGACTAATGCAATCAAATTATAAGATTTTATGGTCTTTAATGAAAACTAGTATTTCTCCCGTGCGTTGCACGATTTGTAATATTTATAATAATATAATAGTTAGTAAATTATAATTAATAGTAATTTAATTATTACATTTTGCATTTTGTTTTGTATCGCATTATCACATTGTGTGAAATTTTGTTACTTTTATTTAATAAATAAATAAATTTATAAAATAATAATATATTTTTCTAAAATAAAAATTAGTGATATACAAAATATAATTTTATTTTGTATAAAAATCTCACAATTTTATTTATATAAAAGTATTTTAAATATCAAATATATTAATTAATCTAAAAAATATTTTATATTTTTAAAAAATTATTTTTATATACTCAATATGGATATCAAATTAAAGATCTTGAAAAAATAAATTATTTGATATATTTTTCATGAAAAAATAAGTTGAGACGTAAAAGTTATAAGCTTTTAAAATTAAGGTAAAAAATTAAAATAAAATAAAAAAGTAAATGAAGGTTATTGGTCAACCATTTATGCATTATCCCACATCTCCACCTCCAATAACATCCAATCTCTTTTTTTTTTTCAGAAATTAAAAATTAATAAATGATTTTGACGTGAAAATGGCAAAACTGTAAATTAGCCAAACTGTCTTACTTTTATATAATTATAGATATGGGATCCAAAAGTTATGATTGATTCATTCAGTTGCGCTCATTCGAGCAATGACACATACAAATCTATGAAAACAACTACATTCAAAGTTCGGGAAAACACTGAAAATAATTGAAAATTTATGTTATACTAAAATTCATTTTTATTTCTTCATCCGTTTTAAAAGTCAGTCGGAATATTATTTGGTTCGTTGTTTTTTTGTATTTTATTGTATTGCAATTGCAAAATATTGAGTGGTTATATCTTGAGGATGATTATCGTAAAACCGTAAGCATTGGGGTGGAGCAATATTATCTTACATGAAGAATGTTTAACACTCAACTCCAATCTAGCATATTTCAATACTAGTTTGATTAAATTTATGATCGTCTTATTAACTTTCAAGCTATTATAATAAACCAATTACATATTTTTTGCACCAGTACGAAGTTATAATAAATTATATATCATCTTTTTAAAAATTCTAGTAATCATTATATAATAAAAATTAAAAAAAAAAACATAAATACATATTAATTAGACCCTAAATTTCAGAAAAGCAAAAACCAAAGGGAAGCTTTCCATTTTTTGTTTTTGTTTTTCTAATAATTCGTTCTCTAAAACAGAATCAAAGAAAAATTTTATTATTGAAATTTCAAATATGAATTGTTCTATGTTAGAAAAAAAAATTAACTTATATATGGTGAGTCGAACCTCCTATCACCATACCTTATAATTTAAAATCATAAACCTCTAAATTGCAATTGAAAGAGTGATGCCACTGCAAGTTTATATTACTTCGGCCTTGCAGCTTAAAGACTGGGTCATTGGCCAAAGTCAGCCACTACCAAATAACCCTATTACACTCATATATATAGATATATATATATAGGCCAAAGTCAGCCACTATCAAATAACCCTATTACACTCATATATATTGATATAATATATATATATAATATATATATATATTGTATAATTTTTATTGCGTAAATCCATAATCCCATAAATTTCAAACAATAACAAATACACAAAAATTTCAGTAAAATAGTTGCACGTGTGACACGATATAAGATATTACTTGTTTAATTATAAAGTATCACTATTTTCTTAAGTGTATTATTGCTGATTAGTTACCTTAAAAAATAGTGATACTTTATAGTTATATAAGTAATACCTTAAATCATGTTACACGTACAATTGTTTCACAAAAAACCCACTCTAATAAATATAGAATAGAAAAAAATGGTATATTACCACATATTAAAAACAAAGAATAATAATTATTTTGAAATATAAAATAACAAAAATATTTTGTTTTTCCTACCAATTGTCTATTAAAGCTACCTGCACTTCAATTTTTTAACAGACTGCAATTGTATTCTACTTTCAATGAAATACTGAGACTATTTGATCTAAATTTGGATCGACCTCATCTGTGATCCATGTTTCATGACGAAAAAAAAAAGTCACACCCTATTGTCTCGAGGGAGGATCTAATATATACTTGAAGAAGCGTACTAACTTTCATATCGTATGTGCTTACCGTTGGATCAAAGCATATAGTTGGCTCAGGTCAAAACATTTCCTTTATAGTTTTAAATTTATTTTGTAATCATTTTACATTTGGTACAATAAAATTATGAGTAGAAGACTTTTTGTTTTTTTTTTAATTAAAAATAAGATAATTCAACTTTGTAATTGGATAAGTTAATAAGTAGGAAACTAAAGCTCACATGAACATCAAATATAATTATACTCGCTTATAAATATATCAATTTTTCGGTGTGAATGAATAAGTGTCCGTTAGATGAAAATGTTCGATTTGAATATGTGCAAGATGAAAGGTCGCGAACGTTTACAGACTAATGCAATCAAATTATAAGATTTTATGGTCTTTAATGAAAACTAGTATTTTTCCCGTGCGTTGCACGATTTGTAATATTTATAATAATATAATAGTTAGTAAATTATAATTAATAGTAATTTAATTATTACATTTTGCATTTTGTTTTGTATCGCATTATCACATTGTGTGAAATTTTATTACTTTTATTTAATAAATAAATAAATTTATAAAATAATAATATATTTTTCTAAAATAAAAATTCGTGATATACAAAATATAATTTTATTTTGTATAAAATCTCACAATTTTATTTATATAAAAGTATTTTAAATATCAAATATATTAATTAATCTAAAAAATATTTTATATTTTTAAAAAATTATTTTTATATACTCAATATGGATATCAAATTAAAGATCTTGAAAAAATAAATTATTTGATATATTTTTCATGAAAAAATAAGTTGAGACGTAAAAGTTATAAGCTTTTAAAATTAAGGTAAAAAAAATAAAATAAAATAAAAAAGTAAAAGAAGGTTATTGGTCAACCATTTATGCATTATCCCACATCTCCACCTCCAATAACATCCAATCTCTTTTTTTTTTCAGAAATTAAAAATTAATAAATGATTTTGGCGGAAAAATGGCAAAACTGTAAATTAGCTCATTCGAGTAATGACACATACAAATCTATGAAAACAACTACATTCAAAGTTTGGGAAAACACTGAAAATAATTGAAAATTTTTGTTATACTAAAATTCATTTTTATTTCTTCATCCGTTTTAAAAGTCAGTCGGAATATTATTTGGTTCGTTGTTTTTTTGTATTTTATTGTATTGCAATTGCAAAATATTGAGTGGTTATATCTTGAGGATGAGTGTCGTAGAACCGTAAGCATTAGGGTGGAGCAATATTATCTTACATGAAGAATGTTTATCACTCAACTCCAATCTAGCATATTTCAATACTAGTTTGATTAAATTTATGATCGTCTTTTTAACTTTCAAGCTATTATAATAAACCAATTACATATTTTTTGCACCTGTATAAAGTTATAATAAATTATATATCATCTTTTTAAAAATTCTAATAATCATTAAATAATAAAAATTAAAAAAAACATAAATAAATATTAATTAGACCCTAAATTTCAGAAAAGCAAAAACCAAACGCTTTCAATTTTTTTATTTTTTTTTAATAATTCGTTCTTTAAAACAGAATCAAAGAAAAATCTTTTTACTGAAATTTCAAATATGAATTGTTCTACGTCAGAAAAAAGAAATTAACTTATATATGATGAGTCGCACCTCCTGTCACCATACCTTATAATTTAAAATCATAAACCTCTAAATTACAATTGAAAGAGTGATGCCACTGTAGGTTTATATTACTTCGGCCTTGCAGCTTAAAGACTGGGTCATTGGCCAAAGTCAGCCACTACCAAATAACCCTATTACACTCATATATATATATATATATATATATATATTGTATAATTTTTATTGCGTAAATCCATAATCCCATAAATTTCAAACAATAACAAATACGCAACAGTTGCACGTGTGACACGATGTAATATTACTTGTTTAACTATAAAATATCGCTATTTTTTTAAGTGTATTACTACTGATTAGTTACATTAAAAAATAGTAATACTTTATAGTTAAATAAGTAATATTTTATAGTTATATAAGTAATACATTAAATTGTGTCACACGTACAATTGTTTCACAAGAGACCCACTCTAATAAATATAGAATAGAAAAAAATGGTATATTACCACATATTAAAAACAAAGAATATTAATTATTTTGAAATATAAAATGACAAAAATATTTTGTTTTTCCTACCAATTGTCTATTAAAGCTACCTGCACTTCAATTTTTTAACAGACTGCAATTTTATTCTACTTTCAATGAAATACTGAGACTATTTGATCTAAATTTGGATCGACCTCATCTGTGATCCACGTTTCATGACGAAAAAAAAAAAAGTCACACCCTATTGTCTCGAGGGAGGATCTAATATATACTTGAAGAAGCGTACTAACTTTCATATCGTATGTGCTTACCGTTGGATCAAAGCATATAGTTGGCTCGGGTCAAAACATTTCCTTCATAGTTTTAAATTTATTTTGTAATCTTTTTATATTTGTAACAACAATATTACTTGAAAATAGATTACACTATATTAGTTTATTTATAAGAGGTGAAAATTATGCATAGTGTTCAAAAAAAAAATTATTTCTAACAAAATAATGTTACGTTTTATTGTAAAATTATTATTTTTTATTTGAAACATATATATATATATAGTTACGTATATTATTACAAATATTATTTTTCATAATATTTTTTAGAAAATGGAGCTCGCAAGTTGCCCAACTTATGTAACCAAAGACAAACCATAACTTGCCCATATGATCCCTTTTTTTGTGGAATTTTTTTTTATATATTTTAAAGTATTTATTTATGAATATATTTGAAAATAGAAATTAGGTTTTGTTTCAACATAAATTTTGACCTTAAAAAGCAGGAAAAAAATTCGTTAGCATTGAAATTTCCTATTTTAGGTTTTATTTTTAATGAGATTTTTTTATTAAAAGAAAATATATGTATATATATATATATATATCCCCATCTGTCTAGAGTGTATTTTCTACGACATGTATACGAACACTCACAACAATTTTCTAACTCGACTTGATTTTGAATTTTACAATCTCGTGCTTTTTCGTGATTTTTAAAATTAATTTGATAATATAATAATACTATCTTATAAAATTAATTATTTCACATTGCTTCTTATACACCAACTCCCCAAGTATTAATTGACTTCTACATTATAAATTATATGCTGCATAATCCAAAAAAAAAAGAAAAATAAAAGAAAAAAATAATAATAAGATTTTATAACTTTCAACGACCATAATCTATGGGCCTCTTGTTTTTTAATCTTTTAACGGAAGGCCCAACTTAGTGAAAGCCCACATGGGCCCATATATACTTGTAAATAACTCATTATCAGAGATTAATTATGCTGGTCAGAATTCTTGTTTCAATCGTATTTTTCTTATTTTCTCGAGTTATTTAAGGAAAATTCAATTTCTGAAATTAATGAATAACCCGTAACTAAACTAATGGATAAATATTAAAATCATTTTTCTGTTATTTTTATTAAATAAAAAAAAGTTTGTTGTTTTATTAATAAAAGATTTAATGTGGGTAGGGTGTGGTCGATTGAATTATTAAAACTAAAATAACCAAATGCTTAGAAAATAACAATTGAATTGATCGAAATTGCTGAAAATCGAATCTTAACCGAATTGAAATATTCGGTCGATTTTTCGGTTAATCAAAATATCACAATTTTAACCAAAAAAATATAATTATTTTGATTTTTTAAAAGTTAAACAATATAAACAACATTTTTTTATGTTGCGTAAAAAATAAAGTACAATTAATAAAGATTAAATAAATTGAGTCAAATTTTACAAACTACATTAAATGAAAGAGTTTGCATGAAGTCTCTGCAATAATAATTCGATCGGTTTGATTATTTTGGATATTTTATCCAACAAAACCGAACAAAAGAACTGAAATTCTAAAAATTAAAAATCAAAATCAAAATTTACCTTATAAAACTGAACCTATTTAAAAAAAAATCAATTAATTCGGTTCCGATCGAAATTTGCATACTTGCATATGGAAAATCAGACATCCTCCCCATCCAAACCTTATTGATTATGATTGATATGATATTTCATCATTTAACATGAATCTCTAATTTTAATAAAAATATAACCTTTTACTATTTATTTTAAAATTTTCAAATATATTTATTTAAATGTGTCACGAACACCAACACCACTGTCTCGTGACAAACAACCCTTGAAATTTGGGAATTCAAAAACCAAGGTTGAGCATGTGAGAGAAAATCTTTGCCCAATTCTCACACCCCAAAAAAGGAAATAATTAAATAAAAGATCTTTCCCGGTTCAACGTTCAATCCCGGTTTGGGCACTCTTCCACGCGCTCTATTGACCGTGGACTATTATATGTCTTTGGGAATTTCCACCTAACCGTTATTGGTGCGTGTTAATTGTGTCAAGATTATTTAAAATAAAAAATTCTACATTTTTCTACAAGATTTTGAAGTGAGATACAATTTGAATAAATAATATTAATATGACGGTGTAAAATAATCATAAGAAAGATATTTTTCAATAAAAAAAGTCTTGTTTGAAAGTCATAATAAATTATTATTATTTAAAATTTTAATAATAATATTATTATATAATTATATTTTTTAGTTAAATTAATGTTTTTCTCATGCATTTGCATGGTTTGTAATAATAATAATAATCTAATAAGTTATTATAAAAATAGTACTATAATATTTTAATTAAGCGAATAAATATAAAAAATATATTTTTGGAAAGTACTATTTGTTATAGCCTCACTTTTTGTTTAAAAATTTGTAAGCTAATTGTTTTCAATTAATTAATAAAATTTATATTTTTCTCATAATAATAATAATAAAACAAAGACTTGTATGAATTATATGTATAGATCTTCTTACGCATAGCGTATCGAATTCTAACTCAAAATAGCAGAAAACCATGAATGTTAGCCGACTTGGCCCAGACCCACAAAAAAAATGTGTGGATCTCACACCTGTTTGCATTTGAATATAATATTTTTTCAAGAAAAAAGTAATATATTTTGAGGTTCTTCAAAAAATATTATTTTTTTCGATAAAGTATTAATTTTTTTTTAAAGAAGCATTTATGTTCTATGTATGCATTTTTTTGTGCCAAAATTGCAATTTGCGACTTTTAAATTTATAAATCGAATCAATTTACTTACATGTAAAAAAATCCGCGTATATATGTACAAAATACTAACTAAAAAAATTAAACATGAAAAAATCAAACTGACAGCATCAACTGAGCTATACATATATATATATATATATAATTTTTACTTTCCTCACTTAATCAACAAACAAGTAAATAAAAAGTTTGTATAGGCAACCTATATATGTAGGAGCATCCGCCCCTTTTAGGAAGTGTTTCTAATTGGAAAAATGAAGTTGTGAAATTACATATTTTGATTAAAAAAAAAGGTTATAATTATAATATTTTGAACGAAATTTTAACTTAAAATAGAATTTTTTTAAATATAAACGAAACTATATTTTTGGAACGAAAATCAAACGTACCCTTGTGATCATTTTAATAAATCTTATAATTTTCCAACTTATATTTTTATAAATTTCAAAATGATCTTTCAGAAAAAGTGGAAAAATATTATAATTCTACCATCTTATAATTTTATTCTATTATATTCGATGTTTCATATAATTATTATATTTTCAGAACATATTTTATGCATATTCATATTAATATATATATATATACATTAAAATATGTTTAAATATATAATAAAAAAATTGGTGCACTGTACTTTTGTGGAAGTACTTCAACACGTTTGATAATACTTGGTGGAAGGTGTAAGAGACACGCGCTACAGATGCGAGTAAGGGAGTTATTAGTGGAAGAAAGCCTTCCAAAATCAGGCATTATTTCAAAGTTGAGACTCTGCTCATGAATTTCTCCGCCATTGTCAGCCAGCCCAACTTTCACACGCACACACGCATTTCGTACACACACACATATGTGCGCGCATTACTGTTAAATTAATTGGAAAGGGGGATTGGTCGCAAAAGAAATTGAAAAGCATGGAGGTCAGAGCTAGAGCCCCCGGAAAAATCATACTCGCCGGCGAACATGCCGTGGTTCACGGATCCACCGCTGTCGCCGCCGCCATCGATCTCTATACTTACGCCTCTCTTCGCTTCCCTACTCCTGAGGGTACTTATCACAATGTTATGAAATTTCTTGCGTTTGTCATTGATTTTTCAGAATGTTGATTCTCAGGATTGAGTTTGCACGTTTTATTTTTTATTTATAAATTAGGTTTCTGAACCTACTGGGGACATGAATCTATAAATTGAGGTTAAATCTTGTTTTAGGCTTCTTCAATTCCATAATCTTGGGCTCGTTTCAATAAATAACGAAACAAGAAATTAACTTGGTGGTGTAAGGGACCGTTCTCTTTTATTTTCCCCCGAATTTTTGGAGATATTAGTCTAGCCTCTTATCTTAATATCAATCATTTAGAAGTGCAGAAATCATATTGATTTGACGATCATGAGATAATTATTATACGAACTGCATCCAGGTTGTAGTGGTAAGTGCAGAACTATTTTTTACTATATGAAACAACTGAAAAGCCAATAGCGAAAGTGTTAAGACATGATTAATGTATGAGTAAAGCTTGGATAGCTTCTAGCTCAGTTCATCTGCACTTTTTAGAATCCTATTGTTGCTGCCCATTACCCTGCATTTGACCATTTTGAATCTTGATCAGGTTTACGATTAAGCTTTGTTTTTGGACAACCTAATACTTGCAACATGGCACTTAATGTCTTTTTTACATGGTGAAGATGAGTGTATTATCTTTAATTAATAATTTTTCTGGTTCAGTTTGCAATTGGTCTACTTGATCAAGTTGTAATCATTATGATGTTTGGAAGCACTTGCTTTTTTGTAGCTTGGAATTGGACATCTTAATACGTTAATATCATTGAAATTTTAGTTTTAATCTCGAGAAAGACTTGAAAATATCTGTACATCTCTAAATCGATTCTAATATCCATTTCAAATTTAATGAAGCATTACATATATAACAAGTCATTTAATTTCTTTCCTTTGAAATTAAGTATTCACACTCTATATTTTTTCCTTCGTACAAAAAGTTCAGAAAAAAAATATATGATACCAATTTTTTTTTTTTAAAACAGAATGATGCATTAATTGCTTCAAAACCTTTAAGTTGTCAATCTGTAACCCCAGAAGTGGGCTTGGTGCCTTTAAAATTTTCCTTTATGCATAGTATGAAAAGATCATACGCAATTTTTTATGATTCAAGTTTCCTTGCCTGATTATATTTCCCTGAACCAAGTACAGTGGTTAAGGTTGACGAACTATGGATTGATTTAAATTTTGGTTTATCTGAATTATTTAACTTCAATATGCTAATACTCTTAGCATTAGTATTCTTCTAGATAAAAAAGTATTTGCAAACCCCTTCCATTTTATGGTGGAGGGGAGAATTGAAGGAGCATGTGAAAAGATGATTGCTTCTTCCATATGAAACTTTTGATTTGTGGACAAAGAACAAGGTTAGTGAAAAGAGTTCTGTGATATCACCATCACCTGGACAGCATTGCTCTGTATGGTAGATTAACACTTTATCTGTTCTTCATGCTTAATGATGCCAGACAACATTTAGATTTTATTTTTTCTAATTCGTATATATTTTCCCTCATTTTTCAATACCTTTTTTGGGGAATAGATAACAATGATGCGCTAAAACTCCACCTCAAGGATATGGACTTGGAATTTTCTTGGCCTGTGGGAAAGATCATGGAAGTTCTTCCTGACCTGGGCAACCATGCTGCTTCCTCTCCTTCATCATGTTCATTCGAGACCACAAAAGCACTAGCATCTTTAGTCGAAGAACAAAATATTCCTGAGGCTAAGATTGGACTTGCTGCAGGTGTTTCAGCTTTTCTTTGGCTGTATACTTCGATTCACGGGTATGTAACTAAACTTTACTAGCTGTTTTCTGAACATGTACCTTGCTTCATTTGATTGAGTTTCTTTTTTTGCTGTATCAGCTATAAGCCAGCTAAAGCTGTTGTAACCTCTGAGCTTCCGCTAGGCTCTGGCTTGGGTTCATCTGCTGCATTCTGTGTTGCACTCTCTGCAGCTCTCCTTGCTCTATCTGATTCTGTGAAATTGGATTTTAGCCATCAAGGTTGGCAAATGTTCGAAGACATTGACCTAGAATTGGTAAATAAATGGGCTTTTGAAGGTGAGAAGATGATCCATGGAAAGCCATCGGGGATAGACAACACAGTAAGCACCTACGGTATGTAAAATTTCCCTTATGAGTATTTTTAACCTGTAACCATTCTCTCTGCACTAAAACATGAATGGCCCAATAACTAAAAGAATAAAATGGTTTTAAATTGATATTCCAATAACTTTTGTTATGTTGTAAATAGTAAAATCAAAATATGTTTTGTTTCTCTAGGATGAGGGTGATGTGACAGTGTATTGAATATGTAAACTTCATGGAATTGAAATCAGCATTATAGATATAAATATCAAGTGATTGGTGGAGTAATCTGTCATACATGTTACCAAGGCAGGCAAATAATTAGAAAATAATGCAAGAAATCCTTCTAATTGTTACATTCATTCACGCGAGAATTTACTTTTTAATTAAGATAACAAAATATGTTTCAGGGAACATGATAAAATTTAGGTCGGGTGAACTCACACTTGTCAAGACAAATATGCCTCTGAAAATGCTGATAACCAACACAAAAGTCGGAAGAAATACAAAGGCATTGGTAGCTAGTGTGTCAGAAAGGGCAGTGAAATATCCTAGTGCCATGACTTCTGTCTTTAATGCTGTTGATTCCATCAGCAACGAGGTCGCCACCATCATCCAATCACCGGTGTCTGATGATCTTGCTATAACTGAGAAAGAGGAAAAACTAGAGGAATTGATGGAGATGAATCAGGGGCTACTCCAATGCATGGGGGTCAGCCATGCTTCTATCGAGAATGTGATTAGAACTACATTGAAATACAAGCTATCAACTAAACTTACAGGAGCTGGCGGAGGAGGCTGTGTTATAACGCTACTTCCAACACGTATCCATTTTGCTTTTGCTTCTTTATTATCGTGCTTCTATTAGTTTTAGGAATACCTAAAAAAACTATCCTTGAGGTTTAGGCCAATTACGCAAAATCTCATGAAAAGTTGGTTTCCTGGACAAATTGCACGAATTATTTGAAAGAAAAACAAACTTCATCGAGTTTGTGTGTAATTAGCCCAAACCTCAAGGGTAGCTTTTGAAATTGGTCCGTAGTTTTGCTACCGTTCATCTGTGTTGCTTGATTGTTTAGTTAGTTCCAAGATTTGGTATATAAATATCAAATTGCATATGATATTTTCAGCGAAAAAAACACAAATTTCCTTGACTTTGTGAGACAGTATTATCAGGAACAGTTGTTGACAAAGTAATTGCAGAGCTAGAAGCGTGTGGATTCCAATGTCTGACTGCTGGAATTGGTGGGAGAGGCATGGAAGTTAGCTTTAGCGGCCTTTCTTAGCAACACCCAGAAAATGTAAGATCTGTACCTTTATTATCTTCAATTAATAATTTGCATGTTTCAGCAATTTGTCCTTCTCCTTCTTATGTTTGTGTAATTGGGCAGTATATTGCTCCTTATTACATGAATGAATCAACTGTAAGAAACCTTCTCTTCAATTGGATTTTTACGATTTGCGATATTTTGGAATGTGCTAATCAACCTAGTCGTTTTTTAGAAGCTACACCCAGTCCGACATGGGTATGTGCGTGATTGTATATAGATATATGATTGAAAACACCCTGTGTATTGGTTGTAACATCTCAAACACCTGAACCCTTGCTGCGTGACTTCATGTCAAATGTTTTCATATTAAATAGACACATCTCGATCATTAGAGCAAACAATTCAACTCAAAATCAAAATCAAGAATTGTGTTGAGGCCATAAATATCTCTTCGATAGCATTTAGAAATGAATGATGGGCCTGCTTCCTCCATAAGATCACCTACCAAAATTAAAAAAAGGCCAACACAAAATCAACTGTAAAAACCAAAATAAATCAAGAAAATGTTGTAATAACCATAATATGTTGTCTGGAACTGTTTTTTTTTTTTTTTTTTTGGTTTTTTACATAACAAATGTGACTACTAAAATCATAACTATTGTAACAAGAACTAGTGCCGACCAATGAATCTATGTCCCCAGAAAGTTGGCTTATGTAAACTATTAACAACCATCTCGCTCGCTGGTCTTTTCGACCGCATCATCGACCATGATCGAATCCCGCCCGCATTCGGGATCGGGCAGAGGCCAACAATCAGTAGGGTTTTCTTTTTATAAGGGCTAAAATCACTTATTTTGACTTTTTTACCCCATACTCTAGGTGGATCTCGAAAGATATGAAAGATCTCCCTTCAAGCTACCTACAGTGATGGTCTACAGCCCGAGGAGCTTTTTATTGTTATTTATCGACTTAAACTTTCAAAAGAAAAAAATAGCATTCTTCTTCCCACGCTCATTCTTTTTCTCATATTCTTATTTATTGAGCGGCATAATTGGGTAGAGCCCGCCTGTAGTTATACGGGTCGTCATTGCTCCGTTACCCCTGCCTATAATGGTGGGGGTTCATAGTCATGGCCACTATACTTCTTCATTTTTCGTTGTCGGAGCTAGACCCGTTTAACTTCTATATGCTTATCGGTTCTTGCTAGGGCCTTCAAAAGCAGGTTGGGCTCCACCGCACCAGTAATTCTAGCCAAACCTTCTTCAGAATTTATATTATCATAAATTTCTGAATATTTTTTTATAAAATAATTTACTGATCATGTTGTAATATGTAGATATCTAATAAAAAATATACAATAAAAATCTTGTAATTAAATATAAATTTTAAAAAAAATTATAATAATATTACCACATATTGAACGTCTACCTTCAAAACAAAACACTGCACCCCAAACATTGGTTAGTAATTAACACGTATTATACTCCCTCCGTTCCAAAAAAAAAATTAAATGTAAATAACAAAATTTACTATATATTATTTTGAGTTTACAATTTAATACTTTATCCATTAAAAAAATTATAATTCAACTATTAATATCTCGTTTTATTTGTTAAATTTTACAATTTATATTTATTTTATCTCATAAATTTATACGACACAAAATATAAAATTTTGTATTTTTTTTAAAAAAACGTGCTTTTTAGCGTAACTCGATTGAATTTTTAAACATTAATAATCAACCGTCACTGTCTAATCCGACATGGAAGTGGGTCCAGTGGATCTTGAGCTGACGTGTCCCCCATACAAAATCAACTTTTGGGTATCCAAAAGTTTCGTAACCAGCTTTTGTACTTTGTCTAATCCTTCGGCTTTTCGCTTAAACTAACTCTTCTTTTTCTTCTTTGCTTACTCAGATTTCTATTTTGACCTCTTTTTTATACCAATATCTAAAGTACAACTGTATAGCCCTTATGTACAATAAAGCCTTAACTCCTAAGCTTTCATCCATGGAACTTAGCCCTTAAGAGAACTGTATCTCACCATACACTAATATTCATTCCCAAAAATTTATATTCATCGGGTATATTGTATAATATAATTTATAATATTATTTATTTAATTAAAAAATATTATTACTAAATTATTACATAAAAAAATAATATCTTTAAGTAAATATTTTAATTAAACAAGTAATATTGTAGATCAGGTGCATGGTGCACCCAACTTACAAGAGTCATAGTTACATTTATTTATGTGTTTATGCTCTTTTTTTTAACAAATCTTGATAAGTTATTTACGTGTTCATACTCTTCTTTAACAAATCTCGACAAGTTAGCGATGAACACATTATTATGAATAAATAATATCAGTGATGATAGTTAAATTAAAGATAATGTAATTATGATTAAATTATTGAATTTATTAATTCCATTATTGTGATAAAAATAAAATTAAAAAGAAATAAAAAAGTAAAAGTGAAAGCTTTGATTTATTTAATAATTTTGGCTTTGCTTTCACATGATATCCACTAACATGTATCCAATATATAGAAAAGCCTTCACTTTTTCTTTTTGTTTTCCCCTCTCTCATTGCATAAACTTTTCTCATAATTGCAAAAAAAAATGGGTAATTTATTTTATGTATATTATTAATTTATTTAATTAAAAAATATTATAAATTAAAATATTACTAGTTATTTATTATCTTAAAAAAATGATAATACTTTTAATTAAATAAATAATATTTTTTAATCAAATAAATAATCATGTAGATCGGGTTCACGCTGCATCCAATGCACAAGAGACTTACTCAAAAGATATATAAAAATCTAAGGAGTTAATATTGGGAAGCTCGAACATTCTTCCCGATGAATTCAGTTTAAATAAGTAGGTAAATGTCGGGATTTAAAGTCCTAAATGAATGTATTGGTAGAGTTTTAATTATGAAAACACTCAAAAAACAAAATCTATTTTTCCTATTCTATAAAATTTGTATTTAAACTTTAAGTATCAGAGAATTCAACCATGCACGGGACAACCCTAAATTGTGTTTTACAAATTAGCAACAACGTCCGTCCGATCTTAAATACATTTGGCGTCCCAGCCGTCGGATCTAACCCTCCAATTTCAACATCAGCACTTTACAACATGCAATTTTGATTTAAGGATTTGATAATATTTTATTTTATCAACATTAGTTAATAATATTGCGTAAACAAAATTATATTACCAATATATTTTCAGACAAATTATTTAAAATATATATATAATTTATTTTAAGAAAATATTACTATACCCTTATTTACTCCCTTAAATTAATTTTAACGATTTCAATTCTATTTTCCGATGAAATTAGAAATTCTAATTAATAATGTTAGACTAATAGCAATATTATAGGAAAAATAATAATAAATATAATATTTGTTTATTAATCAAAAAGAAAAATGAGAATGGATGTAGATGTGGGCACGGTTCCGGTTTCAAACTGGAACCGCCGGTCAACGGTTCGGTTTGAACCGTTGACCTGTTCCAGTTCCGGTTTGGAACCGAAATCGCATTTGGGACGGTTCGATTTCGGTTCTCATTTTTTTGGAACCGGAACCGGCGGTTCCGAACAGGCGGTTCGAACCGTTGGTTCCGGTTCCTGGTTCGGTTCTGCCCATTGAAACAACAGCTGAGATTAAATAGCCGTTGATGATCAACGGTCCAGATCTTATAACTGTTGGGAATCGGCAGTTCCGAACCGGAACCGGGAACCGAGGGAACCGGCGGTTTCGGAACCGAAATCAGAACCGTATATATGGCGGTTCGATTCCGGTTCCCTCCTCCAGGATTCCAAAAACCGACGGTTCCGGAACCGAAATCGAAACCGTGGAACCGTGCCCATGTCTAAATGGATGCGTTTTTATAATTGAATTTGTAAATATAAATAGTTAATCTAAAAAAAGGGCTATTTTTAAACCATATAAAAATAGAAAATAAAAAATTAATATATTAATATATTAATAATATAAAAAACCAATTAAATATAGAAAGGGAAGTGAAAAAGACAAGAACTTTTCATTGATTCTCTTCAATCTTGTTATACAATGTTTCCATTATTATTTGCCTTCATCGTTAAGTTATGATTAATAAATATTCCAAATATTCTTACTATTTCCAAAATTAAATAAATTAATAAATTATCACTTTAGGACATTTTTTTTGTATTTTTAAGGTTTTTTTATAGTAAATATATTATTAGTTTTTGTCGTGTCTAATTAATTGAATTATTTAATGTTAATTTCAAAATGATGTGATATTTAATTGTCGTTAGTCACGTGGAATCTAGTTCCGACTGAAAAGGGTAAAAATGGAATTTGCATATTCTTTGGTCTGGCATTATCATTATCAACAGCCTTTTAATATTCACCTTTTCTCTCTCCTCTCCCTCTCTCTCTCTCTCTCTCTCTAGAGGGGGGGGGGGGGGGGGAGTTTGAAATATTTGACTTTTATATGAATTTATATATTTAAACAATTTTGGAAAATCTTGGTCTAGAAGCAAACAGCTTTATGAATTATGAAACTAAAGATGGCTAGAAAAAGAAAAAGAGAATCAATGGATTTATTTATATACAAATATTTGTATCTATCACATGCATTAATAATTTTACATGCAACCGATCGTATTTTATTTTAAAATAGTAAAAAATATATAAATTTTATCTGACTTGATCGATATTTATGTAAAAATGTATGGATTCGACTTTTACTATATGAGCATTTAAGTATATTTGGACTGACTCTTGTATAATATAAACTAAAGCAATATTTATGTAATTAAATTAAAATTAGTGAGGGTAAAATTGGCATTTTCTATAATTTCAAATAAATTGAGATTATATATACTAATATAATAACAAAAATATCTATAAACAGTAAAATTTCTTCAAAAAATTAATTTTACTCTTAAAAAAATTGTTAGACCTTTTTTGTGGTAAAATAAGAGTTTATAAGTGGTAACTTGTAATTTATTTAAATTTATTTTAAAAATAATATTTTCAAATAATAAATTATAAAATATTTTTGTTTCTTATAAGTTTTAAACGTATAATATAGCAAATTAATTAATTTTTATGATATTTAATTTGTCACCCATTATATATTTTAAAATAAAATATTAAATTTAAATTCTACAATTATTTTTTAATGATTATTGAGATTAAATTTGTGTATTTATTGTGGATTAAAGTACTTATATTTCATTTAGGTTGCATACAAACTTAAATTAAATAATTTTTATTTGATAATTTATAATTTTTTTTATTTTGAAAATATTTTTATATATATAATATATTATAAAGTAGTAATAATAATATTCCAAAAATAAGTTAGAATCCGTATTATTAATCCCAATCCCCTAACTTAAAATATCATGAAATATCAACTTCTAGATAAGAGGAAACGAAATAGATAATCTAAAATATCTTCGTTCCTCCTATATATAGATGCTGTCCTCACCGCCTCGTGTATATAGAAGTATCGGCAAACATTGAATTCAACAAAACGTGAAAATAGAAATGGCGGTTGAGAGTTCGGGCGATATCTACGCGCTTCCAGAGGATTGCATAGCCACCGCGCTTTCACTTACCAGCCCCAAGGACGCTTGCCGGCTGTCGGCGGTGGCTTCCACATTCCGATCCGCCTCCCAATCCGACGCCGTTTGGAGTCGCTTCTTGCCCTCCGATTATCGAGACATTATTTCTCGCGCTGTCGACGGGGACGAGTCGTTGCTCGCTAAATTTCATTCGAAGAAGGACCTGTTTCTCCATCTATGTGATCATCCAATTCTCATCGATGAAGGCCGCAAGGTATTCTTTTTGCTCTTCGAATTTTTATCGCATCGAAATTGAAATTATTGTTCTCATTTTCCAATTCCTTTTTTTTTTTTTTTTTTTTATCTTTTAAGATTCATTTTGATTGAACTGTTTTACACCATAATCTAATTGGCATTTGTAGAATGATTATTTGATTGATTCTGTTATGTGCTTCCAATTGTTATTTGTTGTGCATTCTTCACGTAGTGGAACCGGATTTAGCCTCACTTTTGTTATTTTCGATAAACAATGATAAGAAATTATATCTAATAACTTAAACCTGAGTCGCTGAGCAATCTCTTACCCATGCTGCGTATTTTTCGTTACTTTTGGTTGTCTTTTAAGTGGTCCATTGGTTAACTCTGTTTTTTATTCACATTTCTGTGGTTCTCAAGTTCTGAGTAAAGAGAAGGAAAATTCCTGTTTCAATTGATTTGCGTCAGATTGATTATTATTCTGATGAAAATGATTGGAGAATAACGTCAGTAGAATCCCTCTCATAAGTTGGCGTCCTAACGAACAATCCACAGTATGATTTATTTATTTATTATTATCAAATTTTTTGACATTGTGAATAGGTAACAATTACATTTATTTAACTTGTCCTTTTTCAATCTCTATGTCCTTTTTCGTTTCTTTTGTGTCGAACCTGAATGCAACTGCTGACACTGATTTCTGTGCTATTCGGTGATAATCGTCATCCAATGATCCATCCTTGGGAGCGAATGTCCTTTGCAACTTTTATTATGCAATGTTGGAATGATGCTTTACCCACACCAATCCCAACTCCTAATGTTGATATATATTGGTGTAGTGCAAAGCAGTGTACCTTTTAGTTTGTAACTTGAGGCTTTTCTTAAATTACACATCCGTTTCTAGTGAAAGGTTTCCAGTATGATCTTTGCATCTGAGTTGCTTTCTGTATCCGTTAACAGAGTTTTTCATTGGATAAATTGAGTGGAAAGAAATGCTACATGCTAGCTGCAAGAGACCTCACTATCGTGTGGGGTGATTCTCCTCAATACTGGCGATGGATCAATCTTCCCGAGTCCAGGTGTTTTATTCGACCCTCCTGCCCTCGTCTTTGTGAAGTTACATCAAATGAATATAAATAGAAATACTTATAGTCATTTGATTTTTAGGTTCTCTGAGGTGGCAGAGCTTCTCGATGTATGCTGGTTTGAAATACGGGCCAAGATAAACATCGACACGCTATCCAGCGGCACTAACTATGCAGCATACCTCGTCTTCACGTGCAAGTCAAGAACACATGGATTCGACCACCAGCCGGTGGAGGCTTTTGTGGGGATGAGTGGGCGCGAAAGCAAGAAACGTACAGTTTGTTTGGATCCGGAAGGAGCACAGAGGCAGAGGTATCAGATCGTGCCGAGGCGAATAGGGTTGCTCTACCATCGGTTATCCCACGCTCAGAGACAACAAGAGAGCGTGTTGTTCGATCAAAATACAGAGTACCCTAAACAGAGGAGTGACATGTGGATGGAAGTGGAGTTGGGGGAGTGTTTTGTGAAGGGGGGTGAAGATGGTGATTTGGAGGTGAGTGTGATGGAGGTGACTGGTGGCAGCTGGAAGAGTGGCATCATTGTTCAGGGGATTGAGATCAGACCTAAAGAGTGTAAATGATCTCGGTTTTTTGTCTATAGTTTCTCTTATGTATCTTTTGCCTGCTTCACTTTTTTTTTTTTTTTTTTTTTTTTTCTTTTTATTGTTATTTGTATTATTCTGATGAATTTTTGTAATTGTGTTCTTGAAATGGACCTCATTTGGCCATTGTGGAGTTGGATTATAATATTGTTGTTTATAGGGCTGTGACGTTTCTTGATATGGTTCGATTGAGCCTATAGTTTTGTAGCAGAGGTTGGAGTTTAGATCTCCCGCATATCGAATATGGTTGTTATTAGTAACATGTTTGAATTAAGATTTAGCAGCATACAATGCCTGCTATTATAATAAGATTGCATGAAATAAACTAATAATTACAACACTGCAACCTTTAAAACTAATAATTATAACACTGCAACATTTTTATAACTTAAAAATTAATGTAAAATGGTTGCACGTATGATCCGATTTAAAATATTACTTGATTAGTAATTTTAAAAAATAGTGATATTTTATAATTAAATAAGTAATACTTTAAATTGTGTGGCATGCAATTGTTTTATAGAAGATCTATTTTTTTGTAATAAATAGTTTTGGAAGTATGTAAATCTATCAATCATTAGAGATATATTAATTAATTAGTAAGTTTAATTTATTATTTATATAAAGCAATATGACATTTAAAATCCTTAATCATGAAAAAATATTATGACTTTTTAGTTAATTATTATTTGTAAGATATTTTTTAAATATAAGATATATTTGCATCATCTTCATATAGATATATATATATATATATATTTTTTTTTTTTTTCGTAACTAAATATATATATAAATCAGTTCTAGGTAAATTTTGAAGATTTAAACAGCCGGCGTGTAATTCATCAATTTCTGTGAACCTATAATTTAAGAAACTATATTGTTTCATATTACTTATAAAAATAATCATAATTTAGAATATCACTTCTTAAGTTATTAATTAAAAGAAAATTTAAATGAATTATAGTCTGTAAGCATCTAAATCGCTGGCTCGAGCAGACTGTGAAAGTAAAATAGACTCATGAAATTATAAAAGTGGTTCTGTCTTTAAATTATGTATGAAAGAGCTTATTACAATACATATTTGATAAATTACTTTTTCATGATAATAGTTAATTTTATCAACCTAACAAATTAATTAAGGTCTTGTAGCATTTTTAATATAATTAAATTATAAATAAATAACTTTTTCATAATTAATTAATGTTATGTAGCATTTTCAATATTATTAGATAATAATAAAACTACTCCACCATTAATCATTCCACCCCGCCAATTTTTTTAGCGATCGGTTGATATTCCAATTAATAAGATTCACAAAAGTTGTAAAACATGATCGATGTTTCAAGTTCGATTCCAAATTCTATACTATATATAGTCGATGTACGATGTTCATAGAGCTCAAAATAAACTTCGAGAATTCTGAATTATTTAGGTAATGCCATGTTCATTAATATACACATAATTAGACAGAAGCACAACCCTTTAGTTATTCACACAGTCCTGCCCCCTTCCTTACACACACTACACCATACATAAAAGGTTTACAGCCCATAAACCAAACCACACACACCCATATTTCTCTCTCTTCTTTCTTCATGCATTCACAATGGTTCCTCCATTAGGGTGCAGCACCTGCCCTGTTATGTACGACGAGTCCACATTCGACGCCAGGAACACGTACGACGGCGCCACCTCTATCGGCTGCCCCGCCCTCTTCATCGGCACCTGCTTTCCGAAACCCGCACTTTCCTCTTCCGTGAACGACGCCGGGATCAGCGGAGTCCATATGGGGCCGGGCGCAACCCCGTTCACCCGAATACCCTTCTCCACCAGCTGCAGCGCCAGCCCGCGCGTGAATGCCACTATCGCCCCCTTCGTTGCCGTGTAATCCAGCAGCTTTGCATTGCCTTTGTACGCATTCACCGACGTCGTATTGATGATCGAGCTCCCTTCCCTCATGTGCTTCAGAGCATGCCTGCCAGCCATCATATTCCGATCCCCTATCAGAGAGAAGGGGTAGAGAAAGAGAGAGAGAGGGGGTGATTTTGATTACCTGCAAGTGAAGAAGTAAGAAAAGATGTTGGTCCTAAACACCCTCTCGAGCCGCGGCTCATCGATCTCCTCGACGGAGCCAGCCTCGTACTGCTCCGCCGCGTTGTTGACCAGAATATCGATCCGGCGGAAGTTGGAGACGACCTCATCCACGACTCGTTTACAGTTCTCGTCGTACCCGAGATCCGTAGGTATCGCAATCGGGTCCGGAGCATCCGCATGCTTTGCTTTCTTCAACATGCCCAGGGTATCACTCGCGTCCTTCTCTTCCTGTCCCTTCACATAAGTAAACGCCACCGTCGCACCCTCAAGCGCGAAGCAGTGCGCCACCGCTCGCCCGATGCCGGAATCCCCTCCGGTCACCAGGGCCACCTTCCCCTGCAAACACAAAACTTTGTAAAATCAATACAAAATTTCTACAACACCGAACCCCCAACACACACACATACATATAGTATGTACATGTATGTATGTTTGTATATACCAGAAGTTTGTTGGATGGCTTATATTCTTGGGAGGTTGCATGGGGAGTGGGGTCCATGACGTGCTCTTTGCCGGGCTGAGCGTCCTGCTTCTGTGGAGGGAATTCCTGGCCGCCGGAAGCCATTGATCTGATGATCAGAAACTTACTCCGATTCGCTGGAACTCTAGAACTGACAAACTGAGAATTGTTTGCAGTGTAAAAGGGGATGCAGTGGAAAAGATTGAAAGAGATTGACAGAACTCTGAAGTGGGGAAATGTGGATTTGTAAAGGGAATGCATGGCGGTGGTGCTGGTGGATGATTGACAGATATTATAAAGGGAAGGGGGTGGGAGTAACACGTGTCGAGAAGCAGACACGTCGGCAGAATCCGACGTCAAGAGAACTCTTCGGTAATGAGATTTGGATCAAGCGTGTGCATGCATGACGACCAATGTTGGTCTCTCCGATCGTTCTTATCGGCTCTATAAGTAACAAATATGGACCTTCTGTCCAATTTTTTCGTGTCTCACTAATTTTATACTTCATTTTTTAATAATTATATTATTGTTATTATTTAGTTTCATTTCTATGAACTTTTTTTTTTAATTTTAGAAAAAATTCATAGTCGTTAAGGTGGGGCTATTCATACTCCGAAATCTCTAAACATATTTCGAAGTTTAAATATACCCAATTAAAAATTAATAATTCTCTTTTTTAACTAAATATACCTCATTTTTACCATTTATACTCTTCTCATTAAAAAATAAAAAAACAAAAAATAAATCAGCATCCCAACATGACTGCCCAACTTTCCGTAATTCCTAACACAAATTGACAAAAATCTCTCTGCTTTTCCTTTAAAAAAATCTAATATTTTTTCCTTTACAATTTCTCTATCAACCATAAATTTATACAGCTCCTTTCTTCTCTACTCAGAAATCCAAAAAAAAAAAAAAATTCTCTTTATTTCTGAGATCAGTAACAAATTTCAAAATGTGGCGGCGCCCTCGTGGAGTAACGACAATCTAATCACAGACAACTTTGTTGTATATGGGTGACTTAGATTTTAATGTGACGGACTTCATTGTTAATTAAGACCATCGGGCATGCCCACATACAACAAGTATATATACACAATAGTGTTTGTGTATGTTCTTTATCAAGTTTGGCCTTCGCGATGAAAAGTTTCAAATTTGGAGCCGAAATCTCAAGAAAGCCATAAATCTGCAATTTCAACTTCTCTGTATTGAAAAAACATGGAGAAGAAAAAATTTTAAATTTGGAGCAAAATCTCAAGGAATTCATAAATCTATAATTACAACCTCTCTGTTTCTGTATTGAAAAAACATTGAGAAGAAGAAGATAGCAATTGAGATTAGGAATAAAATAAAAAATATATAAATATATAAGAGTATTTTAATTAATTTATTAATGTCTATTTTTATTATAATTATTATGAAATATATTTAAAGGTTTTGGGGATATGAATAGCCGCACTCGTTATTCAAAAAATTGAAGATTGAAATTTCCGGAAATTTAAGTAATTGACGGTAGCAATCGTGACACCTTTTTTTATATATAACATTAGCGCATGTTACTTAAAACGCCGATAATTCAAAATTTTCAATTTTGAAGGGCCATTTATGATGCTCATGAGATTTTCTTGTCCTAAATTTGATTTAGAAACATTGAAATTAAATTAAATAATTAAACAAATAAATAATATAATTATACAAATAAAAAGGATTGCAGGTCCGTCTAAAAATTACAAGACTAATCTTATCTTTTTTCATGCATTTTACTGTAAGAAATCGAATGATTTTATTTAGAATTCATTGTGGATAAGTAGATTCAAGATTTATAATTTCAGAACTTACGATGGATATTTCAGTGTAGTTAAGAGTTAAAAGTTTTGAGTTTTGATAATTTGTTGTACAATTTTTATAAAATGGAACTGGTGAAACTTGATCTCAAACCATTGATATAAATTTCAAAATAAATAATTAATAATTCATAATTCATGGCGTACATTAAACACCAATATTAGTGAAGAAAATGGACTCAGACTTTGAAGACAAAATACGTAATTGTTATGTTCGCCCTAATTTTACAGGCTGGTGTTGCTAAACACACCACAAAAATAACTTTTCACACCACTTTAATTTAGTATATAAAATTAAATAGAATGTAAATGATATATATACCCTTATATAATTTTTTATAAAAAAATAAATATTAATATTTTCATTATTGATATTATTCCTTCTTTGCTCAAACATACTTACACATTAACACTATATTCAAATGATTCAAAATAAAAATTGAAATATTTGTAAGTAATTGATAATGAAAAATAGAAATACAAATGATATAGAAAATGAAAATATAATTATTATAAAAAATTAAAGTGGTGTGAATAGTAATTTTTGTGGTGTGTTTAGAAGCACCCGTTTTAAAATTTATAAAATATAGTTTAGATTTTAATCAAGAAATAAATTGCTGAAATATTTTATAAACAAGCTTAGAAGATATTAGTATAAAAATTTAATAATCACAACGATAAATTCAAAAAAATAATAAATATATGAGAGTATTTAAATATATATATATATATATATATATAGTTTCTATACTTTTTAATCTAAAATTACAATTGCTCCTTTACCAGAAGGAGGACCATTTATACTTTTAATTCATCACTCAAAATTTGAGTGAATATTATCTGTCACAAATAAAAAAGCCCAACACAGCAATCAGTCTTCGGGCCAAACTTGTAATTCCCGGCCCGTTAGAAACAACACCCCTAGGCCCAACGACTAAAATTGAATTTTAAATAAATATTTATTAATATAACCTACCAAATTCTTCGAAATAAATATTTATGATGAATGAGTTGATTTATTTATCAATTATTACCAAATTATTTGACAAAAATCTTTATTTTAAAACAAAACTGATAAAGACCAAACATTATTACACACAGAGAAAACAACATAAACAAGAAAGCAACATTGTCACCACACATTCATCCTGCAAATACAAATACGTACATATACATAGCAAATTCAACCCATGAATACAAGAAACAACATCAACATCAACAAAATACACGCAAAACAGCCGTCGGCGAGACGAACCCCACGGCTTGCAAAGCTACCACCGGGGGTGTTGGTGGTCAAGACCAAAACGGTCCAATCATCCTCGGTCCCAATGCCAGCTCCGGTATACCTAGAGCTGTTCAAATACCTCGAGTTTTGAGACTGCGTGTAGTTTGTGAGCACGAGTGTTGCCACCCGGTGAGGCACACAAACGGGAAGTATAACCCCATCGCTTGTGGTGTTGACGTCGACTTTGCATTTCTTTAGCACGCCAGGGTAGACCGACATCAGCTGTGCTTGTGTGATCGCGGCGGTGTTGGATGCACAGTTTTCGTTCTCTAGTTTGTCGGCGATCTCATCAGCGATGCAATCGGCCTTGGCGTGCTTGGCTAGGGCGGGAGCGCTCGATGATTGCCTGAAGCTGTTGATTCCTTGTAGCAGATGATCTTCCTCATCTGCATGTCAGGTGTTATGGTACATATATGGTGGACAAGATTGGACTAATGCATTGATTGTATATAGCAGATATACACACACAAACACCAGCATTGTGTTTTCTACTCAATTATGAGGTTTGATGAATCCATGGAAGATAATATATATATATATATATATAAATTTATATATCAAGTTGATAGATTATTTGGATAAATACAGAGCACACAAGGGAATAGTACATTGAAGAGCAGATGATGTTGGATTTGTTATGGTTGAAAAAAGAACAAGAGATCCTCAATTTTATTTATATGTTTCTTGTAATATTCCAACTACATTAATTAACACAAGTCGTGTATATAAGATGACGTCACTATCAATGAACACGTGACATGTCATGCACCACAAGAAAAAATCAATTAGAGAGGAAAATTTTGTCGATAATCACTCCAATATTTGTCTCTAAGCTAAAGTAGTGATGACATTGGAGACGAAATGTTCCACTAAAATGCTCATTTGTAAACTTAAGAGACAATTTTTTCTTGTTAAAGTGACCAAATTTCCTGCATAACAGTGATGGGATCATGCTAGTATCTATTATTCAGTTGTTAATTCGTCACCAATCGGACACTAATGATATACAAAGTTGTAGGCGAGTTTCAGTCATTATTTCTATTTTGTTTTATTTAGTGACCAATATTATTCATTAATAATTTTAATCTACAATTTGAAAGATTCTTGTGGTGAAGGAAAGAGATGAAACACAAAATTCTGAGGATGTGGTGAGGAATTGATGGTGAATGCAGAAAATGCCATGAATTGGTGGGAGAATTCATGCAATGCAAATTACAGTCCACAAAATATGAAATCTTCCTTAAATTACTCGAAAACTGTAGAATTTCCAGTTTCCATAAAACAGAAATGAAATCGTAAAAAGACATAATTTAATTCCACAGCTTCCTGCCCTCTCTATCAGATATTACCAGCAGAAGAACTCTGATTCACATTCTCATTACATTATATATTTCCCAGTTACAGAAACTTAAAAGTACTCTCCAACACAGGATCCAGTTTTGTCCACTTCACTAACTCCCAACATGCATGGTTTAATACCCCTAATCCAATTAATATCCACACACACACACACACACACACATATTTAGATAGAGAGAGAGAGAGAGAGAGAGAGAGAGAGAGAGAGAGAGATACCATCAGATCGTACAGGCACCGATAAGAGGAGGAGGGTGGCATGCAACAGCACAAGGATGGAAAGACGAATAGCAGCAGACTCCATTCGTAATCGTGAAGTGAAACTGTGCTGTTAATGATACTGTCGGAATGAGTTTAAACTGAAGAGGTAGAGAGATGTACGGCGGCGGAATTTAGTCTTAATCTGGTTGTTTATTTAGTGACACGTGGCAGCCATGCAAACTATACGCCTCGTATTTCCTCTCAACGGCCCAACACGTTTCCGCGTCGGAAAAAACTCACCCGGTAATGCTCAATTCCATCTTTTCTAATTTTATTATTATATATTTAAACCTATTTTATTTATATTTATGTATACAACGCTGCAGATAGACACGGGCACGGTTCGGTGGTTCCGGTTTTGGTTCCGGAACCGTTGGTTTTCAAAATCGGGGAGGATGGAACCGGAACCGAACCGCCATATATACGGTTCAGGTTTCGGAACCGGTGGAAGGCGGTTCCGGTTCCGCCAGTTCTGTTTTTTTTTTTTTTTAAAGATTTGTTGGGAACTGCCGGTTCCCAACGGCCACATGATCTGGGCTGTTGATCTATATTTTTGAAAGCTCAGAACCGAGAACCGGAACCGTCGGTTCCGGTTTCAAAAAAAGGAGAATCGGAACCGAACCGTATGTAATACGGTTTCGGTTCCAACCCGGAACCGGTCAACGGTTCGAACCGAACCGTTGACCGTCGATTCGAACCAGCAGTTCTGGTTTGAAACCGGAACCGTGCCCGTGTCTAGCTGCAGACATTCGTATTAAACTATTTTTTGGTTTTTTCCTTGGCATTAAAAAATGTTCAAATGAAATAAAATTCCGCGTGTCTTTATCGAATTAATTGGGCCTGTTACTTAAACAGTCATGCACCCAACTCGATCGGGTTGGGTCAATTGGACATGTCCATTAACATATTGGGCCGGATGAAATTGGGCCTTTGTATTGATATAATAAGGTTACGATATTAAGAATGCATAATGCTTCATATAATATTATATTTCCATTTTTTTATATAAACAAACAAGAAGACACCAAAACTGGGTTTCTCTCCCAACAAACCTTCTCTAAAACCAGATAACGAGAAAAGGGAAATGCTAGATAATATGCAGCACCTTCTACCTAGTCATCTCTACTAGGACTCCACCTATCATGGCGACGTGAATCTCTGTGACGTTTATGACCTCGTTCTTCCCTATCTATACGATGACTCCTCTCCCTAGATGATGATGCAATAACATCGGACGGCCTCCTTTCACGGCTGTGAGAATGCCTACCTTGTCTGTGATGCTGGTCTTCAATGTACCTAGACGACCTGCCTCCACCATACGAGGGATCCGGGCTCGATGATCTCTCATGCCTACGAGAGGACACACTTGGTTTCTCTCGATCATCCAAGTCTTCAATGTCAGAACTACTTTTTCTTCTAGGTGGCGATGGAACCTAATTTCAAGAATTACAACAGCATGTTGATACATGGAACACTCTTGTGTCAATAAGTATGAAATGTTCAGCATGTTTAGTTTGCTCACCTGAAAACGTGTCATGTATCTTCCTACGGGAGGAGGCTGAATGCCAAGCCTCTTTAAATCGTCCAATGGAATTGGTCTCCTGTACTCCCAACAACAGTATTCAGGGGAAGGGAAGATACAAGCACAAATTAGATCCACGATGTACACGCAAGAAAGATAAATGCATCTTTCAAAATAGATGCAAATTCTTTCACCTCAAGGCCAAGTTCAAACAAGTAGCTTATAGGAAGATAATAATTCGCACTTCCCTAGATTGAAGTGTTGACTATGTTAGTGTGTGTAGATATAAATCAATTAAACTCTGTTAGTGTAGACATTTATATGAGTGATTTTAGGAAGTTATTTTCTCCCTCTGTATAATGCATGAATTAGCCCTTAGTCATGTTGTTTATTGCAATTCAAGTTAAAGACGAACATACAATGGAGCTCGAAATGGTCTTTCTCGACCTCCAAATCGAAGTTGTCCTGATTCTTTCTTGCCACCCAGGCCACCACCTGTCAAACATTATATAATTATGCTCCCCGGTGTAAGTAAAGACAATGAAGGGAAATTTTTGGCTTACCTAGCCTTCTCGGAATCCAACCAGGCATCAATTGTTGCCTGTTGTAATCAACTATGATCTCAGAATCGTCAATAAATGTGTGGTGTGCATCCTACAAATAAGCATAAGCAAGTGTTAAGTGTCGTAAGTGAAGTCTCAAAAGGAAGGTTGAACAGGTGACATAATATTGTGGCCTCAATACATGACGATGACAAGTTCACCACTAATATTAAGTCTTGATGCCTGTTGTAATCAACTATGATCTCAGAATCGTCAATAAATGTGTGGTGTGCATCCTACAAATAAGCATAAGCAAGTGTTAAGTGTCGTAAGTGAAGTCTCAAAAGGAAGGTTGAACAGGTGACATAATATTGTGGCCTCAATACATGACGATGACAAGTTCACCACTAATATTAAGTCAATTTCACAACGAAAATGTTCAATCAAGATATTATATTCTGATAATCAAGAAGTGAATTTTAGGCAATTTCATTTATTCTGAGCGATTATGACAATCTAGATCAAACTTCCTTGACCGAGAATCATCCAATATACTTATTAACAGACCATGAACTAGAAAAGGACAGGGAGATGAGTCTAAACTCGAGCATATATATGCCCTATGTTGGAAAATTGAAATTCTTCTAATTGTCGTTAGCAATTGTCAGAAACAATGTCACATCTCCTAAATGAAAAATTCCTTAGTTAGAGATATCAAAACATCTTTTCTAGAATTTTCATCTGAAAGTCTATTCCAACCTAAATGTGCCATCCAACTGGGGGTACATAAAATTAAGTGATTGGAAAGATCTTATATAGAAAGGGAAAGTGAGAGGCAGACAACATAAATTTGGATGTCAAATGGAATAGTGGACAATATATCACCATTTTTTATTAGAAAAGATGTTAACACCAGAATTTATGATCACAAAATGATGAAGGTGGACTTTGCAAGACAGGTTTAAGTGGTGTTGATAACACAATACTCCAATGCACTTCATCAAGTCACACATGTATGTAGAGACACTAATGTATGTCTACAAACCCTTATCTCCATTGACACCCAATGCAAGTCCCAGAGAACAACTGAACCAGATTTTACTTACAAAGCACCAAATGCACCTTCCTTCATGTCATTCTTTCTCTTGTATACTTTCTTGGAGTTGCATTGCTCATGTTCTTACTAACCGAATTTATGCAAACGGCATCCTAGTATTAGGTCAGCTGGGAAAGATCAAGGTTCATCCAAAGCATTGATTAAAAAGGCGCGCCTTGGCGCTTGGCGCCAATATACAGGCCACTATCTCCTCTATACCCCAAGGCGATGCAACCTTTGGCGAGGCGCGCGCCTCACCAACCTTACTGTGAGGCGCAGGTGGCAAAAAGGCGCGCCTCGCCCAGCTTTTTTTTTTTTTTTTTTTTTAATATATTATATATTTATATTTTATTTTCTGCCCTAGGTCAGTAGTTCAACAAATCCATCCCACACCTTACTGCCCTCGCTCCAGCGACTGCCCCCCATCAACCGGCGACCGGCGGCAACAGGTTTCTGTTTTTTTTTTCCACTTTAAATCATTATTTATGATTCTATATTTATATTATGCTATTATATATAGATTCTATACAATTTATCTTTTAAATTTATGTTTCGTTATAAGTTCTATAAATTTTTTATTTTATATATATATATACACACACACACACACACTAATCATGATTTAGTGAATCTATTATGTTTTATTATGGTAAAATGTTTTTATATGCATCTACATATTTGTTTTAGTTTGGGTGCCTTGCGCCTAGGCAGTGAAACAGGTTTGGGGCCTCGGGGCGCCTTACGCCTTTTAAAACACTGATCCAAAGATTGCAAATTCTTCTAAGTAGCAACTTATTTTCATCTGTTGGCACTAAACCCAGGTAGGCCCATTCCATAGAAACATAGCTTTTTTCTCAATTTCCTAAATAAATCCTGTTTAAATAGGAAATCAAAAAAAAGCCAACTGACAAGATTTTTTTGGCCAACCCCCCCCCCCCTTCCCCCCTATTTTTAAGAAACAGCTCCAGGAACTTATCCGTGAAGCCAGACATTGGCTCTTAAAACATAGAAATCATTTCAAACAGGATTTTCAGCACGTCAAAGGAAAGCATATGAGCCACCATATTTCACATCTGCGATGTATCATTCGCTAATCAAGAATCTCTCCAACACTACTTGCTAGCAATGGAAGACACAATGCACAGCAATTATCAGTGTATTCCCATAACAGTGCACTTTTAACCTGTGTGTAGAAACATTCATCAACGTCATTCAGATAATGTTAAGTCAGGACAAACTCCATAGACATGTCGGCAAAGAAACTACTTTCGACACTATACTACAGCAGACTACCTTCCATACAACAAATTGAGCATTTTAGAACACCAATTCTGTTAGCGTATTTATTTTCCCAAAGAATTCAGAGAATTCAGAAAATGCACTATCCCAAAAAAAGAAAAACATCTATCATAGAAAGAAAAGTATAAGAAAGATGGATAAAGCAACGGACAAAAAAAGATGGATAAAGAGCAATGTCAAGCAGTTAATCTTTGCCGAAATAGATCACCTTGTAAGCTCGCCGCATTTCCTTCTCTCTTTCAAACTCAACAAATGCATAACCACGTGAGGCACCTGTCACTGCACAAAAATAATTCTACAATAAACGTGCGTTGAGTTTAAGCCCACATGTTGCTCAAGCTCCAAAGGTAACAATGCACTTTCAGATTCTTATCATATAACACCCATGACAATTCCTGCCTTTGCATATGCATTTCAATAAAAGTCATATTCTTTATTAATCTACATGCATCTTTCCATGATGCAAGCACAGCCTTATTATCCAGTCCAGGCTTCCACTGGATGATGAAAGGAGGCTAGCGGATACCAATTTCCTTATTTTCCTCTATCAGTAGAAACAAGACTTGTATGTTTCAAGCTAATATTAAAATTACCATAGACAGTGTGATTTATAAATAATCAGAGGTACGGTGCCATATGGCAGAAAAGCTTAGAAATAGGAGCCAGCAAATCGCTAGCTATTATGCAAACATACAATATATGAACCCATTAAAAAAAAAAAAAAAAAAAGACCAAAATTAATATTAATATTCGTATTAAAGAAGCAAAAAGATACCTATGTGCCTAACCAACCGCAAATTCTTGACCCTCCCGTATTCGCTCATAGCCTGATAAAAGATCAACCAGAAGAAACCAGATAAGTCCGAATTACAATTATTAAAGATATCAGTTCCAAGTTCCAAACCAGAACAGACACATACACACACCAAAATGTACATACACGCACCAACACCTATATATGTATGTGCGTATACATACCTTGCGGAGAGTGTCTTCGGTTGTGAGATGAGAGAGACGACCGACAAAGAGAGTGCAGTAAGGGTCGCCGATAACTTTTGGGTCGCCGAAAGGGTCATCTGCAAAATTAGACAGCAAATTGCACTTCTACGCTGAAACCCTAATTAGAATCAATAATATAAATAGGGCGAAGTACGAGCAGTTACATAGAGCGGCATTAGAGCAGAGAAGAGCTCTGTGGACGCCACGGTCGTGAGGTAGAATGTCGGTTCCGTCGATGCTTCCGGCTTGGATCGGATGATAACTCTCCGCATAGAACACAGAGTTTATACTGTTGTTTCCGCCGCCGCCGCGACGGCTCATTTTCGAATATCCCGGAGTTCACAGCCTTTCACCGACAGTGAGCAGGAGAGGGAAGTGTTTTCCTATCTTAATATCAACAACTTTTCCAATTTTTTACTTAATTTAACTTTTTAAGTCGGTTTTTTTTTATTTAAAAAAAAAAAAAAAAGGTATTTATAGTGTGAAATTGAAATATGTGGCTATGTTGCGAGGCCCAGGTCTAATATTTATGGGCTCAGCCCAGGTTAATAGTTAGTGGGCCCAGCCCAAGTCCATCTTTTGAAAATCGACCCAACTAATTGATCCAAATCACAGGAAAATACCCTAAAGTTACAAATTTGAGGCACTAATTTTGTTATTCAAGGCCAATAATATAATATAAAATAAAATAAAAAAGTGGGAAAATTAAGGAATGAATTTAAAATTTTATTCATAATTTTTGTGTTCGTCAAATTATGTTAGGGTAAGGACAAATTATGAATGTAGCATTTTATCTGTCTACCCGATCAACCTATCCTACTCGATTATCCATTGCATATGTATATATATATATATATCCATTATATATACTTTTTACATTTAATAAATTATATTTATTTTTTAATTCATGTTACTTCCAAACTCAAACAAAGTATTTAACCCAACAAAAAATACATTAAAATATTATGTTACGTATTTTAACATATGGTTGTTAGTGAATGTTATTATTATTATTATATTTTATACCATGCTTTATTTTTTTCATTATTAGTAACGTTATTATTATTTTTTTAATTTGTGAATATTAATGAAGTTTACTTTTCTTTAAAAAGAAAATTAATATCTTTTTACGAGATCAAATCGTGTAAAATAGGGTCGGACAAAGTTTCTATGAAATTCACGAGATATTCAAAACAATTATATATAAAAATTATACTATAATAATCAAGGTAATAAAATAATAACTCATTAATAACAATCTCTTCAATTCTATCGGTATAGATTATTTTAGCTATAATTAGGTATCACAATAAGTTAAATTACACAAAATGAGAACGCAAGTGTGTGGATTACAAGACTATATAAAATAACTTATTAATAATGAGAACAAATTAAAATATGAATAATAGATAAATAAATACATATTCTTTGCTATTTTAATATGATAATTATTTGTTTATTCACATTTATTTTATTTATTAATTAATTCTTAATAATTTACATAATAATCTTCTCATGTAATGTATATTAATTACTAATTAAATTTTACAAATAAAATAAATACATATCAAATTTATACAAAAATAAGCTGGTCATTATAAATATGGATGAATATTTCCATATATAATATTAATTCTTTTTTTTTTATATAAATAATGACATAGAAATTAAAAATAACACATAATTATTTTAATATAATTATATATATATATATATATATATATATATATATATGGTTTATAGGTGTGGACAAAACAAAATGTAAAACATAAGAAATTAGAGGGTGGTAAGAAGTCAAACATCTCAATTATTTTAATAAAAAAATAATAAATGAGTGGATGGCCGTTTACATGCGTTTTCTCTTTCGGCCAAAGAATTCGACCGTTGGAAACAACATACGATACTATCCGTTACGACACCTAAAAGTTTATACTACTTCACCTTTCCTTTCCACTCCATCTCCGGAGAAAACTCTCTCTGTTTGTGTGAGATTTATACACACACTCACTGTGTGAGAAAGATAAGAAGAAGTTCAAACCCCACCTCTTCCTTTTTCCCAATTGTGGAGAAATGGTTGCGAGAACCCCTCCAAAGCAGCCGAGGAAAACGGTGGTGGTGGTGGCGCCGCCCATCAATCCCACTCTTCTCAGAGATACGGTTATGAAGGTGACATATATATTCAATCGGTTTTTGTCTTTTTCGGAAATTTTCAAATTTTCTTATCTGGGTTCTTCTTATTTGTTTGAAGGTCTTGTCAAGTAGAATTATGTGTATTGGAATTTGGGGGAAATCATTATTGATGAATGATGAAATTTTGCTATTGAAATGGGATGTGTTATCATTTTCTCTCTCATCATTACGCCGTCATATTGTTTGTAGTTCGTTGTTCTTCATTCCCAGTTATGTTTTTCTATAAAAGAAACTTGCTATGGTTGGAATGTGGATTTTTGTAGGGGAGATTATATTTTTGGCTTTATATATGAGATAATTTCAAAATTTGAAGTGGGGAATCTTGAATTTCATGTAAATTTACATATTAAACTTGAGATTATAAGCAGTCTCAGACTTGCTTTGCCTGTGATTGATTCAAAGCTATTGATCATGGTGAAAATGAAAAGAAGAGTAGCTTCTGATTTTCATTTACTTCTTTTTTGGCTCCACTATATTCTTGATTTTGAAGAATTATTTGGCTAAATTTATATCAGTCTTTTGAATTTTGGTGTGTTTTTTCTTTTTCTGTCTGAAGGTGGATAAGTGTATGGCTCGGTTACAAGAGCTTCAATGCACAGTAACGGGTGGGACGAAAATGGTATCTGGTGTGAGTTTAAGTCCTCGGAGTGGTAGAAACTATTTACGGACAAGTCTTCGCTGTAAACAGGAGTCATTGAGGTTAGTACTTTCCCCTCTTTCTGGATTCATTTCATTGCCTCAACTCGTGCAACAAAGTTCATGTGTCCATTTATTAGTGCATTTTTTGTATCTAATCGACAAGTATTAGTGTTGTGTAATGGAATTCACTTGCCATTTCTTGAATTGCCTGAGATTACATGAGAAAAATGGCACCATTTGATGTTTTAATCTGATCTGTAAGATAATAAAATTCAGAGAAAATGTAAATTGGTATTAATCATGTAAGGTTCTCTAGAAGGGGAAGTATTTTTCTTTTCCTTGCACTTCTATTGTGTTCACTTGATTGTTTAAATTCCTATATGTTGAAATTGCATATAGTTAACAAAATAATTCACATATCGTATTCCATTTCATTACTAACGGCGTTACTTCAAATTCTGAAGGCTAAAAAATGCTACCCCTCGAAGATCACCTCCTGGAAAGCTGCCAATAAGTTCAGGTTGTTAATCCTTTTCTCTTTCTTAACTCTGTTTTAAGGAAACAATATGTATGTTGTCTGTAGATTCTGTAAACTGTTTGACATATGACGCTTGCTGTTATCCAGATGAATGGCGAAAAATGTCATTACCAGCAATGCTCTTAGGAGAAACTATGGGAGAAATACTACAAGCAAGCCAGTTTGCGAAAAATATAGTTGAAGCAGTGTCTTCTCAGACCCAAAAACCAGCAATTGATGATCCAAAAACTCCATTGACAGTGAGGAGAGAGAAAAAACCAACACCTGAGAACTCCGGGTTGCAAGTAAGGAGGAGGAGAGAGAAACAAGTTGTGCTTCAAAACATAAGATCGGAGTCCAACATCCCATCTCTTCAACGAGCCAAATCCAAAATAAACTTCAAGATTTCGCCCGCGAAGAATAGAGAATGTGACAAAGAAAACTGCAGGTACATAGCCAACAGAGTTTCACCAAGGAATAGGCCATGGATGAAAAAGACTGTCCTTTTTCCGAACCCATTATTTCATTCATCACCCACGTCACATCATCAAAAGTTTTCCAAGACTAAGTCACCTGTGATTGCAAGAAACAGACAAACTCCACATAAGTTCTTGATCAAGTCTCCTACTAAGTCACCTATAGTTGCAAGAAATCGGCAAACTCCTCATAAGTTCCAAGTGAAAATCAAAAGCCCTCCTCTTTCTATATCCCCAACAAGAGCAGGCAAGAAATCACCAAAGCCGCTGTCAGCTGCAGCTAAGCTGCGAAGATCATTTTCGCCGTCAAGATTGGCAAGCAAGTTCGTGTCACCTTTGAAAAGCAGAAAATCTGTACAAAAGAATGAGGGGATGATGAAGGCCATGACTGGACTCAAACAACGTCCTACGTCTTTCTCAGTCCGGTTCTCACCTCGGAGAATTTGATTCTGTAATTGGAGAGATAGATATATAAAATTTGTGGTACAGATATTTCCTCAATGTCAGCTCATTTTCTACTCTTTTATTGATAAATAAGATATATTCTTCATGTAAGATATATTAATCTTTCATGATTTGATCCTATTTCTTCATGCCCGAATATGCTAATTTGATCAAATTTCTTTCTTTATTAAGTTGTGATGTCCCTTACTGCTTGCCTCAGGTTGAATTTCAGTATTTTTTGCAATATCTTGCAATAAATTACCCCCAGAAGAGATGCCTGCAATATAACCTTTCTAATTAATATTTCTTCAGTAAGGGATATATGATTGAAACCCAGCAGAATTGTAACTATTATATTTCTTCATTATAATATACATCGTACGGTGATAAAAACAAATAAAGAACCGGACTTTGTAATGAACATAATTATTTTGATAGTAAAAAACATTCTTCATGTGGTGGCTTATATTTAACCTTAAAATAAAATTAATCTAGAAACGAACAAAATGAGTGTGGTATTTAAAACTAAACATTGTACCGCGCAAAATAAAATAAAAAATAAAAAATATATATATATATAGAAACACCCTAGAAATTTATGCTCCCTCAGTAATAATATATATAAAATAAAATAAAAAGAACAGTGACATTTCGGAATCAATAAAATAAAAAGAACATGACAAAAAAGTCTGTGTCAAATGACATTCATGATATGCAAATGAGTTTTGTAAATGTGCAAATATACATGAATGCTACACCCAAGTGACCTCATAAACAAATACGTAGAATGTATTGTTGAGGTGGAATACCAGATGGAGTACCACCAATGCTTACACATATAGCACTTGTTGAAGCACCAGTGTTTTGAGTAAGAGAGGGACAAATCCCCCTGCATCTGAAACTGATAGATTGGAGTATACATAACAACTAATGATGATCAATTCCAGAAAGAAAGTTACAGTATCAGTAAGCAAGAATCATACACTAGCAACACAACTAGTAGAAGAAGAAGAAGATATGTATGCAATAAGACTGTTGCTCTTCTTCAAGACATAAAAGAATTCCTTTTATTTTTCATGCCCTTGAGCTTCAATGGGCTCCAAACCAGGTGTTTTTTCTGTAGCGCCACAACCGTTGGATGCTTGGGCTTCCATGATCCCGGTGCCTGTGAAGGAGGGCTTCCTCTAAATTTACTGCTTCTTGGGCCCACGGGTGTTGACACTTCACTTGATTGTGCCACTGGAGAAGATGCTCGTGATGTCCGCCACACTCTTTGCGGGTCCCACACGAACGACTGTCGCCCCATGATACGGTCCGTCCTCGATCTAGCCGTACAGCTCTGGAGAGGAGTTGCCATATTCGAGTTGGGTTCAGGCCGGAATGTTGCAATGGAAGCCCGTCTTTTGGGCTGAAGAGCCTGGCCTGTTGCTGGAGATGGCCGTACAGCAATGGAACCTCGTCTTGCTTTCAAAACAGGCTTTGCCTTGTTTTCTCTCAGTATTGGTCTTGAAATATTCTCTTTCTCTTCATTCACGACAGGGAGAAAAGGCATGCTCCTTTTGTTAGGAGCAACGGGTGATGGGTTGGGCATGAAATTTGAGATTCTTCTAAGGGGCAGCCTTATTTTCGATGGTGGAGCCAATGGTGGTTTCTTGTCTGTTGAGGACTTCTGTGGTTGGATTGATGTTGATAATAATGACTGAGTGGAAATTGAGGCCAAAGCTCTATTTTCCTGTTTTATCCTTGTTTTCCTTTCCTCTGCTAACTGGTTTTCGAGATCCCGTACCTGTTGGAGCATTTCAAGCAAACTCAGAATAATGAGCAAGATTCAGTAATTAAAATTTGAAATCATCTGCACGCTATATTATAAGCACTACGCCCAACTTCTTCCAGTGATCTAAAAAACTTTGTACTCTAAAATTTATATTTGTACCTTTTCTTGAAGATTTCTGCAGATGTGTTCTCTAGCAGCAAGCCTCAACTGCAAAGACTGCACATTGTCCTGCAACTTTTTGGCTTCCTTCTCATCTTGTTTAGCTTTTTCCGCCTGTTTTTCCATAACAGAGAAAGAACACAACAGCAGAAGATTAGGTGGAAGACTTGTCAATTATGTAAGCAAGAATTCTAAGGCTATTGTTTCTTCATACAAGCTGCTTGTATTTCAGAAGCTCTGAATGATCCGTCTGTTTCCTAGCAGGCCCATGCTCAACTCCACGGACTCGACTTGCAAAATTCAAGGAGCAAATAGTTTCTCCAATGTCAGCCATGTTTGGGCTGATTTGAACAAACATCAAAGTTTTACAATCTCCTCCTGCATTCAAGTTCAATTTTGTGTTACTGATTCAAGCAATGCAATTAAGAACGAACCCCACCCAGCTTGTCTATATTACACATTGCAGTCGAGAGAAACTTTTTAATAGCATTTTAATCATACACAGATCAACAAAGAACTGCTTCGTATTTCATATTTCCCATAGCCCAGCGTAATCATAATCTAAGCCATCCTATAAAAATTGGCTTTTCAACAAGGTAAATATGTCTTTTATTTAAAAGGTACACTGAAGTACTACGCACCTAAAGAACTTTGCAGCATATGAGTGAGTTTGGAGTTCCTGCTTGTCCATAAAAAAATAAATTGATTAGAAGCAACTTTGGAAGAGCAATAAACACAAACACAGTTTACATATAAGAGAGGGAGACATGAAAGATGCCTGTAAGGAATGTGAGATGATTTGGAGGCAAGAGCAGAGATAACATCCCCAAGTGCAGCTAAAGATTTATTTATGAACTGAGACTCCTTCAATCGATCACCTTCAACTTCAATCCTACCTACACGCTCACTTCCTGCCAGGTCAACCAGCCACAAATGGCTTTTTGTCCTTTGCCCATTTATTAAATTTTCTCCCACCACAGTCACCCGCAACAAACTGCAATAAATATTCATTTAAGGGTAAAAAATCCATTTCACAACAGGAAATAGACAGGCCTTATTTGGTAGTCAAAACAACTTCCTCACTTTCCGGCAACCATTTTAAATCAGGTATAACCATAAGAAGCAATGCAGATACCAGCATAAGCTTATAATTACCAATGAGAACGGCTGCTGAATTCATTAGCATTGGTTGATCCAACAGATCTTACTTGACTGCCTAATTTGAGCAAATTCCAAACTTCATCTGTATCATAAACACGAGCTTCTACCAGTCCAGGGACTTCCTGGGTACCCTCAGCTGATTGTTTTATCTCCAACCTGCAATTGCAGAGTATTAGCCTCTCTGGGGAAAAGATAATGAATGATAATTGCAAATCATCATCACTCATTTCCTACCAATTCAATCTTATTCTTCACAGGCTGCATATCTAAACTTTACTTTCTATGGACCAAAGACTAAGAAAAATAGAAGACTTAGGATGTAAACAAAGCTGCCATGAGCCACCTTCTGAGGCTCTCCTTCCCAAATTAAATTGTCACAGAACTTGGTCTAGATAAAGCAAATATGAATAGTTGGGATTCATGGTTAACATCAGTTAGTTTCCACAAGTTGCACAGCTGAACATAAATACCATCATTATCTTCCATTTATTAGTTCGACAATATGATAGCTGATTTGTCATCAAACAAAAGTAATTCTTTCATAATCCTTACGAAGTTAATTTAGTGGTGCACCATAAAAGTGAATGACCCCTGTAAAGTTCAAACTGCACAAGTTTTCCACAAGTTATCCCACCCTCTCACAGCTTTCCTTTGCAGAGTTTTCCATGTTAGATGCAACTTCACTCATTTAGTGCCTTATTTTTAAATTTTGCGGATATTGAAAACTCTCTAAGTTATTCATCATTTGCTGCAATTACACAGAAGAAGTTATTCCATCCTCCCAGCTTTCCTTTCCAGAGTTCTCTTTGTGAGATGCGACTTCACTCATTTAATGCCCTTTTTTAAATGTTCGCAGATATGGAAAACTCTCTGAGATACTAAAAAAAGCTACATATATCATGTCAAGTTTCTGCATAGACTACTTCTCTCTGGACAAAATGATAATTGTGCAAGAAAAGGCAAGCAAGCAAAGATTGTAGAAGGCTTACTTCTTTGCAGGTTGGTTTGAGTTCTCAACAAGAAGATCCCTGATCTTTTCATTGTAGACTTCCAGCATGCTCACAAACAAATCATATCTCATAATATTGCTTCTTTGCCCGGATATTCTAAAGAGCTCCTCTAGAGTCCGATAATTAACTCCCCTATTTTCTGGTGTTCCTTCCATTGTGTATGTCTTTCCAGTTCCAGTTTGTCCATAGGCAAATATGCACACATTGTACCCATCCAAGACAGAGGTCACTATCGGCAGAGTTTGAACAAAGATAGCCTCTGTGTATTGAAAATGGCATGAAGAATGAGAAAAGCATAACACAGTAGCTTAAACTAAGGTCAGGTCAGCAAAATAGCATATTGAAATTACATGTTACCTTGGTTGTCCTCAGGTCTGAACACGTGATCAAATTTGTATTGCTTTCTGGAAGAATCAGAGCAAACAATCTGCAGCTCATTTTCCTGAGATGAGTCGAAGTCAACAACTGAGGTGGAGCCCTTGTCAATCTCTTCTTGTTTCAGCGGCCTGCACCTACAGAAGACCCTAATATTTCCTTTGAGTTCAATCACTTCATTGTAAAGCTTTTTTCTTTCAGAGCTTTCTTCAAGATACTTCTTTTTCAATAACTGACACTCTTCATGGTACTTATTTTTCAGAAGTTCATGTTCAGCGCCTGAAATCACATAAAATGCCGAAAACAAAAGGTCAATTATTAACCAAAAAAAGAACATATCAGACAAATTTCAAGGAAACATTAGACAATTGAGAAGAGTTGACGCACTAAGATTCTGAAGAGCAGCGAAAGCTTCAGAACCAAGTACAGAATCAACAGTCATGCTCTTTACTTCATTGCACAGGCGTGTGTGCTCCGTCCTGATAACCTGCAAGCAGATTAGCAATGATTGTGATAAGAGATACTGAAAAAGGAAAATTATTGAAATAGAGGCCCTCCTCAGTCATCAACAGTTTACCTGTAATTTGTTGCTGAGGTCATCGATTTTCAGAAAAATCGGAAGAGTCTGGGCCCGAGAAGAACATGTTTCTTGAGTATCAGAAGCAACACCAGTGTCCACTAAATCATCGTTTCTTTCATATTGTCCTGAGCGAAATCTCCAAACTCAGAATATGAGTTCTCAGGAAATAGTTAATCCAAACAACCAAAAATTGAATTACAAAATCTCCACTTTTATCAAGAATTTTTTTCAAGATTTTTCCATAATCTAACTATTTTCGTAACAAATTCTTGAAAGTTTATTTAGACGCGACATCTTTAACTGCGTTCAAATCTCGAAAACACAAGCATACACACACAAAAAGAAGATCGCACTAAACAATTTATGAAACTCTTAAAAAAGTGATAAGACACGAACCTGGTCTTTGCTCTGGAGACTCCTCGGTCTGATCTGCATTAACTATACGAAAAAGAATCCACATCAAATTCAACTCCACGGCCACTAAATAATTGCAGATGTAAGGTGAAAACATATGAAAATGATGAAGACTTCAAAACAGACCAGAATTACAAGGGGATAGAGTGACAGCTTGATCAAAATTCGAACACAATACTTCTAGGGTTTGATCTGTAAAAATGAAATTCACAATCAACAATTATAAAAATAAAAATAAAAAATAAAAAATAAACCCAAATGACGTGCGTAAGTGTGAGTGAGAGAGGAAGAACGTGTACCATCCATGATTACGGTGAACAAGCCTCAGTCGATCTCTGTTTGATAAGTAAAATCCGACGTAGAACACGAATTCCAGAGCTGAGAGAGAGAGAGAGAGAGAGAAATGTTAAACGGTCAGGAAAGGGGCAGCTTTTGTTTTCGAAAACGAATTTGAAATTGGAGAAATCTGAACCGTCCAATTGGAGATGTTCTGCCATAACGGCTATAATTTAGAAAGCGGGGCGGGTTGGGCTGGGCTGGGCTGGAGCGTTGTACGATTGAGCTCTATTGATTTTTGGGGGGTTTTAAGTTTTTAACAATTCGAAAAGTAATTAACAACAATGATTATTTAAATACAATATATTTTTAATAAAATTATCTATAATTTTTTATTACATTATAATTTAAATTTAAATATCATCCTAAAAAACAAAAAATTACTTTTGAAAAAAATAAAAGTTCTTTATTGGTAGAAATTATATTTACCACCCCAAGATTTAAATCAAATTAATAATTTAATTGTTATCCAGATTTGCAAAAATTCCAACCAACCTCCTTCACTAATAAAATATTTATTTCTTGTTATTTTTAAGTTTTATTAAAATTATAAATTTTTACATAAAAAAATATTATATTGCAAACGATAGCAGACTTGGAACAAATTAGTTAGGAACCCATATTTCGAGAGAACTTATATGTTATTGCGCGATTCAAATTAGGTCAACACAATGCAGTGTATAACTGTGGCATCCATTTTTCTCCAAATCAAATACTCTAAAGTTCCAAGGGCCAAACACACCCTGAACCATCCATATACATGGATGGAGTCACTAATCCCATCTTGGCTTCATCTCTCATGTGTCCAAACAACATCAATAGTACCTCATAAACATCTTCACATTGTGGATGCATTTGATCAGCAACAACAAAACTGTGGATCTTCTTCTCAATCTCAATCCAACTCACACCTGTCCCTTTCACAACTCCTTTCTCCTTCATTCTCTTTATTGTTATTGCTCTCTCTCCCCATCGCCCTCTACACGAGTAAATATTCGCCATGGAAATAAATGGGACTGGGCTATCAGGTTCTGCCTGAGCTAGCTGATCAGCTGCATACTTCCCCACATCAATATCGCCGTAAATACTACAAGCACCGAGCAATGATTGCCAAACTAGTGTGTCAGGCTTTACTTGTAGCCCCTCTATGAAGTTCTTGGCTTCTTTCAAGAGCCCTGCTCGGCCAAGCATGTCGACTACACAAGCGTAGTGCTCCATTCGTGGATGCATTCCATGTTCTTTCTCCATTGATTCTAAGAAGTCCATACCCTTGTGTAGTAAACCTACATGACTGCAAGCATGAAGTAGAGACAAAAATGTGACGTCGGTTGGTTCCACTCTGTTTGATTTCATTTCTTCGTACAATTGTAGTGCTTTTAACCCATCCCCATGACGGGCAAAAGCTGCAATCATGGAGTTCCATGAGACTTGATTCTTCTGAGGCATTCTGTTGAAGACCTTAACGGCTTCTTCCAACTCCCCACATTTGGAATACATGTTGATTAAGCCGTTGCTGACAAAGACATTCAAAGTGAAGCCTTTCTTCATAATCATAGAGTGGATTTGTGCACCCAAACCCTGAGAATTATCATTCCCGAATACCCCAAGAATGGCAGAAATCATGTCAGGATCAACACTGGTGCCCTTCTTGACCATCTTCACAAACATTTGAACAGCCTCTTCCTCAAATCCGTTTTGTGCAAGACCCGTGATTATAACAGTTATGGATATCTCATCGAACGCCTCAGCACACTCGAATATCTGCCATGCATCCTCTACACGACCACATTTGGAATACATATCCATTAATGCACTTTCAATGCATAAATCTGATTGAATCCCTAACTTCCAAAGAATACCATGAATTTGAGCACCCTCCTTGACTGCTTGCAAGCCAGAGCATGCTGAAAGTGCACTCAAATATGTGAAACAATTCGGAGGTACCAGATGGTGGTGGTACATTTCCACAAACAGCTTCAAGCTCCCACCATAAAACTTGTTTTGTGCAAGACCCGAAATAGCAGCTGTCCAAGTAACAACATTCCTCTCCACCATTTCATCAAAAACACGCATACCCGGCTCGAGAGATTGGCATCGAAAATAGGATGTTACTAAGGCATTTCCCACCGTTATTTCCTTTTCATAACCATTTAAAACAGCAAATGCATGTATCATATTCACTATATTAAGTGACTCATTTCCAGCACAAGAAGAAAGCAGGGAAGTTAAGCTCGCGTGATCAAACCGATATGTACCACAACCCAACAACGACTTGAAGTACCCAAATCCCACTTGCAAGTTCCCAACTTTCAAGAAACCCGAAATAAGTGAGTTCCAAGACACAGTATCTCTAATCGGCATATCATCGAACAGCTTAACTGCATCATAGAGTTCGCCAATTCCACAATACATATGGAGTAAACAGTTGTAAATTAAATGGGCATTGCTATTCTTGAATGGCTTTCCGGGATCAAAGAATGGTGGGTTCTTGACAATGCACGCATGGATACAGGAACCTAAACGAAAATTGCCTTCTCTTCCACAAGAGGTGAGGATCCTGCCGACATTCGATTCTGTGATGGGACGGAGTGAATCTCTGGTGGTCGGCGAAGAAAATGAGATGGGGAAAGTCGAGCAGCAGCGCCATGAACGAAGCAGAGGTGGTGAAGGAGAAGAACACAGGTTTTTGAAGACAGCTTTAACAGTACTCATCCATCAAAATAACGCAGTGTCAGTGCTAATTCAGCAGATGGATTAAACTTGGACTTGGTGTTTTGTTCCTATCATATCTGCAAATTTGATAACAAACATGAATCTGAACATGACACATAATTTGTTTCCATTGAAGTTAAATTAAATTTCCAGCTCGTATTATCACTATATAAGTTTTTATGAATTTATTGTAACCTAATCTTTTATATTATATGTAATCAAATACATATCAAACAACAGAAATGTGAAATATAGCTGATTTTTAAACTTTAGTGCATGTCAAATAATAGAAATATATATAATAATAAAATGATTATTTCTATATTTGTTATTATCATTTTTCCGTTTATTTTTCTTTTCACAAATAAAAAACGTACTTTTAGAAAATGTTATATTGTTAACCAATATTCATTTTAGTTTATTATATTCTTATTTGTTAATATTGATAATGTTGCTAATTTTATCAAAACTAATAAAAAATTCATATATCTTCATAATTACTTGATTTTAACAAATCAATTATAAATTTGTGGCAGATTCGATCATGTATATATAATAATAAAAAAATGTTCATATTAATATACGATAATTGCATTTTATAAATAAAATTAATTAATTCACATATAATTTTATATATAATATTTATATCTTATTATAATCATGACACATATATAAGTTATTCAATATAATTATATATTTTTTAAAAACATTAATTTTATATATTTTTTAAATGTAATAATATTATATTATAATAATATATAACATATTCGTGCATAATTCATTAACATATCTATTTTTCTCGCTCTCTCTTTTATTATTTTTTTATTTTACTAAAATTTAAAACCTAAAATAATTTGTTTAAGACTAAATAGTTGGGGTTAATTTGCGGACTTGGATAGTGCAAACTTCCCAGTCCATATATTGGAAAAAGTGGCGCAGGAGCCCCAATTTCGTGACGTCGTGTTTGAATGCCCCAATTTTAGAATCTACAGGAGAAAATGGTTGAAATTTTTATTACATTTCTTATAGAATTTAGGTTATCTGTGTGTGGTTTATGGTTGATGTATGTTTAGAATGGACAGTTGTTTCATAATTGTTGCCGAATTTATTAGCAACTAACAACACTCAACTGCTCCCAATTTATATATCAGTCACTAAATTAAACCCTGCAAATAAATCCTAAAGTTCAATCAAATATGTCAAAAGATATATTCTTTTAATTATAAAAATTAATTCCTCAAATGCACCAGTTTCATTAATAAGTGCAGAAAATATTAGCTAAAACTGATATATGATGATATGTATTTACACAGATTAACAGTACATGCACATTCATTCATACAGTCCAAGGATGAGGCTGCATCCATCACTTGTAATAACTTGAAATAGTTTTCAAAGAAAAACAACGAAGAGCACAAGATACGTGCTTCAGTATCAGCTAAAAAACAGTAAGCCCACTTTGGGAATTCCAACCGGTAATTGCAACACGAGGCGTAACGCCCTCAGGAACCTCAAAGTTCAGGGTTACAGTCATTACCTCCCCAGGTACCAGCGAAAAATAGTTGTCAGAGTAATGAACTGGCAAAATTCGAGTGTCTTCACCATCCTTCTGATCTTTCTTTGCAGCATGAACAGATAGATGAAGAAAGAAAGCGACCCCACCATCCGTTCCGTTGATTTCAGTAACTCTCAAACCATTGCCTTTGCTCGAGGAGCTTCTCAGCATCTTCCGAAACATGCTGGGCCCCCTTTCTTTATGAAGAAATGATGTATCAAAATTTCTGCTGGCATTGTTATTGAGGAGTGCACTTCTTGAATCAGGTTTTTTTGATGCATTTTCGATGTGCATCCTGACCTCATAGCTTGATCCTCTGATGAAGGTTAGAGATGTAATTTTGAGGGGAACTTTTTTATTTTTGAATGGTTCAAGGAGCTTGTAATCACCACCAGGCAGATGTAACCAATAGAAGTTTCTCGATAATATCTCGTTGTCTGACATTTTGTAGAGTTTGAGAAGAAGGAAATAAACAGGTTTAGGATTGTCAGATTTCGGATACTTCATCTCAAAAGTTGATACTGTTCTTTTGGATGGCATAGTGATCTTGTCAAAGACTTCATAGTGTTGACACGCTCCTTCTAGATCCCAAACCGAGACCTCTATAGCCACGTCGGATATATACTCTGATGTGGTGTTCACTACCTGTATATAGTGCCCATAATTTTTTCTCTCTAATGTAAATTCAAGTAATTGTTCAATGAGAATATGTAGACATGGGAAATAGGCAAGCATATAAAAATAATTAATGCATCCATGTAAGAAGTTTAGGGATCAAAGCCTAGATAGATTCATCTAGACTTTTTTTAACTGTGAAGTAATAAATATGCATGTTTACCTCTATAAAATATGTGGCCAAATTTAGCTGAACATGAATTGGTTCTGCAGCGCAACGACAGCCATAAAACCCTGCAGTCTGCTCATGGAGATGATCATAAAACTGGCCCCTCAGACCTGTCCAAGGATTTTGTGTTTTCCAAATAAGAACGCCTGTGTATTTGCTCCACATACGGGAGGTCCAACCTTCTAGGAGAGCTCTATACTGTATATAATTGGCTAGTTGTGCCTAAAGAGACAGTTCAAGTTAACACGGAGAGAGAGAGAGAGAGAAAGAGAGAGAGTGAGAGAGTAAGCCTCAAGAATTACAAAATATTGCAATACCTTGAGACAAAAATCATCAAGATCCTTTGGAGTTCCATACAATAAAATCTGATCGTGAACCTTGCTTGGTTTTGAATAAGGGATATACGTATGGTAGTCCCACATAGGATTTGGAACTTCCTCCACATAACCATCTGCCAATGTTCTAAACAAAGGAATCTGCCAACCCTCTTTTGGCATTGTGGCTCTGATAGTAGCTGCCACAGGCATTCCCACCGAACCAACCTCCGGATTGAAACCATACTCGTAAAAATCATCCTTGAAAAAATTCTCGGGATATTGAATTTCATAAGGGCCATCAGTAAAATCTCCTTTCCCATTAGCAAAGCCATCCCACATAGACCCTTGTATGTAAATACGGGTCCCATCAAGATATTCGCTTGGATCCTTCCCATTTTGGAAAATATCTTCGAATTTGGTAAAGCTTTCGAAATAGGGGTGGAGTTGTAGATCATTTTTCAGAGCTTCGTTGATATCATGTGGGGGGACTTGTTCATTACCTCCAACCCATAGAGCAAGACTAGGATGGTTCCTTAGCAGCTTCACCGTGTCCCTGGCACATAGTAAAAAGAGGTCATGGTCCAATGGACCATTGGGATTTGATATTGGATCACCTCGTCCATCAACGTCTCCAGTTATCCAGAATTCCTGCCAAACCTAAATGAAATTCACTAATATCAAATCATTTCGTTATTGGTACTACTATTACTGTAAGCGCCACAGTGTTTCAGTAGTTGTCGTAGTTATTGATTTAAAATTGCAGTTAAATATGGTTCATGCAATCTTCAATGCTAACTGAGAGGATGTACACAAATTAAAACTAAACATACTTAATGCAAGTAGTTCCAAGCATGTTTATCACATGAATATAGCAACACATTGCTAATTATACAGCCATCAAAATTAGTTTAATAAGATTAAGCTACACAATCCATAGTGCACTATAGACTGCTGCTCACAGTTGACCCTCCATGATGGAAGGAAAAAGAAAATGATTTCGAACTTCTTTTCTACACATGGTCACTTTTCTGGTAATATGAAGGCTCTTCATTCATTTATTTATTTATTTATTTTAATGAAATTTCTTCTATATGTTGGAATATTAATTCCACTCCAATATACACAGAGAGTCTTCTCCATCTTCTTCAGGTTCACCATTGCTACATTGACAACCCACATGACACTGCCATAAGCTGCCCACCATCCACACCAACCATCTTGAAAATTAAAGGCTTCTGTCATATTTTATGTGTGTGTGTGTGTGTGTGTCTTTGTGTGTGTACTTTGAAAATTAAGTCAACACTTTTTATCTGACCTAGTATAGTTGTGTGTGAAAGAGTAAGTTCTTTTTTTCTTCTCCATTTTTTTTTTTTTTTCTGAAAAGCAATAAAGAAACCCAATCTCCAATATTTGTTATTGTCACCTATTGCCTGCATCAATCACCCTTCCCTTGTGCCACCCCTTCACACTCATACCCTAACAATTACCCAATCCATCTGAGTCACCACCTTCAACACTTTCATTGCCTAAACCAGTCCAAAGCGGACGATCTTGTTAATGCACCTCTATCTACTCAAGGTATGCCACATCATCATTGATGAATATCCTTAAACTGCCACATCAATTTCATGATGACGTGGATGTGCTTGGGGTTGACTCATATAACTTCTTTCACAATTGTAGTTCTTAAAAGTTAAAAATGATGCTCTACTATTTGGAACCAATTCAAGTCAATAAATTTTGACACTTGCATAAAATCATTTCGATAGGATTGGGATATGGTTAAACATCTTCTCTCTGTAATCATATCCTCTAACATATGAAAATGGGCACCATTTAAATATGAAACATGACATACATATGGAAAAGCAAAATGAGAGAGAGACTGACCAGAAGACCATATATGTCGCAATAATGATAGAAATCAGGCCTTTCAGCAAGTCCACCACCCCAACAGCGCATCATGTTGAAGTTCATGTCTGCATGAAATTTTATATCTGTTTTATAGCGTTCCTTTGAAAGTCGTAGCAGTCCATCTGACAATATCCAATTACCCCCACGGATAAATATTGGCTCTCCATTGACCTTAAATAGCCTGCAAGCAATAAGTAGAGGTCAAAGGGGATTTCTCAAGTATAAATGTCCGCATCAGCCCAGGAAATTTTAATACCTTCCACCGGTATTGGTATCCACGTAGCTCTCAATCTTACGGAACCCAAAATGATGATTCCAAGAATCAGATTCTCCATGATCTTCGACGTTAACTGTTATTTCTACCAGGTAAAGAGATTGTTTTCCCATTCCATTGGGCCACCAAAGTTTGGGTTTATAGAAGAATAGCTGCAAAAGAGATAATCAACCATTGAAATAACTCCTATTAATGAATACCAAAATACCCCGAAAGCTTTTTTCTTATTAGCCTAAATACTGCAAGCTTGAAATCAGTATTGGCTGGTCAAGCTTACACAAACTGCACATCTTTACCATCATCCATATTGCAAATCAGATGAACAAGACAACAAAAGTATCAACGGCAATACACTGTAGATTTAACCTTCCTGGAAATAAAATGAGATACATATAAGTAGAAGCCAGGCTGTGTTGCATCATAAATGGCTGGTAATTTTTTTATTTTTAAGCATTTCTCCCTTCTTGGTTTTTTGTGGCTATGTCCTCCAGGAATTGCATAACTTCTTTAGTTTTAGTATGTGACATCTATCTCTGTACTACTTAACTCTGTACAAGCAATGACCACATGTTAAAGACAGCTAAAGTAAACTACAGTGAGAGGCCTACGTAAAGTTTTTGAAAGAAAAATCATAGTAGGGAAAGGATGGTGAGGAAAATGACAAATCCAACTAATGCTAGACCAGCATAAGGAAACTGTTGTTTTATTTGTGAATTCACTTCACAGGATATTCTCCAAAAAACGAACTATCAAAAAAAGTCGGTCTGATTAGTCCTCAACATTAATCAATTCTCCTAATTGGCCAGAATAATCATTCAGATCATTCTCAGGAGGGCACTATTTCCTGAGAACAGTGAAAAATTCTTCGTGTTCTTCTTGCTCAACAAGGAATGAAGCATAGTTATTCAGGAGGTCACCAGAAATGGTACTCCAGTCTCGCTTTCTGTAAAGAGCGACTTTTAAGAGGGTAAAAGCAAAGTACAGATAAGTGGTCGCATAAATAATGAGTTTTACCTCTTGCTCCATAATGCATAGCTATCCTTTAATATATTAACATAATTCATTTGAAAATTTTCTTTCACCATTATTGTGCTTGTCAGGCATTTGAAAAGCTTTATATATTCCAGGATTTAATATATATATATATATATATATATATATATATATATAAAGCCCAACACACAAAAGAACACAAAACCTTGTCTCCTCAAGGATAGAAACCAACCTCAGGTAGTGTATATTGAACAGAGGATCCAGCAGGAATGGACAGATGCTGAGTCTGAAGATGCTCTACCAGGCATATATCCCCTTCAATTTCAGTTCCCACTTGGATATTCACGGAGCACTCGGCAGCCCAGCTGCTTTTATTCACCAGCTCCATTGTTGTATGAAGGTAGACCCTCTTGTAACCATCAAAGAATGATGAGACTAAGTGAGGATCTACTATCTTCACTGGCTGCATGAAAGTTTGGCACGAGTAAGAAATCAGAAGATAGAAAACAATATTAAGCAGGAAAAAAAAAAGTTCAGAATATTTATTTTATCAGAATGTAAGTCCCAGCCAACTTGATAAAAAGCTTGGTAGGTGATTCTTTTCACATCTGGTTTAAAATATGTGAAACATTAACTTGAAGAAGTTTGGGGAAAAGAGTTAAATATACTTAAGTACATAACTTACCCCTATAACAGAAAGAGACACCTCATCCCAGATGCCAGTGTTCCTATCCCTGAAATTTTTTAATGGAAAAACTAAGCTTTTGCATATTAAGCACTGACAAGAAAAATTAGAATTAATCTTTCCAACTCAGCAAAGGATTAGTAAGATCTGAAAAGTGTCATGGTAAAAGTTTTACATTCTCTATACAGAAGAAGCTTCCTAGTTTGATATCTGAAGCAGTACCATTTACTTACAGTGGATAAGGTAAGGTAAGAAAACGGAAACCACATTTTGAGAAAGGGTAAACAAGCAAACACCATTTCATACACAGCACCCTCGGTTAAAGAGAACACGGAAATCGCAACTTCAATTTGGTTTTATTTGTGATGATGGATTATGGATATCAACATTTGATGTTTATCTCCATCACTTAAAAGTAACTTGTTTTTCCCGTTCTCTGATAAGTAAATAAGGACGAAAAAAGTAAAAGTAAAAGTAAAAAATAAAATAATAAATCAAGATGACTTCTTGGTCTGACCTATGTCATATTAAGAAGTGTATGGAGACAGTAAGACACTACTACCCTCATATTGAGTTACCTTATATTGCTCAATGAAAGTTATGATGGAACACCAAATGAAAGAGACATTCTTATTCAATACAAGAACTTTTCCATTGGGAGGGGGGGTCCAAGATTAGTGAGAATTTAACAGTCACCTTATTGGAGCAATCCAATCCCAACCCTCAACATATTGTGCTGCGACATCTTTCCCAATCTAGATTTGAAATCGAAAATAGTAAGGTAAGGATTCAATCTGAAAAGTTCATTTGAGTAACAGAAATTTCAATTGTAAATATCGCCAAGTATGAAGAGCTCAAGAAAGCAATCTGACAAAGAAAAAAAGGAAGAAAATGATAATTTCTCATTGAAACAAAATAATTGTTGTACATCAATTGAAGAGGAATGAGCAATCATCAAATATTTCGAGAAGTGCATAAGGGAATTCATCCATAGGGTTTCACAAATAAAAAATTGGTTTTCAAAATCAAAATTACAGCATAAAGTCATGAACTTGGAATATCTTTTTTTCAAGTCATACCTCATGATCACCACCTTGACCACCTGAAGGTGGAATTCTTCCAGGATGATCAGGAGGGTAAACCAGAACAGCCAGCAGATTTTCACCATTTGGATTCAGAATATCGGTTACATCAATTGAATGTCTCCGGAACATCCCCTTCGGCAGCACCACTTTGTGCCCATTTAAATAAACATCAGCAGAATAATTTATAGCACGAAAATTTAGATCCACGTGTTGATTTGTTGACTGGAACCAATTAAGAGTGTGAAAAAAAGAAGCCGTAAGGCGTGAGGTTCAACAACTTCAAGTCTGTATCAAGATAAATATAAGTTGACTTGGAAATAAATAATTAAATAAATAGAGGTAACACATTCATCAAGAAAAAAACATCATTATCCATCAACAAGGCCAAGATTCTCCACCAGTTTGTTGTGATCTCAATTAATGACACTATCATATTGACTCGTCAAACCACCAAGAGGTATAATTCACTGGTCATCTATGACTTAAACAAGATAATGAGGAAACAAATGGCATTCATATTACCCCCAGATTCTTCAACTAGATCATTACAACGAAGATCAGAACTTGCATTAAAGATCAGTGTGATACATCAAAATTATCCAGAGACATAAAAATGCACAGGCAGATACATATGTCAAGTCAAACATCGGTCATATGTTATGTAAAAGACGAACGACATACCAGCTTGCATTCGAACCTTGTAAAAAACCAGAAGGTGTAATATTCCCTCCCAGAGTCGGCAATATCCAAGATTGACTCATTTTCCAGCCCATAGAAGGGATCTCGCACAAGCTTGTTCTTCACAAGTGTAGCCAAAACACTGAAAATCATAACCACCCAAATTCAGTTGAGAATCCCATCTTTTATTTTTTTTACCTAACACCAAAAACGGGTTCTGAACCTTTCCACTTTTAATAATCAAATAAACCCAATTAAATCACAAAATTCTCAACCGTCACAGCAATAGGGACCAATTGTTTTGATCAAGTTAAAATTCTTTGTTTTTCTCTGAATGGAATTTAAACATTGTTTGGTTATTCATCGATGGCATACTCATCCTGAACCAGAATCCCCATATATCATCAAGCAAACCAGAAAACTCTGTGAATTTTACTTCTGTCATTATGTAAAATCACAGACAATTTCTAGTCCATCAAAACACACGACAGAGTAATCAAAATGAAAGAAAACGGAAGAATTTAGAATTGGCAGAAGAAAAAAAAAATTAATAAACATAGTAATTACGTTCCGGGAACGACAGCTTCCATCCACGTGGACTGATCAGAAGCAGGAGGGTGAGTAGTGGTGAGCTCAATCCCGGTGCGGTCGACCTCCGTGGACCGCGCCGCCAACCACCCCTTATCCAACACTCTCTTCCCTATCCCCTCCGCCATATTAACGACTCGCTACACGCGCTCGAAGCTAAAGAAGTGTAGCAAAATTTTCAAGAATTGGATGAGGTTCGTAGAAAAGTGAAGTGATGATGGGTGGCTTGTCCGACGTCATGCGCAGTTGACCGCATTGATACAGACAAAAATGAGAATTGGTGGGATCATTTGTCGGCGTAATAACCACGGCGATACGATTAAGGATGCGGAAGATTTAAAACGACGTTAATCATTAGATGCCACGTTCCAGTGCAGATTTCAATTTGTTTATTGCGTTGTTAGTACTGTACCTCTCTCTCCCTCTCTCTCTCTCTCTCTATATATATATATGTGTGTGTCTTGTCTGGTTACCTTTTCAATTTAGTCAAACAAATATCTCTACACCTCTATATTTAAGTAGTCTTTCCTTTGAATTAATCTGATCATATATACAACTTTACGTAATCTAAAAATATAAATCATGATCTCTAATAATTTTATATTTCATTATTTTAAAATTATTATAAATAAGAAATTGTGCGCCGGCTTCAAAACTTTTAAATATATCTCAAATTTAAAACCATCCTAAATAAAATTAACATTTCTTTCTATATTATTAAATCATGATCTCTAATAATTTTATATTTCATTATTTTAGAATTATTATAAATAAAAAATTGAGCGCGGCTATTTATGCTCCAAATTTTTAAATATTCCTCAAATTTAAAAACATTCTATGTAAAATTAATATTTTTTATATTATTAAATTTAGTATATCGTTTAATTTAAAAAATAAAAAATAATACCAAAACACAATATCCTTTTAATGCAAAGTTGATTCCTCGACGATGTTATTTTCTGTAATATTCTTATGTTACCCGACGAAGAGAAACCGCAGACAATTTCACCTTTTGAGGTTTGGTCGTTTAATCTTTTTTTATTTATTCTTTTGAAGGAGTTGGATGATGATTCATTGGAGCACATATGGTAAAAAAAATTATGTTTGGACCACAATCTAATTATACAAGAGATTTACCTCGATTTAAAACGAGTTTCTATGAAGAATGCAGGGCTACATGTGTATGATTAAATATATTTGAATTAATTATAAATTGGAGGTAAAAAAATATTGAGTGAAGAATAAATTTAAAAAATAATAAAATTAGATTGATTTTAAATAAATAAATATATAAGAATATTTTAGTTTATTTAATTATGTCTAATTTTGTACTAAATATTTTGGGTTTTAGAGATTTTGAGGGTGTGAATATGCACACCCTAAAGAATTTTATAGTATTATTATTGTTATTAATATCCTTGTAATTGAGAACATAATATTTGTCAAAAAGATTGTTATAAAAAATATATTCTTTTTATAAAAATATAATTATACTTTACATATTTAGATAAATCAGTAACTTCTCCCATATGATACACAGATATATTATTATAGTATAATATTATTATATTTAAAAAATGTAAAATATTAATATTTCTAAATATATATATATATAATTATGTTCAATAAGTTGTATGTATAGCATGATTACTATAAGGATATAAATACTATATATAAAATCATAATGAGTAACGTGGAATAAATTTACCTACGTTCCCCAAGTTGCAGACATTCTCATGTTACAAAAATAAAAATAATAATGTTCTTTATTTTATTTCTATTTACAATTTTTGAATAAAATAAAATAATTATATATAGTTCAACTAAAAGTAATATTTTAAAGTTGTATATGAATAAACTATACAATATTTTCAATCATTTGGCACATCTCAATCACCAATCAACCATTTTCCCTATCAGGAATATCTCAATCTCATATATAATATAATAAATTTAACATCAATCAAATCTCTTAATTTTCGAACTTATTTGATATCATATAGTATCAAACATATTATAGGATATCATATTAAATTCGGCATCAATTATTATCTCTTCCTTTAATTATTAAAAACCAATTATTATTTCTTTTGTAAACTTTCTTATGTCCTAAATAAAAGGTTATTTTTAGGGGGGAGGGGAAGTTAAATAAATTAAATGCTTAATTATAGTGTAACAATCTATTTATGACAATTGGCTTTAATTTTTTTTTTCTAATTTACGGATTGGATGTCTATTGGTATAAATTTTGTTGGCTTGGTGGTGATAATTGAAATTTTTATTTAATAATTAGGATAATTATGCTAAACATTAACAATACAGAGGTAAATTATATTTAATTATTTATTCCTAAAAATAAATAAACAAACAAAGGATTAAATACATATTTGCATCAAGCAGTTGGCCCAGATCATCTAATAATATTTATCAATCTAATCACTATTGGGCCGATTTTTTTTCTTTTTTCTTTTTTGATTTCAAATATTACTTCCAAAATATTTTATTATTGTGGATAAATATAAATAACTGTAAATATTATTTTTGAAATGAATGTTTTACCCGAGATTTGCTGCCTGAAAAAAGTAATAATATTTTTCAAATAAATAAGAAATACAGATAATACTGAAAATTAAATGTAAAGTACATCCGACGTATAAGAGACCCACTTATAATATAATTATACTTACAGCATGATATTATGCTATTTTCACGTGTTATTGTCATATTTATTTAGGATAATAATATTTATATTCTTTTAAAATAGAAAAGAAGAATGGTGAAAAATCTTCTCCTTTGTTGAGCTACATTTACATATGTACACTCTTCCGTCAGTAATATTTTTCAAATAAATAAATAATATTTTTTAATTAAACAAATAATATTATAAATCGAATTGTATGATGCATCAAATTATATTATAATATATATATGTATATATTATTCTATACGATATGCACTAAGATTATTATTCGACATTTACAGAAGAAAAAAAAAACATATTAATCGTTTTGCAATAATTATTCAATTTCAAAATTATGATCAAAACATTTTTTGAATCCCAGGAAAAAAAATAAAAATACAAAAAGTAGAAGGAATTGACTAAGATGTGCAGTGTACTAATTGGGCCTATATAGAAGCCTGAAAGGCAATTTAAAGGAGTCTCTCTTAACGGAGGGCCCAATAGTTTAATCAATTGGATAGCTAGTCGATACTATTCATTACACTTTATCTTATTATTTGAACTAGCATTGTTCATGAAAGATGTACCATTTTTAATATATTTTAAAAATAAATTATAATATATTTATAATATAATTTTAAGTAATTTTACCTTATGAATAAATATTTAATAATATTTAAAATATTTTATTGGCAAAAGCAGATAAAAAATATAATTTTATAAAATAGATGTATATATGTTCCCTCTGTTTCAAATAAGTCTTGTTTCTATAATAAATTAATTAATTTTATTAAAAAATAAATTATTTAATAAGTTTTTTTTAATTATTGATAATATTTATTTACAGTCCAGCTACATTATAGATAATAAATATACAATAAATATTGAAATATAACATGAGTAATCAACTAAAAAATAATTGTATTTTTCGCATCTAATTTCACATTTGAATATATGTGATATCGGTGTAAAAATAAAGACCGTGAAGTGATGATTAATGTGACATCTCACCCTTATAAACCTTAACATAGTATACTTTAACCTGATTAAAAATGTACATATTTTTTTTTCCACTTGTAAACACCTCTAACAGGTTTACGAGATACAATTCATCTCATAATTAAAAGCTCACTTACACCCATGTGCAAGAATCTATAATAGATGCAAAAGTGTCCACCACAATCACACCAATATTTACATGTCAAAATCAAGTAATAATATTCAAGTCCAAACAGAATAAAAAATAGAACTCAATAGCATAGTAAGCCCATAGTTTAGCCCCAAAATTCGTCATCCATGTACATCGATCCTCAAAAACTTGTTGAAGCACAAACAACATGACTGGTAAGTCGTGAGCTTACACATCATCATCACGCTCACCTACAATGCACAAATTAGGTGAGCTAAAGCTCAGTAAGCAGAAATCATGCATGTACAGTAAGTTAAATATTTGCAGAAACTTTAAAAGAGACGTGAAATGCATGCTAACAAAACCCTACCACATGTTTTAGAATCTTTCATCTTTATAAAGTCTGTGACCCACCTACTGTGCACCAGAAAGAGCTAGCTCAATAAATAATCATAATCATAGAGTATATTAATGTCTCACATGTCACCGGCTTGACAAATCGAGTCTATCCATGTCTCACATGCCACCGACTCAATATATTATAGAGTTTATCCATGTCTCACATGCTATCGACCTGACGAATCAAGCTTATCTATGTCTCACATGCCACCGGCTCAACATATCATAAAGTCTATTCATGTTTCACATGCCACTAGCCTGATGAATCAAACCTCTCTATATCTTAAATGCTACCGGCTTCGGTACACTAGTAGTGGTCAACATTATATTTTTCGTTTCTTTTTATCATATAGTGCATGCAAAGCAGACTATATACAATTTATGCATGCACATGCCCATGCTCGTGAATGTTATGTTTATACATTGTCAAATCAGCTATTCACACCACATAATTCATATTTATCAATATCAAGAAGCACAAGTCACAAATATTCCATAGCAAAATAATGCAAACAAGTACTTCGTCTATGCATTGTAGGTACAAAGAAATTTCTACTTATCTGTTCTGTCAGAGTAACTATTTGAAGTTTCCTATTCGAACACCAATGCAATATCTATAATAACATTTCAAAATAAAAGTTAATTCACAAATGTTATTCATTTCGTAATTTAATTAAATCTCTCACCCTAAACATGCATAGATATATGTGCATAGATATGCATTTAAATAAGTCACTAATTTAAAAAATGAAGTGGTAGGCTACCCTTTCTTAATTAATAACATGTTCTAAATTAAAAGCTTAGTTAATTTTTAATTCCATCTTAAGCTATATTCTAATCATTAAAATAATGTAATAGGTTGATTATAACAAGCATAACCAATTACTCTCTCATTGACGGCAATGCTTGATATCAATTCTTTATCTATTTAAAATACTTCATGCCAACTTAAGGTTATGATACTAAAACACAAAAATATATATGCTTTAATCATGATTTTCTTATTCCTTCTATCAACATCGATGCTCCGCAGCTATGAAATATCCCAATTAAATATGTAGTATGTATTCAACAACCAACCTAATAGCCTAATTTTATGCAGGAAGAAATAAAGAATGATGTTGAAAAGAATTTAAAGTAATACCTGTTTTCCCTTCTTCGTTCCACGACTCTCCAGCAGCAACCTAATTTTTTTTCTATCTTTCTCATAGAATTATGATTGATGAGTATCTTTTGAGTTTAGCCACCGTCGTTTCTTAACCTAGCTGCTGTTGTTGTTATTATTATTATTATTATTATTATTATTATTATTATTATTATTATTATTATAAACTTGCCACGTGTAATTCTATTTTATTACTACTTGACACATAATCTCTTCCTTGACATTTGGTCTAAAGGGTTCCAACCTATAACGTAAACCCTACAAAAATCATTAATTATACAAAAAAATAATCATATACAAACTTCAAAATAATTAAAAACACAATTTTAATTACCAAATAAAATTATAAAATGAATGTAATGCATGACCTTGGCCAGTGAGTAGTAAGAAGCTTGGGGTATCACAATTAATTTAATACATATACGTAAAAGTGATTAGAAACAAAAAGGTTATTTGTATTTACACAATTTTAAAAAATATTCCCAAAAAAGGCTATCGACTAATAAAAAATTGATACATCATTTTCAAAAAATATACAATGAGCAGAAAAACAACCTTTTGACTATTTTATTATTATATTAGTAAATATAGAGATTACAATTTTTAATTTTCTCCTTTCGGTACATTGCAGTTGCTAAGTGTGACACGTTAATTTAGAAGAATTTCAGTTGAAAATAAAATACAATTAGAAACGTGAATTGTATCAACCTGATTTCTATAATTGTGGAAAAGTTTAGTTAATTTTAAATTTAGTTCAAAATAGATGAATTTATACAATAATTTTATCGATGTTTTCTATTTTTTTATTTTTTATGTATCATCGATTTAATCAAATTTATACTACGAAACAACCAATATTTGCTTATTTGAGAAATTAATTAAAAGAAAAAAAAAACTCATTCAATATTGAAACAACAAATTTTCAAATTATTAAGAAAATTAATATTACAAAAACTTTCACGATACACCATATATGGCATTGTTTTCATAATTGAATCAGAACAACCAATTCAATTGAAAACTAGTGTCCGGACCAATTCCAAATATTAATAAAATTGTTTTTTAGGTTGAGCATGCAAAATTGATATAATCGATCGAAATCAGTCCAACCAACCAAATTAATTTTTAAAAATTTAAAAAATAGAAAAAAACTATTTTATGGAGTATTGTGTATTTACGAAAATTATTTTTTTGTGGATTGTAATTTATAATATATATTGCAAAAAATAAATTATTGTTATATTTTTTTTGTTGCATCGTTGATCCAATCAATTCGATAAATTATACCTAAACCCAATTGAGGATTCAATCTTTTTCAGTTAAATTTTTCTAACAAAGCTAATAAAAATATTTTAGTTATTTTTGTAATATATAATTTTATATAAAAAAATTAAAATATATTTAAAGAATTTAAGGGTGTAAATAGCCTACTGTCATTTTATAGATACTTGAAGCATACCCTACCTTAAGCCTGGGAGTATGGGACCCATTTTCTTTTCCAGACCTTTATACACCCACCCCCTACCCCAAGCTATTCTCGTTTTTTTATTTAATAAAATATCCGACCCTAGCTTATAAATGCAAACTTCTTTTTTTTTTTTTTTTTTTTTTTTCGGCCCCCAATCTTTTAAACTATATATAAAGAAATCAAACCCCCACTGCACACTCATCAATGTAGGAGTTGATTGGTGTATACAAATCATTTTTTAGTTACGGTCGATGCGATGCGATCTGATTTATATTGTCAAATCAGTAAATTTAGTTGGACACGTCGATATTAGATTAATAGTATTTTATATGTTACAAGAGTAAAATTTGAATAAGATGATTTATTTTTTATTTTTTATGAATTCATTCCCATCCGACTGGATCCATCTTAATTCGAATATAATATATATTTTATACTGAATGTAATTCACTTCATGGAATTACAATAATTTTCTCGTCCGATCGATGTGACCTAATTAAATTATTTCATTCAACAATATAACATATGTGATATTCATACACGGTGATAATATGTGAATATGAGATTAATTTGGTTGTGCATGTCTATTTTATGAGATTTAAAGCTATCAATGATTACTATTGTTAAACTCTTGGCCTAGCTAAGTTACATATTACCAAAGATGATAAGTCCGGCCTAATATGAAATGAGTTGCATATTAATATAGTCAATCTATATTTTAGAACTATGTTCCAATTTACCCTTCGACGAATACACAACATCTCTGTGTGTCTAAATAAGTAAAGATAGAAGGAATTAATTATAAAAATGGCACTTTTTTACTTAAATGATTGTCCTTAAAAAAAAAAAAATAGACGTCTAACTGACTGTTGGTGCATGTGGAAGGGCTGGGGTGCTACACGGCCTGCAATTTTTTTTTGTTTTTTAAATAATTTTAAAATGTTAATTTTATTAAATCTATTTTTTACATAAATTATATTAAATTAAATTTTATTTCATGATTTTTTATTTATTTAATATCCATATTATCTATATAAAACTGAATATTTGAGAAATATTTAATTATAATATTTAAATTGAGTTTTGTAGTTAAAATATTTTGAATGGATTAAATACATCATACTTTGGTTATTTGTGACCGACATGTTACAAAATTTAAATTTACTCAAATTACTATTCTATTAAAAAAATATTTGAAGAAAAGCAAATTAATCTTCCTATAATATTACCAAGTTTTATTTATTTATTATTTTATCTTAGTATTTTAATGAATAGTGCTTTGATTTTAGTATTTATAATCGCAAAATCTCATATGAAACGGTTGAAAGTCCAATATGATTTAAAATATTAATTGTTTAACTATAAAATATTACTTGTTACTTAAAGCGTATTACTTCTGATTAGTTATCTTAAAAATAATGATGTTTTATTGTTAAATAAGTAATACTTTAAATCGTGTTGCACGTGCAACCATTGATAGGAGACTCACTCATTTATAATTGATTCAACTATTTATTTTGTGATTGAGTTTCAAACAAAATATTTATTTATTAAATTAAATTTATTTAATATGTTATCTTAATTTTTATTGTATGATATATTATTTATAAAATATAAATATATTAAAATTTATAATCGCATAAAAATACTAATTTTATTAAAAGAAGGCCGGCCAATACACACATAAAGACATATGTAATAATGAATAATGATGTATATTATATAATACCTTTACATTATATTTTTTGTTTTATAATTATCATAAGGTTAGCTAAATATTATCATTTGTATAATCTTCTAAGTTACATATTACCTTTATCTTTAAATTTATTTTACTCTAAAAAACATAAGTAAGTCTCCTGTAAAACGGTTGCACGGTGACATGATTTAAGGTATTACTTTAGTAACTATAAAGTATCACTATTTTTTAAGATAACTAATGAGCAGTAATATACTTAAAAAAATAATAATACTTTATAATTAAACAAGTAATACTTTATAGTTAAACAACTAATAACTTAAATCGTGTCACACGTGCAACCGTTTTACAGAAATTTCTGCGAAAAAACATATATTTTTATATTTTATTCAAAAAATACCATTTTTGTAGTAGTACATATTGTATATCCAACTTCAATTATTTTGAACCCACAATATTCTCCACTTTAATTATTCTTAACTATTTTAATAAATGGAAAAAAGCCAAAAAAAAAAAAAGAAAAGAAAAAAAGAGCGGATACCGTACGCCACCGGCGAAAGATAGACCCAGTCACCCAGGCGTACGATAGTCCAAACCCGCCCATCGCGGGTCGGGTAATAGAAGTAGGCAAAGAATGAATGAGACTCATACATTGAATCAGTAAGAGTCTACTGTACATCTGCAGCCAAAATAAGGACCCTTATCCTATACCCACCCCCACCAACCCGCCCCTTCCTGTTTTATCTTCAACTTCGTCACCACCTTTGAGAAGCGTGCCCACGCAATCCATCCAAAATGTAAATATTATACAAATCAATTAATATAAATAAAGCAGATATTTATTCTACAGACTACCGTGTTCTTGGTGGTGTTGCTATATTTGTCACGTCGCCGTATGATATTTATTGCATCAATTTTTTTCTTCTCGTAATCCATAAACCGCAGTTGTACGTCTCTTTGGAGCAATAGGACTTTGAGTTATTTGGTTCACTTCAGAGAAAAAAACGGAAAAACTAATTTGGAAAAACTCGGATGGAATCAAGTGCTGAGCGGCGGCTGAGATTGATTCAAGCCCATCTGGTTTCCGATGCCGATGAATCGTTGTTGCGGATTTCTGTGAACCCCACCGCCGGTGAATTTGTTCACGGTATTATGTTGTTTAGTGAATATTTACAGATTAAGAATGTGGGCATTATTTTTTGCTGTCTGAATTGGTTCTTTGCCTTTTCCGTTTGCATATTTACTTTATTTAATGCGGTCCCTTTTCAACTTTATAACCATGCTCTCTTTTTCTGGAAAGCTAGTTATCTTTTTGATTCTGGAATACAGCTCTTATTCGGGAATATATGCTGAAACTTGAATTCTTCTTCTTCTTCTTCTTTTTTTTTTTTTTTTTTTTTTTTTTTTTTTTTTTTTTGGAGAATTGAGATCGTTGGCCTATTGAAAAGTAGTCTTTCGGGGGTTCTTTTGGAAGCAGCCAAAGAATGGAGGGAAAATTTTGATTGATATGCTTATGACCTAAAATTCAACATTGAGATTCACATGGGTTTTATGGATATATTTTTTTTCAATTTAAATTTACTATATTTTCTTATCTGACCTGGATTCATGTTGTTGTATTGAACTGCACAAGTTGAACATCTTAGTGGGTTTCATATTCAATGTTGAAGATAGGGGAATGCCTTAAATAGAACAACCGGTCTTTTATTGTTAACTTAACATTGTTCCCGTGTGTGGGGGTTGGGGGTTGGTGCTGTCTAAACACCTCCTATTACCTGTATGAGACTCTGATTGATTGATCAGAAAAGCATTCACCTGTTCTATACATTATTTGCCTGTTTCGTTAATAGCACTGAGTGTTGTTGATTGCTGAACGTTTCGTTGTTGGATCTGAGTTCCTATTTGCTAATCTGGCTGTAGATCTCCCAAAAGGGCATAGCACCTTGGAAGGTGGACTTATTAAGTTTTTTAGTTGTCCTTTGAGTCTTCTAATCATGGCAAAGTTCTTGAAAGCAGCCAACTGTTCACCAGATTTTATTTTTTTATTAATAAAGTTATTGAATTATCACCATCATCATAAAAGCCCCTTCCTGCTAGTTGCAGCCTTTCAGGGTTGCTGCATGGATTTCTCCAAGTTAGTTAATCTTCCCACATGTTATTACTTAATGCAACATCCAGGGGTTCTTCCTTAACCCCCTTAATCCAAGTTATAGATGGCTGCTGGACGGGTTTATCCTATCTGTTTTTTCACCAGGCATTAGAGTAATTGATCTGTATAGAAACTACCATTGGTAAAGAATCCTGGTGAGATTTACCCTCGTGAAATCACATAAAAGATTAACTAACATGTGAAGATTTAAGCTCTTTTATGACCTAGTTGTGGTGTTTTTATATAATACGGAGGGAAGGTTACTGCATAAGCGGGAATGCATTCACCGTCCCTTTCTGTAACAGCGTTAAGGAAGTGCTTTAAAAAGAGGAAACTTTCATTAGCCAAAATGTGCTGATACTTTCCCACATGAAAGGTTAACCACTCCAGTTCTATTCATAGAAAAATGGATTCTTTTGTGGCCTGGCACCAAAGTGGACTGCAAAGGCTGGCTTCTGCCACTTAATATCTGCCCCAAGAAAAATAGGGTAACATGATTGAATCCACGATTTTCCTGCTGGTTGATGCGTCAATGGTCTGACATACTTAATATTGTGCTTTATTAAGCAGTTCTTGGTATTTGATTAAAATTTGACTAGGAGATTTTGGACAAAAGATAGTGAATTCTCAATTTCTTATTCCACTTGGTCTTGATCTCAATAATTGTGGGATATATTTCTGCATGGAACCTGGAGCTATTTTGTGGGTGTTTGGGGTAGGATCAAATATAGAGTGTCCTGTTGGTTATCAAAGATTGGAGTTATGCTTTGTAATTGATGCTTGTAATGAGTGTAAGGGACTTATCATCCCTTATACTTGTGTTCCACATCAATAAAATTTTTGTTTCTTATTAAGAAAAAAAAAGAGTCTAACGAACACCCATAAGTTATTCTTGCCGGATTTTTTTTGGTATTTTGTTCCTCTTTGTCTTTTGTCTGCTAAGATGTTTGTTATTGCATTACTGCCACTGTATTCTCAATTAGTGCAATATGATAACGATTTTTAATATTGAGCAGACCAGGGGTACAGCGCAGTTCTTCCTGAGAAACTGCAAACGGGAAAATGGAATGTATACAGGTGGAACATTTACTTTTGTGCATGCCTCATAATTTTTTTTTTTGACATGTTTCTGTTTTGCTTCCCTGACTGATTATTTTTTAATATTTGTGACGTACAGATCTGCTCGTTCTCCGTTGAAGCTTGTTAATAGATACCCTGATCATCAAGATATTGGCACGTTGCATGACAATTTTGTGTGAGAATGATTACGTTTTTCCCATGAACTACTCTGATGCATATGTTTTCTCTGATTTTAAATCTTCTAAAATTATATTCTGTGGCTAAATACACAAATGCTCATGTCATATTTTCACTTTTTCCAAATTTGGATGATTATCCTCTAATCTATTTGCCTTTTAATTTATTAAATTGACAAGATATATTCCCTTTATAATGTTGTTGGTGATCTCAGACATGCAATTGAAAATTTCCAAGACTACAAATACTTGGGCACACGCATACGGATAGATGGGACTGTTGGAGAGTAAGTTCATCTGTGATCTTATACTTTCAATGGTCGAAAGGAAATAGTAAACAATTCTCCTTTTTTCATATCTGCTTTTTTTCACAATGTGCAGGTACAAATGGATGGCGTATGGAGAGGCAGGTAGTGCTCGATCAGCAATAGGTTCTGGGCTTCTCCATCATGGATTACAATCAGTAAGCTAACTCCCCCCCCCCTCCAACCGTATTTTTGATCCCTCAACAGAAGTTCTTCTGGTTCTCTCTCTTTTTATTTCTGGTTTACATATGTCTTTATAAAGTTCAAACGTTTTTTATATAACGAAATACCTTGATGTAAGAGCAATGAAGACTAGCAGTGGCTGCACTTCGTTTTGGATAGATAACAACCAAAAACTCTGTCCTTCTTTTTACTTGATAATTGATTTTTTATACCAACTTAGTTTTCCTGTTTGGCATGGGTGTCCCTGAATATTGATTTCTTTTGGATAATGACATGTTGTCTTTTTCCTGGACAGGGAGCTTGTATCGGACTTTATTTTATCAATAGTCCAGAATGGGCGATTGTTGATCATGCTTGTTCAGCATATTCGTACATATCAGTTCCTTTATATGATACCCTTGGTGTGTACGTGTCATTGAGTGGAGCCTTCTTTGGTCCAGTCACTTCCACTAATTTTGTAAACTTCTGTGCACCTGCAGGTCCAGATGCTGTTAAATATATTGTGAATCATGCTGAGATACAGGCCATTTTTTGTGTCCCAAGTACCTTAAATAGTGTGAGTCTTTCTTAATATTCTGGGTTGATTGGTTGTAAGAGGAGTAGGACAAACCATTGTGATTCCTTAAATTATTTTATGTATCGATAAGTAAAATAGAAAATGATATAGCAATACAAATGATATGAGTTTTTGCATGCGTGGATAGTTTGCTTCTATTTTACTATAAGTTCATGATGCCATGAACTAAAATAGCTCGTGATTCCTCTCATCTTCCTTATGCTGCTCTAAGAAAAGAAGTAGCTTGTACATATAAATTCACAATAGTTAATAGTTTGTTTACAGGTACCTCCTGACAATGAATTTTTCTGTCTAAAACTTGCAGCTGCTTAGCTTTCTGTCAGAGATTCCTTCCGTACGTGTAGTAGTGGTATGTCTGCCTAGAGTTTCCTCTCTAACTTTTATTGATTCAGTATATCCTGTGTGACATAGTTCCAGTTCCGAACATTTAATCCTTGTTTCATGAATGACATAGGTAGTGGGAGGGGTAGATGAACATCTCCCATCTCTACCCTCCACTTCAGGCGTCAAGCTTTTATCTTACACAAGGTTACTTAGTCAGGTACTTATTCTACTAGCAACATATGATTTTCTTTTCCTGATTTTATGTGTTAGTGCTTCTACATTGATGCCGTAAGTTTTTTTGAATGGGTTACATGTAGAGAACACGTTTCACAATTTTGGCTGCATAAAAAGTTGCAGTTCTTCTATTTACTAGTAAAATTTAGCTTGAATTTTATAAGAAGATTCTTGGAGTCCTGTTTCCTTACTTCCAAAATTCAGATCTTGAACACGGTCCTTAGTTTACATGATTATAAGAGGAACCAATGATTTTGCTATTCTTACCAATTCTCATTGGGAGACTTTGTACTTGGACTTCTCTCTAAAAGAGGAGAGGGGTTTGAATCTTATCCTACCCCTACTTTCCATTTGTAATAGTTTTCAAACCTTTACTTTTTATTTTATTTTTAAATATGAGAGAGAGAGAGAGAGAGAGATTCTTCGATTCCTGAAATTAGAAACAGAACCATAACATGTCGTATTCACATGTATAGAGTTCATACTGTTACTTGTGCTTAATCTTCGTTCCTTGATTTTAGATTGGAAATGTACCATACTTTATTGGTCCCTAAACCTTACTAGTGATTTCCACACCAGCATAGTGGTTATTTCTTACTCGATTTTTATGTTTTGTATTAATTATTGCCAATAGATAAAAGATCAAGTACATAACATACCAAAAATGTTTTTCCTTCAGGGTCGCAGCAACATACATCCCTTCTGCCCTCCCAAACCTGCAGATATAGCCACTATATGCTATACAAGTGGTACTACTGGGACACCAAAGGTAGTGGTCTCAGTTTAGACTTCAAATGTTGTAGTTCAAGACTTATTAAAATGCTTCATTAAACATAATGTAACTTCTCTTTTCAAATCATTCTTTCAATAGGGAGTTGTACTGTCACATGGGAACTTGATAGCAAGTATTGCTGGCATGACACTTTCAGTCAAATTTTATTCCTCAGATATGTGAGTTTTGTCCTGGATTATGATGAGTTATTATTTTCATTTCCACCCCAAATTATGGGCTGACATCACTCTTTAAGCAGTTACATATCCTATCTTCCCTTGGCGCACATCTATGAACGAGCTAATCAGATTCTGTCGGTATATTACGGTGTTGCTATTGGCTTCTACCAGGGGGTATGTGATTTCTGAGTGCATATGTGAAATTATGGTTTTTTCTGCTGTACTGTTCGTAAAATGCAGTGTTTCTTTGATCTCAATTCACCTTACACTAAAAAATCAAAAGACATTTGCGAAATTGCATTCTTGCATCCCAGTTGTACCCATCTTGTTCCTCCTTTACAGTAGGATAGTCCAGGTATGCTTCTCTGAATGGATGTGATTTTATTTGTCTGAGATGGAAAGGGTCATTAGGAGGGTGAATGCGTGGAAAAAATTAAAGTGCGATACGATATTCTTGCATTGCTATGCATGCAGCATGCAAGGTTGTCTGCACTGAGGTGCTTCTGAAGTCATACTTTATTGTATTTGTCTACTGTGAGATGAAGGTTATGGACGGCCTTCTAAACTTCTGAGTTAAATCTTGCAGAAATTTGTTTCCTTATCTTCAGTAGTTGGCCTTATGTCTACTGATTGGTATGCTACTGCCCAAAAATCAATATTAGGAGGAAATTTAATTCAGGTTACAAGCTATAGGCTAACAAAATAAAGAAGGAAATTGAGGATCGGGAGGTGATACTTCTTACTATTACGCGGAAGTTTGGATCTCTTCCATTATATTACTGATTTTAGTATGGCTAGATGAACATGATATTTGCACTTGTTCAATTGTTTTATCATTCAAGAGCTTTATGTTTGGAGTTGCATTCTATCTGCAGGATAACATGAAGTTAATGGATGACTTAGCCGCTCTAAGGCCCACTATATTTTCTAGTGTTCCCCGTCTATACAACAGAATATATGCTGGGTACAACTCTTTAAGTGCCCTGAGAATGATTGTGTAGAACGCTTTTGTTAGATCTCTAGGTGTAATAATATTATGTTGTGTTTCTTGCAGGATAATCAATGCAGTTACAACTTCTGGTGTTCTGAAAGAGAGGCTATTTAATGCAGCCTACAATTCCAAGAAGCAGGCTGTAATGAATGGTATGATTGGCTACAGCTGAAGCTGTTTGGATTTTTTTCTTTCTTTTATCCCCTTTATATGACTCCCCAAATAACTAAAAAAGGAGCCTTTTGGATTCTATTTTCATCTGTGACATACCTAATCCTACTTAATTCTCTCGCTAAAGAAGCCATCTACTCAAACACAAAAGGGTCGGCATTCATCAATTATTTATCTTTCAATGCAGTACCATTAAGTTTTTTCCTAGACAATATTAGATCGATTTATAATTCAATCTGAACTGTCCTACACATAAAGAACACTGGTTTTCTGTTTGTTTTCCTGTGGTTGAAAGTTCTGGCGGCTGATGTGCTGATGATTTTATTTACATACTTGCTGTTTGTACTACTAGGGCAGGGCCATTGCAGTAGAACTCCATGATAATTTGAAGCCATTTTACCAAAGCAGCATACGTGATACACATACTAGTATTACACTAAAAGCGTAAGATTGTAAAGTTAACTCAAAATTTAGTCCTAAAAAAATGTTTTAGCCTAGGACATTTCATAAGCCTAACCAGAATTTTGAACACAGTGAAACCAATTACCAAAAGAATTCTCTTCAAGGTTCATCTTGAATTTATCAAGTCCCAGACTAAAGGTTTCACAAGATGATTTTTGAGCATAAATCGCTTTTTTTCTTCTCAAAGTATTGTCTGTTTAAGTTTTGCTTGTTGGTAATAATAATACTATGCATGTTAGGACTTGGACACTGTAGAAACTTCTTCACAGATACTGCAAGATGCAGTCATCAAACAAGATATTCACTAGAATTAGGTACAATAAGAAGACTAGGCACTAAGGCACGATATATTGATTAATCCTCTTAACCCTTTTACCCCACATAAAGAACAAGTGTAGTAATAATAATAAAAGCAGAGAGACCAAAATTGAAGAAAAATAAAATGACAGTCACAGTAGGTTGCTGAACTATGAAAACAATGAATCTAAAATGACTTTTGGATATGGGGATACTAAATGTTTATGATACTGATGAAGACCCATCAGTCGATGCTATACCTCTTTAATTTTGATTTCTTATGTTGCAAACCTCCTTGTGTTCAGGAGTCCAGTTGTGGGTCCTGGCTTAATAAACTAATGACTTATATTATCTACTCTTTCCTGATTTCACTTTAATTATCTTATTACTTTTTCTCTTAAATTGTTATTTCAGTTTTTCCTTAATTGGTCTACTTTTTCATTTTGTTGCCTACATCTTGTTTCTTAAGTTTGTTGTTTCTTAAATTACATTTTATCATGAGTGCTCCAGCATTGCTTCTTTTTTCTTTACAATCTGTTTGTAAATGCTTTCTGTATTTTGTTGTCATTTCCTTGAGGATAGGCCGAAAACCATCACCTATGTGGGATAGGTTGGTATTTAATAAGATAAAGGACAAACTTGGCGGCCGCGTTCGTTACATGACTTCTGGTGCTTCACCATTATCTCCTGACGTAATGGAGTTTTTGAGGGTGTAAGTTGATTTTATGTTTACTCCATGTAGTCATTTTGGCCAGAGAATCTTTAGCGCACTCTTTTAAAAATATTACATCTACCTGTAGGTGTTTTGGCTGTCAAGTAATTGAAGGTTATGGCATGACAGAGACTTCTTGTGTCATCAGCCATATGGATGAAGGTGACAACTTAACTGGTCACGTTGGCTCTCCGAATCCTGCATGTGGTAAGTTCCTTATTTGTTATTACTATAGTGCCATAAAATTATTGAGAGATAAAGCACCAGTTATCATCCTTGCTAGGAATATCCTGGAAAACAGGGGGGACATGAAAGAGATGTAACAAAACTTTGATATGATCAATTTATTTTAGAATTTGAAATTTGTCTCAACTTCTTTTGGTGTCTCTAGAAATAAAGCTTGTGGACGTTCCTGAGATGAATTATACATCAGAAGATCAACCTCATCCTCGTGGAGAGATCTGTGTCAGAGGACCCATTGTTTTCCAAGGCTACTTCAAAGATGAAGTCCAGACGTACTTACCTATCTGATATCACAATTTTGAATTTCGGATAATGTTTAATGTCAAATGTTGCTTGATCTTTGGTTAAAATTTACAGGAGAGAAGTAGTTGACCCCGATGGTTGGCTGCACACTGGAGATATTGGATTGTGGCTACCAGGAGGTCGCCTGAAAATTATTGATAGGTAAGTTTATCATCTGGAAAAAAAAAAAAAAAAAGGAACAGTTCTTTTGCCAACTTCTGTGAATAGTTTTTGAAAAAAAAAATATTCATCCAAATTTAGATGTTTGTATCTACTTTCCATAATAAGTGATTTTAGAGCGTCTAATAGTTTTCTTTTAGTTAATTTCCATTTTTGCTTTTTTATTTTCTTCATAAATGATTGGCTTACAAAAAATAAAATTAAATGGCCTACAGGAAAAAGAATATTTTCAAATTGGCTCAGGGTGAATACATAGCTCCAGAGAAAATTGAGAATGTGTATGCGAAGTGTAAATTTGTTGCACAGTGCTTCGTATATGGTAAGAAGACTGCTTGTTTATTATCTGTCAAACTCTCACTCGCCTATTCTTTCTGCTGATGGCCTTCATATTTATAGGTGATAGCATGAACTCCTGCTTAGTGGCTATAGTCTGTGTGGAGCCAGACGTGTTGAAGGATTGGGCAGCATCAGAAAATATCAAGGTAATTATGACCCTTCCACTTGTTCAGTTGTCAGAAAAAACGTAATAGCTTGTGATAATTCTTTGTTCTCTATGATCTTCTGAAGCTATTAAACATGTGATTGATTCAGCAATTTTCCTTCTGTGGGTCCTCCTACTACGAAAAAAAGAAAAATTATTGAATGAGATCATTCTCATCTGGGAAAGGATCTTTAACACACATAGGATTATTACTCCCTCAGGGAACTGTTTCATCCATTTTTTGGTTGATTTGTGCAGTATGAAGATTTGGGACAACTATGTGCTGATCCAAGAGCAAGGGCTGCTGTACTTACTGAAATGGATGCTGTTGGAAAGGAAGCTCAGGTAATTATTCTCCTTTTCAAGCCACATCTGTTGTCCGGTCGATTTTTTAGCATTATTAAATTTGATTCAGAGTTCACCTATGTTTGGATTATTAATTATTTTTCCCGTTGGACGCAGTTGAGAGGTTTTGAATTTGCGAAAGCTGTAACATTAGTGCTTGAGCCTTTCACTGTGGAGAATGACTTGTTGACTCCAACATTTAAGGTACATATTATCTCCACTTCTGCACCTTAAGCTAGTTTGAAATTTATAATGAATTTCGTCATCAAATTGGCTTTAAAATAACAAAATCGCAACATATAAATTGGTGAACTTGTGTATAGGTATTGAGAATAATAGAGAACTTTGTGTTCTTAGTAAAAATATGATTTACATTGAGGAATTACTCGCTCTATTTGTGAAAAATATGGAGAGAAAAAAATTCCGTATCTGTAATAATTAATATCTGATACTATATGGTTTTATTTGAAGAGAGTTTTTATCCTGTAGATCTCCTGTGAGCACATACTGTGTTGATATGGCAGTGAGACACTAAAGTATTACTATCACATTAGCAAGTTCTCACAGAAAGAACATGGAAAAAACCAATTCCCTTTATTTGTATACTTTATTCCATAAAATTACTATAAAATTCCCTTTATTTGTATAACTTTATTTCATAAAATTATTATAAAATTTGAAGTATGGTTCTAATCTTCCATTATTATATACGTGTATTTGTATAAATGAACATTTGAGTTTCACCATGTGTTTCGTCTCCAAAATCCTAATTATAATTTGTTTTTGGGAATTACAGGTAAAGCGACCTCAGGCGAAGGCATATTTTGCTCAAGCAATAGCTCACATGTATGCAGAGCTTTCAACGGCTGATCCAGCAGCTGCCCCGCATAAGAAGTTGTGACGACCCATTGAATCTGTGGACTCTCTGATACAAAAAGAAGAAGAAAAAAATCCTATTTTTCAATAATTGTTGCAAAAAATGTTGTATAATGACAGTTATTATACATTTTTTCTTTTTGTTTATTCGTCTATTTGCTAGTGTGTAGGGATTGATTTCTCCCTCATGAGCTGAAATGTGCATTGCGACGGTTATTATTTATACAACTTTCAATTTAAAACATGTTGGGACTTGCAATTTACAAGCTCAAAACGGATGAATTTTATTATTTACATCTTTAGAAATTAATATTATACATAAAAACGTTCTTGGAGTTTTGCTCTTTTTATATAAAAAATGTTTTGGACTTTGTTTGATAATCTTTTAAGGTGGGCCTGAGTTTTGGATTCGGCCCACACGCATTAATCACGTACGTATTTGCCGATCTATTTTACCATAGCATAAATTATCTTCTACCTTATTACAACCCACAAAAAAAAAAAAAAAAAAAAAAGAAAAAAAGAAAACTTGGTATTGTAGTTCCAGCATCAGTTTCCACCAACAATCCAAAGAAATTGCTAAGTTCACATCAGGTCAAGATACAATGAAACATTGTTACATATACTGAGTGAAACAGGATGGTCTAATCAAAAGAAATTTTGGATGAACATATGTATTACTAAGTATTAACTATTTGCAGATCACAAGAAATCCTGCTGACACAGATTCAGCTAATCGCAAGTTCTTCTTTGCATTTCTTCCTTCCCACAGACATAATCTGATGATCGATCTCAAGATTAAATAAAGTGATTATAACTTCTCAGAATAGCAGGCATGTGAATAACTTCTCATAATCTTTACCAATCATATTATACATAAAAACCAGCAAGCCCTTGCAGCTAGCTTCTTTGAGGTGTTCGTTTAACACAGTATATATACCACATTACAAATTACGGCCTTTCAAGAGAACTACCCACATTTAATATTTACAAGCAATTGGAAATGGTGAATTACTTGTATTTAAGACTTCACGACTGGCCTTGTGTTATCCCAGAGCCATTGATATGCCAATCCATCCAATAATGGAGAAACCTGGAGATAAAATAATGTGTATTTAGAAAATATAAATAAATAAAATAGCCCTTGCAATTTTTGACAATTTCCATATTCAGAAGGGGTGTGTGTTAAAGGATGATGTCCTCTTAATATCCATAACGAGATCTTATTAACCTAAAGAAATCGATGTATCTAAAATACATCATTTTTTTCCCAAAGTACATACAGTACTTCAAGATTTTGGAAATGAGCATTTTGACACACTAGATGCAAGTTTGTTCTTGGGATCAATATAAAGCAGAGCAATCCATGAAAACCTAGCAGACACTGATGCTTATATGAGGTTATATACTTTGAGATAGTAAATAAAAATTCCAAAAGCAATATTTACAACAGAATTAAGGCTAAATATGATATGCTCACTAGTGAAGGATAAGATGGTCAAAGACCCAGATCAATTGAAGAAATACAGTATGAACATAGTTTGTTCATATAAAAAGTTACATAGAACAGAAATGATGAGTGTTACTATATAAGTTGACATTGTAAATCTACAAGTACGTGTTGCAAAGACAAATATCACACAGGAGTAAGATTGGAACATCTACGTACCTTCTCCCAGACTTGCTTGTGGTAATCATTGAGCCAATTTATCTCAATGGTGGAGAGTAATGACAACTCAACCAACTTGGTCTGCATGATGCCAAAGAAGAAATATAAATCATATATACACATTTTTTTTAGTTTCTTATTTTGAAACCATATTTTTACTAATTGTTAAAACTCCCTCTGTCCCAAAAAAGAGTCCTGTTTCAAAAACTTTTCTTGGTCCTTAACAAAGAGTTCTCTTTGAAAAGTGAAAGTTAGCTGTACGGTAAAGTTTCAATAATACCCTTATGACAATGATGTTTTTGAGTCAAACATAGTTGAAAAAGTCAAAAATAACAAACAAATGAAGAGACATAAATGAAAATTGATAGCATATAACAAGTTGTACTTTCATTTTGTTGACCAAAAATAACAGGTTGTACTTATCATACGAGACACATTTTTTGGGCCGGAGGGAGAATATCAAAATAGAAAATTTCAAACCTAATCAATGAAATCCAATCTCCTTGATTAAGGGATTGCCTTATCATTTGTTAAATCAAATCCCCTAGACTATGGTGAAGTCAACCATTAAGATCAGCACAGCTCCCCATACTCTCCCTTAAGCTGGTGGGTGAATAATGTACATTCCTAGCTCGCAACTATTGCTTGAATCCTGGCATTACCTAATCCACCCCCCCCCCCAAAAAACCCAAAGAAAGAACCCAAGCCTCCCCTCAAGTCAACTACCCCCGTCTTCACTGCGTTGAAGAGGAGTAAAGTACCTGGTCACTTGCCCACTTAATCCAGGCTAACTGCATCTGCCTATAAAACCCATCAACAGATCTTATCTTTCAGTTGGGTCTAACAAAAGTTTTTGGACGTGGGAAGATGAGTTGCACAAAGGACGGTAAAGTATGCAATTGGAGGGCATCAGAGGTGATTGTTTGAAAAGCAGGCAGAATGGGATTAGAGCATATCATAGAATCTTGTTAGACATATGTCTGAAAATTATCCATCAAATTGAGAGACAAGGGTTTCAAACTTATTTAGGAGTTCATGTAGATGAACTTAGCATTGTGAAACAGAAATAAGTCCAGTCCTGCATCTCAGACTTCCCATTTTAAAGTCATAGTAAGAAAGATCTTAGTGCTATGAAACACATGGAAACAATCCCCCCCCCCCCAAAACCTCCCAAAAAAATCACCACCTAAAAGAATAAAAAAACCACCACAATGAGTCACAGATAAAGCATTTGGTAAATGTGATTTAACCACTCGGGCAATTTATCACGCCCGACAAAGAAAACTACAACTGCATATCCTGTGCCTTCCCCAAATATGACCTTTACTTGAGCATGAAGTTCTAAACCAAACCATCTAACGAACCAATTTTATCCAGTTAATGTCGAGTTTCTAAAGCACGAAATGCTGATGCACAGATGGAAGTTCATTTTAATAGCAAAGTGAGTTACCTGAATAGGAACAAATGTGAGCTTTTCAAATCCCAAATATTCCACTCCTCCAAAGCGATTTGGCGTGTTGACCTCTTTTACATAAAGGAGATTCTGCAAGACAAGGATGGAAAAAGAACATGTAAAGGAAAAAGGAGATTCACAGTATCAACCAACAAAACTTGGCCAGTGTAATTGTTGAAACAGATAATACTCCAATACTAATGCTATGAAAGCATACTTCAATCCTAATGCCAAATGCATGGTCTTCATAATATCCAGGTTCATTGCTGACAACCATCCCCTTCAGCAACGGGGTCATATTTCCAAATCGGAAGCTGATGCTTTGAGGGCCTTCATGCACATTCAGCGCAGCCCCTACACCATGACCGGTACCTGAAGTTTAGATGAAACAAAGGTCCACTAAATTAGCAGCTCATCTGATCATGATATGAGACAAGAATCTACAGAAGGGATGACAAATACCATGACGGTAATCAAGGCCAATCTTCCATAGTGCTGATCTTGCAAAGGCATCTAATACAAAACCTGGGTAATTTTCAGGGAAAATAACCTGATCAAGCGCTATATGACCCTGCCAAAAGCGTGGATTACTGTTAGTATATTTTCTTATATCCTCAGTCTGTCTATAGGAATATAGTTGAAGCAGTAATGATCACATAAAAGAATACACGACTACAAAAGACTATGCAACCAAGATGTAGCATCAAAACAGAACTGCCCAGATACAGCAAACTGCTATCTAAAAGATACTGCATCTATGCCTGCACCACATGAGCAACTAAATGAGATCCATTGTGCTGTTGAAATTTTTTGATTGTACCTTTCATAAGGCCATCAAAACACCTTCAAATTCAAAACTTTTGTAGATGTTGTACATGGATAAAATGTCTTTCCCTTTAAAAGTAACTCAAGTTAGCATATGAAGCTAACAGTATTTGTAAAGAGCTGATACTTGATTTTGACAATGAAAACATACATCGAAGTATGAGCAAACCACGATGGCCTATACATTCTCAAAACTTCTAAAAGTAGATCCACATTTGAGCACCATCAAGAAAGGAATATGTGGTGATTTAAAACACATACGCGCACACACACGCACATGCACACTCTCTCCCTTTAAATGCCTTATATGTATATCACGTACAAAAGCAGTTTTGCATCCACCTATCCTCTATTCTCATGTTCTTCCATGAACTTGGTCACTTGTTTTCATGCATGATTGTCCATGAACCATAGGATCAGGAGAACTGTCAAACCTATCTTAAATTAGGTATGTTTTTGACACACACACACATGTATTACCAGTGAACGGCAATCAAGTATGCAATGCCCAAAACTGAACAATACCTGAAGAACTCTGGTAAAACATTCTTTTTGCCATGATGATGGTTGGCCAAAATGTACTGTTCGAGTAATGTCAGTTGTTCCATCAATATATTGAGCTCCACTGTCCAGTAGGAAGAGTTTCTCAGGATCCACTATGCTACAACTGATAGGTTCTGGTTTGTAATGTATGATTGCACCATTTGCACCTGAACCTGTAAACAACAATTTGGCATAGTCAGTAAATCAGTCTCATTGATGAAAAGAAATAAATTAGCTAATACTTGCAAAAATGAACCCAGCACAAGAAAAAATGAAGCTTATAATGCAACTTATCCGATTTATAGCTGTTAACCTAAGAGTTTAACTGAGGAAACTGTCCATTAATAACTTGATAACGCTACAGGAACAAATGTATTGTTTTATTTCAAACAGGAGGTTAGATATTGTTCGCAACACTTTTCTCCCTTCATTGCATGGATCTGACAGAGTTAGTATTATCCTGAGCAATTAAAAAAATTTATAGAGAAAGTACAATAAGGCTCTAACAAATTATGAATTTTACCCCTGTTTGAAGAATAATTTACATAAATGTCCATAAACTACAAGAGTAACATTCTGCTTGGGTGGCCATTAAGAATAGGGGATCATATCTGAAACCATTTCAGAGGAAGTTTATAGCATCAGTTTCAAGGTTTTTTTGTTTTAAGGTAATTAAATAATAAGGTTATATGACCAAGAAACATTTTTGTTTTTAAAGTAAGAAACGCCTCACTGCAAACCCATAAAAAATAAAGTGTGCGCAACCATACCAGAGTTCGACAAGAAAAAGTCAACACAAGATTATGTACCACTTATAGTATCGAAACTTGTGCCGACAAAACCATCTTGCTTCGAACGGAACTCAAGAAGTTTCTCTGCAACATCTACTTCTGTCAAAATGACACCACCACTGATTTCCTTCTCCAGCCACGCCCAGAATTGTGCTAGAGCCGCTGCATCCCTGCAGAAGATCATCTACACTTAAACAGACCAAAATTTTCATTTTTAACATTTGTTACGTGAAATGCCATGTTATATGTACAGCCAATGCGAAGGAGGGGATGGGGTGGGGGGAGGAAAACAGGGGTAACAATATTTTACTGAACATGGCACTATTATGGTTTCATTTAATCAACTCAACAAATTATTACTTTGAAAAAAATGGCAGCAATGAAATAGATTTTCAAGTTAGGTACAAGAACTATTAACTCCTCACATGCAATTAATTCATTTAGGTGTGAGCATAATTAAGAAAAGTAGAAACCAGAAAACAAGAGAAACTCCAAGTTAGAATAGTTCAATCAATTAGAACACACGCACAAAAATTGGAAAGTTAATTGATTGGACAATAACACAAGATGTGAGATAATGTGGTAAATGTGATGACATTTTATTACTTTACAAATGTCTAATCAATCTTTAATCAGCCTAAGGCAAGATTTAGCGAAGACTTCTATCGTAAGGAAGAAAAAACAAACAACAAACAACAAAAAACAAAAAGAAAATTTTCAATGTGCACAAGCAGTGTTGTATCGTCAATCAACTACAGAAAGCACATTTTTATATGTCCCCTTTACAACCAATTGAAAGAAATACACTACATGTTTGAACGGAAACAAAATCATCCAGTTGCTAATCGTTCAAGATGGCCTTTGTACCCAAATAATTCTTGCTAATTTAAGACATTGTTCTTTGTTCTAACCTAAAAGAAGTCCCTGAAGCAAACAGCCTACTTCAGTGTTCAGGCAGATGTTTCCAATGCAATCGATTTATACCTGTTAAATATACAATAATAATGTCGGTTTACATCATGGCAAACTCAATTTATCATTTGATATTAACAACTTGACTTATCTCATATATCATAAAGTACATGATGTAAGTGTGAACTTGGGAAATTCATAGACTTTCTGTATTCCTGTCACTGATGGCCGCCCCATATAACAGTAAGAGAAGAAGCCATGATTTATTAATGACATTCCCTGGCTAAGCACGAAACATCCTTTTGATTCTATATGCTGATATTATAGACGCGAATGGCAAAAGGCAAGGCACAATTGGAAGTATCTTGCAAAAGTGGAGTACAATCAGTATCTAAATAAAGAAAAGTTCACGGCTGCAGTTACCTTAGATGAGAATTACGCATTCCATCTAATTCAGCTTCATTTTTCACAGCTTTAGCCAGAGAAACAGGTGAGCTCTTATACACTGCAGTTGGTCCACAAGATTGGTAGCCTGGACCATTTGCCACTGCCTTCTTGTTTTTATTAACAGTTCCAGCAGTGGCAAAATACTTATCACTGGCAGATTTATAAGTGTTTACAATAGCAGCGCTAACAGATGATGTGTCCAGCCAAAGGCACACTCCTTTTGCAGCCAAACTGCATGATAAAATTATAGTCAAGAGGATAGATCTGGTCTGTGAAGGACAAAATAATTTCTGCAGATTATATGTGAAGCAACTTCCTTTTAGCTTCACCTTTTCTGTTCTTCAGGCAAAGCGGCTCCAATTTTATGTCAAGTAACAATTTCCAAATTGGTTAAACAAACTTAAACAGGACTTCAAAGTGCAAACCACATGCAATAATACCAGAATGCTAGCCAATTAACTAAGTCCATCACACATATTAGTACGGTAGACGGATTGCAGGAAAGCAGAAGACAGATAAACACTAACGATCATATTCATGAACTGAGCAAAGTGGCACCAATTGAATATAAATGCCGGGGATATCAAAACAATGGTTTTGACATGTCCACTACACAAACAGATAAAGTGATTGAACCGGTGATTGAACCGGTGATTAAACTAAATTGATGGAGTCAGAATATCTAAAAACATCTTCATTCTTTCTGGACTTAGCTTAAAGATGGTAGTTAACAGAGTGGAATGGAAAAAACAAGGTTGATATAGGTAAACCCAAATAATATAATGCTTTCTTGAGTTGAGTTCTCTCTGTTTTGAGAGGGGTGTTCCCTAGTACTCAAATGATTTTTTTATTTTTTTTAATGCAGAATAATTGAAAGAACTCACTTTTATGTAGGAGGACAACAGCCCAATAATTTACTACACTAATGATTGATGTTTACAGTTACATTCATATATGAGTGCCTATGTGCCCAATGCCCAGTGTCCACACACACACTACAGTAGAGGTATAACAAATTTATCCTACTGCAAGAAAAAGAGAAATGGAACACAATCAAATAAGAGCAAAAAGGCAGCACCTTTCAACTTCAGAAAGAATGGAATCATATGGTCTCAGCTCTATTCCAGCACTCTTCAAATAATGCATCACACCAGAGTTGATTTTGGCATCATCTATAAATAATTTTGCTCCATCAATCTCCACAACTAAATACGCATACATGACTGGCGAGTGTGGTATATCCCCACCTCTCTGTTAACAAACATTAGCATGTTAACAGTAAAAATGAAACAATAGCAAGAGAAAGCTCAGATGAATTTTCACTTATCAGTGGTTTCTTCAGTACTGGAGAAACCACAAAGCAGGGTCATATCTAGCCTTGTGAGAAAGAAGGTACAATCTTTTCAATATCATGAAGCGGTAAAAAATATAAGCATAAGATATGTAGTTGATGCATCAAATCTAAAGGTACAAATGAAAAGGTGATGCTTGAAGGTCATGTCTTGAGATAACAAAGATAACGCCCTAGAGCTTTGAGAATGTAACATAAGTACAAAGGCATAAATTCAAAAGCAATCATCACATATTAGATGATATGCCGCTGCCTTTAAATATCATTTTCTTTTGGACCACGCCCACAACTCGACATTATTCCTGAAAATAAGCTAAATGAAATGGGATCCAATATTTTAGAGAGGGATATAATGCTCATGGATCCAGCATATTTCAGAAGAGGGATGTTGTCAAAGAAAGGGTGAATTGGTCTAAAGTAGGCTAAAACGAGAAAAATTAATGTCAGGGATTAATAGAACTTTCAAACCTATAACTGAATCTGTAAGTATTGACTTAACTATAATCTCTAGGTACACCACTAACTGCTTAGTAGCCATATCTTCATGATATTTCTCAAACATAGCACTTCCCATAATAGTATTAATTCTCTCCTGAAGGCTTGTTTTTATCATATTCTGGTTTAAGGATACCTACACGCGCAAAGGACAGAGACCTAGCTGGTTCACCTTTTGGGGTGTTTTTTAACAGCTCTTATTTCCTGAGTTGGAGCAGCAAAGTAGTTACTCATTTCATAATTTTGGTGCTGAGAATTATGAAATGAGTAACTACTTTGCCGCCCCAAGTCAGAAAACAAGAGTGATTAAAAAGAACACCAATCCAAAAGTTGCACCAGGTCTAGGCTCTCTTTTGTAGGTAGATATCTTTGAACTAAGATACGATAAAGTAAACCTTCAAAAGAGAAAGAATGCATTATGGGAGGTGCTATGTTCGATATATATCGTGAAGATATAATTACTAAGCAGGACAACAGGTAACGGTGTGTCCTGAGATTATAGTGAAACTAATACTTATAGATCCAAACATTATTCAGCTATATGTAAGAAAATTATATTTCTCATATATAGGCATAAAGAATTCAAAACATTCTTTTTGCATGATGTTGTAAGAGAATGGATCAGTGCAGTTTAGATATTACAGTTTGTCATGGGTAGACATCATCCCGTTGTCCTCATTTATTTTCAATTGTAGTTTTTTCTAATTTTCATATAAAAAAAAAATTAAAATAAAAAATCTAGTGAACAGGTTTAGCCTCACAAAATCCCATCGAAAAATCTAGCTGAACAATTTACCAAGTTCAGCAGCCAAGCAATCTCATCCAACACTGAGATAACAATTGCAGATGAACCAGCACTAGTTAGTTCAGATCTCAATGATGACAGCTTCGATGACACATCTACGCCAGCATATTTCAGGTCATGAACTCTGACATGTTGGTTTGGAGGCTTTGGTCTGGATTCTTTCCATATCTCATCCACAAGATTGACATCATACAAGTACACCAATTCATGATTCTTCTGAGATATAGCCTCTTTCAGTTCTTCTGCAGAATCGGAAGAAAATAGGAACTGAACCCTTCACAAAAACCAAGAGAAGGTGGAATCCTGCGATCAGATAGATTGATGCAACTGAAGAAAAGTGAATCATTATTGCACATATGCAGAGATAGATGTCGCTCATGTCAGGTTGGCAGAAAAAGGAAGCAAACCAAGAATCTTTTTATAACAAAAGACCGTAAAATTATCTACAAAGAGTGGGAAAAAAATAGTAAAATAAAAGGGAGCAAGTGAAATACATAATAATTAGTTGAGGTAACACCTTTCTAGAACCATGCAGTACCTTCTTGGTTAAACCAACTGAGATATATAACTAAAGTATACCCATGTTCCGTTGCCAAAGTCCTCTTCACAGGAAATATGTTTTACACAGAACAGATAAAATGTCCCAACTCCCAGTTTAATTTAAGCATTTGTTGCTAGAATTGTGGAAAGCAAGAGAAATAGAGGATAGGGTACCTAAGTTTATCAGTCAGACTTTAAAAGCCAGTCTTAGAGCAGATCAAGCTCAAATATAATTAATGGGCTTTGGTAGTATTAGGTTCAAGGCAGTATAAAACTTCTACTTGAAAAAGGGGAAAATTAGCAAAATGACCTGGACTTATCTTCCCAATACATATTACAAAGAGAGTTTCTTCTAAAGAATAAGTGTATACTAAATTCCATTGGGTAGAGCAATACAAGTCAACCTTAAAAGAAAAGTGGAGCTACGCAGGCTGCAAAAGAACTAAAATTGGTAGTAATTAGGCAAAGTGAGAATTTCCTCTAGCTTAAAACAAGCTCTACACATATGATATGGAAAAAAACATCAAGATAGTTCAAAAATAACTTCAATATCCTCTACTTTGGATAAGGAAGCACCATTTCATTTTGGGTGCCAAAAGGCTCAAGTTCAACTCACAAATTGATTGGTTATAATTTAGATACTCCATTTTTTTCTTTTCAAATGTGGACTAAAATATGTGTTGACCTGCAGGCAGGATCTGGCAACCTCATTTGATTTGGCATTAATAGGAAGAACTATAAAGCTTCCTCTAAACACACACACATACCCACACAAAAACAGAGCGTCACACATGCTACCCGTTTTACCAAAATGCATAATTCATTGACCAATAAGGTGGTGACAAAATAGAGCATAACTCGAACACTTGATCAGCCCAAGCCTACCCCGACCTATTGGTAGGAATTGGCAGAGATTGGTTGATGTAAAGTAATGGTGACTAAAATGTAGTAGGAAGCGTTCAAGTTCTTAATGGATTAAATCTAACTGAATTCTACTATAGACTAGTGCTGGTAAAATTCAGAAGAGCGGTGTCTAAAAAGCCACTGAGTAGTCCAAGGGCATCAGGCATGCTCTAAAGTCCATAAATCAGCCAACCACATGGGGAATTCACTAAACCGGTGACTTTTGAACTCAAAGCCTGAAAAGTAAAATGTCATGGAGAACCCTGAGTTTAATAGATTTACATCATTCAATAGCATATATCCAACTAATTTATCGAAATTTAGAAAACCAGTATTCTATCTTAAGTGAGAAAAACAGAAATTGAAAATAATATCTCATAACATGGTATGAGAACTATAATACTTTACTCACAGGATCAATCCCAACTCTGCTACCAGGAGCTAGGACTCCATTAAGCCACTCACTTGTTGTAGGTACTCCAAGATTACCGGCCCTCATCAGGATCCAGCTGGAGGTTAATTCCTGCTCAGCCTGTTAAGAACAAGAGAATGACATCACAGGCAATAGAAGAAAATCCTAGAAATTTTTGATCAAACTGAAAGATAGCAATGTTTCTTGTCAGCATGTCAGACCTGGAGGAAGTATCGTCCATCCGTCCAAAGAGCTGCTTTATCTTTTGTGACAACAGCAGTGCCTGCACTCCCAGTAAAACCTGATATGTATGCTCTCCTTGTATAACACTCGGCAATAAATTCGCTCTGAAATTAAGCATGTCAATATTAATAAATTTCAACTGCAACCACAAGTTCATTAGAAAGATTAAGATGCATTCCCTTACAAAACTGCAGTATCTACCGGAAGAGAGTTCATTACAATCAACTCTAAAAGTTACTCTTATCAAACTTTATACAACGGAAACCATAAAAAAACCACTTGTTCAGAAGAAATCGAGTGGAAATGTTAACAGATTTATAAACTACATTGCAGCAAACCTGATGAGCATCCTGAGAGGGAATGATGTAGGCATCTATATTGATATTTGGCCTGGTCAAAAGCTCTCGAAGGGCGACGAGCTTGTCGTCGGGCTCGGGGCTTTTAGGCTTCTTTCGGAGCTCCGAGGAAGGCTTGGCGGATATGGAGGCCGATATTTGGAGCAATTGGGGACGCCTGTGTAACTTGTTGGGAAATATGGGGAGGTGAGTGATACTACGGCGAAATTGGGGGTAAAGGTTGAGGAAGCTGAAGCGAGTGCGAGCGTGGAGATGAAAGGGGGAGCAACAAAGCATTCTTGCGGAAGAGAAAGATACTGCAGACTCCATGAAACTTGAATTCTGGTTGAAGAGAGAGAGAGAGAGAGAGAGAGATGGCTTGCTTTCTGTCTTCACCCTTGGGTGCTTAAGGCACGCAACGATGAGGAATACGCATTCGCCATGGTTGTTTCGCTTTGCGGTAAATCCAATTGGATAATTTACTCCAAATTTTTAGGGCTTGTTTGGATTCAGTTGCAATTGTGTAATAGAAACATTTGCAACTGTGTAATAGAAACATGCAGTGTTTAATTTACTACTCCATTTATCCTCATTTATTTATTTATTTATACTGATATAATAATAAAATAATATAAATACGTTTTTTTCACTATATTTTTATTTTTTTATATGAATATATTTTGAAAATAATATGCTCTTTTGATTAAATGAATTTTATTTTTCTTTTTTCTTAATACTTGTTCTAATTTATTAAAATACAAATAATTTTTTTGTTTCTACACTATTTATTATATATAATATATTAAATTTATTTTATTTTCATAATCTTTAGTGTTACACTAATATTATATAAATTAAAATTAGACATTAGACAAAAAAAAAAATTATTGATTATTTGAGGTTAGATTTTAATATTTATTGTGTATTGAATTTTGGGTTGCATATAATTATTAGCTTATATTTTTCCTAAAATTATTAGGTGATTTAATTTTTATTAAATTAATCAATTTATTATAGAAATAATAATTTTATTTAGAATGGAGGAAATACATATTTTTATACAAAACTATATTCTTTTACATGTCTTTGTCAGTAAAATAATAAAATATTTTACATATTTTTAGTTTTTGACAACTCAAAATTCTACAATAAATATATTTTGTTTTATTTTTTAAATATATAATAAATTGTACATCATATCATAGCAATAATAATATTTATATTAATATAATAGTAAATTACTATTAATCATAATATAATTATTGAATAGTGTTTGTTGTTTCATTTTGTGTTCTTTTAATCATAACGTATAAAGTATTGTCACCCTTATATAATAAAGTATTAATCTTATAAAAATATTAATATAAGAATTTTACAAATAAAATGTATAAAATATAAGATATATTTTTATAATAAATGGTTTAAAATCAAAATATCTCACAATTTTAGTTTGCATAAAATATTTTAAATTTTATAATATATCACTTAATTTAAGAAATAATATTGGATATTATTAATATTATTTATATACATACAATATAATTTTCAATTTGAAGATAGTGAAACGAGGATTAATTGATATCATTTTTATAAAAATTTGAGTTAAGATAGAAAAATTATATGCCTATAAAATTTTAGGTGGAAAAGTAAAAATAAACACATAACATAAAAATTGTGATTGGTCGACTGAAAAGCAAGATAATTCCAATCACTCCAAAAGCACGTGTTAACAACGTGTGCACGTCTGGTATATGCCCCATCATGATTTTGTATTATTTTTTAGTGAGAGCTAATCTGTATATATATGAACTTAAATAACAATAATAATAATAATAATAATAATAATAATAATAATAATAATAATAATAATAATAATTTTTGGCACAAAAAAAATTCATTTTTATTTTTGTTATGGTTCTTTTATCATTTATACTGGTATGATCTCGTGTGATACACAATTTTATTTAATAAATAAAATAAAATATATTCATAATATAATTTTGAGTTAATCAATATTTGAGGATAAATATTTAAAGAATTCAAAATATTTTATTATTTTATCTATAAAGACTTGCAAAAAGTATAATTTTTTATAAATTTATATATTTTCTCCGTCCCAAAATAAAATCCTTATTTCTATAATAAATTAATTAATTGTATAGAAATAAAATACTTAATTAATTTTGTATAAAAAATTGTAGTTAACATTTATTACAGTCCAATTTTATTACAAATAATTCAATACACAATGAGTATTAAAATCTAACCTCAAATAATGAGGAAAAAATAATTATATTTTTCACATCTACTTATTCAATATATACGATATGAATGTAAGATTAAATATTAAAATAATTTAATATATCATAGTGGAAAAAGTAGATAAATGAAAAACATTATTTGTAAATTGAAAAAAAAAAAGAAAAAAACAATTAACTAATAAAAAGCTAACAAGTCACTTTTAAACAAATAATTTTTTATAGAAATCGAAAATGGATGGAAAAATTATATTTATATAATTTTATTATTATATTAGTATAGATTGATTAATTGTATAAAAATTTAAAATTTTAAATAATTTTTAAAAAATATTATTAAATAATATTTATTTGCAGTTTTAATTCAATACACAATAAATATTAAAATTTAACTCCAATAATCTAAAAAAATAATTATATTTTTTTTCGATATACTATACTATTTTAATATACGTGATATGAGTGTAACATTAAATCGTGAAGAGAAAATTAATTTAATATATTACATGTAAAAAGTGGTGTAGAATGAAAATTTATTTGTATTTTAAATTAAAAAATTATTCCCAAAAAAACTAAATAATTATAACCAAGACATTATTCTTCAAGAATATTTCATTTTTTTAGAAACTGAAAATGAACGAAAAAATTATATTTATACAATTTTATTATTATAATACTATATATAATATATTATTTTGTAAGAACTATTTGGTCTGTATCATCTTAAGGGGCTTTATTAAAATAAATTAAGTGAATATAAACAGAAAAAGATCAGATTTTGTTAAGGGTGTTTCTAAACACATCATTAAAATTACTATTTACATCACTTTAATTTTTTGAATAAATTTAATATAATATAAATGACAAATATACCCTTACATATTTTAAACAAAATCATAATATTGTTATTATCGTTGTTTTTCATTCTTAACTCTAAACACACACACTAACCCTATATTCAAAGGAATAAAAATAAAATGTAAAATATTTTATAAATAATCAATAATAGACAATACAATATAGAAAATATAATTATTATAAATATTAAACAAATAAATCATGTATTTTCTGTCTGTGTTCGGCCACAGTTGGCCGAACGCCTTGTTGTATATTCGACCACTATTGGCAGAATGTCTTGTTGTATGTTCAGCTCTGGTTGGCCGAACATGCGTTTGGTTTAGTTTTTCGACGAAAAATATAGTATTTAATTGTATAATTCTTATAATAATTATATTTTCTATATTATTTGTATTTATATTTTTTTGTTATCAATTACTTATAAATATTTCAACTCTTATTTTGATTCGTTTGAATATAGAATTAATGTGTGAGTGTGTTTAAGCAAAGAAGGAAGAACATCAATAATAAAAATATTAATATTTATTTTTTAAAAAAATTACAAAAAAAATATATGTCATTTAAATTCTATTTTTTATTTATTAAATTAAAATAGTGTGAAAAATAATTTATGTGGTGTTTTTTGCAACATCATTTTGTTAATAACCAAAAAAGACCCTTCTTATGAGAGAATGGGGAGATAGATAAGACCATACATTAAAGCGAAGAGAGGAGGAAATACCAGGCTTCACCTACATAACTCTAGGCGTGATATACCCAACAGAGTTAACGATGGGATGCTGCGGCGAAGATGACGACGCCGAAGCACCACTACCGTCGCTGGTGCCGCCGTCAGACCTCCTCGAGCCGCTCAATTGCCAAACCTCACCGTCCTCCGGAGTCGACGTCACTATTTCCCCGATGAATTCAAATTTCTCGGCTCTCCTATGCAAGGACACTCTATGTACCATCCTCGAGAAGCTGTCGCTTTCAGACCTCGCGCGGGCGGCCTGCGTTTGTCGCCTTTGGTGGTCGGTTGCCTCCGATAGAGAGATGCAGATTCGTGCTTTCATGTCTCCGTGGAAACTTCGAGATATCATCGGGAAACCTAGTTCCACTGGCTTCTGGAGGGACAATTCCCTTTCAAAATTTGCTGTGTCTCACCGTCTCTCCCGTAGCGACTCCATCGCTGGCCTCGCCGTCAAGTACTCCGTTCAGGTACTGAATGATTCTAGTTTACTTTCTCGCAGTGGATTATGTTTGGTGGTAGGCATATATGTTGGGTGTACCTTAATTTAGTTCAATTTGAATTCTTCAGGGAAAATTTTCTGGAATTCCTGAGACTATATTGTGTCCGGAAATCCGTTTTTAAGCAGTGGAAAATTGTATATGTATGTATGTATTTATACAAATTTGTTTGTTTTCAGCGTGTGATTGTAAACAATAAACTCCTGTTTTTTTTTTTTTTTTTTTTAAATAATATTTGTCTTTGTTGTATTGATTTTTTCCGTGCTGATGAGGTGCACATTCATGTCCCATAGAATTTTCATTTTGTGGCTTAAGATTAGTTTGAACTTGTGAAAAATTGCAGGATACCAACTCAGCACATTGAGCCAAAATGTAAGGTAGTTCGCATTTGATAAAAGGTTATTGAAAATAGGGATCAAAATACAGTTCAAGCTTCTTGCTGATAATAGCATCTGTGACATGTTCCAGAACTGCAAAAATTTCACATGTGAAATGAATATCAGCGAAATTTCAGTTGTCATTATTTGAGTGATATAGAAAGGTGGGAGATTGATCTAACGGAACTTTTGTCTAGTTTGTATTGTCTTCTGTTGTGACACATGTATTGTAGGCAAAATTTGTCTAATTTGACTTCTGAATCAAGAAAAATATTGCTTTTCTGCTTAAAAGTTGCCTGAATTTGACACCAGGTGCTGCTAGCCTGTTCTCTTTGCTTGTATTATCAATCTTTGATTTATTTTCAGAGATGTCTTTGTTAACAGAACCCAATGTTGCTGTATCTCTTACAATTAATGATGGTAGATTATAATGCCAATATCATTACATAAAGGCGCGTGATGCACACTTCTAACGATCGCATAAAAGTTAAAATCCATACCTTTTATAAAGAAAATACACAATAAGCATTGTTGATTTTCCGACTTTGACAGGTTACTGACATAAAGCGCTTAAACAACATGATGAGCGACCATGGCATATACTCAAGGGAGCGGCTGCTGATCCCTGTAAGCAAACGCGAAATGCTCGTAAACTCCACATGCTACATAGAAGTGGACACACATGCAAAGAGAGAGGTTGCAGTACTGTATCTTGAGGGTGGGCCTGACAGAAATGTCAGTATCCTCTTGAATAGGCTTACCACTGAACGAGGCAAAAGAAGGGTGATAGACTCGTTGAAGAGGAGCATGAATGTTGATGATGGCACCGCTCAATACTACTTATCTATATCGAATGGTGATCCTAGAGCTGCTCTTACACAATTCTCTGAAGATGTGAGCTGGGAGAGGAATGTTGGGGTGGCATGACCTGGTGTATTGCATCCTACACCCAGTGCATTTCATTGAGTGTAGAATCTACCTAAAAGTTATACAATCACACACTCGCCTCACACGCACCAACACGGGTGTGTGTGTGTGTGTGAATTTATTGTGATTCTGCATTGGATGGAATGCAGCAGGTATGGGTGTAGGATGTGAGGGACCAACATGAGACTTAATGCACCACTATGCAATCCTGTTTGAGCTGAAGTGCTAAAAAGGATGGGATGGGCTTTGCAATATTAAGTTATTGTTTTTGTTCATAAAGACTGTATTTTTGTAAATTGTTGATATTCTTCAAAGCCATTATGTATTTGTGTAAATTGTACTGCTCATCTGTTCCAAGTCGTCTTGTTGTCACTTGGAAGTTTCTCTTCAAATAGTATGTGAGCAATTTGTGAAATGCTGTATCACTATTGTAAACATGTTTTGAGGTTTTTTTTTTTTTTAATAATTGTTAATCCTCAACTATCTTTAAAAAAAATCCTAATATTGCTATCCTCAACTATTTTTTTCTATTAGTTTTGAGATTGAATTTCTGATCCATACCATTATTTTGTAAGGTGATATCATATACTTTGTTGTTTATATATTGATTTATTTTACAAATAACCCATAACTATTTTGAATCTTGCAACCAAATATATGGTAGATATCATCATATTATGGGTGATAAAAAAAAATTAAATCAAAATAATGATTTACTTCATTCATGAAGAACTAAATAAGACTACAGAAGGTATGTTTGAACTAGACCTGTTATGTTCGAATTGGGAGTGTGTTAGATCCCAATTTTGTATTTGTCTTATAATTTATTTTTGAATTAAAAAATTCTACCTTACAAAATTTCATTTAAAAAGTTTACACGTACGGTTTCCTCCCTCATTTTTCTCATTCTTTCATTCAATCATCTTACGAATTTTAATAATTAGTTATGATTAATCAATTATTTGATCAATAAATACACAATTATTTTCTAACACTTATTCATCACTTTTACATCATACTTAGATATACATATAATATATATATATATATATATTTTACTTATATTTTTATTACCTTTAAAACAAATATAAAATTTACATTATTCTTATAAAGTCACATTATCCCTAATTTCACAGAAAAAATTAAGAAACACCCTTTCAACTTCTCCAAACATTAATTGGGTAGGGTAATAAGGTAGTGCTGGTTTTTGTTGATATTGAGCAGTCCACTATCTTACACGGATGTCCACAAACGGACTACCCAGGTCCTCCTCAACCCCCAACCCAAAATTTATAGATTCTTATTTCTTATTTAGTATTATAATATAGGGTAGAACCTTACGAAATAATAATAAATAAATAAAATACAATAAAAAGTTAATTTATACAATATAATTAATTTGATATATATATATATATATATTAATTCATTAATTTTATTATCATTTAAACGTTAATTTTCTAATAAACAACGTAACTACCTATCTTATTTAAAATTATTTTATTATAAATGTTTTGTACATGTTTTAATATTTGAATTCATATGTATTAATTAAAATATCTGAATATCTAATAGTAGAAAAAAGTTAATATCCTTCCATTAATTTTGAACTATTTGCATTCCAAATAATACTAAACACGCCTCATTTTTATTTTTGATAAAATAATTTTATTTAAAATATCATAAATATCCTCATTTTTCCTCGTCTGTTTAATGAACCACTACCTCCTCGCTGCCACCCCGTCCCCCTCCTCTCGACCCCTTGTTTATGCTCCTGCCTCATCCTCGTCCTCTTACTCTTCTCATTCTATTTTTTTGTCTAAAAAAAAAAAATCTTAACTATATTTCTTCTAAGTTTACATAAAAAATTATGTGTGTCTAAATCGATCAATCAAGAAAATACGCTGGTAAATGCTTACACCTGAAACTGTACAACTAGAAGGTCGAACATTTTATTACTCGTTCAACTAAATAAATCGAACAAGACTAGCATACCAACTATATTTCAATATTCAATACTAGGGTAGCGAACACAAATTTTGAAGAAAGAAAAGTTAGATTTATGCAAGAACGACTTTCACATGTATTAATTTATGGCACAAAATAATAATTAACATCACACGTGTCATCCACCAACTTTTCAGAAAATACTATCTGGTCCCACAAAATGCAATCTTGATATTTTCGACATCCCTTTAAATTCCAGCCATTGGATTCAGAAATCTTATCCCAAGAATCTTGTCATCAAATCTTGGTTGTCCGTCGATTTCTTTTGAAATTATAACCACATACAGTTCGAAAAATTTAAACAAATGTGATTTTTTTTTTAAATTATGTTTTTATTTTTAAAAATATAATATTCAATTAATTTTTTTATTTTTTATCTTTTTTATTTTAATTTTTGAAAGTTTGTAACTCTTTTATCTCAACTTTATCTTTTATAAAAAATATATCAAATTCATCATTCTTTTATAATTTTTAATTTGATATCTATATTGCATATATAAAAATAAAATATTAATTTAAAAAAAATATATTTTTCATAAATTAACTATGGTATATTTTAATATTTAATATATTTTTATGTTATGAAATATTTTTATTTTAAACAAATTTTATTAAAAATATATTTATATAATTATGTATTTTATTTTAAAAATTTATATTACTATATTTTTAATTATGTCACGGGAAAATACTAGTTTTTATAATTGGATTTTATAGTATTTTAGCTCAGGAATTTTTCATAAATAATTGTACATTCTTGCACACACTTTCTCCAACTTATTGTGATTTTCTTATACATTTTCTCTATAACACAAACTATTAATTACATTGTGATGAAGACTTTTAGTACAAAAAAAAATTGCTGAAATATTTACTGACGGAAAAAAATTAACTCTTGGATTTTCGTCATAATTTCTCAGCAGTATATTTATATATATATATATATATATTTAATTATATATATATATATATAGTTTTTTTTGTAGTGCTTCTCCTGTCTATTTTGGATACAACAACACACAATCTTACCAAGATTAGAGGTTAAAATGGCAATTAAAATTAAAAAACAAAATGAAATTTCTAGGAGTTTGGAGTTGCAATATTGAGTTGAAATGTCACTGTTTAAGAGTGCTATAATTGATGCTAGTATTTTTACTTATAATATAATAATATAATAAAAAAATAGTAATATAATTTTTAAAATAAAATAATAATTATATAAAAAATATTTTTCAAAAAATTATTCAAAATAAAAATATCTTAAAATATTAAAATATACCATAATTAATCTATGAAAAAATATTTAAAATTAATATTTTTTTTTATATATGCAATATGGATATCAAATTGAAGATCATAAAAAGATGATTAATTTGATATATTTATCATAAAAAATTAAGTTAAGATGAAAAAGTTATAATCATTTGAAAATTAAAGTGAAAAAAGAAAAGAAATAATTGGATGGTACAATTTCTACAAATAGAAAGAAAATTTAGGTTGGAAAACGACAATCTTATAAATATTTTTAACTATTGTGCAATTATATAGATATAGATTTGGTATTTATTAAATATTTAATAAAACTTTATATTATTATTTATTTCAAAATTCAAAAAATGGACACATAAATTGATGATTTGGCAGCCCCATCCTAATATAGGAATGTGGTTGGTCCTATAAAATAAAAAGTATGTCTCTTGTGAAACGGTTGTGACACGATTTAAGGTATTACTTATGTAACTACAAAGTATTACTTATTTAACTATAAAATATCACTATTTTTAAGACGATTAATCAGTAGTAATACAATTATAAAAAAAATAATACTTTATAGTTAAACAAGTAATACCTTACATCGTGTCACACGTGCAACTATTTCACATAAGTTTTTGCGTAAAATAAATACTAACACAACAAAAATTGAGGGGGAATTATAGTAATGGAAAATGTGTACACAATTATTCTACACAAATTTAAAGTTTCTACTGTCAATATTATATTGACTCAAAATTAAGCACAAATCTCACAAAATTTTAATTTAACTTTCTTAGAAAAATCATGTTTCATTGTCTAATTTAAAAAAAAAAAAAAAAAAAAACATGGAACAAACTTCAAATGACTATATATTAAGGTGTGTTTGGATGACACATTTAAAATCCTTAATAAATAAATTCATTAAAGTTGTTCCAATATAATTTGAAATTCCTCACCCTTTGAATATTTTTTAAGTAACTTTGGAGGATTTAAAGTGTAAATTCGTATTCATAGCATATTAGTTATAAGTATTTTAAGTTTATTGTAAATAATTATCCAAACAAACTCAAAAAGTTTATAACTTATTATGTTTGAAATCAATGCAAATTAATTATTAATTAAATAAAATTAGATAATATTACAAATATAGTTGGTACTAATATGGTTTGACATTCACAATAAATAATGCAGTCATACAAGCAGATACCTCATTAATTTCACCCTAGTTAGCTGTAGTTTCAAAGTGGTGGTAGGGCCGAAAATCAAATCAAGTTATTTGATACTGAATTCGAACTCGTTTATTAAAAGTTCGTTTGAACTCTATTTGATAATAATGTCAAACAAGTTTGAACACATTTTTACGTTTGATAAAATTTAAACCTCGATTCGAGCTTGAGCTCGTTAAGAAATTTTTGTTAAAACAAGTATACAATATAAAACTACTGAAGCTCGACTCGTATTTGGCTCGACTAAAGTCCGTTCAAGCTCGACTTGATTAAAGAATCAAATCAATTTCAAATAAAATATTAGAAGCTCTCAGACAATCTTGAACAATAATATGTTTGACTCGACTCAACTTATTTACACCCATAGATGGTGGTAGGTGGTAGGGTCTTTCACCAATAGATAATAATAATACAAATAATAAGATAGTGATTTGGTACCATATTAGGATTATAATTGGTTTGGTAGGGTAATATAATTTTTTTTTTGTTCATATCGCCGCATGAAAAATTTTTATATAAAAAAGTTTATATTGATACCATTCAAAAATTTCGATATATAAAATTCTAGTATATCAAAATTTCAATATTGATAAAAATTTAGTATTTCGGTATATACCAAAGAATCAATGTTTTCAATTTTACACACATGTATTGTACTGAAAATATAGATATATTCAGTATGTTTTGATACGACAAGTATAATATGTCAAAATTTTCGATAATTTTTCCAATCCTACATTTGGTGCATGATGTCTTTTGTCTGTATAAATATGTGATGACATATGGATAAAAAGATTGAGTATACAATGCATGAATGTATTCGTGGGAGGCAGGCATTGATTGTAGTGGTTGACAAGTAGCTTTATTCCATATGTGTAGGGAAAGTATCATTCTCACGGTTGAAATTTTGCATAATATTGGAAATATTTATTTTCTTCAATCTCCATCATTCCTAGGTAGACGCGGGCACAATTTCGTTTCCAAACCAACGGTTCGGTTCGAATCGTTGATCGGTTCTCGGTTCTGAGCTTTCAAAAATATAGATCAACGGCCCAGATCATGTGGCCGTTGGGAACCGGCGGTTCCCAACAAATCTTTTAAAAAAAAAAAAAAAAAGAACCGGCGGAACCGGAAACCGGAACCGGCGGTTTCGGAACCGAAACCAGAACCGTGTATATGGCGGTTCGGTTCCGGTTCCACCCTCCCCGGTTCCGAAAACCGACAGTTCCGGAACCGAAACCGGAACCGCCGAACCGTGCCCGTAGGTTCTTTTAAATAAATGGAATTTATGCTTGGGAGTTGGGAGCATATATTGCTAAACTCTCCTTTTCAAACAGTACATACAAAAAAGGGACAAAAAAGAAAAATATTTGGTTTCAAGATTATATTAACGTGTTTTGCTGCAATATTTATCGTCTATTTATGTACGTCAATACATAAATACGCATACATAAATGATGAAGCTATATTCACGAAACCCATGTATTTCCAAATTAATAAAATAAAAAACTCTAAAGATGAAATTTTTGTATTTTATTTAATAGTTGCAGTCTATGTCTATTTTGGGTTGGACTCATTCGAATGGAAGATCGATCATTTTCATATATTGTTTGTTTAGGGAAGTGAACGAGGATCAATCGTGCTTTTCTATCCAAATCATATTGATTATGATTGATATGACATTTTTTTACTTTTCTCTATTTTTATTGATGTGACATCTACAGTTATCATTCTACGCTACTTTACGAATATCTACATCTCAGAACAAACATCCACTTAAATTATATCTGAAATAGGAGATTCTAAATTCAAGAATATAATTTTAGGTGTCATTTTTGTTTTTTGTTTTTTTTTTTTGTCTAATTTAATTGAAAAAGTAGAGTGTTTGATTAAAGTTTCTCCAAAGTAGAAGCAGTTGGATTTAAATTAGAGGTTGAGAGAAGAATAAAAAAATGATGGGAGACAGTGTGAAAGTCTATCGGCAATGATACTACTTTCCCTTGATTGCACTCGATCTAGGGATGCGATTAAACCTTAAAATATCATCCTTAAATTATAATTCTTTCCTACCCAATCTATGCAAAAATAATGAAGGGACTACTGTTTCCAAGAATATCACTGAGATTGGGAGAGCAAGTGGTCAAGTGCACCCACCACCCTCATACATTATATATATATATATATATAGGTCAAGTGCACCACCACCCTCATACATTATATATATATATATACATTATATATATATATATATATGCATATGCCACAAGTTTCTAAAAAAATTATGTTTCACTATGGACAATATTTTAATTTTAGGAAATCCATTAAAAGTACAACTTGATGTAATCCATTTGGCTCATAAATCAATCTACATTTCACTCATAGATAACTCAACAAATATTTATATGTAACATATGCACAAAAATTATTTTATTTATAATAAGTTGAATTTTAACTAAAAATAGGGAAAAAAATGGATCTTAGTCAATTTGATTCAAATTCATGAAAAAATATGTGAATTCACCATTTGTTGTGCGAGCCTCCACATAAATTTAAACCTAATATATTTTTTAAAATAGTACTCTAATTAAAAAAGGGTAGTACCTTTTTCATATTGTTAAAAATATTATCAATTTTGATAAAATATATTTTCTTTTTACAAAGAAGCATTGTATTCTGCTGTGTGGAAAAAAGCCCCCTAAGGTGCAATTTCGTGGTATTTTGAAATTTGCATGTTGCATCAATTCATTTACACGTAAAAAGATCCATGTATTTAGTCCTCAAGGAACCAACTCAAATAACTTTGTATAATTGAAATTTAAATTATAACTAATTTTGACTTTCAAAGAGGAATCTTTATTTGGGACATTTTGTTTTGAAAACATGACTCAACTAATTACACACATCATATATATTGGAATTTAATGAAGTATAAAATAGGGCAAGGGTGGACTAGCCTCCTATCTAATTAAGGTCCAACTCTCCTACCCAAAAGGGGTCCAATACATACGAAAGGTAAGTATTTTAATTTAATAATTACCATTCATTTTTACATGATTTTTTTTAAAAAAAGTCAGCCATTCAAAGCCAAACTTTTACTTTTCCAAAAGAAAAATGTAAAAGAATCTTGTGCTTATTCTTTTCTTTTTAATTTTCCTGCTTAATTCCAGTATAATCTTTTTCAAGACATAGAAAGTGCTTTCAAAGCTATGGAACTTGGTTCCATATTCCGTACTGTTTAACTTTATAAACACAAATAAATTACCATATTCTACACTCCCCATTAATATAAAATTCACTACCTACAGAGCAGCAGATTCCCTGCAATAATTCAAGTCAACTTAGTATACCGTTTACTATTACTAGTCATTTTCTTTGCTTATATAAACACCACTTACCAGCTTATCCTCTCCATTCTTCACTAATCTCACTCAGAACTGCAGGAGAGAGAGAGAGAGAGAGAGAGAGGTTAATGACAGATGGTCAAAAGCATGGAGGATCACAATCCGAACAAAAAATTGAAGCACGATGAGGAGAGCAGAAATGGAGAAAGCAGCAAGATCAAGGGAGTGGTGGTTCTGATGAAGAACTTGATGGGGCTGAATGCTATAGCAGCATCTGCAGCTGATGGAATCGACGAAATCAGGGGGAGGAAGGTGGCTCTGCAGCTTATCGGGACCGCCGGCTCTGCACATGATGGAGATTCTGGTACGTATAATGTCTGTGTATATCTATGTATTTTCAGTTATGGAGGTCAGTCTGCTACATTATGGATAGTGATGAAGTAGCAAAATTGATCTTTGGGTGTGCTGATCTTGGCGTATCTGGAGTGCACAGTCCACTTGTGGAAATTAAGGATCTAGTGGTCAAGATTCCTCGAAAGATTTCCAGTTGGCATGTTCCTGTTGGTTGGTGATTATTTTTGGAAATATTTTAACTCCATACTAATCATCTAAAGGTTTTTTTTTTTAAATAAATAAATATATATATATATATATACAATTTTTTTTTAATGTTATAGGCCTATAGCCATATCCTGACTTTCTTGCTGCGACTCTCTTAAAAAAGAAAAAAAAAAAAGAAGCATTTTCGAGTTTTACTTTTTTTCTTTTTGTATAAATTGAAGCTTTAAATTTATGTTTAAGATTTTGTTTCCTGTTTTTTTATATGTCATGGGACTCTAAAGCTGTTATATGATGAAAATAGTTACAGTTTCACATGTAAGTTGTCAATAGTGAAGGAAGAGAGACTAACTTATAAGTTTAATGAATTCTCCTCTTTACATCATTTGGTTTTAGGATAGAACCAGAAGAAGAGAGACTAGTATCTTCTTCACATATTGGGTATACTTTAATAGTGAAAGTTTCACACATAAGTCGTCACATATTTTAAGATAGAACTAGACGAAGAGCGGCTAGCATCTTCTTCACATATTGAGTATATTTCAATAAGTGCGACCGTATGAGGTCCTCCAAAATTCAACATTTATATTTAAAGATAGAAGTTTTATAAAATAAATGACTCCAGTTTGTTGTCCCAACAGAAAAGCACAGAGGGAAATCTGGAAAGAAAGCATACCTGGAGGACTGGATATCAAAAAGCTCCCCTTTGACAGCAGGGCCTACATCATACAATGTCACATTTGAGTGGACTACAGAGATGGGCGTTCCAGGGGCATTCACCATAGCCAATTTTCACCAGAGAGAATTCTATCTCAAGACGTTAACTCTTGAAGACGTACCTGGTCATGGCCGTGTCCATTTCATCTGCAATTCTTGGGTTTACCCTGCTGAATACTACGCAAAAGACCGCGTCTTTTTTGCTAATAAGGTCTTAACCTTTTCTTTTCTAGAATGTAAATACACACACACACACACACACACACTCATAGAATGTAGAACATCATTTCATGACAAATAACTAGAAAAACACACTTTTTTTTGGCTTATTCACAACTTGCTGTTCTACCAACTTCAGAAGACAAAAATGCATCAAATCTATATTTTGTATTACTATGAATCCAAATCCCTGGTCTTGAGCTCACCATCCTCTATAACAAAGCTTTTAAGAATAATATCACTAGTTCTACCTTCCAAATGCATAATCAAACAGAAAATTTGCATATGATGCTCTACCAGTTAGGAGAGATCAACAAATTACATGATAGGTGTTTCATGCTTGCATGATATGTAATATATAATAATGAAAAATAACTTTTATGCCACAGACATATCTCCACAGCCAAACACCAGCACCAATTCGTGCTTACAGAGAGGAAGAACTAGAGAACCTGAGAGGAAATGGAACTGGAAAGCGTGAGGAATGGGATAGGGTCTATGATTATGACATCTACAATGATTTAGGTGATCCAGATAAAGGTTCTGAGCACATACGTCCAATTCTTGGGGGTTCAACTGAATTTCCATATCCTCGCAGAGGAAGAACAGGCCGACCTCCAGCTTCGTCAGGTAAGAGGTTTAGCATGAAAGTCACATGCTATGTAATAGGATCTATCGAAGAACCACATCTGTTTAATCATACATTTATTTGTTTTATATTTTACATTTTTAGATCCTAAAAGTGAAAGCAGGCTACTACTATATCACAGCTTGGACATATATGTTCCAAGGGATGAAAGGTTTAGTCATCTGAAGATGTCAGATTTTGTGGCATATGCACTGAAGTCGATATTTCAGTTCCTTGTTCCTGAGTTTAAGGCTCTATTGGACAAAACTCCAGATGAGTTTGAGTCATTTGACGACGTGCTACAGCTTTATGAAGGTGGAATTAAAGTATCTGATGAATCTTTGTTGGAGAAAGTTAGAGAACGCATACCCTTTGAGACGATAAAGGAGTTGCTTCGATCGGATGGAGAGAAGTCATTCAAATTCCCACTGCCACAGGTCATTAAAGGTAATACTAGCGAAAACAATATGCTGGATCCAGAAACTTTGGCATGTATTAATTGATAAAATGAACAGATAGGTATACTTTTATGTCTTTTTTTTTTTTTTAATCTATATCATGAACCAGAGGATCAAAATGCTTGGCGATCTGATGAAGAATTTGCTAGAGAGATGCTGGCTGGAATCAATCCAGTTGTTATCCGCCGCCTCCAAGTAAACATAAACTTTCTGCTCTTTACTCTCTATTTACCTATGGTTTCCTGAATCAGAGGTGAAACTGCTAATTAGCTCTGAGTAACATGGTAGGAAACAACTCTAAGAAGACACAACATCATAAATGCTGGTCAAGAAATTTGTTTTATCAATCAATATGATGTTAAAAGTTTCACAAGTGCAAACTGCTAATACTTCTCTACTCACAGGAATTCCCTCCAGCAAGCAAGCTAGATCCAAAGCTATATGGAAATCAATCCAGCACTATATCTGAAGAGCATATACTTAACAGTCTAGAAGGCTTGACCATAAATGAGGTACAGAACTGACTCAAATTTGTAGAAATGTGCAATTGAATCCTACTTTATAATTTTTATAACATTTATTGAAGTAATTGTGGTGAACATATAGGCAATCCAGAAAAATAAGCTGTTCATATTAGATCATCATGACAGCCTGATGCCATACCTGAGAAGGATAAATACCACAGCAACAAAGACTTACGCAACAAGAACAATTCTCTTCTTGAAAAGAGATGGAACACTGAAGCCATTAGCAATTGAATTAAGCTTGCCACATCCAGAAGGAGATGATCATGGAGCAGTAAGTTCTGTGCACACTCCAGCAGAATATGGGGTTGAAGGTACCATCTGGCAGTTGGCCAAGGCCTATGTTGCAGTTAATGACTCCGGCTATCATCAGCTCACATGTCACTGGTAAAGCCCGTTTAGATATTTATTTTGAAAAAATGAAGTTCAAAATTTTAGGCACAACAAAGACTTCTGTTCAAAGTTTGAACTGCATAGTGTCTTTTAAATGCAGGTTAAACACTCATGCAACAATTGAGCCATTTATAATTGCCACAAACAGGCAACTGAGTGTACTTCATCCAATTCATAAGCTCTTGCAGCCTCACTTCCGAGATACAATGAATATAAACGCACTGGCTCGCCAAACCCTCATAAATGCTGGAGGGCTTCTTGAAATAACTGTTTTTCCAGGAAAATATTCCTTGGAAATGTCATCAACAAATTATAAGAACTGGGTTTTCCCAGAGCAGGCACTCCCTGCAGATCTTATTAAGAGGTACATGCATATTGAACTTTACCACATAATACGGTTTTGTCATAGAATTGCAAGTAATCAATCCACAGTGAGATAGAAAGTTCTAGCACATAAGACAACGGCATATAAATCCTACTTTAAAATCTTGTACCATAGCTTCCTCAAAGTTGAATGAAAGAATAAGGCTTTCTCAGAGGTTTGGTATCCATATCTTGCTAAATGAAAATGACACCTTACTATCGTTCTTTTTTTTTTTTTTTTTTTTTTTTACATAGAGGGGTGGCAACCGAAGACTCTAGCTCCCCACATGGTATTCGTTTACTGATCGAGGACTATCCATTTGCTGTTGATGGACTTGAGATCTGGGCAGCAATTAAAACATGGGTTGAGGACTACTGCACCATTTACTATAAGGACGACGAAATGGTTCAGAGAGATGTTGAGCTTCAGGCCTGGTGGAAGGAACTCCGAGAAAAGGGACATGGAGACAAGAAAGATGAGCCCTGGTGGCCGAAAATGCACACACGGAATGAGCTGATAGACTCCTGCACCATAATCATATGGGTGGCATCTGCCCTTCATGCAGCAGTGAATTTTGGACAGTACCCTTATGGAGGCTACCCACCAAACCGTCCAGCGACCAGCCGACGGTTAATTCCAGAGGCTGGCACTCCTGAGTATGAAGAACTGAAGAACACTGAAAAGGCTTTCTTGAAGACCATCACTTCACAGATGCTTAGTGTGCTTGGAATTTCCCTGATAGAAATATTATCCAGGCATTCTTCTGATGAGGTTTTTCTTGGGCAGAGAGACTCTCCTGAATGGACAGCAGATGCAGAGGCACTCAAATCATTCCAAATGTTCGGGAACAGGCTAAAAGAAATAGAGCAGAAAATCGTCAGTTTGAACAATGATGGGAGATGGAAGAATAGGTTGGGGCCAGTGAAGATGCCTTACACTTTGCTATACCCCAGCAGTGATATTGGACTTACAGGCAGAGGAATCCCCAACAGCGTTTCAATGTAAGAGTCTCCAAATAAATGTTTGTAGTCTTTCATTTCCTTAGTCTTATTAGGATTTGCCAATAAGATTATCTGTAAAAAACCCTGGTCCAACTGTATGGTGAGTATGCTCAAATCTGGTCTGAAACGAAGTGAATGTGCATTTAAAAATGTCAAATTTTGCATGTGTTGGCTTCAAAGCAAACTCTAACTTAGATTCAGGTCACTGCCTTCCCCATCATTGGCTTTCTTAGGATAAGCAATCATAGGACCAGGCTAATTATATCAAACTCCATCATGTAATTCAAAGTTAATTTTATATGTTGTCAACATAGCCACACCAGAATTCATGTAGGACAAAGTACCATGCTGATAGAACTCCTGATAGATAGACCAAATAATCCGCATCCACTTTGAGACACACAACAGATGTTCAATCCAATTTTGTAGGATAGGAGACAACCCTTTATTAGGAGTAAATAACATTCCCAAACAAGCATTACTCTCAAACTACCATAATTGAAATCACTAGTTGTCTGAGAGCCAGTCCTTGAAAAAATAAAATTGAAGATTCATAACCTTAGTACCCCCCAATCAAGTAAATTTGATGCTTCCAGCTGCATAGAGGATTTTTGTTTTTTTTTCAGTGTCATGAAGCTTTATTGTGAAAAGAAATCCATCTTTTTTTTTTTTTAATAAATAAAGTTAAGCTGGAGTCCAGGAGAAGGAATTTGAAGTCCTACAGAATGTCAAAGGGGCAGCTTCTAGAGGAGGAGGTTACTTACCAAGACTCATTAATTCCTTTTTCTGAAGTTACAAATCTTACTCACCTGTCACCAGAGAGCATTGTAGTTTCCAGCTCTGGAACAGCAACAAATAATACTCTATCCTTTCAGCTTCCAATCCCAACCTCACTAATCAGAATGAGATGATCCCCAATACTAATAGCTGCTGAGTTTAGAAAGAAATGAAGCAGACAGTTTTAGTTGATAAAGCATAAAAATCAGCACATTAGCTAAAAAATCCAAGATGTTGCAGCAAAAAGCTCACATCACATAACATGCACAAACTCATGTAATATGTATAGATAGGCTCTTCACCAAGAGATTAACTTAAAACAATCTACTATCCTAATCAAGATAAATTCATTAGGGCAATTCTGATTCATGCAAACGCTCCTCCACGTCATAGTGCATTGTGGAAAATAAAAACACGAATCAATACACTACTCAACTTTGAGAATATATAGAAATAGAAGGCATATAACGCTCCAAGATTGAAAAAAGAAGTTGTTATCAGAGATTTTGAATTTCATGCATTAAATAAGATGATTTCAGTAGTAGTAGAACAAAGTTTATGCTTTTGAAATCGCAATCGTCAAGTCTGAAATTGTATGTCCTGGCATATCTTATAAGAAACTAACAACATATAGGAATGTGAAGATTGAAATAAGTATATGAGCTGATGAAGAATATACAATATAATACTCTAATCAGATATGCCAATGGTCAGCCAATCTATAGAAGAGAGGGAGCTATTCACAGTTGACTTAGCAGGAAGCTGCCGACAATTATATCTGGCTTTATCATGCTGAAATCTTTAATCATCTAAAATAAGGAAAGGAGTTTGAAAAGATATAAAACTAAAAGAAAAAAAAAAAAATAAGTTTCAAGATTATAAATCCAACCTTCTAGGGGTAAATTTACAGCAGCAACCTTGTACTGGGTAAATGAAGATATTGTGCTTAAGCCACAATACTTTCTAGTGAAGTGGAAGACCTTTTAATTTGAGAGATGCACATCCTATCAAATATGGAAGCAGACCACAAGATCTTTACGCCCAAGTGTTCACCATATAATATGAAAAGTATCACTTTGTCGTCCTTGTCGTCAAATATGAGGAAACTTATCAACCTCTTTGATCTGTTTATCCAAGTGACTCAATATGCTGTAAATGAGGCTCCTTTCTGGGTGAGAATAATCTCCAGCAATAAATATATTTTTACTCTTTCCCACTTCAATCCAACTACAGCCAGCTGGCTTTTTCAGGTCTCTCATCTTCATCAATCTTCTCATCTCCAATACTCCATCCCATCTAGCATCTGCAGCATACATATTTGATAAAACTACATAATTTCCGATATCACTAGTTTCAATTTTTAAAAGGTGATCAGCCACAACATGACCCATATCAACATCATGGTGGGTTTTGCAGGCACCAAGAAGTGTACCCCATATATTTGCATTTGCTGCAACAGGCATTCGATCTATAAAAGAAAATGCCTCCTTAATTCGGCCACCTCGACCAAGGAGATCTACTGCACAAGCATACTGCTCCATTGTTGGTTTCATATGATGCACTTGTTTTATTGAATTAAAAATCAATAACCCTTCATTAATAAGACCAGAATGGCGGCAAGCAGACAAAATAGCTGTTATTACAACATGATCTGGTTTGATACCACACTCAAGCATATAGTCAAAGACCCTGATAGCTTCCTTGCCCATTCCATGCATAGCAAATCCTCCAACCATAGCCGTGAACACAACAAGGTCTTTGTGAGGAGTTGATTGGAAGAGCTTATATGCACTGTTTATGCTTCCACATTTTGAGTATACATCCAAAAGGGCTGCCTTCAAATGGGCATCCTCAAAGCAGGCCCTAATTGTGTAACCATGACACTGTCTCACTAAGTGAACAGAAGCCATTTGACCACAAACAGGAAGAACACTCGTAATAGCCATGGGATCAGGCCTTATGCCATGAGACTGTAACTCATGAAACAAATTGAGAGCTTCTCCAGGACACTCGTTTTCAGCATAACCTCGCATCATGAGACTCCAGGTAGTAATATCCCTCTCAGACATACTCTGGAAAATAATGTTTGCATCACAATATGAACCATTTTTCAAATATCCCGATATTATTGAATTTGATGTAACCACATTCCTTTTTCCAGATAAGTTTTCAAATATTTTTAATGCATGCTCCATTTTTCCACATTTGGCATATGCATCAAGCAATGCATTTTCAAGAGTAGGTTCAATAATGCCATGTAAAATACTAGATCTCAATAAGTATCCATGAGTTTCTTTGACATTCCTTATTCTGGAAAGAGAAGCACAGAAATGCAAAACAGTTAAGATAGTAACTGCATCAGGTTGTAATCCGTTCACAAACATCAAACAGAAGAGATCGGTAAACTGAGTTTCGAGAAGATTTACTCCAAATGCATCAAGCATGGTATTCCATGATATCAAATCTTTTCGAGGAATAAATGAAAATGTACTGAATGCTGCTTCCAAACAGCAACATTTGGCGTAAAAATTTATTAGGGCATTTCCAATGGATGTATCCTGGTATAATGAAGGATGCCGGAAAACATACCCATGTATCTCCTTTCCTACTTGCAGATCACATAACTGAGCACAAACAGGAAGAATGCTGATTACAGTGATAGCGTCAAGTCCAAAAAAATTCATACTGACAAACTCACGAAAAGTCTCCAATGCTTTCAAACATTGGCCATTTGAAGCATACCCGGCAATTATTGAATTCCAGGAAACCAAATCCCTGAATTTCATTCTTTCAAATAAAGAGTGTGCTTCTTTTATTCGCCCATTTTTCAAATAGAAGCTTAAAAGAGCATTAATTACGAAAATTTCATTTTCCAATTCAGTATGTCGCAACACATAACCATGAATCTCTTTCCCCCATATGTCACTAACATTATTTCCTAAAGGCACACAGATAGGCAGAATGTTTGCAATGGTGGCATAGTTAGGCATTACTGACCCTTTAATCATCTCAGCAAAGAGTTCAAATGCTTCTACCACAAGCTTATTCTCAGCTAAACCCGCAATTGCTGCATTATATGAAACTACATCTTTATCAGCAATTCCACGAAAGACAGCAGATGCATCTAAAATAAGTCCACATTTTGCATACATTGACACCAAAGCATTTCCTACCAGTGTCTGCGAATCCATTCCAGACTTTATTGCATACGCATGCATACTCTTTCTTACACCAACAGTACCACTGCGAATGAAGACAGGAATAACAATAGCAAGCGTGACAGCACTTGGTTTAGGATCCCCAGCACCATGAAGCATATTAAACAATCCCATCACCTTGTGATCATGACGCCCTGAAGCGGAAAACCCGGACAAGAGAGTGTTCCAAGTAACAGTATCAGGATCAGTAATTTCATCAAACAGTTTCTGGACGTCTTCAAGAGCTCTGCATTTAGCATACACATTGAGTAACGCTTTCGAAATTAGCGAGCACGAGTTATGCCCTTGTTTAACAACATGACTGTGCAAAGATTTACCAAATTTCACATCTGATACTGATGCACACGATTTAAGAACATCGGCAAAAACTTGATAACCGGATTTATAACTTTGTACGTTGTACGTCCTCTGAAGTAAGAGAGTAAAGGCTTCACTAATTGTACTCATAGCTGATGCTAAGAACATGCCAATGTTAGGCCCGGGGCCGGCCCGCAGCGCCTTCTTTTCCTGCTCCTACTCTCCTTTTCTATTTTCTTCTGTTATGTTGTCTACTGGCCTGCGATAGTTTCATAAACAAACCAACTACCTCTTTCTCAAGCATACTTGAACGTTGAAAATGATGCCTTAATTCCTGTGTGTGGTAATAATATCTTAGTTAATATAAATATCCCTTAAAAATTACTAATTTCCACGTGTCATCTCTGAAAAAATTCATGACCCTTTAGCCATCCGTCGCTGTTGAAATTTGAATTTTAAAAATATAATTTTTTTATTTGTAATTTATTTTAGGGTGTTGCTCAGCACACCACAAAAATCACTTTTCACACCACTTTAATTTAGTGAATAAAATTAAATAGAATGTAAATGACATATATACTTTTATGTAATTTTCTTTAAAAAAATGAACATTAATATTTTCATTATTAATATTCTTCCTTCTTTGCTCAAACACACTCACACATTAACCCTGTATTCAAACGAATCAAAATAAAAGTTGAAAATTTGTAAGTATTTGATCATGAAAAATAGAAATACAAATGATATAAAAATATAATTATTATAAGATATAGAGTCAAAAATGAAGAACAACAATAATAACAATATTATAATTTTGTTTAAAATATATATAAGGGTATATTTGTCATTACATTATATTTAAATTTATTCAAAAAATTAAAGTGGTGTGAATAGTAATTTTTGTGGTGTGTTTAGAAACACCCTTTATTTTAACGTACGATATATTATATTAGATTATTGTGATGATTTTTTTATTAAATACTTGTTGCTTATATTAAATGAAATATTAAATCTAAAATTCAAAATATAATTTTAAAGAGTTGAATTATTTGTTTGATTTTAATATATATATATATATATATATTAAATTGACTAAATTAATGGACTAAATTATTTTAGATTAATTCTAGCTACAAATAAAAAACTTATTAAATAATTTTTTTAATAAAAATATTAAATTATTTCAATTATAACATTTATTTAATCTTAATATTTTCTAATGAGTATGAAATATTTGTACTAAATGAGACTCAAAAAATATATATACACATACACACACGTGTTGAAGCCCACAAACAATTGTCATCCACGCAATATCCACATTTAATGTTTCATTTTGTAGTCAAGAAACTCGAATCCCAAACAATCTCAATTTCCCATGCTTTATGAACCATTTGAACAAAATGTAAAAAAATATTAGTTTGTATTTGTACATTACCAATATATATATATATATATATATGTGTGTGTGTGTGTGTGTGTGTGTTCTTAGCAAGAGTCAAAATTAGTTCACAAATAAATATTTTGAAATGAATCATATTGTAGGTCCTCTGTTGACAAAATCATTATGGAGAACTTCAACAACTCCAATCTAAAATGGGCGATGTAAATTGAAAGAGATCGTAGACTAAGAGAAAAATGGATTCCACAAATCTGAAAATGATAGCAGAAATAGTAGAAAATGTTTGTGAGTTTGGAGAGAGAAAATTCTATTTGTCTAGGTCAAAGAAAACAGAAAGAACTTAGTTGGATAAAATGCAGTGGCTGTGAATTAGAGGAGAGAAGTAAAAAAACCTTATATTTAAAGGTTAAAGGGTAAAATAGAGAATTTAAAAGCAGATGGCTATAGAGAGAAATTTAGAGGTTGCATTTAAAGTCAATATGCTCTTGCTAAGGCCAAAATAAAAATAATAAACAAAATAAATTCCTAGATTTTGGCTTTACATAGAACCCAGTATCTTCATAAACAAAGCAAAAGGTAAGAACCCCTACCCCTTACAGAAGCAGGCAAGTCTCCCCTTTCCTATCCAGATACTAAGATCTTGGCAATCTTCTTTTTCTTAGGCAGAAGAAAAAAAAAGTTGAGATGATAATGTGATCGATTCTTGTAACGAGTTGGGGGGGCACAGATGGTTGTTTACACGATCGGCAATGTTTCATTCTGCACTACACTTGAATTAATATGTTTACCATCAATATGTAGGCTCCAAATACATATAAACTAAAAATGATATCTACAATTGTAAACATGTACTCAGTCTCATGAATATCTTGGTTTCATCTTTAAGGAGGCAATGCATCTCTCTGTTATTTTTCCTGGAGTTGGAGTTTGTGTGACTTCTCGAAGAACGCAACTGGATTGTCGATTGATTTAGCATAAGCACCCATCAAATCCAATCTCTACCTCACTCCAAATTTCCAAGTGACTCACCTGAAATGAATTTTTCATAACTGTCTAAGAATGACAATTGATAGTCAGCTTATGTGGTATTTGACACACGCAATCCAATTACAATCAAGCACCTGTCTGAAACTAACATACCTATATGCATGCTATAGAATCACCTGTAGTGGCTATAAAGAGTCAATGTAACCTCTTCCAGATGGCAACTAGCTATTTCAAATGACTGAAGCACTTACGAGCGATATACAGACCTGCTGTGCCACCTTTTATCTCTCAGCATAATTTCACTTATCCCCATAGAAAAATCACACAAAATACCGAAACCCTCCAGTAAAACACATGATTGAAACGCTGACAAGGATTACTGAAAATAAAGCTCAGCCATAAGGAATAGATTCAGAGATCTGGAAAAGAGTGCACAAACGTAGAATCACCGTTACCTGTTATTGCACTGTGTTGGCAATGTTGTCTGCATCTTGGTCAAATATTCCATTTGTCTTACACCAACCTCTTTTCCACAGGGAGTTTAGATCCTGTGTTAACAGTGTTGCCTCACAACTTTGCATACCAGTGTACAGCCCCACATTCAAAAACTCTTTTTAAGTAATCACTCTTGTTTAACTGCAGCCACAGAGAAATATCAGTGCTAAGTCATCCTGGATGGTTTTCTCCTGAAGGAAATGGACTCCTAGCAACATAAGTAAGCAGTATTAAATAAGTCTTTGTCATTTGAAGATAATTTGATAAGTAATGGATGGTACTCACAGATTTGATCCAAAGCAAAAAACAGATATACTTATCTCCTATGATAAGCAATACAACCATATGATCATAATAAGCATAAAATCAGCGTGCATAGCCAAAACCGAACACACAACCATAGGCATTTAAAGAGTATGCTTATGCATTTGTATAAGTTTATGAATTTGTTGAACATAAAGGACTTAGACACCAACAATTTGAAAATTAATGTCAAACAACAGACATCTCTTTACCTAAATTTTAAATGTACTTACAATCATGCACCAATTTTTGTTTTTATTACAACGTGGAAAGAGGGTCTAATTAAACGCATTTACCTCCATCAGGTTCAGAAGTTTTCATTATGCGGGTTATCTTCCAGTTCGTACTCGAGCGTTGTGTATGTATGTGCATCAACAAGCTTCTTCTCTTGCAACTGCTCCAGCAACCTCAAAGCAGCTGGAGTCCCTTTCTGTCGTGATAATTCATCCAACACAGTGCGATAGGTGATGAGGTCAGCACACCTTTGGTTTTCAGTCATCTCCCACAAGAATTTTATGGCTTCATCAACCGCTCCCTCAAGAGCCAAAGAGTTCACAAGCGAGTTATACGATATACTGGTAGGCACAAAACCACTTTTCTTCATCCTATCACAAAGCTCTATGGCATTTTTTGTTCGACCTTGGGCACACAACCCATGGATCAAATAATCATAAGAAAATGAGTTGGGCTGGCAATTATAGACCACATCCATCTGATGAAAAATTCGAAGGGCATCATTGATGTGAAGTGAAAGCACATATCCTTTGATCATACAATTCAAGCAAAAAACATCAGGCTCAACCCCATCTTCAACCATTTGCTTGAACAAACATCTTATCGTCTCCATATACATATGATTAATATAGGAATTCTTTCCCCGACTCAAAAGTGCAGCGAATAGTATGTTATAAGTTCTTAATGATGGCCTGCAATCCAATTTCCTACAATCTTGCATATGCTTGTAAATATTCACAGCTCTAACCAATTTTCTCGCTTTAGTAAAATGATAGATCATCGTATTATACAGAGCCTCCGAACCAATGGAAGGAATAGCTAGCACCTGATTGACAATATAATCCATTTCCTCGTACATTCGCGCTGCGCCGAGCTTGTTGATTGTGATGTGAAATGTGAGCACATTGTGCCTAAATCTGTGCTGCTGGGATGCCCAATTGAAAAGCTCCAAACAAACTAAAGGGTCGTCTTGTAATGATATGACATCGTGAAGCTCCTCAGGGGTGAATCTAGGAGGAAGATGGGATATAGCTCTCTGAAACAGTGCTTCATTGAGAACAGGTTTCGCCGCAGCTCTTTTTCTTTTGTTAATCCTCTTTCTCAGCGATCGTGGTATTCGCCCTGTATATACTCTGGAAGAATAGAAACAAACATACGAGTGCCTGCACAAGATTGAATTTATCGGTTCGTTACAGAGAAATCGATGGAGGAACGTTGGGGAAATGGAAGGAGATGTTGAATTTGAGTGTCTCTGGGGTGCCCTCCACGGAGAAATGTAAGCTTGGGAGACGGTTACATAGGAACTATTGCAGGAGCTGATGAATTTGGGGTGGGAACCTCGAAGTTGATTTCGCAAAAGAACGAACATTTTCAGATTAAGGAATTTTCAGATTAGGGTTTAAGAGGTGATTGAGGATTGGGGATTGGGGATGAAGATGCACAGCCCTAAAAAAATTTTAAAAATAAAAATAAATAATAATAATAATAATAATAAATAAAGCATCGGGGATTGGGAATGAAGATGCAAAACCCTAAATAAATAAATAATAAAAAAAGTGAAAAACTATAAAAACTTTCTATAAATAAATAAAAAGGTGCCACTATTAACATCTTAACTTACTCTAAATATATATTCGGGTATGTTTGTATAATATATTTTTATGTCGAAATTTCAGATTGTGTAAATATAAATAAATAATATAAATTTGTATTTATTTACAATTGAATTTAATAAAATTTGTAAGAAATGCAACTATAATGTGAGGAAATTAATGAAAAAATGTTAAAAGTTATTTTGTAATGATTTTATGATTATTAAGGTGGTTATTTGATCTTGTAGTGTGAATGGTTGAGAAGAGAGAAAATAAGAGAACCAAAACAAAATAGTAAGTTAGAAAATTCTACCAAAATTATTTGCTATTTTTAGAAAGTTAGGCAACAATTTTCTTTTTTTGCTTTTCTACCCCAATTTTTTAAATTTTAAAAAAAAATTTTGTTTCAACTCTATTTGTTTTGAAAATTATATGAAATTAATATTTTTTACAAACTTTGTTATCAACATTCCATACATACGTTTCAAACAACTTTTTCGTTTTAAATCAATTTTTGTCGTATATTACATCAAATTAATATTTTTTTTGCAATTTTTATTGCACATATAAAAGTAAATATATGACTTTTAAAGTATGTAATATATTTGTTTTATACATAGAACATATTTTTTAAAATTGAATTATTTATGTTTGGTTTGATATATGTGTTGAATTTTAAAAAATATATTTTTACTGTTAATTTATATAATATTATGATTTGTTTCACTTTAATATGTTTTAGTGAGCTGAAATATTTTTATTGAGTTTTGGGACATTATAAATTCACTTTGAAATGTCGTATGATTGATTTTTTAATTTTTTTTATGAGACTGTCAATGCTAGCATATATGTATTATATTTCAAATCAAATAATATTTATATAAATATAATTGATATAAATGACAACTTAGTTACATTTTATAGTAATAATAATAATAATATAATTGTATCATATAATTAATAAAATATATTTTATCCCGTGTATTGCATGAACGAACATTTAGTTTTAGTAAAAAAATAGATAGAGAGAGAAAGTATTTTATTTCAAAACAATAATTATTAAATGCAATATATATATATGTGAACAAAATGACTCTTTTTCAATTTTATTTTCTCACCTAAACTTCATTACTTAATTTAAAATAACTATATTATATTAAATTAGAATTACACGTTTTTATTTTAGAAAATTTGATTCGATTTCAAAATCTAAATTATTCCACAAATTTAGGTGTTTCAAAATTAAATGATATAAAGATGAATATACTGCAACATTTAGTATATGATTCAAAATTTAGATATTTTATCGAGTATTAATCAAATCACTGAATTATGAAATTCAAGAAATATATGAGATCTAATTAATATATGATTCAATTTTTTCGATTTATTTTATCAAACCAAAAATCTCTCTCTCTCTCTCTCTCTACATATATATAAGTAAAATGACTTTATTAAATTTTATTTTTTTCTGCCTAAATTTCCACCATATAAATGTAAATATATATATATATATATATATTTATGAAACTATTTTAAGATACATTATTACAATTTAATTGAAGAGATTAATATCAACAATCGTCTGGATTTGCTTAGTTTTTGTTGTTGAACATAAATAAATTCAAATTTTAAAGATTATTGTTAGCTCATAATATATTCAAAATAAAAAATAAATTTGCTAGAAATGATAAATCATTGTAGTTTTATTATATTGTGGAAAATCATTAACAATTTTCCTATAATTAAGCTATTAATTATTTAAAATCAACAAATCACGTGGATAGAATATGATTTTGTCAAATATGAAATTAAAATTTTAATAAATTTATACTCATTATACAAAAAAATAATAACTGAATTATGAATTCACACTTTTTACAATATATCATATAACTTGAATTATATGCTTATATTATAAAATATATAAGAAAAAAATACACCAATCTCACACTAGTACATACACAAACAAAATTAAATAACCTAATTTATAAAAAAACTATATTCCATCCCTTAAAAGAATATGTTACACACATAAAAATGTATATCATACTTTAAAAATAATATATTTATTTTAATATATATAATATTGATATCAAATTAAATATTGTAAAAATAAAATTAATTTAATATATCACATGTCAAAAATCGATTACAAATAAAAAATATAATTAAATTTATCAATTTAGACTTTAGTAAAATAGTGTGACTGTGTGAGGTCTTACACCTGGCCCCAAAAAAAAAAAAAAAAACAGCTTGGAAAGATTAGGGGTCATATAAGATCCACGGGCCTTTAATTTGGGCCTTAATCGTTCCGATCTGGGCCCAGAAAAGAACTTGAAAAAATTAGGGATCATATAAGATCCACGGGACTTTTTGGGCCTTAACCGATCCGATGGGCCCAAAAGTAAATTATAAAATGCTTAATTACCCTTGCCATATTTAATTATCTACAAGAGCTTTCAAAGCACGACTCTTTATTGCCCTATACCGACATATACAAAATATTAAAATCCCACCGGCACTGTTGTTCGGCGCCAAATCCCCTCCTCGATTTCTCTCTCTCATTTTCAACGCACAAATGGTGGAAATTTAACTGATATTGTCATCAGAGAAAGAATTGACAACCGAACATGGGGAGTCCTCAACCCCAAGTATTAAGCGTTAGAATAGTTGCGATTGATTACTACATGGCGTCTCCCATTCCTGGTTTCGACATTTCTTATAGCACTTTCCATGGTACTTTTACATTTTCCTATTTTTTATTTCTTCTACATTTTCCTCCTCTTCCTCATCTACTTTTTTTTTGTTAGGTTTTGTTTTTGTAAAAAATAAATAGAGGCCTCCGCCTATGGCTGCTGTTATATCCCTTTCTACTTCGCTTCTGGTTTTTGTTTTATTTATTTATTTTTAAGTGGTTTGAGGTTGTGAAAAAGTATCATGTTTAGGTGGCAAGGTGAACGAGGTTCCGGTGATTAGGATATACGGGTCAACTCCGGCAGGTCAGAAGACTTGTTTGCACGTTCATCAAGTATGGCATTTGATGCTCAAGCTTTTACTTGTTTGTTTGATTTTATTTTGATCGCATTAATTTGTTTTTATTTACACTTGCAATTTAAAACTTTGAGGTATGTTAAACTTTAGATAATAGGTTATATATTGCATATGCTGAGTTGGAAGTGTGTGAGTGAAATTGGTAACATTTTGGAACTAGCATATAGCAGCAAGATTGTTAAAATTCTCTCTTTGATGATATGAGTGGTACCATGCAATTTATATTCCAATAATTTTGTTATCATCAACGTCAGTGACAACCATAGTGCAAACTCAAGGAAGTACACCTGTTAAACAATTTGTTGTCAGTTGATCATCAGTTGAGTAAATTGACATCTTTTGTCAGAGGGGTTTAACATATTCATGTGCTGTGACGACTGATAAAGATTGTTCACTGGTCCTGAGATTTTCTTTGAAGGTACTGAAGCATGCCGTTTGGATGAAGGTCCAATACCTTCATTTATTGTCTCTAATTATACTGGTGGAACTTACCTTTGTGATGGTTCTTTCGTGGATCAGATTGCTAAGTGGCAAATGAATTATCATCTGCTTTGAATCAAAATCCTTTCTTAAGACTTTTAGTTTCGTAGGTTTTGTTCTGTGGGCTCTAGTTTATGTTGTGCTTCTGTACAGGCGTACTTCCCAGCGTATATCATAGTCCGATGATACTCAAAGTACTAATGGGTTGTTATTTGTAACTCGTAGTGGAAGATATTTGAAAGGCTGTGAAGGATTTTCCCCTCTCCTTGATAAGGAGAGTTGGTAAAAAAATTCCCTCGTTGATAGGGACTGAGTCTCATATTTTTCATTTTTGCTAGAACCCCATAATTGGTCTCAAATGGACTTGGATATCTTTTTCTGACAGGATATTGTCATATTGAATAGATTTTGGGGATTACTAATTCATGTCGCTTAATTTTGTCAAATATTTTAGGTTCTTGCATAGTTTTGATGAATTTCTGGATGAAACTCTCCAGACGCTATTGTGTGGCTCTTTTCTTCCTTCCTTCTTTTTCTTAAATAATTGTTTTGGGGTGGAGTATCATTGAATTACTATAGAATGAGATGGGCTGGTTTGTGTGGCAAGATGACAAATGAGAGAAAACTTGTTTTTGATTGCATAATATCAGTAGAAGGAAGATGCAGCAGTGGATGCGTCATGAAGGGATGTGGGGTTGTTATTCTTATGTGGTGTTGATTATCAGTACAGTTTGGAGCAAGTTCGAAGATTTCATGAGAGGAGTCTAGTAAAAGAGAAAACAGATCGCCTTATAGGAACTGTAATCTGATAACTTTTCTGTAGAATCTGATGATGATAATGCTGTTTTCCAAATCTGGATGCCATTTTCTGTTCACAATTCATGGAAGCAACACTGTCTTGAATATTCCATTCTTTGTGTGAGCAAGACCACATAAGCCTTTATTGCTATAGATTATATTATGAATAGGGTCAAAATGTACATGAAGATGGCGGGCTTTATGCATTTATGCATCAACTGCGTCAATGTTCTTGTCAGAGTTTTCTTGAGGTTGTTTACCGTTGTTCCGTGTAATCTCATTTGTACTGTTAGTCCTTATTTTCATAGAGGTATTGTCTTTTTGCTGAAAATCTCTACACAACTCCTTTTTTTCTGCTCAATTGTGGGTTCTTCTTTTCATTAGTTTATTCAGGGTAAAAGAAAATGCTATGGACTGTTTCACAATCTGAAAGTGGACTACCAGTGTAAAAGAAAAATTATAACAATTAGCTTACCCACTTCTCATTATCATATCTTGATATATTTCTGTTACTATTTTCAATTTTCTGTTAGGTTAATGTTATTATTGACCATCATCTAAAGTTGCAAGTGAAATAGTAAAAACAGTGTGTTATTTATAGGATATCGTGTTAGCTTCATGTATCAGACTGTTGACTGTATGCATTTCATTGGCTTTAGCTTAAGTTATCTTTCTTTTATGCAGGTTTTGCCATATCTTTATGTTCCCTGCTCCGATCTGGGGCCTATATCAACTGATGGAGGTATATATTAGCTGGAATCACAATGGTAGTATAAACAACAATATCCTTGTCTGTAAATCTATTCGATAATCTACTTAAGCATGGGAGGGTCAAGCAAACAAAAAATGATGTTTCTTACCCTTACTTCTTTCCATATGGAATCCCTTCTCCACAGGAATTTTTGGTGGATAGGATGTGCTTTCATGTAGTTAGGGTTGACAATTGATCGACAGGAGTCTTTTCTTTTCTATTGAAACCATTTTTTAGACACAAGATGGTTGATGATCTTATGGGTCGCTGTGTATGGTATTATTCTACAGTGATAGCTGATAAGTAGATTGTTTGTTATACATGAAAATAAGGTATTTCATTTATGACTAAGAAAAAGAAGGTTGGTCTGGTATCATTGTAAATGAGCTTTATGGCCACCCAGCATGTTCACAATAGGCGTCATAATATAGGTGATGTAAATTTCTGGCTGTTTATTATGAGGAAAAAATGTGCCATTAGCAAAAGCTGAAGTTCTTTGAAGTCAAAATTATTTGAACTATGCTTATAGATATATACAAATTGATTAAGTTCAGGAATGATTGGGCCCTTTATGCACTGATCTTTCCAAATGTAGTCTGTGATCAGTAAAGGCCTCATCTAACTGGTGATCTAACATATAGTAAATTGAGGACCTCTACGTACATGAACATGATTTGTATTGTTCTAGAGAATTTCCTAATTAGTTAGTACTTTTGGTGGAGTATATCCCTGTTAAAACAAAAAAGACTGTGCTTAATAGTATGTGATTGCTAGAAAGTTGGAAACTTCAGTCATCTGAAAATTTGGAAGAGTTATTTTACAGCTTGGAAGTACTGTCCTGGGTTCATCTTGGTCAATTAATATCCTTACATTATGATCGACTTTTGTGTTTGGTGAACCCATTTTCCCTACCTCCATCTGCAATCCAACTTGCATCTTCCCTGTTACAAGGAAACTTACGACTTGCCTGTTTTTGCAATGTTAATGTTAATTTCTTAATTAATTTACATGAGAACGTTATCTACTTCAGAGCAAATACTCATTTATGGCACAAACAATATTGCTATGAATTCCATAGTAAGCTTGATCACTTGGTAATTGTCATTGTGCACCCCTGTATTACTTATCCTTGTCATAATGGGTAGCCATTTTCTAAAGATGTCTGGACCTTAATTTAACTTCACAGTTGGAATCTAAGCTTCTTTATTCCTTTCTTGTGATTGCACAGTTGATTCACGCGGACATTCTATATCTCTTGCCCTTGAGAAGGCTTTGAAGGTTTCTTATTGATTCTTGGTTGCCTTCTTCCCCTTTCATTCTATCTTACTGCACCAGCATACAATTGTAATTTGCTTTACATTTGAACAGCTAAAAGGTAATGCTGGCCCAAAACGTCAGCATGTGCATGGCAGCGATCTTGTTCGAGCAAGGAAGTTTTATGGCTATCATTCTTCTGAGGAGCTTTTTGTGAAGATATATTTGTATCCTAGCTTGACTATTACTTTTCCGGCCACTTAAGATGGCATTGCGGATTATCATTGTTCTTAAAGGAAGAACTATCTGGCTCGAAGTTGGTGATACTGAAATGGTGTTTTAACTCATGAAGCCTGGGGGCTCTGGAAATTATCCCTTTCCACATTTTATCTGGAGAATTGATATACACACACATATATATTCTCTCTTTAAAACTGGGATGATCATTTGCATTCCTTCCAAAATTTCCTTTAATTCAGCTATTTTTTTTGGGGGTGGGGTGGGGTTATCTCAGCATGTTTCGTTTGCGTTTCTAATAATTTTGTTGGCTGTTGTACGGCTCCATCACAAGGTTCTATATAAAGTTAGAGAATTGTAGCAAGTGGAACATGTATTATCTATGAAAACATATTACACATTTGGTAATATGTTTGAAGATGTCATTGTATTAAGAACTACAAAAGAATGGTACAGAGAATTGTTGCTACTGATAGAGCTGTAGTATATTACTTTCCTTGTTTATTGTTATTCATTCGAGTTACCTAGTCTTCTCTATGTTCGTAGTATTACGTTTTGCTTTGTCCTTACTTTCTGCTCCTACCCTTTTTGAGATATCACTAACATATGCTCCCCTTCATATAATCTTCCTTAGATTAACGCAACAAAAAGAGTTACTATTCCTTTTCCTTTTTTTAATCTACTTGAACCTTTTCAAAGGAAATACCTTGACATAAAGATCAGTTATCATCCACAGGATGTTTCTCGTGCTGCAAATCTTCTTCTGGTACCATCTTTGAGCTTCTTTTATATCAGAAAGTCTATAGTTAATTCTATAACTTTGCTACTTCTGGGATTTGTCTAATTTATGGATTGCGAACTGTGTGTGTGTGTGCATGTTTGGTGTCTAGTAATTCTGCAAGTTTGGGGGATATCTTAACTTTTGCTTTGTCCTTTTTTAGGCAGGTACAATATTGGATAAGATTTTACAGCCTTATGAATCACACATACCTTTTCTTCTCCAATTCTTTGTACGTATATTTTTGCATATACATAGGTTTTGTTTATGTCTTTAATTTCCCAAGCTTATTTTATTGTTATGGTTCTTGCGCATAGCATTTGCCTGCCGTACCGCAAGGAACTTGAATTCTGCATTTATGTGATTTTCAGATTGACTATAATTTGTATGGAATGGGCCACTTACACGTTTCAAAGATGAAGTTTCGATATCCTGTTCCAGATGCTTACTCTCAGCGAAAAGTTCAGCACAATGGTAAACTGCAATCATCTGTAGACAACTCCACTTCCATGGATTCTCAGGTTTCTGTAGTGCCGTTTTTGCTGAGCTCCTTTGGGTGCATTTCTGAATTTAAGTTTTGATTTGATCTGTACTGTGATTTCTTATCTAGGCAGATTTAGGTGGTGATTTACGTCCGGATACACCATTATGGATATCCTCTACAATTCCAGATGAGTGGATGTGGCCTTTCTCTTCTCAACCGAACTCTTCAGCCGAAGATATACCGTTCTTCAAGCGCCTGAGTACCTCTGAGCTGGAAGCTGATGCTTTAGCACATGGTTGTTATTTTTTCAGTTCTGTGAAATTAGATGATGTCCTTGCCTGGTCTTTCAGCTAATATATATTGTTTTCTCTTGTTTTTTTCTCCCTCTTTCACACCTTAATCTGCAGACATTGTAAATCAGCAGTTAATATCCCATGCACCTCTCTCTCAAACCCATTCTGACGTGAAAATGGTTCAGTCGCTAATACCAATATGGGAGGTTTGCTTTTTATGATATGTTTCCACTGGCTACATATTTTAATTTGAATGTTCATTAATTAATGATAGTTATTTCTTTCTTATACTAGGAAGAATATGAGAGGAATGGAGTAACTGAGGCCATGCTTCTTGATCCTGAGAAACCATTACCACAAGATGTATTGAGGAATCTGTCAGATGAGGTTGAGTTTGAAAAATTGATGGAAGTGAGAGCTAATCCAGAAAACTGCTCTTTTGCGACTCCAGAATCAGTCGAGTCTTCTAAAATTAGTGGAGGTTTTGTTGACGTTGGGGTTTCTAACCTTGAAGAAAGCAATCACTTGCCGTCCAATTATCTAAAAGCAAGTGACAAAATTGGATCTCTAATATCGTTAGATTCACCTTTTCAGAAAGTTGACACAGCAGAAATTAGTGAGATTGATGCATCTGATCAACTGCAAATATCTGGCTCTGCGGGACCGTCTACTCCAAAGGTACTCTCAAGGTTTCTTGGAGTTTATCTTTTATCTTTGTCATTTTCTCTGTGTTAGTTCTTGGGAGATACATGTGTACTATTTTTGTATTTATGAAGTGTGTCATTAGGATGAAGATGCCTTAAGGCTTTTAAAGTGGCTTGCATCTTCCCAAGCTGCAGAAGATATCAACTCTGATGATGAACTCGCTCACGAGACAATTTTGAGCCCCTTACTACCTTCAAAAGACATTGACAAGGTGTTAGAGAGAGCCAATGTGGATTATGAGAGTGAATCTCAGAAAGAGTGTCAAGACATTCTTGATTCTATTGATATGCTTAACTTTGAAGAACCAGAAAGCAGAGCCCTTAAACCTGCTGAGTTCACTGGCTCTCGCAAACTTAAGTCAAATAAAGTGATACCACAAGTGGATGGCTCCAGTGATGATCTCCAGTCAACTCCCTGCTCCGATGAACAACCCAAAACAGGACATAGAGAAGCAAAGTCATATGTGGAATGGCAACCATGGCCCCAATTAGACTCAAACCTGGTTGGTAAGCACCAAAGTAAGAGACCTCGATGGGGTTCTCTACCTGTTATAAGTCAGAAAGTGAGTGAGATTTCACATCCTGGTGCGTTTTGCACTTCTATTGGAAGTAATGATGAGATAAAAGAAGGTTTAGGAACTGCTAGGATTGGGAACGAATCAGAAAATATTCCACTAATGGACAAGAAGAAGGATGTTAGTAACACAGGGCAATCTAGTGCAATAGTTGAATGTTCTACACGGGATTTGATGAGGAGAAAACGGTCTTGTCGAATTGAAGTTCCTGGGTGTAGGAGCCCAGTGAAAGATCGGAAAGCAGAATTATGCTCTGATGCTGAGTGTGGGAAAGGAGATATAAATCTTGACCCAGAATTATGTAAGTATAGTGAATACAAAAAGACAAAAGACAGGCAACTTGAGTGTGTGGTTCATGTTGATTCTAATGATAACTGTTCTGGTGAATATTTGCACAGCGCTGTGGATTATAATATGAGCCTTGCTGTCAGTTCGTGCATGCCTGAAAGTACTCATGTTTCAAAAACTGATACTATTACTGAAGATTTTGGTTGCAGGAGGCAAACCATCGGATCATGTCGTGTGTCAAATGCAGCTCTAAGCGAACTTGCATTCAACACTCACTGTACAACTGAAAGAGGATGTCAGACCTCAATCTCTAAGTTGCCTGACAGTTTTGGTGATGCTTTGAAGGGCATGGAAATCAGAACAACACACGTGCAGTATGGGAATTCACCATCCCGTGGAAGAGATCCTGGTACATACAAAGCCTATGACACATCTAAAAGTGTAAACAAGGACACTGTAAAACTAATTGGTTTGACCATTACCAAGAAACCTCCAACTGTAGATTGGAAAGATAAGCCTGAAAGTGAAGCTCCTGTGCTGCTTGGAATTGGGGGCAGTGACATAGGAACTTCTCTACAGGGAAAAAATGCAGATGATTGCCTCCCTTTTTTTGTGAAGAACTCCCTAGAAGAAGAACTTCAGGGTGTTAGCCCTAGACAATGCGAGTATGTTGACAATCGTGAACCAGCAATGGGTGTTCCTGTCCTTTATCAGAATGATGGGTCATATTTATACATACTGACTCCTGCAGTATCACCTCCATCAAGGGAATCTGTTGAAAGATGGCTGTCAGATTGCTCTGATACTTTCAGGCAGAAAATAGATTCACCATTTCTTCCAATATCTGAGGGGTTTTCTAGTGATATGGTGGATTCGCAGGGTTCTCAGGCTGATGATAGTAAGTGCTCGTTGCCCGAGTCTGTTTCTTTGTCCTACGAAAAGCCTAATCTCAATCAACAACCCAAGCGTAATAAAAAAAACTACAGCATGGAAGGTGGGACTCTAGCTGAGACTAAGAAAAAACTAGCAACTTGCTGCTCCCAAGATACTTCGCAGTCTCAGATATCGGGTCCTGATAAAAAAATTAGGCTGACTCCATTGAGTCAAATAGGCTTTCGGGACCCAGCAAGTGTTGGTCAAGGGCAGCAGTTAACACTGCTTAGTATAGAGGTACTGGCTGAGTCCAGAGGAGATTTAAGACCTGACCCTCGTTTTGATGCCATCAATGTCATTGTTCTTGTTCTTCAAGAGGATGATGAATCTACAGTTGAAACTAATGTGCTTCTGCGCTGTGATTCTGCTTATGTGGGAAAGGACCTTGATGCAATTTCAGACTCAAAGGTATTTGTTTTCATGGAAGAGTTACAATTGTTTAATCATTTCACAAAGCTCATCCAAGCTTCTGAGCCAGATGTTCTAATGGGCTGGGATGTTCAAAGTGGTTCCCTTGGATTTTTGGCTGAAAGGGCTGCACATCTTGGCATTGGTTTGCTGAATATAATATCAAGGACACCATCTCAAATCATCTCTGCTTCTGGAGATTCTAGAGCTTCTGAAAAGCAGACGATTAAAGAAATATTTTCCGAATCAGTAACTGCTGAATCGGTCCATCTTGAGAACACATTTATTGAGGATGAGTGGGGCCGAACACATGCCAGTGGAGTTCATGTAGGTGGTAGAATTGTGCTTAATATTTGGAGACTGATGCGCAATGAAGTTAAACTTTATATGTACACAGTTGAAGCTGTTGCTGAAAGAGTTCTGAGGCGGAAAGTCCCATATATCCCTTGGAAAGTACTAACAAGATGGTTTTCAAGTGGCCCCGGACGAGCAAGATATAGATCTGTTGATTACACATTACAGAGAGCAAAGTTGAATTTGCAGATTATGAATCAACTCGATATGATAAACCGGACATCAGAACTTGCTCGAGTATTTGGCATCGACTTCTTTTCAGTACTATCTCGAGGTTCACAGTATCGTGTGGAATCAATGTTTCTGCGATTAGCGCATACACAGAACTATCTTGCCATTTCCCCTGGAAGCCAACAGGTTGCCAGTCAACCAGCAATGGAATGCTTACCTCTGGTTATGGAGCCCGAATCTAATTTTTATGCAGATCCTGTCATCGTTTTGGATTTTCAGTCTCTTTATCCATCAATGGTGATTGCGTATAATCTTTGCTTTTGTACATGCCTGGGAAAGATTTCCCCTCCAAAGGCACAGACCCTTGGTGTCAGTTCATATTCACCAGATTTAAAAACTTTACACAGTTTGAAACATGAATTACTGGCAACTCCTAATGGTGTTGTGTATGCTCCTGCAAAAGTTCGGAAAGGTATACTACCTAGGCTATTGGAAGAGATACTGTCAACCAGAATCATGGTTAAACAAGCAATGAAAAGATTAGCTCCATCCCAGCAAGTTCTTCACAGAATATTAAATGCTCGACAACTTGCTTTGAAACTTATAGCAAATGTTACTTATGGCTATACAGCTGCTGGGTTTAGTGGACGAATGCCTTGTGCTGAGCTTGCTGACAGTATTGTGCAGTGTGGCCGTAGAACCCTGGAGACTGCAATTTCTTTTGTAAACTCAAATGATAAGTGGAAAGCTAGAGTTATTTATGGTGATACTGACAGGTGTGCGTTTATATTCTTCAATTACCTTAACAAGTCCATTGGAAATAGAAGAAAGCTTCTGCTTGGCTGTATAGGCCGCAGCATCATGCCTGATTTAAAAAAAGTCTAACCATATTAAAAATTTGTATAGTTTCTTTCTGGGACTGAGAATCTTTTTCACTTATTGGTGCAGCATGTTTGTACTCCTTAAAGGGCGATCTCTTCAAGAAGCTTTTACAATTGGACGAGAAATTGCATCAGAAATAACTAAAATGAATCCGAGTCCTGTAACTTTAAAAATGGAAAAGGTTTACTACCCTTGCTTCCTTCTTACAAAGAAGCGATACGTTGGTTATAGTTATGAGAGTCCTGATCAGGCCAAGCCAATCTTTGATGCTAAGGGTATTGAGACAGTTAGAAGAGACACATGTGCTGCTGTATCTAAAACTATGGAGCAGTCATTAAGGGTCTACTTTGAAAGTCAGGATATTGATAAGGTAAGGTGTCATCTCTCTCTCTCTCTCCCACACACACCCAACCACCCACCCACCCACCCACCTCACATCTCTTATTTGAGCCACTTGATAATCAAGACAGCTTTTATGGGCCTTCTTCCCAGATGGGGGACGTGTTCATCTTTGTGTTTCATGTTAGCTTGCTTAGCTATTGGCTTTATAACTGTTTTTGATCTTTTTTAGGTAAAACATCATGTTAGCTATTGGCTTGATAACTGTTTTTTGAGCTTTCTTAGGCAAACCATTATTTGTATTCTATCTGATGTTATTCGTTAAAGTCTGTGAAAGACCCTATCCTTTTATATAATCTGCATGACCAATAAAAAAAAATATCCAATAGCATGCACACATCACCTTGTCACATCTCCTGGTCGAGACTACTGTCAAGATAAGGATTGCAATAGCTTTGTGGCCCAAAAAAGAAAAGGAAAAATAAAAGACAAAGGATAGTGAACTACTAACTGGAGTTAATACAAACAGAAAAAGAGAAGGGTAGTCCGCTCAGGCAGCTTGGCGTAGTTGGGTTTTGAAAAGTTGCATTTGAAGTAAATTGGATGGGTTGTTTTGGACGTTAGATGTATGGACAAGAAATGTAGTCAGTCATGAAGGTGTTCTCTCATTCTTATATCTGTGTTTCTCAAATATCTTTCAAGTTTTTCCTAGTCCACTTGATTCAATTATTTATGTTTGTGATTTTAAGAAGCTAATCCTTTACGATGGATCTCTTGCCGAAAGGACTGAAAGCAGTTCTTTCTCTCATGATAATGCTGATTGGTGAGGTGTTAAATACTGCACTTACGTGGACTTTCTTCTCTATATTTGACGTTCTGTGAGACAAATATTCATTTGTTGCAACACCTTTTTTCCCCTTAAATTCACTCCCTGGTCAACTTACTTTTTTCTGCAACTATAGGACAGAACTTAAAGTGTATAGGACATATAAAAAACTGAATATTTTTGGAAAATCTATGTGCACTGTCTTTCTTCTTTTTTTGTTTAGGCCTTTTTTTTTCAATTATTTATTTCCTTCTTTGGATCAGGTCAAAGCATATGTGCTTCGCCAGTGGACAAAGATAATATCTGGCAGGGTCTCTCTTCAGGACTTTGTTTTTGCAAAGGAGGTCCGCTTGGGTACTTATGCTGCAAATGCTTATTCGCTTCCACCAGCGGCAATTGTGGCCTCTAAAACAATGCGGAATGACCCCCGAGCCGAACCTCGGTATGCTGAGAGGATACCTTATGTAGTGATTCATGGTGAACCCGGGGCTCGTTTGGTAGATATGGTGGTGGATCCACTCGAACTTCTGGCCCTCGATTCACCTTTCAGATTGAATGATATTTATTACATTAGGAAACAGATAATCCCAGCTTTACAGAGAGTGTTTGGGCTTGTTAGAGCTGATCTGAACCAGTGGTTTTTGGACATGCCTCGGCCAGCACGTGAATCTGTTGGAAAACGACACTCCCTTGTACAAAATCCACAGAAGACGAGAATTGATTATTATTATGCATCAAAACATTGTGTTCTCTGTGGTGACTTGGTTCAGGGATCTGCCCATCTGTGTCATAACTGTTCGAAGAATGAAACCACCGTTGCTATAGCCTTGACTGGAAGAACCTCAAAACTGGAAAAGAATATCCAACATCTTGCTGCTGTAAGTATTACATAGGCTGTGCAAATATTTCTGAATATAAGGAACTTTTGTGCCTATGCTATTATATTTACCTGTAAATATATATGCACAATTCATTTTGTATAGCTCAGGATGTATTATTTTCTACTTTAAATGCATGGAATATCAGGATAACCGTCGATCTAAACAGAACCCAGTTCTTTGTCAATATCGGTGTTAGTATCGAATGGTTGATTGGTTCATGTCATGGTTTATTTATTTTAATTTCATTTTACCTAGATGGCTAATGTCTTCTCTGGATGCTTCTTTTCTGTACGTGATAGTAAGCTTATTTTTATCTTTTTTCACACATTTTGACAGCTTTCATCGCTAAATGGATTGTTTTGCACTGATATATGAGATGGCTTTTTATCTTTCTCGCCATGATTGAATGGGTGAATTGATTCGTTTTTAATACGATTTGCAGATATGTCGTCATTGTGGGGGTGGGGATTGGCTCGTTGAAAGTGGAGTGAAGTGCACTTCGCTGGCATGCTCAGTTTTCTATGAGAGATTGAAAGTTCAGAAAGAATTGCAGTCACTGTCTGAAGTTGCTACAAGAACTGGTTTCTACCCAAAATGCATGGTAGAGTGGTTCTAACTCTTTCAAGTTTTGTGCCATTCCCATATTCTGAGTGCAGTTATGTACCTAAGCACACACACACACACATGTGTAGATATAAGTAATGGGATCTGTACATAATCTACTGGAGTTAGATATGCCCTTCTTGTTTATATTGTATCTTATTTTTCACACGTTTTGAAAATTGTATGTAGTAAGTAACAAATGTATGTAAACGTATTAAAATCATTATGTTTAATACATTATGGAAATTTCTGGTCATTGTCTCTTTTTTTGTCACAAGTTTTGAGAAATGTGGAAATAATGTGTTAATGTAGAAAATCAGTTATGTGTCAAAATTACATTTGCAAATTTTAAATAAAAGAATAACTTTCTTACTCCATAATTCTAATACGATGGTGGTATATTAAGGTATGCCCCCAGTAGATAGGTGATTTTTCCTATTGAGAAATGAAAGCTTATTTTGCATAAATCAATGTTACTTTACTTGCCCTTTTTTTGGCAGTTCATAAATCTATCGCAAAATTATTTTCTAATTCTAGGGAAGCACAAATTTGTGTGTTTTTAAATAAAGCATTCCATGCACAATTTGTTATGCTATTTTTTATATAAATAAATTACTTTAATATAAATTAAATTCAAGATGAAAAAATTAAATAAAGTAAGTCAAATAATTTTTTTTAAAAAAAAACCAATTAGTTTACTATAAATAAGAATGTCACTAGTAAATCCTTCATGACCTTTACCAATTTATCAACAAATAACACATTACTTCACAACAACTCAAAAGGAAAAGAATTTGGCCCAATAAAATCTGAGTAAACAGATAGGCCCAAAACTTGGCCCAACTGACCGACCACTCTGCCTCTATGTGTTGTCCAACTAGCATATAATTTTTTTAAAAAAAAAACCAATTAGTTTACTATAAATAAGAATGTCACTAGTAAATCCTTCATGACCTTTACCAATTTATCAACAAATAACACATTACTTCACAACAACTCAAAAGGAAAAGAATTTGGCCCAATAAAATCTGAGTAAACAGATAGGCCCAAAACTTGGCCCAACTGACCGACCACTCTGCCTCTATGTGTTGTCCAACTAGCATGGCCCATCACTGTAGAGGAAAATTAGCCCAAATCACGTTTATTAAAAAATAAATTAAGGAACATGAAAACACGAGGGAGATTAAGGGAAATTAATTCATAAAGCTAGCGATATTTGTGCTTAATTTCTTATTAGAAAAGTGACTGAATATCCTTTAAAATTTGTATTACGTATTTTAAATTATATAAAAAAATTGTTTTTTTTTTCTATGATGTGTCATTTCAATCAAACTTTATCCATCCCAATTTTTATTTTTATTTATTTTTATTTGAATGATGTAATTTTTTAGCAAGCTATATATTTGTATGTAATGAATTTGGCCCGTTTATTTGTCTGATAAAAACATAATACTAATTAGGGTGTTTCTAAACACACCACAAAATTACTATTCACACCACTTAATTTTTGAATAAATTTAAATATAATATAAATGACAAATATACCATTATACATATTTTTTAAACAAAATAATAATATTGTTATTATTGTCGTTCTTCATTCTTAACTCTAAACAAACACACTAACCCTATAGTTAAAGGAATAAAAATAAAATATAAAATATTTTATAAGTAATCAATAATAGATCATACAATATAAATTATATATCAAATAAAATTATTATAAATATTAGACAAAAAATCATGTATTTTCTGTCAAAGGACTAAAACCGCGCACACGTTCGGCCAACCAGAGTCGAACATACAATATGACGTTCGGCCAACTGTGGTCGAACACACAACATAGTGTTCGGCTAATGATGGTCGAACGCCTTGTTGTATGTTCGGCTACTGTTGGCTGAACGCCATATTGTATGTTCGGTCCTGGTTGGCCAAACGTGCGTGCGGTTTAGTTTTTCGACGAAAAATACAGTATTGAATTGTGTAATTTTTATAATAATTATATATTCAATATTATTTGTATTTCTATTTTCATTATCAATATTTACAAATATTTCAACTTTTATTTTGATTCGTTTGAATATATGATTAATGTGTGAGTGTTTTGAGCAAAGAGGAAGAATATCAACAATGAAAGTATTAATATTTAATTTTTTAAACAAAATTATATAAAAATATATATGTCATTTATATTCTATTAATTTATTTATTAAATTAAAGTTGATGTGTGTAGCAACACCCTTACTCGGTTAATGGAGTAATATTTTTGGCAGGGTGATTTTTTTTAATAAAAAATAAATTAATTAATTTTGGCAGGGTTTAAGCTCGGTTGTCCATTCTCCGTCAACAAAGTTCCTTCGCATGGCGGGGTTTTAGTTTTCTGGTCCACCTCCGGCATAGAAAATGGCACTCTCTCATCTTCTTCTGAGGCGACTCAAGTGCTCAAAACCCCTCCCCATTTGTCTCCTCCCCCAAATTCCATTACCGGTGGGTTTCTCTTCGCTCTCCGCTGCACCCGACTCCGCTCAAGAATCCTCGCCCACCCCCAAACCCACCTCACTCTCCGCTCGCATGAACTTTCTCTTCGAACAAATCGATGAAATTGATAAAAACCGTGAAGAGAAAGACCAAACTCTCCAGCGAATTCGTGCTTGGCGTGAATCCAAGAAAGAAAAGGACAATCCGAGTTCGGACCCGGCCTCCGACCCGTCGGGAGGCCAGTCGATGGAGGAATTGAAGTCGGAACTTGTGAAAAGTGAAGCTTCATTGGCGAATAGTGATGTGAAGAAAGAGGTGGAGTTGGTGCACCCGTGGCCTGAGTGGATAGAGTTGATGGAAAGGCTGGTGCAGCAGAATTACTTTGATCATAGGAGGAAGGACGAGGATCGTATGATGGAAGGTCTCGGCTTTGATTTATCGGAGGCTAACAAGCAGGAAGATAAGGGGTTCGGTATTACGCGAGATTTCAGGACTGTGGTGGCTGCTATTGTCAATTTTGGTCGCGATCGCTTTGACATCTTAAGGTTTGTGTCTGAATGGCTGCTATATATTGCACTTCGTATGTTTTTGTTTCTGTTTTCTGAGATTATAGTGATTTGGTGCACACAATTGTTATGGGGGGATCACTTGTTTGTTAAATTGCCTGTACGAAATACTCAATTGTTTTTATTTTTTATTTTTGGGTGGGGGGTATGTTGTGATGAAGATAATGTGGTATTTTCTTTTTTGATATTTGAATCCAGAATAAATGAAGCTAATTACTGATTTTGTGTCTGTTGGCATTAAACTAGGATCTAGACTTAGTTTGAGGTATTTGGACTTAAGAATTTAAGATTAATTACAATCTAGGTTAGCAAGGCAGAATGAGACGAGGCATAAGCAGTGCAGAGTGATTTGGACTCATTTGTTGTTTCATTTCTTTTACCTTACTTGGGGTTAAGACTTGGAATTGCTTTTCATAAATACACTAGGTATGAATGTGATTATATTTTATGATTTGCCTTCAGGCTGAGTTGTTATCTCATTCGTGCAAGACAATCTATAGATTGTTAGCTTAATAGGGTCTGAAGAAATCAGAAGTACCACTGTAGGCAGAGAGGGTATCATGCTCCACATTTTTTCTGTGGGTGTTCTGATTTTTATATCATAAAATATCTGCTAGACAGGAGTGCTGTGACAGAAGTGTCTGTAATCTGGATGCTTCGATCTGTCTCTCTTCGAAGTAAACTAATTATTCACCTTATTTGCTCTCATCCTAGCATCATGGAATAAGTGGTCCAGATTATTCTATAAGATAAGAATAAAAATAAAAATAAAAGGGATTTGGTTATGAATAAGACACTATTCTTCATATACCTAACTATTTGATTTTTATCTTAATTAATGTGAAATTTCTTTCATTAATGTATCTCACTCATGTCTATTACACAAATATATTTGGTAATTGCAATGACAAGTGAATAATCACAGGTTTTTTGAACTTCGGGCATGGATGTCTGTCAATATGTTGGTGTTAAGGGAGAATTTTTTTGGTCTGTGTCTTATATTTTCCTTACAGTGGAGGTTGGGGATGGATGATGCAGTGATCTCTTACATAATATGGTTCATCTCTAACTTCAAGCTACATAGCATAACATAGGGCAATGAAGTGAAACTGTACTGAACCTATACATTTAGTATTTTGTGGGGTCACATTAGTTTCTTATATTCATATCTTCTTTTGCTGAGAATATCCCTTTTTCTTTTAACTTCTGTTTGCTGCTCTCTGAGGTGGGTTGCGTCTTCATTACTTTAATAGGTGCTATGGCTTGTTTCATAGTGCAATTTAATTTTCTTTTAGAAATCCTCCCTTTGTTTCTTTGTATGGCTTGCTTAGGACTCAATTATTTCAGGTCATTGTCGAGACAGGATCTTCAAATATTGGTTGGTTATGGATGCCCTAGTGCAGACAGGAAGGTGGTCTTTTCGTCCAAATTGTTAAGGAAACTTGTCCATCTGGATGAAGGAGATGTAAGCTAAAAGACCCTGCTTTTTTTGTATACGTTTTTTTGTCTATCTGAGGGTACTTCACCTTTTAAGTGAATATTTTCTAGCTTGTCTTAGAGCCTGACATCTTTAATTGAACTTGCTATATTTGCATTATCCCTGGGTGTTATTAAGTTCGGATGAGAACAATCAATTTTGTACAGAGCATTCGATTTGTAGTTATAATTTCAAAGATAAATATCCTATTGAAACCATAAACTCTTGATGGCTATCTCTCAGTCTGTCACCAAGGCAAGAGAGAAATTAATTTTTTTATTGTTCGTGTTTCATGCATTACATTATGATATACAGCAATCTGTTCTCCAATGAAAGTATTATGATATAAAATGTCTTGAAATGAGAGGAGTCCAGGTCATACGTTCCTTTTGTTAAGAAGCATATTTTGCTTACAATGTTCTGGAAAAGATGTTATTTGGTTTGGTTGAAAACAAAACTGTGGTGAAGATAGAACCTTCATTCAGAAATTTGGAATGCAAACTCTGGAATTGGAGATAATCATGGATATGCTTCTCTTGCTCTAGCTTTGCTATTAATACTGATTACAATTTCTGTTGCATCATGATGTGTGTTGGGTGCAATGCATGTTTGCACTTAAGACTTACAAATGAGAAAGAGCGACTTAAAATTCATTTAGTATTACAATTTACAATTGGTTCCCAGTTGTCAGCTTGGGCGTCATTCTAGGTATTTTAATTAGTATCCGTTGTGTATGCATGTCACTATGGGGACAAGGTTAAAAATTCTGAAACAAGACAAAATTGACTAATGTGTTCTTTGGTCCTGTTGTTCACATATACTAGAAGGTTCTTTATGTGTGTGTGTGTGTGTGTGTGTGGTGTCACTGAAGTTTGATTTTAACATTTTAAATATTAATTAAATAAGGATTCAGAGTTGCTTAATAATTGCACCTTTTGGAAATTATGTCTTGTTCTTAAGATGACACATCTCAGTGAAATGTCTGTTTTCAAGAGGCTTGAATCTTATACTTGGATGTAAGTTCCATCATTGTGCTTTCTAGGAAGAGATGTGACAGTATGAAGGCTTTGCATGGGTTCATAAATATTCGTCCAAGTCTAATGTAAAAGTTATAGCAGCATGCTGGCTCCAAAGGGCATTTCAAATTATTTATAAGCCAGATGCCATAAAGCCAATCCTAACATATTCCACAATTCCTTCTATGTTTATCACTGTGATCTGTTTCTGAGATAGTCAAAAAGGAAGGACCGAAGGAGGTCAAAATTTCTGTTTATATGCCTCAGGTGTTTCTGTTCCTGTAGGCAGGTCTGTATCGTGTAGTCGCAAGAAGCGGGAGAATATAGAATTTGCGATATGGGTCATATGCTAGAAATTATATACCATAAAATCTGGTGTCAAACTAGTAATAGGGACAAATTTTCAGTTTAAGTAAATGGACATCATTCTTCAAAACCACATTTATCATATTTGATGTTTCTCAAGTTAATAAGGCTCTTGCACAATGATTGTATGATTTTATTTTCCTTTCAGTAAATTATGATAAAAACTCCATATTATATTATATTTCATGTATCAGGTTTGTAGTTCCTGCAGTTTGAGGGGCTCTTGTGAAAAAGCATATCTGCTCACAAATAAAGAAGATGAAGCCCGGACAATTGATGTCATGCGTATCCTGCTTGCATATGGCTTTGATCCAATTGATAGACCAGTTGCAAATAAAGCCCTTTTGAAAAATAAATCTGTCAAGACTGTTGTTCGGAAATTGATTCATGAGGTAGTCAAGCGAAGTGCAGTTCCAATAGATCCGAATCTTCCCCCTCCTGTTATCAAAAGGCCTCCTCCAAAGGTGAAGCAACCACCTCCCCCTCCAAAGAAAAGAGTTGGACGCAGTGATATTGAAATGAAAAAGGGCGATTGGCTCTGTACAAAGTAAGTCGACAACCTTTTATTCTATTTTTATATGTCAATTATGTTAATAATATATATAAGGGATACATTTGTTCATATTCCATATTTGCTTGTGGTATGGCTTGACACACCAGTCAACAAGTAACAAGCTGACTGTGGCTCATGGGTATAATACACCAGCAATGAGAAAGTGAGAACAGTAACATCATGCTACATCTTAAAACTGATCTAACTAATTAATATTGTTAGAGGATCACTGATCCTACTTGACCTTAATCCTATTGCATTTCATTACCTTTTCAGCTCTTCTACTTTAATATTGTTAGGTATTTTTGTCATGAATCCTGCTTTTTCCAGTTACAGAAGGTTGCTATGCAGCTTGGTGTAATTTAAGAGTGCTTACTCTCGTCACTATAAGGGTGCCGGAAACTAGCTACTCATGAATTGTAAATCTAGGGTTACCACTTGCAGCAAACCTGGAGTCTTATTGGTGGCTGCCCTGTATATTTTGTCAAAGATATATGAGAACTACTCCGTTCTTTGAGTTTGCTTATATTTATTAATTTTCTTTTTTTAAGGTGTGAATTCATGAACTTTGCAAAAAATACTGTGTGTCTGCAATGTGATGCTAAGCGCCCAAAGAGACAACTGCTTCCAGGAGAATGGGAATGCCCCCAGTATGTCTCTCTCTCTCTCTAGCTGTGTCTTGTCAATGTGTTTTCAACTAATATGGCAAAATGCAGCTTTTGCAGTTTCCTCTGTACTAGAGTCGGGGCCTTTTTGTTTATCTAAGGAAATTTTTGTGAGTAAAGCTTTGTAATTCTCCAGTTTGATGAATTGGTTGTGATTTCATGCTTGTGTAGGTGCAATTTCTTAAACTATAGGAGGAACACCGTATGTTTTCATTGTGAACACAAGCGTCCACTCGATACCTATCCTGAGTCTCAATATTCAGATAAGCAACATGGCCCCCTAAACAGAATGGACAAAGCTTCCCCCAAGAGAGAAGATGTATCTAACGCATGGAATTTTGATTTTGATGACAATGAATCTGATGGAGCAGATGTCGCTGCCTTCGAGTATGCAGATTCTCAGAAACTGGATGAAGATTTCCCCATTAACAAGCAGTCTTTTCGTGAAAATTCCAGAAGAAATGAAGATGGTCTTGAAAGAAGCAGCAAACCTCCAAAGGGGTTTGAAAGGGAGTTTGTTGATTCTAATTCCATGGGGCCCGGTGTGGGATTCAATGATTTTGATGAAGATGATGATGATGTTGACAGTTACGAGTTAGTTCCCCAAAATGAAGTGCCCAAGCATACTCGGATAGATTTCTCAGAGCTTGAAGCTGATTCAGAATCCGGAGATGAAGAAAGCACCAAAGGCAACTATGCCCATGGAAAAACTAAGCTACCAAAAAGGGGCTCAAAGCAAATGAATTGCAAAGCATTCTCTGATTCTGAAGATGGTGAGGTGGACTTTGCTACTGATGATGACCTTCCGATTCACCCGAAGTGGAAATCTAGTCATGTTGCTGATCAAAAGCAGCAAAATAGAGGTAGAGATGCTATGACGTTTGGTTTGGATGATGACATTGAGTTCAGCTCTGGCTCTGATGATGAAACAGTAAGATCACAAAACAAAGGAAATAGAAGGGGCTTTGATGGAATGGACCATGGAAGAGGAGGAAGATCCAATTTCAGAGCATCTTTTTCTGAAGGGGATTCGGATGATGAAATGATACGATCTAACAACAGAGGCAATAGAAGGGGCTCTAACAGAATGGACAGTGGAAGAGGAGGAAGATCCACTTTCAAAGCATCTTTTTCAGAAGGAGATTCTGATGATGAAATGATACGATCCAACAACAGAGGAAACAGAAGGGGCTCGAGGGGAATGGACCGTGGAAGAGGAGGAAGATCCACTTTCAAAGCATCTTTTTCAGAAGGAGATTCTGATGATGAAATGATACGATCCAACAACAGAGGAAACAGAAGGGGCTCGAGGGGAATGGACCGTGGAAGAGGAGGAAGATCCACTTTCAAAGCATCCTTTTCAGATAGAGATTCTGATGATGATCTAAGCTATCAGAGTGACAGGCAAAGAGGTAGAGGAGGTCGAAACGGGCCAGGAAAAGGATCCAGGGGCAGGGGTGGCATGACAGCTGACAAGAGAAGCGCCCGGAACAGTGATTTTGATAGATCTTGGGGCCGAAATAGCTTTAATAGAGGTAGTCGAGAAGATTCCTTTAATGGGGGAGCAAGGAATGGTAGAGATAGTTACTCGTCAAAGTTTAAAAGCCATAATAAGAGAGGAGGAAGATCAAACAATTTTGATAACCAGTCAGACAGTTACGAGGTTGATGAAAGACACGTACGGCCAAGGAATAACATTCGATGATTCTCAGCATCACATTTTTGTGGGAAGCAAACTGCAAGGGATGCCTGTGTGTGATGATAATGGGTGTGGTGCAGTATCTTATATGCATCTAAATGACTTCACATGGCTATTTGGAAAGTAGGGGCTTTGGGTGTCTGCTTAAAGGCGCTGACCAACTTGCAATGCTCTCTTTGTCCTTCGGAGTTTTCACTTCTGCCAAGGGAGGACTGATTCACCAAGGTGAGACCTTATTTTTAATATAAAAAATATACTGTCCTGAGTAATTCCATGTTTTCTTCTGGACAATATTTAGTTAGTTGTTATATTTGCATTCTTTTTACCTGTTGGTTAAAAGTTATTCATAATCTACTTGTTCTGTCCTAACCTGATATATATAAACACACACACACACACACACACACACACACGCAGCACAGACTTTCTGAAATACAAATGGTCAAATAAATAAAAATTAGTATGAGTTTTGTTCTAAAAAGGGGGGAAAAACGCTGAGAGATGATCACTTGTTAAGAAAATAAGGAGTTTTTGCAGTTATTCAAATTAAATAATGAATAATATGATAGCAGAGTTGTTTAGGATTTTATCATTTGTTGCCGTAAATTAACAGCAAGCATGTTTCAACGAAACAGATTGTTTCAATTACATAAGCCTCACATAGGGTATGTTTGGACTGGGTTGGGTATGATCGGTTGTGGGTTGTGCCACAACTCAATCCATATTTGTTTACAAGGTTGTAGGTTGTAGTTGTTCTATCCACAACCCTACTCACTCTATATCTCTTTTTCCTTCATTTTCTCTCATCATTTTCAAGAAAACTATTTAATATATATTTTTTCACCCAAAATTTTTAAAACTTTTTTATTTTAAATTTATTTTTAAAAAAAATTATATCATATTAATTCTCTTCTTAAGATTTTTATTTTGACATCCATTTAGCATATATATAATAATAATAATAATAATTCTTCATCAATTATTAAATCCACAAATTTTTATCTCTCATAACATAATAATACAAATAAAATTCTACTAAATCTATTGATTTGATATGTCAATAACAATTTATTTTATGACAATCCAAAATAAAAACCATCTTTTATTATGCATTTTATTGTGACACAACCTCACAACCCATAACTGATTGTGCTACATAGGCTTTCAATTTAAACATCCTCATAATGTTTTCAAGATAATTATAAAAAAATTAGTATAATTAATATATATATATATATATATATAATATTAAAATAATTATTATATATATGGGTCAAAACGGCGCAAAAAATACTACCTCACTTCCCGCCATATTAGAGCATCTCTCGTTAGGCGGTGATCTTCACATATCCTCGTTCCTATGAGACTTTTGTGAATCACGAACCATATATTATATTATTTCTGTATCTGATTGCGAAATAAATTATAGGATTGGCTATGGGTTGAATTCATAAGAATATTATTTCCATAAAATTCTATTTGAATTCATAAAGTTTTTTTTCCATAAAACTGTAATTTTAATCAATTAATATACTAATGAATTTATAATTTGTTAGTATCAATCCTCTAAGCCTGCATATATATATTTTACTAGGACTATTGCTCCTCAAGTAATGTACTTATATATTTTAAATAAACAAGTGTTAAATAAATTAAATTTATTTAAGTAATTTTTATAATTTTAAAATATAGTTTTTTAAGGCTAACTCATAATATTTAACAATCTCACAAATTGGATCTACGGTGCCGTCCATGATAGATTTGTCCACGCAATACATAACAAATATATTTTTTTTCAAAAAGTAATATTTTTCAACAATATTATTACTCTTTACAATAATAGTATTATCTTCTATTTGACTACTTATAAAAAAAATTATAATTACAATATCTTTTTAGCGAAAGATAATAATTTTATTGAAAAAAAATATTTTTTCACAATTTAAAATAATATTATATATATAATATGAGATTGCGTAAGCAAGGGTTTAGATACATGTACGTTTTTATGTGGATCTTTATATTTTTGCTATCTTTGAAGTAAATTTCGGTTTACCTATATTTATATCTATATAATCTACTTTTTATAAGAGAATCACAATTAAAGTAGTAAGTTAGATCCATGTATGTTTAACAGATTCAAATTGGGTCGATCAGATCCTTATATCTTTACTATCTTTGAAGTAAAATACGAATATCTATATTTATATCTCTCTTGTAGGAGAGCCACAATAAAAATAGTAAGTTGGATCTATGTATTTTTTACAAATCCAAATAGGGTCTACTAGGATCTTTATATTTTTGTTATCTTTGAACTAGAATTCGATTTATCCATATTTAGATCTATATTATACGTATAAAAATGAGAGAACCACAACAAAAGTCATAAGTTAGGATTTTACCGCAAAAATTCAATCTCCTTTTGTTTTATTTTATTTCCAAAAAATTAAAAAGATTTTAATTTTTCATTTCACTTCCATCTATGAAAAATATACTGAATTAATTTTTTCATGATCTTCTATTTGATATTTATATTGTATATATAAAAATAAAATTTTAATTTTTAAATTTAAAGTATGTTTTCATAAATTAATGGTGTTATATTTTAATATTAAAAATATTTGTTTATAAACTAAAATTATGGCATATTTTTATTTAAATAAAAATGTAATTTATTTAAAAAATTATATTACTATTTTAAAATAATTTATTATATTATTATTATTATAAACCATGACAGTCGCCAAAATAATACAATTTACGTATAAGAAGACATATCTTTTAATTTTTTTTTTTTTTTTTAATAAAGTTAGAGCAGCATTTAAAGGAAGGGTGTGGGAGAGTTCGGGACTCGGGAGAGGCGACCCTAGGAATTAGGATCATAATTTTATCGCTGCTTGTCTTGCTTTTAATCAGTAACGGTTCCTCGCTCTTCAGTCTCCGGTACCATGGCGTACTTGCTCTCCATCAGCTTTACGACGCCGTTTGGTTACCGAGAAGCCAAATTTCAGGTAACAGTGTTGTCTCAACCGAGCCCTTGCTTTCTCTCCGAATAATTGAAGAGTATGCAAAGAAGCTACTGACAAAGGAATTTAAAGTTATCAATTTGAATTCCGAAAATGTTTCCGTTTTGACACTTGCTGTATCATATATCCTTTTTGCGTTTATATTTGGGGCATGCTCGGGTCCTATCTTTGAGCATCAATGGAATAGAATGTAAATATATTTGGTCGTCTTTGCTTAATTAGTGTTTTTAGAATAACGTGGAGTGGGATCGATTCGGAAATAGGTTATTGTACTTGGTTTTGATGTGTAGGAGCTGAAGAATTGTTTGTTTTAGTTATTTATATTTGAATTTTTTGTCGCCTTCTACTTTTTGGCCACATTCATAGCTAATTAGTTTTATGCAGCTCTTTCAATCTGTGAAAGAATACATGTATGCATGTGTCCTGGAGTAAGCTTTCTTAATTCGATTCCATGCAGTTTGAAACATATATTTGCATTGTCGAAATCTCCAAATCTTCCCCTCTTCGTTCAAAAAGATAATTCTTCCTTTTTTTCTGAACACTCACTGTATTTCCCGACTAGGGTTGTTTTTCTAAGCTTTTTATGAAACGGTAACATGCCAAAAACATATTTGTTCAGGTCAGGCTCAAAATGCATAAGTATTGCGATAAATGAAACTGGCAATAGCATTATCTTCCGAACAATACATAATCCCTTACTAGTTCATTCTCTTCTGATCAATGAATGACAATATCTCCTGTGCGGGGTACACATGGCAGCTGACACTACTGAGTACTGAAGACTCTTAAAAATACAATTCTTATGAATGAAATTGTTGTGTAATGAAAAATATAGCATACAAAGTCAGTTGTCTCTAAACATGTTGAAGTTATTTTGTCATTTATAACTTTAAATACTTTTTATTCTCAAATTAGGCCTTAATATTCCTATAATTTCCTCCTATTCAAACAGTCACCATATCTTCTTGTAGATTTTCTGCTTTTCACCTCCACTTCTTATCAGTTGCCGGGATCAGAAATATAGTATGGCATTCTTAAGTAAATCATATTGGGTATTGCATACAGCATGAAGGGAATCCAAATATATGATTAACTACTAATTTAAATGCGGCTTGTTGTAGGGAACTTACACAAAGAGATTAGCTGGTGGAGGGCTTATAAATCCAGTCACCAGAAGACCAGGTTTGTGTTTGTGTTTGTCTCTCTTTACTTGTCATTTAATAAATAATTTTGACTAGACTCAAAAGTGAAAAGATGTTTGTTGATCGTGTCTGGTCAGTAGAGATGATATGCCAACACATGGGATGATTTTCCTTGCTTTTTAGGCTTCCTGTGGATACTGAATTGATTTAGAATATGTCACCATAGAAGGTCGCTCAGAACAATAAGGCATTATCTATCTGGTCATCACCAACTGATCAACCAAAAACTCTATTAATGCCTTCTCTAATACACACACTATCCTTATTACTTGATTGAAATATAAGGTACCCTAGAGTTGTAATACTTTGGCATGTAATGTAACTGATATTTAAATGATATTCACCTTTGTATTTTGTGTACTCTTCTTCAATATGTACTAGTGACTACGGAGTTATGAGTTCTCATTTTCTTGAGTACTTTTCATGTAAACTGTTGGAAATAATAATAATTATTAAAACACATGGACATGGTGTCGTAAGTAGCTGGTATCATTGTGAAATTCAGGAATCCTCCCATTTTCCTTTCTCCTCTGTATTATACTCAAACTACATGTCCCTCCAATCACTATGTTCAATGGAAAAGGAAAAAGAGAATGTTGCTCGTTCAACACCCCTTGTGTCCATTTATCTCTAGTTGAATACTCCTTTTCCGATTTGAGGTTGTCCACAAGTATAATAAATTTTCTTCAATAAAGTTGTTGCTCAATTAAAATGATGGTGTTCCCTACTTCTAAAAAAGGTTAAGTGTAAAGAAACTGAAACTTCAGTTGTTTCAGCATTCATCAAAAACTTCATGTTTAATTTTTGACGGAGAGGATGACTAAGTGATCTGTGGAGCTCTGATGATAATCTGTGGCATGATGTGGTATGCAGAATTAGCTTAAATTCCGTATCTCCACTTATACAAAGTATTTTTGAAAGACGCAAGAGTGTTTGAGACTTCAAACAACTTCTGTCCCTGACCATATAATTCCTCTTACTCTATGCAAAAAAAACATTTCACTTCATTAAAAATCACATTAGTTGAATAGTGTAGTTATGAGCTTCTCATATATGTGTTAAAAGGAAAATGAAAATCCGACAACTGATCTCCATAGATCATTCGTTTCAGGAATTACAAACCAAGACAGTTTCAAATGTTGTGAATCTTGTTCCATTGAAGTTTGTGTAATTGCTTCATGAGTTCATAACAGTTTGAAATTACAGGGATGAAGCACCTACTGCAGGAGTACTCTGGTGGAGGCATGATTTCATCGAAAGAGAGCTGTGAATGCAACATCTACGTTCCCACAAGAAAACGTTTGGAGCCTGTTTTGCGTCATTTTGGTATACTGTCTAGTGTTGATGTCCTAATTTCAGGTTTTTGGATGGGGCCGGACATAGAAGACGGGTGGGGCTTTGTCGTAGCATCTGTACATCGAATATATTGATATTCATACTTCAACGCCTCGCTTCTTTTAACTATGCAAAACACACTAGATAATATTGCAATAATAGGCTCTATAACTTCATCCAACCAACACTAATATACATATATATTATTGGTCTATGACTTACTAGTTATATATTCAAATTAACTATGTAGATATTAGAACGTCTTCGTTAAAAAATGCTGTAAACTAGATCACGTCATAAAACTACTATTCAAAGACACATCACTATGTTTTCCTCAAAAAACAAATACTAACCTGTAATTCCTCGGCCCAACATAGAATAATAATTTTCTGAAAGCCCAAATGGAGAAGAAAGAAGCCCAAGCCCGGTACAACCCATATGGCCCATCCCCTTTTGAACGCCATCGGCTTGCTGGGCTCAATTCGGAACTGGGCAAGCCCAACCCACTGCACTTCCCAGGCGGGCCTGGGCTACGCCCGATGTGCGCCCGAATTATCGAAGGGATAATTCAATCGGTACTTACGCTAATGATGGAATATTTACGTTTTAATATTATTCTAATTTGCTCGTAAGCAATACATAATAATAATAATAATAATAATAATAATAATAATAATAATAATAATAATAATAATAATAATTTAATAATAATAATAATAATAATAATAATAATCCCTTAATGATAAGAAAGGAGAGAGAGCACATGAAGAAAGAAAGGCGATAATGGAGAAGTGGTCCCAAAGAAAATGTGGAAACCCTAGAAAACCCTAACTCAGGCTTTAAAGCCGTATCTTTTTCATTGGGATATCGCTGCATCTCTCTCTATAACCCATGCTTCGTACTTGTTCGTATAATCATCCATACTGTAACGCCGCCTTCAAGGCTACGCAAACCCTAACTCCTTCTTCTTGGAAAATTCTACTCCAGTTTGACCGCCCCCCCTCCCTCTCTTTAAACAATTATTCCAGATCAAGCTTCATCACATCTTTTAGAGAGAGAGAGAGAGAGAGAGAGAGAGAGAGAGAGAGATCCATGTTTTAATAATTCAAGTCTTGGAGTTTTGTCGATCTACTGTAACTTCGAACGCGTTTGCCACGATACTCACACCTTACCATATAAACATACTCTTTCCCTAAAATAAGTTTTATTTCAAAGTATTGAAGTTAGGTTTTAAAATAAAAAATTGTTATTTTTTAATTCCACAACTAAATTATATATAATTGAATAAGTTTAATCAACGAAATAAAAATAATTATTTAAGTATGGGTTCTTAATTTTTAATAGGTTATATATTTATCAAATTAACCGATCAAGATATATATATATATATATATATATATATATTTATCAAATTAGACTTTACTTGTTTCTTTTTCCATTTTTTTTCTTTTTTTCCTTTTTTTTTAAAGAAAGGGAGCATTATAATCATGATTTTTGTTATAACTTTTAGGTGGTTATGAAGTTAATCTTTTACAATAACATCATTTATCTTTTTAATTATATGAATTTAGTAGAAATTTTCTTGAATTTCCAAGATTTAAGTGATGTGGCGGTCATCAATTTCTGCTACGTTTTATCCGATTCGAACTAATATGGAGGTGGTAAATTTTTATGTCACTTTAAATCACCGAAATTTAAAAAGTCCCAATTTTTAAGTGGCCATCTGTAGTGCACATTGATTACCTAGACATAAATTTGAATTTCACACTGCAAGATTAAATGAACCAATTAAAAATTTTCGTCTCAAATTACATGATATTCATCTCTAAAATAAATTATTAGCCCATTCGAGACAAAATATTCGTCACATACTTGTGCTTAAATCTAGAGACAATTTTTTAAGTCTCTAGATTTAATGGCTACATTTTTGTCTCTAATATTAAATTAGAAACCAAATCTTCATCTCTAATATTCATTTGTTATTGTCACAAATCAAACTCTAATGAATTAAAGTTTTTATTTCTACTTAGTTATTATTTAGTCATCAATATTATTAACTTTTATCTCTAATATACATTTTAATTTGAATATCAATGAAATAAACTAAATCCACCCAATTAAAAAATAATATTATTATTGTCAAAGCAAAGATAATACGGCACTAATTTTGAATCTTTTAAATGTTACAAGACTAATCTTCCATTTGTTCGTACATATATAAAGGTATATAAAACTTTGTTCCCTCAATAATTAAATATCAATTAATTGATCTTAGAACTAATTTAGGGTTATTTGTTCTGTTTTAAAATAATAGTTAAAGTGACTAATTGGGGGGAAAATATTAAGTACTTAGCTAGTTAGCTTGATCCTTGGGCAAATAGTTGAGGAAGTGAATACAACTTTCTCAGTAAAATTCTGCTTCATATTAATTAATATTAATTATAAAATAAATGAATTAATTAGTGATTTTAATTGTCATTTTACAAAATGCATTTTTCCCACTCCATATGTCGGTTTTAGATTCCCAAGAAGAAGAATTTCATTTTCTTTTCTTTAGATTCCCAAAGAGTGGTTCATAGCCACACCAAAAAAAAAAAAAAAAAAAAGAGCTTGTATAATTGATACTTTATAAAATTCGTTTTTCCAGTATTAATTATTTCGTCATTTATTTAAAAATTATAGAAAAATAATTATATAAAAGAAACCTGTATAAATATTATTTCTCCTAAAAATGATGTGAATCATATAAATATTGTAAGAGTTAAAAAGGATCTACTTAAGACTCGTAATGACATCTATTTTATTTGAATAAATTCGATCTATAATGAATTTGAAATTCGTAACCCTATTTGGAGATTTGATGAATTAGAAATTTAATTAATGTTAATTAAATCATTCAAAAAAAACCACCAAGATCAAATTCTTCAACCCAAATACGGCATCATAATATATGCAAAATATATAGAATGTGACATTTATCAATTTACAAATGTGATATATATATATATATATATATATATATATTGTCTGAATATTCTGAATTAATTAAATTGCATGGAAAACAAAATAAAATCTAAAGAATACACTCGAATGAGGGTATATAACTCAATAATTGCAGACAACATAAATAAATTGTATTCTGCATAAACATAGAATGTTGGGTTCCTGAAGTAAGAGTGTCCAATTTTTTTAGAAAATTCTAATATATTTTAAATCCAAACTTATGATTTATTATATTTATAAAATAAATCCTTACAAATGGTTCACATTTACACAATAGTTTATAGATTTATTTATCTTTTTAATGGTTCAGACCACAGTATTTCATTTCAAATCTGCATTACCATATCCATACACACACACACACATATATATATATATATAGTGTAAAAGGATAGTGAAACTTTAGTGACCAATGAATGATATGCATAGATATAGCACTTGTAATCTATTTATGAATTTAAACCTAAAATTAAATTTGTGGGTGCATGTCTAAAATGCCAAAAATAATTTACTTCTTGCATTAAAAATATATCAAATTCTTCTGTCAATTATGTCACACTATATATCATGTCATAATTTGGAGAGCTGAGTTTTAAATTTTCAGATTAAAATAAAACTCATAGTAGAAAATCAATTAAGTTTAAGATTTCCCAGAAGAAGTACTGTAGCATATGCTGATCTTCTTCTCTAAAACAAAGTTAATTAAATGTAATTGGTAGAAATCAGAAACAGATTGTTCATGTATGAGATAGCTGGAACTGATTTCACTGGAAATTTGGTGTTAAACTTGGAAACCCACTTTCCTAATCATAGAAACCAAACAAGAACAACATATATATACACCCACACAGAGAGACATAGAGAGAGAGAGAGAGAGAGAGAGAGAGAGAGATGAAAATAAAATTTGATTTCGAACTACTAAACTTAATTTGTGATGTGCAGAAGCAAGTTAATCTGCAGTTTAAAAGTTTGTGGTTTTGCAGTGATCCCATAATTTATGCAAACAAGATATTTAATAGGGTTTCAGTTGCAAAAACACCTGAAATTAAAGTTGCATTTAACCCTCCCTTTGTCTGAAGAAAATACCTTTCTTTTCAGACATGTCCTCCTCTTCTTCTTGCATCTGTTCAGGAGGGCTTTCCAGAAGATCTTCTTTCTCTCTCTAGAATCCCAAAATCAAGCGATGTTCCTCCACAGCTGCTTCCTTCATCTCTCTCCTCACTGCTACAGCCCTTACAAGTACTATGGTTATTAGCCCTCTCTCTCTCAAACTCCCTGTATCTTTGCAAGTACTTCAACATGGCCTCGGAGTAGTTGTCTAACCCTAGGGCACTCAAAGCCGAGCAGATGTCGTCCCCGTTCACCGTCTTCCGGTTCTCCTTGTGGCACCGGTCGGACGCTTCACCGGTGACGAAGCATACGAACTCTGATGCACATTCTTGCATTCTTTCTTTGGCTTCTTTGGAAATCTTGGCACTTGGGGGGAGGATCTTCTTCATGATCCTGCCCACATTGGCGATCGGGAGCATTTTATCATGCTCGTCGCTCATCTCTACAGTAAGACGATTTGATAATGTCTTCTATGCTGTCAGACAGACTCGTCTCGTCTCTGATTGAGTGTTTTATAATAATATATAAATTGAGTTACAAGCTCATTATCATTGAATACAGTGTAAATTCTACCATCAGCGTCACACAAGCACGCTAGATATTCCTAATAAATGTGTAGCTTGATCTATAGGATTGTGACTAACACTAAGATGGATGGGTAGAAGGCATAAGTTGGTGGTTAAAGCATTAGAACAAGATTTATGTCATGTCATTGGGCCTTGTAAGAAGTGAACTTTCTCATAGTAGATATATACAAATTAAATTAAGTTTGTAATTATAGCTAGGGTCTATGGAATCTATAGGCCAAAAAAGGTTATAAATTCCAATCAACATAAAGTTGAGTTAGATCATTATAATTTAGGGGCATAAATGTTATGAATTAGAACAAACTTAATTGTGTAATAGTAGAAAAAGAAACCTTAATTATTGATGCCACACCATATTATATATATATATATATATATATATATATCTCAAAAGCTACTACGACATATCAACCTAACACAGATTTGAAACCCTAAAATTAGTAGCAAGAATCTGAATACAACTATAATTTTACAATCAATATATATATATATTCTTCTTCATGTATCAGTTTTAATTAGTATTAATACATTTTTTTTTCATACGTACATCAATAAAATAAAATACGGTGATAAAATATCATTTTTCACACAGTATGCAAACTGCTATCTATCATTATTTGTGTGGCATAAATGGCAGCCTCTCCGGTGGGGGGACGAATTAGATATTCATAAAAACCGGTAGGTTCTCAAGTGAACCCTACATTAGCTCCAACCCGTGGTTTCTAATAAGTAAAATAAATTGCTTAAATCGTAGAAATTTTGGAGCTAATAGGCCCGTAAAACTCGCTAGTTCAAGTAGCATAATTGAACCAGACAAATTTAACAATCGTCAATGAAACTAAAGATGGATAAAACCTCGGCTTAAACTATAAGACGAGCTCTCCAGACGCACGTTGGTCCCACGCAAATGGTTTGCCTGATCAATCACAGTTCTATCCGACTGTCAGGATGATCAGTCCGTTTTTTAAGGAAAGGATTTCACTCTTTTTTTTTTTTCTTTTCTTTTTATATAAAAACCCTATTTATAAAGTTTGATTATATATATGTATGTGTGTGTGTGTGTTGTGTGTGTGGTCCCTGATATAATCTCAATTTGATGAAGCATCAACACTAGAACCAATGTGTGTCTGATATCTGAATTGGCTGATTATAATATTGCTTCTACAGTGTGAAAATGAATGGACTGCGTTGGTGCACGTTTGCTCCTTAAATAAATTACAAACCCTAGTTTCTGTTTGCTGTTCCATTTGCTAGCAAAGCCAGCTTTGATTTCCATTACTCCAAATCTTGAGCAATGCACTTATATCTCTTGGATCATCTAACCATTACTATTCATTTCACCCTTTACTTTTCTTGTCGTTAACCTCCAACAATTTGTGTTATTCTGAATAATCTAGAAAAAAAAAATGTTTTTATTATTAGAATAGGTGAAAAACTATGATTTTTTTAGAACGGACAAAGTAATATTTCGTTGGAAAAGTAGATATTTACAATGTTTCAAAGATCTCACTTCCCAACAATTTTGTTTGTGTTTCTAACATGGCACAAATTTAGCAAGTTTGACTTAAGAGTTGGAGTCTCTGCGTTGAGGCCTTTCCCCATATGTTCTTGCAAGTACTCGATCAAATTCGAAGGAAGGTGTCAGAAAGAGAACTCATCAGATAGAAGGTGAAACTGATGGGCATTTTATTATTTGTCTTGCTTGTTTAGTTTTTCACATGATTAATGGTATTAATTTCATATATCTCCAAATAAATTATTCAATTTACCTCTATTGAAAGAACAAGTTGATTATAATTAGTAAGAATGAAAATACTATTAAATTTAAAATAACTTATATAATTGGGACATAAAGAAAAAGGAAAACCGATATATATATATATATATATATATTTTGGGATGGAGAGAGTATTTAAAATTACTAAAATCGCACAAAAGTGGATTATCTTAACATGATTTTTTTTTTTTATCGAAAGGGTTCTTATTTATTTATGACTAAGTTAAGATGTTCCTTACAATTTCATTCAAGATCTTTTTTGTTTTTTTAATATTATATAAATCAATATCACATCATATTGTTAAGGGTTGCGGTATTCATACCCCCAAAACTTCTAAAATATACCCCATAATATTTATGACAAAATTAGACATAAATAAATGAACTAAAATACCCTTATATATTTATATTTTTTTTATTTTGTTCATATTCTCAACTGTAGATTCCGCTTTATTTTCTTCTTCTCCATGTTTCTTCAATACAGAGAAGTTGGAATTGCACATTTATGGCTTTCTTGAGATTTAGTTCCAAATCTGAGACCTTTTCTTGGCCATGTTTCTTCAATACATAGAAGTTGAAATTGCAGATTTATGGCTTTCTTGAGATTAGGCTCCAAATCTGAAACCTTTCACGGCCAAGACCAAATTTGATAAGGAACATACACTTAACACTATTGTTTAAATGATTTTTTCCCATCTTTAAATGGTTTTCCTCAAAACTTGATTTTGTTAGTGTATAAGGGTTATATATATATATATATGCTCGATGTATGTGGGCACGCCTGATGGTCTTAATCAGCAATTTAATGGAGTCCATCACATTGAAAACTAAGTCACCCACAAACATCAAAGTTGTCTGTGATTGGGCAACCAGGGGCTGTCATTCCATTGGCCCGGTGCTGAACTTAAATTTGTATCATTTTTCAATTTCATCAAGAATTTTTTTTCTCCCTTCTTTTTGTTACTGATATGAGAACCAAAGAGGAATTTTTTTTTTTTTTTTTGGGTTTTTGGGTAGAGAAGAGAAGATGTGGAGAAATTTATGGTAGATAGAGAAATTGTAGACAATTTTTTTTTTTGGAAAAGCAGAGAGGTTTTTAACTTTGATTTGTCAATTTGTGTTGGAAATTATGGAGGGTTGGATAGTCAGGTTGGGATGTTGATTTATTTTGTAGTGAGAAGAGTATAAGGGGAAAAATGGGGTATATTTAATAAAAAAAAGAATTATTATTTTTTAATGGGGTATATTTAGACTTTGACGTATGTTAGATTTCGGGGGTATGAATAGCTCCACGGTATTCTTAATTATATATACATAACAAAAGAAGTAACGAAATAAAATAACAATGCATACTATGTGAACATTCTTTTGGTCCGTCACTTTGGTGTAAAATGATATAACATTTTTTTGTAGTAAATTTTTCTAAGTAAATTTTGTTATTAATATAACATTTTTTCTACAGGCTATTGGGAAAAAAAAAAAAAAAAAAAAAAAAAAAGAAGAAGGGTAAGGGGTGGGGGGTGGCTGTATTAGTCTGGGCCCCGCAATAAGTTTAGAATTAATTGATGCGCTGAGATTATGAAATGAATTTGAGCCCACGACATTGTTGGGCCTATTGGGCTTTACTTCCCCGTTGACTTATCTTATGCAAATTGTATTAATTCTGTATTTTGACACTTTTAGAACACATGGACTAATTAATACAAGCGTAGGAAACGAAACAGCGGATAGAGCATATATAGATATATATATATATATATATATATATTATAATCGAAGACTGTGCTACCCAATTTACAATATTATTTGTTTAATTAAATAATATTATTTATTTATTTAAAAAGTATCTTTATTGATTTGTTATAATAAAAACATAGTTGTTCGTTCGATGCACGGGATAAAATATATTTTATTACATAAATAATATGTTATAAAATTATATTATTATTATTATTATTATTATTATTATTATTATAAAATATATAAGTGGTATGAAAATTTTAAAAACATAGAACCTATAACAAAGGGAGTAGTCATCAAACAAACAAAATACTTATAAAATAAAATAAAAAATTAATAATATTTTCATGTGTTGTTGTAGTGTTTACACATGTAGTAGACTATCTTTTAAAATGGTAAAAAAATTAAAATACTGTATTTTCTAATTATATTTTGTGTGCGTTTGTTTTTCTTTATATATTTTTTTTCTACTTATAAAATCAAGTAGAGTTTCGCTTAAATCAATTTGAAGTTATTTTAAAAAATATAGTAATTTTTTCAAATATGCAAGTAATAATGTGGATCGAATGCCCGGTGCATCGATGCACAAGAGAGTCGCTCTACATATTATACATATATATATATATCTATATATTGAGTGAGTCTCTTGTACATTAGGTGCACGTGAATCACGATTTCAAGTATTACTTGTTTAACTATAGAATTTTACTTGTTATTAAAATATTTTACTTCTAATTAATTATCTTAAAAATTAATTTAAAATGTTTTACTTCTAATTAATTACCTTAAAAAAAAAAGATATATTATATATATTCATTCAATGAATTGACTCGTTTTCATTCATTATTGTTCGATTCTCTCTCTAAACATGGATCCATGCAATTTCAACCATCTATAGCAGCCAAATTTTCATGGAATGCAACAGAAAACAGAAACACTCTAAAGTTCAAGTTTCTAATAATTCTTGATATATAGTTCAAAAAAAAAAAAGTATTATTACAATGATCTAGGAGGCTTTTCAAGCAATGCAGACAGAAACACTTCATCCTTAGACTTAGGAGCAATAGCCCACTTATGTTTCCTGTACCTGAATTGCAGAAACATGTACATATAATCATCCAAATCCTTCCTCTTACAAAAGAACCGATCTATCCACAACAACCCGCCGGGCCTCAAAACCCGATCCCAATCGAACAGGATGAAATCCAACAGCTGCAAATCGATCCACCCGTCAATGAACCCGCTCGTGTGGATCAAATCCATCGTGTTATCAAAGAACGGTAGCCGTTGATTCAACGTCACATACAACGGCACCAAACCCCTCAACGCTATCATCTCATTAAAAGGAGCCCCTAAGTTCAACGCGGTGGAGATAATTGTCACGTTCTCTTCCCTCATTCGTGCAGCAAATGTCCCCGTCCCAAGCCCGAAATCCAGCCCGATCCTGATCTCACCGGGCTTGATTGCTACCACATCCTTGATCATGAAGTCTATAGGAAGAGAAGTGTTCACAACCCACTTAACCTTTTCTTTATCCATCTCAAAACAACCTGTGCATTTCGAATAGCCCCTTCTGGGATTCTTGCTAGATAGGCACTCAAAGTTTCTACATTGATAATTACTCCACCTCACATTTCTTCCCTCGGGCATCCTCCAAAGGGACTCGTTTATCGCGTAAGGCCTTAAGTAGAGCTTCGACGCTCTAGCCAAGCATCGCCTTCTAGGCAACGGGTCACAACCTCGGATCATAAGCTTTTGTCCTAAGATCCAATCATCCTTACAATACGATCCAACTTCATAATCCATGTACTCCTCCAATTCTTTTGTCATAAGAACACAGGCGTGGCCTATCGTGTTGTATACCTTCTCCGTCCCATAAATATTGATTTTCCCCACTCTATTCTCCTTTGGGGTGATGTACTTCCGAATCTCCTCGATCACAAAAGTGTTGATCAGAGGATCCTCCACAAGCGTCGCGTTTTCACCCTCCTCTATTCTTGGCAATCTGATCTGCCTGAGGGCAATGTGGGCACTATAGAGTGGCCTAATCACTTCATTCTCCAAGAAAGTTTTGTACTCAAATCTTGAAATGTTGGCTCTGTGGAGTTCTTCATGAGTGCTCTTCTTCTCCATCCGTTGAACGACCGATTCGAGCTTGTCTTGAAGGCTCTCCATCTTGTTGAGCACTTCTTCGAATCGGGCTTTGAGTGAAATGACGTCCATGCCCTCGTAGACAACACTGGAGCTGTAAAAATGGCGGCAGATGTCCTCATTTTGTAAGAAAAAACCAGCAGAGTAGAACCTGGATAGAGTTGATATGCTTACGATTATGACCAGCCCTCCTAACATGATCTGAAGCCAACCCATTATCCTCCCAAACTTGCACTTGGGAAGACATGATTTTCCCATGCTACCCCCCTGCAGAAGATGCTCGGTCAAGAATCAGATTCCAACTGAATGTATGAATGTCGTTAAGACATCACATAGGAATGGCTACAACTTAGCAACCACAATCTTATGTTTGATTGGTGGCAGATGGGGTTCTTACCATGCGAGTTGTACATAGAAAATAATGAATGTGAATAGTCCTGGATAATTGGCTTTGGAGCTGGAAATCCGTAAATGTGAAGGCTGCATTGACCATCTAAAGTGAAGATGGTAATCTCGTGAAAGAAACATAAAGAGAGAAGGTCAAGAATCTGACAAGTAGCACTATATTTTATAAGAGGTCACATGCGTTTCCTTGCATCGTAGATTTAATGTAATGACTCTTCTCATTTAATTATTATACTGTGGAGATTAAACTTAAGCAAGTAGGATGTATGCATTCACGTACTTTCTCTCTCCTCTGTCTCTCATAGATATACACACACATACATATATAAATTTTGATAGAAATGTGTGTGTGTGTGTGTGTGTTTTGGTATAAATGAGTTAGTTTGGCCATGTGAATAAAGTGGTGACTGGTGAGTTGGTGTATTAGGCATCTCGGCAAAAATGACAAAATATAATGTTTTTCAAAAAAAATTGCAAAATTATAATAAAAAAAAAAAAAAATTTATATTAAGTAAAGTCGCCCCTGCGAGGGGCGACAATCAAAATTTTTTTTTTTTTTTATTTTTTTTTTAAGTCGCCCCTGGCAGGGGCGACCAAAATTTTTTTTTTTTTTTTTTTTAACGCTGGAGCCTTCACTCGGTCGGGCACTCGGTCGCGCGCCGTACTCGGCCGGCCGAGTGCGAACCCTTACTCGGCCGAGACACTCGGCCCCCGTATTACTCGGCCAGCCGAGTACTGCCATCCACTCGGTCACGGCACTCGGTCGACCACTTCACTCGGCTGGCCGAGTGCGAACGCGGATTCTGATTTTTAACATCCACTTCAATTTTTCTCATTTTTGTATTCTTCTCGTTTTCTCGTTCGTCGTCCTGTTTTTGTACATTTTCCTTTTTTTTTTTTATCGTGTTATAGTTAAATTAGATAATTTATTTAGTTTGGTAAAAATTCGATGAAATTGTTAAGTGAGATTGTTATAACATCTTGAAATGTATTGATTAATTGAATTTCCAACAAATAACTATAATTTTGTTTTATAAGTAAAAATTATGTTTAATAAAGAAATAATGAATAAACAACAAAAAACCAAAAACATGAATAAACAATAGTTCTCAAAATCATGAATGAAGAACAAAAAACAACAAAGTCAAGTGTTTGAAATAAAAACAACAAAAAACAACAAAAAATTAGTCGGCGCCGGCTCACTGAGGGGGTCGGTAAGGTGTGTTCGATGGGCCGAATGGTTGATACGGTGGATATTCCCTTTCCTGGAAATGGCCTTGTTGCACATGCCACTCGTATTGTTGCCTTTGCATGTCAAGTAAAATTTGGGAGTTGTAAGCTTCACGATGGATATACTCTTTCATGTCGGCAACATCCCCTTCTATGTTGGTCAGACGTGCATCCAAGGCGGTTCTCCAATCCGACCAATCATTCCACCCCCCTTGATACTGGGGTGGATACTGTGGATGCTGTGAAGGTCCGGCCTGATCGTCCGAGGGCATTTGTGCTTCACCCATCATTTCATCGGCCTGTGCATGATCCACATCAAGTTCCATCGGCTCTGATCGGGCATCCGTAGTCCTTCTCCTCCTCTTCCTTCGTTCCTCCTCATTCCTCAATTCATTCTCGCTCTCTTCAATAGCTTCCGTATGAGCCGAGCCATTCAGTAGAAGATTATGGCCCTTCCCTCCAGCAATATTAGTCAGGCGAGAGTTCGGCAGTGCAAACCTCTTCTTGTCTGATAAAATCAGATACAATCGTCTGGTGCCGGGATGTAATTGGCACATCTTCATGTTGCACAGCATTTCCAGGTTTATAGTTGTCTCGCCTGGTGTCTCTTCCATCCCTTCCAAGTTCACCCCGAAGTGGCGAGCAATGGGAGTGATCAAACCTCCAATGTGGATAGCAACTTGTTTTTTGGATCGAACGAATTGCCTTAACAGCATTGGTGCCACATTGAATTTCTTCCCTTTCACCAAGCACCACAGCACAAACAACTCATCGATACTGACCGCTCCAGGCTCAGGTTTTGCTAAAACTGTATTGGCGAGGAACCTGTGAAAATATCGAAGGACCGGGCTTCGAATACTAGATGCTTTCGACCGACTAACTTGGTACTCCGATGGGTGAGCTCGATCAGACTCTGTAATGTCCTTCCAAAAAGTGACAACATTGAACTCCGGAAAACTGACCCTCTCATTGGGCAGATTTGAGTACCTCTTCTTGGGAAATCCAAAAATCCCATTGAGGTCTTCGGCCGAAAGATAGCGAGACTCGTTCCCCAGCTGAAATATCACGGATTCGGGCACCGTGTCATTGTATCCAACATGAAGCTGGGAGAAGAATTCAAGAACGAGAGGCTCATACGTCTTCTCGTGCATGCCAAAGAACTTAGTCCACCCGATAGCCTTGCACATTTTTTTTAAATCTTCGTAGATGCCCATTTCTTGCATGCACTCAACATCGGCCCATCGAGTGGCTCGCCTTCTTTTCTGTTGCACCTCAAACCACCTATGACTGTCGGTCTCCCAATCAGGAAAGTTGATGCCGTAGGCATCCGGCATGGTCGCCAAAATTCTTTCGTACTCAGCTTGTTGTTCTTCAATGGAGTGTTCGCTCCATTGGAATGTAGAATTCACAACATCCATGCTATGCTCCATTGTGGGTACCTAGATGATAATGAATTAGTATTACATCCAATCAAGGTGAACAAAAAATGAAGATTCCTATGATACAATATTCATCTTTGCAAATTCATAATTCAACATTGAAATTCATGGGGTATTAAGATCATTTCATCATGGTCTCACTCTAAATCATGCCACATTCCCACTTTCTATAATGCATATCAATTGTTCGATAAAAAACTTCAATGAAAACTAACCAAAAATCTATATTCTTTCATGCCATAATACTCCAAATTAGTAGAGCATTAACATAATCAAACAACAACCTTAGATTAACATGAAAACATATCTATATAGAACAAAAAATCATGCACACCAAGTGTTCGATAAAAAACTTCAATGAAAAATTGCAAGAAAACATATCAAGTTTCATGTCAAAATGCTCCAAATAAGACTCTCATCAACATATGTAATGAACAAAAGCAATGGTTAATGAAAACATACCTTTAGATTGAAAAAACGAAAGTTGGTGTTTTTGGTTGAATCCTTCAAATATCCACCACCTTATCCCAAAATTGGAGCAATTTGTTGTTTGAAATAATGGGTACAATGATTTTGATTGAGAAATTGATGGCTTTGAATGAAATTTTTTGGATTGAGGATGAGAGATTGGAAGAGGCTAGGGTTTGGGTGTGTTTGTGTGTGAGAAGAATGAGGAAAAGAGGGGTTATAAAATGTTTCCGTGCTCTCGCACTCGGTCTCGCACTCGGTCGCGCGCCTTACTCGGCCGCCCGAGTGCACCTGATATACTCGGTCTCCTGCACTCGGTCCGCGCAGATACTCGGCCGCCCGAGTGCGAAGGAAGTCCGAAATGCTTCGCACTCGGGCATCACGTTGTCTTACTCGGTCATGTTGCGGTACTCGGCCGACCGAGTGCGAACAAAATCCTGCACCCTTCGCACTCGGTCGACCCCGGTCGGGTACTCGGCCGGGGTTCGTACTCGGTCAGCCGAGTACGAACCAATTTTTTTTTTTCTTTTTTCTGATTTTATTAATAATGAAAACAATAATAATAATAATTATAATTATAATTATAATAATAACAATAGTAAAGATTGTACGTCTAATTACATCGTATGTAAAATTAAGTAACCATTGTACGTTTAATTACATAGATAACAAACTAATAATCAAAATGTGATCCTGTAAAACAACGACGCCTTATTTTTTTCCTTTTGCCCCTACCTCGCTCTTCTTCTGGCACAGGTTCACTATCCGAATCATTATCATCTGTCGTAATATTCAAACTAAAAGATGGACGACCTGATGATGATGATGATGCAGTCCTCGAAATCACATGATCATGTACTATATTCAATGGCGTGCTAGAATGGGAATATGAGATCGGGGATGTATTGAACTGAGGCAGAAAATTTCCATAAGTGCATGATGCTGGAGGCGGAGATGTATAACGGCCAGATTCTAAGAGAGAAGTGAACGACTGACCGTCTGCCGTAAAATCCCAGTCTGGGGTGGCGGCGTAATAACTGTTACTTTGCATGTCGATACCGGTAGAAATGGGTGGTTCTGGGCTATATTGTGATGTATGTTGCGGTTCGGGATCATAATGTGAATGTATACGTTGGAATGATGGGCGACGATCATGAAAGTGAGCTCTAGCTTGCGTGTATATTTCGTCTACTGATCGTCTGAAAGGCTCCCTAAGATACGGTTCCTCATCTATGACAAGTTTGTTTAAATCTTCCCATAAACTTTCCTGCAGTAAGTTGGCAATACACAGCAAAAACATGAAATACATATTCAGCACACATATAAATTTGAATACTAAAATACTGCCACATACCATTTTTTCTATGGGTGCATTCGGTTGCGGTTGATATCCCACTTGCATATTTAACCCTGGAGTAATTAGACGACGTGTTATTCTTTCATACCATCTGGTATAACCATCTTCGACGTCTGACTCATTCCAACCAATTGCAGGAGCAGAGACAATATTCCAATTTCTGTCAAACCACCATTCCACAAAAAAAGCATGTGTTTCAACCCAGTTTGTAGTGGAGCGGCCTCTACGGCATATATTATGCAATGTATCGTGCACATCCGTAATGCTTTCTGGAATTCGTTGTCTCATCCCGAATTGTCGCAATACCCGATCGGGGTAATATAACTCCACAATTGAATTATGGATCATAGGGCATCTTGACATCCACATATCCGTCACTGTAATAATGCCAAGGTCTATATATGCCCTCACAGCAGCTAGGTATGGGTCGTAAGGTTTCCAATTAAACTGGATAAAAATCGTGTTATATAACATGTAATCGTATGGGTGCATGTGCTGTTGCTTTAATATATCCCCACTAATAGGGCCATATTCTCCGTAGAACTCCATACTGCAATTAGATTAAATCAATAAGATGAACAATAAATGAGTGAAAATGGAACAAATTACATAAAATCGGAAAATTACATAAAATCATCAAATTAGACAAAATCTGCAACCCATCTCACTAAAAACCCGTGCGAATGTAACATCAACGCTAAATCAAATTTCAATACACATTATCAAAATACATGTCAAATATCTAAAACAAGCACCATTACAATATTTCAGACACAACAATCTCATCTACGGGCAGATGAAGTTCCGGCCTGGGTAGCAGCTTGATCCTGTGCCCGATATTGTTGTCTAGCGCGTGTTTGTGCCCAATCCATTTCATTTTCAATTCTACTCGTCTTTCCTCTTCCTTTAGTCCTCTTTTCACGCAAGGCTGGATTATGACACAGTTGGAAGGAAGCCTCATCCCAATAATATTCATCAGGCAATGGCTCAAACTTACCACTATAGGTGTCCACATACGTACTTGTATTGAAAACTGAGTTCATGTAAATCACCGGATTTACTCCAAAATGTCGACAAGTCTGCATTGCATGGGAACATGGTATGCCGTTTTGCCTCCAGTCTCCACAGCTACACTCTCTTAGCATCAACTTGACAATGTGGGTATAGCACCTCGTTGTTCCTGGCACGAATGTCTTCACTGAAGCTGTTTGATCAGTGAAATCGACCTTATGGACTTGATGTTCCATTGCCTTTCGTTGTCGTTGATCATACTTCTTGTACACCTCATCAGGCCATGGCTGGTTCCTTTGCTGCATCTCACGGCCCAGTGTCAACCGGTCAAGAAAATATTTAATCGACCGATAAAATGTAGCCTGCACAATGGCACAGATTGGAAGCCGTCGTGCACCTTTTAACACGCCATTCATGCACTCTGACAGATTTGTTGTCAAAATTCCATTTCTCCAACCTCCGTCATGGGCAAGAGTCCATTGTTCCTTTTCAATTTTCCACAGGTAGTCATATGCCCTCTCATTCAACACCTTAATTTGATCCATTATATTTTCAAACTCTCTGGTTGTGAACGCTGAGCCGGCTTGCCAACACATGTCCTTTAACTTCACATTCTTGACCTTGCTATTAAAATTCGAACACACATGTCTCAAACAGAAACGATGGACTCCAAGAGGTGGCTGAAAATCTGGAATTCTTTCCACAGCTTTCAAAAGACCGGCGTGTCTATCTGAAATCAGACACATTCCTTCTCTACCGCGAACAATGTGTTTCGATATCATACGAAGAAACCATGACCAAGAACCAAAACTTTCTTCGTCCACAAGTGCATACGCCAAAGGTAAAAGATGTTGATTTGCATCCATGGAAACAGCAATTAACATCTTGTGCTTGTATCTAGTGTAAAGATGAGTTCCATCGACACTAATTATTTTACGACAATGCTGGAACCCATCTATACATGGCCTGAACGCCCAAAACACATATTTCAACATTTTTATACCATTTGTCTCTTCGGGCATGTGGCGCCACTCCACAACTGTGCCTGGATTCCATTTTTGTAGGGCTCCCAAAAATTTGGGTAGATCTGAAACTGAGCTCTCCCATGTACCATACACATTTTCTCTTGCCCGTTTCAAACCATGCCATGCCTTACCGTATGAGATTGTATATTGAAATTTATCAAATCTTTAACTGCAGACTGCAAACTCTTCTTATCTTTGAAAACCATGCCTTTTGTGAGCACTCCTTCAGTAGGATCATAGTATCTAAAATTTTTGGGAAGATCAAAGGAGTCCGCAAGCATTTCATGTGATGATGCATTGAAGAACGGGATATTCGGATGCATGGAGTATCTCTGAGCACCTGATGGAAATGATGGTTGTTGATTGGATGGTGATCTCTCTTGATTTGGGGAATACATAGTTTGAATATCACCAATATCCACCCCATCTTCATCTGATTCACTAGACAACTCGTCTTCATCGGGTTCAGAGTCTTCTAGTTCATTCGCACCAAAAGTGTCAACCAATGGATCATCTGTTTGATCATCGGTCTGAGCATTTTCTCTTTCACTTGGAATACCCTCATTATTGGACCTTGAGGTTCCAACTGTATGCTCTTGCCTGACGACTGCCGGATTATTAATGCCATCCCCTCTTAAATAAGCAGCATATTGAAAATACTCATTGCTTGGCATAATATCTGGAAGAACATTATCTTGCAGTTTCTCTGGATCAATATGAAATTCTACATATTGATTATCCGCATCCGGTGCAAAGAAAAACCATAGATTATCATCGTTGTTGATTGGTATACGATGATATCTGTTGTTTGCATGTAGTGAAGCGGATATGTTCAATTTGTATTCATTGCTATCAATCCTTGTCAATTGAAATAATTTTGATACCAAGCTGGAATATCCAATGTCGCGAGGTACCCTAGTTGCACAAACAGGTGGAACATCGCTACAATCCCCAATATAAACAACAATACCGACGTTGTTTGAAGACCCCATATCTTAAATAATAAAGATGTGTTAATGATCTTAAAATAGGGAATTAATTACTTTATTGCAAAGTTTAATAAAACTAATTTAAACTAATACAATAGAAAAATTCAAACCTGAAATTGAAATAAATCAATATGTCAACGCAACGGCAACAATTTGAGGGTTACGATAAATGCACAACAACAGCAACAATTTCAACAGTACCTACATCAAATAATGTATAACAGAAAAATATCAACGACAAATTTATAACAATATATATAGCAACAACCATACACCGACCGAAATACACATATCCAAAACACGGCACACAACCATACACACGCACCTATCACACACAAAAATGCAACCCACACACAACACACAAACACACACAGCAACACACACACAAGCATACACCACAACATACATCACACACACCACAACACACATCACAACCCACATTTCATACCCACATTCCATACATACATTCAATACATACATTTCATACATACACCACACCTACAACATACAATACAAGTAATGGAGAAAAAACCACTATCTACACACACACAACACAAAGCAACACACAACACAAAGCAACACACACACACCATACACACACCAAAATACCACAAAAAAATCATATACACACCCACACAACAGTACACATACACACCACCCAAACACATAAAATTTAAGATAAAAATTACCTTTGAGAAATGGAGAAACCCGAAACGTGAATATAGAAGAAAAATTGAAAGGAAATTGAAGGATAATTGAAAGGAGAAGTGAAGAAGAAGTGAAGAAGAAGTGAAGAAAGTGATGAGGAAGAGATAAATGTGTGGTGTGTGTGGGTGGTAATAGATATGATAGAGAGAGAAAAATTGAAGTGGATGTTAAAAATCAGAATCCGCGTTCGCACTCGGCCAGCCGAGTGAAGTGGTCGACCGAGTGCCGTGACCGAGTGGATGGCAGTACTCGGCTGGCCGAGTAATACGGGGGCCGAGTGTCTCGGCCGAGTAAGGGTTCGCACTCGGCCGGCCGAGTACGGCGCGCGACCGAGTGCCCGACCGAGTGAAGGCTCCAGCGTTAAAAAAAAAAAAATAATAATAATAATAATAATTTTGGTCGCCCCTGCCAGGGGCAACTTTAAAAAAAAAATTAAAAAAAAATTAAATTTTGATTGTCGCCCCTCGCAGGGGCGACTTTACTTAAAATAAAAAAAAAAAAATTTTTTATTATAATTTTGCAATTTTTTTTGAAAAACATAATAATATGTCATTTTTGCCAGGCATCTCCGTTGACCAAGAGCCCCTCATTTAGCGGGGAAATTAGATAAAAAGAATTAAATTTAATATTATTTTCAAAAATAACAAAATATAAATTATCTAAAAAAATATGCTTATAAAGTTTATTTTTATATGTATCCAAAATTTAGTATAAATAATTCAATTCACAATGAATACATAAATTTAAATCAAATATACATAAATTTAAATCAAATACTTTGCAAACAATTTATGTTTCATTTTCGAACCTAATATTTATTAAAAAATATATAAAAAGTGTTAATTTAAATATTATGAAAAGAGGACTAATTTTATTTATTATACGTAAAAAGTTAAGAAACAAAAATATTATTTGTGATAATTTCTTGTCTTTTTTCTTTTTTTTTTTAATAAAGAAAATTGAAATTATTTTAGCAGAATTTTATTATTTATATGCAGTTATGTTATCATATTAATATAAATTTCAAAATGTATAGCAAAAGAAATGGGAGGGAGTATTTAGTAATTTCGTTACAATTATCCCCCATTTATTAGGAAACCAACATAGATGATCAAGTATTGTATATCACACCAAATTTTAGTATATCAAAAAATATATATCGATATTTCATCAAAAATCTCGTTACATCATAATTTTGGTAGTGCACACTACTCATAGCATATCATAATAAATTCAACATAATGTCTCATACCAAAAAATCAATATATCGTTCATACTGAAAATTTTGGTATAATTTTATGCCGAAATTTTGGTATATCGTTTCATACCAAAATATTAGTATACCAAAATTATTGAAATTTTTGTTAGATATTTCATGCCAATATTTGGTATCTCAAAATTATCATTATAATTAAAATTAAAAAAAAATATATGTATATTACAGAACTATATATTGAAATAATCTTTGGTATACCAATATGCTTAAATTTTTATTTTTTCTTACCGTTAACATACTAAAAATCTTGATATACCAAAAATTTCAATATTTTTTATATTTTTTAATATGATACAAATATAATATAATGTTATTGTACCGAAAATCTCTAACATACTAAAAATTTTAGAGGATTTCTATATACACCACTATTATTACTATTCAAACCACATTTACTATCAACACCACACAAAAATATATTTAAAAATTTAAATTTACTAACCCCACCCCCAAAATACCTATTATACCCTTTAAAAAAAATTCAAAAATTCAAAAATACCCCAAACCCTTCTGCAAGCGACCGAAATTCTCCCCCAAACCCAAACCCTCAGCGCCGAACAAAAGTCTGCGATTTTGGTCGATTTCTGAAACCCTAGGGTCAATTTTCTTCCCTTCTCTCCACCCCCTCATCACGCGAAGATCATCGAGTCCTCCAGGTAATCTCTCGCAAAACACGATGTCCGTTCATATCGCGATGCATTCGGCGCTGGTCAACCGAACAGCCTGCGAGGTGTTCGGCGAGCACAGGCCGAACATAATCAAAGACGTTCGGCGTTGGTCAACCGAACAGCCTGCGAGGCGTTCGGCGTGCCTTGGCCGAACACAACCACAGGCGTTCGGTGTGCCTTGGCCGAACGCTTACCAACATGTTCAGCTACCCCTGGCCGAATGTAACATGTTACGTTCGGTGTGAATTGGTCGAACCTGTTACGTTCGGTGTGAACTGGAGGGGTGGCCTTAGTTTGGCTTCTCTTTTGGTTAAGAAGGTTCCAGATCTTCAATGAGAGGGCCGGGTTGCAGGGGACGTTGTTCAAGAAGTTGGTGCGCGTGTTTGATCCATGCAACAGACAGGCTGCCTCATCATAGGCCTGAGCAGCCTCCTCAGCAGTATCAAATGTGCCGAGCCACATTCTGATCTTCTGAGTTGTGTTCTTGATTTCTGCTACCCATTTTCCAGGGCCTTGTCTCACCCAAACAAATTTGCTCTTGTTTGGGCTTCTGTTTCTGGTTCTGCTGTGGGAAGTCGGGCCACAGAACTGAATTTGCTTTTGTTTGGGTTCCAAATTAATTTTTTTTTTATAAAGGATATATTGGTCAATTTATGAATGTCTATTTTTGTCCAAAAATCTTTTGTGGTGTGAAGTAATAATTGTGGTGGGAATATAAACTCCCAAAATTTTAATATTTTTTTTATTTTTTAATATGATAAATATGATATAGAGATATTTTGACTAACTAATGAGAGCTCAAGTAAATTCCTTGTGTACAGAGAAGAAATATGAACCACCACAACTGGATGACGATATCTCTCCCTATCAACTCCACTTTCTTACCACTAAATTCAAATTCCCAACTCACCAACTGCAAATTATGGGCGCGCAATATCTCCGGATTTCCCGGATATACGACGCAATCTTCCGATAAAGAGAAGCAACCGCTGCCGGCAGAACAATTCAGGCCGCTCCAGTCCGTTTTCCGCCGCCGGCTTCTCGCTGGACTCGGCGCCGCTTCTCTACTAGCTGTTGGCGCTAATTTCGGAGGAGTCACGAGCTTCCTCTTGGGCGCAATATCGCCGGAGGCTGCTCGGAGTCTTAAGCTCGATGCGATTTATCCCGTCGGAGGCTACAGCAGATACATAGACACGAATGAAGGATTTGGTCAGTGAAGTGTTGCTGCTCTAATAATTGGAGACACTTGTCATTTTTTTCGTTATAATTTTTCCTTCTGGAAAGTAGGGATTCATTGGTGTGATGTAACAGAATTTGTGTACCCAGAGAGCTGGTTAGGAGATCAGACATTGTTATATAGAGCAGCAGGGAAGGCAGAGAGGTCACTGGATCCGCCGCCTCTGAGCGGCGGTGGAGGACGGCGGCGGAACGTGAATGAGCCAGCAGTGGCGTTTGGTCCGCCAGGATCAACCGGAGAGCTCAACGTCAGTGTTATTGTTTCGCCCGTCCCCATTGATTTCTCGTAAGCATTTCCATTTCATTTAGAGATTCAGTGTAGATGAATATAGTTTGAACCCTTTTATAAGTAATTATATCTAATTCACAAAAAGAGAATACTAAATGAAGCAGGGATTGAACTGTACGGGCTGATTTTTGAGAGATTGTGAATGGAGTAGAAGTTGAAATGTAAGATGATCGCCCTAACATTTTATAGGCTCCACAATCTCGTTTATTCAAATATTTTGATTACTTATTCAAGATAAGTCTCAACATAATCTCAATAATGCCTTGTTAACTTCATCCTTTAGTACCTAGGTAGAAATATAAGAACTGATGTGCCTCTGGATTATGTTATTTGATTTTTTCGCCTCTCTCCCCATAATTTGAATGAAATGCTCATTGTCCGTCTACTTCATTGCCACTTCAATCATCCAACTGCAATTGTGAAAAGATTTTAGAATTGGAATTGCCACTTTATGACAAGCTTCATTTTGTGATTTTTCGCTTCCTGTTTTTCTCACATGATTATAAGCAACAAGTGTTTGAAAATCTTGGATCTTGTGTTTGAGTCTCTTGGATTAGGTCGATTCTGATACAAAAGGCATTTAGTTTCATACTTTGGCTTTAAGTTCTCATTTAGTGAATACGTATCCCTTGCTAAACTCTTTATGAATCCTTTTAGATCTTCCCTAAGGGAAGAGGATATAAATAGAGGGGTGCTGGGGTTAAGAGCGAATTGTTACACAGTTGAAGGTCAAATAAATCACAGAATGGCTGGCCTGATCAGTGTGAAAGTAGGATCAAGTTAAGCCTCTCATTTGCTAGACAGAAAAATGGGCCTCATTGGTCCCACCCAAATGGCCTGCAGGCTTGATTGACCCTATTTTTCAGTCCGGCTCAGTTGCTTAATAAGAAACTTGAATAGGGCTGGACTGCCCAATCGGCCAAATTGACCCTGTTTTCAGGCCAACTAGCTTATTAATAAATAAAAAAAACAAGGGACAGATTTGGGCTAGGCTGGGCTGAGCCAGCAAAGCGCTGGTCCAAAGACCATTCGGTCGGGTCAGGCTGGCCTGCTCAGTCTGCCTGCTAAGATTGTTGGATGTCTCATGAATTTGGATTATGTATCTTGTTGAATAATACATCATGATTATCATGGCAAGTTATTTTATCAACGACCAAATGTTGGCAGGATTGAGGCATTTGGAGGAGCCGAGGAGGTGGGAGAAGCTGTTGTCCGGACGATCACTGCATCAGGCAAGCGCACAGATGTGAAGGGGACATTGATAAGATCAAGTGTAAGAGAAGATTCAGTGAGAAAGGTGAAGTATTATGAGCTTGAGTTCGGAGTTGAGAGCGCAGTTTTCCAGCGTCATAATGTAGCTGTGTGTTGTGCCCGAAAGGGAAGATTGTTTACTTTGAACGCACAGGCGCCAGAATCTGCTTGGCCCCATTTTAAATCACAGCTTTATACAATTGCTGACTCTTTTAATTTACTCTGATCTTCTATGACTAGTTGAAGTCTCTCTCTCTCTATATATATATGTGTGTGTGTGTGTGTGTGTTTTTGTGTGTGTGTATTTATAATTTCAATCTACTTTTTCTTTCAGTTGATGGAGAATCGTTGTGACTGGGTCACAACCGGACTTAATTAGATGCAGTGCAATCGATATCGGTGGCCTGTAAGGCTTTCAATCGAGCACTTTGAGCGTCGGATGTGGTCTTAATAAAGTAGTTTTTTGACGGAGTATTATCCTTATTACATCACAATCGGACTCAACTTCCCCCACCATTCTCAACGATCCTTCCTGTGGGGCAAATAAATTACACTCTCCATCCCACGAAGATAGTCCGCATTCATTTTTCACATAGATTACAACAACAACAACAAAAAAAAAAAAAAAAAAATCTTTAATATATTTTTTTAAAATAATTTAATCCACAAAATTCTTCGCATACCCTTATTTATTTACTGCATTTACATTCACCTCATTAAGGATAATGGAGAATGGTTAATCCCAACAAACACTAAGTAGGGCTAATTAAAGAATTATATACTTTTAATAAGAAAAGTAACTATAATTTGGGACAGATAAAAAAGAAATATTACTCTCTTTATAGAAGGGAGAGAGTATACCAGAGAGCAAGAGCTATTTCTACAAGATTTTTTTAAATAAGGGAACTTATTATTTTTTCCATCTATTAATTTCATTTTTAAATTGATATAATGGTTTTGCCAAAGAAATCTGGCATAAAAGTCCATACACGCCAAATCTTAATAATAATAATTAAATTCTATCAAATTGTTAAAAGTTTGTCTTCTTTTCAACTTTCTCCCAACAACATAGGCTGACATCAGCAATTTTTCAATCCTCAATATGAAGGCATTGATATTTTTTGACGATACTGATAATTATCCATGTATATTGCATATATAATATATTCGCAAAAAGTAATAGGATTAGAAGTATAGAAGCAAATAGTTTTCTTCATCTGGTAAATATCATCGTTTTCGTATTTTTTAAACAATTTTCAGAGTTTAAAAGTCTTATCTACCTAACTATACATACAAGTTTGCAGGAATTGATCAATAATTTGAAACAGAGAAGAAAACAATTGAATACTACAGCTTAATCAAATAAGAATTGAATATCGAAGTTTTTACCAATTCACAAATATTTCTCATTATATTTACTACATAAAAAATGTAAGTCATAGCCAAATGAAACTGAAACTACAACGGAATGGAGCCAGTTAGAACTTCCAAAAGTTCTCAGATATTTCCACCAATTCATCACTATCTATACTTTCACTCAGCTAGTCCGTTTCTAGTAATACAAAGTTCTAATGAAAAATCACACTATGAAGCAAAATATGGCACTGACCATCTCCCGAACCTACACATGTGTCTGGCATGTATATATTTTCCTCTGTGGCTGAAAAACTCGACAATCTTATTTTCACGGACAAAATAAATGGACTCACGCACTGGTATAATTTAAGGAAATCCGAATGAATTGAGTCTCCAATATGTATGAAAAGCTAGATCATTCGCCACTGTCACTTGGTGGTGTTCCAGCGAGCCAACCCCATACCCCACCTGAACTCTGCCTTTGTTTTGCGTCTAGCACAGCTTGCTCGGAAGCAGCCTTTTGGCGCTGTAGAATTTCGAGTTCCTTTCGTAGGGCCTCCATTGTCTGTAGCTTCTGTCTTAGCTCCGCAACATCTACCTGTTTATTCAAACGAATCAGACTGATTAGACTGATAATTTCTAATACAGTGAGTCAAAAGTAACTTCTCATTTTCTGTACCATCATTTATAATTTTAGATCGGGATTAATGATTCGTATCATACATACCTCGAGTTTGAAACATCTGGATTGTTCAGCTGCAAGCTGACCTCGGACAGATTGGAGTTCCTGCAAAATCATATTATCTTTTTTAATAAAGAATTACTACGATCAAAAGTTAGGCTGATGGTAGATGTTAGAGTTTTATGTGCTAATCTTAGGTGGGTGGTAAGAGGGTAGGACAATCAAACATTCCACCATTAAGTTGGTACGTCAAGAAACTGCGTTTGAAGTTTCCGTCTACAAGGGATAAAATTGTAGAATAGATCTCTAGTGAGACAGTCTCAACTGAGACCAAGTTCCACTAAAAAATTAAGAGAATTGTAAGAAAACTAAAAATAAGAAAATTAGAGAAACCTTGAAAAAAAAGAGGTAAAAAAGTAAAAAAGGAAAACTCAAAAAAAAAAAAAAAAAAAAAACCACTAAAAATAAAAACAAAATAAAATTCAAAGAACCTACGATACATGATACCATCTGTCACATGTCATTGCATCTTTCCCTTTGCATTTGAACTCATTCCAGGAAAGAAAAAACCTTATTTAATGATTACTTCAAATATGACTTTTTAATAAGTTTTTAATTGACGGAATTGAACTACTTCCACTCTCAAATAATTTAAACATTTTTCATGCTCCTAAACGTGTTCGCCAGTGACTCACTCCCACTCAGCACCAACTACCCAGATAATATATATATATACACACATATATGTGTGACATACATACATATATATACAATATGTATGTGTGTATCTGTATGTGATCCATAGTATCTGCATATATGTGGTCAATCTAGGAGTAGTCATATTCTCATTTACTCAATCCTAAAGATACATCCAATAACATATAGGCATCCATTGTTCATGCATGCAAATTGCAATGACGATACTATAAATCAAATATTTAGCAATATAGATAAATAGGAAGATGGATAGATAGATAAATAGATACAACTATACATCTATCACGGATCCATACAATCACCACAGGTAAAAAGAGAGTCAGAAAAAAAAATGTTAGAGAATAAATTACAGGCACAAAGCACATGGAATCATCTCTCGTCTGTCTACAAACTGGATCAGTTGCAGCTAGGTTTTCTACTTGAAGATCCATAATACAAGATAGCAAAAGAGTTACCTTGTACAAGTCAGTGTTGCGAGTTTCTGCATCTGTTGACTCTTGCTTTAGTTTGAGTGTGTGCATTTTTTCCTTAATGAGCGAGGACTCTAATTCTTCTTTCTCTGCCTTGAGAGCTGCTAAAAGTCGCTCATTTGTCTCTTCAGCTTTGGTAGCCTGGGCAAAAACATAGATACCCAACTTAGAGGTTCTACCGGGTTAGGCACTGTGCATCTTAGATATATGCATATGCATTTGAAATAATTAAACTTGCCTTTAGGTTTTACCTAGTTACCAAAAAAAAAAAGGATCTAGAAATAGCCCCTCAATTGATGCAATTTCCAAGGAAACAAACTTTCATGTGGGGATTTTTGGAAATTAGGCTAAACATCAGAGGTAAATATGTAATTATCCCTATTTTAAATTCTAAACCATTTCAGCAGATCCCATTGGTTAATTAGGAAATATAGCCATACAACAAATTGTTCCACAATTTACCAGTTCTGTTCATATCATTTTGGTCATCATGCTTAAAATAAGATCTTTCAAGTAAAGTCATACAACAATCAGTTTGGTAGAGGGGTATGGGGAATGGAGAATAGGAAATGAATTAAAACATTGGTGCTTGGTGCAGGGGAATGATCCCTCCACATTCCTTTGGGAGAATGAGACATACCTCCATTTAATGGGAGGTATGAAACCCATTCCTCAAATTCCCTTTCCCAGTACCCTTGAACAAATAAGCAACCTCTAAATACCATGCGCTGTGATTAATGCAGCCGAAATCTCCAACATTCATTTACATATAAGAGGTCTGTTATTTGTTTCATATATATATATATATATATATATATATATCCAAACTTATATTTCAAAAGTTAATGAATGTACTCGTTCATAAGTCAGGAGTGTCATAATTAGTAGAACATCGACACTGGTGGGAAAATGGGAAATAATCCTTACGTTAGGCTCAGCATCAATGTTGTCCATAATAATTTCCCTTATTTTTCCTTCTTGACCCATTTCAAAATCAGACTCCACATCTCGTGTAGCATTTGTAACATTTTGAACGGCTGATACACTATCAGGTACTGGTGTCTCCATCATCTTTGATTGTAAAGTTGATTTATGACTTGGTTTAAGCACATGGACCTAATGGCAGAAATCAAACAGCTAGTCAGGATTGAATGAAGAAACACTTAACTGGCCAAAGAAGTACAAAAGAAAAGGGTTATCCAGACCTCATTATTGTACCTCCCATTATAACCTCCAAAAGAAACCAGGATATCTTCACCAGTGTAAGAACTGAGGACCAAACTTGAGCCCTGCAAACAGTGATATATTATTGACCAGGTTGAAATCATCATGGAAAATAAAACCAATTTCCTCCTATGATGCAATCTATTAATTTCAGTCATTACGCATAATCATCCAATGGAACACAAATTAGTTTGATGTGTTCTTGACATAAATGATGTGTAAGAGGTGACATCCTAAAGTTATTAGAAAGTTGCAATTTGTTCTGCATATGTTCTTAAGTATAGCTAAATCTTCATGTGAGAAAATAAATGCTACTTTCTAGAACGGGCAGAACTAAGTTTGACAATCCGGGAGAAAATATTACTAAGTTACCAATTCAAAATTTCAAACACAAGAGTATTCACTAGTTTCTATGAATCCATCAAAACAAAAACTTTTCTGCCAAGTGGCATCAATTTAACGGAAATAGTCCAGTTTCCCAATACAAGTAAAGCAAAGTCCACAACGACAACAATTACTGATTTAGAATTCTTTAAGGATGTGAATTACCTCACTAGCAAGGGGAACACGTCCCTGGACAGTAGTTACAACTGACCAGACAAGTGTGGACATGTTGAGGACAACTGTCTCAGAGACTCCTGCATGCATAAATAAGAGATGCAAGAATTTAGACATTAGAAAATGATAAAAGCTTCCTTTCAGCAGCAATGACATATGCTCAGATAAAGAAAGTATTTCCCACAACGAGTAGAATGGAGTAGTGCACAAACGAGATTTGACACACAACGAATGTGCACGTACAGAAAAGAGACTTGAAAAAAGCTTAGAAATAATAAATTTTCCATACAAAAGAATATCTCAATGTCAAGGTTGTGAATCAAGCAATTTTTTTAAAAACATCATCTTTCTTGAAAAAAGCTACTGGAATCTGATGCTTGGAATGAAGAAAATATTGATAGCACGAGCATGCACCGAACACATCAAATAATGACTACATTTGGAGAACATCTTGTGGAACCATAAATAAAAAGTTGCGAGCAAAAACTGACAGGAAATAGAAATCACTGGGAAAGAAAAAGGAACATTGCCTGCCTTAGGTTCTTAGACTGGAAAGCATATAGGTATAACAATGTATAAGACAAATTACAGATTTCTTACTGATTCTGTACAATTGGCTACAGGTGCTAGATGTAATTTGATACAGCAACACATTTGCATATCATTCTAACACTCATTTCTGTGACCCACTTGAAATTTCTACTTCTCCCCACACTGACATGTTTGCCTAAGATAATTACCATTTTTCTTGAACTTTAATAGTTTTAACGTGATATTCAGGAAAACAATACTGGCGCAATTCCACTTGAAAGCACCTCTTGCATCTCACGAACTATCAGTAATTATTTCACAGTTGGAGGGCAATTAAGATAATTTGAATTTAAGCCTTTAGATGTCTTCATCCAATTGAATAATCATAAACTCTCCACGACATTATCACTCCCATATGTAATGAAATAAACACAGGACACAAGATGACTATATAAGTTATCCCATGCATACCACTCTTATTGTCCCCACCACCAACAATGAACCAATTCTCTCCAACTGTAACACCTGCATGGCCAGCACGAGGACTAGGTATCTCACCCTGTTGTATTGGTCTCGACCATTCCATCTATAACATATTCAAATCACAAATCGTGAATGAAAACTCTGTTAAAGTATTACTGAGTTGGAACTTCATAACTAAGAAAGACGGAGAATATATTTATTCTCACAGTTTGTAGATCAAGAACATGAAGATCGTTAAAGCAAGTTGCATGTGAACCCCCACCAAAAATAAGCAGGTAGCGATCTGCATGCACTGCAGCAGCATGATCAGACCTTGGAGAAGGCGGCACACCCCTACATTATTGACAGCAGGAGATGCATGAATTTATCAATTAAATGTTCAGTAAAAAATAAAATCTATGATAGAAATAAGAACACAAGAACAATAGCAACAAGAATGATAGAATTAAACAATTATACAAAGATATATCTCACACCCAAAATTGTATTTTCTAAATTGACAGAATTAAAGAAAATGCATGCCTGACCAAACAAAGATATTCTTATAAGTAACTCTACTTGACCAAATAAAAAACATATCAAGATGCTAATCTTAGAAATATATTTTTCTTTCAAGACTGAAGCAACTGCATGCTAAGCATGATAACCATCATATAGAAAATCAGGTGTAAAGATGCCCATCACCCTGTGGAATATCCATAGTTTGGAGGATTTGTAAATTCATCATTGCTCATACTCGTATGAAAATAGGCAGAAATCTGAAACCAAATACTCTAGATCTTATGTTTGCATAGATAAGCAATCTCACACTGTGTCCATTTCATCCCAGGTCATGGTTTCTAGGTCCAAAATGTGCAGGTCATTCAAAAGAGATCTATTTGCATCCTGCCCACCAAATATGACCAGAGTCATTCCCACAAGGGTCACTGACTGCCCTCCACGAGACACCTGCAAAGAACACAGAAGAGAGAGACACGTTTCAGATTTATAATGAACTAAATTTCTTCACAGCTATAGCTTCTAAAATTATTTATAACAATCTTCTGCAAATTAGAAGCACGGACAGATCATAACTCGACAATGGACCATAGTGATTGTGTTTAAAGTTTTAAACTATTAAAAGATAATTAATATTTTAATCAAGACAGACAAATGTTAGAAATCATATTAATTAGCCTACAAGAGAGAACTGTCGGAAAAGAGAGGCCACAAGAAATACACAGAAAACAAAACTAGACAGGAACAGACAAATTCCCAAAACTTTATTCACTAAAAAAATTATCTAGATATAAAGGAAAATATACCGGAGGTTTTCCATAAGTCTTCAAGGTTGACCACGTACAAGTTTGCAAATCGAAAACCTTTACTGTCATCGAAAAATAATAAGGCGTTGAGACTTGAAAGTGAGAACATAATCCAGAACTGAAGTCAGGGAGTCTGAATTAGCAATAACCAAAATCCCCATCATAGTTCGTAAGCAGATAGCAGGTATAAACTATTGTACAGAGGTGAAAAAAAAAAAAACAAGAAAAACCAAAAAAAAAAAAAAAAAAGAGTTGCAAAGAGCAACATCAGATCGCTGTTAGGTGAAGCTAATGTATTGAATTCAAAAGAATTGTACAACAATTTCTTATCGTGATTGAAGCTAATAGTACATAAAACCTTGAAAGGCATAGGAATTCAGAGAGAATAATCTTTTTTCCCCCCTACTCTCTTGTGAAGAGAAAAATCATATTTTAGATGAAAGAACATAAAAAACTGTTGATCTTTCTTCACAACGTTTTAGCACCGCAAACCAGTTAGAAGAAATTTTCAGAAAATCTCAATTTCTTTTAGCCATATGTATTGTAACAGAAAAAAATGAAAGCATATATTAGCCTGTAACAAGATAACCTTGTAAAGTTTCAGAAGGATCCTTGGTATGTCCAGCTATTGAAAGAAGCTTCCCATCCCATGGTATCTAAAAAAAGAGTACAGAAGAATGGCATACTATGAAAGGTTAGCTAATTACTTGAATTCTCTGAGATTGTTGATAAAATATATATATATATATATGTAATCAAAGTGGACACAGCAATCAAAGAGCTTTTGTATGATAGGTAAACCATTGATGTGGACACTAACCAATGAATGGCCAGCACAAGGAGTTGTCATGCCCCCTGTTCCTGCTTCAACTTGGACTTTTGACCAAGTCCAGCTTCTCAAATTCAGAACCTAATTACAGAAAAAGGAGAATTTACAAAAGTCATGCCACAACAACATCAGCAAAGAGAGCTGAAACTATTCAATGCAAGCATCCTCCCACAATAATAGCACAGCTGATAAAGCAGAAATTCAAAGACAGCATACAGCAAGAATATAAGATCACATCTAGTAACTTCAAATTTATGATGCAGAATGCTCTAGAAGTTTCTTCTCTTTCCTTCATTTTTCCCAGCACATACCAAAAACTGGAGCTGTGTGAAATATCTCTTTAGGGAAAAATATTTGCAGGACATAGAACTAAGACACATGCACATGACGTAAAGCAAGAGACAACTTTAAATAAAGTACCTGAAGATCACTTAGGTAGCGACCATTGTGGTTTCCACCAAATATGTACATCTTATCATCAATAACCGCTGCCCCATGCTGTGTATCCAGTCGAGCTATATTAAAAGCTAAAGAAACATACCAGTGTGTGTGTGTTGTGTGTTATATATAAAACCAATATATGTAATAAGAGTAAATAAAAGTTTAAAGTTTCATACCTCATATCGGGCCTTTGGACGTGTGCCAGATATAGGAGGTGCAACCCACTGGTCATACACACTAACTACTTCAAGTCCTTCAGATACAACATCTTTATCCTGGGTTTCTGAAAGGCTACCATTTTCAGTAGGAATGGTCTTAGCCTCAATGAAGGTATTTCCAGTATCAGCAGCCACTGCAACTTCTGATTTATGCTGAGCCCGCATAAACCATAAACAAAAGTTCAAGGAAATAATTTAGATTGCAGAAGCCATTATAGCATGGAAGGAAAAGAATACTATAAAGGTGTGCACTATTCATACTAAGCATTTGTTTGTCTTTGTTCTCATTCATACGAGAATATACATGCAGGAGTCAGCTTCAATTTATAATCAACTAGTAGGATCCATGAGAAAAGAAAAAAGCTGAACGTGTAGGAAAAGATATTGACACTGAGTGCACCATGAAGCATTACAGAAAGTCGGTAGCTATCTGTTAATATATGGATTGTCATGTTTACTTCATGAACAAGTTAAATAGCACATAAAAGAGACTTGATGGTAGTGCTCTGGATGATAGCATTAAACACCCCTCAAATTCATTAACATGAAATTTCCTTGATTTTACATTTAATTTATGGTGTAGTGGTGTATTTGGAACATCATTTTGTATATTCCAAATCGATGCAGTCATCTGAGTGTGGGTTTTGTGAGAAAATTATCTTTTGGCACTTTGGAAGTATATGGTGCCTAACTTTAGCTTCTTGTTTCTATTTGTGCAATTATGCATCATTATTTGACAAAATTTTCAAATTTGGTGGTTGTGATGGTGCAACATTAGCACTTTGCTAAAGGTGAAGGGCATATATCCAGTCCTGTTTATATTCTTCTTTCCAGTAAACAAAGACTGCTTCATGTAGAAACTGATTTTGGAATTAGACTCACTTAATGTTCAGAAATTTTGTGAAATGTGAATGGAAGATGTTCGACTGAAAAATCTCCAATTTATCCTCCAAGTGAACTCTTGTGTACAATATTATTGTTAATCCAAAAAAATATTATTCAGGTGACAAACTTTCCAAACGTTTTAAGTGAAAGGCTAGTTCTCAAAATCAATTCTTACATTAAGCAGTCTTTTTTTACTGAAAAGAAAAATAGAAAACTGGACCAACCCCCTCAATTTCAGCAAACTAATAATATTACATCATTAGAGCCAATGAATTACAACTAGTGATGAATAATGATTCACAATGCACAATGAGAACCAGAAGCTAAAGTTTGGCAGCACATACTTCCAAAGTAAAAAGATCATTCTTACAAAAAACTCACATTCTAGATGTCAACATTGATTTAGAATTTGAACACATATCATTTTGCTATAAATAAGTGTAAAATCAGTGAAACTTAATGTTAATGAATTTAGGGTAGATTAACATAATCATTTAGAGGACTAACATCAAGAAGACAATTCTTTGCTATTTAACTTGTTCATGAAATGATGACAATACTTATATTAATAGATACTTAGATACAAATCCGTATATAGAGCTGACTCAAACTCTGTTTTCGCGATTTTATCTAACACAAATTTGATGTGTGATCTCTTAAAATGGACTCCAGCTCATTAAACAATGTTGGATAATAATTTTGACATCTAAGACTCCACTTTCATAAAGCTTCACTTGTAAACTCAAAGCCCAACGCCCCCAACCCCCCACCCATACAAAAGTTCACAAAAGTTCCACTGAAGTGCGGAGAGGAGACAGAAATATGTTCATCAGTGAGGATCAAACTTATATTAAGATCCTTGTGTTACATGATAGAGAATGTGCACAGCCTTCATTTAGCCCCTCTAATTGATCTAGCATCCCATCTTTCTATAATTAGCAAGTAACATAAAATCTACAAAATGATCAATTATTTTCCAATATAATGTCTCAGATTCTATTTACTGGGCAAATCTCCCATTCTCAGGGGAATAATCTTGACTCCCTCGTCTGGGAAACCAGATCGAGTAACAATATGCAATCAATTACATGATACTACTTCACAATAATTAGCAAAATGTACAAATTGATCTTATTATTTTCCAACACAACATCTCAAATTCTCTTTATTGGACAAAACCTCCTTTTGTCAGAGGATTAATCACGACTCCCTTGTTTGGGGAACCAGATCAGGTATCAATATACAATCAACTGCAAGATACTACTTCAAGAAGGAAAAAATCTACCACAAGCAAAGATTCAGCAGAATTCAAATTGCTAAAGGTGAGTTCTATAGCATCAGATTTTCAAGAACACATAGTATATAGTGTTAAGATCATCGCAGCATAACCTTACAGATAATAGTTTCTAGTTAAATATGCTTCCCAAATGAATGACTGAAATAATAAAGAGGTCGCAGAAATTGTGAAAACTCACATTCATTTCTACATCTACAACAGGCTCAGCTACAAAGTCTGATACTCTTGAATACCATCCTGGATCTTCTTCCTGTTTAGGAGATTGTACATGTGAAAATTCAACTAAGTTTTGGTGAGAGATTTATCATGAAAAAGTTCAACGAACCTCTAGTATTTTGACAAATAGGCGCATTGCCTCTGTGGAAGCCATGTTTTCAAGTCCATTCCAGCTTCAAGAAAAACAAAGTTAACACATGTTGGAGCAGAATGAGAACAACCCAAAGTATATAATCTTCAATCTTTATAAAACATCACTAATATAACTGATATAGCATTAAAGTTCAAGGCAATATAATTCCATCTAAAACTAAGCTGAAGTTCACTAAGATGCAACAAAATGAGAAAACATTGGTGTATGAATGTGAAGAACCCAGTTTGATAAACTATTGACTCTGGAAAAATGAAATGTTGCACAACAAGACCAGATACAAGCTTGCAGTTTGACAAATTCATACGCCATACTAGCTCACTCCATCTCATTTGATCATCCAATTTTCACTTGCCAAGAGTTGATGATAAAACTAAGTCACCTTCATGTTTCCAAACAAAACAATAATACAACCCAATTTAACTATGTCTGCAATGTAATGCTATTGATCATTTTTACAATACACACCATGTGATCTGGAATTCAATAGAAAAAGAAAGAGAAAAAAAGGTAAAAATTGGTTTCCCTGGAAGTTTTCTAGTAATGTATTTTAAGATATAACAATACATTTGAACATCTAAAAAAAACAGATGAAAGAAAACGACATGAATGCACAAAAAGCGTATTTCTCATAGTATATAATAAGCTTACATTCATATCCTCCCCTATAATTAAACAATGGGAAACAATTCTCCACTCAATAGAACAAATAAAGATTAAAACCACTTCAGGGATATTCATGTCATTCCTCCCTCTCTCTCTTTACCTTAACAGAAAAATAGTGAGGAAGAGGATAGCACAGATAGAGAAAAAACAAGCATGAAGTCATTCATAAACAAGGATACGAACAATGGGAAATACAATAAACTGGTACAGCCTACCAAGCTCCAACAATTCTAAGTTAGACCCCAGGTGCAGATAAAAATCATTGGCTGCTACTTCATTGGGTGATAGCTTTGTTCAAGATCCAAGGATTAAACTGAATAGGCATGCAGATTGGGTACTATTTTAAGAGTTTGCATCCAGTTTTCTGACCATCAAAGAATCCATGAGAACACCAAACTATGTGGATCTAAAGCTGGTCGGACTAAAAGAAAGTATTAGATCAAAGTGAAAAATGAATATCCAGTCACCTTGAATTTCAATGCAATTGTCATGTTATAAAATGTTCAACATATAATGTCTTAAATCTCAAAACCTCATAGATTGTCCCTATTGCTGATCTCAACCATAATTTTCCAAAATGATATCGACAATGAATAGAACCTTTCAATAGCTCAATCAGTGTTTCAAGGAAATAAGTAGGACGAATGCAATCGGATGGATTCAATTCTTTTTTATATGACAAGTAGATTCATTTTCAGATCCAATCAAGCCACTATGCTCTTCACCCTACATCCCTATAGAATGACTAGAAAAAAAAAATTAAAGAAGTCCAATTAAGATGAATTATCTAAGATTCAATTAAGAATAATAAGCACGACACTGAGTGTCAACCATGCCATGACATAAGCAAAAGCACTACATTGAATTCTTAATCAAATTCAATCAATTATCAATCAATTACCACCTTCTCCTTAATAATCAGGATTGCTTTTGTTAATGGCTTCTGCTACAGTCATTGTCTCACTTGCAAAAGACCACAACTTATTCACAGGGAATCAACAAGGAATTTTATAAAACAGCGCCATCAGAATCATATTTTAATGAATATCTCAAAGAATCCAGTCATAGCATACCTTGTCCATTTGCTTTGCTCAATGGGATTCCAACCTCTAGGCTTAGGAATATTGCAAGGCCCTACAGTTGCCTGAGATCAACAAAAGACAGCATCACTCACTACCAAGAGGTAACAAAGAATCAAATGCATATGCAAATTTTAAACTCGAAAGTTGTCAATTATCCTCTTATGGACATCTTGTTAGGTGTATAACAACGCTGAAAGCATTCCTAGACCAAAGCCAAGACAATTTTGCCAATTAAGTTTTGAGAAAGTGGACGTGCCTCCTCCTATTATTTTTTATTATAAAAACAAAGTCAATATTGCATCCTACAAAAAACTCCCTACAGTCACAAAACCTTCGTGCAAAGGAACTACAAAAAAAATGAAGCCAGAAATGAGATAGAACATTCCAAACTAAAGGATTCTACACGGGTCACATGATAAACAATATATTCCAGAAAGATGAGATATTCAAGAAAGTTAATAAAAAAAAAGTATTCCCCATGACCTGATTAAACAAAACGATAAAGCCATTACGTCGCAACTCACAACTAATGAGTATGACAATTGACATAAAATTCAAAAGACAGGGAAAATAGAACATAAGAAAATGCAATTGGTTATGCCTGAATGCCAAAATCAACAGGAATCGCAATTCTGCACCTAATTCTATAAGTCGGTGATATTAGACATAAGAGTATACTTATAAATTAATGTTTATTCTATTGAGCTAAAATTGGGTAAAAAATCAACACTTTGGGAACGGGCTTTTTAATAAAGCAGGAAAAAAACACATGCAGTGCAAGCAAAAGCCTGATTGCACAAATAAAGTGTAGGGATAACAAGAATTTGACATTTATAAATTTTGCGGAATACTTTGCTAATAATTAAGGTAGATCAACTCTTAACATCCACATAGCCTAAATTCAGAACGAAAATTCAAAGATTGCAGGGCGACTTGCCAAAATATTGCCAGAATCTCAATGTAATACTCAACATAAATGGATCAACGAAATTGTATAATTTAACTGAACAACTCTTCGCACAAGCAAAAACTTAGGTGTAAAGAAGTGTGGCAGAGGAAAATGAATTTAGAGATGCTAAAACCTGCTGGTACAGTCCATAAAGGAGCAATGCTGTGTCATTTGAGAACTTAGATGCGACGGCTTTGGCATCGGAGTTTGGAGATCCACCGAAGCCAGCATAGGTCGCCGCCGCATAGAACCGCTCCGGGTAAGCGAGGCCGGAACCTCCCCTCGCCATCGCCGACACCGCCGTCATATATGAATTCTCCGATCAGAAATCGAATCTCAGATCGGTGAGAATTATGACGAAATGAAGTGCATATATGAGAGACCTGAATAAAAACGTGGTTTGAACAGAATTTTTGGGCCGGATGGGGGTGGGCAATTTATATGGCTCGAACTTTTTAAGTAAATTGTAATTAGGGATCTGCCTCTGATTTTTGGTAGAATTCACTTAACCACCTCATATCTTTTACATATTAGAAACATAGTCCAAAACCACCATAATCTTTAAAATAATATTCGCTATTTTCGAAAAAAAATAATCATGCACATAGGGAGGAGTTGGAAACAAAGGTAGTGGATGTTCCCAAAAAAAAAAACTAAACATGCAAAATTTTATATGTATTGGGTATACCGTGCAATCTGATATAGAGTATTATTCGTTAAATTAAAAAATATTATTGTTTATTTAAAAAATATTATTACTGACTTGTTATATTAAAAAAATAGTAATACACTCAACTAAAAAAAACAGGTAGCATAATATTGAATATAAAAATGTTATGCCACCGTCAAATTATCTGTTGATAAAAGTTGTGTCGAGCAATCCTTAAGAAATAATATTATTCTTCGTTAAAATTTGACAAAATGGTTGTGCGCCTAATCTAACAATTCGATAATTTGTCCCAACGTACAAATTATTGTATATGTGTGAGTGTGTGGCTTGATTTTTCTTATTGACTTTATTTGCTTAACTATGTTAATGATTTTATATGTTGTGTTTATAAATATTGATGGTGTAATATGATTTACTTGTTGAACGTATATATGATGAATTACTATTATTTGATTTTGATATTATGAATATAGATAAAATTGTATAAAGTGTGTGATATACGAGTAATACTAAACATGATCATAAATAAGATATGTGGTAATACTTGTACAATATTTTAATTGAAATATCATTTCAAACGTGTTTTGAACAGAACAAAACAAATCTTAACAAGATTAATGTGATTATATGTGCTATTATAATATATAAGATTTCATAATTTAATACAATAATGCATTGTTCTATGTGAATGGGATTTATTTACATGGTTGTATTTATAATTGTTCGTGGGGAAATGAGTTGATCACACATAATGTTTTTTTTTGCACTGATCGTCTTTTCTCTTTCAGAAAAAGTGTTGGAGGAAAAATAAATGAGACACTTGTTTTAAATCCGATTGTGCCACAATAAAAATTATTCACCCCTTCACATCCATGTCTACGTGCCATAATCACTTTCACATCACGCTGAATAAAATTATCATTTTTTCTATAGTAATAACACAATCCATTATATGAATTTTAATCCAAACGATAACCGGATGGTTGTGCAATCATAATTCAGTGTTTGGACACTAAACCATCCTCAGACCCCTCTTATTCTCTAAATTTATAAGTTATGCTATAAGTATACGAAGTATTTATAAGTAGTATTGAAGAATATAGAGCACTAATTATTAAATATAGTAATGTTTATATTTATGTTTTATCTAAATTATTAAAAACAAATGGTTAATTATCTAATTAATAATTAACAAAATATAGAAAAGAAAAACAATTGACAAGTAATGGCTATCAATCAATTTTTTTAGTACTTTCAACTATAAATATTTATGTTATCAAATTAATTTAATTCAAATATATATTTTTTAATTCTTACATAACAATCACATTATTAAATTACACCTCCTTCTAAAGTATATACAATTTGTATATAACTACTCATATTAATATCTCTAATTCAAATTAGTCACTTCCAAAGATATTAAAGGCTAATATTTGATCATAAATATTATTTACATGAAATCTTATATTTCAGATTTCAGCCTTCATATATATTATAAATGCTTAATTACTCATAATCAAACGAATAATATAAAATAACATATATGAATAAGAAATATTTTTTGTATTCAATGTAACTAATTTTTTTCTAAATATAGAGTCTGTATATATATATATATTTCTTTTATAGGTTTAGAGGATGTATATAATAATAATAATAATAATAATATATTAAAATAAAATGACTTTTTTCAATTTCGTTTTTCCGTCTAAACTTTATTACTTAATTAGAATAATTATATTATTATTAAATTAAAAGTAGACATTTTTATTCTATAAATTTTGATTTGATTTCAAAATCTAAATTATTTCACAAATTTAGGTGTTTCAAATTTAGCTGATATCAAGATGAATATAGTGCGATATTTAATACATGATTCGAAATCTATATATTTTATCGAATATTAATCAAATCATTGAATTATGAAATTAAAAAAATATATGAAATCTAACAAATATATGACTTAATTTTCTGGATTCATTTTATCAAAAAAAAAATTATATATATATATATAAGTAAAATTACTTTTTAAAATTTTATTTTTTCGGCCTAAATTTCAACCATATAAATGTAAAACTATATATATTTATGCAATTCTTTTAACATACATTATTACAATTTAATTGAAGAGATTATTATTAACAATCTTCGGAATTTGCTTAGTTTTTGTTGTTCAGCATAAATAAATTCGAATTTTAAAGAATTTTTGTTAACTCATAATATATTCAAAATAAAAAATAAATTTGTTAAGAACGTGAAATTATTGTAGTTCATTATATTATGAAAAATTATTGACAATTTTTCTATAATTAAACTATCAATTATTTAAAATCATCCAATCGCGTGGATAAAATTTGATTTTGTCAAATATGAAATTAAATTTTCAACAATCTTACCATAATTCAAAATCATTTCTCATTTTTTTCTCTCTCTTCTTTCTATATATTTTATCAAAATTACTACTAAATATTTTAAGGTCTCTCTTTTTTGTTCTCCTTCCTCTTGAAATGTTTTGCATTTTATGTTTTGAGAAAATAAATGGTAACACATGTACGATAATATATGTTATATTTCAATTGTCACAAAAGTCTACACTCATCAAAAATATTATTTTTATGTTTATTTTATTTTAAAAAAATTTTATTCACCTTTTGCTTTCAATTTCTCATAAACATATTTAATTTTCTTTCTTATTTTTAAACAAAAAATTCGTTCATCTCTTTCATGTTTCGTTTGATTATTCTTGTGATTTTCTCTTGCAAAATATTTTTATCCTTAATTTGACTATGTAATTGGAAAATTTTATGAGATCTATACAAATCTTTATTTAATCTGCTGATATGACTTTAAAAAAAAATTAATTTGATTCAACCTTCTATAAATCGTGAATACCATGCTTATCAATTTGTGAACGAGGCTAATTCTAATAGAATAAAAGACGAAACATAAAATTAAAATAAATTTATACTCATTATACAAAGAAATAATCACTGAATTACAAATCTACACCTTCTATAATATACTATATAATTTGAATATATAATTATATTACAAAATATAAAAAACAAAATCTTCTTTGCATCCTGCAAATCTAACACTAGTAATAATAATAATAATATGACTTTCCAACATTTCTGGAAAAAAATGTGATGGCACAAATAATTTCTTTGTGAATATCATCAATTTTAATAAGCTGCTGATCCATTTCGGCAAAATTGTGAAACGTACTCCCATCTCTTCTTTTCTCTAGGGTTCTATTTTTTTTTCTCCAAATCCTAATGAACTTCGCTCGTATCTGAGTGGCATATATATCCATTAATAATCTAAGTTATATTTCCGTCAGGGTTTCGGATTGAAGGAGATCGACTGTTGGTTTCGGAGGCGATATCCGGGATGAGCTCACGCAGCCACGGCGGTCCAGGGTCGCCGTCAAACCTAAAAGGCGAAACAGTTAGAGGAGATCCAACCGTCCCTTCAATCAGCGGCGGTGATTCAGCTAGGGTTACCCTTGCAGACGACGATAAACCAGCTGAAACTAGGTCTTCTGATGATACAAATGAGTCTAGGGTTTTGAAGCTAGAAAATGTGGACTCCGGTGTCGGTGATGCAAGTGAAGGAGAGAATCAATCCACCTTTTCAATTTCGAGAGGGAAAAATAATGATTTAACGAAGACTGGTGCAGGGAATGTCAAGTCTGAAAATGAGAAAGTCAAAAGCTCTGTCGATGATTATGATTCAATCTTATCTGAATTCGATCAGTTCGCCGCCAAAGAAATGAGTGAAGCTGTCGGATATGGGTATGAAATCGGAGATATGGTGTGGGGTAAGGTGAAATCGCACCCATGGTGGCCTGGACACATATATAATGAGGCGTTTGCGTCTCCTTCTGTGCAGAGAAGCAAGCGTGAGGGCCATGTGTTGGTAGCGTTTTTTGGGGATAGTAGCTATGGATGGTTTGACCCGGCAGAGTTGGTTCCCTTTGAAGAGAACTTTGTGGAGAAGTCACGGCAAACTTCTTCGCGGGGTTTTATAAAGGCAGTGGAGGAAGCTCTAGACGAGTTATCCAGAAGGGGAAGCTTGGGTTTGGCCTGCCGATGTAGAAATGAGTTCAGTTTCTGGCCCTCCAATGTGAAGGGCTACTTTGTTGTTGATGTGGGGGATTACGAGCCCGTTGTTTATTCTACGAGTCAGATAGATAAAGCGAGAGAAAGTTTTCATCCAAATGAGATGCTTTCTTTTATCCAGCAATTGGCCATGACCCCAATGACGCACCAGAATTGGACACCTGAGTTTATCAAGAACAAGGCCACAATTTTGGCATGCAGGAAGGCGCTGTTTGAGGAGTTTGATGAAACATATGCACAGGCTTTTGGGACAGTACCAGTGCGCCCTCCACGTCCCACTGCACCAGTTGCCATGGATCCATCCAAAGGTACATCCTGTCTGATGTTTCGAACATAACTGAGAACTTGTTTCTGCAGATTTTAATGGTATTATGTAGTGTGAAACAGCTTATCCGTCACTTTAAAATTGTCTATGACTTTTCAGTGAAAGCTTGCCTTTTACATATTTATTAAGTTAACAAGGCAAGGTATGGTTCTAGAAAAATTGATTCACTTCGGCCAAAGAAAGCACATTTTTGGTCCATTAAGTACATGAAAAGAAAAATGTTAGATGCTACATGGAGAAGTTGGAATAGTTTTTCATTATATCTCTTAAGGATGAAACAATTAAGGGAGATGGCCACCCTAGAAATGCGTTTCATTAATGTTACTGGAATTTATATATTTTTTTTTATCTTCATCGACTTGTCTTCTTCAGAGGGCTAGTTGTTGATATAGAGATTTATGGGATTAATTTTTTTATCTTCATTCACATATAAGTTTGCAGGTTTTTTATTAGTATTTCCTATATGAAAATAGTGAAAATATTTGTTACTATTCCACATTGATGTAGGTTATGCTAGTATTGATACTTGTTCTCATTCTGTGTTTTGATGTTTATACACTCATTGATGGCTTCTTGTAGGTGTAGGGGTAATTTTTTATCTTTGGGGTGTAGTGTTGATTCTTGACTCTATGAATAGAAGTTCTTCATTGTCTATTTTAGAAAATGAATTAATTTAGGCAGATAGTTACTCCATCGCCCTTAAAAATTATCCAAACTTGTTCTAGATTTGGTTATTTGTTCATCTCTATACATGTGATTTTCAGAGGTATTGTGTTCCATTTGTTTCTATAGGGTGTTGACATTGCTGTTTGATTGGGTTCATCAGTTAACTAGTACTGTTGCCCTTAATTTTGAGATTGTTTGACACCAGTCTTGGAGGACAATCTGAAAGATGCCAAGTTTAGCTGAATATACTCTTGGTACTTTGTCAACGTGTTCTTGAAATTGTCTCCTGCATAAAGGAAGAAACAAGTCAAATTTGAAGTGTAGACTTGGGTTTTGGTTTGTTTTCTATGCTCCTATTTAGTTGATGGGTTATTGTATTGAGAAAATTAAAAAGTTGACGGGTAGCTTATTAATATTTGGCCACAAAATGTAACATTTGATTTGAAGATATGCTGCTTGGCTTCTAAGATTCACAATGACTGGACCTAAGTCTAATGTGAGGGTGAGGGAACATTTCTTAGGCTTGAAACTGATTCGGATGTTTCACCAGAGTTGCTTGCATCATGCTGAAGACCTAGTAACTGTTGTGAAGTGATGGAGCTTTTAGATTCAAAAGAAGTCACATGGAAAGTTGTTGTCACTTGATTTCCAATTCTACTAAATTTCAAGTGAGAACAACTGAACAAGCATCTCATTGTGCGCACTTGGTTTGATTTTCTTGTTGGGTATGATTTTGTGTTTGAACTTGTTTTTCAATTAGAGAAATTGAATTTGAAAAACTTTAGTAGAACCAACAAAATAGAACTCTAATAACTGTATTTACATTTGTTTGAGTGTGTGTCACTGTGTGTGTGCTCTGTATTTTAAAGATTTTTGCTATCGGGTAAAGCATCAACTTAACTTCAGAAGTTCTTAAATATAAGTCCTGCAAACATGATTGGCCATGTTAAATCATCAGAATTCAGGCTAACCTGAATGGCCTAGTGGCTTTAAGTTACATTGTATGCTGAACTTCTTTAAGCATATTGTATAATTATTTTATTCAAAATCCTTCCTGTGCTATCTGGTGTCGGACCAATAAATCTGCCATGTTAAATCATCAGAATTCAGGCTAACCTGAATGCCTAATGGCTTTAAGTTACATTGTATGCTGAACTTCTTTAAGCATATTGTATAATTATTTTATTCAAAATCCTTCCTGTGCTATCTGGTGTCAGACCAATAAATCTGCAGAGATAGTATCATACTATTCTGAAAGCTCAATCTCGAAGTCTGAAGCTGACAGGATTTTTTCTTCAATATGATTTAAATATCTTTTTATATTTTATTATTTTTAATAATAAATAAAGAGCCTAATTTGCACAATGAGAACATTTTGATGGATTATCACTGTTGACAAGCTACTATTGAGCAATGGAGGCAACATTCCTGATACCCTATTACATGTTATGTTCTGGCTTATTGGTTCTCGAGTGGAAAATTTAGGATGAATATGAAGTAAAGAGAGAATTTGCATTTTGCCGTTGATTTTTTTCTTGGTTAATTAGATTGTTATCCAGCAGCATATAAGAGTTTATTTGTTCTTGGAAAATATCAACATTCTAAAATAGTGTGTATATATATTTTTTATTTTTTTTATTTTAAAGTTTTAGATTTGTTGATTTTATTATTTCTTTCTTCTATGAAAATACAATAAATAAAATAAACTAATAATACTTAATTATGTGCATTTGAGGCAATAAGAAATTTGTGATCAAGTCCAAGATAACATCTATTTGATATGAAAAATGAGATGAAAATAATTATGTGGTTTAACTACACCCGCATTATTTGGTTAAGGTAGATTACCCTCTTCCTTTTCTCCCTGAAGTCACTTTTGTTTCACATGTTTAGAGAAACATAATTGATAAGATTGTTTGGACTGACTTTGACAGAGAAAGAAAATTGCGTTTGGTGAAACATAATCAAGATAAGTTCCACAATTTTAGAGTCACATGTGAATCCTAGAAAAAAATAAAATTAACAAACAAATAAATTCCATGGCCATACCTTCATCTGTATTTGGTAATATTTAAAAGAATATAGCTCAAAACGTCAATCAAAATCATGATTGTAGGACCAAATTGAATTGTTTTGCATGATATTTATCCATTTAGTTTTCTGGGAACCATTGGTTTGATCATGAGTTGACAAGTAATGTTTAAGAATTTGCTTTTTGAATTATATTTCCTATTTTTTATATATTATATATGCACACATATATATATAGATAGATATTTATATGTGAAGGCATCAGTGTCGCTTTTCAGCTATTTTTGTTGGTTACTCCAATTCTTGATTGGTAGACCAAAAATAAATTGTTCTCCTATTTAATTTGAGGAATCAGTAACCCCAAAAAAAACTCTGATGTGGTATTGATGTGTGAATGAGTGTTTAATTTTTATTTTTGTATTATTTAATTTCTAGGTATGTAACTGCAATATTTTTTCATGTTAATTTCGCCAGCATTAAGTCTCTGATAATTGTGGCTTTCTTCTCACTGCCTCTTATTCTTTATGTTATGCAGCTCCTTTGAGTGGCCGACTTGTGTTTGCTGAAGCCCTTGGTAAGCAGAAACTCTCTGTGGAACCTTCTAAATCAAAGGATCAGCTGGAGAAGGAAAAATATTTATTTAAGCGGAGAGATGAACCAATCCACACGAAGACCAAAAAATTGGGACCAGCCCAGGTTGGTAGCCCGCTTTTGGTAGATGGGTCAAGGTTACCTGGGACACCTTTGGACTCAGCCACAAAAGGCCACATGCAGCAGAGTTCTACGAACCCAGCTTCTGAGATCAGTGATTTTAAACCTTCTGAAGGTTCTATGAAACTTGTTGAAGTTGGAATGAAAAAAGCGAAGTCACACAAGCAGCGGGCTGGGGAATCGAGTGCTGAAAATACAAACCTGGTTGTGAAGAAGAGAAAGAAAGAAATAATGGGTGAAAATGTAATTTTGGCTGAGAAGACGAAGAAGAGAAAGAAAGAAATAAGAAGCGAGACTAGTGCTGACATGTTGAGGTTGACTCCTCCTGCTAACATCAACAGTGGAATATCAGTGGGGAAAGATTTAGAAACACCACTCGATGTTCCACTTGGTGGTACTGCTAATAACCAGCATGACAATCAGAAGACTGATGATTTAGTGGCCTCTTTCTCATCTTCAGAAGCGAAGCAAGTGGCTGACTCTGGGAAAGTAGAGCTTCCGGTGCTAGTAAAAGATCTACATGCCCTTGCCATCGACCCCTTCCATGGAGTTGAGAGGAGTTGCCAAGCAACCACCCGATTGGTCTTCTTGAAATATCGCTCTCTTGTGTATCAGAAAAGCTTGGTTTCATCGCCACAAGCGGAGATCGAGACAAGTGAAGCTTTACCTGTTCCTCCTAGAAAAAAAACTAAAGACAAGTCAACCATGAAGCTTATGAGGCCTTTGGTCAGGCCCGATGACCCAACCAGAGGTGGTAAAAAGCGTGGCCTATCTGATCGACCAGAGCTCATCAAGAAAAAGAAGAAACTTGAGGACTCTGATGACATTAACAGAAGGAAGAAGCTCACTGACCCGGAAGATGCCAGGAAGAAGAAAAAGATATTAGAGGACTCAAAATCATTGTCTGTGGAAAAGAAGATATCCCAGAGGCCCAATGAATCTCCGTCACAACCAAAATTAGTAAAGCTAGAATCGAGCAAGAGGGCTGAGCAGCCAAGAAAAGCACGTAATCCAACTATGCTAGTGATGAAGTTTCCATCTGGTGCTTCGCTTCCTTCTGGGGCCCACCTGAGAGTGAAATTCGCTCGTTTTGGGCCGTTGGATCACAACGGCACTCGAGTGTTTTGGAAAACATACACATGCCGTTTGGTCTTTCTGCATAAGGTTGATGCTGAGGAGGCTTTGAAGTTTGCTCGGGAGAGTGGCGATTTATTCGGATGCACAAATGTGAGGTCGTATATCCGGGACGTGGGACCTGAGGCAGTGGAAACCGACCCAATCAAGGCTCAGAAAGAAGACACCACATCAGCTGCGGCCCCTCTGTCAAGAGACGGTGGTGCTGAGCAGAGGACACCTGTGAAAATTGCAGTCCAGCCGCATCAGCAGTCGGTGCAGCTGAAGTCGATCCTGAAGAAGCAGTCTGGTGAAGAAGTTGGTAATGGCAATAATGGTAGAGGTACTTCCCGTGTAAAGTTTATTTTGGGTGGGGACGAAAGCACTAAAACCGAACAACAACTTTCTAGTTATTCAATGGATATTACTAGTAGTAAGAATTTGCCAAAGTTTAATCCTCAGCCCAATGTTACTGCTACTCCTATGCCTTCTCATCAGTCGCAGAAATTTCCAAGTAATAGGCCTACTAGTGTTGTTGACACCACCGCAGCCATTCAAGAAATCCCCAGCGTGCTTAAAAACGACATTTCACATCAGTTTCTGAATTTACTGACTAGGTGCAATGATGTGGTCAATAATTTGAGTGGGGTATTAGGCTATGTGCCTTACCATCCTCTTTAGTGTATCGGAAATTGAGATCTGATGAAACCGATAAGAGAGAGAAAGAGAGAGTTGTAAGTGAGATGTGCAAAATTCTCTCTCTAAAATGAAGGATAGATCCGCTAATATGCCCAATGTAGATGGTACAATATGATTGATGAGAAGCTATTTGTCAAGTAGGTTGGTAGAAATGGGCTGAAAGCTGTGGATGGAGATAGTAGCACTCTGTACGGTGTGTAACGTTAATATGGAATTGTAAGAATTTTGTGTTTCTCCATGTTACGCTTTTGCGCTTTTATTTAGTTTTAATTTCCTGGAAAATATTTATTGCTTCTCTTCTACTTTGATAACGTCCTCATTAATTTATCATTTTCTGTTTGGGTATATTTGCACGGTTAGAATGAGGGATGTGCTGCTGATCCCAATTTTACGATTGTATTACATCTAACTCGCCTTTTGATACATATTCTAAAAAAAATGATACCTACTATTCAATCAATTTTATAAATTTCACTATGTAATTATTAGTCAATTATTAAAAAAAAAAAAACCCATTTATTATTTTTAATCATGATTTGACATATATTTTATAAATTGTACCATATTAAATCTTAAAACAAACAAAATATTTGTATTCATATTTTGAATTCATGCAATTTAATTTTTAAATTTGCCACACGCCTCTTCAATTTAATGCAAATGGTCTTTCCGTTGAGGGCGTATGGATTGAGAGAAAAATGAGATAAAAAGTTGGGAGAGATTTGTGGAGGAGAGTGGACTATAATAATATATTCTGGTACACGCAAAATGGCATTTTATGATGATATTTCATTGTTGTTGAGCTTGTAAATTGTAAATCTTTTTAGTGTAGCTTGGGTAATTATTATTGTATTATTTGATGATGGACCTTCTAAAAGGGTGAGGGCATATTCTTCCGCTTGAGCCGTCAGCTGGTGTTATAATATAGGGCAGGCAAATGATACGACAAAAAAACTCAGCACACTATATTTATTTGATATATTATATAATAAATAAAAAATATTTCGTCATATTTTCTTTAGATGATATATAATTTTTTTCTAATTTATCCTATACATAAAATATAAAAATAAAACAGAACAAAATGTGTGAGAAAATTCTTGTAGGAAGAAGACACATCATTCCACCATTTTTTAAAATTCTTAAAAAGGCTTCTTTTTGCTTCGTTTATGATTTCTGCTTAGTGTTTAGGATTTGTTCTTGGTGCTTTTATTCGTTAAATATTGATGGTTGTGCAAATTTTATTGTTAAAAAATTGAGTTTCATATGTTCACAACTAGTTATATGAACGTTATAAGTAATATTCGAAATTTAATTTTTCAAAATAAGGAATGTTTGAAAATTAATTTTGAGCGTGGTGCAATATTCAAATAGGATTGGGCAGTAAGGTGGGGGGGGGGGGGGGGGGGGGGGGCAGAGCTTGAGGGTTTTCAAATGTTGTGTTCAGATTTAGAAATAGTTTACAAATATTATGAACAATGTTCGAAATAAAAAATTTGACGGTTGTATGTAGGATATTTTATTTGTGTTTATATATTATCTCTAAACATTGGTAGTAACGTTTGGTCTGAATTTTACGAACATTGTCTTTGGTGAGCTAATAAAAAAAATACAAAAAAGAAAAAAAAAAAAAAGACTTTGAGAAGTGAAAAAGAAAAAACGAAAAAAGACTTGCAACATTCATACTTTTGCATTTTGGGTCGCTATTATTTCTTTAACCAAATTATATTGTCTACGAAGATTCAGTGGATTTTAGGATTTAGAAAGGGTTGGATCACTTCTTCTTTTTTTTTTTTTAAATGTTTATAAAAAGAAGGCAATATAGCTATTTAGCTGATAATTATTTCTGTCCAAAATCAAAAGGTAGTGTACTTATAAATTTTGGTGGTGACATTCGACCCCAAATTATATTTTGTTTAAAAAATATAATGATTAAATAAAAAAATATTTTTTATTTTAAAAAACAAAAACATTTATTTTCAAACGATTGATTCATTTATTATTGAACAGTCCTAGGTTGATTTAAAAAACTAAAAGAAGAAAATAATCGAAAACCAAAACTGGAAAACCAGCAGAACCAAAACTGCCAGTTCGAGACATTCTTCGAATCAAAATTGTGAGAACTGTGTCACGTCTAACTTAATATTATAATCAATGCAACTATTCACATATTTGATTGGATATTTGATTGGACTTCATTCATAAAAGGATATATTTCTAAAAGAAATTTCACAGTTAAAACCAATTTACGAAGATTTCCAGTATTGACGTATTAAACTATAATTTAATTTCACAACGAAGACAACGTTCAGTGATTGCTACAAAATAAGAGACTGAAAATTATAATTATAAGCCAACATTATTTGACCTAATTCACTTTTCTGGTAATTTGGATCTAAGCACCCTGTTAATGCACAACAAGAATCCATTTGAACATATTTGTCCAAACGTCCATTTTTTTAATGGACGTGAATGTCATTTTGCAAGTTTACGGGGATCCACTTGTCTATAAACTTAACACAGCAGATGTTTCCTCGAACATTAACACACACACACACAAAGAAGAAGAAGAAGATTGAGCCAATCGAGAATTCAATATTCTTTACTTTCAAGGACTAGTTTTACTTCTCTTTATCTTCATTGGTTATAACTTCGGCCCACCACAACTACAGGAGTGAAAATTACCTCCAGAAAGTTGGGGCTAATGACTACAGATAAAAACCAAATCCTAACTAGAATTTCTTAGAGAGAGAGAGAGAGTCAGTTGTTCACATATCAGGATTTGCTTTGTCGGGAATCACAGCAACATTATTTACCAGTTGTTCACATAGGAGGATTTGCTTCGTCAGGAATCACAGTCAAAGTCTCAGTAACATTATTTTCCCTTTTCACAACAGCCTTGAAAGTTTTTCCAACTTTATCGCCCATAATCTGAATAATCTGGGAAAAATATCAAATCAGAAAAGGACAAAGCATCAAGAAAGTTCTAGAAAAAATATAAACCAGAGAAATTGCCAAATATATAATAAATTAGGTTACATTTAGCTCTAATGTAAAGAAGTGAGACATTAATTCGTAGAGTGTATTACTACCTCCTGAATGCTTCCAACGGGCCTTCCTCCAAATTCAACTACAACATCTCCAGGACGAAATCCAGCACGATCAGCTGGTGAACCGGGTGATACCTGTAGATGAAAACAATGCATCAGTATACACTCCCTGAGAAATACTGCTCTTTGTCATTTCAAAATTTAGTCAAAGGACTTTGCTTACGATCCAACTTATAAACACAATGATAATGTATGCTGAAACAGATAAGTGGAATAGTGGATCATTTGAGCAGCCTTCTAACTCAAATCAACAAAAGTTTATTGTTTCTGCTATGTGCCTTGATCACAACAACTACCAAGGAAACTAAGTGTTTTCATCTCTGACCAAAGAACTAAAGATTTGCAAGTAGCACTGTTAAGGGTTTGTCAGTGCGGGCAATTCTTTGAAGTTTCATTTCTCATATTTTTTGCTGACTTCATGTTTCACATTGGTCTCTATGAAACCAAAACTTATCTTACCGTCTCATTTTAGAACAGAGGATAACCCTCACATCTGAGGCTCTGTATATAACAGCTTAATGCAATATCGGGGTCGATTAAAGGGAAAAATAGTGGGATGAAAAATGTCATCACAGTCATTAACAGTAACTATCAAGAAACCCTGAAATGCATAGCAACCTTTCCCTGCCTAATTGTGTAATAAAGTCTTTTTGAAAAGGAGCCATTTTCTTGTCAACAAGCCGGGTTTTAGCATGTCTGTGCTGGAATTCCATCAACACAATGTTAATTCCACATCTACATTTAATGGCACTACAAACAGTAAGTTGATCCAACTGCAATAATGCGGCAGTTTTTCAGGCACTGCTAGCCACACCCCAATATATGAAACACACCCAAAACAGAGTGTTTGATCACCTCTGTCTAATTAATCCACATGTTCAATCGGTAGCGAACAAACAAGATTTGAAGAGTTTGGTCACTTAAATTTAATGGTTTAAAGTGTTCGATCAGCACTGATCAAACATCTCAAAAAAAAACATGGGGTGTATATCAAAATGTAGGGGTGTGAACAGTCCACGCATTTTTAATAGTCTCACACGATTCATAGATGTTTCAGAAATTGCATTCAAAAGGCCATTCAGGAAAGAAGCCAAACCCAGCAGCAACCAGAAACACAAACAAAGAAACAAAACGAGAAAATAGAGCCAAATGGTCATAATGTAATCACAATTGTGCAGAAAATATTAAGGTACAATTCTCAGAGAGTATCTGACCATGGGTATAAGAACTCCTCGGTTGACATCTGGGAAGGAAGCATTTCTTTCTTTGAGATGTGCAATGATCATGTCATTGAGATCAAGCATTTTCAGACCAAGCCAAGGTCGGACAACTCTCCTGCATCATTAGCTGTTATATCACTACCATATTCAGGTATCTAGAAGAGTTTAGAAGCCAATTTATACATAAAAATAAAAAAAGAAAAGAAAGAAAGAAGAAAGAAACTAAGATGACATTAATCACATATCATTAACGGTGCATAAGCAACATGGCAGGGCAGATCAACATAAGCAAAATCTCTTCCTCTGCCAAAAGGAGGAAGCTATAGGGCTCAAAGCAAAGAACATAAAGGGGTTAAACATAAATTCCCAGCCACAGGGGGTCTAAATTTGTAATTTCAAAAAAATGTGCAAGGAATTGGCAATTAGCCATTTACAGAGAGGATAATGTCATTCAGCCAACTTTTTATTAGGATAGTGATACTTATTAGCCTAGCGCATAGGATTACTAGAACTTCATGTCCCTTAATGCGTCAGCCTGCTAAAATTGGCTTCACTTATTCAATTGTCTCCCACAACTTCAATAACATGGCTTTCCAATGCTTGCATGTTCATTTGTGCTAAAACATACATACCTCACACATAAAATCAATCAAATTACCAATGGACCCCTAATTCCAAGAAGCGACAGCCAGCCAATAAAAAGGAAGAAGTCCACTCACAAGTCACAAACTTAAGAATCCTTTTTATTTATTTATTTAAAAAAATATCAGATTTAATTTTTTGATAGTATAAATAATAGTTTATAATTTCTAATGCTTGAAAGAACTGATCTCCCCCCCCCCCCCAACCACCAGCGAAATTTTATTTATTATATTTTTTTTCTGACACCAACAAGGTAATCCCAAGGAAGAGCACTTAATAAACAACTTCAAGGAGGCAACTGCATCGGTGTGTTTTCATCAAATGATTGCTCATTAAGACACTGTAGTTTAACTATTGGTTCTGAACAAAATTTTTAACATTAAGAATTATAGAAGATCCGCTTGCTTAGTGGTCTCAATGTTTTGAATTTATTTTAAATCTACAAATGCAACAGCATAAAACTTGTAGTACTAAGTAAGACTTCAGAGTTTAATTATGATCTTTTAAAAGCTTTTTATCAAATTATTAACCCAACCATGAAAACCAATACAATTGGTCTTCTAGAAGTGTGTCTATTCTTCATAAGTACAAGTATGGCAGATGAGGTGGGTGGCTCAAGCGGTATGAGCCCCTATTACCTAAAAGCAAAGGTACTATGTTTGAGTCACCATGAGGGGTAGGAGAGAAATCCTTTGAACCTACTTGAAGGGAAAGGAGAAAAAAACAATAACAAAGAAAAACTACTGATAATGCATGTTTTACCTAAAAATATTTGACGAAATAATGTTAGAGAGAACATACTAGGAAAAAATCAGAACGTCAGGGAAAGCTGGATACCAAAGCTTAAGACGCTACTTAGGAAGTGGATGCACATACTCCTTTGATCTGAGTTTAGTTAGAGGAAACAAAATTGGTACATATTATGAATTAGAAGTGTCAAATTTGTAAGCGAAATATAAGTCTGTGACTGAAGTTATTCAAAGAAACTTAATAATAAAAAAATCTACCAGCCACATGATTGAGGTGGGCCCTTGAGAAGGTGAGCAACTAACTTTAAATGAGAATTAAGGCCAACTTCCCTCAACCAGACATGATATACATCAGATATAAGGAAATATTACCAGCATCGAAATCAGTGGTTTTAGGTGCGCAATTGTGCACGTGCATCTGAAATGCGCCACAAAAACACACATAGAGAAGAGAGAGAGAGAGAGAGAGAGAGAGAGAGAGAGAGAGAGAGAGCTTAAACGAACATCATACCCACTCTTTTTGAAGTGCTCTATTATTTTTGCAACGGAATCAATTGGGACAGCAAAATTTAACCCATCAGCCCCCAACACTTTCATGATATTAACACCTACAACTTCTCCATCAACATTGATTAGAGGTCCGCCAGAATTGCCCTACAACCAAGAACTTATGATTAACAATACATAATAACTAAATTTTGGCATGTTAACAGTTAATGCAAAGAAGAAACCAAAGTTGATAAAGTCATCTTCAATGGTTCAATATGTGTAGTTCTCATAGATGACAAAAGAAAGAAAAGAATCTTATCAAATGATCCCTTTTGCAGTAAACTTTATTAATATTAGCTTAAGAATAATGACCAGGATGAGCCTGAAAAACATATAACAGAGACTTAAAAAGACGTAGCTTCAGTAAATTTTTCACCAGGCAATAATGAAGTAACCACAAGTTGTATCATAAATATTCAACTTTTCCAAGACAACAACCATCAACCCCTGCAAAGAAGCAAAATACAGGCTCGCTGATGCTTTAGTATATGTATTAATATTGATTTGTTTGATTTAAAGCACAATTAGTTTGCAATATTCCCCGTGCATGCCTCAAGGACTCGGATGATCCTGGATCACGGTCATTCAATAAGCAAAAGTTGCCCCAAGTAGCTCCACATATGCATAAATAACAACTCTTTCACTTCGAAGGCCCAAATCCCACCCCCAGCACAACCCACCTCCTAAAAGTGATGAAATGATGAAAAAAAAAAAAAAAAAAAAGATGGATTGGAGATTATGAGTGCAAGAAGTTCTTCAAAATCTGGTGAAGGAAAAATTAGAATATTACCTGATTTATAGCACAATCAGTTTGCAAATATTCCTGTTGCACGCCCCCAAGACCCAAGTCACTACTTTTACGATCAACACAACTAGATGCAACAAGGGAACAACAAAAACATATCAGAAAAATTATGTTCCTGACCATATGTTGGAGCAGGCCAGTGTAATACACTCAGTATGCATGAGCACTGCGTACATAAGACAGATGGAACGGTAATTTACCTTACAATACCTGCTGTAACAGTATTCTGAAGGGTTAGGGGACAGCCCATAGCCACCACCCAATCCCCAGGGCGAAGCTTGCTAGAACTCCCAAGTTTTGCTGCTGGGAGAGGAGTTTTAGATTTGATCTTCACTATTGCTATATCGGAATGTAAATCAGCATTCAACACTGTACCCTCGAATGATCGACCATCTTGCAAAGTCACTTCAACCTACCATAATGATCAAAACTTAACTGGAGTGACTAAAATTGAAATTGATGAGGTCAGTGTACTATACATTCTTACTCTAAAAGAACTAGTAATTAACAGCAGACAATGCACAATCAATGCTCTACATTTCCACATTTCACTAAAAAATATAAAATAATAATAAATAAATTGTATTCATGTATGGTACAGCACATTAATACTAGCATAAGTCCAGATATCTTCCAGGTGATAATCATATACCAAAATCAATCTTAGTAAATACTTAACATCGCTAAAACGTAACATTCACTTGAAACTCAAATATGTTGAAAAGGGGCATATCTTGATTATATCCATCAATTGCAATGAGATAATAAGTATATCGAGAAAATTATTGGAAACTAAAACCTTCAGGTGGAGTTTTTTCTTTTTGCCCCAATATCAACTGCCGATATTCCAATCAAAGGACATACCTTCCCCTTAGATGAAGACTTCAAGCCTTGAAAATCAACCACCACATGAGCACAAGTCAAGATAGTACCATCCTCATCTATAATTGTTCCTGATCCAATGCTTTTACCCGTAGTGATACCATGAAAACCTACAAAAAAAAGCATTATGATCAAGCCACAACCTGCAAAGGTACTTCTCTTTCATCTGAAAGTTTTAAGAAATCACAAAAGATGAAAGGAAAGAAAAGGAAAAAATACCTAGGGGTACTGCCAAATTGACAACAGCAGGACCAATTTTAGCAGCTGCATTCGCAATAGTATCACGACCAAGACAGTTGCAGGAATGTTTTGGACTATCTCCAGCATCTGTCGCAGCTCCCTTATATTTATCGGGTTCAGGCAAAGGATCGGATCTTGAAAAAAATAGTGGATGAATACCTACAATTTAGTGTCATCTATTTGTCACGTTGGAAATAAAAATAAAAATGGGTACAATAAGAATTTAAAAAACCATTAAGAAAACCTAGAGAAATGCAATATACCATACTGTGAATGGTCTGAGCGAGTAAATAAAAGAGAAGGGCTGTTCTCTTCCACAGTTCTCCATGGCCATGTCAAAGAATCCCCAAAGGTTGAAGGTATTGAAACCGATACTGATGTATCTACTCAATAAGATAGTACAAACAAATAATAATAAGCATAACCAAATTCTAAACACTGCTAACAGCAAATAATAATAAGCATATGTAAATTCTAAACACTACTAACAAAATTCAGAAATAACCCTTTGAATGTGATGTTATCTTATAACAAGTGAACCCTGACACAAGCTGAATATTTTAAAATGATTAACAAAAGTCTTGAAGAATACATAAACATTTCCCACAATGAAAGGAGTCCTCACTATATTCTGAAGAAGCGGTGAAGCACAAAATCCCTGACCCTGCTGTAGCCAAAGCTACTGCACGTATAAGAGAAGGTTTGTCTGAAAACTTCCTCTGCAAAGACACAACAAAATCCACTCTAGCGTAAAACAAAAGGAAACAATACGACATTCTCACAAGAAATTCATCGAACACCTTGCAAACAAGCGCATTTCCGATTACTGCAATGACCGATGGCATGGGGAAATAAAATTAACCAATAGGAAACCACATACCAAGAACTGCATCATCTGTGCAACAATATGTTCTCTGAGATTTAATCCAATTCAACTCTCAAGCGCTTTACTTTTTTTTTTTTTTTTTTTTTGCAGAAGTTCTGTTTTCCTTCTCTAATTATGTATTCCAGACTTCCAGTATAATCTGGTGACACACAGAAAATGCACTTTCTTGGGGTTTAGGACAGCCGTGTGCCGAGCTGGGCCTAACTAAAGCTCCTTCCTTTGTCACAAATTAAATTGGACGGAAATTTGTTTAACGAAAACACAGACTAAAAAATGTGCATCATTAGTATTGCACCGTGAAAACGTAAAAATTATAGGGTATAATTATTTAAACACCTTTGAAAAGTCGAAATAGTTTCTTGAATAAAAGAATAAAATTCAAATAGTTTTTATTAAATTATTCTATAACAAAATTACACAGTGTGTAAAATAATGCAAAAAAAAAAAAAAGAAATTATATATATATATAATAGATAACTTTTGAAACAATTTTAAAAAATAGATAAAACGACAGCCGGGCTGATATTTTTTGGATAAAACGTCACGGGGACTGACGTTTTAAATTTGAAATATAATCGCACATATATATATAAACAGTTATATATACACACGTACACCACATGCATCCATTTATATATACATATAGCGCACTAACAATATACATAAATATAATCGCACATATATATAAACAGTTATATATACAATATATATGTATATATATTTGTTTTTATATTATAATTATTTATATTATTATTAGAAATTCATATATTTAAAAATATATATATAATTATAGTTTTAAAATGTACAATATTATAATGTTATTTAAGATAATAAAAAAATTATTTAAATTAAAGAATAATTTTTAATTATTATGTGTAATTTCATTTTTTGAATATATATATATATATATATATTAATAATACATAAATATATATATATTATACAAATAATTAAAAAAAAGAAAAAAATAAAAATCGTCAGTCGCACTGACGTAAACATTAGTCGCACTGACGTAAATTTTTTTAGAATATATGTTAATATATATATAATATATTATAAATATATATATATATTATTTAATATATATTCTGAATATATATATATATATAATTTATTAGTTAAGTAAATATATATATATATATATAGAAATTTATGTATATTTTTATCACTTGACCTAACTTAATTACTTTATCGAACATAATATTTTGTAAGTTACAAGTATCTATATAATATTATTTTTAATATATATTATGTGTTAATTATTAATGTCATTTAATACATATAGCATGTTATTATTATTATAGAATATAAAATCAAACCCCAAATATAACAACAGATCTCATATCTCCAATAGAGATTAAGAGGGAAAATATTTGAGGTATTTACAACACTACACATAAGACCAATATAGCTTTGTTAAATAAGAACAATTTTGCCGGGCACTGTTAATCTCTAAGGGAAAATTAAGATATTTCAAAAAATTATAAATTAATAGAAATTTTGACAAAAAAAAAATAATAATAATAATTATATATATATACACTACATCATACCCAATTAAGATGGAGAAAATCATGAGCTTATGAACTGGCACTAGCTTAATCCACAAAGAATTTAGAACCATTAGCCACTTCAATTCATAATCATAAAACTTGGTCTTTATTACAGTCTTAGCGGTTGCCTCTAGTCACCTTTGATCTTAACTATTGGGTAATCATAAACGGTGAAAATTTGCAGGTTAGAGATAACATATCACTGTCAAATAAATGAGGGGCAGACTGTATACCCGAAAACACAACACTTTTGCGGTGAAGCTTTTGGTAGAATTTGGTTTTTTTCAAGTTTAGAAAAGACTAATATCTTTTCCAAACCTCAGTAGTCGAATGACATTAGTCGAATGACATTGCTCCGTTAGTGTTTGGTAGGTCAGAGTTTGATCCACGTGCCCTCGAATCCCCACTAAAAAAATGGCAACGAAGAAAAATATGATTTAAAATACAGCCATAAGGTTATATATTTATGTTTTTCTGAGGCATGATTCTCTCTCTAACCTGGTTTAAATGGGGTCTGCTTATTCTCCATCCGTGCGTCTTACTGTCCTTGTTCACTAGGTTCTGTCAAGCGACACAATATAAGTTGTTCACTAGGTTCTGTCAAGGAACATTATATAATACAAAGTAAAAGGAAGAAGCACTGTATTGAAATAAGCAACAAGGCTAAGTGCTATTTCTATAAATATGTAAATAATTAAGAGTAACATCAACTTAGTAAAATCTCAGTCTTGTTAACATAGCTTTAATCTACATGAGAATACTTATTGTCCAGTATGAGCTTGAACATGTGTAATTAAATTTCCAGAATTCCAGTTTTCACATACTAAGGCGCTACATAACACAATGATAGAGCTCTCTGAAACAATAACTATGCAAAATCTAAGCAAATATACAAGCACAATTATGCATAGAACCAACATACTGTATTCGCAAGAACATTGATCTGAGATTTGGAGTTGCAGGTTTCTCTTTCTCAGCGAGCAATGACCATGTTCGATCAAGCAATTTCAAGAAGCCACACCAATTTCAACTTTATCTCAAAAAATTGATAAAAAAATTCAATGTCAGTGTTGGATTTTGAGATATCTAGTGAAACTTTTACAACGTTAGATTAACGCTGTATTTTGGAGGACTGCCATAGTTTTTGACTCACCAAATCCATCAGTGCATTGTCAATAAAGTCAAGGATGGGTCTACAACTTTTCAAATCTCAGTAACTAGTGCCACTTGATGCTATATGGAAAACAGAGTGAAAGAATCCATTTTCTCCTATGTATCCATTTTCTTTCTATTTTTGCATTTATCTGAACCAATACCTAGTTCAATAAACCACATTCAAGTGACTTCAGCTTTAAAAATAAACATCAACAGAAGGTGAGAGGATTAATGTCAGAATGTAACTCAAAAGATGACCATTTATATGGTGCCAAATCATGTCAACTTGCTTATGCCAAATAAAAATCACTTACTTTGCAAACAATAACAAGGATTAGTCTAGCTAGCATGTGTAATCATGTCTTGACCATAGCACCATAAAAGCAAGATGAAGTTCAAAGGTGCATTTTAAGCATATCACAAATCAGATACCAAAATAGAAGAAACTTGGAAATTTTAGAATTACCTGTGGAACCACTTCAGTTAAAACGATTCACTTCCTTCTAAGAGCTAAAATAAAAATAAAAAATAAAAAAATCCCAAATGATGGCCCAGTGTGGTAAATAAAGTAAACCCTGACTCCCAGTTGGTCAATAAAGCATATAGTTTTTATTTGCCACAGTCTGTCCAACTAGAACCTGGTATCTTGATAAGACCCTTCTCCTCAATAGCTCTCCTCAATCTGTTAGCATCATCCCACCTCCCAGCAGAGGCATAAATATTGGCAAGAAGAGAATGATAGCCACTACTCTCAGGCTCCAGCTCAAAACAATTCCTAGCAGCCACCTCTGCAAGTTCTACATTGTTATGCAAGCTGCACGCAAGAAGCAATGCACCCCATACGCCAGCATGTGGCTGAGTTGGCATGCTCTTAATCATCTCATGGGCCTCATCTAATCGCCCGGCCCGACCCAAAAGTTCAACCACAATTGAGTAATGATCCTTTGTTGGGACAACTCCGTGCCTCTGCATAGACATAAAGCAATGATAGCCTTCTTCCACCAAACCAAAATGACTGTAAGCAGTCAATATTCCAGTATACGTTACCAGGTTTGGAATAATGCCATTGTCAATCATCTCCTCGAATAGCTTGATAGACTCCATTGCCCTACCATTTATACCACACCCTAAAATCATTGCAGTATAAGCAACTAAATCCCTTTTCTGTAAACTGTTGAACAGCTCGTAAGCTTTGTCAATGTTTCCACACTTTGCATACATGTCAATAAAAGAGGTGGCCAAATGATCATCCATTCTGATACCTAATTCTCTCATGTATGATTCGATCCAAGACCCATGTTCCAAATCTCCCAGTTGAGAGCAAGCAGATATAGCACTAGCTAATGTCATATTGTCAGGCTGAAATTTCGCACGAGGCTTCAGCATTTCATCAAACAACTGCAACGCCTCTTTTGCCCGGTGATTCTGAGCTAAGCATGATATCATCGCATTATACAGAAGCAAAGATTTCTTACTCATTTTATCAAAGAGCTCTTTGGCAGACTCTACATCTCCATACTTTGAATAAGCAGAAATCATTGTGATGTAAGAAACATTATTCCTCTCTGGCATCGCATCAAAAAAACTTTTCGCAAGCTCTATCTTCCCACATTCTATGTATCCAGTAACCATGGTATTCCAGGAAGAAGAATTCCTCTGTGGCATTCGACGAAACAACTCATATGCTTGCTCCATATCATTTGCCCTTGCGTACCCCGAAACCATGGAATTCCAGGATATGACATCTTTCATAGGCATTTCATCAAACACACTCTGCGCCATTGCCAAATCCCCATACTTCACATACCCAGCCAACAGAGAATTCCAGGAAACCACATTTTTACCTCTAATTTCATCAAACACCTTGCGCGTAACTACCATATCACCTATTTTTGAATAGAAATCCACGAGAGCGGTCTGGACGAAAACAACCTTTAACAAACCAGACTTTTGCACTTGCCCATGAATCATTAACCCACCCATTTTACATAAAATCCTTGCACAAGATTTGAGGGCGGAGGATACAGCAAAGGAGTTCGGCGAAAGTCCTGAACGGTACGATTCTGAATAAAGAGAGAGAGCATCTCGAAACTGCCCATGTTGAGCGAGATAACGGATTACATCCGACGTCGAGAAAGCATCCGGTTTATGCATACGCTGGAGGATCGATTTTACATAATGAGTGGTTCTTGGAGAGTAATTAGATGCACATTTCAGAGTTTGACGAATTAACAGCGGCTCGAGATTGTTAAGGGAACCGTTAACTACTATATGGCAGTGTATTTGCTTAGCTTGGTCGACGGTGAGTAGCTTTTCCAGCAAAATTGGGAGTTTTGAAACTTGCATTTCAAAGAACAGCGATCGAAGTTATTGCGTCAACTTATGATGTTGACAACAAATCATTTCTCGATCACCTTTCAAAAGGACTCTAAAATTCATCAAAAAACATGTATAGCCCTTCTTGTAGGAAGGGCTGTCCATTTCTTGAGCAAATTTATGTTTTGTTAGTTTATAATAATAATAAGAAGGAGGAGGAAAAGGTTTATCTATTCATACCTAAAAATCTCTAATTATGATAAAATTAAATATAAATAAATTTAAAAAAAATTGTCTTTTTTTTTTCATTTTTCTTTAATACAAAAAAGTAGAAATTACATATTTATAGTTTTCTTGAGATTCAGATTTAAATCTAAAAACTTTCATCGCGAAGGCTAAATTTCATAAACAACACACACTTAATACTATTTTTAAATAGTTTTTGCCATCTTTATATGATTTTTTCCACAAACTTGATTTTGTTAAAAATTTTGTGTATAAGGTCTTATATATATATATATATATATTCGTTGAATATGAACATGTCTAATAGTCTTAATCAGCAACTCAATAGACGCTATTTGACGTTAGAATTTATGCCATTTTTCTTTTTTGTATTTTTGATAGAAATGACAATGTGTAGAAATTTATAATAGGCAAAAAAATTGCAGAAAAAAATAAAAAAAAATTGAAAAAGCAAAGCTTTTTAATTTTGATTTATTAATTTAAGATGTTGATTTATTCTTTTTTTTTATGAGAATGGTATAAAAAATAAAAATGAATATATTTTCAAGATATGTTTAAAATTTTAAAGATATAAATAAACACACTCCTTAATAATAATAATAATAATAGATTTAGAAAAAAGAAAAGAAAAACCCCCATGAAAGAAACGGACATGCATATTTCTACCATTTCAAAAGCATATTTACTTTAAAACCACATCCGATGACAAATTAGCAACTAGAGATATTCTAGGCCTTTTTGGGAGATTTAGCCTGAGAAGCTTTGTCTTCTGAGGCAGAGGATTTCTTCGGCAAGAGCACCGGATTAATATTGGGCAAAACTCCACCATTAGCAATGGTGACCCCATTCAGCAATTTTCCCAACTCTTCATCGTTCCTTATCGCCAACTGCACATGCCTCGGGATAATCCTGCTTTTCTTGTTGTCCCTCGCAGCATTTCCAGCCAGTTCCAGCACCTGCAAGGCACACAAACGTTTGATCAAATACCTTACAGAGACAAATCAGTAGGCAAATAACTCGGCGAAACGGAAAAGAACATAACCTCAGCAGCAAGGTATTCCAGAACGGCAGCCATGTAAATCGGAGCTCCAGAACCCATTCGCTGAGCATAACGACCCCTTTTAAGGAAACGAGCTATACGGCCCACCGGAAATTGAAGCCCGGCCTTCACAGACTTGGTAATAGCCTTCTTCCTGGCACCGCCGCGCCTGCCGCCGGCACCCGTGATGGTTGTAGCATTCTCAGCCTCCATATCTTAAGATGTTTTGTCAAGAGGAATCTGCAGAGATATTTTTCAAAGAGATTTAATCTTGCTAATTGAAATTCTTGGGGTTGAAGATGAACATTTGGATTGAATTTGATGAATATATATACTACCCTTGGTGGGACGTTGCGATCCGCGTGGTGATATTCAACCAATGAGGTTGGACAGATGAGAGCGGATGAGATTCCAACAAAACTGATCTAACGGCTGAAAGTGAGAACAACAGGCGATCCCCGTGACTCTTTTTTTGACCAATCAGATGAGGGGTAATACTATTACTTTTGTAGATTAGAGCGGGAATTTTGAATTTAAGATAAAATATATTTATTTTAAAAAAATTAAGAGCGAATAATTTGGAAGACACGTTTGGCACTGTCAATAATAACATAGAAACGTTTCTTTAGACCAATTATAAATCTCTCTTGAGAGTTATGTTGAATAGTAAAAAATATAATTCATTGTAAGATTGAAAGTTTTTAAATGTATTAAATATATCAAGTAATTTTGGAAATTTCGAGTAAGTTTATTGCTATATTATGTATATTATATCAAATATGTTTTTAGTACAGCTCATTTATTTTTTTAAGCTCCCGTTTATTCTCAATATTGCGTATTAGTGTATTTTGTATTACACTATAGGCTTTTATGTCAAAATAAAACTTCTAACTTATCAACTATCAATCGATAGTTAATGTTGAAACGATTGCATAATGCAATGACGATATATGCCCTAATTAGAAAATATCTATTGAAGTTTAAAATTTATGTTCTTCTCCAACAGATAATTTTTTAGATTCTATATAAACAGAATCAATCCAGACCTAAAAAGATCTTTAGTTGTGATATCTTATGGAATATCAAGAAATATACATAAAAATATATAACTCAATTAAAGTCTTCGCAAATTCAATATTCAAGCCCTAAAAAATCAAGTGAAGAATACTTGTTGGAGATTTATTCTTAAATTCAACTTGCATGAGTTTAAAATCATTTTGTGGAAAAAGTCAGGAACTCTAGAGAAGAGTGACTTGGTTGTCTCAATTATTCAATGAGTACACTTAAGTTGTGTTTACTTCCCTAGTCAGGATTTGACGGGATTGGATATGATATAATAGAAATTAGGATTAAACTCGGAACAGGGATAATTTTGAAATTTTTATCCTACGTTTATTTCGTAGGATAACATTAGGATAGAGAAAGATAATTTTATACTATCCAACGTTTATTTCGTGGGATTAGCTCGGAGAATGCGGAAATTACAAAATTGCCCTTAATACATAATTGAACCTTAAAAACGTGATTTATATATGAGGACATTTTGTAATTTAGAATGTGCACAAGGGTAAAACAGTCAATTTCTATTTCTTATCCAATGGGATAATTTTTATCTCAGGGGTCATGGAGGGATTACTATCCGACGATTTATCCCGATTTCTGTCATTTATCTCGGGTCGGCTGGATTGATCCGAAAAAATATCCAAGCAAGTAAACGCTGGATAACTCTGGACTATTTTCTCTAATCCAGATTTATCAGCCAAAGTAAACAGGGCCTCAAGTGCTTTGAAAATAAGTGTTGGAAACATATTGGTTTTGGATAAGGACTTGGAAGTCTAGAAAGATAGACCATTAAATCATTCAATTAAAATATCTTGAGAAGATATAATTTTCTAATTGTACTTCGTAGCAACATAGATCTTTGTGTTTCATTAAAAGAAGAAGAGATGATGCAAAGGGATTACGAAATCATTCAAGCCTCTATGGATTTTTTTGTTTTATTACTAATTTATTTAACTTTTCTTACTTAACTCTACTAAACACACACATGCATTTAGAAGGGGTTCTTGCAATAAATGTTTTACAAAACAAAAATAGGTAGACTTCATCTTCAAATGAGTCCGGGCTCACAACTTCCGCATCCAGCTGAGTAGATACTTTGTTAGCAATTTAACTACTTTAGTAAAATATCGACAAGGTATATGCACAAGCAAACTCTAATGAGCAAACTTCAATTTACACAACATTACGGTTTATAAACTTTCAGAAGTAAACGTTAGAGCTCTCGTAGGTAGAAATTGCAAGACAATTTCAAAATTTGTTAAGATTACGTTCACCCTCCTATATACTCATATACGACCAACAACATAAAAACTTATTATACAATATATTTATTAAAAAAGAAAATAATCAAGTAACCAATAAATAGCGAAAAAATCAATTAATCAAAAGCTGACACACACTTTTAATAAAATATTTTTACTTTAAAAAAAAACTAAAGATTAATAAAAAAATATATTATTTTTAGACAACTCTATTATTATCTCAGTGCATTTTCTTTTTCTATCTTCTTTTTTGTTTGTGATTTTCCAATGAGTTTCTTCTTTCTTGTAATTTTGGTAGCTTCTTATAGATTTGGAATCTTTCTCTCCTTTCACAAAAGATTGTTTATAAAGCCACCACTAAATTTATTTTGCACACCATATTAATTTTACTTACAAAATTAAATATAATATAAATTACATAAATATCCTTATTTAAAAATTAAAAACATATACAAAATTTATTTTTTAATAAATACATATTTATTAATTTTGTGCGTGGATGAAATAAATATTTATTTATTAAAAATTAAAATTTTTGTATGTTTTTAATTTTTAAATAAGAATATTTATGTCATTTATAGTATATTTAATTTTGTAAGTAAAATTAATGTGGTGTGCAAAATAAATTTAGTGATGGCTTTAGAAACACCCTCCAGAAAATATATGCTCTATTTTTTTGGATTACTCTATTATTATTTTATTATAGATATAATTAATAAATAAATCAAGATATTATCATATCATTTTGCTAAAAGTATAATTAGTCAGATAAATCAATTGGAGTATCGATTGGATTAATTGTCAAATTCGATTGGTTGAAATATTGAATTGTTGACCAATAGAAAAATGGGCTTACGGCTTACCACGTGACTTTGGACCTGAATTTGGATTTTGCAATCTTAAGGTTAGTGAGTATAAAATGTGAATCTTAACGGGCCACATGATAGCCCAAAATCTGGACCATATCTGTTGGGCCCATTATCTACAGTTGGGCCTGTGTAATTTCTTGTGCAAATAATGAAATCAGATTGTTTTATTAAATTTCATCAATTACTCTATTTGAACTCCATTATAGAAATTAATAAGTTTTTCCATTTAATTTAATAATTTCATAAATTTTGAGTGACAAAAATTATTGTCACATTTATATATATGAGCAAAAAAAAAAAAAAAAAAAAAAATTTCAAGAATTTGTGACAAGGCTTTGCCGAGGCCTGAGGCATTGGATTATCAACGAAATATGTATGAGTTTTGTGTGTAGTTTGGACACTAAAGCAATTAATAAAATACTAATATGATTTCACATTTATAAATAAAATACTTTATAAAGCAAATTATATTGTTTTTAAGCCAAATAATTTTTTTAATTAAATAAAACAGATATGTTGATAATATTAATTTGATAAGTTTAAATTAAAATTTTAAGGGAGATTATAAGAATACTATGTGAATCTCATTTAATAAGTGAGATTTTGACCTTAAAATTAATTGTTGTTTTTAAAAAGGTCTGATAACAATCAAATTGTTTCTTTTTTTTTTCTTTTTTTCACTTCAATTTTTTAAATAATATAACTTTTTTATCTCACCTTCTTTTTTATTAAATATATAGCAAATTAATATCTTTTCATGATATTCAATATCTTTTAATCTCCATATTGTGTATATATATATATATATAAATAAAATATTAATTTTTAAATATAAATTATTTTTATAGATTAATTGTTATATATTTTAATATTTAAAATATTTTTATATAAAGTAAAAAATGTGGTATATTTTATATTAAATAAAGTCTTATTTAAAATATATTTTATATGTTTATGTATTTTGAAAAAATTATATTATGATATTACAAATCATATAATGTACGAAAAAATATTAATATTCGTTAAAACATCCTGGATCAAGCATATGGCTGGCTTCTTGTTGATTTGAAAAAAGAAAATAATAAAAAAAAAAACTTTCCTTGGATTTGAAAGGTAAAAAAGATTTACTAGACCCAAAAAGTCATTAATTAATTACTTAATCTTAGAATATAATTTTTTTTGAAATCTCAAATTATGCATATTTAAAAGTTTCACAAAATATAGAATAGAGCTCGAAATAATAATATTATTCGAACCTTAATCATCATGCCTTATGTATAAAGCCAATAAAAATAAATAAGTATTTTCCTACTTAACAAACCAAATAAAATTGAACTCATAAATCAAAAAATATATATATATATAAATATATATATTTTTTTAATGAAAAAATGATATTTTTCCTGTATACTCTATTAATAATTATAAAATGCCAAATGGGACATCATTTGAAAATGACATACACCAAGAACCTTCGGTTTATATGCTATAAAACAATAGAATAATATTCTTTTGTAAATTCTGTTAAATGTATTTTTGCTTTTATCTAATCATTATTATTCCTTTCCCGAAACCAAGGTCAGAACTAGGGACAACTCCAGAAGAGTACCCCTCTCTCTCTATATATATATATATACATACATATATCTATCTATATATATATATATATATATTCATCTCCATAAGAGAGAGAGAGAGAGAGAGAGAGAGAGAGACAAATGCAAAGGGACATAAAATGGTCGAGGATCAGAGGATAAGAGGAATATATGTCTACCATATATGCATATTATTGTTACATCATCTTTGTTTCGATCTTCTGGATTTTGCAATCACGTGATACATGTACTTTGCAAAGAACCACTTCTTTGATCTTCAATATAAATAATTAAAATGCACTCCAACGCAGTATGTTTGGACTGAATTGTGAACAATCGGCTGTGAATTGTGTTACAATTTAATTTGTATTTAATTATAATTTGTGACATAATAAATTATTATATCACAATTTAAAATAAATATAAATTTTTACTGTATATTTGATTGTGTCATAACCTCACAATCTACAGTTGGTTGTGCCATAAAGGTCTTCAATCTTGTCTAAACACCAGCTTAATATTCATATCAAGGAGTATTAATTTGATATTTATGAAATAATAATTTATCGTAAACAATCCGTAGAAAAAAAAGAACTCGATCCTTTTGAGTTTGGACGTAGGAGAGCTCCTTGCAAGAAGGTTCGGCAGATACACCAACGCTCAAGTAAAACATCAAATGACATAAGAAATTCTAAAAAAATAAACAACACTCTTGCAGACTGAGTTATTTTTAAATAAAAATATGTATGAAACATCAAAATGAATAGTGAATGTATCTAATTAAAATATTGACCTACTTATTAAATAGGAGGGCAATATAATAATTTCCATCTAATTCAGTTCTTACAATATTAGCTAAGCAAGAATGATGATAAATGCTCCATAAATAAATTTTATATGAAATTGTTGCACATGTGATAGATTTAAGGTACTATTTAAGCAACTATAAAGTATCACTATTTTTTAAATTAAGATAACTAATCAGGAATAATACACTTAAAAATTAGTGATACTTTTTAATCAAACAAATAATATTTTATAATCAAACAATTAATACCATAAAATCGTGCAAAAAACTAAAATAATATTTTTGTATTTATATATAAGATTTACGAACAAATTTACCCATATTTTCTCCTCCACTTCTCTCCTCTCTCCATTCCCCTTCATGTGACCCCCCCCCCCCCCTCCTTTTTTTCTCCCTCACCTATCTCGTGCAATTTCTTCCTTGCCTTTTTTCCCCTTCCCCTTTCTGTCGGTTTGTTTTCATTTTTCTGTCTTAGTTTTCATTCCGCAAATCTATTTTTTTTTACACTGATTGGGTAAGCTTATATAATTTAACTTACACAATTAATACTATAAACTTACATGTTTAATTATGCAAATTTATATAATTAAGCGTATTAATTTCATAAAATATTTTGAGAATTATAAGTTAAAAATATCATTTTAAAACTTTTGATTAAAAAAAATTATATTCCAGCTGGATATATGTAAAGTGCTCCAATAATTGTTTTTTGATCTCATAATAAATACTTGTGGGATGAGAGCTAAAATGGTGTGACCGCAGGTAAAGAAAGTAGGTCGGGAAGGTCAAACTCCTCGAATAGCTCATCAAGTTTCATTAGATATTATGACACTAAATATGGATATATATACACACACACACACACATGTGTGTGTGCGTGTGCAAAGAACAACTCAATGCATAAACAGAATAAGCAGGTGGTACAGTCAAAGTTACATGTCAAACTAGGTGCCGTGGAAACATCAGTAATTTTTAGTACGACTCTATCATTGTGGTACCGATTTGGATAATTTAATGTATTTTTGTATTTTATTTTATATTTAATGTACACTATGTATTAATAAGTGATATAATTAAATGCAATAATAATTATTGTAAAATAAAAAATCTAACCTCGTATGAGACATCAAAAAGAATAACTTAAGTAAGCGGACATTTTTCGTTTTTTCTTCAATGCAATCAAGCTTATTATGAAAAAAAGGTGGTATACACAAGACTTTACAATTTGATGAATGCGAAGCATATAATCATGAAATATTGGTAAAATATATGAGATTAAATAAATCTATTCGTTCCAAAAAGAGTAGTCTTTATTGTAATTTTTTATTATTTATAATTTTTTCAACAGAGCGAGTACAATATTAGTAAGATTGATGATTTTTTGTCCGCACATACATTTTTATATGCAGAAATAAATAAAGAGTAAAGAAGCATGGAAAATATCTATAATTATATAAAAGCAAGACAGTTTGGCTAAATTACAGTTTTGCCATTTTTCCGCCAAAATTGTTTATTAATTTTTAATTTTTTTTAAAAAAAAGATTGGATGTTATTGGAGGTGAGAATGTGGGATAGTGCATAAATGGTTGACAAATAACCTTTTTTTACTTTTTTATTTTATTTTAATTTTTTACCTTAATTTAAAAAGCTTATAACTTTTACGTCTCAACTTATTTTTTCATGAAAAATATATCAAATTATTTATTTTTTCAAGATCTTTAATTAGATATCCATATTGAGTATATAAAAATAATTTTTTGAAAATATAAAATATTTTTTAGATTAATTAATATATTTGATATTTAAAATATTTTTATATAAATAAAATTGTGAGATTTTTATACAAAATAAAATTATATTTTGTATATCACGAATTTTTATTTTAGAAAAATATATTATTATTTTATAAATTTATTTATTTATTAAATAAAAGTAACAAAATCTCACACAATATGATAATGCGATACAAAACAAAATGCAAAATGTAATAATGAAATTACTATTAATTATAATTTACTAACTATTATATTATTATAAATATTACAAATCGTGCAACGCACGGGAGAAATACTAGTTTTCTTAATCTTTTCTAATAAAAATATGTGTTGTGTAGAGTCGTGCATTTTCAATACTCTTAAATTGTATTTTTATTATTTTATTAAATTAAATTGAATAAAAAATATTATATTTAATACTGAAGAAAGCACTAGAAAAAAACTCTTCACTTGGCATTACAATTTCGAATATGACACACAAGAAGCATAAAACTATAAACAAACCAAACCAAACCAATGTACTTACTCTATCCAAAGGGTGCTAGGGGATTGGGACTACGTGGGGCTTTAGAGTTTCTAAGCTCCTTACAAACATGATCTAACATGCTCAAAAAATCTCTTACAATCACAAAAATCCTTAATGGATTCGATTCATCTTTGCTCACATCACCATGAAAATACTCTGTAATTTCTCTCACATGCACCATCACTCTATCCTCATCCTCCTGCAGCTCCTTCAGCCTCGTCTCAGCGTACCTCACGAACGACCTCATTGAATTGACGAAGCTGCCCTTCTTCTCCTCCATGATCATGTCCTTTTCAACAAGATTCCGCAGCTTCTGCATGCCGTCTGATAAGGTTGCTACTGAACTTGCAAGAACATCCAAATCTATTGTGGCTGTTTTCTTGGCATTGCACAGCTCGGTTGTCAGGCCGGATACAAGATCCAAGCCCATTCTCCTGTAGCTTTCTTCCTTGTCTTCAATGTTCCCACTCTTGCCCATCTGATTGATCTTGCCCATAATGCTTTCGGACACTCTTATTCCCTCGGATCGGATGATTTCTTGGACAACAAAATGGAGGAGTGTTGTTTTTCCATCTGTTCCCTTTACATCAGCTAGTTTGAGAAGGGCATCAAGCTTGAATGCCTTTGCTCCTCCTCTTATTGTACCGATGTTCATTCTGTTTCCCGTTTTGAGAACAGCCTCGAGTAGTTTAAGGAAGAGTCGGCTTGATCTTAATTCCTTACATGCTTCCTAGTAACAATCGAAACAGTTAGTCTTAATCTACAAAAAAACATAGTACTCAGTTTCTTATGGAGCCAAACTCGACTCAAGTTACTAGCAATCTAACGTGCATACCTCGAGCACTGAGAATGATTTTCGGAGATGAAGGACCTCATCTTCAAAGGTTTCTCTGTAGAGCATAGCTTCGATTCTCGAAAATGCAAATGGGATTTGGAGCATTGCTTTAACTAACTTCTCTGCAGATCCCAATTCATATATATCTCCTTTATAGTTTGCTAGCTTACCCTCTTCTTCCTTTGTGGGCACCATCTTTATAAGCGCTTCTAAATCTTGCAATGACAATCCATCCCCTGCAACACAACTTGATATTAATCAAACTTATATTGGAGAGAACATGTCATTATTAAATTCATCCAATTTAGAGAAAATCTGCTCAAAGTACTATGAATTTCAATTTTTCATACCTCGGATTAGTGCTACGCAGACTTGTTCTGCGGTCACATTCAAGGCTTTGGAAAGAATGGTTATGTTCTGCAGTCTTTTCGGCTCTAAAACATGCTTGTTTGGAGATGGAGTTTTGCTCTTAACTTCATCATTCTTCAAAGAATTTTGGAGGTTATAACCGAAAAGGGATTCAATCAAATCCTCATCAAATCTGCAAAAATTATCATAAACACAAGCAACTTAACCAAGAATACTATCAAGACATGATTTTAAGTGCTAACATGGATTAAATGCAATGTCTTACTCAAATGAACTCGATCGGAGCTTGTCCCACACCGTCGTACGATTCGGGGCAGCTCTAACTTTGTCCCAGTGGAGCGGTTTGAGCTTTGGCAATGGAGAGCCATCTTTACCTAATGGTATTTGTTGCGTGAGAAGAGAAGGGGGAGGAGGCGGGACTTTGAGAGGGCTAACATGCCCGTTTGAAAGTGGCGGTGGACATGGCGGCGGTGGAACTCCCGGCGGCGCCTTGGGAGGAGGAGAGGAGGCCACCGGAGAACTAATTTTGGGTAATTTTGGCAATGTGGATGGATTCAGAGAGTTGGGTTTCGGTAGCAGAGGAGGGGATGCCGTCGTGCGCCGCGGCGGAGGGGGCGGAGGTGGAGGAGGCGGCGGAGCAGCGGTAGAGCAATGTGTTTCCTTAACTTCATCGTGCGTTATGATGTCTGAATTTTCACCTAGGCTACGGGATGAAGCGTTGGAGAGCCTAAACTGGGACGAATGTGAATCACAAATGGAATGGAAAGATTCATCATCAGATGAATGGGCATCTTCCGCTACAATTTCTTCCGGAATTATCCGTTCGCCAAACGAAGAATTAGAGCCGTCGTTTTCATGCTTCACAGACTCTGTAATCTCATGCACAGTAGTAATCTCTCCAAATGAAGAACATCTCCCACTCTTACATTCCGTATTTATCAGTTTCTTGTTCGATCCTTCTCTCTCATCAAATGCACAACTTGATGTGTTTTCATTGCAGTATACTTTTTCAATGCTAGAATTCAATTTCAGACAACATTTTTCTGGTTCTAAAGCAGATTCGAGTGAATTAAGGTAGAAAAGATCAGGGCCTGGATCAGAGGTTACCTTCTTAACTGAGTTTTGAGAACTTATAAACTTCGATATACCTCTATTCCTTCTTTGTCTCCTCTTCTGTTTCTGGAATCTCCGGCAGCCGAAAAAGAGACAAATTGCACATAAAACTGTGGTAATTCCAACAGATGCAATAACTGCAGTCAACACTCTCGCCCCTTTTCCTTCATCTTTCTTCTGTATCTTGTCTGCCCGTGGGATCGAATGATGGTGGTGCAGCGGCGGATGTGCGTGGCGGTGACTATGCACCACCGGAGATGGCACCGGAGCACCGCCGTAGGTGGGTGCCGGAGCCGGCGAGGGTGAGAGAAAATAAAAAGGGAAATCTCCAATTTTCTTTGATTTTTCAGTGGGGAGAACTTCAAGTCCTAACAAAACTCTAATTCTCTCCAACAACAAGGGCTTATTCCCATCTACCCGAACGCCATTATTGGTTGAGGATTCTGCAATCAAAATGTGGGTAAAGTAGAAAGAGATGATAAAGAAGATTATGATGACAAGCATGTGAAGAACATGAGAAGGATGACCCATATTCTTGAACATACAATCATGGAGATAAAAATTCAGACAACTTTTTGGGGCTATAAATCTATCTATATGATGATGTCCTCAGCTTTTTTTCTGCTGTAGAAAGGAAGGAAGAAGAAGTTAGTTTAATGGATGGTAGAGGAAATGCGGTGTGGGAGAAGAGAGAAGATGGAAATGGTGCAGTCTTTAATGCTACTCCAAGGAACCCCTGAGCATGGCAGTTGTGGTTGTACTGGACCTCCTTTATTTCTTCTGCTTCTTGTCCTCTTTACCTCCCTCCTTCTCTCCTCCATTAATTCTCTGTTGAGTTACTGTTAATACTCTCACTTAGCAACATCACCTCTTTTGTACACTTCCTCTTAACCCACTGTTGGTTTAGATATCACACTCCGTGTATCAGTGTCCATTTACTGCGTATTTCGTATAAAAAGAATATGTTTTCATCTATGAGCGGCACCGTGCATAAGGTGTAGCATGTATTTTATCTTTATAATCAATGGAATTGGAGAATATATGTCAAACTTAAATTTAAATCAATTTGAAAAGCCTTCCAACACAGTCGGACTTAAATTCAAGTTCAAGTTTGAAAAATGTTGAACTCGAATCTTATTGAGCTCAAATTGAAGCTCGAGAGTTGCTAAAAACTGACGACGTTAACTTTGAATTTGATTGAATTTCGACTTAAATTAGAGCAATTCACTAATCCGTACACCTCAAATTGGGATTGGGTAGGTTATCCGGACTTTCAAATGATTATGCGGTCATTTGTTATAAAAGCGGAAAGAGGAAAAAGCCACCAAGAAAAGTGGCCTCCATTACTTAAAAATTGTTTCTTTTAGTTGAGGGTTAACCTTTTTTGGGGGCTCAAAAGAGTATTACAATGCAGAATAAGAGAGATTCATGGGACTTAGATTGAGTCATGATTCAAACTAAAAGTGTTGTTTTGGTGGGGTACTAATTTGTTGGAGTTGCCTTAGAACACACAGGGCTGTGATGGTGTTATTTCTCCAACCCTTGCAGTGTTTAAATATGAAAGAGACCCAATTTTGCCCATCACTTTCTCATGTGATCGTTGCACTTTGTGTATTATATCAACATAAATATATGTATATAGTGTATGTATTCATTTTTATTTTTATTTTTTAATGTTTAAAGCAAGATTTTGAGGCTGAATTATGCAGGATGTTGTGTCCTTTTCCCTACTTTTTCAATTAGCAGAAAGTGAAGCGCATTTGTTGAGATTTGTTTTTGTTTGATTCCTGTCAAGAATCTAATCAGAATTGCAAATCATCCATCATCAATCATCCATGTCTGCTAACAAACCGATATATACATATATATATATATATATATAGAGAGAGAGAGAGAGTCAAAATACCGACACATAGTGACATGTTGCATTGCAGTGCACAAATTGGCTTGGCTTAGCCGCTACTTGGAAGGCTCATGCAATGCCATCTTACCCCCCTCCCCTCCCCCACACCTTGTGGATACAAGTGCTTTGTGGTGAGGGCACTACAACGCACCCGGATGCCGGATGCCGGGTGCCGGGTGCCGGGTGCCGGGCGACGGGCAATGGGTGTCGGGCAACGGGCGTCGGGAGACGGGCTATAATATTCACTAGTATTTTTGTAAGGATGTTTCTAAAGCCACCACTAAATTTACTTTGCACATCATATTAATTTTACTCACAAAATTAAATATACTATAAATGACATAAATATCCTTATTTTAAAAATTAAAAACATACACAAATTTTAATTTTTAATAAATAAATATTTATTTCATCCACACACAAAAATAATAAATATTTATTTATTAAAAATTAAATTTTATGTATGTTTTTAATTTTTATATAAGAATATTTATGTCATTTACATTATATTTAATTTTGTAAGTAAAATTAATGTGGTGTGCAAAGTAAATTTAGTGGTGGCTTTAGAAACACTCTTTTTGTAAATATATACTTTTCAAAAAAATATTATTTTATAAAATGAAGATAAAATATTAATATATTAAAAATGTAAAAATACCGACACAATATTTTTTTATTTTAATCCAATTTATTTTTATCCAATACGAATACAACAATATGCATAAAGGATTTGTATCATCTATTTCATTGATATTTTATTTTTTGTTTTAAATATTTAATATATATTATATAATTTACTTGTATAATAATTATTTTAAAATAAAATATGAACTAAAATAAAATTTCTTAACCCATGCATAAAATATAGCTTAAACAATCATATACTTCCCCGGGTGCATTATGCTGTGTTAGACTAATGGTATAATTCATGAAATTCATAAATATTAAATAAAATTGTATTAAATAACTTTTAATACTAAAATAATTAAATTAATCAACATTTACATTTATGATGCTTAAAATTATTTTATTGTAAATATTATTTACTCATTTTGATATTTAATTACTATAAATATTTCTATATCTAATAGTAAGAAAGAAAATATATTTCACATATTTATATATATATATATATGACTAATGAAATATAAAATAATCATATATTTTATTGTTATTCAAGTAAATTATTATTACTTAAGATATAATAAATTACATGAAAATTTTACCATATAATATAAATTAATTATTATTTTTGTTAACAAAAAGAATAAATACCAAAATCAGTTGATCTTATTTAACACATATAAGTTATCACTGTATCGATTAATATTTTAATATGTAATATTAAAATAAAAGACAACTTATAATTCTCAATTTATTAATTGAATAATAAAATAAAATTAATTTTATATTATTTAATATATTTGATGACTTTATTAATAATGGTCCCAGATTTGATATTACGGCGCCCGAAGTGATCCGGGACCTGGCTGCTAAATTTAATTCCCTTTGTAGAAAACCGTAGAATTAGATTGTTGGGCTTAATGAAGACATGGGCTCCAGGCCCATCAGTAAATCTTCTTTCTGTCTTTCCTTTTTTCACCATGTAATTAAAGAATTAAAAAAATATGAATGCCGTGAATTATATATATATATATATATATGCAAAACGTTTTTTTGTAGCACAAGATATAATTTAATTTAAAATATTATTTATATTATTTATTTAAAAATATTATCTATTTATTTAAAAATAATAATATTTTTTAAATAAATAAATAATATTTTGTAATTAGATAATTTAACCGTAGATTGAATGCACTAAATATTTAATGTACAATAAACAAACTTTTTGTATAGGGTTACTCTAACACAAAAAACTTTTTTTATTTATAATTTTTTGGAAATGGATATTGATTAAAAGAATAAAAAAATCATAGACTTTTAACAAATTTACAATTTTCAAACAATATTTAAAAATTAAGCAATAGTGAAAAGCAATAGTGAAATATATTATAATTGTCAGTTGATCTTTTCCCTTTTTTGTCTTTTCGGTTGGACTATTATACCCCAAAATTTTTAAATATATCCTACTAAAAATTTATAATTATATATTTTTTAATAAATATACCTTATTTTTATCTCTTATACCCTTTTCACTAAAAAAAATAAAAAATAAATTAACATCCTAACCTGACTGTCCAACCCTCCGTAATTCCCAACACAAATTGACAAAAATCTCTCTGCTTTTCCAGAAAAAATTATAATATTTTTTTGTTTGCAATTTCTATATCTACCATAAATTTCTGCACATCTTTTCTTCTCTACCCAGAAACTCAAAAAAAGAAAAACAAAATCATATTTGTTTCTCAAATCAGTAACAAATTTAGGTTTAACACCAAAATGTGGCGGCGCCTTGACCAATGGAAGGACAGCGAAAGCAACCATTTAATGTGGGTGACTTATATTTCAATGTGACGGACTATATTGAGTTGCTGATTAAAACCATCATGCATATCCACATACAACAAGTGTATATATATATATAAACCCTTATACACAAAATTCTTAACAAAATCAAGTTTATGGAAAACCATTTAAAGATGAAAAAAAAGTCATTTAAACAATAGTGTTAAGTGTATGTTCTTTATCAAGTTTGACATTGGCAGTGAAATGTTTTAGATTTAGAACCGAATATCAAGAAAGCTATAAATCAGTAATTTCAACTTTTCTATATAGAAGAACATTGAGAAAAGAAAAAAAATAAGCAGATAAAAAATATATAAAGACATTTTGATCAATTTATTAATATTTAATTTTATCATAATTATTATGAAGTATATTTAAAAATTATGGGGTACGTTTCTTTTATTCCAAAAATGAACTACTAATTAGTAACTACTCCACCATAATTTAGAAATTAGAAGAAGTCAGTCTGCTCAGTCTACCCCTGCAAGGCTGCAAGCTCCGATTTCTCTGTAAGATTCTGTCATTGATGAAAGCTTTCCGCGGAGAACTCAAAACATCAGAGAACTGCTGATGAAGACGATATCACCGGGATTCCGATCGAAATCCACCCAGCAACATGCCACATTTGCTCAATATGCTGATGAGTCCACAGCAGCATTTTATCAAACACCTTGCAGACAAATCGAAGTTCCTCCCCCTCGACTCACTCGCATTCACTTCTTCAGTCCACGACCCGAAAATACGGTTTTCCTCGCTTGTCTCCTCTCAACGTTCTTCTCATGGAACCACAATCAGAAACCCTCATCAGTTCTACACATCATTTTTCTGCACTCTCATTCACCTTTTCCTGCATTGCCGCCGCCTCTCCAAAGCCATAACCGCTTTCTCCGCCATGAGAGATTACAAATTTACGCCCGAACTCCACGATTGGAATGGCCTCTTGCACCACTTCAATTGTACAGGATTACTTCACCAGGTAATGATTATTTATGAAGAAATGATCTTTAGTGGCGTGGTACCGAATGTGGCTACTAAAAACATAGTCATTCATTCCCTATGTAAAGTTGGAGACATTGATGGGGCGCTTGACTTGTTACGAGATAACAAAACCTATACATTTATGAGTGATGGAGTTACTTATAATACTGTAATTTGGGGATTCTGTAAATACGGCTATGCAGAATTGGGACTTGGACTGGTATCAGAGATGGTTAAAAGGGGTGTAAATTGTGATAATTTCACTTGTAATATATTGATGAAAGGATTTTGTGACAAGGGAATGTTAGAAAATGCTATATTGATTATGGACATGATGTGTGCTGACATTAATGGAGATGGAAAGTTTCGTAGAGATGTTGTGGGTTTTAACACCATGATAAATGGTTATTGCAAGGCTGGTAATGTAAGCAGTGGTGGTCTTTTGTTGTTGGGGAGTATGACCAAAGAGGGTGTGTTACCTGATATTATTACCTATAACACTTTGATCAATGGATACTGTGAGATGGGTGATTTTGATGGGGCCAAGAGCCTCATTGATGAGCTCTTAGAGTGCAATGATTCAAAAGTTGATGGTGACGAAGATTATGCTAGTTTAGAGTCTGGAGTATATCTGAAAGCTAATCATATTACACACACCAGTTTGATCAGTGGATATGGCAAGAAACACCGAAACGAAGAAGCATTGGCAGTATATAAGGAAATGGCTGGAAAGGGAATAGAACCTGATGTAGTTACATACAGTTGCGTTATAAATGAGCTTCTTAAGAGTGGGAGGATAGCTGAGGCCAAATACCTTTTTCATGAGATGGTAAGTGTAGGTGTAGATCCAAACCATGTTACCTACTCAATTTTAGTTGATTTTCTCTTTAAAAGTAAGAATGTAATGGCTGCATTTAACTTGCAAAGTCAAATGGTGGTTCGTGGCATTGAGTTTGATGTGGTGGTATTTACTACATTTATTGATGGTCTATTTAAGGCTGGAAGGGTTAGAGAAGCTGAGGATATGTTTTGCAATCTATTGGAGTCTAATGTTTTGCCAAATTGCGTCACCTATTCTGCAGTGATTGATGGTCTCTGTAAAATAGGCAACACGAAGGGTGTGGAAGCTGTAATGCAGCAAATGAAAGTAAGAAATATTTTGCCAAATTTGATAACTTATTCATCGGTAATTACTTACTATGTGAAAAGTGGAATGCTGGAAGCAGCAATCAATATATTTCAGAATATGGTTTCCCAAAATGTTATGCCGAATGCTTTCACCTATGGCTCCCTGATAGATGGCTGTTTGAAAGCAGGTAAAAAGGAAATTGCTGAAGTTTTGTACGAGGATATGAAAATTCGAGGGTTGGACGATAACATTTTCCTAGTAGATGCTTTTATGAACTATCTGAAAAGGGGTGGAATGTTTGAGGAGGCAGAGGCATTGTTTGCAAATTCAGTGTTTAGAGGATTGCTACCTGACCGTGTTAATTACACCACTCTGATGGATGTACTGTTCAAAGCAGGAAAAGCATCCTCTGCCCTTGAAGTTGTCCAGGAGATCACAACTAAAAATATCGGGTTTGATACTGTCACATACAATGTTTTGCTTAATGGATTGCTTAGAATTGGCCAATATGATGTGCAATCTATTTATAGTGGAATGCAGCAGTTTGGATTGAATCCAGACCAAGCTTCATTTAACACCTTAATCAAGGCATATTGCAGAGAAGGGAATTTCGATCATTCTCTCAGAATGTTGGATGAAATGAGAAGTCATGGCATAAAGCCTAGCACAATAACTTGTAACATTTTGATGGGAGGGCTTTGTAAGTCTGGTAAAATTAATGAGGCAATGGATTTGTTGAATGAGTTGTCTGTTGCAGGGGTTCGTCCAACAACAGTTACTCACAAACTTGTGCTTACTGCTGCTTCAGATGCCAAAAAGGCTGATATTATCTTCATGATGCACAAGAAACTTGTGGCCATGGGACTTGAAGTGGACTTGACTGTTTACAATAGCCTTATCACTGTTTTATGTGGAATGAAGATGACTAAGAAAGCAGCATCTGTGCTAGAAGAAATGAGAAAAGCTGGCTTTCGTGCAGATATTGTCATATACAATGCTCTGATTCAAGGACATTGCAGAAGCTCTCATTTGGAGAAGGCCTTTGCTGTGTATTCTCAGATGATAGCTGAAGGAGTTTCTCCTAATATTACAACATATCATATTCTTCTCGGGGGGTTTGCAGCAGCTGGTTTGATGCATAAGGTAGCTGAACTTCTTTACGAAATGGAAGAAAGGGGCTTTGCTCCAAATGGTACCACATTTGACATTTTGATTTCTGGCCATGGGAAGATAGGGAACAAGAAAGAATCGATAAGACTTTACTGTGAAATGATAGGCCGAGGTTTTGTTCCTCGAACTAGCACTTTTAACTTACTTATCAATGATTTTGCCAAGGTGGGAAAGATGAAACAAGCTATGGAGCTCTTGAATGAAATGCAGGCTAGAGGAGTGCCCCCTACTTCCTCAACCTATGACATACTAATAAGTGGATGGTGCAATTTAGCTAATCAAGAGAAGTCCATGAAAAAATTGTGTCAAGCAGAGGCAAGAAGGTTGTTTAGAGTTATGAGAGAGAGACACTTTATTCCAAGTGAAACTACTATAAGCAAACTGAGTCCTGTCCTCGCCAAACCTGGAAAAGTGGCTGATGTGCAGAGACTATTAGATAAACTATTTAGACCAAAGAGATAATAATATATGGATAGTTTGGGGATGAAAATATGAAGAGATCATTTGGAGAAATCGCAGTTCTCATGGAGCACATCAAGTCGTTATATGAAAGTGAGAATTCCCAGCATGAAAGTGAGTATGTTTCTGATTTTTATTATTATTTGCTGACATTAACTATATCCATGTTTATTTTCTTTCCATATTTACTTTAATTTGGTTGTGCTTCTTCAGTGAGCGAGACAGTGCTCTGCTAAATCTGCACACACACACTCACAGACATATGTATAATTGACTAGGGCCATTACTACCCCGCAACTGGTGCATTACTATCTTACAGTCCTCTCATGAGAATGCTGCTGCAGACATTGTCATCTCAATATCATTTTGCTTACCTTCCTAAAATTTTAATTATAGCTTTTGAAGACTCTTGAAAGCTTCCTGTGATAAATCCTACACTTCTGTATTTACTCTTGGTTAGTAATGCCTATGACTGATTGTTCTATTTAGCTCTTGGAACATAATGTGGTGAGCTGCTTATCGGTTTCTTTGGCTGAAAAATGGAGCCTTGTAAAGCCTTAAAGCTTTACTGGGAGCAGTATGTTTTCTTTTGCCTCAGTCAAGCGGTTTCTCAAGTGAAGGCTGGGATTTCATTGCGTCTAATTTGTTTGAATTGCTATCATCAACAGTACCATAAAAATTGATGAGTACCACTCTGTATAGTTTCCTTTCTTATTGTGTTACTGTGCACAGAGAACTGGTAGTTGGGATCCGATAAATTATATACATTCTTATAACTACTGCTTTTAGCATTCTGCATTCTGTGTTTCATTTTTTCTGTTCTATTTCAATCTTGTTGCCAAATGTATTCTTAGTCTACAGGTCCAAGTTAGATACCACTCCACCCCACCCCCCCTCCCCCCCACCCCAATCTTGGCATCCAAATGTGTTTCTTATGATTTTCAGGTCTCTCTAGTTATGGTAAACCATTATGGTTGCCCCTCCACTCTCATTATCATCTTTTGAAGATGCATAAAAGCTTCAAAAGACATTGAGAACATTTACAGCAATAGTTCCACAGACAGGAGGCTACTATCTGCCATAGATGGGATCCCAAGATGAACATAGGATCTGATGGATCTGCAGACTGTAATGTGATTTGTTGTTCTGAAATTGACTTGGCAATGAGCATAGAGGTATCTTGACTAATGCTTTGTAATTTTACTAGATCAAATTTATAATACTCGACTTAGAGCTTCATTTATCATTTTGGATATTAGTAAGTTGATGATTGTCAAATTGTAGGTATGCCAAAGCAGCCTGGGGATGAAGGGACAGTGATATATGTGCACCAAGGGTTCTCAAAGTGCTTTTGTAGCACACCTTATCTCTGATATGTTAGTAATCATAATAATGTCTCCTTGTTGTATTTCATATACTTCTGTATTATTTATAGAATATGATTAGAAGAGTAGCATGGTTTTTTTGGATTTAGTGAGACTAAGGACCTAGTCATGGTGAACATTGTTGTAAATAGGTCAGTACAAAGTTATTTTGTGAAATGACATAAATGGCTGATAGCGTTGGAAAAAGAATCCTAATATATTTCTTATAGCCAGTTGCACTGATATGGGGGTTATTTATATTTTTAGATTTTGTATTTTATTTTACTGATATACATTTATTTTAAGTATACGCTTTTATGGATAGTAATGATTTCTGTGATCTTCAGCTGTGTCATGGCAGAAACAGCAGATGAGATTGTCCATCCCATCAATCAGAAGGTATGTTGTTTGCCCTGTTAACAAGCAAAATGGCTACTCTTGCTGTTATATGCTTCATGTTTAGCCTATTTTTTGGGACAATATGATTCAAACATGTGTCCTCAATGCTTCTATCTAATGTTAAAAGTAGCACAAAATTCTTGTTTCATTCTTTATTGTATTTAATGTTTGGTTGTACTGGTATATTGTTGTCTATAAATTCTTTAAGTCATAAAAATGCACAAACATGGTAATCTATTCAATGAAATGAATTCATTGATGTAAGAGAGAATGAAACAAGTATTCTTACTTGTGTAGGCTGCAAAGAAAACTCACTCTATTCCCTAGCAGATTGAGTGATTGGTTTCGTTTGCCTGCTACATTTGTTTTTTTGTGTTGGGTTGGGGAGTTTTTTTTGGGGGGGGGGGGGGGGGGGGGGGTGCTTGTGTCTGGTCTATATTATTTTATTATAGCTAACAAGATAGGCAAAATCCATTAGGTGGCATGCCGTATTATGTTTTGTTCTATTCTACTTCTCTTTTATGTGATCACATTTTCCCTTTGAAATGTGACTTTTTATACATCGAGTTTAGTTTTAATAGCTCATCAGAACGTGGTCACATTAAGTCTCTAAATTTTGAATTTCTGTACACTTCGAGTTTATTTAATAGTCATCAGAACGTAGAAACATTCTCGCACTCATTTACATCCAACTAGGATAGATGAAGGTGACATGGCTCCACAATTTCAACAATTGTACAGACAATGAGTTCTTGTTTTGCACTGTTTTTTTTTTTTTTTTTTTTTTTTTCCATCTAGGATGCCCTCTTGCTTGACAAATATGCATTTGAAACGTACAAGATTTAAAATTGAAAAGCACACAATGTGATTAGATAAAAGTACATAGTTCTTAATAGAACAAATCATGATACTTCAGGGATTTTATAATGCATTTTGCCAACGAGATGGGCTTAATAGAACAAACTATAATAAGGGATTCTATAATGTACCTTGCCAACGGGAGATAATAGAGTTAATGATTGTTAAAAGTTCTTAATAAATAAGTAGTATCTTGAGAGGGTGATGATATTATTCTTAGAAAAATTTATTTGTTGAAAAAATCAAGTCAAAACTTTAAAACTCGTTTAATTGTACAACAAATTTTCACTTGGCACGTGATGAAGCAATCATTTTACTTTGATGCATCTTTAAGAATTTAAATATTCGTAACTAACTTCTACATTAAGGGAAGCATTATCTAAAACTAAAAAAATCAAAAGAAAACGAAGTAAAATTAGATTTAACCTTGTGGTAGGTAAGTAATGCAAAAAAGAGGAGCTTAATTTAGTGCAGGAAATCAAAATTGAGAACCCAAGTCATACCAATTATCGAAAAGAGTGTAGAATGAGTGTCACACAGATCAAAATAAGCAACTTTTTCCGTCGCGTGAGATGGTCTCCTATAACTATTTTTAAAATGGTGAGGTTGACATAAAAACAGTTAATTATCATTCTTACATAGTGATCTTCATTTCCTTGTCTCATCTCATCTGTCAGATGTTCTCCTACTTTGATGCTGTCAGCTGAAACTGAAGCTGAAGCCGAACAAAATATGGGTCACCGACTTCCTTCAGGCCATGAGCTCCAGAGAAGTGAAGCTTCTCGGCCCAGGCTTGGGCCCATTTGAGTGGACAATTGTATGGCCCCCCTCACTCCCCTATCATTCTTCAATACATAGATGTGACTTGGAAACACACTCCCATTTTGCCAAAAGATCCTAATATTTTAAAATACTTTATTGAATTTAGTTATTTTATTGCATTTAACAAATCATATTGACGACATATTTTTAAAGGTAGCTTACAATGTGATAAATGAAATTGAAGCAATTAGATAATATCTTTTTCTATAAAATATCATATTTTAATATTATTTTTAAAAAAATACAAAGAATGTAAAATTTAATAAGGCTTACGTCACATGCAATATACCATTAAATATTAGTACAATTTTTATTTTTTTAATTAAATCGAGTTTTGTCTTCTTTTCCCAGCAATACGTGTATTTTAAAAATTTCTGTAGTTAAAACTCCATTAATGATGACCAACAAAACTATCGGCAAGTTTGAAATAAAAAAGTTCCAATCCTTCTCCTTAGGGCAATTAGATTGGCCAAATGGCAAATCATGAATCCGGTATGGGTTGTTGCAACGTACCCTCAATTTCCACCCATCTTCATCAAACAATGTACGAATGCTAGTACAAGGCAAGAAGATTAAAATATAAGTTCATCTTACAATTAAAGGTTTGTGTCCCAATCAATCCAGCATTAGGTGCAACCAACTATAACCCACCTTCCAGTATGTGCCAATGTGTTTTCAGTAAAAACCTGTTAAAGCAGTAAAGAGAGGAACTGCAGTAATTTTGCAAAGCAACGTAAAATTTTGATGTGCTGAAGAAAAGTCTAATAATAGAAGCCTCAACGGATAAAAAAGCACGCAGAGAATCGAACCAGACTTTATTATTGTTAAGTTTTGAATTAGTCTAAGAAGATATGTTTTGCCGGTTTCTTCCTTGATAAAAGACCAGATAAGGTTCTCAAACTTGGCCATCAAGTAATATCCCCAGGGAAACAGTTGAAGACCGAGTCAAAACTCTATCCTGAAAGATAGACGGTTGAGGAAAGAAAGGAGAAGTGGAGATCATCATTCCACTGAAACCGATACAATATTCTGATATAGCAGATCGATGTTGCCAAAAAAGTTGTCGTCACTCTGACTCCAACATCCTGCACTGTTCATCGACGGATTTTCCTAATCTGTTGTTGTCAATTCATACACTGAGAGTTGGAGTGATACTTTGTTTCTCTTTGTTTACTTTCTTGGCTAGTTTAATTGACTTGAAATCTATATTGGATTTCAAGCACTTAAGGATCGTAGGAAGCATTACACGATTCCTTTTTGTAATTCACTTTATATTAGTGGATAATTTTCGCCCTGTTGGCTTCACAAGTCATTCTTGACTTGTGAATATTTTATTCCAGTATCTTTTATCTATTTCCATCTGGCACCGTACTTTCAATTATGTTGGTGTGCATTCATAATGTAAGAAAATGTAGCACCTTCCTTATTTAATGCTGTCCTAATATAGACTTAACTTGTTCAAGATTAGAAACCTATTATAGGCACAATTTCTATCTTTCATTATCTTGGTAGCTGGTGGATGCATGAGAGAAGCTACTTATAAATACGCTTACCATTAAAACATCAACCAAATTCACACACACACACACACAAACACACAAGATGGTGCTTGTTTCAGCCTCAACATCCACTGTAATGACCATGTTCATTCTATTGGTTTCAAGCAAGTGCCTAACGGGTAACTGCAATCCGTTATGCCCTTCCGGGTATCCAGAGCACGGAGTTCCAGTGGAAAAAAAAGATGTAGACATGTTGCAATTTGCAGAAAATCTAGAACACTTAGAAGCAGAACTTTTCATGTGGAGCTCCCTCGGCTATGGACTCGATCATGTTGCACCCGAGCTCGTCATGGGAGGTCCCCCACCCATCGGAGCTCAAAAGGCCAATCTTGATTTCATCACAAGAAACCTAATCGAAGAATTCGCCCTGCAAGAAGTTGGCCACCTGAGGTTGATTTTTAACAATATTTAGCCAATTTATTTTGTTAGTATATGATATTGATTGATGATGATTATGAATGAAGACAGTTTTGATGTTCATGCAGGGCACTTAAAACAACAGTAGGTGGATTTCCAAGGCCTTTGTTGGATCTTAGTGCCAAAAACTTTGCAAAGCTATTCAATGAAGCATTTGGTTATGAATTGGAGCCACCTTTTGATCCTTACCGTGATAGCCTTAGCTACATGTTGGGTGCTTATGTTGTTCCATATATCGGAATCCTAGGCTATGTGGGCACGAATCCCAACATCAACGGCTACGTTAGCAAACGGGTGAGTCCATTGAAACAATGAGCCTTTGAACCATTAAAAACTAGATAAAATTAGAACTGCATAACTCTCTTTAAAAGAAAAAGAAGCAAACAAAACATGATCACGATGCTCATCATACGTTTGGTTGTCAGATATGAATAAGCCAAGTTACAAACCTGATCCCCTAACTGAAGAGGCATAACAAAATAGCCATGTCCAGATTCAAAATTGCAAGTAAATCATGTATCTATTAAAAAGCTTGCTAATTGGGAACATATCATTTTTTTTGTCAAAAGCAGTCAACTTTGAGAGTTTTGTCGAAAGCATGATCACCGGGTGCTTTTCGCAACATTATTTACACACATCTAAAACCTATGTGTGTGTGGGTGTATGCAGATGTATGGCACCCGTACACTATGCATCAAGTGTAGTATGATGAAGTTTCGTCATGGATTTATATAACATGAGTTGGATGGTAGGCTCTTAGTTGGTAAAAATGAACAACACGTTGCAATATCCAAAATTTGTGCGCGACCTGAGGAATGCACGTGATCTCTTTGGACCTTTTTTTTTTTTTTTTTATAAAAAAAAAAATTGTTATCAATTCGCAAGTCTTGCAACAACTACAGGACTTAATTGCATTTCTAGATTCGAACATGGCTGCTTTTCCATACCTCCATAGTTACCAGTTTTGATTTTAGTCTTCAGTTACAAGTCATGTAAATAATTACATTACTTAATCACAATTCGCAATTCTGAATTTAAAGTTAATTTACAAAAACTGGTACAGCTTTTGGCAGGACTATTAGGGGTGGAAGCAGGGCAAGATGCAGTCATAAGAGAATACCTCTACCAAAGGGCCGCGGAGATGGTGCATCCGTACAAGCACACGGTTGCGGAGTTCACGATCCGAATTTCCAATCTGAGAAACCGATTGGCGAGGTGCGGAATCAAGGATGAAGGCATAATCGTGCCGCCATATCTAGGCGCAGAGAATCGGACCGAAAGCAACGTGTTGTCGGCCAATTATAACTCACTTTCTTACAGCAGAACTCCGCCGGAGATTCTAAGGATAGTGTACGGCACCGGCGATGAGCATATTCCGGGCGGATTCTTCCCGGAAGGAGGAAATGGGGTGATAGCCAGACAATATTTAGATAAACCATAAATAATTTAATTTATCCTCTGCTTTTGTTTTCTGCGAGAAGATTCTATTTTAACATATATAAATATCTATGGCAGAGTTACTACATGAGCACGGTTCTATGATTCCGGTTTTGGTTTCGGAATCGTTAGTTTTTAAAATTGTGGAGGAGGGAATCGGAACCGGAACCGAACCGTCATATATACGGTTTCGGTTTCACGGTTCTGGTCTTTTTTTTTTTTGGAAACCGTCGGTTCCCGGTTTCGGTTCGGAACCGCCGGTTCCCAACAGTTATAAAATCTGGACTGTTGATCATAAACGGCTATTTAATCTCAGCCGTTGTTTCAAATAGACAGAACCGAACCGAAAATCGGGAACCAAAACCGGCGGTTCCGAACCGCTGGTTCCGATTCCAAAAAAATGGGAACCGAAACCGAACCGTCCCAAATACGATTTCGGTTCCAAACCGGAACCGGAACCGAATCCGATCAACGGTTCAAACCGAATCATTGACCGGCGATTCCGGTTTGGAACCGGAACCGTGCCCGCGTCTAGAAGAGTATAGTCCATTGTTTATTGAGATGATTAGCCTTGGGACGAATACCTTTCATTTAAATCAGGAATATTAATTAATTTTTTATTTAAAATTTGATTAAATTTATATTAATTATCAAAATAATTTAAAAATAAAATTTATTGTTTATTTCTTACAAATAAAATTTTATTTAAATTTTAATTAAAAAATATTGTATGCATATCCTCAACCCCTTTTACATTTACTACAACATATTTTAATTGTAAAACATAAATATAATTGAACAATCTTTTGGGCACCATCTTTCTTCATAATATAGTTAAATTTATTACTCAGTCGTAAATTATTTTTTGTGCTAAAAGTATTACTTATGAACCATTGAAATATTACCTTTTTAAAAAATGTACTATTGTTTAACCATAAATATATTATTCTTTTTATTAAAATGTATTATCTTTTAACTGTATATATATTACTCTTTTTGTTGAATATTATTATTTAATTGTAAATATATTGACTTTTTGTGTCGAAATATATTATTATTACATATTATTACTTAATTATAAATGTATTACTATTTTTGTTAATATATTTTTTTGTTAAATGTATTACTGTTTAACTGATTTTATGTAAAATATAAAAGAGTTACAGGTTGAATCGATCCAATTATATGAATCTAGATTCGTGCAATCTAAGAAGAAAAAATTGGACGGCGGCTACAAAGTATTGAAGAAAAAATTATGACGGTGGTTTTGAAGTCGTAAGGAGAAAAAAGTAATTGTCGAAACCTAATTTAATTATTTTAATTATTTTTTTAGATTTTCACATAGATAATGATGTGGTAGCCAAATCGTTATATTAACTCTATAAGAAATTCAATATTAAATTTTTTATTATTTATCTGTAATCTTGGCTCAATAAGAAATTTAATATTAATTTTTTATTTATTTATCTGTAATTCAATATTAAATTTCTTATCATGTATGTGTGTGTCTATATATATAGATATATGTAAGAAATTCAATATTAAATTTTTTATTATTTATCTGTAATCTTGGCTCAATAAGAAATTTAATATTAATTTTTTTATTATTTATCTGTAATTCAATATTAAATTTCTTATCATGTATGTATATAGATATATGGGCCCAAAATGAGCATGTAGTTTTTTGAGTGGGCCCATAACCAAAAAACAAAATATTGTGTGAAACTTTATGAAAAATTCTCATATGGAAGTGATGCTTGATGGGTCCTGATAAATCCATATTGTGGAAATTGTAATGTTATGAACTTCTTATTTGGGTTGGGCCTTTCGTAATCTGTTTTAGGGCCTAGCCCTGCATTATGGGCCGTATTATTCATCCTAGCCTAGCCCTGCACTATGGGCCGTATTATTCATCCTTGTTTGATTCCATTCCACGGAACTTTATAAGGATGTTTTTAAAACCACCTTAAATTTGCTTTGATATTATATTAATTTTTAAATATAATATAAATATTCTTATTTAAAAATTAAAAATATATATAAATTATGGCGTTCGGCCAATGTTAGCTGAACATTTAGTACAGTGTTCGGCCAACGTTGGCCAAACCCTCAATGCAACATTGGCCGAATATTCAACACAGCGTTCGGCCAACCAGGATCGAACAGTAAACAAAATGTTCAGCCAATGAAAGCCAAACGCTGGTTATCATTTTTATAATATATTTGTGCAAACAAATAATATAAAATTATATTGACATATTGATAATTGATTTTCTTCATATTAAATTATTCGAAAATTTATATTCTATTATTTTATTTATAAAAAAATGAGGGATTGGGAGTTGCGCTATAAATATATTTGTGGAAAGAAAGGAAGAAGGTTTTTTTTTTTTTTTTTTTTTTTTTTTTTTAAAGAAAGGAAGAAGGGGTTGGAGCCTGGGGAGTGGGGAGAGAGAGGAGCTTTATTGATTATATAGGTTTTTTTTTTTTTTTTAATTTAATCAACACTCTTGCTTTTCTATTTTTATTAAATAAACTTTGGCATAGATAATTGGATCGATATCGAGTTTTAATGCCTATTTCTTAGTCGAGAATGATGATTTCATATCATGGCCTTAAATGGAGATCTTACTCATTATATGTATGAATTTTTGTTGACTTTATGAACCCATATATATATATATACATATATATATATATATATATGCTAGCAAGTTTTTTGTAAAACAGTTGCACGTGTAACATGATTTAAAATATTACTTATCTAATTATTGAGTATTATTTATTTTTAAGATAATTAATAAAAAATAATACACTTTAATTAATAAATGATACTTTATAGTAATAAATAATAATTTAATCGTGTCATATGTGTAATTATTTTACAAAAAAATTGTGTTTATATATATATATATATATGTATTTGTGTGTGTGTTTAGCTTCTTTTGCAAGTGAATTGTGTATGTTGGTGCAGAATACGTTTTTCTACCTAAATGATGTGTTCACCCCTCTTTTTCTGGGGTATGATTTCATCAAGATCATTCGGTTTGACTAATTTTGAGCACTAAATCGTGTGGTGGTTCTAGTCAAACATCCTACGTGGCATATTCATATCATAATTTTATTTTTGTATTTTTGGGGAATAAATTCATATCTTATTTCACGTCTTTATTATTCAATAAAAAAAGAACAAAATAGAAACGAAATAATATTTGAATGTACAATAATAATAGCATATTTAATAATATATTTCTAATTTGGAACCCTTTACTCAAATTATTTTCTACACATATATGTAGAGTTGAAATAGTTTATTAGTATTATATACTATTTCAACATCCCAAACCAAACGCCCACAGTTTATTAAACAAAATAATAGTAGTAATAATAATAATAATAATAATAATAATAATAATAATATTATTATTATTATTATTATTATTATTATTATTATTATTATTATTATTATGTAGCTAAGACAATACTGTTGAAAATTATAGAATTTTAACAATTTTTAAACTATTATTTTTAAATTTAGGAGATTTGGTATGGTTTGCACATTGAAACATATTTATGATTTCATACATTGAAGTATAGCTCATATACAAAGGATAAACTAATTATAATCTATTAAATTGGTAATCTATTAGGGTCAGTTTGTATTGGATTGGACTGGTTGTGGATTGTGCCACAACCCAGCTCGTATTTGTTTATGAGGTTGTGGGTTGTGGTTGTTCCATCCATAATTCTATCCACTCTATATTTTTTTTCTCCCTCTTTTTTCGTTATTCTCAAAAATACTTATATCTTAAAATTAATTGATGATAGACGATAATTTATTGGTCAAATATTTCATATTTCAATTCCCCCATTTTGAGTAAAAATTAGAAACCAAATATGAAAAGATGATGAGTCAAATGATTGAGAAAGATTTATAATTATGTGCAAGGCACTTTTTTGCTTAAAGGTTTGAATTATTGATTATTATTTTTTAATTAGATAATATGAATAAATAAATACTCCATATTGTATTTAAAAAAGAAAGATATTAGTGAATAATATTCGACAGGTTAAGAGGAAGAAGATACAGCTGTTGGGAAAGTAAGCCGGCTACGCGCTAACACCGAATTTGGGCCCCACTCCTTTTCTATCACTCTTTTGTTTTTCTTCTATTCCGTCTGCCTGAACTTGACGCCGTTAAATTACATCTTCTCTTATAAAGTTTAGGTAAAAAATAATTTAAAAAATCATGTCCTTAATATGTAACTTTTATTTATCGATTGTAGATAATATTTTTTATTTTAATTTTTAAATTTATGTTCTATTTTACAAAAATTCTAAAAACTCATAAAATTATTGATGCGACGGAGAATTGTTTATATGATTAATGAAATTAAGATTGTCACTTTATTTTATGTGAGTTTTAAAATTCTAATGAATTCAATATATATCAAAAAATAAAAATGAATTATACTAAGTTTTATAAAATTAAAAATTATATATACTAAATATAATAAAATTAGTGAAATACTTTTAAAAGTTTTTGTGGTTGGTGAATAGACGTGGAGAAGGTGGGTGAGAGGGTTGTGGCCGTGACCACAATAAAGTGGAAAGTTTTGACTTTTTTAGTAGGGGAATCGGGATCAGGTGCTTGCTTCCTCACGATCCTTTCTGGTGACTCATCAAAGCAACCCACTTCATTTATTGTCACCAAAAGAAACTCCTAACTTAGACATTGATAGCCATGTAGCAACATAGCATCCACACCAGACATCCTAAACATCACAACAACATAAAATACTCTATGTAGAAATTTCTTGAAATGGTTGCACGTGTCACACGATGTAAGGTATTATTTGTTTAATTATAAAGTATTACTATTTTTTTAACAGGACCATAACATAAAATACACTACGCAAAAATTCCTGCGAAACGATTGCACATGTGACACGATGTAAGGTATTACTTGTCTAACTATAAAGTATCACTATTTTTTTAAGTGTATTACTGCTGATTAATTACCTTAAAAATAGTGATATTTTATAGTTAAACCAATAATATTTTATAGTT